>OZ010798.1:362520451-365020451 GCA_963932465.1 Maratus speciosus
TCCCTCACTGACCCCCTCGTCACTTGATACAGACGGAAGAGTAACCCCTTGGGTACCACTTCCTAGGCCTGAGCAAATATTAAGTTTACAGTCAACAATTAATCTGAAAGTATTTATAATAGTCATATTTTAATAGCATCTAAAGAGTACCGTATTATTATCAGTATAAACTTAGTTTTGCGTACCCATTAATTTAAACTAAAAATAAAATTTAAAATTCTAAGTTTAAAAGCTGGTTTTCCCACTCCTTAACCCTACTGCGCTTAAGATTTGCCCGGTTCAACTTTGGTGAATATCATTATAACAATTTTACCAGAATATGTTAGAATTGATTTTAAGAATATTTAATAATTGAAACCCCCGTATCGCAAAATCCATTCCCTCTCTGATCCCCTCGTCACTTGATACAGACGGAAGAGCAGACCCTTGGCTACCACTTCCTAGGCCTGAGCAAATCTTAAGTTTACAGTCAACCTTTAATATGAAAGTATATGTAATAGTCATTATATTTTAATAGCATCTAAAGTGCACCGTATTAGCAGTATAAACATAGTAATGCGTGCACATTAATTTAAAGTAAAAGAAAAGAAATTTAAAATTCTAGGTTCAAAAGTTGTTTTCCAACCCCTTAACCCTACTGCGCTTAAGATTTGCCCGGTTCAACTTTGGTAAATATCATTAAAACAATTTTACCAGAATATGATAGAATTGATTTTAAGGATATTTACATAATTGAAACCCCCGTATCGCAAAATCCACTCCCTCACTGACCCCCTCGTCTCTTGATACAGACGGAAGAGTAACCCCTTGGCTACCACTTCCTAGGCCTGAGCAAATATTAAGTTTATAGTCAATCTTTAATCTGAAAATATTTATAACTGTCATATTTTAATCAAGCAGGACGGTCGTTCTGCCAAGCCAAGCTGAAAAAAAATGCTAACCTCGCCAAACAAACAAACGCCAAGAATAACACGGCAAGACACCGTAACTGCTTATTATACTGAAGTCAACGTCTCCATGTTAAATCGACCAAACATGCCAGCGTAAAATTTCCCATATCAAAAGAACCAATCATCGCAGAAAAATAAAACCAAAACCAGAAGGACCTAATGGAAAAGTTCTTCAATTTGAGACCAAATGCATCCTCATACATTAATTATAAACAGAGATATATATTTTTTAAAATAACTTCGAGATACTGAAAATGATCATTTTATTTTCTTCGTCACAACTTATGTTTAAATCGAGGTAGAGACTTAATTAATGGGCATAAAAAAGTAAGGATTGCATTTTTGGACAGATATTTACTCAATCTACGTGCTTTTATAAATTTCAGCTTTAAAAACACAAATTTTCTATTCTTAATTAGCGAAAAACTGTTAATTAATTCTAAAGTTTACAAATTATGCCAAACAGCGAAAAACCCGCCAAAGCATTTTAGAAGTCTTATACTATTCTTTTATATTATCCTTTTGCATTAATTTCATCGAAGAAAACTATGGCCGAGATCCAGATAGATTTTTCGCTGTTAGCGAAATGAGGTTGACCAATCAGAAGCCAGAATGTTTGAGAATTTTTGCTCTTTCTGGATCCCTGGATCCCGGCCTGTGTCATAAAAGTTTTGAGTCCTTTTCTTAGTGCCATGGATGAAGTGCAATGTTTACAGAAATCTAGGCTGGGATCCAGATAGATTTTTCGCTGTTAGCGAAACGAGATTCACCAATCAATAGCCTGCATTGCTGCAAACAGCGAAAAGTTCGCAAAAGTGCAAGCTTCTGATTGATGAATCTCGTTTCACTAACAGTGAAATATCTATCTAGATTGCGGCCAATTATGTTGAACACAATTTTGCATTTCCACATCTAGGAGAGGTATTGATGTCATAACAACAGTGCATATTCGAAACTATTTAAGGCATTGATTCTGAACTCCTTTGCTGTACATTTCAATATTAAAGAAGTTGTTGTTTCAATAGTTTTAGTACTTTTCTCTATTGCTCACTCTAAAACACAAATATCGAAATTTAACCAACAGCGCTCAGAAACTATAGCGCATAGAATATATAGTGTTGAAATCGGCTAACCCTGTTACAGCGCCTAGAAGATACAGTGTGGAAAACGGCTATTCCTATAATGCTTTAAATAGTGCTAAAAACTTGTATCCCATAAATTTCCAACAATGCTCAGCGGCAATATGCTGATACGAGCGCCATCTCGTAACTCTTTTCAATATAAACACTGAGTTTTCAAAAATTATAGAATGTTAAATATCGGAAACTATAAATATAAGATATTTTGCTCTGTTATAAGCTAATTTATTTAAGGAATGACGTGAAATAGGTTAAACAGTCTCTGTTAGAATGACTATCGTTTTTAAATCACTACGATGGCGCTACGATCGACATATTGTTATTCAGCATCGTTGTACATTTATTGGATTCAATTTTTTAGCACTATTTTGTAGCCGTTTTCCACACTGTATCTTCTAGGCGCTGTAACCCTGTAATACTTAAAAAAAGCGCTAAAATATTGTATCCCTTAAATGTGCAGTGATACTGCTACAATATGCAGATCGCAGCGACATCTGCAGGATATTTTCTACAACTGCAAGAAATTGCTAGTCTATACAATGTAATAGTAGTAATACGAAAATCCCGCAGATGTCACTGCGATCGACACTTGGCATTTTAGCAGTATCGTCGCACATTTAAGGGATAAACTTTTTTAGCACTCTTTGGATAGCATATTTGCACACTAGGTATTCTAGACGCTGTACTTTCGTTACCGAAAACAGATGTTATTTATCATGCAATAATCAAAATAACGCAGCATAAAATCTTTTTTGTCGTTTTCGTAATAAATGAGATTTTTTGACATAGGACGCAACAACATTTTCGTAGGGATCCAGGCAGAATTTTCGGAAGAAGATTGGCCAAACCAAAACCTGAATTTTGCGAAACTTTCAAAAAGAGAAAATTTTGCAAATAATTTGATCCAGACAGTTTAATATTGTTCCGAAAATAGTGAAATATTTTCCTGGATCCTTACATTATAGTTTCTTTATCATCTGTAAAAGGCACTGAGCTCCATAATAGTACGCAGAGGTAACTGATCGGTTCAATTTTTGCCGCGAACGCATTACGCTTTCAATGCACGTAAGTACGGTGTCTAGAATATATAGTGAAGAAATCGGCTATCGCAGTAATACATAAAAATGTGCTAAAATATTGGATCCCTTAAAAGTCAAACGATGCTCAAATCCAATGAGTCCATCTCAGCAACATCTACAGGATATTTTCTAAAACTCTAAGACGATTGTCTGGACGTTTCAAATAACACGATGTTTACTTTGAAATTTGAAAATATATCTCAGATGTCGCTGCGATCGGCTCCCTGGATTTCAGCATCATTGCACATTTAAGGGATACAACTTTTTAGCACTGTTTGGATAGTAGATTTCAACGCTATATATTCTAGACACTGTACTATTTTAGAGCTCAGTGGTAAAGTCTAAGGTGTCTACAAGTAACCGACGACATACAAGGCTAGTTCATGACGTTTAAAATGTCACACGAAGTGGATCATCTTTACTCGGTGATTCGTACAAAGTGGTGCACCCACCGTTTTGTGCCTGCCAATGTGTAAAGATAATCCACTCCGTGTGAGGTTTTTATATGTCATGAACTGGATTCGTATGACGTTGGTCGCGATCTACATGAGAGTGGTGACAAAAACTTTGATAGGTAAAGACGAGTTTCGATAAAATCAAATAGGAAGCCAAAGTTTGTTAACTTCTTTGATTAGAATCTTTCATACGAGTATCCTCTAACTGTAAAAACTGGATTGCCGTACTTTGAAAAAAAAAAACTTCAATGTGAGTATGCATCCTGTGAATGTCACCAGTCATGTATTATAAGACTGGTTCTAAACCCAGTTGATTTAATTCCAGTATCTGGGTGTTGCAGAAAACAATAGTGAAAAGTACCACTGAATGGAAACAACGACTACTTCGATATCGAAATGTATAACGAAACAACCCTGAATCAGTCAGATAATTTCAAAAGGATGAAAACCATAGAGCTAGGAATATAGAGGAGCCGACATAACGATCTTATTCTGTGGAAAACGGTGATGCCAATCCGCCATATTAGACTTTGGCCAACAGTAGTCAAATCAGCAGTCTCCAGTATAGGAAGCGGTTACAGCGCCTAGAAGATACAGTGTGGAAAACGGCTACAAAATAGTGCTAAAAAATTGAATCCCATAAATGTACAACGATGCTGAATAACAAGATGTCGATTGTAGCGCCATCGTAGTGATTTAAAAACGATAGTCATTCTAAAAGAGACTCTTTAACCTATTTCACGTCATTCCTTAACTAAATTAGCTTATAACAGACCAAAATATCTTATATTTATAGTTTCCGATATTTAACATTCTATAATTTTTGAAAACACAGTGTTTATATTGAAAAGAGTTACGAGATGGCGCTCGTATCAGCATATTGCCGCTGAACATTGTTGGAGATTTATGGGATACAAGTTTTTAGTACTTTTTAAAGCATTATAGGAATAGACGTTTTCCACACTGTATCTTCTAGGCGCTGTAACGCGGTCATAGCGGACGCGGGAGAGGGTAGCAATGACATCAATTGACGTCATTTATAACTCCCCCATCTATCCTCACTCCTTCATGAATGCGTTTTTTTTGGTTATGCAACCAATACCTTTTCTTGATGTGAAAATGCAAGATTGTTTTCCGCATTAGATTTCTACAAGCATTCCACTTCATTCAAGGCATTAATCGAAACTAACGAAAAAGACATGCTACCGCGTTGCATTCCACGTACCTTTTTACAGACCGCTGGAGTCACGTGATACTCGAATGCACCAATTCAGGTGTACGATTAGAGCAGCACGTCACTCTAGCGGTCATTACCAAAAGACACGTGGTATGCACCTCGGTAGCCTGTCTTTTTCCTAGCCTCAGCATTAATAGAGTGACGCAAAAGACGTACGGCCGGGATCCAAATAGATTTTTCGCTGTTAGCGAAACGAGATTAACCAATCAGAATCCTGCCTTTTTGCAAACAACGAAAAGTCCCAAAAAATGCTGGGTTTAGATCGGTCAATCTCCTTTCGCTAACAGCGAAAAATCTATCTGGATCTCGGCCGTATTTTTATTCAATGAAAACGATGCAAAATGATATGAACGCTCACTTTAAAAACTGTCCCTGACTGTTTATTATATATTTGTAAAAAGAATTCTCGAAGAATAATGGGCGAATTGTCTTATAGTAAATATACCCATCTATTATATTACGAAAAAAATCATCATTTTTACTTACAAGACTTCGAAGACTTATGTAGGTAAATCTATTTTTTACAGATAGTTAAAATGCCAACTAAAAGGCAATTAAAAAGACTTTACAACCATGCTTTTTACGAAAAGTCTGTTCAGTTATCTAATCGAAGTAAAAAAATCTGGCAGCTTAAAAAGTGATGTTGGACAGCAATCGCAATTGGATGATAAAAAAAAGCTTAAAAAAGAATTACTGGAATAAATACTCCAAGGACTATTATATAAAGCATAATGAAATTTTAAAACGAACCAGGCACAGTAAATATGCCGAAAATCCCTCTCCTGTTAAAAAAAGAATGCGATTAAACTATTCAAAAAATCCATCTCCGGTTAGGAAGCGTATGAGATTAAGTTATTCCGAAAAA
Source organism: Maratus speciosus (assembly GCA_963932465.1). Lineage (NCBI taxonomy): Eukaryota > Metazoa > Arthropoda > Arachnida > Araneae > Salticidae > Maratus > Maratus speciosus. The sequence continues at coordinate 362,526,177 of OZ010798.1, forward strand.
GTGTTTCGTTACGACAATAATGTCCAGAATGATGATAAATTATTAGAGGAAAAACTAATGGGCAACCACTCAGAATTAGTAATTGACCCTCCTATAAAACTTACCGATGATTTAAGAAAACCTAATGAGATAGCAAAAGACAATTTGACAAATTACATAACCACAGAACAATACAAAGAACCATTAACCAAAAAATTAAGTACCAAAAAAAAAAATACCATTGAATAATGCTCGCATAGAAGCCGAAAACATACTGAAATGGGCAGTAGCTTCACAAAAAGAACACGTTCATAGTTTAAGATCAAAACTTCACCGAATTAGGTCAAAAATTGAAGTGATACTTACAAAATCCAATTTGATGCAAGATTCAAAAGAAAAGTATGAAGTATTAACAGGTTCATATTTGCATTCGTGTACTTCTGAACCATTTTTCTCAGAGCCGACATACACAAAATTTAATGACAACTATTTTCCTTTAAAAGTACATACAGATGGCAAGTGTTATAATTTATTTCCACCTGCAGTTGAAGGTTGCAAAGCCGATAAAAAATGGAAATGTAATCCTAAAATATGTAATATAAACGATAATGGAAAATTATTTTGCCGATTAAATGATATTATGAAGAATATATGTTCAAATACACTATTTTTGTCTTTAAAATTTATTAGCCTCATGGAAACGCACAATATGATAAATACCCATAGTAAAAAAATGGGCTATCCATTAATGTCTGATATAGAAAATCTTACAATTACAGATATGCAATTTTTAAGAAGCTTATCACCACATTATCCGTTTTTACGAGCTATATTAAAATTACGGCATAAATAATTCAAAAAAGCACATCAATGGAATAGAAGATGCAATACGTAATTTGGATATAAAATGTTTAATAATATGTGGGGATGAATACAAAAAAAGTGGAGGTAGTTTTCGCGTGCATGGTGAGGAATACGAAAATGAAGACGAAATACTCTTTAAATACAAGGCTGGTTTACAGGTGATGAAAAGAAAGGTGTCAGATACTCCTACAAAAGTTTGCATGTCCTGTCAAAAACTCCATTTTCAACGTGATGTACAAAACATAAATAAACTTAGAGTACCTTTAGAAGGTGACTTACGGAAACAATTAACAGCGCATATCAATAACTTCAATTTGTCAAACGAATTCATTTGTTGTTATTGTTTAAAGTATTTTCGAAGCCTTAAAATGCCACCTACTTGCTTAATCAATAATTTATTTGTGCAGCCAGTGCCAAATGAAATTGCCATTCTAAACAATTATGAAAAATTATTAATACAGAGAGCAAAAACTTTTCAGATTGTTACAAAAATGGGCACAGTGTCAGGAAATAATAAACCTTCAAGATTTTCAAATCGTCAAGTGATAGGAAGAACATTTCATCTTCCATTACCATTAGAAGAAACTTTGGCGAGGTTACCTAATCCTCAACAATGCATAATTCCACAACAAGATCTATATGTAATAATTTATTTGTACGGAGTATTCCAACAAAACAAAGAAATATTTGGGAAAGTTTAGTTAACATTGCAAATGTTTATAATGCATTAATGTGGTTAAAGAAAAACAATACACAATACCAAAGCATAGATTTGCCTAATTGTGCTGAAAAATTATTTAATGGATTAGACAATGTAAATGCTCAGTTCGAAGCAAACTCGGAAATCAAATGCGATGAATTTCTTCAAAAAATCCACTCCCATAAAGAAAATTCTATTGAGTTATCTAGAAAAGAAAATGCTTTGTTTGAGGACCAGGCACTTAAAGATTAGATTGCAAGGACCCAAAAGTTTCAAATAATAAATATTCTCGAGCAATGTTAACACAAAAAAACTTGGATGATCAATACTATCACCATCTTACAATTAATTCCATAAATGAAGGAAAAATTAATAAACCAGCTAAAGAATTGTATCAACTATTGAAGATTGATGCGGATTGTATAGATAACAGAGATTTAGAATTAGATGTTAAATGTTTCCCTGATTTGTATCCTACAGGACGGTACGGAATGAATGAAAAACGATTTACAAAACTAAGTGTTCATGAATACAGTAAGTTGCTTGTACTGTCTTATGATAGTCGATTTAGACTTAATCTGCAATATTTGTTCTTTCTATTAAATTTAACAAATATACAGCAACTAGCTGCAGGTATATATCAAAAAATGAATACTGCATCCGTAAAACTTACAGCAAGAGAATATCTACTAATGTTAAATGGTAAAGAAATAGATGGATCGTTAAAGTCGATATTTGCCAGACTAAGAAATTCACCGTCGTTTTGGTACAAACCACGAGCTGAAATCAATACAATGATCATGGCATATGGGTCAGCTACATTTTTTCTAACTTTAATTCCAAGAGAATATAACTGGAAATATTTAGATGCTTACTTAAAAGAAGTTATTGTGGAAAAATGTAAAGGAAAATCTACATCTGCCTTGATAGCAATGGACCCGGTGTCTACATCACGCATTATTGATAACAAATTTAAAGCTGTAATGGAATTTATAAACAGCAAAGATGGGTCATTGGGCGAAGTGATACATTATGTTTGGCGCCGTGAATACCAATCGCGGGGAATGCAACCTTTTCATATTTTATTATGGGTCAAAAATGCTCCTGTAATCGGAATATCAAGTAATGATGAGATAGCAGAATTCATTTCAAAATATGTTACATGTAGCCTGCCAGATGTAAAATTGTTTCCTACATTAAACAATCGAGTAACAAAATTTCAAACTCATCACCATAACAGTTACTGCATGCGTTTAAAAAAATGAAAAGGGGAAAGGTAAGGATATGTAGATTCGGATTCCCACGTACGGAGACAAAAACATTGACTATTTGTACAGTAGCCGCATCTATTTACGGTCGTAGGAACCTTAGACCTAATAGTAGACTATACGATTTACCACGAACAAAGGATGAAAGGTATATTAACGATTATAATGCACCAATTATGTTTGCATGCGAGGGGAATATGGACTTGCAAGTAATTTGTAAAAAATCCACAATTTTAAGTCACTACATAACAAAATATCAGACAAAGGCCGAAAAAAGTTTTAATGTTGATGTATTTAGTGACATTAATTCCAATAAATCTCTTCAATTACGTTTATGGAACATTGCAATGAGAAGTTTAAATAGCCGAGAATGTGGTGCTTTAGAAGCTGCGGATACTCTGTTAGGTATTCCCGTATATGGGAAAGACAGAAACACCATCATAAAATATGTAAACGTATATAAAAATCGACAAAGAAAAGTAAAAAATTATAAACAGATGCAGGAATTAGATGAAAATTTAACAGCTATATTTGAGTCTTCATTAGTTGATGACCACTATCCCGCACGTCCACAAAAATTAGAAAATGTATGTTTATACGATTTTGTCAAATGTCACGATATTGTTAAAGAAATAAAAGATATAACGGTAGCTTACAAGTTCAAATATGGATTCATTAAAAAAAGGAAAATAGACTGCTTGATTAGCCATAAAATATATAATGTGCAGAAAAATTCTGAAGATTATTTTTATTCCCTTCTTTTATTGTTCAAGTCATGGCGTTCTTTAGACAACATAAAGTCACATATGAAACGTACTCTGAAGCGTTTGATGATTGCAAAAGTGACTTGATTTTGGCATTTCAACATCACGAAAAGCTACAAGAAATACGTACAGCTAGGGATGAAGTAATAACATTGGTAAACGATTTGGTGCAAAATAACAAAAGTACGACAACTGAAGTAAAACAAAATAAAACAGATGAATTTAGCATTATTGAAGCTGCCGGAAGCAATGAATGAATTCCGTAACGCGCTTCCCAATAAAATCGAAGATCTCCATATATTAATAAATAAATTGAAAGAAGATCAAAAAAGAGTATTTCATTATGTCACAAAATATCTACACAATGATAAAAATGAAATTTTAAGACACTTTGTATCAAGAGGCACTGGAAAGTCCTTTGTGATAAAATTTTAAAATTATGGGTGATGCAAACTGTACAGAAGGAGGTAGCAGTCTGTGCACCCACAGGGATTGCAGCATTTAATATCGATGGTTTAACAATCCACAAGCTATTACAATTACCAATAGAACATGGAGGTGTCGATAGTTATAAAAACTTGAACGATGATGTGTTACAGATTTTATGAGCAAGTCTAAAAGATGTTGTGTTAATAATAATCGACGAAATCTCTATCGTTTCGAATGTAACATTGGTGTACATTCATCTAAGGCTATCAGAAATTTTTAATACAGTCTGTGAAGACGATGTGTAGTTTGGTAAAATTCATATATTATTGTTTGGAGATTTATTACAACTACCTCCAGTTATGCAAAATGCACCATTTATGGAATTAAATCAATCAGAAATAGATAAGTACTTTTCATGCCTACATGCTACGAACATATGGAAAGACTTATTTTCATATGACGAGCTCACTATCAATATGAGACAAAAAGATGATCATACATTTCAAGCACTTTTATCAAGAATTAGACTGGGTATTATCAATCAAAATGATGTAGAAATTTTATGTAGAAAGCAAATAGATTTTAAAAGCGATTCCAGTCATGATAAATTATTAGAACTTTGCAACTATATTCAGCATTTGTCAAACGATACTATATGTTTATTGCCAACGAGAAGTCAGTGCGAAGACATTAACAAAAAAATGCTAGAATTAATTCCTGGAAAAATAACAGTGCTGATAGCTAAAGATGATATCGATTGTGAAAAATATCTGAAACAGCGAGCTTTAAAGAAATTAAATACTTATGAAGAGGATAACTCTAGGACTGCAGGATTGGATAAAAAAAATTGAAGTTAAAATAGGAACCAAGATTATGCTTAGGCGTAATGTAGACGTTACCTTAGGATTAGTAAATGGTGCTATAGGCACAATTATAAATTTTGTTCAAGATGCTAATGGAGAAGTGAAAGCTATAGATGTACAATTTATTTCTGGAATCCATAAGATTGAACCTGTAGTTAGCAAATTTGAAATATTATCAAAAATATATGTTTATCGTAAACAGTTTTCTATATTAAAATTATTAAAATAAATAATCATTGTTTAACGTCTGATATACGAGTTAAAAATAAAAAATATATTACAATTCATCAGACATATAAGTAAAATTACATAAATACATTTAATACAATTTCCTATATCCTTAGCATATGGAATAACTATCCATAAAAGTCAAGGTCTGAGTTTATCAACATGTTTAATAGATATTGGAAACAGCACTTTTACACATGGACAGAGTTATGTAGCATTGTCACGAGTTAAAAGTTTAAACGGTCTTCATATTATAAATTTTGACCCCAAGAGTGTTACTGCTCACAGCAAATATGTACAAGAATACAACAGATTAAGGAAAACATATCGACCCGATTTAAATATCTTAAGAATTACTAAATCAATAAAACAAAAAAAAAACAATTGATCACGTGTGGTACAGCAGAAAACTCGACTGTCAACAGAAATGTCCATTATTGATGATAATCCAAATAATGTAAGTTTCATCGAAAAGATGCCTCCTGGTTATTTGAATAGCGATGGGGTATCTTGCTACGCAAATTCTGTATGCCAATGTATATTTAGCTTTGAAGAAGTAATTTTCAATATAAGTCAGGCGAGTTCTGTTTGCCAAACTCTGAAAATGTTAACTGAGAAACATGTTGAAGGAAATGACAGAATGGACAGCGTGTGTCTCAGAGAAGAACTTGGATTGCCATTTATCAGCAATCAACAAGATGCGAAGAATTTTTAACAGCACTTATTAATCAAAATAAAATACTTAAAGATTTAACGACAAATATAAATTTAATTACTAAAAAATGTCGAAACCCAACTTGCGGATACACATCCGTACAACGTGACAAAATTTGTTTTATTCGTTTATACAGTGATCAGAATTGTAAATCAGTTGGCATCAAGAAATTAGTAACAGACTTGAGTCGATGGGAAACATCAGATAATCGAATACGATGCGAGAATTGTGATGATTTTTGCTCAATAAAAACTGAAATAGAAGTGCCCGCTCAAATTGTTATATGTCAGATAATGCTTTGGGATGACACAAGAAATAAAAAGATTTTTAATATTACGAGTGTGTCTAATACCATATTGGAGTTCAATAATCAAAATTATAGAATTCAATCTGCAATATTTCATGAAGGTACAGACGTAGAATCAGGTCATTATAAATCAATAATTTGCAAAGAAAACTCGTGGATAATGGCAAACGACACTGAAGTTTATAAAATACAAAAATGGCCTAGAAACAGCAAAGGTGCTTATTTATTATTTTACAAAAAGATTTAAACACAATACTGTTATTGCTCTCCCAAACCATCGAAATATTTCATTTCTGCTATTTACAAAAGCTTATTTATATACATATATTGTAACAGTAACTTTAATTCTAAATATTGCTCTTATGTTAGTAAAATAACTAATTTTTAATATGAAGTATTTTTTTCTGAAGTTTGACAACAGGATGTAGTTGTTGACTTTCATCCAAGAATCGTGAGGATAAATAAAATGAGGAATTAATAAAATTCATTTAACCTGGATCGTATCTGTAAATTTATTTGCTTTGAATTCATTTTAAACATTAAATTCAGACTATGATATTTCATGTTATAGATGTACAACCTCGTCATAAAAAATCATTAATTCGTACAAAAAACTTTTAAATATTATCAAATGACTCTCAAAGTTATATCAAGCAGGGCGATCGTTCTGCCAAGCTATAAAAAAAAAAAAAAATGCTAACACCGTCAAACAAACATCAAGACCGATTAAGGGGAATTAGACCTTTGAACATTCAAAATATTGATTTTTCAAAAATATTTTCAAAACATTTAGTGATAGAAATATTTTAAAACAAACCGAATCGAAATCTGACAAAAATTACGCCTGCAGCAATAAACAAGTTGAAAATTGCTCGTCAAACGTGGCAAATGAGGTGCGTTCGTACTATAACTAGTTTTATAAATATTTTTTGACCGCATATTCTACTGAATGTATATTTTAGTGCACTTCAATAAATGCATATCCATTTCATTCTGTTCGAAAGGCTGTAACATCATTAAAATGCACTTGAAATTTTTTTCCCCATTGGCCGTCATGTAACGGAAAATTTTGACTGTCCCTGTAATTAAACTATACATCCGATTAGCATAAAATTTGAAATGACTCGACAGAATTTTGCAATAATTATATATTTAAAATTTCAGACCATTCGGTTGGGTAGTTTTTGCTCTGTTATATGCGGACAGACAGACGGACTGAACGACGACTATAGGTGCTACGTATTTATATAATTACGAACGCACCTGCAAACGTAAATATAAACTGTGACTTGCTCTTTAAACACCTATATATTTAAACTTGAGTATCTCAGTTTCTGATTTTCATGCTTTCTTACAAGATTGAAGAAAAGAAACTTATGACGGCGGAGTTATAATATTTCGTAATTCTGAGAAGCTCAGTTATGTTAGTGGGATCAATACTTTTTAATTTGTAGAATGAAAAATGCTTTAAATTAAAAAACATTAGTTTTTGAGAGAAGTGTTACTTTCTAACATGTATGCATTAAGAGTTATTTGCATTTAAAATTCCATTTCTAATGTAAAAAAATCTTTTGAAGAGTAATCGAGTTAAATGTGATACTAAAAAAGGGGGGAGGCGGGTAAACGATATTCCTTTCGTTAGCGAGCTGAGAGTCAAATCTGGAAATACTTTGACGTCATTTCCCATGAATGAAATACGGTTTTAGCGTGAACTGTTTTGTTGTGAGCGTAATCTCCAGAACTACAGCGTCTAGGATATTTAGTGTGGAAATCGGTTATCCCAGTAATGCTTAAAAAGGCGCTACTAAAATATTGGATCACTTAAAAGTCAAACGATGCTGAAATCCAATGAGTCGATCACAGCGACATCCCAGGATATTTTCTAAAACTCTAAGACGATTGTCTGGACACTTCAAATAACACGATGTTTACTTTGAAATTTGAAAGTATATCGCAGAGTCGCTGCGATCGGCTACCTGGATTTCAGCACCATTGCACATTTAAGGGATACAACTATTTAGCGCTGTTTGGATTATAGCGTCTAAAATACATAGTGTAGAAATCGGCTATTCCTGTAGTACTTAAAAAAAGTGCTAAAATATTGTATCCCTTAAATGTCAAACGATGCTGAAATTCAAGGAGTTGATCGCAGCGACATCGGCAGTATTTTTTCTAAAACGCCAAGACGATTTGGTCTAGACGCTGTTATAATACAATGCGTCCACTGAAATTTGAAAATATAATGCAGATGTTGCTGAGATCGGGTCATTGGATTTCAGCATCATTGCACATTTAAGGGATACAATTTTTTAGAGCTGTTTGGATAGCAGATTTCCACACTATATATTCTAGACGCTGTACCGGAACTATAGCGCATAGAATATATAGTGTGGAAATTGGCTATCCCTGTAATACTTAAAAAAGTGCTAAAATATTGTATCCTTTAAATGTGCAAAGATGCTGCTGAAATATACAGATCGAGATACAGATCGCAGAGACATCTGCAGGATATTTTCTACAACTGGAAGATTGCTAGTCTATACAATGTAATACGAAAATCCCGCAGATGTCACTGCGATCGACACTTGGGAATTTAGCAGTATCGTCGCACATTTAAGGGATATAAATTTTTAGCGTTGTTTGGATAGCATATTTCCACACTAGGTATTCTAGAAGCTGTAATAAAATCTATCCCAGCCATAGTTTTCTTCGATGAAATCATTTCAAAATGAAATGAACACGCACTTTATTTAAGCTGGTAGACGGGAGGTGCTGGGTTCGATCCCAATCGCGCCCGTCGGCCCAATCGTTCGGAGTTTTCGTGGTTTTCTTCGAGCCGTGGATCTTCCATGCGTTAATACGGATTAGGTTCCCTTAGAAAGACCCCCACGGAGGGCACTCCCCCCGGGCCTATATCCCTCGTGTAGATAATTGGCCGTCAAAAATCAACTCAACGCACTTTATTAAAAAGTTTTGCCAAAAGTCTAGTAACTGCTGAACATTGGCAGCTGTCGATTTTCTGTAATAAAACTATTTGAACTTAATTTTAAATTACAAATTACCCTTGTATTCGATAACAAAGGTAAACTTTTTAAATAAATACGATAAAAAAAAACGTACACCATGTGGTTAATCCCGTCTGCGACAATGCAGGCATTTGTTTTCAGTGAAAGTGATGCAAAAGGATATAAACGGCACTTAAATTGTTCCTGACTGTTTACTGTATTTTTCTAAAAGGAATTCTGGAAGAATAATGAAAAAATTGTCTAGGAATAGTAAAGATACTCACTTATTATAATACGAAGAAAAAAACCTCAAGTTTCACTTTTGATTAAAACAATCAAAAGTATAAAATTCGATATGCAATATTTCATGAAAATTTAGATATGAATCTGATTATTATAAACCTTTAATTTGTATAGAAAACTAATAAATAGTTGTAAAGGACTCAGGTTTAAAATGTAGGCAAATAGTCTTGAAATATTAATGGTGCTCATCTAGTATTTTACAAAAATAATTAATAGGTTCACATCATGTATAAGTTGATGCAACTCTTAGCTAATGAAAATTCCACAACAAGACTTTTATAGGTAAATATTTTGAATGAATAATTCAGAAATCTAAAAACTAAAAGTTCTTAAGGCGCCCTTCCTACCTACCCCCCCCCCCCACACACACACACACAAACACATAAAATAAATCAGATAGAAATATATAAGTATTTTGTTAACTTTATTATGCCTGTGTTCCTTTGTCAGAGATTAGAGATGGAAACTGGGTATATTTAAAAAAAAATTCTGGTGAACGATAAGACTCCAGGTATTAGGCAATTTTTCACTGGAAATTTTTTTATTCAGTTATAATGTAAATTCGCTTTAATAATAGACTATTAAAGAGAATAAATTTTTTGGAATTTTTATATGAAATTAATAATCTCACATTTAGATAAATACGTATGGATAAACAAAGTAGCATAAAATTACATGTTTAACCTTTCTTCTCTACAACACGATTTAAATGAAGATGAAGTTTTAATTACAGTTTATTTTTTTTATCTTTTTATCCAATATATTTTTGTTCATTATGGATAGAATTGCTAGATTTACAGATCTTTAAACTAATCTTTGATGCTCTAGATGTCTGCTGTGCTTATTCTCCGATTAGCCATAGGTATTTATAGAGATAAAATAATTTTGAAAAATAAATTTAGTACGAAATCATTTTTAAAAAGTTATTATAGAACAAACAACTAACTGACAGACTAACTAAAAATCTATATTTTATTTCGATTCTATCAAATTTTTACTAAATTTTCATCCTTCATAAATAATTTTATCGAACCTATAAATTGAGAAAGACAGATGCTTTGAGAAAATAATTTGACATTCCTTGCTTTTAAATTATTAATTACTCTAAAAAATGAATGATATATAAGCAATATATGTGTTTGCCCACTGTTTACAAAGGCTATACGAGAACTCATTTTAATTTGAGCGAGTAGAATTATTTAAATTATATATAATCTGTTTTTTAAAAAAAGAAATCATATCCACTAAAAAATAACTTTTCAAAAGTAAAAAAAAAGCCAAGCTAAAAAAAAAGTAAAGTTGTGGCTAAAAAATGGTGTGATATCAGATTTCCAAGCTTAAATTGTTGTGCTTATTTAACATTTTCCATTAAAAAATTAACATATGTAAGTGGAGTGTCTACGTATGCGTTGATAGAAAGCCTTTTATACTTTACTAAATACATCATAACGTGTTTCTGAAAATTCCAATTTAAAAAAAAAATATCCATGAAGGGCTTGGCGGCCATCTTTCCATATTTTACACAAATCCGTAGTTAAAATTCAAAGTTCTAAATTGTTACTCAAGCAAACATTTTATTATTTTCTTTTATGGAAATGTGTGCGTAGAAATTTGTATATTAAGAAAATGGTGATGTATCTTGGGGATTCATCTTATGATTATTTTGGGGGGATAATTAAATTTTTGAAAATAGTGAAAATCAATTTGTTTTCTCAAAATAAAAACTTTTCTTAATTTATCTCTCCGTAGTTAAAACAAGAAGTTCGAAATTGTTAATAATGCAAAAATATTAAGTTATTCCTATACGAATTTGTATGCTTAGAAATTTGTGCATAATATAAAGATGGCCGCCAATCCTTTCATGGATATTTTTTTTTTTTAATTGGAATTTTCAGAAACACGTTATGATGTATTTAGTAAAGTATAAAAGGCTTTCTATCATCGTATACGTAGACACTCCACTTACATATGTTAATTTTTTAATGGAAAATGTTAAATAAGCACAACAATTTAAGCTTGGAAATCTGATATCACACCATTTTTTAGCCACAACTTTACTTTTTTTTTAGCTTGGCTTTTTTTTTACTTTTGAAAAGTTATTTTTTAGTGGATAGCATCTAAAGAGCACCGTATTATTAACAGTATAAACTTAGTTTTGCGTACACATTAATTTAAACTAAAAATGAAATTTAAAATTCTAAGTTTAAAAGTTAGTTTTCCCACCCCTTAACCCTACTGCTCTTAAGATTTGCCCGGTTCAACTTTGGTGAATATCCTTATAACAATTTTACCAGAATATGATAGAATTGATTTTAAGAATATTTACATAATTGAACCCCCTAGTGCAAAATCCACTCCCTCACTGACCCCCTCGTCTCTTGACAGAGACGGAAGAGCAACCCCTTGGCTACCACTTCTTAGGCCTGAGCAAATCTTAAGTTTACAGTCAACCTTTAATATGAAAGTATATATAATAGTCATTATATTTTAATAGCATCTAAAGTGCACCGTATTAGCAGAATAAACATAGTTATGCGTACACATTAAAGTAAAAGAAAAGAAATTTAAAATTCTAGGTTCAAAAGTTATTGTTTTCCCACCCCTTAACCCTACTGCGCTTAAGATTTTCCCGGTTCAACTTTGGTAAATATCATTAAAACAATTTTACCAGAATATGACAGAATTGATTTTAAGGATATTTACATAATTGAAACACCCGTATCGCAAAATCCACTCCCTCACTGACCCCCTCGTCTCTTGATACAGACGGAAGAGTAACCCCTTGGCTACCACTTCCTAGGCCTGAGCAAATATTAAGTTTACAGTCAACCATTAATCTCAAAGTATTTATAATAGTCGTATTTTAATAGCATCTAAAGAGCACCGTATTATTATCAGTATAAACTTAGTTTTGCGTACACATTAATTTAAACTAAAAATAAAATTTAAAATTCTAAGTTTAAAGGTTATTATTTTCCCACCCCTTAACCCTACTGCGCTTAAGATTTGCCTGTTTCAACTTTGGAAAATATCCTTAAAACAATTTTACCAGAATATGATAGAATTGATTTTAAGATTATTTACATAATTGAAACCGCCGTATCGCAAAATAACATAGTAATGCGTACACATTAATTTAAAGAAAAAGAAAAGAAAGTTAAAATTCTAGGTTCAAAAGTTATTGTTTTCCCACCCCTTAACACTACTGCGCTTAAGATTTGCCTGTTTCAACTTTGGAAAATATCCTTAAAACAATTTTACCAGAATATGATAGAATTGATTTTAAGATTATTTACATAATTGAAACCGCCGTATCGCAAAATCCACTCCCTCACTGACCCCCTCGTCTCTTGATACAGACGGAAGAGTAACCCCTTGGCTACCACTTCCTAGGACAAACAAATATTAAGTTTACAGTCAACCTTTAATAAGGAAGTATATATAATAGTCATTATATTTTAATAGCATCTAAAGTGCACCGTATTAGCAGTATAAACATAGTTAGGCGTACACATTAATTTAAAGTAAAAGAAAAGAAATTTAAAATTCTAGGTTCAAAAGTTATTGTTTTCCCACCCCTTAACCCTACTGCGCTTAAGATTTGCCCGGTTCAACTTTGGTAAATATCATTAAAACAATTTTACCAGAATATGATAGAATTGATTTTAAGGATATCTACACAATTGAAACCCCCGTATCGCAAAATCCACTCCCTCACTGACCCCCTCGTCTCCTGATACAGACGGAAGAGCAACCCCTTGGCTACCACTTCCTAGGCCTGAGCAAATCTTAAGTTTACAGTCAACCTTTAATATGAAAGTATATATAATAGTCATTATATTTTAATAGCATCTTAAGTGCACCGTATTAGCAGTATAAACATAGTAATGCGTACACATTAATTTAAAGTAAAAGAAAAGAAAGTTAAAATTCTAGGTTCAAAAGTTATTGTTTTCCCACCCCTTAACCCTACTGCGCTTAAGATTTGCCCGGTTCAACTTTGGTAAATATCATTAAAACAATTTTACCAGAATATGATAGAATTGATTTTAAGGATATTTACATAATTGAAACCCCCGTATCGCAAAATCCACTCCCTCACTGACCCCCTCGTCTCTTGATACAGACGGAAGCGTAACCCCTTGGCTACCACTTTCTAGGCCTAAGCAAATCTTAAGTTTACAGTCAACCTTTAATATGAAAGCATATATAATAGTCATTATATTTTAATAGCATCTAAAGTGCACCGTATTAGCAGTATAAACATAGTTATGCGTACATATTAATTTAAAGTAAAAGAAAAGAAATTTAAAATTCTAGGTTCGAAAGTTATTGTTTTCCCACCCCTTAACCCTACTGCTCTTAAGATTTGCCCGGTTCAACTTTGGTAAATATCCTTATAAAAATTTTACCAGAATATGATAGAATTGATTTTAAGAATATTTACATAATTGAAACCCCCGTATCGCAAAATCCACTCCCTCACTGATCCCCTCGACTCTTGATACAGACGGAAGAGTAACCCCTTGGCTACCACTTCCTAGGCCTGAGCAAATATTAAGTTTACAGTCAACCATTAATCTGAAAGTATTTATAAATAGTCGTATTTTAATAGCATCTAAAGAGCACCGTATTATTATCAGTATAAACTTAGTTTTGCGTACACATTAATTTAAACTAAAAATAAAATTTAAAATTCTAAGTTTAAAGGTTACTATTTTCCCACCCTTTAACCCTACTGCGCTTAAGATTTGCCCGGATCAACTTTGGTAAATATACTTAAAACAATTTTACCAGAATACGATAGAATTGATTTTAAGGATATTTACATAATTGAAACCCCCGTATCGTAAAATCCACTCCCTCACTGACCCCCTCGTCTCTTGATACAGACGGAAGAGTAACCCCTTGGCTACCACTTCCTACGCCTGAGCAAATCTTAAGTTTACAGCCAACATTTCATATGAAAGTATATATAATAGTCATTATATTTTAATAGCATCTAAAGTGCACCGTATTAGCAGTATAAACATAGTTATGCGTACACATTAATTTAAAGTAAAAGAAAAGAAATTTAAAATTCTAGGTTCAAAAGTTTTTGTTTTCCCACCCCTTAACCCTACTGCGCTTAAGATTTGCCCGGTTCAACTTTGGTGAATATCCTTATAACAATTTTACCAGAATATGATAGAATTGATTTTAAGAATATTTACATATTTGAAACCCCCTTATGGCAAAATCCACTCCCTCACTGACACCCTCGACTCTTGATAGAGACGGAAGAGTAACCCCTTGGCTACCACTTCCTAGGCCTGAGAAAATATTAAGTTTACAGTCAACCATTAATCTAAAAGTATTTATAATAGTCGTATTTTAATAGCATCTAAAGAGCACCGTATTATTATAAGTATAAACTTAGTTTTGCGTACACATTAATTTAAACTAAAAATAAAATTTAAAATTCTAAGTTAAAAGGTTATTAATTTCCCACCCCTTAACCCTACTGCGCTTAAGATTTGCCCGGATACACTTTTGTAAATATCCTTATAACAATTTTACCAGAATATGATAGAATTGATTTTAAGAATATTTACATAATTGAAACCCCCGTATCGCAAAATCCACTCCCTCACTGACCCCCTCGACTCTTGATACAGACAGAAGAGTAACCCCTTGGCTACCACTTCCTAGGCCTAAGCAAATCTTACGTTTACAGTCAACCTTTAATATGAAAGTATATATAATAGTCATTATATTTTAATAGCATCTAAAGTGCACCGTATTAGCAGTATAAACATAGTTATGCGTACACATTAATTTAAAGTAAAAGAAAAGAAATTTAAAATATTAGGTTCAAAGGTTATTGTTTCCCCCCCCCCCTTAACCCTACTGCGCTTAAGATTTCGCCCGGTTCAACTTTGGTGAATATCCTTATAACAATTTTACCAGAATATGATAGAATTGATTTTAAGAATATTTACATAATTGAACACCCTAGTGCAAAATCCACTCCCTCACTGACCCCCTCGTCTCTTGACAGAGACGGAAGAGCAACCCCTTGGCTACCACTTCTTAGGCCTGAGCAAATCTTAAGTTTACAGTCAACCTTTAATATGAAAGTATATATAATAGTCATTATATTTTAATAGCATCTAAAGTGCACCGTATTAGCAGAATAAACATAGTTATGCGTACACATTAAAGTAAAAGAAAAGAAATTTAAAATTCTAGGTTCAAAAGTTATTGTTTTCCCACCCCTTAACCCTACTGCGCTTAAGATTTTCCCGGTTCAACTTTGGTAAATATCATTAAAACAATTTTACCAGAATATGACAGAATTGATTTTAAGGATATTTACATAATTGAAACACCCGTATCGCAAAATCCTCTCCCTCACTGACCCCCTCGTCTCTTGATACAGACGGAAGAGTAACCCCTTGGCTACCACTTCCTAGGCCTGAGCAAATATTAAGTTTACAGTCAACCATTAATCTCAAAGTATTTATAATAGTCGTATTTTAATAGCATCTAAAGAGCACCGTATTATTATCAGTATAAACTTAGTTTTGCGTACACATTAATTTAAACTAAAAATAAAATTTAAAATTCTAAGTTTAAAGGTTATTATTTTCCCACCCCTTAACCCTACTGCGCTTAAGATTTGCCCAGTTCAACTTTGGTAAATATCATTAAAACAATTTTAACCAGAATATGATAGAATTGATTTTAAGGATATTTACATAATTGAAACCCCCGTATCGCAAAATCCACTCCCTCACTGACCCCCTCGTCTCTTGATACAGACGGAAGAGCAACCCCTCGGCTACCACTTCCTAGGCCTGAGCAAATCTTAAGTTTACAGTCAACCTTTAATATGAAAGTATATATAATAGTCATTATATTTTAATAGCATCTAAATTGCACCGTATTAGCAGTATAAACATAGTAATGCGTACACATTAATTTAAAGAAAAAGAAAAGAAAGTTAAAATTCTAGGTTCAAAAGTTATTGTTTTCCCACCCCTTAACACTACTGCGCTTAAGATTTGCCTGTTTCAACTTTGGAAAATATCCTTAAAACAATTTTACCAGAATATGATAGAATTGATTTTAAGATTATTTACATAATTGAAACCGCCGTATCGCAAAATCCACTCCCTCACTGACCCCCTCGTCTCTTGATACAGACGGAAGAGTAACCCCTTGGCTACCACTTCCTAGGACAAACAAATATTAAGTTTACAGTCAACCTTTAATAAGGAAGTATATATAATAGTCATTATATTTTAATAGCATCTAAAGTGCACCGTATTAGCAGTATAAACATAGTTAGGCGTACACATTAATTTAAAGTAAAAGAAAAGAAATTTAAAATTCTAGGTTCAAAAGTTATTGTTTTCCCACCCCTTAACCCTACTGCGCTTAAGATTTGCCCGGTTCAACTTTGGTAAATATCATTAAAACAATTTTACCAGAATATGATAGAATTGATTTTAAGGATATCTACACAATTGAAACCCCCGTATCGCAAAATCCACTCCCTCACTGACCCCCTCGTCTCCTGATACAGACGGAAGAGCAACCCCTTGGCTACCACTTCCTAGGCCTGAGCAAATCTTAAGTTTACAGTCAACCTTTAATATGAAAGTATATATAATAGTCATTATATTTTAATAGCATCTAAAGTGCACCGTATTAGCAGTATAAACATAGTAATGCGTACACATTAATTTAAAGTAAAAGAAAAGAAAGTTAAAATTCTAGGTTCAAAAGTTATTGTTTTCCCACCCCTTAACCCTACTGCGCTTAAGATTTGCCCGGTTCAACTTTGGTAAATATCATTAAAACAATTTTACCAGAATATGATAGAATTGATTTTAAGGATATTTACATAATTGAAACCCCCGTATCGCAAAATCCACTCCCTCACTGACCCCCTCGTCTCTTGATACAGACGGAAGCGTAACCCCTTGGCTACCACTTTCTAGGCCTAAGCAAATCTTAAGTTTACAGTCAACCTTTAATATGAAAGCATATATAATAGTCATTATATTTTAATAGCATCTAAAGTGCACCGTATTAGCAGTATAAACATAGTTATGCGTACATATTAATTTAAAGTAAAAGAAAAGAAATTTAAAATTCTAGGTTCGAAAGTTATTGTTTTCCCACCCCTTAACCCTACTGCTCTTAAGATTTGCCCGGTTCAACTTTGGTAAATATCCTTATAAAAATTTTACCAGAATATGATAGAATTGATTTTAAGAATATTTACATAATTGAAACCCCCGTATCGCAAAATCCACTCCCTCACTGATCCCCTCGACTCTTGATACAGACGGAAGAGTAACCCCTTGGCTACCACTTCCTAGGCCTGAGCAAATATTAAGTTTACAGTCAACCATTAATCTAAAAGTATTTATAATAGTCGTATTTTAATAGCATCTAAAGAGCACCGTATTATTATCAGTATAAACTTAGTTTTGCGTACACATTAATTTAAACTAAAAATAAAATTTAAAATTCTAAGTTAAAAGGTTATTAATTTCCCACCCCTTAACCCTACTGCGCTTAAGATTTGCCCGGATACACTTTTGTAAATATCCTTATAACAATTTTACCAGAATATGATAGAATTGATTTTAAGAATATTTACATAATTGAAACCCCCGTATCGCAAAATCCACTCCCTCACTGACCCCCTCGACTCTTGATACAGACAGAAGAGTAACCCCTTGGCTACCACTTCCTAGGCCTAAGCAAATCTTACGTTTACAGTCAACCTTTAATATGAAAGTATATATAATAGTCATTATATTTTAATAGCATCTAAAGTGCACCGTATTAGCAGTATAAACATAGTTATGCGTACACATTAATTTAAAGTAAAAGAAAAGAAATTTAAAATATTAGGTTCAAAGGTTATTGTTTCCCCCCCCCCCTTAACCCTACTGCGCTTAAGATTTCGCCCGGTTCAACTTTGGTGAATATCCTTATAACAATTTTACCAGAATATGATAGAATTGATTTTAAGAATATTTACATAATTGAACACCCTAGTGCAAAATCCACTCCCTCACTGACCCCCTCGTCTCTTGACAGAGACGGAAGAGCAACCCCTTGGCTACCACTTCTTAGGCCTGAGCAAATCTTAAGTTTACAGTCAACCTTTAATATGAAAGTATATATAATAGTCATTATATTTTAATAGCATCTAAAGTGCACCGTATTAGCAGAATAAACATAGTTATGCGTACACATTAAAGTAAAAGAAAAGAAATTTAAAATTCTAGGTTCAAAAGTTATTGTTTTCCCACCCCTTAACCCTACTGCGCTTAAGATTTTCCCGGTTCAACTTTGGTAAATATCATTAAAACAATTTTACCAGAATATGACAGAATTGATTTTAAGGATATTTACATAATTGAAACACCCGTATCGCAAAATCCTCTCCCTCACTGACCCCCTCGTCTCTTGATACAGACGGAAGAGTAACCCCTTGGCTACCACTTCCTAGGCCTGAGCAAATATTAAGTTTACAGTCAACCATTAATCTCAAAGTATTTATAATAGTCGTATTTTAATAGCATCTAAAGAGCACCGTATTATTATCAGTATAAACTTAGTTTTGCGTACACATTAATTTAAACTATAAATAAAATTTAAAATTCTAAGTTTAAAGGTTATTATTTTCCCACCCCTTAACCCTACTGCGCTTAAGATTTGCCCAGTTCAACTTTGGTAAATATCATTAAAACAATTTTAACCAGAATATGATAGAATTGATTTTAAGGATATTTACATAATTGAAACCCCCGTATCGCAAAATCCACTCCCTCACTGACCCCCTCGTCTCTTGATACAGACGGAAGAGCAACCCCTCGGCTACCACTTCCTAGGCCTGAGCAAATCTTAAGTTTACAGTCAACCTTTAATATGAAAGTATATATAATAGTCATTATATTTTAATAGCATCTAAATTGCACCGTATTAGCAGTATAAACATAGTAATGCGTACACATTAATTTAAAGAAAAAGAAAAGAAAGTTAAAATTCTAGGTTCAAAAGTTATTGTTTTCCCACCCCTTAACACTACTGCGCTTAAGATTTGCCTGTTTCAACTTTGGAAAATATCCTTAAAACAATTTTACCAGAATATGATAGAATTGATTTTAAGATTATTTACATAATTGAAACCGCCGTATCGCAAAATCCACTCCCTCACTGACCCCCTCGTCTCTTGATACAGACGGAAGAGTAACCCCTTGGCTACCACTTCCTAGGACAAACAAATATTAAGTTTACAGTCAACCTTTAATAAGGAAGTATATATAATAGTCATTATATTTTAATAGCATCTAAAGTGCACCGTATTAGCAGTATAAACATAGTTAGGCGTACACATTAATTTAAAGTAAAAGAAAAGAAATTTAAAATTCTAGGTTCAAAAGTTATTGTTTTCCCACCCCTTAACCCTACTGCGCTTAAGATTTGCCCGGTTCAACTTTGGTAAATATCATTAAAACAATTTTACCAGAATATGATAGAATTGATTTTAAGGATATCTACACAATTGAAACCCCCGTATCGCAAAATCCACTCCCTCACTGACCCCCTCGTCTCCTGATACAGACGGAAGAGCAACCCCTTGGCTACCACTTCCTAGGCCTGAGCAAATCTTAAGTTTACAGTCAACCTTTAATATGAAAGTATATATAATAGTCATTATATTTTAATAGCATCTAAAGTGCACCGTATTAGCAGTATAAACATAGTAATGCGTACACATTAATTTAAAGTAAAAGAAAAGAAAGTTAAAATTCTAGGTTCAAAAGTTATTGTTTTCCCACCCCTTAACCCTACTGCGCTTAAGATTTGCCCGGTTCAACTTTGGTAAATATCATTAAAACAATTTTACCAGAATATGATAGAATTGATTTTAAGGATATTTACATAATTGAAACCCCCGTATCGCAAAATCCACTCCCTCACTGACCCCCTCGTCTCTTGATACAGACGGAAGCGTAACCCCTTGGCTACCACTTTCTAGGCCTAAGCAAATCTTAAGTTTACAGTCAACCTTTAATATGAAAGCATATATAATAGTCATTATATTTTAATAGCATCTAAAGTGCACCGTATTAGCAGTATAAACATAGTTATGCGTACATATTAATTTAAAGTAAAAGAAAAGAAATTTAAAATTCTAGGTTCGAAAGTTATTGTTTTCCCACCCCTTAACCCTACTGCTCTTAAGATTTGCCCGGTTCAACTTTGGTAAATATCCTTATAAAAATTTTACCAGAATATGATAGAATTGATTTTAAGAATATTTACATAATTGAAACCCCCGTATCGAAAATTCCACTCCCTCACTGATCCCCTCGACTCTTGATACAGACGGAAGAGTAACCCCTTGGCTACCACTTCCTAGGCCTGAGCAAATATTAAGTTTACAGTCAACCATTAATCTGAAAGTATTTATAACACAGGCCTACAAAAAAAAATTTTTTTTTGGTGCCTATGATTTTACAGCTGATTTTAGATATTTTTGAAATACTGAATCTAAATATGAAATCGGTTTTTCTCTATCAGCTCCAATTTTTCAGATATGCGAAGAGAACTAAAGATTTTTTAGAACTGAAGTAACATCCAACGCTTAAACTGGACTTTGACCCATAGGCCTGTCGCAACGCTCAAAGCGATTTGAGAGGCACTGAATTTTCAGAATACCTTGAGAAAACAGATGTGCAAGTAAAACTGAAGTTCTGCGGATGCTTATGATTTCGCGCCACTCATCCATAAAGCCAAATGGAATAGCCGCAAAGAGGTAAGATTAGTTTGTGAGTTTTCTCCGTGGAGGGTAGACGTTGTTGACCTTTTGCGATATTTGTGTTTAGTATAGAGTTCTTATAAAGTTAATTTAAAACGTACTGTATTGTAGATTGTTGTATTTGTGTTGTTGAATATAATTTAAAGGAGTTCAAGTAAAAGAAGTTGTGTAAATCATCCTGATGTGTTTTGCTACATATGCGGAGAATACATGTTAAAAGAGAACAGAAAAAATGTTAATGACTTTGTAAAGAGAGCTTAACTTGGATACTTTGATGTTAAACTTAATGATCAGGATAAAACCTGGGCACCGCATCAGGTCTGTAAAACTTGCACAGAACACTTACGACAGTGGACTAACGGGAAAAGAAAAAAGACTCAAATTTGGTTTACCGATTGTTTTGAGAGAACCCCAAAACCACTTCGATGACTATTATTTCGGCCTAGTAAATATTAATGGAATTAATCGAAAGAACCATAGTAAGTGGACTTATCCTGATTTGGACTCTGCAAGACGCCCGGTTCCTCACTCAGAGGAAGTGCCGATCCCAACGTTTTACCAGCTACCAGAGCTCTGTGAGGATGAATACTACCCCTCTGATCATCCTTCCGATACCTATGAAGGTGACAGTGATTATGAGGAGATGTCATCAATGCCTCAACGTTTCAACCAGGATGAGTTAAATGATCTCACCAAAGATCTCAACCTGTCAAAAGAAACTTCTGAATTACTGGCTTCAAGACTGAAGGACAAAAATTTACGGGAACAAGGAACCAAAATTAAATTTTACCGCACAAGAGAAATGGGTCTACTACCCTTCTTCTACCAAGAAGACAATCTTGTATTTTGTCATAAAATTAGAGGACTCTTGAAAAAAATGGTTCTTCCTGAATATTTTCTAGATCATTGGCGTTTATTTGTAGACAGCTCAAAGCGGAGTTTAAAATGTGTCCTTCTACACAATGGAAACAAATATGGTTCAATACCAATTGCTCACTCAACGAAAATGAAAGAAGAATATAACACAATAGCTTTGGTCTTTGACAAGATAAAGTATCATGAACATCAATGGGTGATTTGTGTGGATTTAAAAATGGTAAACTTTCTCCTTGTACAGCAAAGCGGTTACACCAAATATCCTTCCTTCTTGTGTCTTTGGGATAGCAGGGATAAAATACATTACTGGGTTAGAAAAGAGTGGCCTAAGAGAGCAAACATGGATGTTGGGGAAATGAATATCATTAATAACCCCTTAGTTGGGCGAGACAAAATCATACTTCCTCCACTGCATATCATGCTCGGCCTTATGAAGCAGTTTATAAAGGCTCTTGATAAAACGGGTCATGCTTGGCATATATAGGAGAGAAAATGCCCCAATTGAGTTATGAAAAAATTAAAGCAGGAATATTTGACGGTCCACAAATAAGACAACTGATTAAGGATCCTGCCTTCGTAAATTCGATGAATGAGACTGAGCGAAAAGCCTGGATTTCCTTTGTTGCAGTTGTCGAAAACTTTCTGGGCAAACACAAAGCAGAAAACTATGCAGAACTGGTAAACGAAATGCTTGATAGTTTTAAATCTCTTGGGTGTAATATGAGCATTAAGGTGCACTATTTACACAGGCACTTAGAGCATTTTCCTGAAAATTTAGGAGACACCAGTGAGGAACAGGGTGAAAGATTTCACCAGGATATTAAGACTATGGAGGATCGCTACCAAGGAAGATGGGATACGCACATGATGGCAGATTACTGTCGGAATTTAAAAAGGAACTGTTCAAAAATACATTCAAGAGTATCACGGAAAAGAAGCTTCCGAAATGTTCATTGAGAATTGGTCTCATCGATGACTTTTTCCTCTATCTTTGTGAGTAAATATATTTGTATACTATAATTTTTTAAAATATTATTTGAATATATGTATATTACAATAATGAAAAATAACATTTGTATATTATAAAAAACAAATTCTGAGTTTATTTATTTTATTTTTGTTTAATTCATGGATTTAACTTAAAATAGTGTAACATATATTTAACACAAAGTTCTATATCTTAAATATTTGAGCTCCTAGGCAAAATTTAATACCATATTTGAATTCAGGACATCGAAGTCATATAAAATCAGCTCCACAAACCTAGGCACCAAAACAGCTGTTGGCTTGTGTAATAGTCGTATTTTAATAGCATCTAAAGAGCACCGTATTATTATCAGTATAAACTTAGTTTTGCGTACACATTAATTTAAACTAAAAATAAAATTTAAAATTCTAAGTTTAAAGGTTACTATTTTCCCACCCTTTAACCCTACTGCGCTTAAGATTTGCCCGGATCAACTTTGGTAAATATACTTAAAACAATTTTACCAGAATACGATAGAATTGATTTTAAGGATATTTACATAATTGAAACCCCCGTATCGTAAAATCCACTCCCTCACTGACCCCCTCGTCTCTTGATACAGACGGAAGAGTAACCCCTTGGCTACCACTTCCTACGCCTGAGCAAATCTTAAGTTTACAGCCAACATTTCATATGAAAGTATATATAATAGTCATTATATTTTAATAGCATCTAAAGTGCACCGTATTAGCAGTATAAACATAGTTATGCGTACACATTAATTTAAAGTAAAAGAAAAGAAATTTAAAATTCTAGGTTCAAAAGTTTTTGTTTTCCCACCCCTTAACCGTACTGCGCTTAAGATTTGCCCGGTTCAACTTTGGTGAATATCCTTATAACAATTTTACCAGAATATGATAGAATTGATTTTAAGAATATTTACATATTTGAAACCCCCTTATGGCAAAATCCACTCCCTCACTGACACCCTCGACTCTTGATAGAGACGGAAGAGTAACCCCTTGGCTACCACTTCCTAGGCCTGAGCAAATATTAAGTTTACAGTCAACCATTAATCTAAAAGTATTTATAATAGTCGTATTTTAATAGCATCTAAAGAGCACCGTATTATTATCAGTATAAACATAGTTTTGCGTACACATTAATTTAAACTAAAAATAAAATTTAAAATTCAAAGTTTAAAGGTTAGTTTTCCCACCCCTTAACCCTACTGCGCTTAAGATTTGCCCGGTTCAACTTTGGTGAATATCCTTATAACAATTTTACCAGAATATGATAGAATTGATTTTAAGGAAATTTACATAATTGAAACCTACGTATCGCAAAATCCACTCCCTCACTGACCCCCTCGACTCTTGATACAGACGGAAGAGTAACCCCTTGGCTACCACTTCCTAGGCCTAAGCAAATCTTAAGTTTACAGTCAACCTTTAATATGAAAGTATATATAATAGTCGTTATATTTTAATAGCATCTAAAGTGCACCGTATTAGCAGTATAAACATAGTTATGCGTACACATTAATTTAAAGTAAAAGAAAAGAAATTTAAAATTCTAGGTTCAAAAGTTATTGTTTTCCCACCCCTTAACCCTACTGCGCTTAAGATTTGCCCGGTTCAGCTTTGGTGAATATCCTTATAACAATTTTACCAGAATATGATAGAATTGATTTTAAGAATATTTACATAATTGAAACCCCCGTATCGCAAAATCCACTCCCTCACTGACCCCCTCGACTCTTGATACAGACGGAAGAGTAACCCCTTGGCTACCACTTCCTAGGCCTAAGCAAATCTTAAGTTTACAGTCAACCATTAATCTGAAAGTATTTATAATATACGGATTTTAATAGCATCAAAAGAGCACCGTATTATTATCAGTATAAACTTAGTTTTGCGTACACATTAATTTAAACTAAAAATAAAATTTAAAATTCTAAGTCTAAAGGTTATTATTTTCCAACCCCTTAACCGTACTGCGCTTAAGATTTGCCCGGTTCAACTTTGGTAAATATCCTTAAAACAATTTTGCCAGACTATGATAGAATTGATTTTAAGGATATTTACATAATTGAAACCCCCGTATCGCAAACTACACTCCCTCACTGACCCCCTCGTCTCTTGATACAGACGGAAGAGTAACCCCTTGGCTACCGCTTCCAAGGCCTAAGCAAATCTTAAGTTTACAGTAAACATTTAATATGAAAGTATATATAATAGTCATTATATTTTAATAGCATCTAAAGTGCACCGTATTAGCAGTATAAACATAGTTATGCGTACACATTAATTTAAAGTAAAAGAAAAGAAATTTAAAATTCTAGGTTCAAAAGTTATTGTTTTCCCACCCCTTAACCGTACTGCGCTTAAGATTTGCCCGGTTCAACTTTGGTAAATATCCTTATAACAATTTTACCAGAATATGATAGAATTGATTTTAAGAATATTTACATAATTGAAACCCCCGTATCGCAAAATCAACTCCCTCACTGACCCCCTCGACTCTTGATACAGACGGAAGAGTAACCCCTTGGCTACCACTTCCTAGGCCTGAGAAAACATTAAGTTTACAGACAAACATTAATCTGAAAATATTTATAATATTCATATTTTCAAAGCATCTAAAGAGCACCGTATTATTATCAGTATAAACTTAGTTTTGCGTACACATTAATTTAAACTAAAAATAAAATTTAAAATTCTAAGTTTAAAAGTTAGTTTTCCCACCCCTTAACCCTACTGCGCTTAAGATTTGCCCGGTTCGGCTTTGGTGAATATCCTTATAACAATTTTACCAGAATATGATAGAATTGATTTTAAGAATATTTACATAATTGAAACCCCCGTATCGCAAAATCCACTCCCTCACTGACCCCCTCGACTCTTGATACAGACGGAAGAGTAACCCCTTGGCTACCACTTCCTAGGCCTAAGCAAATCTTAAGTTTACAGTCAACCATTAATCTGAAAGTATTTATAATATACGGATTTTAATAGCATCAAAAGAGCACCGTATTATTATCAGTATAAACTTAGTTTTGCGTACACATTAATTTAAACTAAAAATAAAATTTAAAATTCTAAGTCTAAAGGTTATTATTTTCCAACCCCTTAACCGTACTGCGCTTAAGATTTGCCCGGTTCAACTTTGGTAAATATCCTTAAAACAATTTTGCCAGACTATGATAGAATTGATTTTAAGGATATTTACATAATTGAAACCCCCGTATCGCAAACTCCACTCCCTCACTGACCCCCTCGTCTCTTGATACAGACGGAAGAGTAACCCCTTGGCTACCGCTTCCAAGGCCTAAGCAAATCTTAAGTTTACAGTAAACATTTAATATGAAAGTATATATAATAGTCATTATATTTTAATATCATCTAAAGTGCACTGTATTAGCAGTATAAACATAGTTATGCGTACACATTAATTTAAAGTAAAAGAAAAGAAATTTAAAATTCTAGGTTCAAAAGTTATTGTTTTCCCACCCCTTAACCCTACTGCGCTTAAGATTTGCCCGGTTCAGCTTTGGTGAATATCCTTATAACAATTTTACCAGAATATGATAGAATTGATTTTAAGAATATTTACATAATTGAAACCCCCGTATCGCAAAATCCACTCCCTCACTGACCCCCTCGACTCTTGATACAGACGGAAGAGTAACCCCTTGGCTACCACTTCCTAGGCCTAAGCAAATCTTAAGTTTACAGTCAACCATTAATCTGAAAGTATTTATAATATACGGATTTTAATAGCATCAAAAGAGCACCGTATTATTATCAGTATAAACTTAGTTTTGCGTACACATTAATTTAAACTAAAAATAAAATTTAAAATTCTAAGTCTAAAGGTTATTATTTTCCAACCCCTTAACCGTACTGCGCTTAAGATTTGCCCGGTTCAACTTTGGTAAATATCCTTAAAACAATTTTGCCAGACTATGATAGAATTGATTTTAAGGATATTTACATAATTGAAACCCCCGTATCGCAAACTACACTCCCTCACTGACCCCCTCGTCTCTTGATACAGACGGAAGAGTAACCCCTTGGCTACCGCTTCCAAGGCCTAAGCAAATCTTAAGTTTACAGTAAACATTTAATATGAAAGTATATATAATAGTCATTATATTTTAATAGCATCTAAAGTGCACCGTATTAGCAGTATAAACATAGTTATGCGTACACATTAATTTAAAGTAAAAGAAAAGAAATTTAAAATTCTAGGTTCAAAAGTTATTGTTTTCCCACCCCTTAACCGTACTGCGCTTAAGATTTGCCCGGTTCAACTTTGGTAAATATCCTTATAACAATTTTACCAGAATATGATAGAATTGATTTTAAGAATATTTACATAATTGAAACCCCCGTATCGCAAAATCAACTCCCTCACTGACCCCCTCGACTCTTGATACAGACGGAAGAGTAACCCCTTGGCTACCACTTCCTAGGCCTGAGAAAACATTAAGTTTACAGACAAACATTAATCTGAAAATATTTATAATATTCATATTTTCAAAGCATCTAAAGAGCACCGTATTATTATCAGTATAAACTTAGTTTTGCGTACACATTAATTTAAACTAAAAATAAAATTTAAAATTCTAAGTTTAAAAGTTAGTTTTCCCACCCCTTAACCCTACTGCGCTTAAGATTTGCCCGGTTCGGCTTTGGTGAATATCCTTATAACAATTTTACCAGAATATGATAGAATTGATTTTAAGAATATTTACATAATTGAAACCCCCGTATCGCAAAATCCACTCCCTCACTGACCCCCTCGACTCTTGATACAGACGGAAGAGTAACCCCTTGGCTACCACTTCCTAGGCCTAAGCAAATCTTAAGTTTACAGTCAACCATTAATCTGAAAGTATTTATAATATACGGATTTTAATAGCATCAAAAGAGCACCGTATTATTATCAGTATAAACTTAGTTTTGCGTACACATTAATTTAAACTAAAAATAAAATTTAAAATTCTAAGTCTAAAGGTTATTATTTTCCAACCCCTTAACCGTACTGCGCTTAAGATTTGCCCGGTTCAACTTTGGTAAATATCCTTAAAACAATTTTGCCAGACTATGATAGAATTGATTTTAAGGATATTTACATAATTGAAACCCCCGTATCGCAAACTCCACTCCCTCACTGACCCCCTCGTCTCTTGATACAGACGGAAGAGTAACCCCTTGGCTACCGCTTCCAAGGCCTAAGCAAATCTTAAGTTTACAGTAAACATTTAATATGAAAGTATATATAATAGTCATTATATTTTAATATCATCTAAAGTGCACTGTATTAGCAGTATAAACATAGTTATGCGTACACATTAATTTAAAGTAAAAGAAAAGAAATTTAAAATTCTAGGTTCAAAAGTTATTGTTTTCCCACCCCTTAACCCTACTGCGCTTAAGATTTGCCCGGTTCAACTTTGGTAAATATCATTAAAACAATTTTACCAGAATATGATAGAATTGATTTTAAGGATATTTACATAATTGAAACCCCCGTATCGCAAAATCCACTCCCTCACTGAAACCCCTCGTCTCTTGATACAGACGGAACCCTTGGCTACCACTTCCTAGGCCTAAGCAAACCTTAAGTTTACAGTCAACCTTTAATAGGAAAGTATATATAATACTCATATTTTAATAGCATTTAAAGTGTACAGTATTATCAGTATAAACATACTTATGCGTACACATTAATTTAAAGTAAAAGAAAAGAAATTTAAAATTCTAGGTTCAAAAGTTATTGTTTTCCCACCCCTTAACCGTACTGCGCTTAAGATTTGCCCGGTTCAACTTTGGTAAATATCCTTATAAAAATTTTACCAGAATATGATAGAATTGATTTTAAGAATATTTACATAATTGAAACCCCCGTATCGCAAAATCCACTCCCTCACTGATCCCCTCGACTCTTGATACAGACGGAAGAGTAACCCCTTGGCTACCACTTCCTAGGCCTGAGCAAATATTAAGTTTACAGTCAACCATTAATCTGAAAGTATTTATAACACAGGCCTACAAAAAAAATTTTTTTTTTGGTGCCTATGATTTTACAGCTGATTTTAGATATTTTTGAAATACTGAATCTAAATATGAAATCGGTTTTTCTCTATCAGCTCCAATTTTTCAGATATGCGAAGAGAACTAAAGATTTTTTAGAACTGAAGTAACATCCAACGCTTAAACTGGACTTTGACCCATAGGCCTGTCGCAACGCTCAAAGCGATTTGAGAGGCACTGAATTTTCAGAATACCTTGAGAAAACAGATGTGCAAGTAAAACTGAAGTTCTGCGGATGCTTATGATTTCGCGCCACTCATCCATAAAGCCAAATGGAATAGCCGCAAAGAGGTAAGATTAGTTTGTGAGTTTTCTCCGTGGAGGGTAGACGTTGTTGACCTTTTGCGATATTTGTGTTTAGTATAGAGTTCTTATAAAGTTAATTTAAAACGTACTGTATTGTAGATTGTTGTATTTGTGTTGTTGAATATAATTTAAAGGAGTTCAAGTAAAAGAAGTTGTGTAAATCATCCTGATGTGTTTTGCTACATATGCGGAGAATACATGTTAAAAGAGAACAGAAAAAATGTTAATGACTTTGTAAAGAGAGCTTAACTTGGATACTTTGATGTTAAACTTGGGGATCAGGATAAAACCTGGGCACCGCATCAGGTCTGTAAAACTTGCACAGAACACTTACGACAGTGGACTAACGGGAAAAGAAAAAAGACTCAAATTTGGTTTACCGATTGTTTTGAGAGAACCCCAAAACCACTTCGATGACTGTTATTTCGGCCTAGTAAATATTAATGGAATTAATCGAAAGAACCATAGTAAGTGGACTTATCCTGATTTGGACTCTGCAAGACGCCCGGTTCCTCACTCAGAGGAAGTGCCGATCCCAACGTTTTACCAGCTACCAGAGCTCTGTGAGGATGAATACTACCCCTCTGATCATCCTTCCGATACCTATGAAGGTGACAGTGATTATGAGGAGATGTCATCAATGCCTCAACGTTTCAACCAGGATGAGTTAAATGATCTCACCAAAGATCTCAACCTGTCAAAAGAAACTTCTGAATTACTGGCTTCAAGACTGAAGGACAAAAATTTACGGGAACAAGGAACCAAAATTAAATTTTACCGCACAAGAGAAATGGGTCTACTACCCTTCTTCTACCAAGAAGACAATCTTGTATTTTGTCATAAAATTAGAGGACTCTTGAAAAAAATGGTTCTTCCTGAATATTTTCTAGATCATTGGCGTTTATTTGTAGACAGCTCAAAGCGGAGTTTAAAATGTGTCCTTCTACACAATGGAAACAAATATGGTTCAATACCAATTGCTCACTCAACGAAAATGAAAGAAGAATATAACACAATAGCTTTGGTCTTTGACAAGATAAAGTATCATGAACATCAATGGGTGATTTGTGTGGATTTAAAAATGGTAAACTTTCTCCTTGTACAGCAAAGCGGTTACACCAAATATCCTTCCTTCTTGTGTCTTTGGGATAGCAGGGATAAAATACATTACTGGGTTAGAAAAGAGTGGCCTAAGAGAGCAAACATGGATGTTGGGGAAATGAATATCATTAATAACCCCTTAGTTGGGCGAGACAAAATCATACTTCCTCCACTGCATATCATGCTCGGCCTTATGAAGCAGTTTATAAAGGCTCTTGATAAAACGGGTCATGCTTGGCATATATAGGAGAGAAAATGCCCCAATTGAGTTATGAAAAAATTAAAGCAGGAATATTTGACGGTCCACAAATAAGACAACTGATTAAGGATCCTGCCTTCGTAAATTCGATGAATGAGACTGAGCGAAAAGCCTGGATTTCCTTTGTTGCAGTTGTCGAAAACTTTCTGGGCAAACACAAAGCAGAAAACTATGCAGAACTGGTAAACGAAATGCTTGATAGTTTTAAATCTCTTGGGTGTAATATGAGCATTAAGGTGCACTATTTACACAGGCACTTAGAGCATTTTCCTGAAAATTTAGGAGACACCAGTGAGGAACAGGGTGAAAGATTTCACCAGGATATTAAGACTATGGAGGATCGCTACCAAGGAAGATGGGATACGCACATGATGGCAGATTACTGTCGGAATTTAAAAAGGGACTGTTCAAAAATACATTCAAGAGTATCACGGAAAAGAAGCTTCCGAAATGTTCATTGAGAATTGGTCTCATCGATGACTTTTTCCTCTATCTTTGTGAGTAAATATATTTGTATACTATAATTTTTTAAAATATTATTTGAATATATGTATATTACAATAATGAAAAATAACATTTGTATATTATAAAAAACAAATTCTGAGTTTATTTATTTTATTTTTGTTTAATTCATGGATTTAACTTAAAATAGTGTAACATATATTTAACACAAAATTCTATATCTTAAATATTTGAGCTCCTAGGTAAAATTTAATGCCATATTTGAATTCAGGACATCGAAGTCATATAAAATCAGCTCCACAAACCTAGGCACCAAAACAGCTGTTGGCTTGTGTAATAGTCGTATTTTAATAGCATCTAAACAGCACCGTATTATTATCAGTATAAACTTAGTTTTGCGTACACATTAATTTAAACTAAAAATAAAATTTAAAATTCTAAGTTTAAAGGTTACTATTTTCCCACCCTTTAACCCTACTGCGCTTAAGATTTGCCCGGATCAACTTTGGTAAATATACTTAAAACAATTTTACCAGAATACGATAGAATTGATTTTAAGGATATTTACATAATTGAAACCCTCGTATCGTAAAATCCACTCCCTCACTGACCCCCTCGTCTCTTGATACAGACGGAAGAGTAACCCCTTGGCTACCACTTCCTACGCCTAAGCAAATCTTAAGTTTACAGTCAACCTTTAATATGAAAGTATATATAATAGTCATATTTTAATAGCATTTAAAGTGCACAGTATTATCAGTATAAACATACTTATGCGTACACATTAATTTAAAGTAAAAGAAAAGAAATTTAAAATTCTAGGTTCAAAAGTTATTGTTTTCCCACCCCTTAACCGTACTGCGCTTAAGATTTGCCCGGTTCAACATTGGTAAATATCCTTATAACAATTTTACCAGAATATGATAGAATTGATTTTAAGAATATTTACATAATTGAAACCCCCGTATCGCAAAATCCACTCCCTCACTGACCCCCTCGACTCTTGATACAGACGGAAGAGTAACCCCTTGGCTACCACTTCCTAGGCCTGAGCAAACATTAAGTTTACAGTCAAACATTAATCTGAAAATATTTATAATATTCATATTTTCAAAGCATCTAAAGAGCACCGTATTATTATCAGTATAAACTTAGTTTTGCGTACACATTAATTTAAACTAAAAATAAAATTTAAAATTCTAAGTTTAAAAGTTAGTTTTCCCACCCCTTAACCCTACTGCGCTTAAGATTTGCCCGGTTCAACTTTGGTAAATATCCTTATAACAATTTTACCAGAATATGATAGAATTGATTTTAAGAATATTTACATAATTGAAATCCCCGTATCGCAAAATCCACTCCCTCACTGACCCCCTCGACTCTTGATACAGACGGAAGAGTAACCCCTTGGCTACCACTTCCTAGGCCTAAGCAAATCTTAAGTTTACAGTCAACCTTTAATATGAAAGTATATATAATAGTCATTATATTTTAATAGCATCTAAAGTGCACCGTATTAGCAGTATAAACATAGTTATGCGTACACATTAATTTAAAGTAAAAGAAAAGAAATTTAAAATTCTAGGTTCAAAAGTTATTGTTTTCCCACCCCTTAACCCTACTGCGCTTAAGATTTGCCCGGTTCAACTTTGGTAAATATCATTAAAACAATTTTACCAGAATATGATAGAATTGATTTTAAGGATATTTACATAATTGAAACCCCCGTATCGCAAAATCCTCTCCCTCACTGAAACCCCTCGTCTCTTGATACAGATGGAACCCTTGGCTACCACTTCCTAGGCCTAAGCAAACCTTAAGTTTACAGTCAACCTTTAATAGGAAAGTATATATAATAGTCATATTTTAATAGCATTTAAAGTGCCCCGTATTATCAGTATAAACATACTTATGCGTACACATTAATTTAAAGTAAAAGAAAAGAAATTTAAAATTCTAGGTTCAAAAGTTATTGTTTTCCCACCCCTTAACCGTACTGCGCTTAAGATTTGCCCGGTTCAACTTTGGTAAATATCCTTATAACAATTTTACCAGAATATGATAGAATTGATTTTAAGAATATTTACATAATTGAAATCCCCGTATCGCAAAATCCACTCCCTCACTGACCCCCTCGACTCTTGATACAGACGGAAGAGTAACCCCTTGGCTACCACTTACTACGCCTGAGCAAATATTAAGTTTACAGTCAAACATTAATCTGAAAATATTTATAATATTCATATTTTCAAAGCATCTAAAGAGCACCGTATTATTATCAGTATAAACTTAGTTTTGCGTACACATTAATTTAAACTAAAATAAAAGAAATTTAAAATTCTAGGTTCAAAAGTTATTATTTTTCCACCACTTAACCCTACTGCGCTTAAGATTTACCCGGTTCAGCTTTGGTAAATATCATTAAAAAAATTTTACCAGAATATGATAGAATTGATTTTAAGGATATTTACATAATTGAAACCCCCGTATCGAGAAATCCACTCCCTCACTGAACCCCTCGACTCTTGATACAGACGGAAGAGTAACCCCTTGGCTACCACTTCCTAGGCCTAAGCAAATCTTAAGTTTACAGTCAACCATTAATATGAAAGTATATATAATAGTCATTATATTTTAATAGCATCTAAAGAGCACCGTATTATTATCAGTATAAACTTAGTTTTGCGTACACATTACTTTAAACTAAAAATAAAATTTAAAATTCTAAGTTAAAAGGTTATTAATTTCCCACCCCTTAACCCTACTGCGCTTAAGATTTGCCTGGTTCAACTTTGGTAAATATTCTTAAAACAATTTTACAAGAATATGATAGAATTGATTTTAAGGATATTTACATAATTGAAACCCCCGTATCGAAAAATCCACTCCCTCACTGACCCCCTCGACTCTTGATACAGACGGAAGAGTAACCCCTTGGCTACCACTTCCTAGGCCTGAGCAAATATTAAGTTTACAGTCAACCATTAATCTGAAAGTATTTATAATATACGGATTTTAATAGCATCAAAAGAGCACCGTATTATTATCAGTATAAACTTAGTTTTGCGTACACATTAATTTAAACTAAAAATAAAATTTAAAATTCTAAGTCTAAAGGTTATTATTTTCCAACCCCTTAACCGTACTGCGCTTAAGATTTGCCCGGTTCAACTTTGGTAAATATCATTAAAACAATTTTACCAGAATATGATAGAATTGATTTTAAGGATATTTACATAATTGAAACCCCCGTATCGCAAAATCCACTCCCTCACTGAAACCCCTCGTCTCTTGATACAGACGGAACCCTTGGCTACCACTTCCTAGGCCTAAGCAAACCTTAAGTTTACAGTCAACCTTTAATAGGAAAGTATATATAATAGTCATATTTTAATAGCATTTAAAGTGCACAGTATTATCAGTATAAACATACTTATGCGTACACATTAATTTAAAGTAAAAGAAAAGAAATTTAAAATTCTAGGTTCAAAAGTTATTGTTTTCCCACCCCTTAACCGTACTGCGCTTAAGATTTGCCCGGTTCAACTTTGGTAAATATCCTTATAACAATTTTACCAGAATATGATAGAATTGATTTTAAGAATATTTACATAATTGAAACCCCCGTATCGCAAAATCCACTCCCTCACTGACCCCCTCGACTCTTGATACAGACGGAAGAGTAACCCCTTGGCTACCACTTCCTAGGCCTGAGCAAACATTAAGTTTACAGTCAAACATTAATCTGAAAATATTTATAATATTCATATTTTCAAAGCATCTAAAGAGCACCGTATTATTATCAGTATAAACTTAGTTTTGCGTACACATTAATTTAAACTAAAAATAAAATTTAAAATTCTATGTTCAAAAGTTATTGCTTTCCCACCCCTTAACCCTACTGCGCTTAAGATTTGCCCGGTTCAACTTTGGTAAATATCCTTATAACAATTTTACCAGAATATGATAGAATTGATTTTATAATATTTACATAATCGAAACCCCCGTATCGCAAAATCCACTCCCTCACTGACCCCCTCGTCTCTTGATACAGACGGAAGAGTAACCCCTTGGCTACCACTTCCTAGGCCTAAGCAAATATTAAGTTTACAGTCAACCATTAATCTGAAAGTATTTATAATAGTCGTATTTTAATAGCATCTAAAGAGCACCGTATTATTATCAGTATAAACTTAGTTTTGCATACACATTAATTTAAACTAAAAATAAAATTTAAAATTCTAAGTTTAAAAGTTAGTTTTCCCACCCCTTAACCCTACTGCGCTTAAGATTTGCCCGGTTCAGCTTTGGTGAATATCCTTATAACAATTTTACCAGAATATGATAGAATTGATTTTAAGAATATTTACATAATTGAAACCCCCGTATCGCAAACTCCACTCCCTCACTGACCCCCTCGACTCTTGATACAGACGGAAGAGTAACCCCTTGGCTACCACTTCCTAGGCCTAAGCAAATCTTAAGTTTACAGTCAACCTTTAATATGAAAGTATATATAATTGTCATTATATTTTAATAGCATCTAAAGTGCACCGTATTAGCAGTATAAACAAAGTTATGCGTACACATTAATTTAAAGTAAAAGAAAAGAAATTTAAAATTCTAGGTTCAAAAGTTATTGTTTTCCCACCCCTTAACCGTACTGCGCTTAAGATTTGCCCGGTTCAACTTTGGTAAATATCATTAAAACAATTTTACCAGAATGTGATAGAATTGATTTTAAGGATATTTACATAATTGAAACCCCCGTATCGCAAAATCCTCTCCCTCACTGAAACCCCTCGTCTCTTGATACAGACGGAACCCTTGGCTACCACTTCCTAGGCCTAAGCAAACCTTAAGTTTACAGTCAACCTTTAATAGGAAAGTATATATAATAGTCATATTTTAATAGCATTTAAAGTGCACCGTATTATCAGTATAAACATACTTATGCGTACACATTAATTTAAAGTAAAAGAAAAGAAATTTAAAATTCTAGGTTCAAAAGTTATTGTTTTCCCACCCCTTAACCGTACTGCGCTTAAGATTTGCCCGGTTCAACTTTGGTAAATATCCTTATAACAATTTTACCAGAATATGATAGAATTGATTTTAAGAATATTTACATAATTGAAATCCCCGTATCGCAAAATCCACTCCCTCACTGACCCCCTCGACTCTTGATACAGACGGAAGAGTAACCCCTTGGCTACCACTTACTAGGCCTGAGCAAATATTAAGTTTACAGTCAAACATTAATCTGAAAATATTTATAATATTCATATTTTCAAAGCATCTAAAGAGCACCGTATTATTATCAGTATAAACTTAGTTTTGCGTACACATTAATTTAAACTAAAATAAAAGAAATTTAAAATTCTAGGTTCAAATGTTATTATTTTTCCACCCCTTAACCCTACTGCGCTTAAGATTTACCCGGTTCAACTTTGGTAAATATCATTAAAAAATTTTTACCAGAATATGATAGAATTGATTTTAAGGATCTTTACATAATTGAAACCCCCGTATCGCAAAATCCACTCCCTCACTGAACCCCTCGACTCTTGATACAGACGGAAGAGTAACCCCTTGGCTACCACTTCCTAGGCCTAAGCAAATCTTAAGTTTACAGTCAACCTTTAATATGAAAGTATATATAATAGTCATTATATTTTAATAGCATCTAAAGTGCACCGTATTATCAGTATAAACATAGTTATGAGTACACATTAATTTAAAGTAAAGGAAAAATTTAAAATTCTAGGTTCAAAAGTTATTGTTTTCCCACCCCTTAACCCTACTGCGCTTAAGATTTGCCCGGTTCAACTTTGGTAAATATCCTTATAACAATTTTACCAGAATATGATAGAATTGTTTTTAAGAATATTTACATAATTGAAACCCCCGTATCGCAAAATCCACTCCCTCACTGACCCCCTCGACTCTTGATACAGACGGAAGAGTAACCCCTTGGCTACCACTTCCTAGGCCTGAGCAAATATTAAGTTTAAAGTCAACCATTAATCTGAAAGTATTTATAATAGTCGTATTTTAATAGCATCTAAAGAGCACCATATTATTATCAGTATAAACATAGTTTTGCGTACACATTAATTTAAACTAAAAATAAAATTTAAAATTCTAAGTTTAAAAGTTAGTTTTCCCACCCCTTAACCCTACTGCGCTTAAGATGTGCCCGGTTCAACTTTGGTAAATATCCTTATAACAATTTTACCAGAATATGATAGAATTGATTTTAAGAATATTTACATAATTGAAACCCCCGTATCGCAAAATCCACTCCCTCACTGACCCCCTCGACTCTTGATACAGACGGGAGAGTAACCCCTTGGCTACCACTTCCTAGGCCAGAGCAAATATTAAGTTTACAGTCAACCATTAATCAGAAAGTATTTATAATAGTCGTATTTTAATAGCATCTAAAGAGCACCGTATTATTATTAGTATTGTTACGGGATCGGCATTATTTATTTTTGTTCAATATCACGCGATCAGAGATGAAAAATGTAAAGAAAAAACAATTGACTTGAAATGACATTTATTATTTTGTTTTTGCGCGTTCACATGTTATTGTCGCTGGTTAAAAAAGAAAAAGGGACAAGTTTTGATGTATTCTGTGGCAACTTCTTATTTTTTTGTAGATTCAAGTAAGAAAGAAAATAAATGCTGGTAGCTTGTTTTTTATGAGTTATTATTACTAAGTTTTGAAGTTATCTCACCGTAGGAGTTGTTCCATAAATAGTACAACTATACGAGCACAAAGGTGCTAATGTGAGTATGGTTTAAGTTTAAAATATAAAGTTTATTAAAAGTCTTTCATTCGTAGAATTTAAAAGTAAACAAAAATCTGCTTTGCGTGGTACGTTTTGTGGATTTTTTACATTAGTGGCGTCCGCCGGTACAGGACCTGAGTTTAAACAAGGTTATCTATCACACGTAGTTTAAAAGGTGTTAATAAAAAATTAAATGAAATAAAGAGTTTCCATGATGTTTAAGTTGGTTAAAGGTTTTAAAAAGGAAGATTTGATCTTCGTAGCCGAGCAATTAGGTGAAATAGCAGCACCAACGGCTTCACTTGTGGCACTTAAAGATTTAATTTTGAATTGTAAGGCATATAAAGATGATCCTGAATTTGTACAGAGCGTTTTAGAAAATGCCGTTTCAGAAAGAAAGGAAAAGGAAAAATTAGAGAGACAGTCAAAGGAAAAAGCTGAAGCATTGAATATGGAAAAAGAAAAATTAGAAATACAAGCGAAGGAAAAAGCTGAAGCATTGAATATGGAATTACAAGCAAAGATTGAAGGCGAAAAGTTAAAATTGGCGCACAAGTTAGAATTGGCGAAACTTCAGTCAGCAGTAAACAGCGAAGGTGGAGCTCTTAATCCAATTAACGATAGTTATGCAATGAGAAGAAAGTTTACGCTGCCCAAATTAGAATTCAGAAAGTTTGGCGGTGAAATAATAGACTGGTTACCGTTTTGGTGTCAATTTAGACAAATTGATGAAGATACAGAAATAGCACCAGAAGATAAATTTCAGTACTTGGTGCAAGCAACAGTTGCCGGCTCCCGAGCAAGAGAAGTGGTAGAGAGTTTCCCGCCAAGTGGCACTAATTACGCCAAGGCAATTGAGAGTTTAAAAACCCGTTTTGGTAGAGAAGATATATTGGTAGAAATCTACGTGAGAGAACTACTCAAATTAATAATATCAGTACAAACGAAGGGAAAATTCTCGTTGACATCGTTATATGATAAATTGGAATTATATTTACGAGCCTTAGATACATTAGGTGTCACAACTGACAAATGTGCATCAATTTTATATCCATTAGTTGAGTCCTGTTTTCCAGCAAAATTTCTAAAAGCGTGGAATCGCACGAACATATCGTCTGAGAAAACTGAGGCACAGGACAGATTAAATAGTCTGATGCAGTTTTTGCGAACTGAAGTAGAAGGTGAAGAAAGGGTGTCACTCGCCGTAGCTGGTTTTGGATTAGCTAAAAGTGAAGACCGTAAATATGTCGCAAAAAGGAATCACCATAATTTTGAACATAAAACCGGTAAAATTTTGACAGCGGCAGGTCTGTTGACTACCTCTTCCGTAACAGAGAAAAAAGGAGTCTGCATTTTTTGCCAGGGAAGACATGCAAGTTCGGAATGCTTTTCTGCAAGAAAATTAAACTTAGCGGAAATACAAAAAATCGCCAAGGAGAAAAGATGCTGCTTCATATGTTTAGTACCAGAACATACCGCTAAAAGATGCCGAGCGATGGTGAAATGTATTATTTGTAATAAGCGGCATGTGCCATTACTATGCGATCAACGTAAGTCATCCGGTAAAGATACTCAAGAGGGAGCTGAGGAGAAGTCTAAAAGAGATGAAGTGAATATGACAAATATTAGTAAGAAGAGCGCCAAAGTGTTCTTGCAGACCTTGAAGGTGAA
Source organism: Maratus speciosus (assembly GCA_963932465.1). Lineage (NCBI taxonomy): Eukaryota > Metazoa > Arthropoda > Arachnida > Araneae > Salticidae > Maratus > Maratus speciosus. The sequence continues at coordinate 362,565,975 of OZ010798.1, forward strand.
GCTAGTTTCTGAAAGTAAACAGAAGATTGTTCGTTTATTGTTAGATTCAGCATCACAGAAATCGTATATATTAAAAAGTGTGGCGGAAGAAATGAATTACAAGCCTATTCGGCAAGAAAAGATAATACATTCTCTGTTTGGCGACATTACTACTCAAGAATGCCAACACAACTGTTACAAAATAAGAGTTAGAGATTTGAGCGAAGAATTCAGGTGTAATTTCGAAGTACGAGATCAAGTTAGCATATGCGGAGATATTCAACCCGTTACACAGGGGCCATGGTTACAAGAATTAAAGGAAAGTGGCATCATGTTAAGTCATGTGAGTCAATGTTGTGGTAGTATAGAAGTTTTAATTGGAGCTGATGTTATGGGGAAAATGTTAACTGGTAAAAGAAAAATATTGTCTTCTGGTTTAGTTGCAGTGGAAACATATCTTGGATGGACATTAATGGGAAAGGCACCATGTGAAAAGCCATATTCATCCGAAAACTTGGCGATGACAGTAACATCAATGTTTGTAAAAGAAGCGGATATCTCAAACCTATGGAGACTTGACTTAATCGGAATTACAGATCCCATAGAGAAGAAGTCAAGAGAAGAGATAGATCGCCAAACTAAGGAGCATTTCTTCGAAACAGTAAAAATAAACGATGAAAATCGGTAAGAGATTTGTCTTCCTTGGGCTGATGACATAACAACACTGCCAAATAACTTTAAGTTGGCGATGAAACGTTTGGAAGGCATCACCTCAAAGTTAATCGCCAAGAACATGTTTCAACAATACGAGAATGTTTTTAATGATTGGATTAACGAAGGTATTATAGAGGAAGTTCCTTCTTACGAAACGAAATCTTATGGCAATTACTTGCCACATCATCTAGTCATAAAAGAGAGTAGTACTACAACCCCGATCCGTCCTGTATTTGATGCGTCAGCAAGATTAGCAAATTATCCATTTCTGAATCAATGCCTACAATGTGGACCCAACTTGATCGAGCTCATTCCAGATGTTCTTCTACGCTTTCGAGAAAGAAAACTTGGTGTAATTGCAGATATTAGGAAAGCTTTTTTACAGATCAGCATTTGTGAGAAAGATAGAAATTTCCTACGTTTTTTGTGGTGGAAGGACTTAAAGGAAAATAAATTAATGACATTCAGGCATACCCGAGTAGTATTCGGTGTGAAATGCAGTCCATTTCTTCTTTCATCTGTCATTGAATATCACATCCGAAGGGCTCCAGATTTCTCTGAAAGTTTTAAAGATAGATTGTTGCACAGTTTTTATGTGGATAATGTCGTAACCAGTGTAAATAGCGAAGAAGAGTTGAAACATTTCATCGAAGATGCGAGGATGCTCATGGCGAAAGGCAGTTTTGATCTAAGACAGTGGGAGTACACAGGTGATCGCCAAGAAACGCCAAACACGAATGAAACTAACGTCTTAGGACTTGTTTGGAATAAGGAATCCGACATGTTGAAAATCAACCTAAGTTGGCTACAAGATTTTGACACAGAAAAGATCACCAAACGCAGTATGTTGTCAGCTGTGCATAAAATATTTGATCCCTTTGGTTTTACGTCGCCAGTCATGATTTGTCCGATAATAATGTTGCAAAAAGCCTGGAAATTAGGTTTTAAATGGGATGAAGAGATAACTGGTGAGTTACGTAAAGAATTTTTACTATGGTTTCAAGAGCTAACAGTTTTGAAGGATATAGAGATCCCAAGATACATGAAAATGACTCCAGGAAACATAGAAGCGTGTGCACTTCACACATTTGTAGATGGAAGTAAAGATGCTTACGCAACAGTTATATTCCTTAGAATAGAAATTGGAAGCCAAGTCGAGTTAGTTTTTATAGCAGCCAAATCAAGAGTTGCACCTTTGAAGAACGTCACAATACCAAGAATGGAATTATTGGCGGCAACTATGGGAACTCGTTTGGCGCAAACTATCGTAGATGCCCTCGGTTGGGAAAAGATGAAGAGATATTATTGGAGTGATTCATCTACAGTACTCGCTTGGATATCCAGAGATGTCAATTGGTCAGTATTTGTGCGAAATCGAGTTCTAGAGATCAGAAGATTAAGCAGTCCTTCATCATGGATCTATGTGCCAAGTGATAAAAATCTTGCAGATTTGCCAACTCGTGGATGTAAAGCGAGACAGCTAGCTGCCAGGAGATGGTGGGAGGGTCCAGCTTGGTTGAGAGATTCAGCAGAGTTTGAAAAATATACGAACTCTAGTGATCAAGACTATGACGAAGATGAAATTCGGAAGGAACGAATAAAGTCAGTTTCCATGATAACGAATTCTGATGTTAAACAAGATGGTTGGTATTACAGATATTTCTCGAGTTATGTAAAAATCATACGGATGGTCGCATGGATATTACGTTTTAGGCATAACTGCAGATGTACCGAAGTGAAAAGAGGAGACCTGACGTCATCTGAATTTAAAGAAGCTGAATTAAAGACTCTACGTATGATTCAGAAAGAAGCGTTTTTTCCCGAGAATGATAACAGATTGAGAACTTTACAAACATGGAAAGATGAACAAGATATAATTCGACTGGAGACTAAAATAACGTACAGGAAAGACAATGAAGATTTTCTGAAACCTATAGTCCTGCCAGCAAAACATGAAGTTGTAAAACGACTCATATATCATGTACATGTAAAACATTGTCACGCTGGATTACAGATTCTACTTAATTTATTGAGAGAAAAATACTGGATACTTAATGGTCGTAGAAATGTAAAACAAGTGTTAGCACAGTGTGTTGTCTGCAAACGCTTCAGTGGGAAGAGTTTATGGAGAGACAGTGCGCCTCTACCGGAAAATAGAATAAAGGATGCTAACGTATTTCAGATCACAGGTGTAGACATGGCGGGTCCGTTATACTTGAAGAAAATTGAGAAATCTTGGATATTGATATTTTCCTGCGCAATATACAGAGCAGTGCATTTAGAGCTAGTGACCGCTGCTTCGACTGAGGCATTTTTGATGGGATTCAGACGATTCGTAGCACGGAGAGGAAGGTGCGCTGTCATTTATTCTGACAACGGCACAAACTTCACTGGATCAGCTAATTTATTGAAAAGCCTAGATTGGTCACGAATACAAAAATACAGTTCTGTTAATGCTATTGATTGGAAATTTAATCCACCAACCGCAGCGTGGTGGGGTGGCTTTTGGGAAAGGCTTATCAGAATAATGAAAGATCTTCTCAAAAGAGTATTAGGTCATGCTTACCTCACTTATGAAGAAATGAACACAATTTTGACAGATGTGGAAAGTGTAATAAATGCAAGACCGCTAACATACCTTTCGGAAGACGCAACTGTGAAACCTATCTCCCCATCTATGTTTCTGCAGAGTATAGAAGAATGCAATCTTTCAGACCTGGATGTTGTGGAACAAAAATCATTAAGCAAGAGATTGAAGTATCGGCAGTCATTACAAAAAGAATTGAAGGATCGCTTCAGGTCCGAATATTTAGGTGCATTAATTGAAAGAGCAAGGAACAAACACCAAGAGCAAATTATAGCTCTAGGTGATGTTGTATTGAACGGATCTGATAATAAAAAGAGAACTGATTGGCCTTTAGGTCGAATTACAGAACTTATACCTGGTAGAGACAAGAAAGTTCGACTCGTAAGAGTTCAAACATCACAACATGAGCTTTTACGACCTATACAAAGAATATATCCACTAGAGATAGCTTCGTCTACTGACTGTCCGAAACCAAAGATTTCTCACAATCCAGTGAAAATACTTAACAAAGCTACAATTTTGGATGTATCCTCAAGCAAGGAATCTCCTAGACACAGCAGGGCTGGAAGGATACTGAAAATTCCTGAAAGACTGCATTTATAGCAAGTGACTTTGTCAATTTCTCTACGTTTAAAATTAGTTCTGATTATACAAGGTAATCAGAAGGTGGGAGGATGTTACGGGATCGGCATTATTTATTTTTGTTCAAAATCACGCGATAAGAGATGAAAAATGTAAAGAAAAAACAATTGACTTGAAATGACATTTATTATTTTGTTTTTGCGCGTTCACATGTTATTGTCGCTGGTTAAAAAAGAAAAAGGGACAAGTTTTGATGTATTCTGTGGCAACTTCTTATTTTTTTGTAGATTCAAGTAAGAAAGAAAATAAATGCTGGTAGCTTGTTTTTTATGAGTTATTATTACTAAGTTTTGAAGTTATCTCACCGTAGGAGTTGTTCCATAAATAGTACAACTATACGAGCACAAAGGTGCTAATGTGAGTATGGTTTAAGTTTAAAATATAAAGTTTATTAAAAGTCTTTCATTCGTAGAATTTAAAGGAAAACAAAAATCTGCTTTGCGTGGTACGTTTTGTGGATTTTTTACAAGTATAAACTTAGTTTTGCGTACACATTAATTTAAACTAAAAATAAAATTTAAAATTCTAAGTTTAAAGGTTAGTTTTCCCACCCCTTAACCCTACTGCGCTTAAGATTTGCCCGGTTCAACTTTGGTAAATATCCTTATAACAATTTTACCAGAATATGATAGAATTTATTTTAAGAATATTTACATAATTGAAACCCCCGTATCGCAAAATCCACTCCCTCGCTGACCCCCTCGACTCTTGATACAGACGGAAGAGTAACCCCTTGGCTACCACTTCCTAGGCCAGAGCAAATATTAAGTTTACAGTCAACCATTAATCTGAAAGTATTTATAATAGTCGTATTTTAATAGCATCTAAAGAGCACCGTATTATTATTAGTATAAACTTAGTTTTGCGTACACATTAATTTAAACTAAAAATAAAATTTAAAATTCTAAGTTTAAAAGTTAGTTTTCCCACCCCTTCACCCTACTGCGCTTAAGATTTGCCCGCTTCAACTTTGATGAATATCCTTATAACAATTTTACCAGAATATGATAGAATTGATTTTAAGGATATTTACATAATTGAAACCCCCGTATCGCAAAATCCACTCCCTCACTGACCCCCTCGTCTCTTGATACAGACGGAAGAGTAACCCCTTGGCTACCACTTCCTAGGCCTGAGCAACTATTAAGTTTACAGTCAACCATTAATCTGAAAGTATTTATAATAGTCGTATTTTAATAGCATCTAAAGAGCACCGTATCATTATCAGTATAAACTTAGTTTTGCGTACAAATTAATTTAAACTAGGACTTCCCTCAAAGGGATTAATCTGAGCGATATTACTGAGAACATAGATTTAATAATAACATGTGGAAGCAAACAAAATGAGATGTTATCTTTAATTGTCCATATACTGCGAAAAATTGAAATGAAGAAAATAAACGAATTGTAGAATTACAAAATCTTATACATAAATTCGTATACACTGTTTAAAAAAATGGGAAATCAAACCATTCAAGACAGCCATGCATGGATATAAAATTGAAAGTGCGCAATATATTAAAAGTAAAACAGAAAATGAAACACTAATTTACTTATATCGGAATTTTAACTGTATAAAATGATGTCAAGTGCATAATCAGACGCGCCGCACCAATTTGAGTAACTTTAAATGACAAATATATGATGTTTAAGAAGAATGGACTATATTTTATATGGTGTGTGCTCCCCCGGAATAGTTAATATTGTACAATATCTGTTTTCCACGGATGCAATGAGGTTGTCGATAACATTAAGGAATTCTCTTCTCAAAATCTAATATAGTATCAAAGTACCGAATACATCAAAAGTGGCATGCAATGCTTCGTTAGAGTGTGTTTTAGATATGCTCGATCGGATTTAAATTATAAGTGTATGCTGGCCACTACATACGCTGTATTGTTTTGTTTTCAAACATATTCTGCACAAGTTGAGCTGTATTTAGCATGTATTAAATAAAAGAAGTCGGCAATGATTACAACATAAAGTATGACACAAGATCTGAATATATCGTCTGCATAATTTTTGAGCTGTCAAAGTGTCATTTGAAGTAATTTACAAATCCATACATATTTATTCAGCAAATCATGCAAGCTAACATACGCCAATATGAACCCGATTACAAAATTTCACCAGAATAAGTTAATATATAAAAAATCTACTAATGATAATTGAGAATATGACCTTATGATAAAATGTCTAGAAAAATGAATCGGATAAAAAATTCATATCACATTTAAAACGGCACTTCCCTCTGTTAGTGGCCTTGGCGAGAGAGAGAAAAGCCTAGAGAAGGAACACTTTAACAAGTACTTTCGGGCAACCTACTCACTGTTTCATACAGGTCTTTATTCAATATTTACACAATTTATTTAATGCTAGGTGGGTATCTATCAGTTTTGTTGCATTTAAATCGCATGTTTTGCGGAGGAAATGCAGCATTATGAAATATTTAAAGTTGCTGTACCTAATAATTCCAAATTAATGGTAATTGAGATCACTTTCCGTTAATTTCATCTTTTTAAATTTTAAATTTTTTAGAAACCATTCATAGAGACAATTGTATATTTTAAAACTAACCCGAAGCAAAATTTCAAGATTTTGGGCTCAGCAGTAACAGAGAAATAGAAAATTTTGGAAAGTTTTTTGTTTCTGCACTGTTTTTTATAGCGACATTTTTAGAAATTGTTCTATTGCGAGAATTTAAGTCATGATAAATACAGCCATGTCAATTTTCATGTTTATATTCCTAACAGTTCCATGTTCTTCGTTACTTAGATCATCTTTAGATCTTTTTCCGCTTTGTTTAGTCTTTCTATTTTTTAGAATTCGTTCTACAACGAGCATTTACATCTTATTAATTACTACCATGCATCTTATTAATTACTACACCTTGTTCTAGTTTCTAACCCCAACAGTATCCCAAAAATTTCAGTATTCCAAATAAATCATAGTTTAGAACCTTTCTAGAAATTTTTACGTTTATCCGTCAAATTGAACCTTTTAGAGAGCGTTCATTACGAGTATTTACATCATAAAAGTAACTACCGCACCAAATTTAAAGTTTCTAACCCAATCAATATCGCAGAAATCACAATTTTAGAACTTTTTTGCTCCTGCAGCGATGTAGGTTCTTGCACTGACATAAAATAGTCTTTTTTTCGGAGCAGAGATGGCCACCAACATTTTTTTAAGTTGGCTATGTAGTTTCAGAGATAACACCTCACAAACGTACAAGCATTAATAATATTATATACTTTATAATATTATAACGCTTTATAATATTAGCATTAGATGTACAGATACAAAAGCCATTTATTTGTTACAAGCTAAAGTGCCGGCGTTGCCCAGAATTTGAAGGATGTTTGTTCTGAAAAATCAATTTCAAAATTTAACATACAACACAAAACAAACATAAAAAAACAGTCGAAATGCTGTTGAATGAATCATATGAAAACGCTATATAAAAATGTATATATGTATATAACAGACGCAAAAGAATACAGCTATAAATGAACTTATTTCAATTTATAATTGGAGCAATAATGTTAAAATACGCCAATATTTCCCTAATCGGGATTTTATTATACTTCAATACATTTTTCACACTCATATGACGTTATACTATATCCACCATGCCCTTTATATTTCCAATATGACGTAATATTTTCCTCTTTCACGTGGAAACCTTGAAATAGAAAAGTTATGAAGTTATATTCACTTTAATTTAAATTCGTCAAACCATTTATTTCATTTTCATATTTCACGTGAATATCTTGCAATAGAAAAGTTATGACGTAATATTCACCTTTTTTTTTTTAATTCGGCAAACTATTTATTTCATTTTCATTTTTCACGTGTAAATCTTGCAGTAGAAAATTAATTGTTGTAATAATAATTTTATTGTGTTTTTTTAATTGTTGGCAACTGCTATAACGAAAAATGTTTAAATTTGATAAGAAATAGCTGTTAAATTTGTGGTTTTTTATTAATTAAAAATTAACTATAAGTTATTTCGATTCCGGATTACTTTAGTTGTCTCGGCCATGTTTTAATACACATGTACGTATCTCTTCACAATTTTGGCATCCAAATTGTGGATTTTTTATACAATTACAAACAGACAGATAGACAAGTTTTCATTTTTATATATCTCTCTATTCTATGAAAAGTAACTAACGTTGTCACCGCCGCCGCCGCCGCCGCCGGTTTTGAATTTTTTGTAACCGGAGGTCTTTCTTCGTTAATATTAAGAAAACTATTGCATACAAATATATGAAAATCGGTGGTATTATAGCGAAATGTTTGATCAACACACTAATGCATACAGTTTTCAAATCGAAGAATTATTTTAAGAGATATTTAATGCTAAAGTGGGACAAAATCGTTCCATTAAAAAAAATTATAAGAGCAAAAGCTATACATGGGAATTTAATCATTTTTAGATCATTTTATTCAATAGAAGATCCCGGTCTGCAGATTTCATTAATTTTTTTTAATTTGACTCATTTTTTGAGGCTTTATTTCTATTTTAAATTCAAATATTCAGCATTTTGACAGATATTTTTTACATATTTTAGAAAATGGTATTAATTTAAACTGCTGCCAACTGTATAAACAGCGCAAACAATAATGTTTGCTTCAAATAAAAAAATTATTTACACGTTACTATTATAAACAGAAAAAAACCTTCAAATTACAGTTAAATAATTAGGTATAAAAAGCAGGTACTTATTGTAAATTACGCCATAAAAACTATATTTACATGTGAATTTTAAAAGAGAAAGGATATTGTAAAATAAATTCATTAACATGCGTTAGAAATCTGAAATAGAAAAAATTACGTCACATTACACTTATTATGCAAATGAACAAAAAATAGTATTGCAAAACAGTTTAAATTTAAAAATGGCGCGAGACAAAATATTAGAGGTTAAATATTAGATTTTTTCAAAATTTTATTATTTGTCGTTTGATGTGAGGTGTTCAGCTATAAGTATGCAAATTTTTAGGTTTCAACATAATTAGGAGCTGAGTTAGAAAAATTGCTTTAAATACACAACTTAGAGCCCAGAGTTTTAAATATTAGACTTTTTCAAAATTTTATTATTTGCTGTTTGATGTGAGGTATTCAGCTATAAGTATGCAAAATTTCATGTCTCAAACTTAATTAGGGGCTGAGTTAGAAAAATTGCTTAAAATACACAAGTTAGAGCCCAGAGTGTTAAATAATAGACATTTTCAAAATTTTATTATTTGTCGATTGATGTGAGGTGTTCAGCTATAAGTATGCAAAATGTCATGTCTCCAACTTAATTAGGGGCTGAGTTAGTAAAATTGCTTAAAATACACAAGTTAGAGCCCAGAGGATTAAGTAATAGACTTTTTCAAAATTTTATTATTTGTCGTTAGATGTGAGGAGTTCAGCTATAAGTATGCAAAATGTCATGTCTCCAACTTAGGGGATGAATTAGAAAAATTGCTTAAAATACATAAGTTCGAGCCCAGAGGATTAAATATCAGACATTTTTCAAAATTTTATTATTTGTCGTTTGATGTGAGGATTTCAGCTATAAGTATGCGAAATTTCATGTCTCCAACTTAATTAGGGGCTGAGTTAGAAATATTGTTTAAAATACATAAGTTAGAGCCCAGAGGGTTAAATATTAGACTTTTTTAAAATTTTATTATTTGTCGTTTGATGTGAGGTGTTCAGCTATAAGTATGCAAAAGGTCATGTCTCCAACTTAATTAGGGGATGAGTTAGAAAAATTGCATAAAATACAGAAGTTAGAGACCGGAGGGTTAAATATGACTTTTTCAAAATTTTATGATTTATCGTGTTATCGCAAGTGTTCAGCTATAAGTATGCAAACTTTCATGTCTCCAACTTAATTAAGGGCTGAGTTAGAAAAATTGCTTTAAATACACAAGTTAGAGCCCAAAGGGTTAAATATTAAGCCTTTTTCAAAATTTTATTATTTGTCGTTTGATGTGAGATGTTCAGCAGCTATATAGACCGTGAGCCGGCAGCACACACAATCACCTCATCGAGTTCACGGCTGAAATTCCAGAATTAGTTAAAACTCGATATGCATATTTAAAGGCAATCGGTCTGCCAAGTCATATCTTGGTGGAAAACGCCTGAAACCTGATTTTAGCGGTCGACTCGTAGGTTTACCATTGTGTTTTCCTGCACCCAAAAATATGAAAACATGTAGGACTGGGAGCAGGAAAACGCAATAGTAAAGTACGAGTCAACTGCTTAAAATCGGGCTTTCAGGTGTTTTCCACCAAGATATGACTTGGCAGACCGATTGCGTTTTAATATGTGTATCGAGTTTTAACTAATTCTGAAATTTCAGCCGTGAACTTGATGAGGTGATTGTCTGTGCTGCCGGCTCCCGGTCTAATAAGTATGCAAAATTTCATGTCTCCAACTTAATTAAATTAGGAGCTGAGTTAGAAAAATTGCTTAAAATACACAAGTTAGAGCCCAGAGGGTTAAATATTAGACTTTTTCAAAATTTTATTATTTGCCGTTTGATGTGTGGTATTCAGCTATAAGTATGCAAATTTTCAAGTCTCCGACATATATAGTTTCTGAAAACGGGCTCTGTGACAGACGGACAAACAGACAGACAAAGGAGTGAGACAGGTAGGGTTTCGTTAGATGGACGAAACTCTAAAAACATGCTGCGGATGACTGTAACAATATCCTAAAATTACATTACCATCAGCGATCTACCAATCCCGAATTTAGTTTATATTCGTTTCATATATTCTTATTCTTTTGTGCGGCCCTGTAAAATAATTATCAATATTATATACAGTAAAACCTCTGAATAGCGGACACCCCGAGAATGCAGAATTTGTCCTCTATTTAGAGGTGACCGCTACTGAGAGTAAAACATGTACAGTTATTTAAGAGTTGGTAATCGAAAAAAATGTCCGCTAAATAGAGGCATCCGCTAATAGGGTGTGTCCGCTATGGAGGTTTTACCAGTAAAACTTCTGAATAGCGAACACCTCGGGAGGGCAGAATTTGTCCTCTATTTGGAGGTGTTCGCTACTGAGAGTAAAAAATGTACAGTTATTTAAGGGTTGGTAATCGAAAAAATGCCCGCTAAATAGAGGTGTCCACTAATCGGGTGTGTCCGTTATGGAGGTTTTACTGCATAATAATATCATCCTTTACAAGAAAATTGCATGTTGTATGATAGACAGACAGACATCCAGAGAAAGATAACCTCCGGATCAATAAACACTCATGTCTTTTGTTTTAATCATCCACTATTGTATGTCATACAACATGCCAGATTTTATACAACAGGCTAAAAACGGTCACCGTGGTACGGAATACTGTATTATTATTTGTTTGCCCACCAAAACTGGTTGCCACGGGTTGTTGCAAGGTTTGTGATCACGTGGTTGAAACTGATCTATTCAATATTACTGCGTGCGTATTTTTTTTTTATTTGTTCTATGTGTTCAAACCAGTTGTCTACGAAAACATCAACCGGTGAAAGTGACGCACACCAAATTTCTGTGACGTATGCAGATAAATTGTGCTTTTTTAAGAGTTTTTTCTATATAATTTTTAAACGGTTTGGAACTTATTTTTCATAGTAGGTGCATTCAGTAGGCGACCCTCATAGGTACCTTCTGGTGCAATCAGAAACGAAATCCGACAAATATTTTTTGAGTTATGCTTGACGAAAGGTTTTTATTAGGCTTTTTTTTTAGTAGGACATGGCGTTAATATCCATCGTAGTAGTAAAGTGTCCGGACAGTAATATTTCGCTGAGTATTAGCCTTCGCTTCGCTCAGACAACTAAAAATAAAATTTAAAATTCTAAGTTTAAAGGTTATTATTTTCCAACCCCTTAACCCTACTGCGCTTAAGATTTGCCCGGTTCAACTTTGGTGAATATCCTTAAAACAATTTTACCAGAATATGATAGAATTGATTTTAAGGATATTTACATAATTGAAACCCCCGTATCGCAAAATCCACTCTGTCACTGACCCCCTCGTCTCTTGATACAGACGGAAGAGTAACCCCTTGGCTACCACTTCTTAGGCCTGAGCAAATCTTAAGTTTACAGTCAACCTTTAATGAGAAAGTATATATAATAGTCATTATATTTTAATAGCATCTAAAGTGCACCGTATTAGCAGTATAAACATAGTAATGCGTACACATTAATTTAAAGTAAAATAAAAGAAATTTAAAATTCTAGGTTCAAAAGTTATTATTTTCCCACCCCTTAACCCTACTGCGCTTAAGATTTGCCCGGTTCAACTTTGGTAAATATCATTAAAACAATTTTACCAGAATATGACAGAATTGATTTAAAGATATTTACATAATTGAAACCCCCGTATCGCAAAATCCACTCCCTCACTGACCCCCTCGACTCTTGATACAGACGGAAGAGTAACCAATTGGCTACCACTTCCTAGGCCTGAGCAAATATTAAGTTTACAGTCAACCATTAATCTGAAAGTATTTATAATAGTTGTATTTTAATAGCATCTAAAGAGTACAGTATTATTATCAGTATAAACTTAGTTTTGCGTACACATTACTTTAAACTAAAAATAAAATTTAAAATTCTAAGTTAAAAGGTTATTAAGTTCTCACCCCTTAACCCTACAGCGCTTAAGATTTGCCCTTTTCAACTTTGGTAAATATTCTTAAAACAATTTTACAAGAATATGATAGAATATATTTTAAGGATAGTTACATAATTGAAACCCCCGTATCGCAAAATCCACTCCCTCACTGACCCCCTCGACTCTTGATACAGACGGAAGAGTAACCCCTTGGCTACCACTTCCTAGGCCAGAGCAAATATTAAGTTTACAGTCAACCATTAATCTGAAAGTATTTATAATAGTCGTATTTTAATAGCATCTAAAGAGCACCGTATTATTATCAGTATAAACATAGTTTTGCGTACACATTAATTTAAACTAAAAATAAAATTTTAAATTCTAAGTTTAAAAGTTAGTTTTCCCACCCCTTAACCCTACTGCGCTTAAGATTTGCCCGGTTCAACTTTGGTGAATATCCTTATAACAATTTTACCAGAATATGAGAGAATTGATTTTAAGAGTATTTACATAATTGAAACACCCGTATCGCAAAATCCACTCCCTCACTGACCCCCTCGACTCTTGATACAGACGGAAGAGTAACCCCTTGGCTACCACTTCCTAGGCCTAAGCAAATCTTAAGTTTACAGTCAACCTTTAATATGAAAGTATATATAATAGTCATTATATTTTAATAGCATGTAAAGTGCACCGTATTAGCAGTATAAACATAGTTATGCGTACACATTAATTTAAAGTAAAAGAAAAGAAATTTAAAATTCTAGGTTCAAAAGTTATTGTTTTCCCACCCCTTAACCCTACTGCGCTTAAGATTTGCCCGGTTCAACTTTGGTGAATATCCTTATAACAATTTTACCAGAATATGATAGAATTGATTTTAAGAGTATTTACATAATTGAAACCCCCGTATCGCAAAATCCACTCCCTCACTGACCCCCTCGACTCTTGATACAGACGGAAAAGTAACCCCTTGGCTACCACTTCCTAGGCCTAAGCAAATCTTAAGTTTACAGTCAACCTTTAATAGGAAAGTATTTATAATAGTCGTATTTTAATAGCATCTAAAGAGCAGCGTATTATTATCAGTATAAACTTAGTTTTGCGTACACATTACTTTAAACTAAAAATAAAATTTAAAATTCTAAGTTAAAAGGTTATTAATTTCCCACCCCTTAACCCTACTGCGCTTAAGATTTTCCCGGTTCAACTTTGGTAAATATCATTAAAACAATTTTACCAGAATATGATAGAATTGATTTTAAGGATATTTACATAATTGAAACCCCCGTATCGCAAAATCCACTCCCTCACTGAAACCCCTCGTCTCTTGATACGGACGGAACCCTTGGCTACCACTTCCTAGGCCTAAGCAAATCTTAAGTTTACAGTCAACCTTTAATATGAAAGTATATATAATAGTCATTATATTTTAATAGCATCTAAAGTGCACCGTATTAGCAGTATAAACATAGTAATGCGTACACATTAATTTAAAGTAAAATAAAAGAAATTTAAAATTCTAGGTTCAAAAGTTATTATTTTCCCGCCCCTTAACCCTACTGCGCTTAAGATTTGCCCGGTTCAACTTTGGTGATTATTCTTATAACAATTTTACCAGAATATGATAGAATTGATTTTAAGAATATTTACATAATTGAAACCCCCGTATCGCAAAATCCACTCCCTCACTGACCCCCTCGACTCTTGATACAGACGGAAGAGTAACCAATTTGCTACCACTTCCTAGGCTTCAGCAAATATTAAGTTTACAGTCAACCATTAATCTGAAAGTATTTATAATAGTCGTATTTTAATAGCATCTAAAGAGCACAGTATTATTATCAGTATAAACTTAGTTTTGCGTACACATTACTTTAAACTAAAAATAAAATTTAAAATTCTAAGTTAAAAGGTTATTAATTTCTCACCCCTTAACCCTACTGCGCTTAAGATTTGCCCGGTTCAACTTTGGTAAATATCATTAAAACAATTTTACCAGAATATGATAGAATTGATTTTAAGGATATTTACATAATTGAAACCCCCGTATCGCAAAATCCACTCCCTCACTGAAACCCCTCGTCTCTTGATACGGACGGAACCCTTGGCTACCACTTCCTAGGCCTAAGCAAATCTTAAGTTTACAGTCAACCTTTAATATGAAAGTATATATAATAGTCATTATATTTTAATAGCATCTAAAGTGCACCGTATTAGCAGTATAAACATAGTAATGCGTAAACATTAATTTAAAGTAAAATAAAAGAAATTTAAAATTCTAGGTTCAAAAGTTATTATTTTCCCGCCCCTTAACCCTACTGCGCTTAAGATTTGCCCGGTTCAACTTTGGTGATTATCCTTATAACAATTTTACCAGAATATGATAGAATTGATTTTAAGAATATTTACATAATTGAAACCCCCGTATCGCAAAATCCACTCCCTCACTGACCCCCTCGACTCTTGATACAGACGGAAGAGTAACCAATTTGCTACCACTTCCTAGGCTTCAGCAAATATTAAGTTTACAGTCAACCATTAATCTGAAAGTATTTATAATAGTCGTATTTTAATAGCATCTAAAGAGCACAGTATTATTATCAGTATAAACTTAGTTTTGCGTACACATTACTTTAAACTAAAAATAAAATTTAAAATTCTAAGTTAAAAGGTTATTAATTTCTCACCCCTTAACCCTACTGCGCTTAAGATTTGCCCGGTTCAACTTTGGTAAATATCATTAAAACAATTTTACCAGACTATGATAGAATTGATTTTAAGGATATTTACATAATTGAAACCCCCGTATCGCAAAATCCACTCCCTCACTCACCCCCTCGTCTCTTGATACAGACGGAAGAGTAACCCCTTGGCTACCACTTCCTAGGCCTAAGCAAATCTTAAGTTTACAGTGAACCTTTAATAGGACAGTATATATAATAGTCATATTTTAATAGCATCTAAAGTGCACCGTATTATCAGTATAAACATAGTTATGCGTACACATTAATTTAAAGTAAAAGAAAAATTTAAAATTCTAGGTTCAAAAGTTATTATTTTCCCGCCCCTTAACCCTACTGCGCTTAAGATTTGCCCGGTTCAACTTTGGTGATTATCCTTATAACAATTTTACCAGAATATGATAGAATTGATTTTAAGGATATTTACATAATTGAAACCCCCGTATCGCAAAATCCACTCCCTCACTCACCCCCTCGACTCTTGATACAGACGGAAGAGTAACCCCTTGGCTACCACTTCTCAGGCCTGAGCAAATATTAAGTTTACAGTCAACCATTAATCTGAATGTATTTATAATAGTCGTATTTTAATAGCATCTAAAGAGCACCGTATTATTATCAGTATAAACTTAGTTTTGCGTACACATTAATTTAAACTAAAAATAAAATTTAAAATTCTAAGTTTAAAAGTTAGTTTTCCCACCCCTTAACCCTACTGCGCTTAAGATTTGCCCGGTTCAGCTTTGTTGAATATCCTTATAACAATTTTACCAGAATATGGTAGAATTTACTTTAAGAATGTTTACATAATTGAAACCCCCGTATCGCAAAATCCACTCCCTCACTGACCCCCTCGACTCTTGATACAGACGGAAGAGTAACCCCTTTGCTACCACTTCCTAGGCCTGAGCAAATATTAAGTTTAAAGTCAACCATTAATCTGAAAGTATTTATAATAGTCGTATTTTAATAGCATCTAAAGAGCACCGTATTATTATCAGTATAAACATAGTTTTGCGTACACATTAATTTAAACTAAAAATAAAATTTAAAATTCTAAGTTTAAAAGTTAGTTTTCCCACCCCTTAACCCTACTGCGCTTAAGATTTTCCCGGTTCAACTTTGGTGAATATCCTTATAACAATTTTACCAGAATATGATAGAATTGTTTTTAAGAATATTTACATAATTGAAACCCCCGTATCGCAAAATCCACTCCCTCACTGACCCCCTCGACTCTTGATACAGACGGAAGAGTAACCCCTTGGCTACCACTTCCTAGGCCAGAGCAAATATTAAGTTTACAGTCAACCATTAATCAGAAAATATTTATAATAGTCGTATTTTAATAGCATCTAAAGAGCACCGTATTATTATTAGTATAAACTTAGTTTTGCGTACACATTAATTTAAACTAAAAATAAAATTTAAAATTCTAAGTTTAAAGGTTAGTTTCCCATCCCTTAACCCTACTGCGCTTAAGATTTGCCCGGTTCAACTTTGGTAAATATCCTTATAACAATTATACCAGAATATGATAGAATTGCTTTTAAGAATATTTACATAATTGAAACCCCCGTATCGCAAAATCCACTCCCTCACTGACCCCCTCGACTCTTGATACAGACGGAAGAGTAACCCCTTGGCTACCACTTCCTAGGCCTGAGCAAATATTAAGTTTACAGTCAACCCTTAATGGGAAAGTATTTATAATAGTCGTATTTTAATAGCATCTAAAGAGCACCGTATTATTATCAGTATAAACTTAGTTTTGCGTACACATTAATTTAAACTAAAAATAAAATTTAAAATTCTAAGTTTAAAGGTTAGTTTTCCCACCCCTTAACCCTACTGCGCTTAAGATTTTCCCGGTTCAACTTTGGTAAATATCCTTATAACAATTATACCAGAATATGATAGAATTGCTTTTAAGAATATTTACATAATTGAAACCCCCGTATCGCAAAATCCACTCCCTCACTGACCCCCTCGACTCTTGATACAGACGGAAGAGTAACCCCTTGGCTACCACTTCCTAGGCCTGAGCAAATATTAAGTTTACAGTCAACCCTTAATCGGAAAGTATTTATAATAGTCGTATTTTAATAGCATCTAAAGAGCACCGTATTATTATCAGTATAAACTTAGTTTTGCGTACACATTAATTTAAACTAAAAATAAAATTTAAAATTCTAAGTTTAAAGGTTAGTTTTCCCACCCCTTAACCCTACTGCGCTTAAGATTTGCCCGGTTCAACTTTGGTAAATATCCTTATAACAATTTTACCAGAATATGATAGAATATATTTTAAGGATAGTTACATAATTGAAACCCCCGTATCGCAAAATCCACTCCCTCACTGACCCCCTCGACTCTTGATACAGACGGAAGAGTAACCCCTTGGCTACCACTTCCTAGGCCTGAGCAAATATTAAGTTTACAGTCAACCATTAATCTGAAAGTATTTATAATAGTCGGATTTTAATAGCATCTAAAGAGCACAGTATTATTATCAGTATAAACTTAGTTTTGCGTACACATTAATTTAAACTAAAAATAAAATTTAAAATTCTAAGTTTAAAGGTTATTATTTTCCAACCCCTTAACCCTACTGCGCTTAAGTTTTGCCCGGTTCAACTTTGGTAAATATCATTAAAACAATTTTACCAGACTATGATAGAATTGATTTTAAGGATATTTACATAATTGAAACCCCCGTATCGCAAAATCCACTCCCTCACTCACCCCCTCGTCTCTTGATACAGACGGAAGAGTAACCCCTTGGCTACCACTTCCTAGGCCTAAGCAAATCTTAAGTTTACAGTGAACCTTTAATAGGACAGTATATATAATAGTCATATTTTAATAGCATCTAAAGTGCACCGTATTATCAGTATAAACATAGTTTTGCGTACACATTAATTTAAACTAAAAATAAAATTTAAAATTCTAAGTTTAAAGGTTATTAATTTCCCACCCCTTAACACTACTGCGCTTAAGATTTGCCCGGTTCAACTTTGGTAAATATCATTAAAACAATTTTACCAGAATATGATAGAATTGATTTTAAGGATATTTACATAATTGAAACCCCCGTATCGCAAAATCCACTCCCTCACTGAAACCCCTCGTCTCTTGATACAGACGGAACCCTTGGCTACCACTTCCTAGGCCTAAGCAAATCTTAAGTTTACAGTCAACCTTTAATAGGAAAGTATATATAATAGTCATTATATTTTAACTAGAAAGGTAGCCCGTCAAAAATGACGGAAATTTAGATATAAAGATATATACAACTCATGTGCAACAATATGAGTTTTCTCGCTTGTTCCGCAGTGATAGATGAAAATAACACGGTACAGGTGTCATATTCGTCCCATATTGGCGCGATTTTTTTCCGACGCCAATTTGGCGAAAACATCAACAGCGTAAACAACAACATCCGGGTTACCATATCAAGCAAAATAGCGACACTTTGGCGCCGGTTAAGTATACATTGCGTACATGACATTGGCGTCAGAAAAAAATCGCGCCAATATGATATCTTTGCCAATAACACATTTTAAGAACGAAACACATTTATGAAAAACTGTGTACAGTAGAAGACCACTAATCTGCACAGTTTGGTTCCAAGTGTTATGCAGATTTGAGGCTTTTTGCGGTCATGTCTATTCAATCTTTGTTTACATTTTTTTAATTCATATATTAGACAATTTAGATTGTTAAGCCTTAAAAATAAATAAATTTCACACTTGAAGTAAGGTAAAAACTATTAAATTATCGTATACGATTTCATGAAATGGTATTATATGGTATTATATGTGTGTGCTTCACGATCTTGGTTACGACGTTGGCGAAATTGGCTGCAACTTGTCATAATCCTAATAGTGTGGGCCGCTATAGCAAAAAAGTAACCAGTTTTTAGTAAAATTTCTGATATAAAGTAGTTTTCAAAAACTTGTGTAAAATTGCAGGCCGTTCTCATGTTATGTCAGTCCTAAGAATAATATTTCTAAACACTGAAGAGTTTCCATGTACATGTGGAATTTAGAAAAGCTTTTCGAAAAGAAAGGTCCTGAAATAACATTGTAATTCCTCTAACTTCAAAGTTTAATCGGGTCCTGATGTTGTTTACTGAAATCTAATAAGTACAGTTATTTTGAATATTACAACAGAATTAAAGAGTTAAACTTGTTTAACTTAAACCCGCTGTTACTTCCCGATGTTATTTTTTACTATTAAGAAAGAAAATTATTTAAAATTTTCAAATCATGCATTTATAATTTTTTTCCGTCTTTAATAACTAAGTAATGAAAAAATATGCTTTTGTTCTGAGCTCATAAATATGACAATAAAATAATGTAACTAAGAGACGTTGCAAAATTAAATCTTTGTGATTTCAAACGATACCGCCACCATTTTACCTACTATGATGTCATTAGAATATTGTCCATTGATTGTTGGAGAACTTACTTTGTGAATGATTACCTCAATGATTTAAAATTTTTTTAAGTTTCACGATGAATGAATCACTTGTGTTTGCTTAGGTTTATGGAATGAGATATTAAGCTGTGAACCTAATTTCAACTAAAGTTATCCAAGGATATACGCATTTTTTATTGAAATTAAAAATGGAGCTTTGATCTCGAAATAAAAAGTTTTAGTTTGTATAATTGGTTATTTCTGTTAATTATTTATTTAGGTATTTTTCCATTATAGCGCATTTTTAAAAAAAGCTTGGCGCAATTCGGGCATCAGAAAGTGAGATATGTTGCCAAAATATATAAACAACTATGAAAGCAAATCTAATGAACTTTTATTTTTGTTTATATATGCACTTATATACATAAAAAACCGTTTCTAAATATATATAATATTTTTTTATATACAAATTATGGCACAGATTTCAGATATGAACCGGGATACCTAACTGGCGCCAAAATGGGGTTATTTTGTCTGCTATGGTAACCCGGCTATTGTTTTTTATTTATTAATCAATTGTTTATTTACTTTTATTTTCTGTTTTTAATTATGTAAACTGTTTTTTTCTATAGTTATTATTCAAACTTTTATTTATTTATAGTTATTTCCTTTTCAAAATGATAGCAAATAATTTAAAAATATATAAGTAACTGGTATTCGAAAGCGAGATTTCTGCCAAATTGGCGTCAGAGAAAAATCACGCCAACCCCGATGTGTATATGACATCTGTGCAAAAATTACTTCTGTTTATTATAAAAAATGGGTAAATAGTTTTTTTTAATATTAAATAAATTGCATACATATGGAAAAAATTGCTTGTGAGTATGAAGCAGTAAATAGGTTGTCAGAAAATTCGTTGGCAAACTTCTTTCTCGCCAAGCAACTTTTCTCCGAAGTATTCTACATAAGCAATAATTGCTAGAAATGTATTTTTAATTATGATATGCGCTTTTATTTTTCGCTACATTTATGCATACTATACTGTGTGTATAAATGCTACAGTTCATATGCAGGGCTACACAAAAGAATTCGTGAGTATGAGAGTAAATTGCTTAAAGGTGGTTTTTAAAGGAGTTATGCATTTTTACGCTGAACTGCATTTAGTTTACTAAGAAATGTTTGTAGAATATAGATAAAATGATATACAGGGTCACGCAAAGAACTGGATACATAACCGTCTATGGATGATAATATCTGGAAATGTGATTTCAGTAGTTTTAAGAGTAGTTTAAATTAAAATTTGGCTAAATAGTGGCATGTAATAACGATACTATTGGCTATGGACGGTAACTGATGAAATCAATTTTTAAAATTTTGTATGCGTCTTCTAACATGTTTACTTAGTTATCTTATTTCCCCAAATAACGAAGTTTTGTTGAAGCATTCAGGATGTGTTGGAAAGTATTTCATGATTTTTCTTTCTTCTTAAGTCTTATTTTGCATTTATTTTATTCTTAATTTTTTAGTCTTGTACTGCTTTATAGAAACTTTGGCACAGTTGTCATACACGCCAATTTGGCGAAAACATCAACAGCATAAACAACAACATCCGGGTTACCATATCAAGCAAAAGGACGACACTTTGCCGCCAGTTAAGTACCCGTTCTGTTTATGACATTGGCGTCAGAAAAAAATCGCGCCAATATATGACATCTGTGCCGAAACTTTAATATTTAATTTTTAAACTCTTCACTCCACACCCCTTGCATATAGTACAAACTATAACACAGATAGCGCAAAATAATAGACAGTTTGGTACTTTTTCACTGTAGGGGCTTTGGCGTTTTTTTAAAAAAAGCTTAGTGTAATTTGGGCATCAGAAAGTGAGATTTGGGTACTTTTCCGTTATGCGGACACCATTGTCGCCAAGCGTAATAGTTGGCGCAAAATCGTGAATTGAAGCATTTGAAAAATAAAAGAAAAAACATTGTCAATACTAAAGTGAGCATTTAAAAAATATAACATTTGAAAATTCCAGACTTTTACGAACTATTTCATTAAATCACAAATATATACTTAAAATAAGTGAACAAACTGTTATAAAATAAAGCAATAAAGTAAAACTCATATTAAACTGCTGGCATAAAATTACAAATATCTTTTAGCATTTTGAAATAATTGGCGCATTACCATACATTTTGGCATGGTGTCCGTATAACGGAAAAATATCGAGATTTGTTGTCAAATCATATAAACAGCTATGAAAACAAACTTGATGAGCGTTTTTGTTTGTTTTATATGTTTATTTTATCTGTATATTATTGATGTTTTTCGGTACAAATTACATATGTTTCTGTATAGAATTAGAGAAACGGCTTTTTTATATTAAATACATCGTATAAATATCGAAAAAAAAGCGTGTGTATATAAGATGAAACAGTGGATAGGTTCCCGGAAAATATGTTGCCAAATTTCCTTTTTCGCCAAGGCACCTATACTGGAAAAGTACCTAAAGCACATTAAAATCGCGCAGTTAGGAGCTCACACAGTACAGCGTCGTCTATTGGCGGTTATTTTATTAGTAGCATCGGGAGGAAGATGTAAAGATGTACTTTAAATTCTCACTCATAGATTTTGAAAAATATCTTAAAAGAGCGGAGTTTAAATTGAATTTCAGTTAAATCCTTTATGAAAAATTAATGGTTTTAAATGGGAATTGCGCCTAATTAGCCAGCTATCACCAAATTAGCTAACATTTGGCGCTACTGTGGTAACCCTGCATTAGTTTTTTTCAACAATTACACATTTCAATGAGGCGGACCTACCGGAATCGTGAGGGACACACAGAGACTTGGATTTTATATAAATAGATAGCATCTAAAGCGCACCGTATTAGCAGTATAAACATAGTTATGCGTACACAATAATTTAAAGTAAAAGAAAAGAAATTTAAAATTCTAGGTTCAAAAGTTATTGTTTTCCCACCCCTTAACCCTACTGCGCTTAAGATTTGCCCGGTTCAACTTTGGTAAATATCATTAAAACAATTTTACCAGAATATGATAGAATTGATTTTAAGGATATTTACATAATTGAAACCCCCGTATCGCAAAATCCACTCCCTCACTGACCCCCTCGACTCTTGATACAGACGGAAGAGTAACCCCTTGGCTACCACTTCCTAGGCCTAAGCAAATATTAAGTTTACAGTCAACCTTTAATCTGAAAGTATATATAATAGTCATTATATTTTAATAGCATCTAAAGTGCACCGTATTATCAGTATAAACATAGTTAAACGTACACATTAATTTAAAGTAAAAGAAAAGAAACTTAAAATACTAGGTTCAAAAGTTACTGTTTTCCCACCCCTTAACCCTACTGCGCTTAAGATTTTCCCGGTTCAACTTTGGTAAATATCATTAAAACAATTTTACCAGAATATGATAGAATTGATTTTAAGGATATTTATATAATTGAAACCCCCGTATCGCAAAATCCACTCCCTCACTGAAACCCCTCGTCTCTTGATACAGACGGAACCCTTGGCTACCACTTCCTAGGCCTAAGCAAATCTTAAGTTTACAGTCATCCTTTAATAGGAAAGTATATATAATAGTCATATTTTAATAGCATCTAAAGTGCACCGTATTATCAGTATAAACATTATGCGTACACATTAATTTAAAGTAAAAGAAAAATTTAAAATTCTAGGTTCAAAAGTTATTGTTTTCCCACCCCTTAGCCCTACTGCGCATAAGATTTGCCCGGTTCAACTTTGGTAAATATCCTTATAACAATTTTACCAGAATATGATAGAATTGGTTTTAAGAATATTTATATAATTGAAACCCCCGTATCGCAAAATCCACTCCCTCACTGATCCCCTTGACTCTTGATACAGACGGAAGAGTAACCCCTTGGCTACCACTTCCTAGGCCTGAGCAAATATTATATTTACAGTCAACCATTAATCTGAAAGTATTTGTAATAGTCGTATTTTAATAGCATCTAAAGAGCAAAGTATTATTATCAGTATAAACTTAGTTTTGCGTACACATTACTTTAAACTAAAAATAAAATTTAAAATTCTAAGTTAAAAGGTTATTAATTTCCCACCCATTAACCCTACTGCGCTTAAGATTTGCCCGGTTCAACTTTGGTAAATATTCTTAAAACAATTTTACAAGAATATGATAGAATATATTTTAAGGATATTTACATAATTGAAACCCCCGTATCGCAGAATCCACTCCCTCACTGACCCCCTCGACTCTTGATACAGACGGAAGAGTAACCCCTTTGCTACCACTTCCTAGGCCTGAGCAAATATTAAGTTTAAAGTCAACCATTAATCTGAAAGTATTTATAATAGTCGTATTTTAATAGCATCTAAAGAGCACCGTATTATTATCAGTATAAACATAGTTTTGCGTACACATTAATTTAAACTAAAAATAAAATTTAAAATTCTAAGTTTAAAAGTTAGTTTTCCCACCCCTTAACCCTACTGCGCTTAAGATTTTCCCGGTTCAACTTTGGTGAATATCCTTATAACAATTTTACCAGAATATGATAGAATTGCTTTTAAGATTATTTACATAATTGAAACCCCCGTATCGCAAATTCCACTCCCTCACTGACCCCCTCGACTCTTGATACAGACGGAAGAGTAACCCCTTGGCTACCACTTCCTAGGCCAGAGCAAATATTAAGTTTACAGTCAACCATTAATCAGAAAGTATTTATAATAGTCGTATTTTAATAGCATCTAAAGAGCACCGTATTATTATTAGTATAAACTTAGTTTTGCGTACACATTAATTTAAACTAAAAATAAAATTTAAAATTCTAAGTTTAAAGGTTAGTTTCCCATCCCTTAACCCTACTGCGCTTAAGATTTGCCCGGTTCAACTTTGGTAAATATCCTTATAACAATTATACCAGAATATGATAGAATTGCTTTTAAGAATATTTACATAATTGAAACCCCCGTATCGCAAAATCCACTCCCTCACTGACCCCCTCGACTCTTGATACAGACGGAAGAGTAACCCCTTGGCTACCACTTCCTAGGCCTGAGCAAATATTAAGTTTACAGTCAACCTTTAATCTGAAAGTATATATAATAGTCATTATATTTTAATAGCATCTAAAGTGCACCGTATTATCAGTATAAACATAGTTAAACGTACACATTAATTTAAAGTAAAAGAAAAGAAACTTAAAACACTAGGTTCAAAAGTTATTGTTTTCCCACCCCTTAACCCTGCTGCGCTTAAGATTTGCCCGGTTCAACTTTGGTAAATATCATTAAAACAATTTTACCAGAATATGATAGAATTGATTTTAAGGATATTTATATAATTGAAACCCCCGTATCGCAAAATCCACTCCCTCACTGAAACCCCTCGTCTCTTGATACAGACGGAACCCTTGGCTACCACTTCCTAGGCCTAAGCAAATCTTTAGTTTACAGTCATCCTTTAATAGGAAAGTATATATAATAGTCATATTTTAATAGCATCTAAAGTGCACCGTATTATCAGTATAAACATTATGCGTACACATTAATTTAAAGTAAAAGAAAAATTTTAAATTCTAGGTTCAAAAGTTATTGTTTTCCCACCCCTTAACCCTACTGCGCATAAGATTTGCCCGGTTCAACTTTGGTAAATATCCTTATAACAATTTTACCAGAATATGATAGAATTGATTTTAAGAATATTTACATAATTGAAATCCCCGTATCGCAAAATCCACTCCCTCACTGACCCCCTCGACTCTTGATACAGACGGAAGAGTAACCCCTTGGCTACCACTTACTACGCCTGAGCAAATATTAAGTTTACAGTCAAACATTAATCTGAAAATATTTATAATATTCATATTTTCAAAGCATCTAAAGAGCACCGTATTATTATCAGTGTAAACTTAGTTTTGCGTACACATTAATTTAAACTAAAATAAAAGAAATTTAAAATTCTAGGTTCAAAAGTTATTATTTTTCCACCACTTAACCCTACTGCGCTTAAGATTTACCAGGTTCAACTTTGGTAAATATCATTAAAAAAATTTTACCAGAATATGATAGAATTGATTTTAAGGATATTTACATAACTGAAACCCCCGTATCGCAAAATCCACTCCCTCACTGAACCCCTCGACTCTTGATACAGACGGAAGAGTAACCCCTTGGCTACCACTTCCTACGCCTAAGCAAATCTTAAGTTTACAGTCAACCATTAATATGAAAGTATATATAATAGTCATTATATTTTAATAGCATCTAAAGAGCACCGTATTATTATCAGTATAAACTTAGTTTTGCGTACACATTACTTTAAACTAAAAATAAAATTTAAAATTCTAAGTTAAAAGGTTATTAATTTCCCACCCCTTAACCCTACTGCGCTTAAGATTTGCCTGGTTCAACTTTGGTAAATATTCTTAAAACAATTTTACAAGAATATGATAGAATTGATTTTAAGGATATTTACATAATTGAAACCCCCGTATCGAAAAATCCACTCCCTCACTGACCCCCTCGACTCTTGATACAGACGGAAGAGTAACCCCTTGGCTACCACTTCCTAGGCCTGAGCAAATATTAAGTTTACAGTCAACCATTAATCTGAAAGTATTTATAATATACGGATTTTAATAGCATCAAAAGAGCACCGTATTATTATCAGTATAAACTTAGTTTTGCGTACACATTAATTTAAACTAAAAATAAAATTTAAAATTCTAAGTCTAAAGGTTATTATTTTCCAACCCCTTAACCGTACTGCGCTTAAGATTTGCCCGGTTCAACTTTGGTAAATATCCTTAAAACAATTTTACCAGACTATGATAGAATTGATTTTAAGGATATTTACATAATTGAAACCCCCGTATCGCAAACTCCACTCCCTCACTGACCCCCTCGTCTCTTGATACAGACGGAAGAGTAACCCCTTGGCTACCACTTCCTAGGCCTAAGCAAATATTAAGTTTACAGTCAACCATTAATCTGAAAGTATTTATAATAGTCGTATTTTAATAGCATCTAAAGAGCACCGTATTATTATCAGTATAAACTTAGTTTTGCGTACACATTAATTTAAACTAAAAATAAAATTTAAAATTCTAAGTTTAAAAGTTAGTTTTCCCACCCCTTAACCCTACTGCGCTTAAGATTTGCCCGGTTCAGCTTTGGTCAATATCCTTATAACAATTTTACCAGAATATGATAGAATTGATTTTAAGAATATTTACATAATTGAAACCCCCGTATCGCAAACTCCACTCCCTCACTGACCCCCTCGACTCTTGATACAGACGGAAGAGTAACCCCTTGGCTACCACTTCCTAGGCCTAAGCAAATCTTAAGTTTACAGTCAACCTTTAATATGAAAGTATATATAATTGTCATTATATTTTAATAGCATCTAAAGTGCACCGTATTAGCAGTATAAACATAGTTATGCGTACACATTAATTTAAAGTAAAAGAAAAGAAATTTAAAATTCTAGGTTCAAAAGTTATTGTTTTCCCACCCCTTAACTCTACTGCGCTTAAGATTTGCCCGGTTCAACTTTGGTAAATATCATTAAAACAATTTTACCAGAATATGATAGAATTGATTTTAAGGATATTTACATAATTGAAACCCCCGTATCGCAAAATCCTCTCCCTCACTGAAACCCCTCGTCTCTTGATACAGACGGAACCCTTGGCTACCACTTCCTAGGCCTAAGCAAACCTTAAGTTTACAGTCAACCTTTAATAGGAAAGTATATATAATAGTCATATTTTAATAGCATTTAAAGTGCACCGTATTATCAGTATAAACATACTTATGCGTACACATTAATTTAAAGTAAAAGAAAAGAAATTTTAAATTCTAGGTTCAAAAGTTATTGTTTTCCCACCCCTTAACCGTACTGCGCTTAAGATTTGCCCGGTTCAACTTTGGTAAATATCCTTATAACAATTTTACCAGAATATGATAGAATTGATTTTAAGAATATTTACATAATTGAAATCCCCGTATCGCAAAATCCACTCCCTCACTGACCCCCTCAACTCTTGATACAGACGGAAGAGTAACCCCTTGGCTACCACTTACTAGGCCTGAGCAAATATTAAGTTTACAGTCAAACATTAATCTGAAAATATTTATAATATTCATATTTTCAAAGCATCTAAAGAGCACCGTATTATTATCAGTATAAACTTAGTTTTGCGTACACATTAATTTAAACTAAAATAAAAGAAATTTAAAATTCTAGGTTCAAAAGTTATTATTTTTCCACCCCTTAACCCTACTGCGCTTAAGATTTACCCGGTTCAACTTTGGTAAATATCATTAAAAAATTTTTACCAGAATATGATAGAATTGATTTTAAGGATCTTTACATAATTGAAACCCCCGTATCGCAAAATCCACTCCCTCACTGAACCCCTCGACTCTTGATACAGACGGAAGAGTAACCCCTTGGCTACCACTTCCTAGGCCTAAGCAAATCTTAAGTTTACAGTCAACCTTTAATATGAAAGTATATATAATAGTCATTATATTTTAATAGCATCTAAAGTGCACCGTATTATCAGTATAAACATAGTTATGAGTACACATTAATTTAAAGTAAAAGAAAAATTTAAAATTCTAGGTTCAAAAGTTATTGTTTTCCCACCCCTTAACCCTACTGCGCTTAAGATTTGCCCGGTTCAACTTTGGTAAATATCCTTATAACAATTTTACCAGAATATGATAGAATTGTTTTTAAGAATATTTACATAATTGAAACCCCCGTATCGCAAAATCCACTCCCTCACTGACCCCCTCGACTCTTGATACAGACGGAAGAGTAACCCCTTGGCTACCACTTCCTAGGCCTGAGCAAATATTAAGTTTAAAGTCAACCATTAATCTGAAAGTATTTATAATAGTCGTATTTTAATAGCATCTAAAGAGCACCATATTATTATCAGTATAAACATAGTTTTGCGTACACATTAATTTAAACTAAAAATAAAATTTAAAATTCTAAGTTTAAAAGTTAGTTTTCCCACCCCTTAACCCTACTGCGCTTAAGATGTGCCCGGTTCAACTTTGGTAAATATCCTTATAACAATTTTACCAGAATATGATAGAATTGATTTTAAGAATATTTACATAATTGAAACCCCCGTATCGCAAAATCCACTCCCTCACTGACCCCCTCGACTCTTGATACAGACGGGAGAGTAACCCCTTGGCTACCACTTCCTAGGCCAGAGCAAATATTAAGTTTACAGTCAACCATTAATCAGAAAGTATTTATAATAGTCGTATTTTAATAGCATCTAAAGAGCACCGTATTATTATTAGTATTGTTACGGGATCGGCATTATTTATTTTTGTTCAATATCACGCGATCAGAGATGAAAAATGTAAAGAAAAAACAATTGACTTGAAATGACATTTATTATTTTGTTTTTGCGCGTTCACATGTTATTGTCGCTGGTTAAAAAAGAAAAAGGGACAAGTTTTGATGTATTCTGTGGCAACTTCTTATTTTTTTGTAGATTCAAGTAAGAAAGAAAATAAATGCTGGTAGCTTGTTTTTTATGAGTTATTATTACTAAGTTTTGAAGTTATCTCACCGTAGGAGTTGTTCCATAAATAGTACAACTATACGAGCACAAAGGTGCTAATGTGAGTATGGTTTAAGTTTAAAATATAAAGTTTATTAAAAGTCTTTCATTCGTAGAATTTAAAAGTAAACAAAAATCTGCTTTGCGTGGTACGTTTTGTGGATTTTTTACATTAGTGGCGTCCGCCGGTACAGGACCTGAGTTTAAACAAGGTTATCTATCACACGTAGTTTAAAAGGTGTTAATAAAAAATTAAATGAAATAAAGAGTTTCCATGATGTTTAAGTTGGTTAAAGGTTTTAAAAAGGAAGATTTGATCTTCGTAGCCGAGCAATTAGGTGAAATAGCAGCACCAACGGCTTCACTTGTGGCACT
This sequence comes from Maratus speciosus, assembly GCA_963932465.1. Taxonomy (NCBI): domain Eukaryota; kingdom Metazoa; phylum Arthropoda; class Arachnida; order Araneae; family Salticidae; genus Maratus; species Maratus speciosus. Next base: position 362,595,678 of record OZ010798.1, read on the forward strand.
TAAAGATTTAATTTTGAATTGTAAGGCATATAAAGATGATCCTGAATTTGTACAGAGCGTTTTAGAAAATGCCGTTTCAGAAAGAAAGGAAAAGGAAAAATTAGAGAGACAGTCAAAGGAAAAAGCTGAAGCATTGAATATGGAAAAAGAAAAATTAGAAATACAAGCGAAGGAAAAAGCTGAAGCATTGAATATGGAATTACAAGCAAAGATTGAAGGCGAAAAGTTAAAATTGGCGCACAAGTTAGAATTGGCGAAACTTCAGTCAGCAGTAAACAGCGAAGGTGGAGCTCTTAATCCAATTAACGATAGTTATGCAATGAGAAGAAAGTTTACGCTGCCCAAATTAGAATTCAGAAAGTTTGGCGGTGAAATAATAGACTGGTTACCGTTTTGGTGTCAATTTAGACAAATTGATGAAGATACAGAAATAGCACCAGAAGATAAATTTCAGTACTTGGTGCAAGCAACAGTTGCCGGCTCCCGAGAAAGAGAAGTGGTAGAGAGTTTCCCGCCAAGTGGCACTAATTACGCCAAGGCAATTGAGAGTTTAAAAACCCGTTTTGGTAGAGAAGATATATTGGTAGAAATCTACGTGAGAAAACTACTCAAATTAATAATATCAGTACAAACGAAGGGAAAATTCTCGTTGACATCGTTATATGATAAATTGGAATTATATTTACGAGCCTTAGATACATTAGGTGTCACAACTGACAAATGTGCATCAATTTTATATCCATTAGTTGAGTCCTGTTTTCCAGCAAAATTTCTAAAAGCGTGGAATCGCACGAACATATCGTCTGAGAAAACTGAGGCACAGGACAGATTAAATAGTCTGATGCAGTTTTTGCGAACTGAAGTAGAAGGTGAAGAAAGGGTGTCACTCGCCGTAGCTGGTTTTGGATTAGCTAAAAGTGAAGACCGTAAATATGTCGCAAAAAGGAATCACCATAATTTTGAACATAAAACCGGTAAAACTTTGACAGCGGCAGGTCTGTTGACTACCTCTTCCGTAACAGAGAAAAAAGGAGTCTGCATTTTTTGCCAGGGAAGACATGCAAGTTCGGAATGCTTTTCTGCAAGAAAATTAAACTTAGCGGAAATACAAAAAATCGCCAAGGAGAAAAGATGCTGCTTCATATGTTTAGTACCAGAACATACCGCTAAAAGATGCCGAGCGATGGTGAAATGTATTATTTGTAATAAGCGGCATGTGCCATTACTATGCGATCAACGTAAGTCATCCGGTAAAGATACTCAAGAGGGAGCTGAGGAGAAGTCTAAAAGAGATGAAGTGAATATGACAAATATTAGTAAGAAGAGCGCCAAAGTGTTCTTGCAGACCTTGAAGGTGAAGCTAGTTTCTGAAAGTAAACAGAAGATTGTTCGTTTATTGTTAGATTCAGCATCACAGAAATCGTATATATTAAAAAGTGTGGCGGAAGAAATGAATTACAAGCCTATTCGGCAAGAAAAGATAATACATTCTCTGTTTGGCGACATTACTACTCAAGAATGCCAACACAACTGTTACAAAATAAGAGTTAGAGATTTGAGCGAAGAATTCAGGTGTAATTTCGAAGTACGAGATCAAGTTAGCATATGCGGAGATATTCAACCCGTTACACAGGGGCCATGGTTACAAGAATTAAAGGAAAGTGGCATCATGTTAAGTCATGTGAGTCAATGTTGTGGTAGTATAGAAGTTTTAATTGGAGCTGATGTTATGGGGAAAATGTTAACTGGTAAAAGAAAAATATTGTCTTCTGGTTTAGTTGCAGTGGAAACATATCTTGGATGGACATTAATGGGAAAGGCACCATGTGAAAAGCCATATTCATCCGAAAACTTGGCGATGACAGTAACATCAATGTTTGTAAAAGAAGCGGATATCTCAAACCTATGGAGACTTGACTTAATCGGAATTACAGATCCCATAGAGAAGAAGTCAAGAGAAGAGATAGATCGCCAAACTAAGGAGCATTTCTTCGAAACAGTAAAAATAAACGATGAAAATCGGTAAGAGATTTGTCTTCCTTGGGCTGATGACATAACAACACTGCCAAATAACTTTAAGTTGGCGATGAAACGTTTGGAAGGCATCACCTCAAAGTTAATCGCCAAGAACATGTTTCAACAATACGAGAATGTTTTTAATGATTGGATTAACGAAGGTATTATAGAGGAAGTTCCTTCTTACGAAACGAAATCTTATGGCAATTACTTGCCACATCATCTAGTCATAAAAGAGAGTAGTACTACAACCCCGATCCGTCCTGTATTTGATGCGTCAGCAAGATTAGCAAATTATCCATTTCTGAATCAATGCCTACAATGTGGACCCAACTTGATCGAGCTCATTCCAGATGTTCTTCTACGCTTTCGAGAAAGAAAACTTGGTGTAATTGCAGATATTAGGAAAGCTTTTTTACAGATCAGCATTTGTGAGAAAGATAGAAATTTCCTACGTTTTTTGTGGTGGAAGGACTTAAAGGAAAATAAATTAATGACATTCAGGCATACCCGAGTAGTATTCGGTGTGAAATGCAGTCCATTTCTTCTTTCATCTGTCATTGAATATCACATCCGAAGGGCTCCAGATTTCTCTGAAAGTTTTAAAGATAGATTGTTGCACAGTTTTTATGTGGATAATGTCGTAACCAGTGTAAATAGCGAAGAAGAGTTGAAACATTTCATCGAAGATGCGAGGATGCTCATGGCGAAAGGCAGTTTTGATCTAAGACAGTGGGAGTACACAGGTGATCGCCAAGAAACGCCAAACACGAATGAAACTAACGTCTTGGGACTTGTTTGGAATAAGGAATCCGACATGTTGAAAATCAACCTAAGTTGGCTACAAGATTTTGACACAGAAAAGATCACCAAACGCAGTATGTTGTCAGCTGTGCATAAAATATTTGATCCCTTTGGTTTTACGTCGCCAGTCATGATTTGTCCGAAAATAATGTTGCAAAAAGCCTGGAAATTAGGTTTTAAATGGGATGAAGAGATAACTGGTGAGTTACGTAAAGAATTTTTACTATGGTTTCAAGAGCTAACAGTTTTGAAGGATATAGAGATCCCAAGATACATGAAAATGACTCCAGGAAACATAGAAGCGTGTGCACTTCACACATTTGTAGATGGAAGTAAAGATGCTTACGCAACAGTTATATTCCTTAGAATAGAAATTGGAAGCCAAGTCGAGTTAGTTTTTATAGCAGCCAAATCAAGAGTTGCACCTTTGAAGAACGTCACAATACCAAGAATGGAATTATTGGCGGCAACTATGGGAACTCGTTTGGCGCAAACTATCGTAGATGCCCTCGGTTGGGAAAAGATGAAGAGATATTATTGGAGTGATTCATCTACAGTACTCGCTTGGATATCCAGAGATGTCAATTGGTCAGTATTTGTGCGAAATCGAGTTCTAGAGATCAGAAGATTAAGCAGTCCTTCATCATGGATCTATGTGCCAAGTGATAAAAATCTTGCAGATTTGCCAACTCGTGGATGTAAAGCGAGACAGCTAGCTGCCAGGAGATGGTGGGAGGGTCCAGCTTGGTTGAGAGATTCAGCAGAGTTTGAAAAATATACGAACTCTAGTGATCAAGACTATGACGAAGATGAAATTCGGAAGGAACGAATAAAGTCAGTTTCCATGATAACGAATTCTGATGTTAAACAAGATGGTTGGTATTACAGATATTTCTCGAGTTATGTAAAAATCATACGGATGGTCGCATGGATATTACGTTTTAGGCATAACTGCAGATGTACCGAAGTGAAAAGAGGAGACCTGACGTCATCTGAATTTAAAGAAGCTGAATTAAAGACTCTACGTATGATTCAGAAAGAAGCGTTTTTTCCCGAGAATGATAACAGATTGAGAACTTTACAAACATGGAAAGATGAACAAGATATAATTCGACTGGAGACTAAAATAACGTACAGGAAAGACAATGAAGATTTTCTGAAACCTATAGTCCTGCCAGCAAAACATGAAGTTGTAAAACGACTCATATATCATGTACATGTAAAACATTGTCACGCTGGATTACAGATTCTACTTAATTTATTGAGAGAAAAATACTGGATACTTAATGGTCGTAGAAATGTAAAACAAGTGTTAGCACAGTGTGTTGTCTGCAAACGCTTCAGTGGGAAGAGTTTATGGAGAGACAGTGCGCCTCTACCGGAAAATAGAATAAAGGATGCTAACGTATTTCAGATCACAGGTGTAGACATGGCGGGTCCGTTATACTTGAAGAAAATTGAGAAATCTTGGATATTGATATTTTCCTGCGCAATATACAGAGCAGTGCATTTAGAGCTAGTGACCGCTGCTTCGACTGAGGCATTTTTGATGGGACTCAGACGATTCATAGCACGGAGAGGAAGGTGCGCTGTCATTTATTCTGACAACGGCACAAACTTCACTGGATCAGCTAATTTATTGAAAAGCCTAGATTGGTCACGAATACAAAAATACAGTTCTGTTAATGCTATTGATTGGAAATTTAATCCACCAACCGCAGCGTGGTGGGGTGGCTTTTGGGAAAGGCTTATCAGAATAATGAAAGATCTTCTCAAAAGAGTATTAGGTCATGCTTACCTCACTTATGAAGAAATGAACACAATTTTGACAGATGTGGAAAGTGTAATAAATGCAAGACCGCTAACATACCTTTCGGAAGACGCAACTGTGAAACCTATCTCCCCATCTATGTTTCTGCAGAGTATAGAAGAATGCAATCTTTCAGACCTGGATGTTGTGGAACAAAAATCATTAAGCAAGAGATTGAAGTATCGGCAGTCATTACAAAAAGAATTGAAGGATCGCTTCAGGTCCGAATATTTAGGTGCATTAATTGAAAGAGCAAGGAACAAACACCAAGAGCAAATTATAGCTCTAGGTGATGTTGTATTGAACGGATCTGATAATAAAAAGAGAACTGATTGGCCTTTAGGTCGAATTACAGAACTTATACCTGGTAGAGACAAGAAAGTTCGACTCGTAAGAGTTCAAACATCACAACATGAGCTTTTACGACCTATACAAAGAATATATCCACTAGAGATAGCTTCGTCTACTGACTGTCCGAAACCAAAGATTTCTCACAATCCAGTGAAAATACTTAACAAAGCTACAATTTTGGATGTATCCTCGCAAGGAATCTCCTAGACACAGCAGGGCTGGAAGGATACTGAAAATTCCTGAAAGACTGCATTTATAGCAAGTGACTTTGTCAATTTCTCTACGTTTAAAATTAGTTCTGATTATACAAGGTAATCAGAAGGTGGGAGGATGTTACGGGATCGGCATTATTTATTTTTGTTCAAAATCACGCGATAAGAGATGAAAAATGTAAAGAAAAAACAATTGACTTGAAATGACATTTATTATTTTGTTTTTGCGCGTTCACATGTTATTGTCGCTGGTTAAAAAAGAAAAAGGGACAAGTTTTGATGTATTCTGTGGCAACTTCTTATTTTTTTGTAGATTCAAGTAAGAAAGAAAATAAATGCTGGTAGCTTGTTTTTTATGAGTTATTATTACTAAGTTTTGAAGTTATCTCACCGTAGGAGTTGTTCCATAAATAGTACAACTATACGAGCACAAAGGTGCTAATGTGAGTATGGTTTAAGTTTAAAATATAAAGTTTATTAAAAGTCTTTCATTCGTAGAATTTAAAGGAAAACAAAAATCTGCTTTGCGTGGTACGTTTTGTGGATTTTTTACAAGTATAAACTTAGTTTTGCGTACACATTAATTTAAACTAAAAATAAAATTTAAAATTCTAAGTTTAAAGGTTAGTTTTCCCACCCCTTAACCCTACTGCGCTTAAGATTTGCCCGGTTCAACTTTGGTAAATATCCTTATAACAATTTTACCAGAATATGATAGAATTTATTTTAAGAATATTTACATAATTGAAACCCCCGTATCGCAAAATCCACTCCCTCGCTGACCCCCTCGACTCTTGATACAGACGGAAGAGTAACCCCTTGGCTACCACTTCCTAGGCCAGAGCAAATATTAAGTTTACAGTCAACCATTAATCTGAAAGTATTTATAATAGTCGTATTTTAATAGCATCTAAAGAGCACCGTATTATTATTAGTATAAACTTAGTTTTGCGTACACATTAATTTAAACTAAAAATAAAATTTAAAATTCTAAGTTTAAAAGTTAGTTTTCCCACCCCTTCACCCTACTGCGCTTAAGATTTGCCCGGTTCAACTTTGATGAATATCCTTATAACAATTTTACCAGAATATGATAGAATTGATTTTAAGGATATTTACATAATTGAAACCCCCGTATCGCAAAATCCACTCCCTCACTGACCCCCTCGTCTCTTGATACAGACGGAAGAGTAACCCCTTGGCTACCACTTCCTAGGCCTGAGCAAATATTAAGTTTACAGTCAACCATTAATCTGAAAGTATTTATAATAGTCGTATTTTAATAGCATCTAAAGAGCACCGTATCATTATCAGTATAAACTTAGTTTTGCGTACAAATTAATTTAAACTAGGACTTCCCTCAAAGGGATTAATCTGAGCGATATTACTGAGAACATAGATTTAATAATAACATGTGGAAGCAAACAAAATGAGATGTTATCTTTAATTGTCCATATACTGCGAAAAATTGAAATGAAGAAAATAAACGAATTGTAGAATTACAAAATCTTATACATAAATTCGTATACACTGTTTAAAAAAATGGGAAATCAAACCATTCAAGACAGCCATGCATGGATATAAAATTGAAAGTGCGCAATATATTAAAAGTAAAACAGAAAATGAAACACTAATTTACTTATATCGGAATTTTAACTGTATAAAATGATGTCAAGTGCATAATCAGACGCGCCGCACCAATTTGAGTAACTTTAAATGACAAATATATGATGTTTAAGAAGAATGGACTATATTTTATATGGTGTGTGCTCCCCCGGAATAGTTAATATTGTACAATATCTGTTTTCCACGGATGCAATGAGGTTGTCGATAACATTAAGGAATTCTCTTCTCAAAATCTAATATAGTATCAAAGTACCGAATACATCAAAAGTGGCATGCAATGCTTCGTTAGAGTGTGTTTTAGATATGCTCGATCGGATTTAAATTATAAGTGTATGCTGGCCACTACATACGCTGTATTGTTTTGTTTTCAAACATATTCTGCACAAGTTGAGCTGTATTTAGCATGTATTAAATAAAAGAAGTCGGCAATGATTACAACATAAAGTATGACACAAGATCTGAATATATCGTCTGCATAATTTTTGAGCTGTCAAAGTGTCATTTGAAGTAATTTACAAATCCATACATATTTATTCAGCAAATCATGCAAGCTAACATACGCCAATATGAACCCGATTACAAAATTTCACCAGAATAAGTTAATATATAAAAAATCTACTAATGATAATTGAGAATATGACCTTATGATAAAATGTCTAGAAAAATGAATCGGATAAAAAATTCATATCACATTTAAAACGGCACTTCCCTCTGTTAGTGGCCTTGGCGAGAGAGAGAAAAGCCTAGAGAAGGAACACTTTAACAAGTACTTTCGGGCAACCTACTCACTGTTTCATACAGGTCTTTATTCAATATTTACACAATTTATTTAATGCTAGGTGGGTATCTATCAGTTTTGTTGCATTTAAATCGCATGTTTTGCGGAGGAAATGCAGCATTATGAAATATTTAAAGTTGCTGTACCTAATAATTCCAAATTAATGGTAATTGAGATCACTTTCCGTTAATTTCATCTTTTTAAATTTTAAATTTTTTAGAAACCATTCATAGAGACAATTGTATATTTTAAAACTAACCCGAAGCAAAATTTCAAGATTTTGGGCTCAGCAGTAACAGAGAAATAGAAAATTTTGGAAAGTTTTTTGTTTCTGCACTGTTTTTTATAGCGACATTTTTAGAAATTGTTCTATTGCGAGAATTTAAGTCATGATAAATACAGCCATGTCAATTTTCATGTTTATATTCCTAACAGTTCCATGTTCTTCGTTACTTAGATCATCTTTAGATCTTTTTCCGCTTTGTTTAGTCTTTCTATTTTTTAGAATTCGTTCTACAACGAGCATTTACATCTTATTAATTACTACCATGCATCTTATTAATTACTACACCTTGTTCTAGTTTCTAACCCCAACAGTATCCCAAAAATTTCAGTATTCCAAATAAATCATAGTTTAGAACCTTTCTAGAAATTTTTACGTTTATCCGTCAAATTGAACCTTTTAGAGAGCGTTCATTACGAGTATTTACATCATAAAAGTAACTACCGCACCAAATTTAAAGTTTCTAACCCAATCAATATCGCAGAAATCACAATTTTAGAACTTTTTTGCTCCTGCAGCGATGTAGGTTCTTGCACTGACATAAAATAGTCTTTTTTTCGGAGCAGAGATGGCCACCAACATTTTTTTAAGTTGGCTATGTAGTTTCAGAGATAACACCTCACAAACGTACAAGCATTAATAATATTATATACTTTATAATATTATAACGCTTTATAATATTAGCATTAGATGTACAGATACAAAAGCCATTTATTTGTTACAAGCTAAAGTGCCGGCGTTGCCCAGAATTTGAAGGATGTTTGTTCTGAAAAATCAATTTCAAAATTTAACATACAACACAAAACAAACATAAAAAAAACAGTCGAAATGCTGTTGAATGAATCATATGAAAACGCTATATAAAAATGTATATATGTATATAACAGACGCAAAAGAATACAGCTATAAATGAACTTATTTCAATTTATAATTGGAGCAATAATGTTAAAATACGCCAATATTTCCCTAATCGGGATTTTATTATACTTCAATACATTTTTCACACTCATATGACGTTATACTATATCCACCATGCCCTTTATATTTCCAATATGACGTAATATTTTCCTCTTTCACGTGGAAACCTTGAAATAGAAAAGTTATGAAGTTATATTCACTTTAATTTAAATTCGTCAAACCATTTATTTCATTTTCATATTTCACGTGAATATCTTGCAATAGAAAAGTTATGACGTAATATTCACCTTTTTTTTTTAATTCGGCAAACTATTTATTTCATTTTCATTTTTCACGTGGAAATCTTGCAGTAGAAAATTAATTGTTGTAATAATAATTTTATTGTGTTTTTTTAATTGTTGGCAACTGCTATAACGAAAAATGTTTAAATTTGATAAGAAATAGCTGTTAAATTTGTGGTTTTTTATTAATTAAAAATTAACTATAAGTTATTTCGATTCCGGATTACTTTAGTTGTCTCGGCCATGTTTTAATACACATGTACGTATCTCTTCACAATTTTGGCATCCAAATTGTGGATTTTTTATACAATTACAAACAGACAGATAGACAAGTTTTCATTTTTATATATCTCTCTATTCTATGAAAAGTAACTAACGTTGTCACCGCCGCCGCCGCCGGTTTTGAATTTTTTGTAACCGGGGGTCTTTCTTCGTTAATATTAAGAAAACTATTGCATACAAATATATGAAAATCGGTGGTATTATAGCGAAATGTTTGATCAACACACTAATGCATACAGTTTTCAAATCGAAGAATTATTTTAAGAGATATTTAATGCTAAAGTGGGACAAAATCGTTCCAATAAAAAAATTATAAGAGCAAAAGCTATACATGGGAATTTAATCATTTTTAGATCATTTTATTCAATAGAAGATCCCGGTCTGCAGATTTCATTAATTTTTTTTAATTTGACTCATTTTTTGAGGTTTTATTTCTATTTTAAATTCAAATATTCAGCATTTTGACAGATATTTTTTACATATTTTAGAAAATGGTATTAATTTAAACTGCTGCCAACTGTATAAACAGCGCAAACAATAATGTTTGCTTCAAATAAAAAAATTATTTACACGTTACTATTATAAACAGAAAAAAACCTTCAAATTACAGTTAAATAATTAGGTATAAAAAGCAGGTACTTATTGTAAATTACGCCATAAAAACTATATTTACATGTGAATTTTAAAAGAGAAAGGATATTGTAAAATAAATTCATTAACATGCGTTAGAAATCTGAAATAGAAAAAATTACGTCACATTACACTTATTATGCAAATGAACAAAAAATAGTATTGCAAAACAGTTTAAATTTAAAAATGGCGCGAGACAAAATATTAGAGGTTAAATATTAGATTTTTTCAAAATTTTATTATTTGTCGTTTGATGTGAGGTGTTCAGCTATAAGTATGCAAATTTTTAGGTTTCAACATAATTAGGAGCTGAGTTAGAAAAATTGCTTTAAATACACAACTTAGAGCCCAGAGATTTAAATATTAGACTTTTTCAAAATTTTATTATTTGCTGTTTGATGTGAGGTATTCAGCTATAAGTATGCAAAATTTCATGTCTCAAACTTAATTAGGGGCTGAGTTAGAAAAATTGCTTAAAATACACAAGTTAGAGCCCAGAGTGTTAAATAATAGACATTTTCAAAATTTTATTATTTGTCGATTGATGTGAGGTGTTCAGCTATAAGTATGCAAAATGTCATGTCTCCAACTTAATTAGGGGCTGAGTTAGAAAAATTGCTTAAAATACACAAGTTAGAGCCCAGAGGATTAAGTAATAGACTTTTTCAAAATTTTATTATTTGTCGTTAGATGTGAGGAGTTCAGCTATAAGTATGCAAAATGTCATGTCTCCAACTTAGGGGATGAATTAGAAAAATTGCTTAAAATACATAAGTTCGAGCCCAGAGGATTAAATATCAGACATTTTTCAAAATTTTATTATTTGTCGTTTGATGTGAGGATTTCAGCTATAAGTATGCGAAATTTCATGTCTCCAACTTAATTAGGGGCTGAGTTAGAAATATTGTTTAAAATACATAAGTTAGAGCCCAGAGGGTTAAATATTAGACTTTTTTAAAATTTTATTATTTGTCGTTTGATGTGAGGTGTTCAGCTATAAGTATGCAAAAGGTCATGTCTCCAACTTAATTAGGGGATGAGTTAGAAAAATTGCATAAAATACAGAAGTTAGAGACCGGAGGGTTAAATATGACTTTTTCAAAATTTTATGATTTATCGTGTTATCGCAAGTGTTCAGCTATAAGTATGCAAACTTTCATGTCTCCAACTTAATTAAGGGCTGAGTTAGAAAAATTGCTTTAAATACACAAGTTAGAGCCCAAAGGGTTAAATATTAAGCCTTTTTCAAAATTTTATTATTTGTCGTTTGATGTGAGATGTTCAGCAGCTATATAGACCGTGAGCCGGCAGCACACACAATCACCTCATCGAGTTCACGGCTGAAATTCCAGAATTAGTTAAAACTCGATATGCATATTTAAAGGCAATCGGTCTGCCAAGTCATATCTTGGTGGAAAACGCCTGAAACCTGATTTTAGCGGTCGACTCGTAGGTTTACCATTGTGTTTTCCTGCACCCAAAAATATGAAAACATGTAGGACTGGGAGCAGGAAAACGCAATAGTAAAGTACGAGTCAACTGCTTAAAATCGGGCTTTCAGGTGTTTTCCACCAAGATATGACTTGGCAGACCGATTGCGTTTTAATATGTGTATCGAGTTTTAACTAATTCTGAAATTTCAGCCGTGAACTTGATGAGGTGATTGTCTGTGCTGCCGGCTCCCGGTCTAATAAGTATGCAAAATTTCATGTCTCCAACTTAATTAAATTAGGAGCTGAGTTAGAAAAATTGCTTAAAATACACAAGTTAGAGCCCAGAGGGTTAAATATTAGACTTTTTCAAAATTTTATTATTTGCCGTTTGATGTGTGGTATTCAGCTATAAGTATGCAAATTTTCAAGTCTCCGACATATATAGTTTCTGAAAACGGGCTCTGTGACAGACGGACAAACAGACAGACAAAGGAGTGAGACAGGTAGGGTTTCGTTAGATGGACGAAACTCTAAAAACATGCTGCGGATGACTGTAACAACATCCTAAAATTACATTACCATCAGCGATCTACCAATCCCGAATTTAGTTTATATTCGTTTCATATATTCTTATTCTTTTGTGCGGCCCTGTAAAATAATTATCAATATTATATACAGTAAAACCTCTGAATAGCGGACACCCCGAGAATGCAGAATTTGTCCTCTATTTAGAGGTGACCGCTACTGAGAGTAAAACATGTACAGTTATTTAAGAGTTGGTAATCGAAAAAAATGTCCGCTAAATAGAGGTATCCGCTAATAGGGTGTGTCCGCTATGGAGGTTTTACCAGTAAAACTTCTGAATAGCGAACACCTCGGGAGGGCAGAATTTGTCCTCTATTTGGAGGTGTTCGCTACTGAGAGTAAAAAATGTACAGTTATTTAAGGGTTGGTAATCGAAAAAATGCCCGCTAAATAGAGGTGTCCACTAATCGGGTGTGTCCGTTATGGAGGTTTTACTGCATAATAATATCATCCTTTACAAGAAAATTGCATGTTGTATGATAGACAGACAGACATCCAGAGAAAGATAACCTCCGGATCAATAAACACTCATGTCTTTTGTTTTAATCATCCACTATTGTATGTCATACAACATGCCAGATTTTATACAACAGGCTAAAAACGGTCACCGTGGTACGGAATACTGTATTATTATTTGTTTGCCCACCAAAACTGGTTGCCACGGGTTGTTGCAAGGTTTGTGATCACGTGGTTGAAACTGATCTATTCAATATTACTGCGTGCGTATTTTTTTTTATTTGTTCTATGTGTTCAAACCAGTTGTCTACGAAAACATCAACCGGTGAAAGTGACGCACACCAAATTTCTGTGACGTATGCAGATAAATTGTGCTTTTTTAAGAGTTTTTTCTATATAATTTTTAAACGGTTTGGAACTTATTTTTCATAGTAGGTGCATTCAGTAGGCGACCCTCATAGGTACCTTCTGGTGCAATCAGAAACGAAATCCGACAAATATTTTTTGAGTTATGCTTGACGAAAGGTTTTTATTAGGCTTTTTTTTTAGTAGGACATGGCGTTAATATCCATCGTAGTAGTAAAGTGTCCGGACAGTAATATTTCGCTGAGTATTAGCCTTCGCTTCGCTCAGACAACTAAAAATAAAATTTAAAATTCTAAGTTTAAAGGTTATTATTTTCCAACCCCTTAACCCTACTGCGCTTAAGATTTGCCCGGTTCAACTTTGGTGAATATCCTTAAAACAATTTTACCAGAATATGATAGAATTGATTTTAAGGATATTTACATAATTGAAACCCCCGTATCGCAAAATCCACTCTGTCACTGACCCCCTCGTCTCTTGATACAGACGGAAGAGTAACCCCTTGGCTACCACTTCTTAGGCCTGAGCAAATCTTAAGTTTACAGTCAACCTTTAATGAGAAAGTATATATAATAGTCATTATATTTTAATAGCATCTAAAGTGCACCGTATTAGCAGTATAAACATAGTAATGCGTACACATTAATTTAAAGTAAAATAAAAGAAATTTAAAATTCTAGGTTCAAAAGTTATTATTTTCCCACCCCTTAACCCTACTGCGCTTAAGATTTGCACGGTTCAACTTTGGTAAATATCATTAAAACAATTTTACCAGAATATGACAGAATTGATTTAAAGATATTTACATAATTGAAACCCCCGTATCGCAAAATCCACTCCCTCACTGACCCCCTCGACTCTTGATACAGACGGAAGAGTAACCAATTGGCTACCACTTCCTAGGCCAGAGCAAATATTAAGTTTACAGTCAACCATTAATCTGAAAGTATTTATAATAGTCGTATTTTAATAGCATCTAAAGAGCACCGTATTATTATCAGTATAAACATAGTTTTGCGTACACATTAATTTAAACTAAAAATAAAATTTTAAATTCTAAGTTTAAAAGTTAGTTTTCCCACCCCTTAACCCTACTGCGCTTAAGATTTGCCCGGTTCAACTTTGGTGAATATCCTTATAACAATTTTACCAGAATATGAGAGAATTGATTTTAAGAGTATTTACATAATTGAAACACCCGTATCGCAAAATCCACTCCCTCACTGACCCCCTCGACTCTTGATACAGACGGAAGAGTAACCCCTTGGCTACCACTTCCTAGGCCTAAGCAAATCTTAAGTTTACAGTCAACCTTTAATATGAAAGTATATATAATAGTCATTATATTTTAATAGCATGTAAAGTGCACCGTATTAGCAGTATAAACATAGTTATGCGTACACATTAATTTAAAGTAAAAGAAAAGAAATTTAAAATTCTAGGTTCAAAAGTTATTGTTTTCCCACCCCTTAACCCTACTGCGCTTAAGATTTGCCCGGTTCAACTTTGGTGAATATCCTTATAACAATTTTACCAGAATATGATAGAATTGATTTTAAGAGTATTTACATAATTGAAACCCCCGTATCGCAAAATCCACTCCCTCACTGACCCCCTCGACTCTTGATACAGACGGAAGAGTAACCCCTTGGCTACCACTTCCTAGGCCTAAGCAAATCTTAAGTTTACAGTCAACCTTTAATAGGAAAGTATTTATAATAGTCGTATTTTAATAGCATCTAAAGAGCAGCGTATTATTATCAGTATAAACTTAGTTTTGCGTACACATTACTTTAAACTAAAAATAAAATTTAAAATTCTAAGTTAAAAGGTTATTAATTCCCCACCCCTTAACCCTACTGCGCTTAAAATTTTCCCGGTTCAACTTTGGTAAATATCATTAAAACAATTTTACCAGAATATGATAGAATTGATTTTAAGGATATTTACATAATTGAAACCCCCGTATCGCAAAATCCACTCCCTCACTGAAACCCCTCGTCTCTTGATACGGACGGAACCCTTGGCTACCACTTCCTAGGCCTAAGCAAATCTTAAGTTTACAGTCAACCTTTAATATGAAAGTATATATAATAGTCATTATATTTTAATAGCATCTAAAGTGCACCGTATTAGCAGTATAAACATAGTAATGCGTACACATTAATTTAAAGTAAAATAAAAGAAATTTAAAATTCTAGGTTCAAAAGTTATTATTTTCCCGCCCCTTAACCCTACTGCGCTTAAGATTTGCCCGGTTCAACTTTGGTGATTATCCTTATAACAATTTTACCAGAATATGATAGAATTGATTTTAAGAATATTTACATAATTGAAACCCCCGTATCGCAAAATCCACTCCCTCACTGACCCCCTCGACTCTTGATACAGACGGAAGAGTAACCAATTTGCTACCACTTCCTAGGCTTCATCAAATATTAAGTTTACAGTCAACCATTAATCTGAAAGTATTTATAATAGTCGTATTTTAATAGCATCTAAAGAGCACAGTATTATTATCAGTATAAACTTAGTTTTGCGTACACATTACTTTAAACTAAAAATAAAATTTAAAATTCTAAGTTAAAAGGTTATTAAGTTCTCACCCCTTAACCCTACAGCGCTTAAGATTTGCCCTTTTCAACTTTGGTAAATATTCTTAAAACAATTTTACAAGAATATGATAGAATATATTTTAAGGATAGTTACATAATTGAAACCCCCGTATCGCAAAATCCACTCCCTCACTGACCCCCTCGACTCTTGATACAGACGGAAGAGTAACCCCTTGGCTACCACTTCCTAGGCCAGAGCAAATATTAAGTTTACAGTCAACCATTAATCTGAAAGTATTTATAATAGTCGTATTTTAATAGCATCTAAAGAGCACCGTATTATTATCAGTATAAACATAGTTTTGCGTACACATTAATTTAAACTAAAAATAAAATTTTAAATTCTAAGTTTAAAAGTTAGTTTTCCCACCCCTTAACCCTACTGCGCTTAAGATTTGCCCGGTTCAACTTTGGTGAATATCCTTATAACAATTTTACCAGAATATGAGAGAATTGATTTTAAGAGTATTTACATAATTGAAACACCCGTATCGCAAAATCCACTCCCTCACTGACCCCCTCGACTCTTGATACAGACGGAAGAGTAACCCCTTGGCTACCACTTCCTAGGCCTAAGCAAATCTTAAGTTTACAGTCAACCTTTAATATGAAAGTATATATAATAGTCATTATATTTTAATAGCATGTAAAGTGCACCGTATTAGCAGTATAAACATAGTTATGCGTACACATTAATTTAAAGTAAAAGAAAAGAAATTTAAAATTCTAGGTTCAAAAGTTATTGTTTTCCCACCCCTTAACCCTACTGCGCTTAAGATTTGCCCGGTTCAACTTTGGTGAATATCCTTATAACAATTTTACCAGAATATGATAGAATTGATTTTAAGAGTATTTACATAATTGAAACCCCCGTATCGCAAAATCCACTCCCTCACTGACCCCCTCGACTCTTGATACAGACGGAAGAGTAACCCCTTGGCTACCACTTCCTAGGCCTAAGCAAATCTTAAGTTTACAGTCAACCTTTAATAGGAAAGTATTTATAATAGTCGTATTTTAATAGCATCTAAAGAGCAGCGTATTATTATCAGTATAAACTTAGTTTTGCGTACACATTACTTTAAACTAAAAATAAAATTTAAAATTCTAAGTTAAAAGGTTATTAATTTCCCACCCCTTAACCCTACTGCGCTTAAGATTTTCCCGGTTCAACTTTGGTAAATATCATTAAAACAATTTTACCAGAATATGATAGAATTGATTTTAAGGATATTTACATAATTGAAACCCCCGTATCGCAAAATCCACTCCCTCACTAAATCCCCTCGTCTCTTGATACGGACGGAACCCTTGGCTACCACTTCCTAGGCCTAAGCAAATCTTAAGTTTACAGTCAACCTTTAATATGAAAGTATATATAATAGTCATTATATTTTAATAGCATCTAAAATGCACCGTATTAGCAGTATAAACATAGTAATGCGTACACATTAATTTAAAGTAAAATAAAAGAAATTTAAAATTCTAGGTTCAAAAGTTATTATTTTCCCGCCCCTTAACCCTACTGCGCTTAAGATTTGCCCGGTTCAACTTTGGTGATTATCCTTATAACAATTTTACCAGAATATGATAGAATTGATTTTAAGAATATTTACATAATTGAAACCCCCGTATCGCAAAATCCACTCCCTCACTGACCCCCTCGACTCTTGATACAGACGGAAGAGTAACCAATTTGCTACCACTTCCTAGGCTTCAGCAAATATTAAGTTTACAGTCAACCATTAATCTGAAAGTATTTATAATAGTCGTATTTTAATAGCATCTAAAGAGCACAGTATTATTATCAGTATAAACTTAGTTTTGCGTACACATTACTTTAAACTAAAAATAAAATTTAAAATTCTAAGTTAAAAGGTTATTAATTTCTCACCCCTTAACCCTACTGCGCTTAAGATTTGCCCGGTTCAACTTTGGTAAATATCATTAAAACAATTTTACCAGACTATGATAGAATTGATTTTAAGGATATTTACATAATTGAAACCCCCGTATCGCAAAATCCACTCCCTCACTCACCCCCTCGTCTCTTGATACAGACGGAAGAGTAACCCCTTGGCTACCACTTCCTAGGCCTAAGCAAATCTTAAGTTTACAGTGAACCTTTAATAGGACAGTATATATAATAGTCATATTTTAATAGCATCTAAAGTGCACCGTATTATCAGTATAAACATAGTTATGCGTACACATTAATTTAAAGTAAAAGAAAAATTTAAAATTCTAGGTTCAAAAGTTATTGTTTTCCCACCCCTTAACCCTACTGCGCTTAAGATTTGCCCGGTTCAACTTTGGTAAATATCCTTATAACAATTTTACCAGAATATGATAGAATTGGTTTTAAGAATATTTATATAATTGAAACCCCCGTATCGCAAAATCCACTCCCTCACTGATCCCCTTGACTCTTGATACAGACGGAAGAGTAACCCCTTGGCTACCACTTCCTAGGCCTGAGCAAATATTATATTTACAGTCAACCATTAATCTGAAAGTATTTATAATAGTCGTATTTTAATAGCATCTAAAGAGCACCGTATTATTATCAGTATAAACTTAGTTTTGCGTACACATTACTTTAAACTAAAAATAAAATTTAAAATTCTAAGTTAAAAGGTTATTAATTTTCCACCCATTAACCCTACTGCGCTTAAGATTTGCCCGGTTCAACTTTGGTAAATATTCTTAAAACAATTTTACAAGAATATGATAGAATATATTTTAAGGATATTTACATAATTGAAACCCCCGTATCGCAAAATCCACTCCCTCACTGACCCCCTCGACTCTTGATACAGACGGAAGAGTAACCCCTTTGCTACCACTTCCTAGGCCTGAGCAAATATTAAGTTTAAAGTCAACCATTAATCTGAAAGTATTTATAATAGTCGTATTTTAATAGCATCTAAAGAGCACCGTATTATTATCAGTATAAACATAGTTTTGCGTACACATTAATTTAAACTAAAAATAAAATTTAAAATTCTAAGTTTAAAAGTTAGTTTTCCCACCCCTTAACCCTACTGCGCTTAAGATTTTCCCGGTTCAACTTTGGTGAATATCCTTATAACAATTTTACCAGAATATGATAGAATTGTTTTTAAGAATATTTACATAATTGAAACCCCCGTATCGCAAAATCCACTCCCTCACTGACCCCCTCGACTCTTGATACAGACGGAAGAGTAACCCCTTGGCTACCACTTCCTAGTCCAGAGCAAATATTAAGTTTACAGTCAACCATTAATCAGAAAGTATTTATAATAGTCGTATTTTAATAGCATCTAAAGAGCACCGTATTATTATTAGTATAAACTTAGTTTTGCGTACACATTAATTTAAACTAAAAATAAAATTTAAAATTCTAAGTTTAAAGGTTAGTTTCCCATCCCTTAACCCTACTGCGCTTAAGATTTGCCCGGTTCAACTTTGGTAAATATCCTTATAACAATTATACCAGAATATGATAGAATTGCTTTTAAGAATATTTACATAATTGAAACCCCCGTATCGCAAAATCCACTCCCTCACTGACCCCCTCGACTCTTGATACAGACGGAAGAGTAACCCCTTGGCTACCACTTCATAGGCCTGAGCAAATATTAAGTTTACAGTCAACCATTAATCGGAAGGTATTTATAATAGTCGTATTTTAATAGCATCTAAAGAGCACCGTATTATTATCAGTATAAACTTAGTTTTGCGTACACATTAATTTAAACTAAAAATAAAATTAAAAATTCTAAGTTTAAAGGTTAGTTTTCCCACCCCTTAACCCTACTGCGCTTAAGATTTGCCCGGTTCAACTTTGGTAAATATCCTTATAACAATTTTACGGAAGAGTAACCCCTTGGGTAGCACTTCCTAGGCCTTAGCAAATATTAAGTTTACAGTCAACCATTAATCTGAAATTATTTATAAAAGTCGTATTTTAATAGCATCTAAAGAGCAGCGTATTATTACCAGTATAAACTTAGTTTTGCGTACACATTAATTTAAACTAAAAATAAAATTTAAAATTCTAAGTTTAAAGGTTAGTTTTCCCACCCCTTAACCCTACTGCGCTTAAGATTTGCCCGGTTCAACTTTGGTAAATATCCTTATAACAATTTTACCAGAATATGATAGAATATATTTTAAGGATAGTTACATAATTGAAACCCCCGTATCGCAAAATCCACTCCCTCACTGACCCCCTCGACTCTTGATACAGACGGAAGAGTAACCCCTTGGCTACCACTTCCTAGGCCTGAGCAAATATTAAGTTTACAGTCAACCATTAATCTGAAAGTATTTATAATAGTCGGATTTTAATAGCATCTAAAGAGCACAGTATTATTATCAGTATAAACTTAGTTTTGCGTACACATTAATTTAAACTAAAAATAAAATTTAAAATTCTAAGTTTAAAGGTTATTATTTTCCAACCCCTTAACCCTACTGCGCTTAAGATTTGCCCGGTTCAACTTTGGTAAATATCATTAAAACAATTTTACCAGACTATGATAGAATTGATTTTAAGGATATTTACATAATTGAAACCCCCGTATCGCAAAATCCACTCCCTCACTCACCCCCTCGTCTCTTGATACAGACGGAAGAGTAACCCCTTGGCTACCACTTCCTAGGCCTAAGCAAATCTTAAGTTTACAGTGAACCTTTAATAGGACAGTATATATAATAGTCATATTTTAATAGCATCTAAAGTGCACCGTATTATCAGTATAAACATAGTTTTGCGTACACATTAATTTAAACTAAAAATAAAATTTAAAATTCTAAGTTTAAAGGTTATTAATTTCCCACCCCTTAACACTACTGCGCTTAAGATTTGCCCGGTTCAACTTTGGTAAATATCATTAAAACAATTTTACCAGAATATGATAGAATTGATTTTAAGGATATTTACATAATTGAAACCCCCGTATCGCAAAATCCACTCCCTCACTGAAACCCCTCGTCTCTTGATACAGACGGAACCCTTGGCTACCACTTCCTAGGCCTAAGCAAATCTTAAGTTTACAGTCAACCTTTAATAGGAAAGTATATATAATAGTCATTATATTTTAACTAGAAAGGTAGCCCGTCAAAAATGACGGAAATTTAGATATAAAGATATATACAACTCATGTGCAACAATATGAGTTTTCTCGCTTGTTCCGCAGTGATAGATGAAAATAACACGGTACAGGTGTCATATTCGTCCCATATTGGCGCGATTTTTTTCCGACGCCAATTTGGCGAAAACATCAACAGCGTAAACAACAACATCCGGGTTACCATATCAAGCAAAATAGCGACACTTTGGCGCCGGTTAAGTATACATTGCGTACATGACATTGGCGTCAGAAAAAAATCGCGCCAATATGATATCTGTGCCAATAACACATTTTAAGAACGAAACACATTTATGAAAAACTGTGTACAGTAGAAGACCACTAATCTGCACAGTTTGGTTCCAAGTGTTATGCAGATTTGAGGCTTTTTGCGGTCATGTCTATTCAATCTTTGTTTACATTTTTTTAATTCATATATTAGACAATTTAGATTGTTAAGCCTTAAAAATAAATAAATTTCACACTTGAAGTAAGGTAAAAACTATTAAATTATCGTATACGATTTCATGAAATGGTATTATATGGTATTATATGTGTGTGCTTCACGATCTTGGTTACGACGTTGGCGAAATTGGCTGCAACTTGTCATAATCCTAATAGTGTGGGCCGCTATAGCAAAAAAGTAACCAGTTTTTAGTAAAATTTCTGATATAAAGTAGTTTTCAAAAACTTGTGTAAAATTGCAGGCCGTTCTCATGTTATGTCAGTCCTAAGAATAATATTTCTAAACACTGAAGAGTTTCCATGTACATGTGGAATTTAGAAAAGCTTTTCGAAAAGAAAGGTCCTGAAATAACATTGTAATTCCTCTAACTTCAAAGTTTAATCGGGTCCTGATGTTGTTTACTGAAATCTAATAAGTACAGTTATTTTGAATATTACAACAGAATTAAAGAGTTAAACTTGTTTAACTTAAACCCGCTGTTACTTCCCGATGTTATTTTTTACTATTAAGAAAGAAAATTATTTAAAATTTTCAAATCATGCATTTATAATTTTTTTCCGTCTTTAATAACTAAGTAATGAAAAAATATGCTTTTGTTCTGAGCTCATAAATATGACAATAAAATAATGTAACTAAGAGACGTTGCAAAATTAAATCTTTGTGATTTCAAACGATACCGCCACCATTTTACCTACTATGATGTCATTAGAATATTGTCCATTGATTGTTGGAGAACTTACTTTGTGAATGATTACCTCAATGATTTAAAATTTTTTTAAGTTTCACGATGAATGAATCACTTGTGTTTGCTTAGGTTTATGGAATGAGATATTAAGCTGTGAACCTAATTTCAACTAAAGTTATCCAAGGATATACGCATTTTTTATTGAAATTAAAAATGGAGCTTTGATCTCGAAATAAAAAGTTTTAGTTTGTATAATTGGTTATTTCTGTTAATTATTTATTTAGGTATTTTTCCATTATAGCGCATTTTTAAAAAAAGCTTGGCGCAATTCGGGCATCAGAAAGTGAGATATGTTGCCAAAATATATAAACAACTATGAAAGCAAATCTAATGAACTTTTATTTTTGTTTATATATGCACTTATATACATAAAAAACCGTTTCTAAATATATATAATATTTTTTTATATACAAATTATGGCACAGATTTCAGATATGAACCGGGATACCTAACTGGCGCCAAAATGGGGTTATTTTGTCTGCTATGGTAACCCGGCTATTGTTTTTTATTTATTAATCAATTGTTTATTTACTTTTATTTTCTGTTTTTAATTATGTAAACTGTTTTTTTCTATAGTTATTATTCAAACTTTTATTTATTTATAGTTATTTCCTTTTCAAAATGATAGCAAATAATTTAAAAATATATAAGTAACTGGTATTCGAAAGCGAGATTTCTGCCAAATTGGCGTCAGAGAAAAATCACGCCAACCCCGATGTGTATATGACATCTGTGCAAAAATTACTTCTGTTTATTATAAAAAATGGGTAAATAGTTTTTTTTAATATTAAATAAATTGCATACATATGGAAAAAATTGCTTGTGAGTATGAAGCAGTAAATAGGTTGCCAGAAAATACGTTGGCAAACTTCTTTCTCGCCAAGCAACTTTTCTCCGAAGTATTCTACATAAGCAATAATTGCTAGAAATGTATTTTTAATTATGATATGCGCTTTTATTTTTCGCTACATTTATGCATACTATACTGTGTGTATAAATGCTACAGTTCATATGCAGGGCTACACAAAAGAATTCGTGAGTATGAGAGTAAATTGCTTAAAGGTGGTTTTTAAAGGAGTTATGCATTTTTACGCTGAACTGCATTTAGTTTACTAAGAAATGTTTGTAGAATATAGATAAAATGATATACAGGGTCACGTAAAGAACTGGATACATAACCGTCTATGGATGATAATATCTGGAAATGTGATTTCAGTAGTTTTAAGAGTAGTTTAAATTAAAATTTGGCTAAATAGTGGCATGTAATAACGATACTATTGGCTATGGACGGTAACTGATGAAATCAATTTTTAAAATTTTGTATGCGTCTTCTAACATGTTTACTTAGTTATCTTATTTCCCCAAATAACGAAGTTTTGTTGAAGCATTCAGGATGTGTTGGAAAGTATTTCATGATTTTTCTTTCTTCTTAAGTCTTATTTTGCATTTATTTTATTCTTAATTTTTTAGTCTTGTACTGCTTTATAGAAACTTTGGCACAGTTGTCATATACGCCAATTTGGCGAAAACATCAACAGCATAAACAACAACATCCGGGTTACCATATCAAGCAAAAGGACGACACTTTGCCGCCAGTTAAGTACCCGTTCTGTTTATGACATTGGCGTCAGAAAAAAATCGCGCCAATATATGACATCTGTGCCGAAACTTTAATATTTAATTTTTAAACTCTTCACTCCACACCCCTTGCATATAGTACAAACTATAACACAGATAGCGCAAAATAATAGACAGTTTGGTACTTTTTCACTGTAGGGGCTTTGGCGTTTTTTAAAAAAAAGCTTAGTGTAATTTGGGCATCAGAAAGTGAGATTTGGGTACTTTTCCGTTATGCGGACACCATTGTCGCCAAGCGTAATAGTTGGCGCAAAATCGTGAATTGAAGCATTTGAAAAATAAAAGAAAAAACATTGTCAATACTAAAGTGAGCATTTAAAAAATATAACATTTGAAAATTCCAGACTTTTACGAACTATTTCATTAAATCACAAATATATACTTAAAATAAGTGAACAAACTGTTATAAAATAAAGCAATAAAGTAAAACTCATATTAAACTGCTGGCATAAAATTACAAATATCTTTTAGCATTTTGAAATAATTGGCGCATTACCATACATTTTGGCATGGTGTCCGTATAACGGAAAAATATCGAGATTTGTTGTCAAATCATATAAACAGCTATGAAAACAAACTTGATGAGCGTTTTTGTTTGTTTTATATGTTTATTTTATCTGTATATTATTGATGTTTTTCGGTACAAATTACATATGTTTCTGTATAGAATTAGAGAAACGGCTTTTTTATATTAAATACATCGTATAAATATCGAAAAAAAAAGCGTGTGTATATAAGATGAAACAGTGGATAGGTTCCCGGAAAATATGTTGCCAAATTTCCTTTTTCGCCAAGGCACCTATACTGGAAAAGTACCTAAAGCACATTAAAATCGCGCAGTTAGGAGCTCACACAGTACAGCGTCGTCTATTGGCGGTTATTTTATTAGTAGCATCGGGAGGAAGATGTAAAGATGTACTTTAAATTCTCACTCATAGATTTTGAAAAATATCTTAAAAGAGCGGAGTTTAAATTGAATTTCAGTTAAATCCTTTATGAAAAATTAATGGTTTTAAATGGGAATTGCGCCTAATTAGCCAGCTATCACCAAATTAGCTAACATTTGGCGCTACTGTGGTAACCCTGCATTAGTTTTTTTCAACAATTACTCATTTCAATGAGGCGGACCTACCGTAATCGTGAGGGACACACAGAGACTTGGATTTTATATAAATAGATAGCATCTAAAGCGCACCGTATTAGCAGTATAAACATAGTTATGCGTACACAATAATTTAAAGTAAAAGAA
Source organism: Maratus speciosus (assembly GCA_963932465.1). Lineage (NCBI taxonomy): Eukaryota > Metazoa > Arthropoda > Arachnida > Araneae > Salticidae > Maratus > Maratus speciosus. The sequence continues at coordinate 362,620,339 of OZ010798.1, forward strand.
AAGAAATTTAAAATTCTAGGTTCAAAAGTTATTGTTTTCCCACCCCTTAACCCTACTGCGCTTAAGATTTGCCCGGTTCAACTTTGGTAAATATCATTAAAACAATTTTACCAGAATATAATAGAATTGATTTTAAGGATATTTACATAATTGAAACCCCCGTATCGCAAAATCCACTCCCTCACTGACCCCCTCGACTCTTGATACAGACGGAAGAGTAACCCCTTGGCTACCACTTCCTAGGCCTGAGCAAATATTAAGTTTACAGTCAACCTTTAATCTGAAAGTATATATAATAGTCATTATATTTTAATAGCATCTAAAGTGCACCGTATTATCAGTATAAACATAGTTAAACGTACACATTAATTTAAAGTAAAAGAAAAGAAACTTAAAATACTAGGTTCAAAAGTTATTGTTTTCCCACCCCTTAACCCTACTGCGCTTAAGATTTTCCCGGTTCAACTTTGGTAAATATCATTAAAACAATTTTACCAGAATATGATAGAATTGATTTTAAGGATATTTATATAATTGAAACCCCCGTATCTCAAAATCCACTCCCTCACTGAAACCCCTCGTCTCTTGATACAGACGGAACCCTTGGCTACCACTTCCTAGGCCTAAGCAAATCTTAAGTTTACAGTCATCCTTTAATAGGAAAGTATATATAATAGTCATATTTTAATAGCATCTAAAGTGCACCGTATTATCAGTATAAACATTATGCGTACACATTAATTTAAAGTAAAAGAAAAATTTAAAATTCTAGGTTCAAAAGTTATTGTTTTCCCACCCCTTAACCCTACTGCGCATAAGATTTGCCCGGTTCAACTTTGGTAAATATCCTTATAACAATTTTACCAGAATATGATAGAATTGGTTTTAAGAATATTTATATAATTGAAACCCCCGTATCGCAAAATCCACTCCCTCACTGATCCCCTTGACTCTTGATACAGACGGAAGAGTAACCCCTTGGCTACCACTTCCTAGGCCTGAGCAAATATTATATTTACAGTCAACCATTAATCTGAAAGTATTTGTAATAGTCGTATTTTAATAGCATCTAAAGAGCACCGTATTATTATCAGTATAAACATAGTTTTGCGTACACATTACTTTAAACTAAAAATAAAATTTAAAATTCTAAGTTAAAAGGTTATTAATTTCCCACCCATTAACCCTACTGCGCTTAAGATTTGCCCGGTTCAACTTTGGTAAATATTCTAAAAACAATTTTACAAGAATATGATAGAATATATTTTAAGGATATTTACATAATTGAAACCCCCGTATCGCAAAATCCACTCCCTCACTGACCCCCTCGACTCTTGATACAGACGGAAGAGTAACCCCTTGGCTACCACTTCTCAGGCCTGAGCAAATATTAAGTTTACAGTCAACCATTAATCTGAATGTATTTATAATAGTCGAATTTTAATAGCATCTAAAGAGCACCGTGTTATTATCGGTATAAACTTAGTTTTGCGTACACATTAATTTAAACTAAAAATAAAATTTAAAATTCTAAGTTTAAAAGTTAGTTTTCCCACCCCTTAACCCTACTGCGCTTAAGATTTGCCCGGTTCAACTTTGGTGAATATCCTTATAACAATTTTACCAGAATATGATAGAATTTATTTTAAGAATATTTACATAATTGAAACCCCCGTATCGAAAAATCCACTCCCTAACTGACCCCCTCGACTCTTTATACAGACGGAAGAGTAACCCCTTAGCTACCACTTCCTAGGCCAGAGCAAATATTAAGTTTTCAGTCAACCATTAATCTGAAAGTATTTATAATAGTCGTATTTTAATATCATCTAAAGAGCACCGTATTATTATTAGTATAAACATAGTTTTGCGTACACATTAATTTAAACTAAAAATAAAATTTAAAATTCTAAGTTTAAAGGTTAGTTTTCCCACCCCTTAACCCTACTGAGCTTAAGATTTGCCCGGTTCAACTTTGGTGAATATACCTATAACAATTTTACCAGAATATGATAGAATTGATTTTAAGAATATTTACATAATTGAAACCCCCGTATCGCAAAATCCACTCCCTCACTGACCCCCTCGACTCTTGATACAGACGGAAGAGTAACCCCTTGGCTACCATTTCCTAGGCCTGAGCAAATATTAAGTTTACAGTCAACCATTAATCGGAAAGTATTTATAATAGTCGTATTTTAATAGCATCTAAAGACCACCGTATTATTGTCAGTATAAACTTAGTTTTGCGTACACATTAATTTAAAGTAAAAGAAAAGAAATTTAAAATTCTAGGTTCAAAAGTTATTGTTTTCCCACCCCTTAACCCTACTGCGCTTAAGATTTGCCCGGTTCAACTTTGGTAAATATCATTAAAACAATTTTACCAGAATATGATAGAATTGATTTTAAGGATATTTACATAATTGAAACCCCCGTATCACAAAATCCACTCCCTCACTGACCCCCTCGACTCTTGATACAGACGGAAGAGTAACCCCTTGGCTACCACTTCCTAGGCCTGAGCAAATATTAAGTTTACAGTCAACCTTTAATCTGAAAGTATATATAATAGTCATTATATTTTAATAGCATCTAAAGTGCACCGTATTATCAGTATAAACATAGTTAAACGTACACATTAATTTAAAGTAAAAGAAAAGAAACTTAAAATACTAGGTTCAAAAGTTATTGTTTTCCCACCCCTTAACCCTACTGCGCTTAAGATTTGCCCGGTTCAACTTTGGTAAATATCATTAAAACAATTTTACCAGAATATGATAGAATTGATTTTAAGGATATTTATATAATTGAAACCCCCGTATCGCAAAATCCACTCCCTCACTGAAACCCCTCGTCTCTTGATACAGACGGAACCCTTGGCTACCACTTCCTAGGCCTAAGCAAATCTTAAGTTTACAGTCATCCTTTAATAGGAAAGTATATATAATAGTCATATTTTAATAGCATCTAAAGTGCACCGTATTATCAGTATAAACATTATGCGTACACATTAATTTAAAGTAAAAGAAAAATTTAAAATTCTAGGTTCAAAAGTTATTGTTTTCCCACCCCTTAACCCTACTGCGCATAAGATTTGCCCGGTTCAACTTTGGTAAATATCCTTATAACAATTTTACCAGAATATGATAGAATTGGTTTTAAGAATATTTATATAATTGAAACCCCCGTATCGCAAAATCCACTCCCTCACTGATCCCCTTGACTCTTGATACAGACGGAAGAGTAACCCCTTGGCTACCACTTCCTAGGCCTGAGCAAATATTATATTTACAGTCAACCATTAATCTGAAAGTATTTGTAATAGTCGTATTTTAATAGCATCTAAAGAGCACCGTATTATTATCAGTATAAACTTAGTTTTGCGTACACATTACTTTAAACTAAAAATAAAATTTAAAATTCTAAGTTAAAGGGTTATTAATTTCCCACCCATTAACCCTACTGCGCTTAAGATTTGCCCGGTTCAACTTTGGTAAATATTCTTAAAACAATTTTACAAGAATATGATAGAATATATTTTAAGGATATTTACATAATTGAAACCCCCGTATCGCAAAATCCACTCCCTCACTGACCCCCTCGACTCTTGATACAGACGGAAGAGTAACCCCTTGGCTACCACTTCTCAGGCCTGAGCAAATGTTAAGTTTACAGTCAACCATTAATCAGAAAGTATTTATAATAGTCGTATTTTAATAGCATCTAAAGAGCACCGTATTATTATTAGTATAAACTTAGTTTTGCGTACACATTAATTTAAACTAAAAATAAAATTTAAAATTCTAAGTTTAAAAGTTAGTTTTCCCACCCCTTAACCCTACTGCGCTTAAGATTTTCCCGGTTCAACTTTGGTGAATATCCTTATAACAATTTTACCAGAATATGATAGAATTGCTTTTAAGAATATTTACATAATTGAAACCCCCGTATCGCAAAATCCACTCCCTCACTGACCCCCTCGACTCTTGATACAGACGGAAGAGTAACCCCTTGGTTACCACTTCCTAGGCCTGAGCAAGTATTAAGTTTACAGTCAACCATTAATCGGAAAGTATTTATAATAGTCGTATTTTAATAGCATCTAAAGACCACCGTATTATTATCAGTATAAACTTAGTTTTGCGTACACATTAATTTAAACTAAAATAAAAGAAATTTAAAATTCTAGGTTCAAAAGTTATTATTTTCCCACCCCTTAACCCTACTGCGCTTAAGATTTGCCTGGTTCAACTTTGGTGAATATCCTTATAACAATTTTACCAGAATATGATAGAATTGATTTTAAGAATATTTACATAATTGAAACCCCCGTAACGCAAAATCCACTCCCTAACTGACCCCCTCGACTCTTTATACAGACGGAAGAGTAACCCCTTAGCTACCACTTCCTAGGCCAGTGCAAATATTAAGTTTTCAGTCAACCATTAATCTGAAAGTATTGATAATAGTCGTATTTTAATAGCATCTAAAGAGCACCGTATTATTATTAGTATAAACATAGTTTTGCGTACACATTAATTTAAACTAAAAATAAAATTTAAAATTCTAAGTTTAAAGGTTAGTTTTCCCACCCCTTAACCCTACTGCGCTTAAGATTTGCCCGGTTCAACTTTAGTGAATATACCTATAACAATTTTACCAGAATATGATAGAATTGATTTTAAGAATATTTACATAATTGAAACCCCCGTATCGCAAAATCCACTCCCTAACTGACCCCCTCGACTCTTGATACAGACGGAAGAGTAACCCCTTGGCTACCACTTCCTATGCCAGAGCAAATATTAAGTTTACAGTCAACCATTAATCAGAAAGTATTTATAATAGTCGTATTTTAATAGCATCTAAAGAGCACCGTATTATTATTAGTATAAACTTAGTTTTGCGTACACATTAATTTAAACTAAAATAAAAGAAATTTAAAATTCTAGGTTCAAAAGTTATTATTTTCCCATCCCTTAACCCTACTGCGCTTAAGATTTGCCCGGTTCAACTTTGGTAAATATCCTTAAAACAATTTTACCAGACTATGATAGAATTGATTTTAAGGATATTTACATAATTGAAACCCCCGTATCGCAAAATCCACTCACTCACTGACCCCCTCGTCTCTTGATACAGACGGAAGAGTAACCCCTTGGCTACCACTTCCTAGGCCTAAGCAAATCTTAAGTTTACAGTCAACATTTAATATGAAAGTATATATAATAGTCATTATATTTTAATAGCATCTAAAGTGCACCGTATTATCAGTATAAACATAGTTATGCGTACACATTAATTTAAAGTAAAAGAAAAGAATATTAAAATTCTAGGTTCAAAAGTTATTGTTTTCCCACCCCTTAACCCTTCTGCGCTTAAGATTTGCCCGGTTCAACTTTGGTAAATATCCTTATAACAATTTTACCAGAATATGATAGAATTGATTTTAAGAATATTTACATAATTGAAACCCCCGTATCGCAAAATCCACTCCCTCACTGACCCCCCGGACTCTTGATACAGACGGAAGAGTAACCCCTTGGCTACCACTTCCTAGGCCTTAGCAAATATTAAGTTTACAGTCAACCATTAATCTGAAAGTATTTATAATAGTCGTATTTTAATAGCATCTAAAGAGCACCGTATTATTATCAGTATAAACTTAGTTTTGCGTACACATTAATTTAAACTAAAAATAAAATTTTAAATTCTAAGTTTAAAAGATAGTTTTCCCACCCCTTAACCCTACTGCGCTTAAGATTTGCCCGGTTCAACTTTGGTGAATATCCTTATAACAATTTTACCAGAATATGATAGAATTGATTTTAAGAATATTTACATAATTGAAACCCCCGTATCGCAAAATCCACTCCCTCACTGACCCCCTCGACTCTTGTTACAGACGGAAGAGTAACCCCTTGGGTACCACTTCCTAGGCCAGAGCAAATATTAAGTTTACAGTCAACCATTAATCAGAAAGTATTTATAATAGTCGTATTTTAATAGCATCTAAAGAGCACCGTATTATTATTAGTATACACTTAGTTTTGCGTACACATTAATTTAAACTAAAAATAAAATTTAAAATTCTAAGTTTAAAGGTTAGTTTCCCATCCCTTAACCCTACTGCGCTTAAGATTTGCCCGGTTCAACTTTGGTAAATATCCTTATAACAATTATACCAGAATATGATAGAATTGCTTTTAAGAATATTTACATAATTGAAACCCCCGTATCGCAAAATCCACTCCCTCACTGACCCCCTCGACTCTTGATACAGACGGAAGAGTAACCCCTTGGCTACCACTTCCTAGGCCTGAGCAAATATTATATTTACAGTCAACCATTAATCTGAAAGTATTTGTAATAGTCGTATTTTAATAGCATCTAAAGAGCACCGTATTATTATCAGTATAAACTTAGTTTTGCGTACACATTACTTTAAACTAAAAATAAAATTTAAAATTCTAAGTTAAAGGGTTATTAATTTCCCACCCATTAACCCTACTGCGCTTAAGATTTGCCCGGTTCAACTTTGGTAAATATTCTTAAAACAATTTTACAAGAATATGATAGAATATATTTTAAGGATATTTACATAATTGAAACCCCCGTATCGCAAAATCCACTCCCTCACTGACCCCCTCGACTCTTGATACAGACGGAAGAGTAACCCCTTGGCTACCACTTCTCAGGCCTGAGCAAATGTTAAGTTTACAGTCAACCATTAATCAGAAAGTATTTATAATAGTCGTATTTTAATAGCATCTAAAGAGCACCGTATTATTATTAGTATAAACTTAGTTTTGCGTACACATTAATTTAAACTAAAAATAAAATTTAAAATTCTAAGTTTAAAAGTTAGTTTTCCCACCCCTTAACCCTACTGCGCTTAAGATTTTCCCGGTTCAACTTTGGTGAATATCCTTATAACAATTTTACCAGAATATGATAGAATTGCTTTTAAGAATATTTACATAATTGAAACCCCCGTATCGCAAAATCCACTCCCTCACTGACCCCCTCGACTCTTGATACAGACGGAAGAGTAACCCCTTGGTTACCACTTCCTAGGCCTGAGCAAATATTAAGTTTACAGTCAACCATTAATCGGAAAGTATTTATAATAGTCGTATTTTAATAGCATCTAAAGACCACCGTATTATTATCAGTATAAACTTAGTTTTGCGTACACATTAATTTAAACTAAAATAAAAGAAATTTAAAATTCTAGGTTCAAAAGTTATTATTTTCCCACTCCTTAACCCTACTGCGCTTAAGATTTGCCCGGTTCAACTTTGGTGAATATCCTTATAACAATTTTACCAGAATATGATAGAATTGATTTTAAGAATATTTACATAATTGAAACCCCCGTATCGCAAAATCCACTCCCTAACTGACCCCCTCGACTCTTTATACAGACGGAAGAGTAACCCCTTAGCTACCACTTCCTAGGCTAGTGCAAATATTAAGTTTTCAGTCAACCATTAATCTGAAAGTATTGATAATAGTCGTATTTTAATAGCATCTAAAGAGCACCGTATTATTATTAGTATAAACATAGTTTTGCGTACACATTAATTTAAACTAAAAATAAAATTTAAAATTCTAAGTTTAAAGGTTAGTTTTCCCACCCCTTAACCCTACTGCGCTTAAGATTTGCCCGGTTCAACTTTAGTGAATATACCTATAACAATTTTACCAGAATATGATAGAATTGATTTTAAGAATATTTACATAATTGAAACCCCCGTATCGCAAAATCCACTCCCTAACTGACCCCCTCGACTCTTGATACAGACGGAAGAGTAACCCCTTGGCTACCACTTCCTATGCCAGAGCAAATATTAAGTTTACAGTCAACCATTAATCAGAAAGTATTTATAATAGTCGTATTTTAATAGCATCTAAAGAGCACCGTATTATTATTAGTATAAACTTAGTTTTGCGTAAACATTAATTTAAACTAAAATAAAAGAAATTTAAAATTCTAGGTTCAAAAGTTATTATTTTCCCATCCCTTAACCCTACTGCGCTTAAGATTTGCCCGGTTCAACTTTGGTAAATATCCTTAAAACAATTTTACCAGACTATGATAGAATTGATTTTAAGGATATTTACATAATTGAAACCCCCGTATCGCAAAATCCACTCACTCACTGACCCCCTCGTCTCTTGATACAGACGGAAGAGTAACCCCTTGGCTACCACTTCCTAGGCCTAAGCAAATCTTAAGTTTACAGTCAGCATTTAATATGAAAGTATATATAATAGTCATTATATTTTAATAGCATCTAAAGTGCACCGTATTATCAGTATAAACATAGTTATGCGTACACATTAATTTAAAGTAAAAGAAAAGAATATTAAAATTCTAGGTTCAAAAGTTATTGTTTTCCCACCCCTTAACCCTACTGCGCTTAAGATTTGCCCGGTTCAACTTTGGTAAATATCCTTATAACAATTTTACCAGAATATGATAGAATTGATTTTAAGAATATTTACATAATTGAAACCCCCGTATCGCAAAATCCACTCCCTCACTGACCCCCCGGACTCTTGATACAGACGGAAGAGTAACCCCTTGGCTACCACTTCCTAGGCCTTAGCAAATATTAAGTTTACAGTCAACCATTAATCTGAAAGTATTTATAATAGTCGTATTTTAATAGCATCTAAAGAGCACCGTATTATTATCAGTATAAACTTAGTTTTGCGTACACATTAATTTAAACTAAAAATAAAATTTTAAATTCTAAGTTTAAAAGTTAGTTTTCCCACCCCTTAACCCTACTGCGCTTAAGATTTGCCCGGTTCAACTTTGGTGAATATCCTTATAACAATTTTACCAGAATATGATAGAATTGATTTTAAGAATATTTACATAATTGAAACCCCCGTATCGCAAAATCCACTCCCTCACTGACCCCCTCGACTCTTGTTACAGACGGAAGAGTAACCCCTTGGGTACCACTTCCTAGGCCAGAGCAAATATTAAGTTTACAGTCAACCATTAATCAGAAAGTATTTATAATAGTCGTATTTTAATAGCATCTAAAGAGCACCGTATTATTATTAGTATACACTTAGTTTTGCGTACACATTAATTTAAACTAAAAATAAAATTTAAAATTCTAAGTTTAAAGGTTAGTTTCCCATCCCTTAACCCTACTGCGCTTAAGATTTGCCCGGTTCAACTTTGGTAAATATCCTTATAACAATTATACCAGAATATGATAGAATTGCTTTTAAGAATATTTACATAATTGAAACCCCCGTATCGCAAAATCCACTCCCTCACTGACCCCCTCGACTCTTGATACAGACGGAAGAGTAACCCCTTGGCTACCACTTCCTAGGCCTGAGCAAATATTAAGTTTACAGTCAACCATTAATCGGAAAGTATTTATAATAGTCGTATTTTAATAGCATCTAAAGACCACCGTATTATTATCAGTATAAACTTAGTTTTGCGTACACATTAATTTAAACTAAAATAAAAGAAATTTAAAATTCTAGGTTCAAAAGTTATTATTTTCCCACCCCTTAACCCTACTGCGCTTAAGATTTGCCCGGTTCAACTTTGGTGAATATCCTTATAACAATTTTACCAGAATATGATAGAATTGATTTTAAGGATATTTACATAATTGAAACCCCCGTATCGCAAAATCTACTCCCTCACTGACCCCCCTCGTCTCTTGATACAGACGGAAGAGTAACCCCTTGGGTACCACTTCCTAGGCCTGAGCAAATATTAAGTTTACAGTCAACCATTAATCTGAAAGTATTTATAATAGTCGTATTTTAATAGCATCTAAAAAGCACCGTATTATTATCAGTATAAACTTAGTTTTGCGTACACATTAATTTAAACTAAAAATAAAATTTTAAATTCTAAGTTTAAAAGTTAGTTTTCACACCCCTTAACCCTACTGCGCTTAAGATTTGCCCGGTTCAACTTTGGTGAATATCCTTATAACAATTTTACCAGAATATGATAGAATTGATTTTAAGAATATTTACATAATTGAAACCCCCGTATCGCAAAATCCACTCCCTCACTGACCCCCTCGACTCTTGATACAGACGGAAGTGTAACCCCTTGGCTACCACTTCCTAGGCCTGAGCAAATATTAAGTTTACAGTCAACCATTAATCTGAAAGTATTTATAATAGTCGTATTTTAATAGCATCTAAAGAGCACCGTATAAGCAGTATAAACATAGTTACGCGTACACATTAATTTAAAGTAAAAGAAAAGAAATTTAAAATTCTAGGTTCAAAAGTTATTGTTTTCCCACCCCTTAACCCTACTGCGCTTATGATTTGCCCGGTTCAACTTTGGTAAATATCATTAAAACAATTTTACCAGAATATGATAGAATTGATTTTAAGGATATTTATATAATTGAAACCCCCGTATCGCAAAATCCACTCCCTCACTGAAACCCCTCGTCTCTTGATACAGACGGAACCCTTGGCTACCACTTCCTAGGCCTAAGCAAATCTTAAGTTTACAGCCATCCTTTAATAGGAAAGTATATATAATAGTCATATTTTAATAGCATCTAAAGTGCACCGTATTATCAGTATAAACATTATGCGTACACATTAATTTAAAGTAAAAGAAAAATTTAAAATTCTAGGTTCAAAAGTTATTGTTTTCCCACCCCTTAACCCTACTGCGCATAAGATTTGCCCGGTTCAACTTTGGTAAATATCCTTATAACAATTTTACCAGAATATGATAGAATTGGTTTTAAGAATATTTATATAATTGAAACCCCTGTATCGCAAAAACCACTCCCTCACTGATCCCCTTGACTCTTGATACAGACGGAAGAGTAATCCCTTGGCTACCACTTCCTAGGCCTGAGCAAATATTATATTTACAGTCAACCATTAATCTGAAAGTATTTGTAATAGTCGTATTTTAATAGCATCTAAAGAGCACCGTATTATTATCAGTATAAACTTAGTTTTGCGTACACATTAATTTAAACTAAAAATAAAATTTAAAATTCTAAGTTTAAAAGTTAGTTTTCCCACCCCTTAACCCTACTGCGCTTAAGATTTGCCCGGTTCAGCTTTGTTGAATATCCTTATAACAATTTTACCAGAATATGATAGAATTTACTTTAAGAATGTTTACATAATTGAAACCCCCGTATCGCAAAATCCACTCCCTCACTGACCCCCTCGACTCTTGATACAGACGGAAGAGTAACCCCTTGGCTACCACTTCCTAGGCCAGAGCAAATATTAAGTTTACAGTCAACCATTAATCAGAAAGTATTTATAATAGTCGTATTTTAATAGCATCTAAAGAGCACCGTATTATTATCAGTATAAACTTAGTTTTGCGTACACATTAATTTAAACTAAAAATAAAATTTAAAATTCTAAGTTTAAAGGTTAGTTTTCCCACCCCTTAACCCTACTGCGCTTAAGATTTGCCCGGTTCAACTTTGGTGAATATACTTATAACAATTTTACCAGAATATGATAGAATTGATTTTAAGAATATTTACATAATTGAAACCCCCGTATCGCAAAATCCACTCCCTAACTGACCCCCTCGACTCTTTATACAGACGGAAGAGTAACCCCTTAGCTACCACTTCCTAGGCCAGAGCAAATATTAAGTTTTCAGTCAACCATTAATCTGAAAGTATTTATAATAGTCGTATTTTAATAGCATCTAAAGAGCACCATATTATTATTAGTATAAACATAGTTTTGCGTACACATTAATTTAAACTAAAAATAAAATTTAAAATTCTAAGTTTAAAGGTTAGTTTTCCCACCCCTTAACCCTACTGCGCTTAAGATTTGCCCGGTTCAACTTTGGTGAATATACTTATAACAATTTTACCAGAATATGATAGAATTGATTTTAAGAATATTTACATAATTGAAACCCCCGTATCGCAAAATCCACTCCCTAACTGACCCCCTCGACTCTTGATACAGACGGAAGAGTAACCCCTTGGCTACCACTTCCTAGGCCAGAGCAAATATTAAGTTTACAGTCAACCATTAATCAGAAAGTATTTATAATAGTCGTATTTTAATAGCATCTAAAGAGCACCGTATTATTATTAGTATAAACTTAGTTTTGCGTACACATTAATTTAAACTAAAAATAAAATTTAAAATTCTAAGTTTAAAGGTTAGTTTCCCATCCCTTAACCCTACTGCGCTTAAGATTTGCCCGGTTCAACTTAGGTAAATATCCTTATAACAATTATACCAGAATATGATAGAATTGCTTTTAAGAATATTTACATAATTGAAACCCCCGTATCGCAAAATCCACTCACTCACTGACCCCCTCGTCTCTTGATACAGACGGAAGAGTAACCCCTTGGCTACCACTTCCTAGGCCTAAGCAAATCTTAAGTTTACAGTCAACATTTAATATGAAAGTATATATAATAGTCATTATATTTTAATAGCATCTAAAGTGCACCGTATTAGTAGTATAAACATAGTTATGCGTACACATTAATTTAAAGTAAAAGAAAAGAAATTTAAAATTCTAGGTTCAAAAGTTATTGTTTTCCCACCCCTTAACCCTACTGCGCTTAAGATTTGCCCGGTTCAACTTTGGTAAATATCCTTATAACAATTTTACCAGAATATGATAGAATTGATTTTAAGAATATTTACATAATTGAAACCCCCGTATCGCAAAATCCACTCCCTCACTGACCCCCTCGACTCTTGATACAGACGGAAGAGTAACCCCTTGGCTACCACTTCCTAGGCCTTAGCAAATATTAAGTTTACAGTCAACCATTAATCTGAAAGTATTTATAATAGTCGTATTTTAATAGCATCTAAAGAGCACCGTATTAGTATCAGTATAAACTTAGTTTTGCGTACACATTAATTTAAACTAAAAATAAAATTTTAAATTCTAAGTTTAAAAGTTAGTTTTCCCACCCCTTAACCCTACTGCGCTTAAGATTTGCCCGGTTCAACTTTGGTAAATATCATTAAAACAATTTTACCAGAATATGATAGAATTGATTTTAAGGATATTTACATAATTGAAACCCCCGTATCGCAAAATCTACTCCCTCACTGACCCCCCTCGTCTCTTGATACAGACGGAAGAGTAACCCCTTGGGTACCACTTCCTAGGCCTGAGCAAATATTAAGTTTACAGTCAACCATTAATCTGAAAGTATTTATAATAGTCGTATTTTAATAGCATCTAAAGAGCACCGTATTATTATTAGTATAAACATAGTTTTGCGTACACATTAATTTAAACTAAAAATAAAATTTAAAATTCTAAGTTTAAAGGTTAGTTTTCCCACCCCTTAACCCTACTGCGCTTAAGATTTGCCCGGTTCAACTTTGGTGAATATACTTATAACAATTTTACCAGAATATGATAGAATTGATTTTAAGAATATTTACATAATTGAAACCCCCGTATCGCAAAATCCACTCCCTCACTGACCCCCTCGACTCTTGTTACAGACGGAAGAGTAACCCCTTGGGTACCACTTCCTAGGCCAGAGCAAATATTAAGTTTACAGTCAACCATTAATCAGAAAGTATTTATAATAGTCGTATTTTAATAGCATCTAAAGAGCACCGTATTATTATTAGTATACACTTAGTTTTGCGTACACATTAATTTAAACTAAAAATAAAATTTAAAATTCTAAGTTTAAAGGTTAGTTTCCCATCCCTTAACCCTACTGCGCTTAAGATTTGCCCGGTTCAACTTTGGTAAATATCCTTATAACAATTATACCAGAATATGATAGAATTGCTTTTAAGAATATATACATAATTGAAACCCCCGTATCGCAAAATCCACTCCCTCACTGACCCCCTCGACTCTTGATACAGACGGAAGAGTAACCCCTTGGCTACCACTTCCTAGGCCTGAGCAAATATTAAGTTTACAGTCAACCATTAATCGGAAAGTATTTATAATAGTCGTATTTTAATAGCATCTAAAGACCACCGTATTATTATCAGTATAAACTTAGTTTTGCGTACACATTAATTTAAACTAAAATAAAAGAAATTTAAAATTCTAGGTTCAAAAGTTATTATTTTCCCACCCCTTAACCCTACTGCGCTTAAGATTTGCCCGGTTCAACTTTGGTGAATATCCTTATAACAATTTTACCAGAATATGATAGAATTGATTTTAAGGATATTTACATAATTGAAACCCCCGTATCGCAAAATCTACTCCCTCACTGACCCCCCTCGTCTCTTGATACAGACGGAAGAGTAACCCCTTGGGTACCACTTCCTAGGCCTGAGCAAATATTAAGTTTACAGTCAACCATTAATCTGAAAGTATTTATAATAGTCGTATTTTAATAGCATCTAAAAAGCACCGTATTATTATCAGTATAAACTTAGTTTTGCGTACACATTAATTTAAACTAAAAATAAAATTTTAAATTCTAAGTTTAAAAGTTAGTTTTCACACCCCTTAACCCTACTGCGCTTAAGATTTGCCCGGTTCAACTTTGGTGAATATCCTTATAACAATTTTACCAGAATATGATAGAATTGATTTTAAGAATATTTACATAATTGAAACCCCCGTATCGCAAAATCCACTCCCTCACTGACCCCCTCGACTCTTGATACAGACGGAAGAGTAACCCCTTGGCTACCACTTCCTAGGCCTGAGCAAATATTAAGTTTACAGTCAACCATTAATCTGAAAGTATTTATAATAGTCGTATTTTAATAGCATCTAAAGAGCACCGTATAAGCAGTATAAACATAGTTACGCGTACACATTAATTTAAAGTAAAAGAAAAGAAATTTAAAATTCTAGGTTCAAAAGTTATTGTTTTCCCACCCCTTAACCCTACTGCGCTTATGATTTGCCCGGTTCAACTTTGGTAAATATCATTAAAACAATTTTACCAGAATATGATAGAATTGATTTTAAGGATATTTATATAATTGAAACCCCCGTATCGCAAAATCCACTCCCTCACTGAAACCCCTCGTCTCTTGATACAGACGGAACCCTTGGCTACCACTTCCTAGGCCTAAGCAAATCTTAAGTTTACAGCCATCCTTTAATAGGAAAGTATATATAATAGTCATATTTTAATAGCATCTAAAGTGCACCGTATTATCAGTATAAACATTATGCGTACACATTAATTTAAAGTAAAAGAAAAATTTAAAATTCTAGGTTCAAAAGTTATTGTTTTCCCACCCCTTAACCCTACTGCGCATAAGATTTGCCCGGTTCAACTTTGGTAAATATCCTTATAACAATTTTACCAGAATATGATAGAATTGGTTTTAAGAATATTTATATAATTGAAACCCCTGTATCGCAAAAACCACTCCCTCACTGATCCCCTTGACTCTTGATACAGACGGAAGAGTAATCCCTTGGCTACCACTTCCTAGGCCTGAGCAAATATTATATTTACAGTCAACCATTAATCTGAAAGTATTTGTAATAGTCGTATTTTAATAGCATCTAAAGAGCACCGTATTATTATCAGTATAAACTTAGTTTTGCGTACACATTAATTTAAACTAAAAATAAAATTTAAAATTCTAAGTTTAAAAGTTAGTTTTCCCACCCCTTAACCCTACTGCGCTTAAGATTTGCCCGGTTCAGCTTTGTTGAATATCCTTATAACAATTTTACCAGAATATGATAGAATTTACTTTAAGAATGTTTACATAATTGAAACCCCCGTATCGCAAAATCCACTCCCTCACTGACCCCCTCGACTCTTGATACAGACGGAAGAGTAACCCCTTTGCTACCACTTCCTAGGCCAGAGCAAATATTAAGTTTACAGTCAACCATTAATCAGAAAGTATTTATAATAGTCGTATTTTAATAGCATCTAAAGAGCACCGTATTATTATCAGTATAAACTTAGTTTTGCGTACACATTAATTTAAACTAAAAATAAAATTTAAAATTCTAAGTTTAAAGGTTAGTTTTCCCACCCCTTAACCCTACTGCGCTTAAGATTTGCCCGGTTCAACTTTGGTGAATATACTTATAACAATTTTACCAGAATATGATAGAATTGATTTTAAGAATATTTACATAATTGAAACCCCCGTATCGCAAAATCCACTCCCTAACTGACCCCCTCGACTCTTTATACAGACGGAAGAGTAACCCCTTAGCTACCACTTCCTAGGCCAGAGCAAATATTAAGTTTTCAGTCAACCATTAATCTGAAAGTATTTATAATAGTCGTATTTTAATAGCATCTAAAGAGCACCATATTATTATTAGTATAAACATAGTTTTGCGTACACATTAATTTAAACTAAAAATAAAATTTAAAATTCTAAGTTTAAAGGTTAGTTTTCCCACCCCTTAACCCTACTGCGCTTAAGATTTGCCCGGTTCAACTTTGGTGAATATACTTATAACAATTTTACCAGAATATGATAGAATTGATTTTAAGAATATTTACATAATTGAAACCCCCGTATCGCAAAATCCACTCCCTAACTGACCCCCTCGACTCTTGATACAGACGGAAGAGTAACCCCTTGGCTACCACTTCCTAGGCCAGAGCAAATATTAAGTTTACAGTCAACCATTAATCAGAAAGTATTTATAATAGTCGTATTTTAATAGCATCTAAAGAGCACCGTATTATTATTAGTATAAACTTAGTTTTGCGTACACATTAATTTAAACTAAAAATAAAATTTAAAATTCTAAGTTTAAAGGTTAGTTTCCCATCCCTTAACCCTACTGCGCTTAAGATTTGCCCGGTTCAACTTAGGTAAATATCCTTATAACAATTATACCAGAATATGATAGAATTGCTTTTAAGAATATTTACATAATTGAAACCCCCGTATCGCAAAATCCACTCACTCACTGACCCCCTCGTCTCTTGATACAGACGGAAGAGTAACCCCTTGGCTACCACTTCCTAGGCCTAAGCAAATCTTAAGTTTACAGTCAACATTTAATATGAAAGTATATATAATAGTCATTATATTTTAATAGCATCTAAAGTGCACCGTATTAGTAGTATAAACATAGTTATGCGTACACATTAATTTAAAGTAAAAGAAAAGAAATTTAAAATTCTAGGTTCAAAAGTTATTGTTTTCCCACCCCTTAACCCTACTGCGCTTAAGATTTGCCCGGTTCAACTTTGGTAAATATCCTTATAACAATTTTACCAGAATATGATAGAATTGATTTTAAGAATATTTACATAATTGAAACCCCCGTATCGCAAAATCCACTCCCTCACTGACCCCCTCGACTCTTGATACAGACGGAAGAGTAACCCCTTGGCTACCACTTCCTAGGCCTTAGCAAATATTAAGTTTACAGTCAACCATTAATCTGAAAGTATTTATAATAGTCGTATTTTAATAGCATCTAAAGAGCACCGTATTAGTATCAGTATAAACTTAGTTTTGCGTACACATTAATTTAAACTAAAAATAAAATTTTAAATTCTAAGTTTAAAAGTTAGTTTTCCCACCCCTTAACCCTACTGCGCTTAAGATTTGCCCGGTTCAACTTTGGTAAATATCATTAAAACAATTTTACCAGAATATGATAGAATTGATTTTAAGGATATTTACATAATTGAAACCCCCGTATCGCAAAATCTACTCCCTCACTGACCCCCCTCGTCTCTTGATACAGACGGAAGAGTAACCCCTTGGGTACCACTTCCTAGGCCTGAGCAAATATTAAGTTTACAGTCAACCATTAATCTGAAAGTATTTATAATAGTCGTATTTTAATAGCATCTAAAGAGCACCGTATTATTATTAGTATAAACATAGTTTTGCGTACACATTAATTTAAACTAAAAATAAAATTTAAAATTCTAAGTTTAAAGGTTAGTTTTCCCACCCCTTAACCCTACTGCGCTTAAGATTTGCCCGGTTCAACTTTGGTGAATATACTTATAACAATTTTACCAGAATATGATAGAATTGATTTTAAGAATATTTACATAATTGAAACCCCCGTATCGCAAAATCCACTCCCTAACTGACCCCCTCGACTCTTGATACAGACGGAAGAGTAACCCCTTGGCTACCACTTCCTAGGCCAGAGCAAATATTAAGTTTACAGTCAACCATTAATCAGAAAGTATTTATAATAGTCGTATTTTAATAGCATCTAAAGAGCACCGTATTATTATTAGTATAAACTTAGTTTTGCGTACACATTAATTTAAACTAAAAATAAAATTTAAAATTCTAAGTTTAAAGGTTAGTTTCCCATCCCTTAACCCTACTGCGCTTAAGATTTGCCCGGTTCAACTTAGGTAAATATCCTTATAACAATTATACCAGAATATGATAGAATTGCTTTTAAGAATATTTACATAATTGAAACCCCCGTATCGCAAAATCCACTCACTCACTGACCCCCTCGTCTCTTGATACAGACGGAAGAGTAACCCCTTGGCTACCACTTCCTAGGCCTAAGCAAATCTTAAGTTTACAGTCAACATTTAATATGAAAGTATATATAATAGTCATTATATTTTAATAGCATCTAAAGTGCACCGTATTAGTAGTATAAACATAGTTATGCGTACACATAAATTTAAAGTAAAAGAAAAGAAATTTAAAATTCTAGGTTCAAAAGTTATTGTTTTCCCACCCCTTAACCCTACTGCGCTTAAGATTTGCCCGGTTCAACTTTGGTAAATATCCTTATAACAATTTTACCAGAATATGATAGAATTGATTTTAAGAATATTTACATAATTGAAACCCCCGTATCGCAAAATCCACTCCCTCACTGACCCCCTCGACTCTTGATACAGACGGAAGAGTAACCCCTTGGCTACCACTTCCTAGGCCTTAGCAAATATTAAGTTTACAGTCAACCATTAATCTGAAAGTATTTATAATAGTCGTATTTTAATAGCATCTAAAGAGCACCGTATTAGTATCAGTATAAACTTAGTTTTGCGTACACATTAATTTAAACTAAAAATAAAATTTTAAATTCTAAGTTTAAAAGTTAGTTTTCCCACCCCTTAACCCTACTGCGCTTAAGATTTGCCCGGTTCAACTTTGGTGAATATCCTTATAACAATTTTACCAGAATATGATAGAATTGATTTTAAGAATATTTACATAATTGAAACCCCCGTATCGCAAAATCCACTCCCTCACTGACCCCCTCGACTCTTGTTACAGACGGAAGAGTAACCCCTTGGGTACCACTTCCTAGGCCAGAGCAAATATTAAGTTTACAGTCAACCATTAATCAGAAAGTATTTATAATAGTCGTATTTTAATAGCATCTAAAGAGCACCGTATTATTATTAGTATACACTTAGTTTTGCGTACACATTAATTTAAACTAAAAATAAAATTTAAAATTCTAAGTTTAAAGGTTAGTTTCCCATCCCTTAACCCTACTGCGCTTAAGATTTGCCCGGTTCAACTTTGGTAAATATCCTTATAACAATTATACCAGAATATGATAGAATTGCTTTTAAGAATATTTACATAATTGAAACCCCCGTATCGCAAAATCCACTCCCTCACTGACCCCCTCGACTCTTGATACAGACGGAAGAGTAACCCCTTGGCTACCACTTCCTAGGCCTGAGCAAATATTAAGTTTACAGTCAACCATTAATCGGAAAGTATTTATAATAGTCGTATTTTAATAGCATCTAAAGACCACCGTATTATTATCAGTATAAACTTAGTTTTGCGTACACATTAATTTAAACTAAAATAAAAGAAATTTAAAATTCTAGGTTCAAAAGTTATTATTTTCCCACCCCTTAACCCTACTGCGCTTAAGATTTGCCCGGTTCAACTTTGGTGAATATCCTTATAACAATTTTACCAGAATATGATAGAATTGATTTTAAGGATATTTACATAATTGAAACCCCCGTATCGCAAAATCTACTCCCTCACTGACCCCCCTCGTCTCTTGATACAGACGGAAGAGTAACCCCTTGGGTACCACTTCCTAGGCCTGAGCAAATATTAAGTTTACAGTCAACCATTAATCTGAAAGTATTTATAATAGTCGTATTTTAACAGCATCTAAAAAGCACCGTATTATTATCAGTATAAACTTAGTTTTGCGTACACATTAATTTAAACTAAAAATAAAATTTTAAATTCTAAGTTTAAAAGTTAGTTTTCACACCCCTTAACCCTACTGCGCTTAAGATTTGCCCGGTTCAACTTTGGTGAATATCCTTATAACAATTTTACCAGAATATGATAGAATTGATTTTAAGAATATTTACATAATTGAAACCCCCGTATCGCAAAATCCACTCCCTCACTGACCCCCTCGACTCTTGATACAGACGGAAGAGTAACCCCTTGGCTACCACTTCCTAGGCCTGAGCAAATATTAAGTTTACAGTCAACCATTAATCTGAAAGTATTTATAATAGTCGTATTTTAATAGCATCTAAAGAGCACCGTATAAGCAGTATAAACATAGTTACGCGTACACATTAATTTAAAGTAAAAGAAAAGAAATTTAAAATTCTAGGTTCAAAAGTTATTGTTTTCCCACCCCTTAACCCTACTGCGCTTATGATTTGCCCGGTTCAACTTTGGTAAATATCATTAAAACAATTTTACCAGAATATGATAGAATTGATTTTAAGGATATTTATATAATTGAAACCCCCGTATCGCAAAATCCACTCCCTCACTGAAACCCCTCGTCTCTTGATACAGACGGAACCCTTGGCTACCACTTCCTAGGCCTAAGCAAATCTTAAGTTTACAGCCATCCTTTAATAGGAAAGTATATATAATAGTCATATTTTAATAGCATCTAAAGTGCACCGTATTATCAGTATAAACATTATGCGTACACATTAATTTAAAGTAAAAGAAAAATTTAAAATTCTAGGTTCAAAAGTTATTGTTTTCCCACCCCTTAACCCTACTGCGCATAAGATTTGCCCGGTTCAACTTTGGTAAATATCCTTATAACAATTTTACCAGAATATGATAGAATTGGTTTTAAGAATATTTATATAATTGAAACCCCCGTATCGCAAAAACCACTCCCTCACTGATCCCCTTGACTCTTGATACAGACGGAAGAGTAATCCCTTGGCTACCACTTCCTAGGCCTGAGCAAATATTATATTTACAGTCAACCATTAATCTGAAAGTATTTGTAATAGTCGTATTTTAATAGCATCTAAAGAGCACCGTATTATTATCAGTATAAACTTAGTTTTGCGTACACATTAATTTAAACTAAAAATAAAATTTAAAATTCTAAGTTTAAAAGTTAGTTTTCCCACCCCTTAACCCTACTGCGCTTAAGATTTGCCCGGTTCAGCTTTGTTGAATATCCTTATAACAATTTTACCAGAATATGATAGAATTTACTTTAAGAATGTTTACATAATTGAAACCCCCGTATCGCAAAATCCACTCCCTCACTGACCCCCTCGACTCTTGATACAGACGGAAGAGTAACCCCTTGGCTACCACTTCCTAGGCCAGAGCAAATATTAAGTTTACAGTCAACCATTAATCAGAAAGTATTTATAATAGTCGTATTTTAATAGCATCTAAAGAGCACCGTATTATTATCAGTATAAACTTAGTTTTGCGTACACATTAATTTAAACTAAAAATAAAATTTAAAATTCTAAGTTTAAAGGTTAGTTTTCCCACCCCTTAACCCTACTGCGCTTAAGATTTGCCCGGTTCAACTTTGGTGAATATACTTATAACAATTTTACCAGAATATGATAGAATTGATTTTAAGAATATTTACATAATTGAAACCCCCGTATCGCAAAATCCACTCCCTAACTGACCCCCTCGACTCTTTATACAGACGGAAGAGTAACCCCTTAGCTACCACTTCCTAGGCCAGAGCAAATATTAAGTTTTCAGTCAACCATTAATCTGAAAGTATTTATAATAGTCGTATTTTAATAGCATCTAAAGAGCACCATATTATTATTAGTATAAACATAGTTTTGCGTACACATTAATTTAAACTAAAAATAAAATTTAAAATTCTAAGTTTAAAGGTTAGTTTTCCCACCCCTTAACCCTACTGCGCTTAAGATTTGCCCGGTTCAACTTTGGTGAATATACTTATAACAATTTTACCAGAATATGATAGAATTGATTTTAAGAATATTTACATAATTGAAACCCCCGTATCGCAAAATCCACTCCCTAACTGACCCCCTCGACTCTTGATACAGACGGAAGAGTAACCCCTTGGCTACCACTTCCTAGGCCAGAGCAAATATTAAGTTTACAGTCAACCATTAATCAGAAAGTATTTATAATAGTCGTATTTTAATAGCATCTAAAGAGCACCGTATTATTATTAGTATAAACTTAGTTTTGCGTACACATTAATTTAAACTAAAAATAAAATTAAAAATTCTAAGTTTAAAGGTTAGTTTCCCATCCCTTAACCCTACTGCGCTTAAGATTTGCCCGGTTCAACTTAGGTAAATATCCTTATAACAATTATACCAGAATATGATAGAATTGCTTTTAAGAATATTTACATAATTGAAACCCCCGTATCGCAAAATCCACTCACTCACTGACCCCCTCGTCTCTTGATACAGACGGAAGAGTAACCCCTTGGCTACCACTTCCTAGGCCTAAGCAAATCTTAAGTTTACAGTCAACATTTAATATGAAAGTATAAATAATAGTCATTATATTTTAATAGCATCTAAAGTGCACCGTATTACTAGTATAAACATAGTTATGCGTACACATTAATTTAAAGTAAAAGAAAAGAAATTTAAAATTCTAGGTTCAAAAGTTATTGTTTTCCCACCCCTTAACCCTACTGCGCTTAAGATTTGCCCGGTTCAACTTTGGTAAATATACTTATAACAATTTTACCAGAATATGATAGAATTGATTTTAAGAATATTTACATAATTGAAACCCCCGTATCGCAAAATCCACTCCCTCACTGACCCCCTCGACTCTTGATACAGACGGAAGAGTAACCCCTTGGCTACCACTTCCTAGGCCTTAGCAAATATTAAGTTTACAGTCAATCATTAATCTGAAAGTATTTATAATAGTCGTATTTTAATAGCATCTAAAGAGCACCGTATTAGTATCAGTATAAACTTAGTTTTGCGTACACATTAATTTAAACTAAAAATAAAATTTTAAATTCTAAGTTTAAAAGTTAGTTTTCCCACCCCTTAACCCTACTGCGCTTAAGATTTGCCCGGTTCAACTTTGGTAAATATCATTAAAACAATTTTACCAGAATATGATAGAATTGATTTTAAGGATATTTACATAATTGAAACCCCCGTATCGCAAAATCTACTCCCTCACTGACCCCCCTCGTCTCTTGATACAGACGGAAGAGTAACCCCTTGGGTACCAATTCCTAGGCCTGAGCAAATATTAAGTTTACAGTCAACCATTAATCTGAAAGTATTTATAATAGTCTTATTTTAATAGCATCTAAAGAGCACCGTATTATTATCAGTATAAACTTAGTTTTGCGTACACATTAATTTAAACTTAAAATAAAATTTAAAATTCTAAGTTTAAAGGTTAGTTTTCCCACCCCTTAACCCTACTGCGCTTAAGATTTGCCCGGTTCAACTTTGGTGAATATACTTATAACAATTTTACCAGAATATGATAGAATTGATTTTAAGAATATTTACATAATTGAAACCCCCGTATCGCAAAATCCACTCCCTAACTGACCCCCTCGACTCTTTATACAGACGGAAGAGTAACCCCTTAGCTACCACTTCCTAGGCCAGAGCAAATATTAAGTTTTCAGTCAACCATTAATCTGAAAGTATTTATAATAGTCGTATTTTAATAGCATCTAAAGAGCACCATATTATTATTAGTATAAACATAGTTTTGCGTACACATTAATTTAAACTAAAAATAAAATTTAAAATTCTAAGTTTAAAGGTTAGTTTTCCCACCCCTTAACCCTACTGCGCTTAAGATTTGCCCGGTTCAACTTTGGTGAATATACTTATAACAATTTTACCAGAATATGATAGAATTGATTTTAAGAATATTTACATAATTGAAACCCCCGTATCGCAAAATCCACTCCCTAACTGACCCCCTCGACTCTTGATACAGACGGAAGAGTAACCCCTTGGCTACCACTTCCTAGGCCAGAGCAAATATTAAGTTTACAGTCAACCATTAATCAGAAAGTATTTATAATAGTCGTATTTTAATAGCATCTAAAGAGCACCGTATTATTATTAGTATAAACTTAGTTTTGCGTACACATTAATTTAAACTAAAAATAAAATTTAAAATTCTAAGTTTAAAGGTTAGTTTCCCATCCCTTAACCCTACTGCGCTTAAGATTTGCCCGGTTCAACTTAGGTAAATATCCTTATAACAATTATACCAGAATATGATAGAATTGCTTTTAAGAATATTTACATAATTGAAACCCCCGTATCGCAAAATCCACTCACTCACTGACCCCCTCGTCTCTTGATACAGACGGAAGAGTAACCCCTTGGCTACCACTTCCTAGGCCTAAGCAAATCTTAAGTTTACAGTCAACATTTAATATGAAAGTATATATAATAGTCATTATATTTTAATAGCATCTAAAGTGCACCGTATTAGTAGTATAAACATAGTTATGCGTACACATTAATTTAAAGTAAAAGAAAAGAAATTTAAAATTCTAGGTTCAAAAGTTATTGTTTTCCCACCCCTTAACCCTACTGCGCTTAAGATTTGCCCGGTTCAACTTTGGTAAATATCCTTATAACAATTTTACCAGAATATGATAGAATTGATTTTAAGAATATTTACATAATTGAAACCCCCGTATCGCAAAATCCACTCCCTCACTGACCCCCTCGACTCTTGATACAGACGGAAGAGTAACCCCTTGGCTACCACTTCCTAGGCCTTAGCAAATATTAAGTTTACAGTCAACCATTAATCTGAAAGTATTTATAATAGTCGTATTTTAATAGCATCTAAAGAGCACCGTATTAGTATCAGTATAAACTTAGTTTTGCGTACACATTAATTTAAACTAAAAATAAAATTTTAAATTCTAAGTTTAAAAGTTAGTTTTCCCACCCCTTAACCCTACTGCGCTTAAGATTTGCCCGGTTCAACTTTGGTAAATATCATTAAAACAATTTTACCAGAATATGATAGAATTGATTTTAAGGATATTTACATAATTGAAACCCCCGTATCGCAAAATCTACTCCCTCACTGACCCCCCTCGTCTCTTGATACAGACGGAAGAGTAACCCCTTGGGTACCACTTCCTAGGCCTGAGCAAATATTAAGTTTACAGTCAACCATTAATCTGAAAGTATTTATAATAGTCGTATTTTAATAGCATCTAAAGAGCACCGTATTATTATCAGTATAAACTTAGTTTTGCGTACACATTAATTTAAACTTAAAATAAAATTTAAAATTCTAAGTTTAAAGGTTAGTTTTCCAACCCCTTAACCCTACTGCGCTTAAGATTTGCCCGGTTCAACTTTGGTAAATATCCTTATAACAATTTTACCAGAATATGATAGAATTGATTTTAAGAATATTTACATAATTGAAACCCCCGTATCGCAAAATCCACTCCCTCACTGACCCCCTCGACTCTTGATACAGACGGAAGAGTAACCCCTTGGCTACCACTTCCTAGGCCTGAGCAAATATTAAGTTTACAGTCAACCATCAATCTGAAAGTATTTATAATAGTCGTATTTTAATAGCATCTAAAGAGCACCGTATTATTATCAGTATAAACTTAGTTTTGCGTACACATTAATTTAAACTAAAAATAAAATTTTAAATTCTAAGTTTAAAAGTTAGTTTTCCCACCCCTTAACCCTACTGCGATTAAGATTTGCCCGGTTCAACTTTGGTGAATATCCTTATAACAATTTTACCGGAATATGATAGAATTGATTTTAAGAATATTTACATAATTGAAACCCCCGTATCGCAAAATCCACTCCCTAACTGACCCCCTCGACTCTTTATACAGACGGAAGAGTAACCCCTTAGCTACCACTTCCTAGGCCAGAGCAAATATTAAGTTTTCAGTCAACCATTAATCTGAAAGTATTTATAATAGTCGTATTTTAATAGCATCTAAAGAGCACCGTATTATTATTAGTATAAACATAGTTTTGCGTACACATTAATTTAAACTAAAAATAAAATTTAAAATTCTAAGTTTAAAGGTTAGTTTTCCCACCCCTTAACCCTACTGCGCTTAAGATTTGCCCGGTTCAACTTTGGTGAATATCCTTATAACAATTTTACAAGAATATGATAGAATTGATTTTAAGGAAATTTACATAATTGAAACCCCCGTATCGCAAAATCCACTCCCTCACTGACCCCCTCGACTCTTGATACAGACGGAAGAGTAACCCCTTGGCTACCACTTCCTAGGCCTGAGCAAATATTAAGTTTACAGTCAACCATTAATCTGAAAGTATTTATAATAGTCGGATTTTAATAGCATCTAAAGAGCACCGTATTATTATCAGTATAAACTTAGTTTTGCGTACACATTAATTTAAACTAAAAATAAAATTTTAAATTCTAAGTTTAAAAGTTAGTTTTCCCACCCCTTAACCCTACTGCGCTTAAGATTTGCCCGGTTCAACTTTGGTGAATATCCTTATAACAATTTTACCAGAATATGATAGAATTGATTTTAAGAATATTTACATAATTGAAACCCCCGTATCGCAAAATCCACTCCCTAACTGACCCCCTCGACTCTTTATACAGACGGAAGAGTAACCCCTTAGCTACCACTTCCTAGGCCAAGACAAATATTAAGTTTTCAGTCAACCATTAATCTGAAAGTATTTATAATTGTCGTATTTTAATAGCATCTAAAGAGCACCGTATTATTATTAGTATAAACATAGTTTTGCGTACACATCAATTTAAACTAAAAATAAAATTTAAAATTCTAAGTTTAAAGGTTAGTTTTCCCACCCCTTAACCCTACTGCGCTTAAGATTTGCCCGGTTCAACTTTGGTGAATATCCTTATAACAATTTTACAAGAATATGATAGAATTGATTTTAAGGAAATTTACATAATTGAAACCCCCGTATCGCAAAATCCACTCCCTCACTGACCCCCTCGACTCTTGATACAGACGGAAGAGTAACCCCTTGGCTACCACTTCCTAGGCCTGAGCAAATATTAAGTTTACAGTCAACCATTAATCTGAAAGTATTTATAATAGTCGGATTTTAATAGCATCTAAAGAGCACCGTATTATTATCAGTATAAACTTAGTTTTGCGTACACATTAATTTAAACTAAAAATAAAATTTAAAATTCTAAGTTTAAAGGTTATTATTTTCCAACCCCTTAACCCTACTGCGCTTAAGATTTGCCCGGTTCAACTTTGGTAAATATCATTAAAACAATTTTACCAGAATATGATAGAATTGATTTTAAGGATATTTACATAATTGAAACCCCCGTATCGCAAAATCTACTCCCTCACTGACCCCCCTCGTCTCTTGATACAGACGGAAGAGTAACCCCTTGG
Organism: Maratus speciosus; assembly: GCA_963932465.1. NCBI lineage: Eukaryota > Metazoa > Arthropoda > Arachnida > Araneae > Salticidae > Maratus > Maratus speciosus. The sequence continues at coordinate 362,647,904 of OZ010798.1, forward strand.
GTACCACTTCCTAGGCCTGAGCAAATATTAAGTTTACAGTCAACCATTAATCTGAAAGTATTTATAATAGTCTTATTTTAATAGCATCTAAAGAGCACCGTATTATTATCAGTATAAACTTAGTTTTGCGTACACATTAATTTAAACTTAAAATAAAATTTAAAATTCTAAGTTTAAAGGTTAGTTTTCCCACCCCTTAACCCTACTGCGCTTAAGATTTCCCCGGTTCAACTTTGGTAAATATCCTTATAACAATTTTACCAGAATATGATAGAATTGATTTTAAGAATATTTACATAATTGAAACCCCCGTATCGCAAAATCCACTCCCTCACTGACCCCCTCGACTCTTGATACAGACGGAAGAGTAACCCCTTGGCTACCACTTCCTAGGCCTGAGCAAATATTAAGTTTACAGTCAACGATTAATCTGAAAGTATTTATAATAGTCGTATTTTAATAGCATCTAAAGAGCACCGTATTATTATCAGTATAAACTTAGTTTTGCGTACACATTAATTTAAACTAAAAATAAAATTTTAAATTCTAAATTTAAATGTTAGTTTTCACACCCCTTAACCCTACTGCGCTTAAGATTTGCCCGGTTCAACTTTGGTCAATATCCTTATAACAATTTTACCAGAATATGATAGAATTGATTTTAAGAATATTTACATAATTGAAACCCCCGTATCGCAAAATCCACTCCCTCACTGACCCCCTCGACTCTTGATACAGACGAAAGAGTAACCCCTTGGCTACCACTTCCTAGGCCTGAGCAAATATTAAGTTTACAGTCAACCATTAATCTGAAAGTATTTATAATAGTCGTACTTTAATAGCATCTAAAGAACACCGTATAAGCAGTATAAACATAGTTACGCGTACACATTAATTTAAAGTAAAAGAAAAGAAATTTAAAATTCTAGGTTCAAAAGTTATTGTTTTCCCACCCCTTAACCCTACTGCGCTTATGATTTGCCCGGTCCAACTTTGGTAAATATCATTAAAACAATTTTACCAGAATATGATAGAATTGATTTTAAGGATATTTACATAATTGAAACCCCCGTATCGCAAAATCCACTCCCTCACTGACCCCCTCGTCTCTTGATACAGACGGAAGTGTAACCCCTTGGCTACCACTTCCTAGGCCTAAGCAAATCTTAAGTTTACAGTCAACCATTAATCTGAAAGTATTTATAATAGTCGTATTTTAATAGCATCTAAAGAGCACCGTATTATTATCAGTATAAACTTAGTTTTGCGTACACATTAATTTAAACTTAAAATAAAATTTAAAATTCTAAGTTTAAAGGTTAGTTTCCCATCCCTTAACCCTACTGCGCTTAAGATTTGCCCGGTTCAACTTTGGTAAATATCCTTATAACAATTATACCAGAATATGATAGAATTGCTTTTAAGAATATTTACATAATTGAAACCCCCGTATCGCAAAATCCACTCCCTCACTGACCCCCTCGACTCTTGATACAGACGGAAGAGTAACCCCTTGGCTACCACTTCCTAGGCCTGAGCAAATATTATATTTACAGTCAACCATTAATCTGAAAGTATTTGTAATAGTCGTATTTTAATAGCATCTAAAGAGCACCGTATTATTATCAGTATAAACTTAGTTTTGCGTACACATTACTTTAAACTAAAAATAAAATTTAAAATTCTAAGTTAAAGGGTTATTAATTTCCCACCCATTAACCCTACTGCGCTTAAGATTTGCCCGGTTCAACTTTGGTAAATATCCTTATAACAATTTTACCAGAATATGATAGAATTGATTTTAAGAATATTTACATAATTGAAACCCCCGTATCGCAAAATCCACTCCCTCACTGACCCCCTCGACTCTTGATACAGACGGAAGAGTAACCCCTTGGCTACCACTTCCTAGGCCTGAGCAAATATTAAGTTTACAGTCAACCATTAATCTGAAAGTATTTATAATAGTCGTATTTTAATAGCATCTAAAGAGCACCGTATTATTATTAGTATAAACATAGTTTTGCGTACACATTAATTTAAACTAAAAATAAAATTTAAAATTCTAAGTTTAAAGGTTAGTTTTCCCACCCCTTAACCCTACTGCGCTTAAGATTTGCCCAGTTCAACTTTGGTGAATATCCTTATAACAATTTTACAAGAATATGATAGAATTGATTTTAAGAATATTTACATAATTGAAACCCCCGTATCGCAAAATCCACTCCCTAACTGACCCCCTCGACTCTTTATACAGACGGAAGAGTAACCCCTTAGGTACCACTTCCTAGGCCAGAGCAAATATTAAGTTTTCAGTCAACCATTAATCTGAAAGTATTTATAATAGTCGTATTTTAATAGCATCTAAAGAGCACCGTATTATTATTAGTATAAACTTAGTTTTGCGTACACATTAATTTAAACTAAAAATAAAATTTTAAATTCTAAGTTTAAAGGTTAGTTTCCCATCCCTTAACCCTACTGCGCTTAAGATTTGCCCGGTTCAACTTAGGTAAATATCCTTATAACAATTATACCAGAATATGATAGAATTGCTTTTAAGAATATTTACATAATTGAAACCCCCGTATCGCAAAATCCACTCACTCACTGACCCCCTCGTCTCTTGATACAGACGGAAGAGTAACCCCTTGGCTACCACTTCCTAGGCCTAAGCAAATCTTAAGTTTACAGTCAACATTTAATATGAAAGTATATATAATAGTCATTATATTTTAATAGCATCTAAAGTGCACCGTATTAGTAGTATAAACATAGTTATGCGTACACATTAATTTAAAGTAAAAGAAAAGAAATTTAAAATTCTAGGTTCAAAAGTTATTGTTTTCCCACCCCTTAACCCTACTGCGCTTAAGATTTGCCCGGTTCAACTTTGGTAAATATCCTTATAACAATTTTACCAGAATATGATAGAATTGATTTTAAGAATATTTACATAATTGAAACCCCCGTATCGCAAAATCCACTCCCTCACTGACCCCCTCGACTCTTGATACAGACGGAAGAGTAACCCCTTGGCTACCACATCCTAGGCCTTAGCAAATATTAAGTTTACAGTCAACCATTAATCTGAAAGTATTTATAATAGTCGTATTTTAATAGCATCTAAAGAGCACCGTATTAGTATCAGTATAAACTTAGTTTTGCGTACACATTAATTTAAACTAAAAATAAAATTTTAAATTCTAAGTTTAAAAGTTAGTTTTCCCACCCCTTAACCCTACTGCGCTTAAGATTTGCCCGGTTCAACTTTGGTAAATATCATTAAAACAATTTTACCAGAATATGATAGAATTGATTTTAAGGATATTTACATAATTGAAACCCCCGTATCGCAAAATCTACTCCCTCACTGACCCCCCTCGTCTCTTGATACAGACGGAAGAGTAACCCCTTGGGTACCACTTCCTAGGCCTGAGCAAATATTAAGTTTACAGTCAACCATTAATCTGAAAGTATTTATAATAGTCGTATTTTAATAGCATCTAAAGAGCACCGTATTATTATCAGTATAAACTTAGTTTTGCGTACACATTAATTTAAACTTAAAATAAAATTTAAAATTCTAAGTTTAAAGGTTAGTTTTCCAACCCCTTAACCCTACTGCGCTTAAGATTTGCCCGGTTCAACTTTGGTAAATATCCTTATAACAATTTTACCAGAATATGATAGAATTGATTTTAAGAATATTTACATAATTGAAACCCCCGTATCGCAAAATCCACTCCCTCACTGACCCCCTCGACTCTTGATACAGACGGAAGAGTAACCCCTTGGCTACCACTTCCTAGGCCTGAGCAAATATTAAGTTTACAGTCAACCATTAATCTGAAAGTATTTATAATAGTCGTATTTTAATAGCATCTAAAGAGCACCGTATTATTATCAGTATAAACTTAGTTTTGCGTACACATTAATTTAAACTAAAAATAAAATTTTAAATTCTAAGTTTAAAAGTTAGTTTTCCCACCCCTTAACCCTACTGCGATTAAGATTTGCCCGGTTCAACTTTGGTGAATATCCTTATAACAATTTTACCGGAATATGATAGAATTGATTTTAAGAATATTTACATAATTGAAACCCCCGTATCGCAAAATCCACTCCCTAACTGACCCCCTCGACTCTTTATACAGACGGAAGAGTAACCCCTTAGCTACCACTTCCTAGGCCAGAGCAAATATTAAGTTTTCAGTCAACCATTAATCTGAAAGTATTTATAATAGTCGTATTTTAATAGCATCTAAAGAGCACCGTATTATTATTAGTATAAACATAGTTTTGCGTACACATTAATTTAAACTAAAAATAAAATTTAAAATTCTAAGTTTAAAGGTTAGTTTTCCCACCCCTTAACCCTACTGCGCTTAAGATTTGCCCGGTTCAACTTTGGTGAATATCCTTATAACAATTTTACAAGAATATGATAGAATTGATTTTAAGGAAATTTACATAATTGAAACCCCCGTATCGCAAAATCCACTCCCTCACTGACCCCCTCGACTCTTGATACAGACGGAAGAGTAACCCCTTGGCTACCACTTCCTAGGCCTGAGCAAATATTAAGTTTACAGTCAACCATTAATCTGAAAGTATTTATAATAGTCGGATTTTAATAGCATCTAAAGAGCACCGTATTATTATCAGTATAAACTTAGTTTTGCGTACACATTAATTTAAACTAAAAATAAAATTTTAAATTCTAAGTTTAAAAGTTAGTTTTCCCACCCCTTAACCCTACTGCGCTTAAGATTTGCCCGGTTCAACTTTGGTGAATATCCTTATAACAATTTTACCAGAATATGATAGAATTGATTTTAAGAATATTTACATAATTGAAACCCCCGTATCGCAAAATCCACTCCCTAACTGACCCCCTCGACTCTTTATACAGACGGAAGAGTAACCCCTTAGCTACCACTTCCTAGGCCAAGACAAATATTAAGTTTTCAGTCAACCATTAATCTGAAAGTATTTATAATTGTCGTATTTTAATAGCATCTAAAGAGCACCGTATTATTATTAGTATAAACATAGTTTTGCGTACACATCAATTTAAACTAAAAATAAAATTTAAAATTCTAAGTTTAAAGGTTAGTTTTCCCACCCCTTAACCCTACTGCGCTTAAGATTTGCCCGGTTCAACTTTGGTGAATATCCTTATAACAATTTTACAAGAATATGATAGAATTGATTTTAAGGAAATTTACATAATTGAAACCCCCGTATCGCAAAATCCACTCCCTCACTGACCCCCTCGACTCTTGATACAGACGGAAGAGTAACCCCTTGGCTACCACTTCCTAGGCCTGAGCAAATATTAAGTTTACAGTCAACCATTAATCTGAAAGTATTTATAATAGTCGGATTTTAATAGCATCTAAAGAGCACCGTATTATTATCAGTATAAACTTAGTTTTGCGTACACATTAATTTAAACTAAAAATAAAATTTAAAATTCTAAGTTTAAAGGTTATTATTTTCCAACCCCTTAACCCTACTGCGCTTAAGATTTGCCCGGTTCAACTTTGGTAAATATCCTTAAAAAAATTTTACCAGACTATGATAGAATTGATTTTAAGGATATTTACATAATTGAAACCCCCGTATCGCAAAATCCACTCACTCACTGACCCCCTCGTCTCTTCATACAGACGGAAGAGTAACCCCTTGGCTACCACTTCCTAGGCCTAAGCAAATCTTAAGTTTACAGTCAACATTTAATATGAAAGTATATATAATAGTCATTATATTTTAATAGCATCTAAATTGCACCGTATTAGCAGTATAAACATAGTTATGCGTACACATTAATTTAAAGTAAAAGAAAAGAAATTTAAAATTCTAGGTTCAAAAGTTATTGTTTTCCCACCCCTTAACCCTACTGCGCTTAAGATTTGCCCGGTTCAACTTTGGTAAATATCCTTATAACAATTTTACCAGAATATGATAGAATTGATTTTAAGAATATTTACATAATTGAAACCCCCGTATCGCAAAATCCACTCCCTCACTGACCCCCTCGACTCTTGATACAGACGGAAGAGTAACCCCTTGGCTACCACTTCCTAGGCCTGAGCAAATATTAAGTTTACAGTCAACGATTAATCTGAAAGTATTTATAATAGTCGTATTTTAATAGCATCTAAAGAGCACCGTATTATTATCAGTATAAACTTAGTTTTGCGTACACATTAATTTAAACTAAAAATAAAATTTTAAATTCTAAATTTAAAAGTTAGTTTTCACACCCCTTAACCCTACTGCGCTTAAGATTTGCCCGGTTCAACTTTGGTGAATATCCTTATAACAATTTTACCAGAATATGATAGAATTGATTTTAAGAATATTTACATAATTGAAACCCCCGTATCGCAAAATCCACTCCCTCACTGACCCCCTCGACTCTTGATACAGACGAAAGAGTAACCCCTTGGCTACCACATCCTAGGCCTGAGCAAATATTAAGTTTACAGTCAACCATTAATCTGAAAGTATTTATAATAGTCGTACTTTAATAGCATCTAAAGAGCACCGTATAAGCAGTATAAACATAGTTACGCGTACACATTAATTTAAAGTAAAAGAAAAGAAATTTAAAATTCTAGGTTCAAAAGTTATTGTTTTCCCACCCCTTAACCCTACTGCGCTTATGATTTGCCCGGTCCAACTTTGGTAAATATCATTAAAACAATTTTACCAGAATATGATAGAATTGATTTTAAGGATATTTACATAATTGAAACCCCCGTATCGCAAAATCCACTCCCTCACTGACCCCCTCGTCTCTTGATACAGACGGAAGTGTAACCCCTTGGCTACCACTTCCTAGGCCTAAGCAAATCTTAAGTTTACAGTCAACCATTAATCTGAAAGTATTTATAATAGTCGTATTTTAATAGCATCTAAAGAGCACCGTATTATTATCAGTATAAACTTAGTTTTGCGTACACATTAATTTAAACTTAAAATAAAATTTAAAATTCTAAGTTTAAAGGTTAGTTTTCCAACCCCTTAACCCTACTGCGCTTAAGATTTGCCCTGTTCAACTTTGGTAAATATCCTTATAACAATTTTACCAGAATATGATAGAATTTATTTTAAGAATATTTACATAAATGAAACCCCCGTATCGCAAAATCCACTCCCTCACTGACCCCCTCGACTCTTGATACAGACGGAAGAGTAACCCCTTGGCTACCACTTCCTAGGCCTGAGCAAATATTAAGTTTACAGTCAACCATTAATCTGAAAGTATTTATAATAGTCGTATTTTAATAGCATCTAAAGAGCACCGTATTATTATTAGTATAAACATAGTTTTGCGTACACATTAATTTCAACTAAAAATAAAATTTAAAATTCTAAGTTTAAAGGTTAGTTTTCCCACCCCTTAACCCTACTGCGCTTAAGATTTGCCCAGTTCAACTTTGGTGAATATCCTTATAACAATTTTACAAGAATATGATAGAATTGATTTTAAGAATATTTACATAATTGAAACCCCCGTATCGCAAAATCCACTCCCTAACTGACCCCCTCGACTCTTTATACAGACGGAAGAGTAACCCCTTAGGTACCACTTCCTAGGCCAGAGCAAATATTAAGTTTTCAGTCAACCATTAATCTGAAAGTATTTATAATAGTCGTATTTTAATAGCATCTAAAGAGCACCGTATTATTATCAGTATAAACTTAGTTTTGCGTACACATTAATTTAAACTAAAAATAAAATTTTAAATTCTAAGTTTAAAAGTTAGTTTTCCCACCCCTTAACCCTACTGCGCTTAAGATTTGCCCGGTTCAACTTTGGTGAATATCCTTATAACAATTTTACCAGAATATGATAGAATTGATTTTAAGGATATTTACATAATTGAAACCCCGTATCGCAAAATCCACTCACTCACTGACCCCCTCGTCTCTTGATACAGACGGAAGAGTAACCCCTTGGCTACCACTTCCTAGGCCTAAGCAAATCTTAAGTTTACAGTCAACATTTAATATGAAAGTATATATAATAGTCATTATATTTTAATAGCATCTAAAGTGCACCGTATTAGCAGTATAAACATAGTTATGCGTACACATTAATTTAAAGTAAAAGAAAAGAAATTTAAAATTCTAGGTTCAAAAGTTATTGTTTTCCCACCCCTTAACCCTACTGCGCTTAAGATTTGCCCGGTTCAACTTTGGTAAATATCCTTAAAAAAATTTTACCAGACTATGATAGAATTGATTTTAAGGATATTTACATAATTGAAACCCCCGTATCGCAAAATCCACTCACTCACTGACCCCCTCGTCTCTTGATACAGACGGAAGAGTAACCCCCTGGCTACCACTTCCTAGGCCTAAGCAAATCTTAAGTTTACAGTCAACATTTAATATGAAAGTATATATAATAGTCATTATATTTTAATAGCATCTAAAGTGCACCGTATTATCAGTATAAACTTAGTTTTGCGTACACATTAATTTAAACTAAAAATAAAATTTTAAATTCTAAGTTTAAAAGTTAGTTTTCACACCCCTTAACCCTACTGCGCTTAAGATTTGCCCGGTTCAACTTTGGTGAATATCCTTATAACAATTTTACCAGAATATGATAGAATTGATTTTAAGAATATTTACATAATTGAAACCCCCGTATCGCAAAATCCACTCCCTCACTGACCCCCTCGACTCTTGATACAGACGGAAGAGTAACCCCTTGGCTACCACTTCCTAGGCCTGAGCAAATATTAAGTTTACAGTGAACCATTAATCTGAAAGTATTTATAATAGTCGTATTTTAATAGCATCTAAAGAGCACCGTATAAGCAGTATAAACATAGTTACGCGTACACATTAATTTAAAGTAAAAGAAAAGAAATTTAAAATTCTAGGTTCAAAAGTCATTGTTTTCCCACCCCTTAACCCTACTGCGCTTATGATTTGCCCGGTTCAACTTTGGTAAATATCATTAAAACAATTTTACCAGAATATGATAGAATTGATTTTAAGGATATTTACATAATTGAAACCCCCGTATCGCAAAATCCACTCCCTCACTGACCCCCTCGTCTCTTGATACAGACGGAAGTGTAACCCTTGGCTACCACTTCCTAGGCCTAAGCAAATCTTAAGTTTACAGTCAACCTTTAATAGGAAAGTATATATAATAGTCATATTTTAATAGCATCTAAAGTGCACCGTATTATCAGTATAAACATAGTTATGCGTACACATTAATTTAAAGTAAAAGAAAAGAAATTTAAAATTCTAGGTTCAAAAGTTATTGTTTTCCCACCCCTTAACCCTACTGCGCTTAAGATTTGCCCGGTTCAACTTTGGTAAATATCCTTATAACAATTTTACCAGAATATGATAGAATTGATTTTAAGAATATTTACATAATTGAAACCCCCGTATCGCAAACTCCACTCCCTCACTGACCCCCTCGACTCTTGATACAGACGGAAGAGTAACCCCTTGGCTACCACCTCCTAGGCCTGAGCAAATATTAAGTTTACAGTCAACCATTAATCTGAAAGTATTTATAATAGTCGTATTTTAATAGCATCTAAAGAGCACCGTATTATTATCAGTATAAACTTAGTTTTGCGTACACATTAATTTAAACTAAAAATAAAATTTTAAATTCTAAGTTTAAAAGTTAGTTTTCCCACCCCTTAACCCTACTGCGCTTAAGATTTGCCCGGTTCAACTTTGGTGAATATCCTTATAACAATTTTACCAGAATATGATAGAATTGATTTTAAGAATATTTACACAATTGAAACCCCCGTATCGCAAAATCCACTCCCTCACTGACCCCCTCGACTCTTGATACAGGCGGAAGAGTAACCCCTTGGCTACCACTTCCTAGGCCTAAGCAAATCTCAAGTTTACAGTCAACCTTTAATATGAAAGTATATATAATAGTCATAATATTTTAATAGCATCTGAAGTGCACCGTATTAGCAGTATAAACATAGTTATGCGTACACATTAATTTAAAGTAAAAGAAAAGAAATTTAAAATTCTAGGTTCAAAAGTTATTGTTTTCCCACCCCTTAACCCTACTGCGCTTAAGATTTGCCCGGTTCAACTTTGGTAAATATCCTTATAACAATTTTACCAGAATATGATAGAATTGATTTTAAGAATATTTACATAATTGAAACCCCCGTATCGCAAAATCCACTCCCTCACTGACCCCCTCGACTCTTGATACAGACGGAAGAGTAACCCCTTGGCTACCACTTCCTAGGCCTGAGCAAATATTAAGTTTACAGTCAACGATTAATCTGAAAGTATTTATAATAGTCGTATTTTAATAGCATCTAAAGAGCACCGTATTATTATCAGTATAAACTTAGTTTTGCGTACACATTAATTTAAACTAAAAATAAAATTTTAAATTCTAAATTTAAAAGTTAGTTTTCACACCCCTTAACCCTACTGCGCTTAAGATTTGCCCGGTTCAACTTTGGTGAATATCCTTATAACAATTTTACCAGAATATGATAGAATTGATTTTAAGAATATTTACATAATTGAAACCCCCGTATCGCAAAATCCACTCCCTCACTGACCCCCTCGACTCTTGATACAGACGAAAGAGTAACCCCTTGGCTACCACTTCCTAGGCCTGAGCAAATATTAAGTTTACAGTCAACCATTAATCTGAAAGTATTTATAATAGTCGTACTTTAATAGCATATAAAGAGCACCGTATAAGCAGTATAAACATAGTTACGCGTACACATTAATTTAAAGTAAAAGAAAAGAAATTTAAAATTCTAGGTTCAAAAGTTATTGTTTTCCCACCCCTTAACCCTACTGCGCTTATGATTTGCCCGGTCCAACTTTGGTAAATATCATTAAAACAATTTTACCAGAATATGATAGAATTGATTTTAAGGATATTTACATAATTGAAACCCCCGTATCGCAAAATCCACTCCCTCACTGACCCCCTCGTCTCTTGATACAGACGGAAGTGTAACCCCTTGGCTACCACTTCCTAGGCCTAAGCAAATCTTAAGTTTACAGTCAACCATTAATCTGAAAGTATTTATAATAGTCGTATTTTAATAGCATCTAAAGAGCACCGTATTATTATCAGTAAAAACTTAGTTTTGCGTACACATTAATTTAAACTTAAAATAAAATTTAAAATTCTAAGTTTAAAGGTTAGTTTTCCAACCCCTTAACCCTACTGCGCTTAAGATTTGCCCTGTTCAACTTTGGTAAATATCCTTATAACAATTTTACCAGAATATGATAGAATTGATTTTAAGAATATTTACATAAATGAAACCCCCGTATCGCAAAATCCACTCCCTCACTGACCCCCTCGACTCTTGATACAGACGGAAGAGTAACCCCTTGGCTACCACTTCCTAGGCCTGAGCAAATATTAAGTTTACAGTCAACCATTAATCTGAAAGTATTTATAATAGTCGTATTTTAATAGCATCTAAAGAGCACCGTATTATTATTAGTATAAACATAGTTTTGCGTACACATTAATTTCAACTAAAAATAAAATTTAAAATTCTAAGTTTAAAGGTTAGTTTTCCCACCCCTTAACCCTACTGCGCTTAAGATTTGCCCAGTTCAACTTTGGTGAATATCCTTATAACAATTTTACATGAATATGATAGAATTGATTTTAAGAATATTTACATAATTGAAACCCCCGTATCGCAAAATCCACTCCCTAACTGACCCCCTCGACTCTTTATACAGACGGAAGAGTAACCCCTTAGGTACCACTTCCTAGGCCAGAGCAAATATTAAGTTTTCAGTCAACCATTAATCTGAAAGTATTTATAATAGTCGTATTTTAATAGCATCTAAAGAGCACCGTATTATTATCAGTATAAACTTAGTTTTGCGTACACATTAATTTAAACTAAAAATAAAATTTTAAATTCTAAGTTTAAAAGTTAGTTTTCCCACCCCTTAACCCTACTGCGCTTAAGATTTGCCCGGTTCAACTTTGGTGAATATCCTTATAACAATTTTACCAGAATATGATAGAATTGATTTTAAGGATATTTACATAATTGAAACCCCGTATCGCAAAATCCACTCACTCACTGACCCCCTCGTCTCTTGATACAGACGGAAGAGTAACCCCTTGGCTACCACTTCCTAGGCCTAAGCAAATCTTAAGTTTACAGTCAACATTTAATATGAAAGTATATATAATAGTCATTATATTTTAATAGCATCTAAAGTGCACCGTATTAGCAGTATAAACATAGTTATGCGTACACATTAATTTAAAGTAAAAGAAAAGAAATTTAAAATTCTAGGTTCAAAAGTTATTGTTTTCCCACCCCTTAACCCTACTGCGCTTAAGATTTGCCCGGTTCAACTTTGGTAAATATCCTTAAAAAAATTTTACCAGACTATGATAGAATTGATTTTAAGGATATTTACATAATTGAAACCCCCGTATCGCAAAATCCACTCACTCACTGACCCCCTCGTCTCTTGATACAGACGGAAGAGTAACCCCTTGGCTACCACTTCCTAGGCCTAAGCAAATCTTAAGTTTACAGTCAACATTTAATATGAAAGTATATATAATAGTCATTATATTTTAATAGCATCTAAAGTGCACCGTATTATCAGTATAAACTTAGTTTTGCGTACATATTAATTTAAACTAAAAATAAAATTTTAAATTCTAAGTTTAAAAGTTAGTTTTCACACCCCTTAACCCTACTGCGCTTAAGATTTGCCCGGTTCAACTTTGGTGAATATCCTTATAACAATTTTACCAGAATATGATAGAATTGATTTTAAGAATATTTACATAATTGAAACCCCCGTATCGCAAAATCCACTCCCTCACTGACCCCCTCGACTCTTGATACAGACGGAAGAGTAACCCCTTGGCTACCACTTCCTAGGCCTGAGCAAATATTAAGTTTACAGTGAACCATTAATCTGAAAGTATTTATAATAGTCGTATTTTAATAGCATCTAAAGAGCACCGTATAAGCAGTATAAACATAGTTACGCGTACACATTAATTTAAAGTAAAAGAAAAGAAATTTAAAATTCTAGGTTCAAAAGTCATTGTTTTCCCACCCCTTAACCCTACTGCGCTTATGATTTGCCCGGTTCAACTTTGGTAAATATCATTAAAACAATTTTACCAGAATATGATAGAATTGATTTTAAGGATATTTACATAATTGAAACCCCCGTATCGCAAAATCCACTCCCTCACTGACCCCCTCGTCTCTTGATACAGACGGAAGTGTAACCCCTTGGCTACCACTTCCTAGGCCTAAGCAAATCTTAAGTTTACAGTCAACCTTTAATAGGAAAGTATATATAATAGTCATATTTTAATAGCATCTAAAGTGCACCGTATTATCAGTATAAACATAGTTATGCGTACACATTAATTTAAAGTAAAAGAAAAGAAATTTAAAATTCTAGGTTCAAAAGTTATTGTTTTCCCACCCCTTAACCCTACTGCGCTTAAGATTTGCCCGGTTCAACTTTGGTAAATATCCTTATAACAATTTTACCAGAATATGATAGAATTGATTTTAAGAATATTTACATAAATGAAACCCCCGTATCGCAAAATCCACTCCCTCACTGACCCCCTCGACTCTTGATACAGACGGAAGAGTAACCCCTTGGCTACCACTTCCTAGGCCTGAGCAAATATTAAGTTTACAGTCAACCATTAATCTGAAAGTATTTATAATAGTCGTATTTTAATAGCATCTAAAGAGCACCGTATTATTATTAGTATAAACATAGTTTTGCGTACACATTAATTTCAACTAAAAATAAAATTTAAAATTCTAAGTTTAAAGGTTAGTTTTCCCACCCCTTAACCCTACTGCGCTTAAGATTTGCCCAGTTCAACTTTGGTGAATATCCTTATAACAATTTTACATGAATATGATAGAATTGATTTTAAGAATATTTACATAATTGAAACCCCCGTATCGCAAAATCCACTCCCTAACTGACCCCCTCGACTCTTTATACAGACGGAAGAGTAACCCCTTAGGTACCACTTCCTAGGCCAGAGCAAATATTAAGTTTTCAGTCAACCATTAATCTGAAAGTATTTATAATAGTCGTATTTTAATAGCATCTAAAGAGCACCGTATTATTATCAGTATAAACTTAGTTTTGCGTACACATTAATTTAAACTAAAAATAAAATTTTAAATTCTAAGTTTAAAAGTTAGTTTTCCCACCCCTTAACCCTACTGCGCTTAAGATTTGCCCGGTTCAACTTTGGTGAATATCCTTATAACAATTTTACCAGAATATGATAGAATTGATTTTAAGGATATTTACATAATTGAAACCCCGTATCGCAAAATCCACTCACTCACTGACCCCCTCGTCTCTTGATACAGACGGAAGAGTAACCCCTTGGCTACCACTTCCTAGGCCTAAGCAAATCTTAAGTTTACAGTCAACATTTAATATGAAAGTATATATAATAGTCATTATATTTTAATAGCATCTAAAGTGCACCGTATTAGCAGTATAAACATAGTTATGCGTACACATTAATTTAAAGTAAAAGAAAAGAAATTTAAAATTCTAGGTTCAAAAGTTATTGTTTTCCCACCCCTTAACCCTACTGCGCTTAAGATTTGCCCGGTTCAACTTTGGTAAATATCCTTAAAAAAATTTTACCAGACTATGATAGAATTGATTTTAAGGATATTTACATAATTGAAACCCCCGTATCGCAAAATCCACTCACTCACTGACCCCCTCGTCTCTTGATACAGACGGAAGAGTAACCCCTTGGCTACCACTTCCTAGGCCTAAGCAAATCTTAAGTTTACAGTCAACATTTAATATGAAAGTATATATAATAGTCATTATATTTTAATAGCATCTAAAGTGCACCGTATTATCAGTATAAACTTAGTTTTGCGTACACATTAATTTAAACTAAAAATAAAATTTTAAATTCTAAGTTTAAAAGTTAGTTTTCACACCCCTTAACCCTACTGCGCTTAAGATTTGCCCGGTTCAACTTTGGTGAATATCCTTATAACAATTTTACCAGAATATGATAGAATTGATTTTAAGAATATTTACATAATTGAAACCCCCGTATCGCAAAATCCACTCCCTCACTGACCCCCTCGACTCTTGATACAGACGGAAGAGTAACCCCTTGGCTACCACTTCCTAGGCCTGAGCAAATATTAAGTTTACAGTGAACCATTAATCTGAAAGTATTTATAATAGTCGTATTTTAATAGCATCTAAAGAGCACCGTATAAGCAGTATAAACATAGTTACGCGTACACATTAATTTAAAGTAAAAGAAAAGAAATTTAAAATTCTAGGTTCAAAAGTCATTGTTTTCCCACCCCTTAACCCTACTGCGCTTATGATTTGCCCGGTTCAACTTTGGTAAATATCATTAAAACAATTTTACCAGAATATGATAGAATTGATTTTAAGGATATTTACATAATTGAAACCCCCGTATCGCAAAATCCACTCCCTCACTGACCCCCTCGTCTCTTGATACAGACGGAAGTGTAACCCCTTGGCTACCACTTCCTAGGCCTAAGCAAATCTTAAGTTTACAGTCAACCTTTAATAGGAAAGTATATATAATAGTCATATTTTAATAGCATCTAAAGTGCACCGTATTATCAGTATAAACATAGTTATGCGTACACATTAATTTAAAGTAAAAGAAAAGAAATTTAAAATTCTAGGTTCAAAAGTTATTGTTTTCCCACCCCTTAACCCTACTGCGCTTAAGATTTGCCCGGTTCAACTTTGGTAAATATCCTTATAACAATTTTACCAGAATATGATAGAATTGATTTTAAGAATATTTACATAATTGAAACCCCCGTATCGCAAAATCCACTCCCTCACTGACCCCCTCGACTCTTGATACAGACGGAAGAGTAACCCCTTGGCTACCACCTCCTAGGCCTGAGCAAATATTAAGTTTACAGTCAACCATTAATCTGAAAGTATTTATAATAGTCGTATTTTAATAGCATCTAAAGAGCACCGTATTATTATCAGTATAAACTTAGTTTTGCGTACACATTAATTTAAACTAAAAATAAAATTTTAAATTCTAAGTTTAAAAGTTAGTTTTCCCACCCCTTAACCCTACTGCGCTTAAGATTTGCCCGGTTCAACTTTGGTGAATATCCTTATAACAATTTTACCAGAATATGATAGAATTGATTTTAAGAATATTTACACAATTGAAACCCCCGTATCGCAAAATCCACTCCCTCACTGACCCCCTCGACTCTTGATACAGGCGGAAGAGTAACCCCTTGGCTACCACTTCCTAGGCCTAAGCAAATCTCAAGTTTACAGTCAACCTTTAATATGAAAGTATATATAATAGTCATAATATTTTAATAGCATCTGAAGTGCACCGTATTAGCAGTATAAACATAGTTATGCGTACACATTAATTTAAAGTAAAAGAAAAGAAATTTAAAATTCTAGGTTCAAAAGTTATTGTTTTCCCACCCCTTAACCCTACTGCGCTTAAGATTTGCCCGGTTCAACTTTGGGAAATATCCTTATAACAATTTTACCAGAATATGATTTTAAGAATATTTACATATTTGAAACCCCCGTATCGCAAAATCCACTCCCTCACTGACCCCCCTCGACTCTTGATACAGACGGAAGAGTAACCCCTTGGGTACCACTTCCTAGGCCTGAGCAAATATTAAGTTTACAGCCAACCATTAATCTGAAAGTATTTATAATAGTCGTATTTTAATAGCATCTAAAGAGCACCGTATTATTATCAGTATAAACTTAGTTTTGCGTACACATTAATTTAATCTAAAAATAAAATTTAAAATTCTAAGTTTAAAAGTTAGTTTTCCCACCCCTTAACCCTACTGCGCTTAAGATTTGCCCGGTTCAACTTTGGTGAATATCCTTATAACAATTTTACCAGAATATGATAGAATTGATTTTAAGGAAATTTACATAATTGAAACCCCCGTATCGCAAAATCCACTCCCTCACTGACCCCCTCGACTCTTGATACAGACGGAAGAGTAACCCCTTGGCTACCACTTCCTAGGCCTGAGCAAATATTAAGTTTACAGTCAACCATTAATCTGAAAGTATATATAATAGTCGTATTTTAATAGCATCTAAAGAGCACCGTATTATTATCAGTATAAACATAGTTTTGCGTACACATTACTTTAAACTAAAAATAAAATTTAAAATTCTAAGTTAAAAGGTTATTAATTTCCCACCCCTTAACCCTACTGCGCTTAAGATTTGCCCGGTTCAACTTTGGTAAATATTCTTAAAACTATTTTACAAGAATATGATACAATACATTTTAAGGATATTTACATAATTGAAACCCCCGTATCGCAAAATCCACTCCCTCACTGACCCCCTCGTCTCTTGATACAGACGGAAGAGTAACCCCTTGGCTACCACTTCCTAGGCCTAAGCAAATCTTAAGTTTACAGTCAACCTTTAATAGGAAAGTATATATAATAGCCATTATATTTTAATAGCATCTAAAGTGCACCATATTATCAGTATAAAAATAGTTATGCGTACACATTAATTTAAAGTAAAAGAAAAGAAATTTAAAATTCTAGGTTCAAAAGTTATTGCTCTCCCACCCCTTAACCCTACAGCGCTTAAGATTTGCCCGGTTCAACTTTGGTAAATATCCTTATAACAATTTTACCAGAATATAATAGAATTGATTTTAAGAATATTTACATAATTGAAACCCCCGTATCGCAAAATCCACTCCCTCACTAACCCCCTCGACTCTTGATACAGACAGAAGAGTAACCCCTTGGCTACCACTTCCTAGGCCTGAGCAAATATTAAGTTTACAGTCAACCATTAATCTGAAAGTATTTATAATAGTCGTATTTTAATAGCATCTAAAGAGCACCGTATTATTATCAGTATAAACTTAGTTTTGCGTACAAATTAATTTAAACTAAAAATAAAATTTAAAATTCTAAGTTTAAAGGTTAGTTTTCCCACCCCTTAACCCTACTGCGCTTAAGATTTGCCCGGTTCAACTTTGGTAAATATCCTTATAACAATTTTACCAGAATATGATAGAATTGATTTTAAGAATATTTACATAATTGAAACCCCCGTATCGCAAAATCCACTCCCTCACTGACCCCCTCGACTCTTGATACAGACGGAAGAGTAACCCCTTGGCTACCACTTCCTAGGCCTAGGCAAATCTTAAGTTTACAGTCAACATTTAATATGAAAGTATACATAATAGTCATTATATTTTAATAGCATCTAAAGTGCACCATATTATCAGTATAAAAATAGTTATGCGTACACATTAATTTAAAGTAAAAGAAAAGAAATTTAAAACTCTAGGTTCAAAAGTTATTGCTTTCCCACCCCTTAACCCTCCTGCGCTTAAGATTTGCCCGGTTCAACTTTGGTAAATATCCTTATAACAATTTTACCAGAATATGATAGAATTGATTTTAAGAATATTTTCATAATTGAAACCCCCGTATCGCAAAATCCACTCCCTCACTGACCCCCTCGACTCTTGATACAGACGGAAGAGTAACCCCTTGGCTACCACTTCCTAGGCCTGAGCAAATATTAAGTTTACAGTCAACCATTAATCTGAAAGTATTTATAATAGTCGTATTTTAATAGCATCTAAAGAGCACCGTATTAGCAGTATAAACATAGTTATGCGTACACATTAATTTAAAGTAAAAGAAAAGAAATTTAAAATTCTAGGTTCAAAAGTTATTGTTTTCCCACCCCTTAACCCTACTGCGCTTAAGATTTGCCCGGTTCGACTTTGGTAAATATCATTAAAACAATTTTACCAGAATATGATAGAATTGATTTTAAGGATATTTACATAATTGAAACCCACGTATCGCAAAATCCACTCCCTCTATGACCCCCCTCGTCTCTTGATACAGACGGAAGAGTAACCCCTTGGGTACCACTTCCTAGGCCTGAGCAAATATTAAGTTTACAGTCAACCATTAATCTGAAAGTATTTATAATAGTCGTATTTTAATAGCATCTAAAGAGCACCGTATTATTATCAGTATAAACTTAGTTTTGCGTACACATTAATTTAAACTAAAAATAAAATTTAAAATTCTAAGTTTAAAGGTTAGTTTTCCCACCCCTTAACCCTACTGCGCTTAAGATTTGCCCGGTTCAACTTTGGTAAATATCCTTATAACAATTTTACCAGAATATGATAGAAATGATTTTAAGAATATTTACATAATTGAAACCCCCGTATCGCAAAATCCACTCCCTCACTGACCCCCTCGACTCTTGATACAGACGGAAGAGTAACCCCTTGGCTACCACTTCCTAGGCCTAAGCAAATCTTAAGTTTACAGTCAACCTTTAATATGAAAGTATATATAATAGTCATAATATTTTAATAGCATCTGAAGTGCACCGTATTAGCAGTATAAACATAGTTATGCGTACACATTAATTTAAAGTAAAAGAAAAGAAATTTAAAATTCTAGGTTCAAAAGTTATTGTTTTCCCACCCCTTAACCCTACTGCGCTTAAGATTTGCCCGGTTCAACTTTGGTAAATATCCTTATAACAATTTTACCAGAATATGATAGAATTGATTTTAAGAATATTTACATAATTGAAACCCCCGTATCGCAAAATCCACTCCCTCTCTGACCCCCTCGACTCTTGATACAGACGGAAGAGTAACCCCTTGGCTACCACTTCCTAGGCCTGAGCAAATATTAAGTTTACAGTCAACCATTAATCTGAAAGTATTTATAATAGTCGTATTTTAATAGCATCTAAAGAGTACAGTATTATTATCAGTATAAACTTAGTTTTGTGTACACATTACTTTAAACTAAAAATAAAATTTAAAATTCTAAGTTAAAAGGTTATTAATTTCTCATCCCTTATCCCTACTGCGCTTAAGATTTGCCCTTTTCAACTTTGGTAAATATTCTTAAAACTGTTTTACAAGAATATGATAGAATATATTTTAAGGATATTTACATAATTGAAACCCCCGTATCGAAAAATCCACTCCCTCACTGACCCCCCTCGACTCTTGATACAGACGGAAGAGTAACCCCTTGGGTACCACTTCCTAGGCCTGAGGAAATATTAAGTTTACAGTCAACCATTAATCTGAAAGTATTTATAATAGTCGTATTTTAATAGCATCTAAAGAGCACCGTATTATTATCAGTATAAACTTAGTTTTGCGTACACATTAATTTAAACTAAAAATAAAATTTAAAATTCTAAGTTTAAAAGTTAGTTTTCCCACCCCTTAACCCTACTGCGCTTAAGATTTGCCCGGTTCAACTTTGGTAAATATCATTAAAACAATTTTACCAGAATATGATAGAAATGATTTTAAGGATATTTACATAATTGAAACCCACGTATCGCAAAATCCACTACCTCACTGACCCCCCTCGTCTCTTGATACAGACGGAAGAGTAACCCCTTGGGTACCACTTCCTAGGCCTGAGCAAATATTAAGTTTACAGTCAACCATTAATCTGAAAGTATTTATAATAGTCGTATTTAAATAGCATCTAAAGAGCACCGTATTATTATCAGTATAAACTTAGTTTTGCGTACAAATTAATTTAAACTAAAAATAAAATTTAAAATTCTAAGTTTAAAAGTTAGTTTTCCCACCCCTTAACCCTACTGCGCTTAAGATTTGCCCGGTTCAACTTTGGTGAATATCCTTATAACAATTTTACCAGAATATGATAGAATTGATTTTAAGAGTATTTACATAATTGAAACCCCCGTATCGCAAAATCCACTCCCTCACTGACCCCCTCGTCTCTTGATAAAGACGGAAGAGTAACCCCTTGGCTACCACTTCCTAGGCCTAAGCAAATCTTAAGTTTACAGTCAACCTTTAATATGAAAGTATATATAATAGTCATTATATTTTAATAGCATCTAAATTGCACCGTATTAGCAGTATAAACATAGTTATGCGTACACATTAATTTATAGTAAAAGAAAAGAAATTTAAAATTCTAGGTTCAAAAGTTATTGTTTTCCCACCCCTTAACCCTACTGCGCTTAAGATTTGCCCGGTTCAACTTTGGTAAATATCCTTATAACAATTTTACCAGAATATGATAGAATTTATTTTAAGAATATTTACATAAATGAAACACCCGTATCGCAAAATCCACTCCCTCACTGACCCCCTCGACTCTTGATACAGACGGAAGAGTAACCCCTTGGCTACCACTTCCTAGGCCTGAGCAAATATTAAGTTTACAGTCAACCATTAATCTGAAAATATTTATAATAGTCGTATTTTAATAGCATCTAAAGAGCACCGTATTATTATCAGTATAAACATAGTTTTGCGTACACATTACTTTAAACTAAAAATAAAATTTAAAATTCTAAGTTAAAAGGTTATTAATTTCCCACCCCTTAACCCTACTGCGCTTAAGATTTGCCCCGTTCAACTTTGGTAAATATTCTTAAAACAATTTTACAAGAATATGATATGTAAATATCCTTAAAATATATTCTAATTGAAACCCCCGTATCGCAAAATCCACTCCCTCACTGACCCCCTCGACTCTTGATACAGACGGAAGAGTAACCCCTTGGCTACCACTTCCTAGGCCTAAGCAAATCTTAAGTTTACAGTCAACCTTTAATATGAAAGTATATATAATAGTCATTATATTTTAATAGCATCTGAAGTGCACCGTATTAGCAGTATAAACATAGTTATGCGTACACATTAATTTAAAGTAAAAGAAAAGAAATTTAAAATTCTAGGTTCAAAAGTTATTGTTTTCCCACCCCTTAACCCTACTGCGCTTAAGATATGCCCGGTTCAACTTTGGTAAATATCATTAAAACAATTTTACCAGAATATGATAGAATTGATTTTAAGGATATTTACATAATTGAAACCCCCGTATCGCAAAATCCACTCCCTCACTGACCCCCTCGTCTCTTGATACAGACGGAAGTGTAACCCCTTGGCTACCACTTCCTAGGCCTAAGCAAATCTTAAGTTTACAGTCAACCTTTAATAGGAAAGTATATATAATAGTCATATTTTAATAGCATCTAAAGTGCACCGTATTATCAGTATAAACATAGTTATGCGTACACATTAATTTAAAGTAAAAGAAAAGAAATTTAAAATTCTAGGTTCAAAAGTTATTGTTTTCCCACCCCTTAACCCTACTGCGCTTAAGATTTGCCCGGTTCAACTTTGGTAAATATCCTTATAACAATTTTACCAGAATATGATAGAATTGCTTTTAAGAATATTTACATAATTGAAACCCCCGTATCGGAAATTCCACTCCCTCACTGACCCCCTCGACTCTTGATACAGACGGAAGAGTAACCCCTTGGCTACCACTTCCGAGGCCTGAGCAAATATTAAGTTTACAGTCAACCATTAATCGGAAAGTATTTATAATAGTCGTATTTTAATAGCATCTAAAGACCACCGTATTATTATCAGTATAAACTTAGTTTTGCGTACACATTAATTTAAACTAAAAATAAAATTTAAAATTCTAAGTTTAAAGGTTAGTTTTCCCACCCCTTAACCCTACTGCGCTTAAGATTTGCCCGGTTCAACTTTGGTAAATATCCTTATAACAATTTTACAAGAATATGATAGAATTGATTTTAAGAATATTTACATAATTGAAACCCCCGTATCGCAAAATCCACTCCCTCACTGACCCCCTCGACTCTTGATACAGACAGAAGAGTAACCCCTTGGCTACCACTTCCTAGGCTTGAGCAAATATTAAGTTTACAGTCAACCATTAATCTGAAAGTATTTATAATAGTCGAATTTTAATAGCATCTAAAGAGAACCGTATTATTATCAGTATCAACTTAGTTTTTCGTACACATTAATTTAAACTAAAAATAAAATTTTAAATTCTAAGTTTAAAAGTTAGTTTTCCCACCCCTTAACCCTACTGCGCTTAAGATTTGCCCGGTTCAACTTTGGTGAATATCCTTATAACAATTTTACCAGAATATGATAGAATTGATTTTAAGAATATTTACATAATTGAAACCCACGTATCGCAAAATCCACTCCCTCACTGACCCCCTCGACTCTTGATACAGACGGAAGAGTAACCCCTTGGCTACCACTTCCTAGGCCTGAGCAAATATTAAGTTTACAGTCAACCATTAATCGGAAAGTATTTATAATAGTCGTATTTTAATAGCATCTAAAGACCACCGTATTATTATCAGTATAAACTTAGTTTTGCGTACACATTAATTTAAACTAAAATAAAAGAAATTTAAAATTCTAGGTTCAATAGTTATTATTTTCCCACCCCTTAACCCTACTGCGCTTAAGATTTGCCCGGTTCAACTTTGGTAAATATCCTTATAACAATTTTACCAGAATATGATAGAATTGATTTTAAGGAAATTTACATAATTGAAACCCCCGTATCGCAAAATCCACTCCCTCACTGACCCCCTCGACTCTTGATACAGACGGAAGAGTAACCCCTTGGCTACCACTTCCTAGGCCTAAGCAAATCTTAAGTTTACAGTCAACCTTTAATATGAAAGTATATATAATAGTCATTATATTTTAATAGCATCTGAAGTGCACCGTATTAGGAGTATAAACATAGTTATGCGTACACATTAATTTAAAGTAAAAGAAAAGAAATTTAAAATTCTAGGTTCAAAAGTTATTGTTTTCCCACCCCTTAACCCTACTGCGCTTAAGATATGCCCGGTTCAACTTTGGTAAATATCATTAAAACAATTTTACCAGAATATGATAGAATTGATTTTAAGAATGTTTACATAATTGAAACACCCGTATCGCAAAATCCACTCCCTCACTGACCCCCTCGTCTCTTGATACAGACGGAAGTGTAACCCCTTGGCTACTACTTCCTAGGCCTCAGCAAATCTTAAGTTTACAGTCAACCATTAATCTGAAAGTATTATAATAGTCGTATTTTAATAGCATCTAAAGAGCACCGTATTAGCAGTATAAACATAGTTATGCGTACACATTAATTTAAAGTAAAAGAAAAGAAATTTAAAATTCTAGGTTCAAAAGTTATTGTTTTCCCACCCCTTAACCCTACTGCGCTTAAAATTTGCCCGGTTCAACTTTGGTAAATATCCTTATAACAATTTTACCAGAATATGATAGAATTGATTTTAAGAATATTTACATAATTGAAACCCCCGTATCGCAAAATCCACTCCCTCACTGACCCCCTCGACTCCTGATACAGACAGAAGAGTAACCCCTTGGCTACCACTTCCTAGGCCTGAGCAAATATTAAGTTTACAGTCAACCATTAATCTGAAAGTATTTATAATAGTCGAATTTTAATAGCATCTAAAGAGCACCGTATTATTATCAGTATAAACTTAGTTTTTCGTACACATTAATTTAAACTAAAAATAAAATTTTAAATTCTAAGTTTAAAAGTTAGTTTTCCCACCCCTTAACCCTACTGCGCTTAAGATTTGCCCGGTTCAACTTTGGTGAATATCCTTATAACAATTTTACCAGAATATGATAGAATTGATTTTAAGAATATTTACATAATTGAAACCCACGTATCGCAAAATCCACTCCCTAACTGACCCCCTCGACTCTTGATACATGCGGAAGAGTAACCCCTTGGCTAACACTTCCTAGGCCTGAGCAAATATTAAGTTTACAGTCAACCATTAATCTGAAAGTATTTATAATAGTCGTATTTTAATAGCATATAAAGAGCACCGTATTATTATCAGTATAAACATAGTTTTGCGTACACATTACTTTAAACTAAAAATAAAATTTAAAATTCTAAGTTAAAAGGTTATTAATTTCCCACCCCTTAACCCTACTGCGCTTAAGATTTGCCCCGTTCAACTTTGGTAAATATTCTTAAAACAATTTTACAAGAATATGATAGAAATAATTTAAGGATATTTACATAATTGAAACCCCCGTATCGCAAAATCCACTCCCTCACTGAACCCTCGACTCTTGATACAGACGGAAGAGTAACACCTTGGCTACCACTTCCTAGGCCTAAGCAATTCTTAAGTTTACAGTCAACCTTTAATATGAAAGTATACATAATAGTCATTATATTTTAATAGCATCTGAAGTGCACCGTATTAGCAGTATAAACATAGTTATGCGTACACATTAATTTAAAGTAAAAGAAAAGAAATTTAAAATTCTAGGTTCAAAAGTTATTGTTTTCCCACCCCTTAACCCTACTGCGCTTAAGATATGCCCGGTTCAACTTTGGTAAATATCATTAAAACAATTTTACCAGAATATGATAGAATTTATTTTAAGAATATTTACATAAATGAAACCCCCGTATCGCAAAATCCACTCCCTCACTGACCCCCTCGACTCTTGATACAGACGGAAGAGTAACCCCTTGGCTACCACTTCCTAGGCCTGAGCAAATATTAAGTTTACAGTCAACCATTAATCTGAAAATATTTATAATAGTCGTATTTTAATAGCATCTAAAGAGCACCGTATTATTATCAGTATAAACATAGTTTTGCGTACACATTAATTTAAACTAAAAATAAAATTTTAAATTCTAAGTTTAAAAGTTAGTTTTCACACCCCTTAACCCTACTGCGCTTAAGATTTGCCCGGTTCAACTTTGGTGAATATCCTTATAACAATTTTACCAGAATATGATAGAATTGATTTTAAGAATATTTACATAATTGAAACCCCCGTATCGCAAAATCCACTCCCTCACTGACCCCCTCGACTCTTGATACAGACGGAAGAGTAACCCCTTGGCTACCACTTCCTAGGCCTGAGCAAATATTAAGTTTACAGTCAACCATTAATCTGAAAGTATTTATAATAGTCGTATTTTAATAGCATCTAAAGAGCACCGTATAAGCAGTATAAACATAGTTACGCGTACACATTAATTTAAAGTAAAAGAAAAGAAATTTAAAATTCTAGGTTCAAAAGTCATTGTTTTCCCACCCCTTAACCCTACTGCGCTTAAGATTTGCCCGGTTCAACTTTGGTAAATATCCTTATAACAATTTTACCAGAATATGATAGAATTTATTTTAAGAATATTTACATAAATGAAACCCCCGTATCGCAAAATCCACTCCCTCACTGACCCCCTCGACTCTTGATACTGACGGAAGAGTAACCCCTTGGCTACCACTTCCTAGGCCTGAGCAAATATTAAGTTTACAGTCAACCATTAATCTGAAAATATTTATAATAGTCGTATTTTAATAGCATCTAAAGAGCACCGTATTATTATCAGTATAAACATAGTTTTGCGTACACATTACTTTAAACTAAAAATAAAATTTAAAATTCTAAGTTAAAAGGTTATTAATTTCCCACCCCTTAACCCTACTGCGCTTAAGATTTGCCCCGTTCAACTTTGGTAAATATTCTTAAAACAATTTTACAAGAATATGATATGTAAATATCCTTAAAATATATTCTAATTGAAACCCCCGTATCGCAAAATCCACTCCCTCACTGACCCCCTCGACTCTTGATACAGACGGAAGAGTAACCCCTTGGCTACCACTTCCTAGGCCTAAGCAAATCTTAAGTTTACAGTCAACCTTTAATATGAAAGTATATATAATAGTCATTATATTTTAATAGCATCTGAAGTGCACCGTATTAGCAGTATAAACATAGTTATGCGTACACATTAATTTAAAGTAAAAGAAAAGAAATTTAAAATTCTAGGTTCAAAAGTTATTGTTTTCCCACCCCTTAACCCTACTGCGCTTAAGATATGCCCGGTTCAACTTTGGTAAATATCATTAAAACAATTTTACCAGAATATGATAGAATTGATTTTAAGGATATTTACATAATTGAAACCCCCGTATCGCAAAATCCACTCCCTCACTGACCCCCTCGTCTCTTGATACAGACGGAAGTGTAACCCCTTGGCTACCACTTCCTAGGCCTAAGCAAATCTTAAGTTTACAGTCAACCTTTAATAGGAAAGTATATATAATAGTCATATTTTAATAGCATCTAAAGTGCACCGTATTATCAGTATAAACATAGTTATGCGTACACATTAATTTAAAGTAAAAGAAAAGAAATTTAAAATTCTAGGTTCAAAAGTTATTGTTTTCCCACCCCTTAACCCTACTGCGCTTATGATTTGCCCGGTTCAACTTTGGTAAATATCCTTATAACAATTTTACCAGAATATGATAGAATTGATTTTAAGAATATTTACATAATTGAAACCCCCGTATCGCAAAATCCACTCCCTCACTGACCCCCTCGACTCTTGATACAGACGGAAGAGTAACCCCTTGGCTACCAATTCCTAGGCCTGAGCAAATATTAAGTTTACAGTCAACCATTAATCTGAAAGTATTTATAATAGTCGGATTTTAATAGCATCTAAAGAGCACAGTATTATTATCAGTATAAACTTAGTTTTGCGTACACATTAATTTAAACTAAAAATAAAATTTAAAATTCTAAGTTTAAATGTTATTATTTTCCAACCCCTTAACCCTACTGCGCTTAAGATTTGTCCGGTTCGACTTTGGTAAATATCCTTAAAACAATTTTACCAGACTATGATAGAATTGATTTTAAGGATATTTACATAATTGAAACCCCCGTATCGCAAAATCCACTCCCTCACTGACCCCCTCGTCTCTTGATACAGACGGAAGAGTAACCCCTTGGCTACCACTTCCTAGGCCTAAGCAAATCTTAAGTTTACAGTCAACATTTAATATGAAAGTATATATAATAGTCATTATATTTTAATAGCATCTAAAGTGCACCGTATTAGCAGTATAAACATAGTTATGCGTACACATTAATTTAAAGTAAAAGAAAAGAAATTTAAAATTCTAGGTTCAAAAGTTATTGTTTTCCCACCCCTTAACCCTACTGCGCTTAAGATTTGCCCGGTTCAACTTTGGTAAATATCATTAAAACAATTTTACCAGAATATGATAGAATTGATTTTAAGGATATTTACATAATTGAAACCCCCGTATCGCAAAATCCACTCCCTCACTGACCCCCCTCGTCTCTTGATACAGACGGAAGAGTAACCCCTTGGGTACCACTTCCTAGGCCTGAGCAAATATTAAGTTTACAGTCAACCATTAATCTGAAAGTATTTATAATAGTCGTATTTTAATAGCATCTAAAGAGCACCGTATTATTATCAGTATAAACATAGTTTTGCGTACACATTAATTTAAACTAAAAATAATATTTAAAATTCTAAGTTTAAAGGTTAGTTTTCCCACCCCTTAACCCTATTGCGCTTAAGATTTGCCCGGTTCAACTTTGGTGAATATCCTTATAACAATTTTACCAGAATATGACAGAATTGATTTTAAGAGTATTTACATAATTGAAACCCCTGTATCGCAAAATCCACTCCCTCACTGACCCCCTCGACTCTTGATACAGACGGAAGAGTAACCCCTTGGCTACCACTTCCTAGGCCTAAGCAAATCTTAAGTTTACAGTCAACCTTTAATATGAAAGTATATATAATAGTCATTATATTTTAATAGCATCTAAAGTGCACCGTATTATCAGTATAAACATAGTTATGCGTACACATTAATTTAAAGTAAAAGAAAAGAAATTTAAAATTCTAGGTTCAAAAGTTATTGTTTTCCCACCCCTTAACCCTACTGCGCTTAAGATTTGCCCGGTTCAACTTTGGTAAATATCCTTATAACAATTTTACCAGAATATGATAGAATTGCTTTTAAGAATATTTACATAATTGAAACCCCCGTATCGGAAATTCCACTCCCTCACTGACCCCCTCGACTCTTGATACAGACGGAAGAGTAACCCCTTGGCTACCACTTCCTAGGCTTGAGCAAATATTAAGTTTACAGTCAACCATTAATCTGAAAGTATTTATAATAGTCGAATTTTAATAGCATCTAAAGAGAACCGTATTATTATCAGTATCAACTTAGTTTTTCGTACACATTAATTTAAACTAAAAATAAAATTTTAAATTCTAAGTTTAAAAGTTAGTTTTCCCACCCCTTAACCCTACTGCGCTTAAGATTTGCCCGGTTCAACTTTGGTGAATATCCTTATAACAATTTTACCAGAATATGATAGAATTGATTTTAAGAATATTTACATAATTGAAACCCACGTATCGCAAAATCCACTGCCTCACTGACCCCCTCGACTCTTGATACAGACGGAAGAGTAACCCCTTGGCTACCACTTCCTAGGCCTGAGCAAATATTAAGTTTACAGTCAACCATTAATCGGAAAGTATTTATAATAGTCGTATTTTAATAGCATCTAAAGACCACCGTATTATTATCAGTATAAACTTAGTTTTGCGTACACATTAATTTAAACTAAAATAAAAGAAATTTAAAATTCTAGGTTCAATAGTTATTATTTTCCCACCCCTTAACCCTACTGCGCTTAAGATTTGCCCGGTTCAACTTTGGTAAATATCCTTATAACAATTTTACCAGAATATGATAGAATTGATTTTAAGGAAATTTACATAATTGAAACCCCCGTATCGCAAAATCCACTCCCTCACTGACCCCCTCGACTCTTGATACAGACGGAAGAGTAACCCCTTGGCTACCACTTCCTAGGCCTAAGCAAATCTTAAGTTTACAGTCAACCTTTAATATGAAAGTATATATAATAGTCATTATATTTTAATAGCATCTGAAGTGCACCGTATTAGCAGTATAAACATAGTTATGCGTACACATTAATTTAAAGTAAAAGAAAAGAAATTTAAAATTCTAGGTTCAAAAGTTATTGTTTTCCCACCCCTTAACCCTACTGCGCTTAAGATATGCCCGGTTCAACTTTGGTAAATATCATTAAAACAATTTTACCAGAATATGATAGAATTGATTTTAAGAATGTTTACATAATTGAAACACCCGTATCGCAAAATCCACTCCCTCACTGACCCCCTCGTCTCTTGATACAGACGGAAGTGTAACCCCTTGGCTACTACTTCCTAGGCCTCAGCAAATCTTAAGTTTACAGTCAACCATTAATCTGAAAGTATTATAATAGTCGTATTTTAATAGCATCTAAAGAGCACCGTATTAGCAGTATAAACATAGTTATGCGTACACATTAATTTAAAGTAAAAGAAAAGAAATTTAAAATTCTAGGTTCAAAAGTTATTGTTTTCCCACCCCTTAACCCTACTGCGCTTAAAATTTGCCCGGTTCAACTTTGGTAAATATCCTTATAACAATTTTACCAGAATATGATAGAATTGATTTTAAGAATATTTACATAATTGAAACCCCCGTATCGCAAAATCCACTCCCTCACTGACCCCCTCGACTCCTGATACAGACAGAAGAGTAACCCCTTGGCTACCACTTCCTAGGCCTGAGCAAATATTAAGTTTACAGTCAACCATTAATCTGAAAGTATTTATAATAGTCGAATTTTAATAGCATCTAAAGAGCACCGTATTATTATCAGTATAAACTTAGTTTTTCGTACACATTAATTTAAACTAAAAATAAAATTTTAAATTCTAAGTTTAAAAGTTAGTTTTCCCACCCCTTAACCCTACTGCGCTTAAGATTTGCCCGGTTCAACTTTGGTGAATATCCTTATAACAATTTTACCAGAATATGATAGAATTGATTTTAAGAATATTTACATAATTGAAACCCACGTATCGCAAAATCCACTCCCTAACTGACCCCCTCGACTCTTGATACATGCGGAAGAGTAACCCCTTGGCTAACACTTCCTAGGCCTGAGCAAATATTAAGTTTACAGTCAACCATTAATCTGAAAGTATTTATAATAGTCGTATTTTAATAGCATATAAAGAGCACCGTATTATTATCAGTATAAACATAGTTTTGCGTACACATTACTTTAAACTAAAAATAAAATTTTAAATTCTAAGTTTAAAAGTTAGTTTTCACACCCCTTAACCCTACTGCGCTTAAGATTTGCCCGGTTCAACTTTGGTGAATATCCTTATAACAATTTTACCAGAATATGATAGAATTGATTTTAAGAATATTTACATAATTGAAACCCCCGTATCGCAAAATCCACTCCCTCACTGACCCCCTCGACTCTTGATACAGACGGAAGAGTAACCCCTTGGCTACCACTTCCTAGGCCTGAGCAAATATTAAGTTTACAGTCAACCATTAATCTGAAAGTATTTATAATAGTCGTATTTTAATAGCATCTAAAGAGCACCGTATAAGCAGTATAAACATAGTTACGCGTACACATTAATTTAAAGTAAAAGAAAAGAAATTTAAAATTCTAGGTTCAAAAGTCATTGTTTTCCCACCCCTTAACCCTACTGCGCTTATGATTTGCCCGGTTCAACTTTGGTAAATATCATTAAAACAATTTTACCAGAATATGATAGAATTGATTTTAAGGATATTTACATAATTGAAACCCCCGTATCGCAAAATCCACTCCCTCACTGACCCCCTCGTCTCTTGATACAGACGGAAGTGTAACCCCTTGGCTACCACTTCCTAGGCCTAAGCAAATCTTAAGTTTACAGTCAACCTTTAATAGGAAAGTATATATAATAGTCATATTTTAATAGCATCTAAAGTGCACCGTATTATCAGTATAAACATAGTTATGCGTACACATTAATTTAAAGTAAAAGAAAAGAAATTTAAAATTCTAGGTTCAAAAGTTATTGTTTTCCCACCCCTTAACCCTACTGCGCTTAAGATTTGCCCGGTTCAACTTTGGTAAATATCCTTATAACAATTTTACCAGAATATGATAGAATTGATTTTAAGAATATTTACATAATTGAAACCCCCGTATCGCAAAATCCACTCCCTAACTGACCCCCTCGACTCTTGATACAGACGGAAGAGTAACCCCTTGGCTACCACCTCCTAGGCCTGAGCAAATATTAAGTTTACAGTCAACCATTAATCTGAAAGTATTTATAATAGTCGTATTTTAATAGCATCTAAAGAGCACCGTATTATTATCAGTATAAACTTAGTTTTGCGTACACATTAATTTAAACTAAAAATAAAATTTTAAATTCTAAGTTTAAAAGTTAGTTTTCCCACCCCTTAACCCTACTGCGCTTAAGATTTGCCCGGTTCAACTTTGGTGAATATCCTTATAACAATTTTACCAGAATATGATAGAATTGATTTTAAGAATATTTACACAATTGAAACCCCCGTATCGCAAAATCCACTCCCTCACTGACCCCCTCGACTCTTGATACAGGCGGAAGAGTAACCCCTTGGCTACCACTTCCTAGGCCTAAGCAAATCTCAAGTTTACAGTCAACCTTTAATATGAAAGTATATATAATAGTCATAATATTTTAATAGCATCTGAAGTGCACCGTATTAGCAGTATAAACATAGTTATGCGTACACATTAATTTAAAGTAAAAGAAAAGAAATTTAAAATTCTAGGTTCAAAAGTTATTGCTTTCCCACCCCTTAACCCTACTGCGCTTAAGATTTGCCCGGTTCAACTTTGGGAAATATCCTTATAACAATTTTACCAGAATATGATTTTAAGAATATTTACATAATTGAAACCCCCGTATCGCAAAATCCACTCCCCCACTGACCCCTTCGTCTCTTGATACAGACGGAAGAGTAACCCCTTGGCTACCACATCCTAGGCCTGAGCAAATATTAAGTTTACAGTCAACCATTAATCTGAAAGTATTTATAATAGTCGTATTTTAATAGCATCTAAAGAGCACCGTATTAGCAGTATAAACATAGTTATGCGTACACATTAATTTAAAGTAAAAGAAAAGAAATTTAAAATTCTAGATTCAAAAGTTATTGTTTTCCCACCCCTTAACCCTACTGCGCTTAAGATTTGCCCGGTTCAACTTTGGTAAATATCCTTATAACAATTTTACCAGAATATGATAGAATTGATTTTAAGAATATTTACATAATTGAAACCCCCGTATCGCAAAATCCACTCCCTCACTGACCCCCTGGACTCTTGATACAGACGGAAGAGTAACCCCTTGGCTACCACTTCCTAGGCCTGAGCAAATATTAAGTTTACAGTCAACCATTAATCTGAAATTATTTATAATAGTCGTATTTTAATAGCATCTAAAAAGCACCGTATTGTTATCAGTATAAACTTAGTTTTGCGTACACATTAATTTAAACTAAAAATAAAATTTTAAATTCTAAGTTTAAAAGTTAGTTTTCCCACCCCTTAACCCTACTGCGCTTAAGATTTGCCCGGTTCAACTTTGGTGAATATCCTTATAACAATTTTACCAGAATATGATAGAATTGATTTTAAGGATATTTACATAATTGAAACCCCCGTATCGCAAAATCCACTCCCTCACTGACCCCCTCGTCTCTTGATACAGACGGAAGTGTAACCCCTTGGCTACCACTTCCTAGGCCTAAGCAAATCTTAAGTTTACAGTCAACCTTTAATAGGAAAGTATATATAATAGTCATATTTTAATAGCATCTAAAGTGCACCGTATTATCAGTATAAACATAGTTATGCGTACACATTAATTTAAAGTAAAAGAAAAGAAATTTAAAATTCTAGGTTCAAAAGTTATTGTTTTCCCACCCCTTAACCCTACTGCGCTTAAGATTTGCCCGGTTCAACTTTGGTAAATATCCTTATAACAATTTTACCAGAATATGATAGAATTGATTTTAAGAATATTTACATAATTGAAACCCCCGTATCGCAAAATCCACTCCCTCACTGACCCCCCTCGACTCTTGATACAGACGGAAGAGTAACCCCTTGGGTACCACTTCCTAGGCCTGAGCAAATATTAAGTTTACAGTCAACCATTAATCTGAAAGTATATATAATAGTCGTATTTTAATAGCATCTAAAGAGCACCGTATTATTATCAGTATAAACATAGTTTTGCGTACACATTACTTTAAACTAAAAATAAAATTTAAAATTCTAAGTTAAAAGGTTATTAATTTCCCACCCCTTAACCCTACTGCGCTTAAGATTTGCCCGGTTCAACTTTGGTAAATATTCTTAAAACTATTTTACAAGAATATGATACAATACATTTTAAGGATATTTACATAATTGAAACCCCCGTATCGCAAAATCCACTCCCTCACTGACCCCCTCGTCTCTTGATACAGACGGAAGAGTAACCCCTTGGCTACCACTTCCTAGGCCTAAGCAAATCTTAAGTTTACAGTCAACCATTAATAGGAAAGTATATATAATAGCCATTATATTTTAATAGCATCTAAAGTGCACCATATTATCAGTATAAAAATAGTTATGCGTACACATTAATTTAAAGTAAAAGAAAAGAAATTTAAAATTCTAGGTTCAAAAGTTATTGCTCTCCCACCCCTTAACCCTACTGCGCTTAAGATTTGCCCGGTTCAACTTTGGTAAATATCCTTATAACAATTTTACCAGAATATAATAGAATTGATTTTAAGAATATTTACATAATTGAAACCCCCGTATCGCAAAATCCACTCCCTCACTAACCCCCTCGACTCTTGATACAGACAGAAGAGTAACCCCTTGGCTACCACTTCCTAGGCCTGAGCAAATATTAAGTTTACAGTCAACCATTAATCTGAAAGTATTTATAATAGTCGTATTTTAATAGCATCTAAAGAGCACCGTATTATTATCAGTATAAACTTAGTTTTGCGTACACATTAATTTAAACTAAAAATAAAATTTAAAATTCTAAGTTTAAAAGTTATTGTTTTCCCACCCCTTAACCCTACTGCGCTTAAGATTTGCCCGGTTCAACTTTGGTAAATATCATTAAAACAATTTTACCAGAATATGATAGAAATGATTTTAAGGATATTTACATAATTGAAACCCACGTATCGCAAAATCCACTACCTCACTGACCCCCCTCGTCTCTTGATACAGACGGAAGAGTAACCCCTTGGGTACCACTTCCTAGGCCTGAGCAAATATTAAGTTTACAGTCAACCATTAATCTGAAAGTATTTATAATAGTCGTATTTTAATAGCATCTAAAGAGCACCGTATTATTATCAGTATAAACTTAGTTTTGCGTACAAATTAATTTAAACTAAAAATAAAATTTAAAATTCTAAGTTTAAAGGTTAGTTTTCCCACCCCTTAACCCTACTGCGCTTAAGATTTGCCCGGTTCAACTTTGGTAAATATCCTTATAACAATTTTACCAGAATATGATAGAATTGATTTTAAGAATATTTACATAATTGAAACCCCCGTATCGCAAAATCCACTCCCTCACTGACCCCCTCGACTCTTGATACAGACGGAAGAGTAACCCCTTGGCTACCACTTCCTAGGCCTAGGCAAATCTTAAGTTTACAGTCAACATTTAATATGAAAGTATATATAATAGTCATTATATTTTAATAGCATCTAAAGTGCACCATATTATCAGTATAAAAATAGTTATGCGTACACATTAATTTAAAGTAAAAGAAAAGAAATTTAAAACTCTAGGTTCAAAAGTTATTGCTTTCCCACCCCTTAACCCTCCTGCGCTTAAGATTTGCCCGGTTCAACTTTGGTAAATATCCTTATAACAATTTTACCAGAATATGATAGAATTGATTTTAAGAATATTTTCATAATTGAAACCCCCGTATCGCAAAATCCACTCCCTCACTGACCCCCTCGACTCTTGATACAGACGGAAGAGTAACCCCTTGGCTACCACTTCCTAGGCCTGAGCAAATATTAAGTTTACAGTCAACCATTAATCTGAAAGTATTTATAATAGTCGTATTTTAATAGCATCTAAAGAGCACCGTATTAGCAGTATAAACATAGTTATGCGTACACATTAATTTAAAGTAAAAGAAAAGAAATTTAAAATTCTAGGTTCAAAAGTTATTGTTTTCCCACCCCTTAACCCTACTGCGCTTAAGATTTGCCCGGTTCGACTTTGGTAAATATCATTAAAACAATTTTACCAGAATATGATAGAATTGATTTTAAGGATATTTACATAATTGAAACCCACGTATCGCAAAATCCACTCCCTCTATGACCCCCCTCGTCTCTTGATACAGACGGAAGAGTAACCCCTTGGGTACCACTTCCTAGGCCTGAGCAAATATTAAGTTTACAGTCAACCATTAATCTGAAAGTATTTATAATAGTCGTATTTTAATAGCATCTAAAGAGCACCGTATTATTATCAGTATAAACTTAGTTTTGCGTACACATTAATTTAAACTAAAAATAAAATTTAAAATTCTAAGTTTAAAGGTTAGTTTTCCCACCCCTTAACCCTACTGCGCTTAAGATTTGCCCGGTTCAACTTTGGTAAATATCCTTATAACAATTTTACCAGAATATGATAGAAATGATTTTAAGAATATTTACATAATTGAAACCCCCGTATCGCAAAATCCACTCCCTCACTGACCCCCTCGACTCTTGATACAGACGGAAGAGTAACCCCTTGGCTACCACTTCCTAGGCCTAAGCAAATCTTAAGTTTACAGTCAACCTTTAATATGAAAGTATATATAATAGTCATAATATTTTAATAGCATCTGAAGTGCACCGTATTAGCAGTATAAACATAGTTATGCGTACACATTAATTTAAAGTAAAAGAAAAGAAATTTAAAATTCTAGGTTCAAAAGTTATTGTTTTCCCACCCCTTAACCCTACTGCGCTTAAGATTTGCCCGGTTCAACTTTGGTAAATATCCTTATAACAATTTTACCAGAATATGATAGAATTGATTTTAAGAATATTTACATAATTGAAACCCCCGTATCGCAAAATCCACTCCCTCTCTGACCCCCTCGACTCTTGATACAGACGGAAGAGTAACCCCTTGGCTACCACTTCCTAGGCTTGAGCAAATATTAAGTTTACAGTCAACCATTAATCTGAAAGTATTTATAATAGTCGTATTTTAATAGCATCTAAAGAGTACAGTATTATTATCAGTATAAACTTAGTTTTGTGTACACATTACTTTAAACTAAAAATAAAATTTAAAATTCTAAGTTAAAAGTTATTAATTTCTCATCCCTTATCCCTACTGCGCTTAAGATTTGCCCTTTTCAACTTTGGTAAATATTCTTAAAACAGTTTTACAAGAATATGATAGAATATATTTTAAGGATATTTACATAATTGAAACCCCCGTATCGAAAAATCCACTCCCTCACTGACCCCCCTCGACTCTTGATACAGACGGAAGAGTAACCCCTTGGGTACCACTTCCTAGGCCTGAGCAAATATTAAGTTTACAGTCAACCATTAATCTGAAAGTATTTATAATAGTCGTATTTTAATAGCATCTAAAGAGCACCGTATTATTAACAGTATAAACTTAGTTTTGCGTACACATTAATTTAAACTAAAAATAAAATTTAAAATTCTAAGTTTAAAAGTTAGCTTTCCCACCCCTTAACCCTACTGCGCTTAAGATTTGCCCGGTTCAACTTTGGTAAATATCATTAAAACAATTTTACCACAATATGATAGAAATGATTTTAAGGATATTTACATAATTGAAACCCACGTATCGCAAAATCCACTACCTCACTGACCCCCCTCGTCTCTTGATACAGACGGAAGAGTAACCCCTTGGGTACCACTTCCTAGGCCTGAGCAAATATTAAGTTTACAGTCAACCATTAATCTGAAAGTATTTATAATAGTCGTATTTAAATAGCATCTAAAGAGCACCGTATTATTATCAGTATAAACTTAGTTTTGCGTACAAATTAATTTAAACTAAAAATAAAATTTAAAATTCTAAGTTTAAAAGTTAGTTTTCCCACCCCTTAACCCTACTGCGCTTAAGATTTGCCCGGTTCAACTTTGGTGAATATCCTTATAACAATTTTACCAGAATATGATAGAATTGATTTTAAGAGTATTTACATAATTGAAACCCCCGTATCGCAAAATCCACTCCCTCACTGACCCCCTCGTCTCTTGATAAAGACGGAAGAGTAACCCCTTGGCTACCACTTCCTAGGCCTAAGCAAATCTTAAGTTTACAGTCAACCTTTAATATGAAAGTATATATAATAGTCATTATATTTTAATAGCATCTAAATTGCACCGTATTAGCAGTATAAACATAGTTATGCGTACACATTAATTTATAGTAAAAGAAAAGAAATTTAAAATTCTAGGTTCAAAAGTTATTGTTTTCCCACCCCTTAACCCTACTGCGCTTAAGATTTGCCCGGTTCAACTTTGGTAAATATCCTTATAACAATTTTACCAGAATATGATAGAATTTATTTTAAGAATATTTACATAAATGAAACCCCCGTATCGCAAAATCCACTCCCTCACTGACCCCCTCGACTCTTGATACAGACGGAAGAGTAACCCCTTGGCTACCACTTCCTAGGCCTGAGCAAATATTAAGTTTACAGTCAACCATTAATCTGAAAGTATTTATAATAGTCGTATTTTAATAGCATCTAAAGAGCACCGTATTATTATCAGTATAAACATAGTTTTGCGTACACATTACTTTAAACTAAAAATAAAATTTAAAATTCTAAGTTAAAAGGTTATTAATTTCCCACCCCTTAACCCTACTGCGCTTAAGATTTGCCCCGTTCAACTTTGGTAAATATTCTTAAAACAATTTTACAAGAATATGATATGTAAATATCCTTAAAATATATTCTAATTGAAACCCCCGTATCGCAAAATCCACTCCCTCACTGACCCCCTCGACTCTTGATACAGACGGAAGAGTAACCCCTTGGCTACCACTTCCTAGGCCTAAGCAAATCTTAAGTTTACAGTCAACCTTTAATATGAAAGTATATATAATAGTCATTATATTTTAATAGCATCTGAAGTGCACCGTATTAGCAGTATAAACATAGTTATGCGTACACATTAATTTAAAGTAAAAGAAAAGAAATTTAAAATTCTAGGTTCAAAAGTTATTGTTTTCCCACCCCTTAACCCTACTGCGCTTAAGATATGCCCGGTTCAACTTTGGTAAATATCATTAAAACAATTTTACCAGAATATGATAGAATTGATTTTAAGGATATTTACATAATTGAAACCCCCGTATCGCAAAATCCACTCCCTCACTGACCCCCTCGTCTCTTGATACAGACGGAAGTGTAACCCCTTGGCTACCACTTCCTAGGCCTAAGCAAATCTTAAGTTTACAGTCAACCTTTAATAGGAAAGTATATATAATAGTCATATTTTAATAGCATCTAAAGTGCACCGTATTATCAGTATAAACATAGTTATGCGTACACATTAATTTAAAGTAAAAGAAAAGAAATTTAAAATTCTAGGTTCAAAAGTTATTGTTTTCCCACCCCTTAACCCTACTGCGCTTAAGATTTGCCCGGTTCAACTTTGGTAAATATCCTTATAACAATTTTACCAGAATATGATAGAATTGATTTTAAGAATATTTACATAATTGAAACCCCCGTATCGCAAAATCCACTCCCTCACTGACCCCCTCGACTCTTGATACAGACGGAAGAGTAACCCCTTGGCTACCAATTCCTAGGCCTGAGCAAATATTAAGTTTACAGTCAACCATTAATCTGAAAGTATTTATAATAGTCGGATTTTAATAGCATCTAAAGAGCACAGTATTATTATCAGTATAAACTTAGTTTTGCGTACACATTAATTTAAACTAAAAATAAAATTTAAAATTCTAAGTTTAAATGTTATTATTTTCCAACCCCTTAACCCTACTGCGCTTAAGATTTGTCCGCTTCGACTTTGGTAAATATCCTTAAAACAATTTTACCAGACTATGATAGAATTGATTTTAAGGATATTTACATAATTGAAACCCCCGTATCGCAAAATCCACTCCCTCACTGATCCCCTCGTCTCTTGATACAGACGGAAGAGTAACCCCTTGGCTACCACTTCGTAGGCCTAAGCAAATCTTAAGTTTACAGTCAACATTTAATATGAAAGTATATATAATAGTCATTATATTTTAATAGCATCTAAAGTGCACCGTATTAGCAGTATAAACATAGTTATGCGTACACATTAATTTAAAGTAAAAGAAAAGAAATTTAAAATTCTAGGTTCAAAAGTTATTGTTTTCCCACCCCTTAACCCTACTGCGCTTAAGATTTGCCCGGTTCAACTTTGGTAAATATCATTAAAACAATTTTAAAAGAATATGATAGAATTGATTTTAAGGATATTTACATAATTGAAACCCCCGTATCGCAAAATCCACTCCCTCACTGACCCCCCTCGTCTCTTGATACAGACGGAAGGGTAACCCCTTGGGTACCACTTCCTAGGCCTGAGCAAATATTAAGTTTACAGTCAACCATTAATCTGAAAGTATTTATAATAGTCGTATTTTAATAGCATCTAAAGAGCACCGTATTATTATCAGTATAAACATAGTTTTGCGTACACATTAATTTAAACTAAAAATAATATTTAAAATTCTAAGTTTAAAGGTTAGTTTTCCCACCCCTTAACCCTATTGCGCTTAAGATTTGCCCGGTTCAACTTTGGTGAATATCCTTATAACAATTTTACCAGAATATGACAGAATTGATTTTAAGAGTATTTACATAATTGAAACCCCTGTATCGCAAAATCCACTCCCTCACTGACCCCCTCGACTCTTGATACAGACGGAAGAGTAACCCCTTGGCTACCACTTCCTAGGCCTAAGCAAATCTTAAGTTTACAGTCAACCTTTAATATGAAAGTATATATAATAGTCATTATATTTTAATAGCATCTAAAGTGCACCGTATCAGCAGTATAAACATAGTTATGCGTACACATTAATTTAAAGTAAAAGAAAAGAAATTTAAAATTCTAGGTTCAAAAGTTATTGTTTTCCCACCCCTTAACCCTACTGCGCTTAAGATTTGCCCGGTTCGACTTTGGTAAATATCATTAAAACAATTTTACCAGAATATGATAGAATTGATTTTAAGGATATTTACATAATTGAAACCCACGTATCGCAAAATCCACTCCCTCTATGACCCCCCTCGTCTCTTGATACAGACGGAAGAGTAACCCCTTGGGTACCACTTCCTAGGCCTGAGCAAATATTAAGTTTACAGTCAACCATTAATCTGAAAGTATTTATAATAGTCGTATTTTAATAGCATCTAAAGAGCACCGTATTATTATCAGTATAAACTTAGTTTTGCGTACACATTAATTTAAACTAAAAATAAAATTTAAAATTCTAAGTTTAAAGGTTAGTTTTCCCACCCCTTAGCCCTACTGCGCTTAAGATTTGCCCGGTTCAACTTTGGTAAATATCCTTATAACAATTTTACCAGAATATGATAGAATTTATTTTAAGAATATTTACATAAATGAAACCACCGTATCGCAAAATCCACTCCCTCACTGACCCCCTCGACTCTTGATACAGACGGAAGAGTAACCCCTTGGCTACCACTTCCTAGGCCTGAGCAAATATTAAGTTTACAGTCAACCATTAATCTGAAAGTATTTATAATAGTCGTATTTTAATAGCATCTAAAGAGCACCGTATTATTATCAGTATAAACATAGTTTTGCGTACACATTACTTTAAACTAAAAATAAAATTTAAAATTCTAAGTTAAAAGGTTATTAATTTCCCACCCCTTAACCCTACTGCGCTTAAGATTTGCCCCGTTCAACTTTGGTAGATATTCTTAAAACAATTTTACAAGAATATGATATGTAAATATCCTTAAAATATATTCTAATTGAAACCCCCGTATCGCAAAATCCACTCCCTCACTGACCCCCTCGACTCTTGATACAGACGGAAGAGTAACCCCTTGGCTACCACTTCCTAGGCCTAAGCAAATCTTAAGTTTACAGTCAACCTTTAATATGAAAGTATATGTAATAGTCATTATATTTTAATAGCATCTGAAGTGCACCGTATTAGCAGTATAAACATAGTTATGCGTACACATTAATTTAAAGTAAAAGAAAAGAAATTTAAAATTCTAGGTTCAAAAGTTATTGTTTTCCCACCCCTTAACCCTACTGCGCTTAAGATATGCCCGGTTCAACTTTGGTAAATATCATTAAAACAATTTTACCAGAATATGATAGAATTGATTTTAAGGATATTTACATAATTGAAACCCCCGTATCGCAAAATCCACTCCCTCACTGACCCCCTCGTCTCTTGATACAGACGGAAGTGTAACCCCTTGGCTACCACTTCCTAGGCCTAAGCAAATCTTAAGTTTACAGTCAACCTTTAATAGGAAAGTATATATAATAGTCATATTTTAATAGCATCTAAAGTGCACCGTATTATCAGTATAAACATAGTTATGCGTACACATTAATTTAAAGTAAAA
This sequence comes from Maratus speciosus, assembly GCA_963932465.1. NCBI lineage: Eukaryota > Metazoa > Arthropoda > Arachnida > Araneae > Salticidae > Maratus > Maratus speciosus. Next base: position 362,690,321 of record OZ010798.1, read on the forward strand.
GAAAAGAAATTTAAAATTCTAGGTTCAAAAGTTATTGTTTTCCCACCCCTTAACCCTACTGCGCTTAAGATTTGCCCGGTTCAACTTTGGTAAATATCCTTATAACAATTTTACCAGAATATGACAGAATTGATTTTAAGAGTATTTACATAATTGAAACCCCTGTATCGCAAAATCCACTCCCTCACTGACCCCCTCGACTCTTGATACAGACGGAAGAGTAACCCCTTGGCTACCACTTCCTAGGCCTAAGCAAATCTTAAGTTTACAGTCAACCTTTAATATGAAAGTATATATAATAGTCATTATATTTTAATAGCATCTAAAGTGCACCGTATCAGCAGTATAAACATAGTTATGCGTACACATTAATTTAAAGTAAAAGAAAAGAAATTTAAAATTCTAGGTTCAAAAGTTATTGTTTTCCCACCCCTTAACCCTACTGCGCTTAAGATTTGCCCGGTTCGACTTTGGTAAATATCATTAAAACAATTTTACCAGAATATGATAGAATTGATTTTAAGGATATTTACATAATTGAAACCCACGTATCGCAAAATCCACTCCCTCTATGACCCCCCTCGTCTCTTGATACAGACGGAAGAGTAACCCCTTGGGTACCACTTCCTAGGCTTGAGCAAATATTAAGTTTACAGTCAACCATTAATCTGAAAGTATTTATAATAGTCGTATTTTAATAGCATCTAAAGAGCACCGTATTATTATCAGTATAAACTTAGTTTTGCGTACACATTAATTTAAAGTAAAAGAAAAGAAATTAAAAATTCTAGGTTCAAAAGTTATTGTTTTCCCACCCCTTAACCCTACTGCGCTTAAGATTTGCCCGGTTCAACTTTGGGAAATATCCTTATAACAATTTTACCAGAATATGATTTTAAGAATATTTACATAATTGAAACCCCCGTATCGCAAAATCCACTCCCTCACTGACCCCCTCGTCTCTTGATACAGACGGAAGAGTAACCCCTTGGCTACCACTTCCTAGGCCTGAGCAAATATTAAGTTTACAGTCAACCATTAATCTGAAAGTATTTATAATAGTCGTATTTTAATAGCATCTAAAGAGCACCGTATTAGCAGTATAAACATAGTTATGCGTACACATTAATTTAAAGTAAAAGAAAAGAAATTTAAAATTCTAGGTTCAAAAGTTATTGTTTTCCCACCCCTTAACCCTACTGCGCTTAAGATTTGCCCGGTTCAACTTTGGTAAATATCCTTATAAGAATTTTACAAGAATATGATAGAATTGATTTTAAGAATATTTACATAATTGAAACCCCCGTATCGCAAAATCCACTCCCTCACTGACCCCCTCGACTCTTGATACAGACGGAAGAGTAACCCCTTGGCTACCACTTCCTAGGCTTGAGCAAATATTAAGTTTACAGTCAAGCATTAATCTGAAAGTATTTATAATAGTCGAATTTTAATAGCATCTAAAGAGCACCGTATTATTATCAGTATCAACTTAGTTTTTCGTACACATTAATTTAAACTAAAAATAAAATTTTAAATTCTAAGTTTAAAAGTTAGTTTTCCCACCCCTTAACCCTACTGCGCTTAAGATTTGCCCGGTTCAACTTTGGTAAATATCCTTATAACAATTTTACCAGAATATGATAGAATTGATTTTAAGAATGTTTACATAATTGAAACACCCGTATCGCAAAATCCACTCCCTCACTGACCCCCTCGTCTCTTGATACAGACGGAAGTGTAACCCCTTGGCTACTACTTCCTAGGCCTAAGCAAATCTTAAGTTTACAGTCAACCTTTAATAGGAAATTATATATAATAGCCATATTTTAATAGCATCTAAAGTGCACCGTATTATCAGTATAAACATAGTTATGCGTACACATTAATTTAAAGTAAAAGAAAAGAAATTTAAAATTCTAGGTTCAAAAGTTATTGTTTTCCCACCCCTTAACCCTACTGCGCTTAAGATTTGCCCGGTTCAACTTTGGTAAATATCCTTATAACAATTTTACCAGAATATGATAGAATTGCTTTTAAGAATATTTACATAATTGAAACCCCCGTATCGGAAATTCCACTCCCTCACTGACCCCCTCGACTCTTGATACAGACGGAAGAGTAACCCCTTGGCTACCACTTCCGAGGCCTGAGCAAATATTAAGTTTACAGTCAACCATTAATCGGAAAGTATTTATAATAGTCGTATTTTAATAGCATCTAAAGACCACCGTATTATTATCAGTATAAACTTAGTTTTGCGTACACATTAATTTAAACTAAAAATAAAATTTAAAATTCTAAGTTTAAAGGTTAGTTTTCCCACCCCTTAACCCTACTGCGCTTAAGATTTGCCCGGTTCAACTTTGGTAAATATCCTTATAACAATTTTACAAGAATATGATAGAATTGATTTTAAGAATATTTACATAATTGAAACCCCCGTATCGCAAAATCCACTCCCTCACTGACCCCCTCGACTCTTGATACAGACAGAAGAGTAACCCCTTGGCTACCACTTCCTAGGCTTGAGCAAATATTAAGTTTACAGTCAACCATTAATCTGAAAGTATTTATAATAGTCGAATTTTAATAGCATCTAAAGAGCACCGTATTATTATCAGTATCAACTTAGTTTTTCGTACACATTAATTTAAACTAAAAATAAAATTTTAAATTCTAAGTTTAAAAGTTAGTTTTCCCACCCCTTAACCCTACTGCGCTTAAGATTTGCCCGGTTCAACTTTGGTGAATATCCTTATAACAATTTTACCAGAATATGATAGAATTGTTTTTAAGAATATTTACATAATTGAAACCCACGTATCGCAAAATCCACTCCCTCACTGACCCCCTCGACTCTTGATACAGACGGAAGAGTAACCCCTTGGCTACCACTTCCTAGGCCTGAGCAAATATTAAGTTTACAGTCAACCATTAATCGGAAAGTATTTATAATAGTCGTATTTTAATAGCATCTAAAGACCACCGTATTATTATCAGTATAAACTTAGTTTTGCGTACACATTAATTTAAACTAAAATAAAAGAAATTTAAAATTCTAGGTTCAAAAGTTATTGTTTTCCCACCCCTTAACCCTACTGCGCTTAAGATTTGCCCGGTTCAACTTTGGGAAATATCCTTATAACAATTTTACCAGAATATGATTTTAAGAATATTTACATAATTGAAACCCCCGTATCGCAAAATCCACTCCCTCACTGACCCCCTCGTCTCTTGATACAGACGGAAGAGTAACCCCTTGGCTACCACTTCCTAGGCCTGAGCAAATATTAAGTTTACAGTCAACCATTAATCTGAAAGTATTTATAATAGTCGTATTTTAATAGCATCTAAAGAGCACCGTATTAGCAGTATAAACATAGTTATGCGTACACATTAATTTAAAGTAAAAGAAAAGAAATTTAAAATTCTAGGTTCAAAAGTTATTGTTTTCCCACCCCTTAACCCTACTGCGCTTAAGATTTGCCCGGTTCAACTTTGGTAAATATCCTTATAACAATTTTACAAGAATATGATAGAATTGATTTTAAGAATATTTACATAATTGAAACCCCCGTATCGCAAAATCCACTCCCTCACTGACCCCCTCGACTCTTGATACAGACGGAAGAGTAACCCCTTGGCTACCACTTCCTAGGCTTGAGCAAATATTAAGTTTACAGTCAACCATTAATCTGAAAGTATTTATAATAGTCGAATTTTAATAGCATCTAAAGAGCACCGTATTATTATCAGTATCAACTTAGTTTTTCGTACACATTAATTTAAACTAAAAATAAAATTTTAAATTCTAAGTTTAAAAGTTAGTTTTCCCACCCCTTAACCCTACTGCGCTTAAGATTTGCCCGGTTCAACATTGGTAAATATCCTTATAACAATTTTACCAGAATATGATAGAATTGATTTTAAGAATGTTTACATAATTGAAACACCCGTATCGCAAAATCCACTCCCTCACTGACCCCCTCGTCTCTTGATACAGACGGAAGTGTAACCCCTTGGCTACTACTTCCTAGGCCTAAGCAAATCTTAAGTTTACAGTCAACCTGTAATAGGAAAGTGTATATAATAGTCATTATATTTTAATAGCATCTGAAGTGCACCGTATTAGCAGTATAAACATAGTTATGCGTACACATTAATTTAAAGTAAAAGAAAAGAAATTTAAAATTCTAGGTTCAAAAGTTATTGTTTTCCCACCCCTTAACCCTACTGCGCTTAAGATATGCCCGGTTCAACTTTGGTAAATATCATTAAAACAATTTTACCAGAATATGATAGAATTGATTTTAAGGATATTTACATAATTGAAACCCCCGTATCGCAAAATCCACTCCCTCACTGACCCCCTCGACTCTTGATACAGACGGAAGAGTAACCCCTTGGCTACCACTTCCTAGGCCTGAGCAAATATTAAGTTTACAGTCAACCATTAATCGGAAAGTATTTATAATAGTCGTATTTTAATAGCATTTAAAGAGCACCGTATTATTATCAGTATAAACTTAGTTTTGCGTACACATTAATTTAAACTAAAAATAAAATTTTAAATTCTAAGTTTAAAAGTTAGTTTTCCCACCCCTTAACCCTACTGCGCTTAAGATTTGCCCGGTTCAACTTTGGTAAATATCCTTATAACAATTTTACCAGAATATGATAGAATTGATTTTAAGAATATTTACATAATTGAAACCCCCGTATCGCAAAATCCACTCCCTCACTGACCCCCTCGACTCTTGATACAGACGGAAGAGTAACCCCTTGGCTACCACTTCCTAGGCTTGAGCAAATATTAAGTTTACAGTCAACCATTAATCTGAAAGTATTTATAATAGTCGAATTTTAATAGCATCTAAAGAGCACCGTATTATTATCAGTATCAACTTAGTTTTGCGTACACATTAATTTAAACTAAAAATAAAATTTTAAATTCTAAGTTTAAAAGTTAGTTTTCCCACCCCTTAACCCTACTGCGCTTAAGATTTGCCCGGTTCAACTTTGGTAAATATCCTTATAACAATTTTACCAGAATATGATAGAATTGATTTTAAGAATGTTTACATAATTGAAACACCCGTATCGCAAAATCCACTCCCTCACTGACCCCCTCGTCTCTTGATACAGACGGAAGTGTAACCCCTTGGCTACTACTTCCTAGGCCTAAGCAAATCTTAAGTTTACAGTCAACCTTTAATAGGAAATTATATATAATAGCCATATTTTAATAGCATCTAAAGTGCACCGTATTATCAGTATAAACATAGTTATGCGTACACATTAATTTAAAGTAAAAGAAAAGAAATTTAAAATTCTAGGTTCAAAAGTTATTGTTTTCCCACCCCTTAACCCTACTGCGCTTAAGATTTGCCCGGTTCAACTTTGGTAAATATCCTTATAACAATTTTACCAGAATATGATAGAATTGCTTTTAAGAATATTTACATAATTGAAACCCTCGTATCGGAAATTCCACTCCCTCACTGACCCCCTCGACTCTTGATACAGACGGAAGAGTAACCCCTTGGCTACCACTTCCGAGTCCTGAGCAAATATTAAGTTTACAGTCAACCATTAATCGGAAAGTATTTATAATAGTCGTATTTTAATAGCATCTAAAGACCACCGTATTATTATCAGTATAAACTTAGTTTTGCGTACACATTAATTTAAACTAAAAATAAAATTTAAAATTCTAAGTTTAAAGGTTAGTTTTCCCACCCCTTAACCCTACTGCGCTTAAGATTTGCCCGGTTCAACTTTGGTAAATATCCTTATAACAATTTTACAAGAATATGATAGAATTGATTTTAAGAATATTTACATAATTGAAACCCCCGTATCGCAAAATCCACTCCCTCACTGACCCCCTCGACTCTTGATACAGACAGAAGAGTAACCCCTTGGCTACCACTTCCTAGGCTTGAGCAAATATTAAGTTTACAGTCAACCATTAATCTGAAAGTATTTATAATAGTCGAATTTTAATAGCATCTAAAGAGCACCGTATTATTATCAGTATCAACTTAGTTTTTCGTACACATTAATTTAAACTAAAAATAAAATTTTAAATTCTAAGTTTAAAAGTTAGTTTTCCCACCCCTTAACCCTACTGCGCTTAAGATTTGCCCGGTTCAACTTTGGTGAATATCCTTATAACAATTTTACCAGAATATGATAGAATTGTTTTTAAGAATATTTACATAATTGAAACCCACGTATCGCAAAATCCACTCCCTCACTGACCCCCTCGACTCTTGATACAGACGGAAGAGTAACCCCTTGGCTACCACTTCCTAGGCCTGAGCAAATATTAAGTTTACAGTCAACCATTAATCGGAAAGTATTTATAATAGTCGTATTTTAATAGCATCTAAAGACCACCGTATTATTATCAGTATAAACTTAGTTTTGCGTACACATTAATTTAAACTAAAATAAAAGAAATTTAAAATTCTAGGTTCAATAGTTATTATTTTCCCACCCCTTAACCCTACTGCGCTTAAGATTTGCCCGGTTCAACTTTGGTAAATATCCTTATAACAATTTTACCAGAATATGATAGAATTGATTTTAAGGAAATTTACATAATTGAAACCCCCGTATCGCAAAATCCACTCCCTCACTGACCCCCTCGACTCTTGATACAGACGGAAGAGTAACCCCTTGGCTACCACTTCCTAGGCCTAAGCAAATCTTAAGTTTACAGTCAACCTTTAATAGGAAAGTATATATAATAGTCATTATATTTTAATAGCATCTGAAGTGCACCGTATTAGCAGTATAAACATAGTTATGCGTACACATTAATTTAAAGTAAAAGAAAAGAAATTTAAAATTCTAGGTTCAAAAGTTATTGTTTTCCCACCCCTTAACCCTACTGCGCTTAAGATATGCCCGGTTCAACTTTGGTAAATATCATTAAAACAATTTTACCAGAATATGATAGAATTGATTTTAAGGATATTTACATAATTGAAACCCCCGTATCGCAAAATCCACTCCCTCACTGACCCCCTCGACTCTTGATACAGACGGAAGAGTAACCCCTTGGCTACCACTTCCTAGGCCTGAGCAAATATTAAGTTTACAGTCAACCATTAATCGGAAAGTATTTATAATAGTCGTATTTTAATAGCATTTAAAGAGCACCGTATTATTATCAGTATAAACTTAGTTTTGCGTACACATTAATTTAAACTAAAAATAAAATTTTAAATTCTAAGTTTAAAAGTTAGTTTTCCCACCCCTTAACCCTACTGCGCTTAAGATTTGCCCGGTTCAACTTTGGTAAATATCCTTATAACAATTTTACCAGAATATGATAGAATTGATTTTAAGAATGTTTACATAATTGAAACACCCGTATCGCAAAATCCACTCCCTCACTGACCCCCTCGTCTCTTGATACAGACGGAAGTGTAACCCCTTGGCTACTACTTCCTAGGCCTCAGCAAATCTTAAGTTTACAGTCAACCATTAATCTGAAAGTATTATAATAGTCGTATTTTAATAGCATCTAAAGAGCACCGTATTAGCAGTATAAACATAGTTATGCGTACACATTAATTTAAAGTAAAAGAAAAGAAATTTAAAATTCTAGGTTCAAAAGTTATTGTTTTCCCACCCCTTAACCCTACTGCGCTTAAGATTTGCCCGGTTCAACTTTGGTAAATATCCTTATAACAATTTTACCAGAATATGATAGAATTGATTTTAAGAATATTTACATAATTGAAACCCCCGTATCGCAAAATCCACTCCCTCACTGACCCCCTCGACTCTTGATACAGACAGAAGAGTAACCCCTTGGCTACCACTTCCTAGGCCTGAGCAAATATTAAGTTTACAGTCAACCATTAATCTGAAAGTATTTATAATAGTCGAATTTTAATAGCATCTAAAGAGCACCGTATTATTATCAGTATAAACTTAGTTTTTCGTACACATTAATTTAAACTAAAAATAAAATTTTAAATTCTAAGTTTAAAAGTTAGTTTTCCCACCCCTTAACCCTACTGCGCTTAAGATTTGCCCGGTTCAACTTTGGTGAATATCCTTATAACAATTTTACCAGAATATGATAGAATTGATTTTAAGAATATTTACATAATTGAAACCCACGTATCGCAAAATCCACTCCCTAACTGACCCCCTCGACTCTTGATACAGGCGGAAGAGTAACCCCTTGGCTAACACTTCCTAGGCCTGAGCAAATATTAAGTTTACAGTCAACCATTAATCTGAAAGTATTTATAATAGTCGTATTTTAATAGCATATAAAGAGCACCGTATTATTATCAGTATCAACTTAGTTTTTCGTACACATTAATTTAAACTAAAAATAAAATTTTAAATTCTAAGTTTAAAAGTTAGTTTTCCCACCCCTTAACCCTACTGCGCTTAAGATTTGCCCGGTTCAACTTTGGTGAATATCCTTATAACAATTTTACCAGAATATGATAGAATTGTTTTTAAGAATATTTACATAATTGAAACCCACGTATCGCAAAATCCACTCCCTCACTGACCCCCTCGACTCTTGATACAGACGGAAGAGTAACCCCTTGGCTACCACTTCCTAGGCCTGAGCAAATATTAAGTTTACAGTCAACCATTAATCGGAAAGTATTTATAATAGTCGTATTTTAATAGCATCTAAAGACCACCGTATTATTATCAGTATAAACTTAGTTTTGCGTACACATTAATTTAAACTAAAATAAAAGAAATTTAAAATTCTAGGTTCAATAGTTATTATTTTCCCACCCCTTAACCCTACTGCGCTTAAGATTTGCCCGGTTCAACTTTGGTAAATATCCTTATAACAATTTTACCAGAATATGATAGAATTGATTTTAAGGAAATTTACATAATTGAAACCCCCGTATCGCAAAATCCACTCCCTCACTGACCCCCTCGACTCTTGATACAGACGGAAGAGTAACCCCTTGGCTACCACTTCCTAGGCCTAAGCAAATCTTAAGTTTACAGTCAACCTTTAATAGGAAAGTATATATAATAGTCATTATATTTTAATAGCATCTGAAGTGCACCGTATTAGCAGTATAAACATAGTTATGCGTACACATTAATTTAAAGTAAAAGAAAAGAAATTTAAAATTCTAGGTTCAAAAGTTATTGTTTTCCCACCCCTTAACCCTACTGCGCTTAAGATATGCCCGGTTCAACTTTGGTAAATATCATTAAAACAATTTTACCAGAATATGATAGAATTGATTTTAAGGATATTTACATAATTGAAACCCCCGTATCGCAAAATCCACTCCCTCACTGACCCCCTCGACTCTTGATACAGACGGAAGAGTAACCCCTTGGCTACCACTTCCTAGGCCTGAGCAAATATTAAGTTTACAGTCAACCATTAATCGGAAAGTATTTATAATAGTCGTATTTTAATAGCATTTAAAGAGCACCGTATTATTATCAGTATAAACTTAGTTTTGCGTACACATTAATTTAAACTAAAAATAAAATTTTAAATTCTAAGTTTAAAAGTTAGTTTTCCCACCCCTTAACCCTACTGCGCTTAAGATTTGCCCGGTTCAACTTTGGTAAATATCCTTATAACAATTTTACCAGAATATGATAGAATTGATTTTAAGAATGTTTACATAATTGAAACACCCGTATCGCAAAATCCACTCCCTCACTGACCCCCTCGTCTCTTGATACAGACGGAAGTGTAACCCCTTGGCTACTACTTCCTAGGCCTCAGCAAATCTTAAGTTTACAGTCAACCATTAATCTGAAAGTATTATAATAGTCGTATTTTAATAGCATCTAAAGAGCACCGTATTAGCAGTATAAACATAGTTATGCGTACACATTAATTTAAAGTAAAAGAAAAGAAATTTAAAATTCTAGGTTCAAAAGTTATTGTTTTCCCACCCCTTAACCCTACTGCGCTTAAGATTTGCCCGGTTCAACTTTGGTAAATATCCTTATAACAATTTTACCAGAATATGATAGAATTGATTTTAAGAATATTTACATAATTGAAACCCCCGTATCGCAAAATCCACTCCCTCACTGACCCCCTCGACTCTTGATACAGACAGAAGAGTAACCCCTTGGCTACCACTTCCTAGGCCTGAGCAAATATTAAGTTTACAGTCAACCATTAATCTGAAAGTATTTATAATAGTCGAATTTTAATAGCATCTAAAGAGCACCGTATTATTATCAGTATAAACTTAGTTTTTCGTACACATTAATTTAAACTAAAAATAAAATTTTAAATTCTAAGTTTAAAAGTTAGTTTTCCCACCCCTTAACCCTACTGCGCTTAAGATTTGCCCGGTTCAACTTTGGTGAATATCCTTATAACAATTTTACCAGAATATGATAGAATTGATTTTAAGAATATTTACATAATTGAAACCCACGTATCGCAAAATCCACTCCCTAACTGACCCCCTCGACTCTTGATACAGGCGGAAGAGTAACCCCTTGGCTAACACTTCCTAGGCCTGAGCAAATATTAAGTTTACAGTCAACCATTAATCTGAAAGTATTTATAATAGTCGTATTTTAATAGCATATAAAGAGCACCGTATTATTATCAGTATAAACATAGTTTTGCGTACACATTACTTTAAACTAAAAATAAAATTTAAAATTCTAAGTTAAAAGGTTATTAATTTCCCACCCCTTAACCCTACTGCGCTTAAGATTTGCCCCGTTCAACTTTGGTAAATATTCTTAAAACAATTTTACAAGAATATGATAGAAATAATTTAAGGATATTTACATAATTGAAACCCCCGTATCGCAAAATCCACTCCCTCACTGAACCCTCGACTCTTGATACAGACGGAAGAGTAACCCCTTGGCTACCACTTCCTAGGCCTAAGCAATTCTTAAGTTTACAGTCAACCTTTAATATGAAAGTATACATAATAGTCATTATATTTTAATAGCATCTGAAGTGCACCGTATTAGCAGTATAAACATAGTTATGCGTACACATTAATTTAAAGTAAAAGAAAAGAAATTTAAAATTCTAGGTTCAAAAGTTATTGTTTTCCCACCCCTTAACCCTACTGCGCTTAAGATATGCCCGGTTCAACTTTGGTAAATATCATTAAAACAATTTTACCAGAATATGATAGAATTGATTTTAAGGATATTTACATAATTGAAACCCCCGTATCGCAAAATCCACTCCCTCACTGACCCCCTCGTCTCTTGATACAGACGGAAGTGTAACCCCTTGGCTACCACTTCCTAGGCCTAAGCAAATCTTAAGTTTACAGTCAACCTTTAATAGGAAAGTATATAAATAGTCATATTTTAATAGCATCTAAAGTGCACCGTATTATCAGTATAAACATAGTTATGCGTACACATTAATTTAAAGTAAAAGAAAAGAAATTTAAAATTCTAGGTTCAAAAGTTATTGTTTTCCCACCCCTTAACCCTACTGCGCTTAAGATTTGCCCGGTTCAACTTTGGTAAATATCCTTATAACAATTTTACCAGAATATGATAGAATTGATTTTAAGAATATTTACATAATTGAAACCCCCGTATCGCAAAATCCACTCCCTCACTGACCCCCTCGACTCTTGATACAGACGGAAGAGTAACCCCTTGGCTACCACTTCCTAGGCCTGAGCAAATATTAAGTTTACAGTCAACCATTAATCTGAAAGTATTTATAATATTCGTATTTTAATAGCATCTAAAGAGCACCGTACTATTATCAGTATAAACTTAGTTTTGCGTACACATTATTTTAAACTAAAAATAAAATTTAAAATTCTAAGTTTAAAGGTTAGTTTTCCCACCCCTAAACCCTACTGCGCTTAAGATTTGCCCGGTTCAACTTTGGTAAATATCCTTATAACAATTTTACCAGAATATGATAGAATTGATTTTAAGAATATTTACATAATTGAAACCCCCGTATCGCAAAATACACTCCCTCACTGACCCCCTCGACTCTTGATACAGACGGAAGAGTAACCCCTTGGCTACCACTTCCTAGGCCTGAGCAAATATTAAGTTTACAGTCAACCATTAATCGGAAAGTATTTATAATAGTCGTATTTTAATAGCATCTAAAGACCACCGTATTATTATCAGTATAAACTTAGTTTTGCGTACACATTACTTTAAACTAAAATAAAAGAAATTTAAAATTCTAGGTTCAATAGTTATTATTTTCCCACCCCTTAACCCTACTGCGCTTAAGATTTGCCCGGTTCAACTTTGGTAAATATCCTTATAACAATTTTACCAGAATATGATAGAATTGATTTTAAGAATGTTTACATAATTGAAACACCCGTATCGCAAAATCCACTCCCTCACTGACCCCCTCGTCTCTTGATACAGACGGAAGTGTAACCCCTTGGCTACTACTTCCTAGGCCTAAGCAAATCTAAAGTTTACAGTCAACCTTTAATAGGAAAGTATATATAATAGCCATATTTTAATAGCATCTAAAGTGCACCGTATTATCAGTATAAACATAGTTATGCGTACACATTAATTTAAAGTAAAAGAAAAGAAATTTAAAATTCTAGGTTCAAAAGTTATTGTTTTCCCACCCCTTAACCCTACTGCGCTTAAGATTTGCCCGGTTCAACTTTGGTAAATATCCTTATAACAATTTTACCAGAATATGATAGAATTGCTTTTAAGAATATTTACATAATTGAAACCCCCGTATCGGAAATTCCACTCCCTCACTGACCCCCTCGACTCTTGATACAGACGGAAGAGTAACCCCTTGGCTACCACTTCCGAGGCCTGAGCAAATATTAAGTTTACAGTCAACCATTAATCGGAAAGTATTTATAATAGTCGTATTTTAATAGCATCTAAAGACCACCGTATTATTATCAGTATAAACTTAGTTTTGCGTACACATTAATTTAAACTAAAAATAAAATTTAAAATTCTAAGTTTAAAGGTTAGTTTTCCCACCCCTTAACCCTACTGCGCTTAAGATTTGCCCGGTTCAACTTTGGTAAATATCCTTATAACAATTTTACAAGAATATGATAGAATTGATTTTAAGAATATTTACATAATTGAAACACCCGTATCGCAAAATCCACTCCCTCACTGACCCCCTCGACTCTTGATACAGACAGAAGAGTAACCCCTTGGCTACCACTTCCTAGGCTTGAGCAAATATTAAGTTTACAGTCAACCATTAATCTGAAAGTATTTATAATAGTCGAATTTTAATAGCATCTAAAGAGCACCGTATTATTATCAGTATCAACTTAGTTTTTCGTACACATTAATTTAAACTAAAAATAAAATTTTAAATTCTAAGTTTAAAAGTTAGTTTTCCCACCCCTTAACCCTACTGCGCTTAAGATTTGCCCGGTTCAACTTTGGTGAATATCCTTATAACAATTTTACCAGAATATGATAGAATTGATTTTAAGAATATTTACATAATTGAAACCCACGTATCGCAAAATCCACTCCCTCACTGACCCCCTCGACTCTTGATACAGACGGAAGAGTAACCCCTTGGCTACCACTTCCTATGCCTGAGCAAATATTAAGTTTACAGTCAACCATTAATCGGAAAGTATTTATAATAGTCGTATTCTAATAGCATCTAAAGACCACCGTATTATTATCAGTATAAACTTAGTTTTGCGTACACATTAATTTAAACTAAAATAAAAGAAATTTAAAATTCTAGGTTCAATAGTTATTATTTTCCCACCCCTTAACCCTACTGCGCTTAAGATTTGCCCGGTTCAACTTTGGTAAATATCCTTATAACAATTTTACCAGAATATGATAGAATTGATTTTAAGGAAATTTACATAATTGAAACCCCCGTATCGCAAAATCCACTCCCTCACTGACCCCCTCGACTCTTGATACAGACGGAAGAGTAACCCCTTGGCTACCACTTCCTAGGCCTAAGCAAATCTTAAGTTTACAGTCAACCTTTAATAGGAAAGTATATATAATAGTCATTATATTTTAATAGCATCTGAAGTGCACCGTATTAGCAGTATAAACATAGTTATGCGTACACATTAATTTAAAGTAAAAGAAAAGATATTTAAAATTCTAGGTTCAAAAGTTATTGTTTTCCCACCCCTTAACCCTACTGCGCTTAAGATATGCCCGGTTCAACTTTGGTAAATATCATTAAAACAATTTTACCAGAATATGATAGAATTGATTTTAAGGATATTTACATAATTGAAACCCCCGTATCGCAAAATCCACTCCCTCACTGACCCCCTCGACTCTTGATACAGACGGAAGAGTAACCCCTTGGCTACCACTTCCTAGGCCTGAGCAAATATTAAGTTTACAGTCAACCATTAATCGGAAAGTATTTATAATAGTCGTATTTTAATAGCATCTAAAGAGCACCGTATTATTATCAGTATAAACTTAGTTTTGCGTACACATTAATTTAAACTAAAAATAAAATTTTAAATTCTAAGTTTAAAAGTTAGTTTTCCCACCCCTTAACCCTACTGCGCTTAAGATTTGCCCGGTTCAACTTTGGTAAATATCCTTATAACAATTTTACCAGAATATGATAGAATTGATTTTAAGAATGTTTACATAATTGAAACACCCGTATCGCAAAATCCACTCCCTCACTGACCCCCTCGTCTCTTGATACAGACGGAAGTGTAACCCCTTGGCTACTACTTCCTAGGCCTCAGCAAATCTTAAGTTTACAGTCAACCATTAATCTGAAAGTATTATAATAGTCGTATTTTAATAGCATCTAAAGAGCACCGTATTAGCAGTATAAACATAGTTATGCGTACACATTAATTTAAAGTAAAAGAAAAGAAATTTAAAATTCTAGGTTCAAAAGTTATTGTTTTCCCACCCCTTAACCCTACTGCGCTTAAGATTTGCCCGGTTCAACTTTGGTAAATATCCTTATAACAATTTTACCAGAATATGATAGAATTGATTTTAAGAATATTTACATAATTGAAACCCCCGTATCGCAAAATCCACTCCCTCACTGACCCCCTCGACTCTTGATACAGACAGAAGAGTAACCCCTTGGCTACCACTTCCTAGGCCTGAGCAAATATTAAGTTTACAGTCAACCATTAATCTGAAAGTATTTATAATAGTCGAATTTTAATAGCATCTAAAGAGCACCGTATTATTATCAGTATAAACTTAGTTTTTCGTACACATTAATTTAAACTAAAAATAAAATTTTAAATTCTAAGTTTAAAAGTTAGTTTTCCCACCCCTTAACCCTACTGCGCTTAAGATTTGCCCGGTTCAACTTTGGTGAATATCCTTATAACAATTTTACCAGAATATGATAGAATTGATTTTAAGAATATTTACATAATTGAAACCCACGTATCGCAAAATCCACTCCCTCACTGACCCCCTCGACTCTTGATACAGGCGGAAGAGTAACCCCTTGGCTAACACTTCCTAGGCCTGAGCAAATATTAAGTTTACAGTCAACCATTAATCTGAAAGTATTTATAATAGTCGTATTTTAATAGCATATAAAGAGCACCGTATTATTATCAGTATAAACATAGTTTTGCGTACACATTACTTTAAACTAAAAATAAAATTTAAAATTCTAAGTTAAAAGGTTATTAATTTCCCACCCCTTAACCCTACTGCGCTTAAGATTTGCCCCGTTCAACTTTGGTAAATATTCTTAAAACAATTTTACAAGAATATGATAGAAATAATTTAAGGATATTTACATAATTGAAACCCCCGTATCGCAAAATCCACTCCCTCACTGAACCCTCGACTCTTGATACAGACGGAAGAGTAACCCCTTGGCTACCACTTCCTAGGCCTAAGCAATTCTTAAGTTTACAGTCAACCTTTAATATGAAAGTATACATAATAGTCATTATATTTTAATAGCATCTGAAGTGCACCGTATTAGCAGTATAAACATAGTTATGCGTACACATTAATTTAAAGTAAAAGAAAAGAAATTTAAAATTCTAGGTTCAAAAGTTATTGTTTTCCCACCCCTTAACCCTACTGCGCTTAAGATATGCCCGGTTCAACTTTGGTAAATATCATTAAAACAATTTTACCAGAATATGATAGAATTGATTTTAAGGATATTTACATAATTGAAACCCCCGTATCGCAAAATCCACTCCCTCACTGACCCCCTCGTCTCTTGATACAGACGGAAGTGTAACCCCTTGGCTACCACTTCCTAGGCCTAAGCAAATCTTAAGTTTACAGTCAACCTTTAATAGGAAAGTATATAAATAGTCATATTTTAATAGCATCTAAAGTGCACCGTATTATCAGTATAAACATAGTTATGCGTACACATTAATTTAAAGTAAAAGAAAAGAAATTTAAAATTCTAGGTTCAAAAGTTATTGTTTTCCCACCCCTTAACCCTACTGCGCTTAAGATTTGCCCGGTTCAACTTTGGTAAATATCCTTATAACAATTTTACCAGAATATGATAGAATTGATTTTAAGAATATTTACATAATTGAAACCCCCGTATCGCAAAATCCACTCCCTCACTGACCCCCTCGACTCTTGATACAGACGGAAGAGTAACCCCTTGGCTACCACTTCCTAGGCCTGAGCAAATATTAAGTTTACAGTCAACCATTAATCTGAAAGTATTTATAATATTCGTATTTTAATAGCATCTAAAGAGCACCGTATTATTATCAGTATAAACTTAGTTTTGCGTACACATTATTTTAAACTAAAAATAAAATTTAAAATTCTAAGTTTAAAGGTTAGTTTTCCCACCCCTTAACCCTACTGCGCTTAAGATTTGCCCGGTTCAACTTTGGTAAATATCCTTATAACAATTTTACCAGAATATGATAGAATTGATTTTAAGAATATTTACATAATTGAAACCCCCGTATCGCAAAATCCACTCCCTCACTGACCCCCTCGACTCTTGATACAGACGGAAGTGTAACCCCTTGGCTACCACTTCCTAGGCCTGAGCAAATATTAAGTTTACAGTCAACCATTAATCGGAAAGTATTTATAATAGTCGTATTTTAATAGCATCTAAAGACCACCGTATTATTATCAGTATAAACTTAGTTTTGCGTACACATTAATTTAAACTAAAATAAAAGAAATTTAAAATTCTAGGTTCAATAGTTATTATTTTCCCACCCCTTAACCCTACTGCGCTTAAGATTTGCCCGGTTCAACTTTGGTAAATATCCTTATAACAATTTTACCAGAATATGATAGAATTGATTTTAAGAATGTTTACATAATTGAAACCCCCGTATCGCAAAATCCACTCCCTCACTGACCCCCTCGTCTCTTGATACAGACGGAAGTGTAACCCCTTGGCTACCACTTCCTAGGCCTAAGCAAATCTTAAGTTTACAGTCAACCTTTAATAGGAAAGTATATAAATAGTCATATTTTAATAGCATCTAAAGTGCACCGTATTATCAGTATAAACATAGTTATGCGTACACATTAATTTAAAGTAAAAGAAAAGAAATTTAAAATTCTAGGTTCAAAAGTTATTGTTTTCCCACCCCTTAACCCTACTGCGCTTAAGATTTGCCCGGTTCAACTTTGGTAAATATCCTTATAACAATTTTACCAGAATATGATAGAATTGATTTTAAGAATATTTACATAATTGAAACCCCCGTATCGCAAAATCCACTCCCTCACTGACCCCCTCGACTCTTGATACAGACGGAAGAGTAACCCCTTGGCTACCACTTCCTAGGCCTGAGCAAATATTAAGTTTACAGTCAACCATTAATCTGAAAGTATTTATAATATTCGTATTTTAATAGCATCTAAAGAGCACCGTATTATTATCAGTATAAACTTAGTTTTGCGTACACATTATTTTAAACTAAAAATAAAATTTAAAATTCTAAGTTTAAAGGTTAGTTTTCCCACCCCTTAACCCTACTGCGCTTAAGATTTGCCCGGTTCAACTTTGGTAAATATCCTTATAACAATTTTTCCAGAATATGATAGAATTGATTTTAAGAATATTTACATAATTGAAACCCCCGTATCGCAAAATCCACTCCCTCACTGACCCCCTCGACTCTTGATACAGACGGAAGTGTAACCCCTTGGCTACCACTTCCTAGGCCTGAGCAAATATTAAGTTTACAGTCAACCATTAATCGGAAAGTATTTATAATAGTCGTATTTTAATAGCATCTAAAGACCACCGTATTATTATCAGTATAAACTTAGTTTTGCGTACACATTAATTTAAACTAAAATAAAAGAAATTTAAAATTCTAGGTTCAATAGTTATTATTTTCCCACCCCTTAACCCTACTGCGCTTAAGATTTGCCCGGTTCAACTTTGGTAAATATCCTTATAACAATTTTACCAGAATATGATAGAATTGATTTTAAGAATGTTTACATAATTGAAACACCCGTATCGCAAAATCCACTCCCTCACTGACCCCCTCGTCTCTTGATACAGACGGAAGTGTAACCCCTTGGCTACTACTTCCTAGGCCTAAGCAAATCTTAAGTTTACAGTCAACCTTTAATAGGAAAGTATATATAATAGCCATATTTTAATAGCATCTAAAGTGCACCGTATTATCAGTATAAACATAGTTATGCGTACACATTAATTTAAAGTAAAAGAAAAGAAATTTAAAATTCTAGGTTCAAAAGTTATTGTTTTCCCACCCCTTAACCCTACTGCGCTTAAGATTTGCCCGGTTCAACTTTGGTAAATATCCTTATAACAATTTTACCAGAATATGATAGAATTGCTTTTAAGAATATTTACATAATTGAAACCCCCGTATCGGAAATTCCACTCCCTCACTGACCCCCTCGACTCTTGATACAGACGGAAGAGTAACCCCTTGGCTACCACTTCCGAGGCCTGAGCAAATATTAAGTTTACAGTCAACCATTAATCGGAAAGTATTTATAATAGTCGTATTTTAATAGCATCTAAAGACCACCGTATTATTATCAGTATAAACTTAGTTTTGCGTACACATTAATTTAAACTAAAATAAAAGAAATTTAAAATTCTAGGTTCAATAGTTATTATTTTCCCACCCCTTAACCCTACTGCGCTTAAGATTTGCCCGGTTCAACTTTGGTAAATATCCTTATAACAATTTTACCAGAATATGATAGAATTGATTTTAAGGAAATTTACATAATTGAAACCCCCGTATCGCAAAATCCACTCCCTCACTGACCCCCTCGACTCTTGATACAGACGGAAGAGTAACCCCTTGGCTACCACTTCCTAGGCCTAAGCAAATCTTAAGTTTACAGTCAACCTTTAATAGGAAAGTATATATAATAGTCATTATATTTTAATAGCATCTGAAGTGCACCGTATTAGCAGTATAAACATAGTTATACGTACACATTAATTTAAAGTAAAAGAAAAGAAATTTAAAATTCTAGGTTCAAAAGTTATTGTTTTCCCACCCCTTAACCCTACTGCGCTTAAGATATGCCCGGTTCAACTTTGGTAAATATCATTAAAACAATTTTACCAGAATATGATAGAATTGATTTTAAGAATGTTTACATAATTGAAACACCCGTATCGCAAAATCCACTCCCTCACTGACCCCCTCGTCTCTTGATACAGACGGAAGTGTAACCCCTTGGCTACTACTTCCTAGGCCTAAGCAAATCTTAAGTTTACAGTCAACCATTAATCTGAAAGTATTATAATAGTCGTATTTTAATAGCATCTAAAGAGCACCGTATTAGCAGTATAAACATAGTTATGCGTACACATTAATTTAAAGTAAAAGAAAAGAAATTTAAAATTCTAGGTTCAAAAGTTATTGTTTTCCCACCCCTTAACCCTACTGCGCTTAAGATTTGCCCGGTTCAACTTTGGTAAATATCCTTATAACAATTTTACCAGAATATGATAGAATTGATTTTAAGAATATTTACATAATTGAAACCCACGTATCGCAAAATCCACTCCCTCACTGACCCCCTCGACTCTTGATACAGACGGAAGAGTAACCCCTTGGCTACCACTTCCTAGGCCTGAGCAAATATTAAGTTTACAGTCAACCATTAATCGGAAAGTATTTATAATAGTCGTATTTTAATAGCATCTAAAGACCACCGTATTATTATCAGTATAAACTTAGTTTTGCGTACACATTAATTTAAACTAAAATAAAAGAAATTTAAAATTCTAGGTTCAATAGTTATTATTTTCCCACCCCTTAACCCTACTGCGCTTAAGATTTGCCCGGTTCAACTTTGGTAAATATCCTTATAACAATTTTACCAGAATATGATAGAATTGATTTTAAGGAAATTTACATAATTGAAACCCCCGTATCGCAAAATCCACTCCCTCACTGACCCCCTCGACTCTTGATACAGACGGAAGAGTAACCCCTTGGCTACCACTTCCTAGGCCTAAGCAAATCTTAAGTTTACAGTCAACCTTTAATAGGAAAGTATATATAATAGTCATTATATTTTAATAGCATCTGAAGTGCACCGTATTAGCAGTATAAACATAGTTATGCGTACACATTAATTTAAAGTAAAAGAAAAGAAATTTAAAATTCTAGGTTCAAAAGTTATTGTTTTCCCACCCCTTAACCCTACTGCGCTTAAGATATGCCCGGTTCAACTTTGCTAAATTTCATTAAAACAATTTTACCAGAATATGATAGAATTGATTTTAAGGATATTTACATAATTGAAACCCCCGTATCGCAAAATCCACTCCCTCACTGACCCCCTCGACTCTTGATACAGACGGAAGAGTAACCCCTTGGCTACCACTTCCTAGGCCTGAGCAAATATTAAGTTTACAGTCAACCATTAATCGGAAAGTATTTATAATAGTCGTATTTTAATAGCATCTAAAGAGCACCGTATTATTATCAGTATAAACTTAGTTTTGCGTACACATTAATTTAAACTAAAAATAAAATTTTAAATTCTAAGTTTAAAAGTTAGTTTTCCCACCCCTTAACCCTACTGCGCTTAAGATTTGCCCGGTTCAACATTGGTAAATATCCTTATAACAATTTTACCAGAATATGATAGAATTGATTTTAAGAATATTTACATAATTGAAACCCCCGTATCGCAAAATCCACTCCCTCACTGACCCCCTCGACTCTTGATACAGACAGAAGAGTAACCCCTTGGCTACCACTTCCTAGGCCTGAGCAAATATTAAGTTTACAGTCAACCATTAATCTGAAAGTATTTATAATAGTCGAATTTTAATAGCATCTAAAGAGCACCGTATTATTATTAGTATAAACTTAGTTTTTCGTACACATTAATTTAAACTAAAAATAAAATTTTAAATTCTAAGTTTAAAAGTTAGTTTTCCCACCCCTTAACCCTACTGCGCTTAAGATTTGCCCGGTTCAACTTTGGTGAATATCCTTATAACAATTTTACCAGAATATGATAGAATTGATTTTTAGAATATTTACATAATTGAAACCCACGTATCGCAAAATCCACTCCCTCACTGACCCCCTCGACTCTTGATACAGGCGGAAGAGTAACCCCTTGGCTAACACTTCCTAGGCCTGAGCAAATATTAAGTTTACAGTCAACCATTAATCTGAAAGTATTTATAATAGTCGTATTTTAATAGCATATAAAGAGCACCGTATTATTATCAGTATAAACATAGTTTTGCGTACACATTACCTTAAACTAAAAATAAAATTTAAAATTCTAAGTTAAAAAGTTATTGTTTTCCCACCCCTTAACCCTACTGCGCTTAAGATTTGCCCCGTTCAACTTTGGTAAATATCATTAAAACAATTTTACCAGAATATGATAGAATTGATTTTAAGGATATTTACATAATTGAAACCCACGTATCGCAAAATCCACTCCCTCTATGACCCTCCTCGTCTCTTGATACAGACGGAAGAGTAACCCCTTGGGTACCACTTCCTAGGCCTAAGCAAATCTTAAGTTTACAGTCAACCTTTAATATGAAAGTATATATAATAGTCATTATATTTTAATAGCATCTGAAGTGCACCGTATTAGCAGTATAAACATAGTTATGCGTACACATTAATTTAAAGTAAAAGAAAAGAAATTTAAAATTCTAGGTTCAAAAGTTATTGTTTTCCCACCCCTTAACCCTACTGCGCTTAAGATATGCCCGGTTCAACTTAGGTAAATATCATTAAAAATATTTTACCAGAATATGATAGAATTGATTTTAAGGATATTTACATAATTGAAACCCCCGTATCGCAAAATCCACTCCCTCACTGACCCCCTCGTCTCTTGATACAGACGGAAGAGTAAACCCTTGGCTACCACTTCCTAGGCCTGAGCAAATATTAAGTTTACAGTCAACCATTAATCTGAAAGTATTTATAATAGTCGTATTTTAATAGCATCTAAAGAGCACCGTATTAGCAGTATAAACATAGTTATGCGTACACATTAATTTAAAGTAAAAGAAAAGAAATTAAAAATTCTAGGTTCAAAAGTTATTGTTTTCCCACCCCTTTACCCTACTGCGCTTAAGATTTTCCCGGTTCAACTTTGGGAAATATCCTTATAACAATTTTACCAGAATATGATTTTAAGAATATTTACATAATTGAAACCACCGTATCGCAAAATCCACTCCCTCACTGACCCCCTCGTCTCTTGATACAGACGGAAGAGTAAACCCTTGGCTACCACTTCCTAGGCCTGAGCAAATATTAAGTTTACAGTCAACCATTAATCTGAAAGTATTTATAATAGTCGTATTTTAATAGCATCTAAAGAGCACCGTATTAGCAGTATAAACATAGTTATGCGTACACATTAATTTAAAGTAAAAGAAAAGAAATTTAAAATTCTAGGTTCAAAAGTTATTGTTTTCCCACCCCTTAACCCTACTGCGCTTAAGATTTGCCCGGTTCAACTTTGGTAAATATCCTTATAACAATTTTACCAGAATATGATAGAATTGATTTTAAGAATATTTACATAATTGAAACCCCCGTATCGCAAAATCCACTCCCTCACTGACCCCCTCGACTCTTGATACAGACGGAAGAGTAACCCCTTGGCTACCACTTCCTAGGCCTGAGCAAATATTAAGTTTACAGTCAACCATTAATCTGAAAGTATTTATAATAGTCGGATTTTAATAGCATCTAAAGAGCACCGTATTATTATCAGTATAAACTTAGTTTTGCGTACACATTAATTTAAACTAAAAATAAAATTTTAAATTCTAAGTTTAAAAGTTAGTTTTCCCACCCCTTAACCCTACTGCGCTTAAGATTTGCCCGGTTCAACTTTGGTGAATATCCTTATAACAATTTTACCAGAATATGATAGAATTGATTTTAAGAATATTTACATAATTGAAACACCCGTATCGCAAAATCCACTCCCTCACTGACCCCCTCGACTCTTGATACAGGCGGAAGAGTAACCCCTTGGCTAACACTTCCTAGGCCTGAGCAAATATTAAGTTTACAGTCAACCATTAATCTGAAAGTATTTATAATAGTCGTATTTTAATAGCATCTAAAGAGCACCGTATTATTATCAGTATAAACTTAGCTTTGCGTACACATTAATTTAAACTAAAAATAAAATTTAAAATTCTAAGTTTAAAAGTTAGTTTTCCCACCCCTTAACCCTACTGCGCTTAAGATTTGCCCGGTTCAACTTTGGGAAATATCCTTATAACAATTTTACCAGAATATGATAGAATTGATTTTAAGAATATTTACATAATTGAAACCCCCGTATCGCAAAATCCACTCCCTCACTGACCCCCTCGTCTCTTGATACAGACGGAAGAGTAACCCCTTAGCTACCACTTCCTAGGCCTGGGCAAATATTAAGTTTACAGTCAACCATTAATCTGAAAGTATTTATAATAGTCGTATTTTAATAGCATCTAAAGAGCACCGTATTAGCAGTATAAACATAGTTATGCGTACACATTAATTTAAAGTAAAAGAAAAGAAATTTAAAATTCTAGGTTCAAAAGTTATTGTTTTCCCACCCCTTAACCCTACTGCGCTTAAGATTTACCCGGTTCGACTTTGGTAAATATCATTAAAACAATTTTACCAGAATATGATAGAATTGATTTTAAGGATATTTACATAATTGAAACCCACGTATCGCAAAATCCACTCCCTCTATGTCCCTCCTCGTCTCTTGATACAGACGGAAGAGTAACCCCTTGGGTACCACTTCCTAGGCCTGAGCAAATATTAAGTTTACAGTCAACCATTAATCTGAAAGTATTTATAATAGTCGTATTTTAATAGCATCTAAAGAGCACCGTATTAGCAGTATAAACATAGTTATGCGTACACATTAATTTAAAGTAAAAGAAAAGAAATTTAAAATTCTAGGTTCAAAAGTTATTGTTTTCCCACCCCTTAACCCTACTGCGCTTAAGATTTGCCCGGTTCAACTTTGGTAAATATCCTTATAACAATTTTACCAGAATATGATAGAATTGATTTTAAGAATATTTACATAATTGAAACCCCCGTATCGCAAAATCCACTCCCTCACTGACCCCCTCGACTCTTGATACAGACGGAAGAGTAACCCCTTGGGTACCACTTCCTAGGCCTGAGCAAATATTAAGTTTACAGTCAACCATTAATCTGAAAGTATTTATAATAGTCGTATTTTAATAGCATCTAAAGAGCACCGTATTATTATCAGTATAAACATAGTTTTGCGTACACATTACTTTAAACTAAAAATAAAATTTAAAATTCTAAGTTAAAAGGTTATTAATTTCCCACCCCTTAACCCTACTGCGCTTAAGATTTGCCCCGTTCAACTTTGGTAAATATTCTTAAAACAATTTTACAAGAATATGATAGAATATATTTTAAGGATATTTACATAATTGAAAGCCCCGTATCGCAAAATCCACTCCCTCACTGACCCCCTCGACTTTTGATACAGACGGAAGAGTAACCCCTTGGCTACCACTTCCTAGGCCTGAGCAAATATTAAGTTTACAGTCAACCATTAATCTGAAAGTATTTATAATAGTCGGATTTTAATAGCATCTAAAGAGCACCGTATTATTATCAGTATAAGCTTAGTTTTTCGTACACATTAATTTAAACTAAAAATAAAATTTAAAATTCTAAGTTTAAAGGTTAGTTTTACCACCCCTTAACCCTACTGCGCTTAAGATTTGCCCGGTTCAACTTTGGTAAATATCCTTATAACAATTTTACCAGAATATGATAGAATTGATTTTAAGAATATTTACATAATTGAAACCCCCGTATCGCAAAATCCACTCCCTCACTGACCCCCTCGACTCTTGATACAGGCGGAAGAGTAACCCCTTGGCTAACACTTCCTAGGCCTGAGCAAATATTAAGTTTACAGTCAACCATTAATCTGAAAGTATTTATAATAGTCGTATTTTAATAGCATCTAAAGAGCACCGTATTAGCAGTATAAACATAGTTATGCGTACACATTAATTTAAAGTAAAAGAAAAGAAATTTAAAATTCTAGGTTCAAAAGTTATTGTTTTCCCACCCCTTAACCCTACTGCGCTTAAGATTTGCCCGGTTCGACTTTGGTAAATATCATTAAAACAATTTTACCAGAATATGATAGAATTGATTTTAAGGATATTTACATAATTGAAACCCACGTATCGCAAAATCCACTCCCTCTATGACCCTCCTCGTCTCTTGATACAGACGGAAGAGTAACCCCTTGGGTACCACTTCCTAGGCCTAAGCAAATCTTAAGTTTACAGTCAACCTTTAATATGAAAGTATATATAATAGTCATTATATTTTAATAGCATCTGAAGTGCACCGTATTAGCAGTATAAACATAGTTATGCGTACACATTAATTTAAAGTAAAAGAAAAGAAATTTAAAATTCTAGGTTCAAAAGTTATTGTTTTCCCACCCCTTAACCCTACTGCGCTTAAGATATGCCCGGTTCAATTTAGGTAAATATCATTAAAACAATTTTACCAGAATATGATAGAATTGATTTTAAGGATATTTACATAATTGAAACCCCCGTATCGCAAAATCCACTCCCTCACTGACCCCCTCGTCTCTTGATACAGACGGAAGTGTAACCCCTTGGCTACCACTTCCTAGGCCTAAGCAAATCATAAGTTTACAGTCAACCTTTAATAGGAAAGTATATATAATAGTCATATTTTAATAGCATCTAAAGTTCACCGTATTATCAGTATAAACATAGTTATGCGTACACATTAATTTAAAGTAAAAGAAAAGAAATTTAAAATTCTAGGTTCAAAAGTTATTGTTTTCCCACCCCTTAACCCTACTGCGCTTAAGATATGCCCGGTTCAACTTTGGTAAATATCATTAAAACAATTTTACCAGAATATGATAGAATTGATTTTAAGAATATTTACATAATTGAAACCCCCGTATCGCAAAATCCACTCCCTCACTGACCCACTCGACTCTTGATACAGACGGAAGAGTAACCCCTTGGCTACCACTTCCTAGGCCTGAGCAAATATTAAGTTTACAGTCAACCATTAATCTGAAAGTATTTATAATAGTCGGATTTTAATAGCATCTAAAGAGCACCGTATTATTATCAGTATAAACTTAGTTTTGCGTACACATTAATTTAAACTAAAAATAAAATTTAAAATTCTAAGTTTAAATGTTATTATTTTCCAACCCCTTAACCCTACTGCTCTTAAGATTTGCCCGGTTCAACTTTGGTAAATATCCTTAAAACAATTTTACCAGACTATGATAGAATTGATTTTAAGGATATTTACATAATTGAAACCCCCGTATCGCAAAATCCACTCCCTCACTGACCCCCTCGTCTCTTGATACAGACGGAAGAGTAACCCCTTGGCTACCACTTCCTAGGCCTAAGCAAATCTTAAGTTTACAGTCAACATTTAATATGAAAGTATATATAATAGTCATTATATTTTAATAGCATCTAAAGTGCACCGTATTAGCAGTATAAACATAGTTATGCGTACACATTAATTTAAAGTAAAAGAAAAGAAATTTAAAATTCTAGGTTCAAAAGTTATTGTTTTCCCACCCCTTAACCCTACTGCGCTTAAGATTTGCCCGGTTCAACTTTGGTAAATATCATTAAAACAATTTTACCAGAATATGATAGAATTGATTTTAAGGAAATTTACATAATTGAAACCCCCGTATCGCAAAATCCACTCCCTCACTGACCCCCTCGACTCTTGATACAGACGGAAGAGTAACCCCTTGGCTACCACTTCCTAGGCCTAAGCAAATCTTAAGTTTACAGTCAACCTTTAATATGAAAGTATATATAATAGTCATTATATTTTAATAGCATCTAAGTTGCACCGTATTAGCAGTATAAACATAGTTATGCGTACACATTAATTTAAAGTAAAAGAAAAGAAATTTAAAATTCTAGGTTCAAAAGTTATTGTTTTCCCACCCCTTAACCCTACTGCGCTTAAGATTTGCCCGGTTCAACTTTGGTAAATATCCTTATAACAATTTTACCAGAATATGATAGAATTGATTTTAAGAATATTTACATAATTGAAACCCCCGTATCGCAAAATCCACTCCCTCACTGACCCCCTCGACTCTTGATACAGACGGAAGAGTAACCCCTTGGCTACCACTTCCTAGGCCTGAGCAAATATTAAGTTTACAGTCAACCATTAATCTGAAAGTATTTATAATAGTCGGATTTTAATAGCATCTAAAGAGCACCGTATTATTATCAGTATAAACTTAGTTTTTCGTACACATTAATTTAAACTAAAAATAAAATTTTAAATTCTAAGTTTAAAAGTTAGTTTTCCCACCCCTTAACCCTACTGCTCTAAAGATTTGCCCGGTTCAACTTTGGTGAATATCCTTATAACAATTTTACCAGAATATGATAGAATTGATTTTAAGGATATTTACATAATTGAAACCCCCGTATCGCAAAATCCACTCCCTCACTGACCCCCTCGACTCTTGATACAGACGGAAGAGTAACCCCTTAGCTACCACTTCCTAGGCCAGAGCAAATATTAAGTTTACAGTCAACCATTAATCTGAAAGTATTTATAATAGTCGTATTTTAATAGCATCTAAAGAGCACCGTATTATTATTAGTATAAACTTAGTTTTGCGTACACATTAATTTAAACTAAAAATAAAATTTAAAATTCTAAGTTTAAAGGTTAGTTTTCCCACCCCTTAACCCTACTGCGCTTAAGATTTGCCCGGTTCAACCTTGGTAAATATTCTTAAAACAATTTTACAAGAATATGATAGAAATAATTTAAGGATATTTACATAATTGAAACCCCCGTATCGCAAAATCCACTCCCTCACTGACCCCTCGACTCTTGATACAGTTGGAAGAGTAACCCCTTGGCTACCACTTCCTAGGCCTAAGCAAATCTTAAGTTTACAGTCAACCTTTAATAGGAAAGTATATATAATAGTCATATTTTAATAGCATCTAAAGTGCACCGTATTATCAGTATAAACATAGTTATGCGTACACATTAATTTAAAGTAAAAGAAAAGAAATTTAAAATTCTAGGTTCAAAAGTTATTGTTTTCCCACCCCTTAACCCTACTGCGCTTAAGATTTGCCCGGTTCAACTTTGGTAAATATCCTTATAACTATTTTACCAGAATATGATAGAATTGCTTTTAAGAATATTTACATAATTGAAACCCCCGTATCGCAAATTCCACTCCCTCACTGACCCTCTCGACTCTTGATACAGACGGAAGAGTAACCCCTTGGCTACCACTTCCTAGGCCTGAGCAAATATTAAGTTTACAGTCAACCATTAATCGGAAAGTATTTATAATAGTAGTATTTTAATAGCATCTAAAGACCACCGTATTATTATCAGTATAAACTTAGTTTTGCGTATACATTAATTTAAACTAAAAATAAAATTTAAAATTCTAAGTTTAAAGGTTAGTTTTACCACCCCTTAACCCTACTGCGCTTAAGATTTGCCCGGTTCAACTTTGGTAAATATCCTTATAACAATTTTACCAGAATATGATAGAATTGATTTTAAGAATATTTACATAATTGAAACCCCCGTATCGCAAAATCCACTCCCTCACTGACCCCCTCGACGCTTGATACAGACGGAAGAGTAACCCCTTGGCTACCACTTCCTAGGCCTGAGCAAATATTAAGTTTACAGTCAACCATTAATCTGAAAGTATTTATAATTGTCGTATTTTAATAGCATCTAAAGAGTACAGTATTATTATCAGTATAAACTTACTTTTGTGTACACATTACTTTAAACTAAAAATAAAATTTAAAATTCTAAGTTAAAAGGTTATTAATTTCTCACCCCTTAACCCTACTGCGCTTAAGATTTGCCCTTTTCAACTTTGGTAAATATTCTTAAAACAATTTTACAAGAATATGATAGAATATATTTTAAGGATATTTACATAATTGAAACCCCCGTATCGCAAAATCCACTCCCTCACTGACCCCCCTCGTCTCTTGATACAGACGGAAGAGTAACCCCTTGGGTACCACTTCCTAGGCCTGAGCAAATATTAAGTTTACAGTCAACCATTAATCTGAAAGTATTTATAATAGTCGTATTTTAATAGCATCTAAAGAGCACCGTATTATTATCAGTATAAACTTAGTTTTGCGTACACATTAATTTAAACTAAAAATAAAATTTAAAATTCTAAGTTTAAAGGTTAGTTTTCCCACCCCTTAACCCTACTGCGCTTAAGATTTGCCCGGTTCAACTCCGGTTAATATCCTTATAACAATTTTACCAGAATATGATAGAATTGATTTTAAGAGTATTTACATAATTGAAACCCCCGTATCGCAAAATCCACTCCCTCACTGACCCCCTCGACTCTTGATACAGACGGAAGAGTAACCCCTTGGCTACCACTTCCTAGGCCTAAGCAAATCTTAAGTTTACAGTCAATCTTTAATATGAAAGTATATATAATAGTCATTATATTTTAATAACATCTAAAGTGCACCGTATTAGCAGTATAAACATAGTTATGCGTACACATTAATTTAAAGTAAAAGAAAAGAAATTTAAAATTCTAGGTTCAAAAGTTATTGTTTTCCCACCCCTTAACCCTACTGCGCTTAAGATTTGCCCGGTTCAACTTTGGTAAATATCCTTATAACAATTTTACCAGAATATGATAGAATTGATTTTAAGAATATTTACATAATTGAAACCCCCGTATCGCAAAATCCACTCCCTCACTGACCCACTCGACTCTTGATACAGACGGAAGAGTAACCCCTTGGGTACCACTTCCTAGGCCTGAGCAAATATTAAGTGTACAGTCAACCATTAATCTGAAATTATTTATAATAGTCGTATTTTAATAGCATCTAAAGAGCACCGTATTATTATCAGTATAAACATAGTTTTGCGTACACATTACTTTAAACTAAAAATAAAATTTAAAATTCTAAGTTAAAAGGTTATTAATTTCCCACCCCTTAACCCTACTGCGCTTAAGATTTGCCCCGTTCAACTTTGGTAAATATTCTTAAAACAATTTTACAAGAATATGATAGAATATATTTTAATGATATTTACATAATTGAAACCCCCGTATCGCAAAATCCACTCCCTCACTGACCCACTCGACTCTTGATACAGACGGAAGAGTAACCCCTTGGCTACCACTTCCTAGGCCTGAGCAAATATTAAGTTTACAGTCAACCATTAATCTGAAAGTATTTATAATAGTCGGATTTTAATAGCATCTAAAGAGCACCGTATTATTATCAGTATAAACTTAGTTTTGCGTACACATTAATTTAAACTAAAAATAAAATTTAAAATTCTAAGTTTAAATGTTATTATTTTCCAACCCCTTAACCCTACTGCGCTTAAGATTTGCCCGGTTCAACTTTGGTAAATATCCTTAAAACAATTTTACCAGACTATGATAGAATTGATTTTAAGGATATTTACATAATTGAAACCCCCGTATCGCAAAATCCACTCCCTCACTGACCCCCTCGTCTCTTGATACAGACGGAAGAGTAACCCCTTGGCTGCCACTTCCTAGGCCTAAGCAAATCTTAAGTTTACAGTCAACATTTAATATGAAAGTATATATAATAGTCATTATATTTTAATAGCATCTAAATTGCACCGTATTAGCAGTATAAACATAGTTATGCGTACACATTAATTTAAAGTAAAAGAAAAGAAATTTAAAATTCTAGGTTCAAAAGTTATTGTTTTCCCACCCCTTAACCCTACTGCGCTTAAGATTTGCCCGGTTCAACTTTGGTAAATATCCTTATAACAATTTTACCAGAATATGATAGAATTGATTTTAAGAATATTTACATAATTGAAACCCCCGTATCGCAAAATCCACTCCCTCACTGACCCCCTCGACTCTTGATACAGACGGAAGAGTAACCCCTTGGCTACCACTTCCTAGGCCTGAGCAAATATTAAGTTTACAGTCAACCATTAATCTGAAAGTATTTATAATAGTCGGATTTTAATAGCATCTAAAGAGCACCGTATTATTATCAGTATAAACTTAGTTTTTCGTACACATTAATTTAAACTAAAAATAAAATTTTAAATTCTAAGTTTAAAAGTTAGTTTTCCCACCCCTTAACCCTACTGCTCTAAAGATTTGCCCGGTTCAACTTTGGTGAATATCCTTATAACAATTTTACCAGAATATGATAGAATTGATTTTAAGGATATTTACATAATTGAAACCCCCGTATCGCAAAATCCACTCCCTCACTGACCCCCTCGACTCTTGATACAGACGGAAGAGTAACCCCTTAGCTACCACTTCCTAGGCCAGAGCAAATATTAAGTTTACAGTCAACCATTAATCTGAAAGTATTTATAATAGTCGTATTTTAATAGCATCTAAAGAGCACCGTATTATTATTAGTATAAACTTAGTTTTGCGTACACATTAATTTAAACTAAAAATAAAATTTAAAATTCTAAGTTTAAAGGTTAGTTTTCCCACCCCTTAACCCTACTGCGCTTAAGATTTGCCCGGTTCAACCTTGGTAAATATTCTTAAAACAATTTTACAAGAATATGATAGAAATAATTTAAGGATATTTACATAATTGAAACCCCCGTATCGCAAAATCCACTCCCTCACTGACCCCTCGACTCTTGATACAGTTGGAAGAGTAACCCCTTGGCTACCACTTCCTAGGCCTAAGCAAATCTTAAGTTTGCAGTCAACCTTTAATAGGAAAGTATATATAATAGTCATATTTTAATAGCATCTAAAGTGCACCGTATTATCAGTATAAACATAGTTATGCGTACACATTAATTTAAAGTAAAAGAAAAGAAATTTAAAATTCTAGGTTCAAAAGTTATTGTTTTCCCACCCCTTAACCCTACTGCGCTTAAGATTTGCCCGGTTCAACTTTGGTAAATATCCTTATAACTATTTTACCAGAATATGATAGAATTGCTTTTAAGAATATTTACATAATTGAAACCCCCGTATCGCAAATTCCACTCCCTCACTGACCCTCTCGTCTCTTGATACAGACGGAAGAGTAACCCCTTGGCTACCACTTCCTAGGCCTGAGCAAATATTAAGTTTACAGTCAACCATTAATCGGAAAGTATTTATAATAGTAGTATTTTAATAGCATCTAAAGACCACCGTATTATTATCAGTATAAACTTAGTTTTGCGTATACATTAATTTAAACTAAAAATAAAATTTAAAATTCTAAGTTTAAAGGTTAGTTTTACCACCCCTTAACCCTACTGCGCTTAAGATTTGCCCGGTTCAACTTTGGTAAATATCCTTATAACAATTTTACCAGAATATGATAGAATTGATTTTAAGAATATTTACATAATTGAAACCCCCGTATCGCAAAATCCACTCCCTCACTGACCCCCTCGACTCTTGATACAGACGGAAGAGTAACCCCTTGGCTACCACTTCCTAGGCCTGAGCAAATATTAAGTTTACAGTCAACCATTAATCTGAAAGTATTTATAATAGTCGGATTTTAATAGCATCTAAAGAGCACCGTATTATTATCAGTATAAACTTAGTTTTTCGTACACATTAATTTAAACTAAAAATAAAATTTAAAATTCTAAGTTTAAAGGTTAGTTTTCCCACCCCTTAACCCTACTGCGCTTAAGATTTGCCCGGTTCAACTCCGGTGAATATCCTTATAAAAATTTTACCAGAATATGACAGAATTGATTTTAAGAGTATTTACATAATTGAAACCCCCGTATCGCAAAATCCACTCCCTCACTGACCCCCTCGACTCTTGATACAGACGGAAGAGTAACCCCTTGGCTACCACTTCCTAGGCCTAAGCAAATCTTAAGTTTACAGTCAATCTTTAATATGAAAGTATATATAATAGTCATTATATTTTAATAACATCTAAAGTGCACCGTATTAGCAGTATAAACATAGTTATGCGTACACATTAATTTAAAGTAAAAGAAAAGAAATTTAAAATTCTAGGTTCAAAAGTTATTGTTTTCCCACCCCTTAACCCTACTGCGCTTAAGATTTGCCCGGTTCAACTTTGGGAAATATCCTTATAACAATTTTACCAGAATATGATAGAATTGATTTTAAGAATATTTACATAATTGAAACCCCCGTATCGCAAAATCCACTCCCTCACTGACCCCCTCGTCTCTTGATACAGACGGAAGAGTAACCCCTTAGCTACCACTTCCTAGGCCTGAGCAAATATTAAGTTTACAGTCAACCATTAATCTGAAAGTATTTATAATAGTCGTATTTTAATAGCATCTAAAGAGCACCGTATTAGCAGTATAAACATAGTTATGCGTACACATTAATTTAAAGTAAAAGAAAAGAAATTTAAAATTCTAGGTTCAAAAGTTATTGTTTTCCCACCCCTTAACCCTACTGCGCTTAAGATTTGCCCGGTTCAACTTTGGGAAATATCCTTATAACAATTTTACCAGAATATGATAGAATTGATTTTAAGAGTATTTACATAATTGAAAAACCCGTATCGCAAAATCCACTCCCTCACTGACCCCCTCGACTCTTGATACAGACGGAAGAGTAACCCCTTGGCTACCACTTCCTAGGCCTAAGCAAATCTTAAGTTTACAGTCAATCTTTAATATGAAAGTATATATAATAGTCATTATATTTTAATAACATCTAAAGTGCACCGTATTAGCAGTATAAACATAGTTATGCGTACACATTAATTTAAAGTAAAAGAAAAGAAATTTAAAATTCTAGGTTCAAAAGTTATTGTTTTCCCACCCCTTAACCCTACTGCGCTTAAGATTTGCCCGGTTCAACTTTGGTAAATATCCTTATAACAATTTTACCAGAATATGATAGAATTGCTTTTAAGAATATTTACATAATTGAAACCCCCGTATCGCAAATTCCACTCCCTCACTGACCCTCTCGTCTCTTGATACAGACGGAAGAGTAACCCCTTGGCTACCACTTCCTAGGCCTGAGCAAATATTAAGTTTACAGTCAACCATTAATCGGAAAGTATTTATAATAGTAGTATTTTAATAGCATCTAAAGACCACCGTATTATTATCAGTATAAACTTAGTTTTGCGTATACATTAATTTAAACTAAAAATAAAATTTAAAATTCTAAGTTTAAAGGTTAGTTTTACCACCCCTTAACCCTACTGCGCTTAAGATTTGCCCGGTTCAACTTTGGTAAATATCCTTATAACAATTTTACCAGAATATGATAGAATTGATTTTAAGAATATTTACATAATTGAAACCCCCGTATCGCAAAATCCACTCCCTCACTGACCCCCTCGACTCTTGATACAGACGGAAGAGTAACCCCTTGGCTACCACTTCCTAGGCCTGAGCAAATATTAAGTTTACAGTCAACCATTAATCTGAAAGTATTTATAATAGTCGGATTTTAATAGCATCTAAAGAGCACCGTATTATTATCAGTATAAACTTAGTTTTGCGTACACATTAATTTAAACTAAAAATAAAATTTAAAATTCTAAGTTTAAATGTTATTATTTTCCAACCCCTTAACCCTACTGCGCTTAAGATTTGACCGGTTCAACTTTGGTAAATATCCTTAAAACAATTTTACCAGACTATGATAGAATTGATTTTAAGGATATTTACATAATTGAAACCCCGTATCGCAAAATCCACTCCCTCACTGACCCCCTCGTCTCTTGATACAGACGGAAGAGTAACCCCTTGGCTACCACTTCCTAGGCCTAAGCAAATCTTAAGTTTACAGTCAACATTTAATATGAAAGTATATATAATAGTCATTATATTTTAATAGCATCTAAAGTGCACCGTATTAGCAGTATAAACATAGTTATGCGTACACATTAATTTAAAGTAAAAGAAAAGAAATTTAAAATTCTAGGTTCAAAAGTTATTGTTTTCCCACCCCTTAACCCTACTGCGCTTAAGATTTGCCCGGTTCAACTTTGGTAAATATCATTAAAACAATTTTACCAGAATATGATAGAATTGATTTTAAGGAAATTTACATAATTGAAACCCCCGTATCGCAAAATCCACTCCCTCACTGACCCCCTCGACTCTTGATACAGACGGAAGAGTAACCCCTTGGCTACCACTTCCTAGGCCTAAGCAAATCTTAAGTTTACAGTCAACCTTTAATATGAAAGTATATATAATAGTCATTATATTTTAATAGCATCTAAATTGCACCGTATTATCAGTATAAACATAGTTATGCGTACACATTAATTTAAAGTAAAAGAAAAGAAATTTAAAATTCTAGGTTCAAAAGTTATTGTTTTCCCACCCCTTAACCCTACTGCGCTTAAGATTTGCCCGGTTCAACTTTGGTAAATATCCTTATAACTATTTTACCAGAATATGATAGAATTGCTTTTAAGAATATTTACATAATTGAAACCCCCGTATCGCAAATTCCACTCCCTCACTGACCCTCTCGTCTCTTGATACAGACGGAAGAGTAACCCCTTGGCTACCACTTCCTAGGCCTGAGCAAATATTAAGTTTACAGTCAACCATTAATCGGAAAGTATTTATAATAGTAGTATTTTAATAGCATCTAAAGACCACCGTATTATTATCAGTATAAACTTAGTTTTGCGTATACATTAATTTAAACTAAAAATAAAATTTAAAATTCTAAGTTTAAAGGTTAGTTTTACCACCCCTTAACCCTACTGCGCTTAAGATTTGCCCGGTTCAACTTTGGTAAATATCCTTATAACAATTTTACCAGAATATGATAGAATTGATTTTAAGAATATTTACATAATTGAAACCCCCGTATCGCAAAATCCACTCCCTCACTGACCCCCTCGACTCTTGATACAGACGGAAGAGTAACCCCTTGGCTACCACTTCCTAGGCCTGAGCAAATATTAAGTTTACAGTCAACCATTAATCTGAAAGTATTTATAATAGTCGGATTTTAATAGCATCTAAAGAGCACCGTATTATTATCAGTATAAACTTAGTTTTTCGTACACATTAATTTAAACTAAAAATAAAATTTAAAATTCTAAGTTTAAAGGTTAGTTTTCCCACCCCTTAACCCTACTGCGCTTAAGATTTGCCCGGTTCAACTCCGGTGAATATCCTTATAACAATTTTACCAGAATATGACAGAATTGATTTTAAGAGTATTTACATAATTGAAACCCCCGTATCGCAAAATCCACTCCCTCACTGACCCCCTCGACTCTTGATACAGACGGAAGAGTAACCCCTTGGCTACCACTTCCTAGGCCTAAGCAAATCTTAAGTTTACAGTCAACATTTAATATGAAAGTATATATAATAGTCATTATATTTTAATAGCATCTAAAGTGCACCGTATTAGCAGTATAAACATAGTTATGCGTACACATTAATTTAAAGTAAAAGAAAAGAAATTTAAAATTCTAGGTTCAAAAGTTATTGTTTTCCCACCCCTTAACCCTACTGCGCTTAAGATTTGCCCGGTTCAACTTTGGTAAATATCATTAAAACAATTTTACCAGAATATGATAGAATTGATTTTAAGGAAATTTACATAATCGAAACCCCCGTATCGCAAAATCCACTCCCTCACTGACCCCCTCGACTCTTGATACAGACGGAAGAGTAACCCCTTGGCTACCACTTCCTAGGCCTAAGCAAATCTTAAGTTTACAGTCAACCTTTAATATGAAAGTATATATAATAGTCATTATATTTTAATAGCATCTAAATTGCACCGTATTATCAGTATAAACATAGTTATGCGTACACATTAATTTAAAGTAAAAGAAAAGAAATTTAAAATTCTAGGTTCAAAAGTTATTGTTTTCCCACCCCTTAACCCTACTGCGCTTAAGATTTGCCCGGTTCAACTTTGGTAAATATCCTTATAACTATTTTACCAGAATATGATAGAATTGCTTTTAAGAATATTTACATAATTGAAACCCCCGTATCGCAAATTCCACTCCCTCACTGACCCTCTCGTCTCTTGATACAGACGGAAGAGTAACCCCTTGGCTACCACTTCCTAGGCCTGAGCAAATATTAAGTTTACAGTCAACCATTAATCGGAAAGTATTTATAATAGTAGTATTTTAATAGCATCTAAAGACCACCGTATTATTATCAGTATAAACTTAGTTTTGCGTATACATTAATTTAAACTAAAAATAAAATTTAAAATTCTAAGTTTAAAGGTTAGTTTTACCACCCCTTAACCCTACTGCGCTTAAGATTTGCCCGGTTCAACTTTGGTAAATATCCTTATAACAATTTTACCAGAATATGATAGAATTGATTTTAAGAATATTTACATAATTGAAACCCCCGTATCGCAAAATCCACTCCCTCACTGACCCCCTCGACTCTTGATACAGACGGAAGAGTAACCCCTTGGCTACCACTTCCTAGGCCTGAGCAAATATTAAGTTTACAGTCAACCATTAATCTGAAAGTATTTATAATAGTCGGATTTTAATAGCATCTAAAGAGCACCGTATTATTATCAGTATAAACTTAGTTTTTCGTACACATTAATTTAAACTAAAAATAAAATTTAAAATTCTAAGTTTAAAGGTTAGTTTTCCCACCCCTTAACCCTACTGCGCTTAAGATTTGCCCGGTTCAACTCCGGTGAATATCCTTATAACAATTTTACCAGAATATGACAGAATTGATTTTAAGAGTATTTACATAATTGAAACCCCCGTATCGCAAAATCCACTCCCTCACTGACCCCCTCGACTCTTGATACAGACGGAAGAGTAACCCCTTGGCTACCACTTCCTAGGCCTGAGCAAATCTTAAGTTTACAGTCAATCTTTAATATGAAAGTATATATAATAGTCATTATATTTTAATAACATCTAAAGTGCACCGTATTAGCAGTATAAACATAGTTATGCGTACACATTAATTTAAAGTAAAAGAAAAGAAATTTAAAATTCTAGGTTCAAAAGTTATTGTTTTCCCACCCCTTAACCCTACTGCGCTTAAGATTTGCCCGGTTCAACTTTGGGAAATATCCTTATAACAATTTTACCAGAATATGATAGAATTGATTTTAAGAATATTTACATAATTGAAACCCCCGTATCGCAAAATCCACTCCCTCACTGACCCCCTCGTCTCTTGATACAGACGGAAGAGTAACCCCTTAGCTACCACTTCCTAGGCCTGAGCAAATATTAAGTTTACAGTCAACCATTAATCTGAAAGTATTTATAATAGTCGTATTTTAATAGCATCTAAAGAGCACCGTATTAGCAGTATAAACATAGTTATGCGTACACATTAATTTAAAGTAAAAGAAAAGAAATTTAAAATTCTAGGTTCAAAAGTTATAGTTTTCCCACCCCTTAACCCTACTGCGCTTAAGATTTGCCCGGTTCAACTTTGGGAAATATCCTTATAACAATTTTACCAGAATATGATAGAATTGATTTTAAGAGTATTTACATAATTGAAACCCCCGTATCGCAAAATCCACTCCCTCACTGACCCCCTCGACTCTTGATACAGACGGAAGAGTAACCCCTTGGCTACCACTTCCTAGGCCTAAGCAAATCTTAAGTTTACAGTCAATCTTTAATATGAAAGTATATATAATAGTCATTATATTTTAATAACATCTAAAGTGCACCGTATTAGCAGTATAAACATAGTTATGCGTACACATTAATTTAAAGTAAAAGAAAAGAAATTTAAAATTCTAGGTTCAAAAGTTATTGTTTTCCCACCCCTTAACCCTACTGCGCTTAAGATTTGCCCGGTTCAACTTTGGTAAATATCCTTATAACAATTTTACCAGAATATGATAGAATTGATTTTAAGAATATTTACATAATTGAAACCCCCGTATCGCAAAATCCACTCCCTCACTGACCCCCTCGACTCTTGATACAGACGGAAGAGTAACCCCTTGGCTACCACTTCCTAGGCCTGAGCAAATATTAAGTTTACAGTCAACCATTAATCTGAAAGTATTTATAATAGTCGGATTTTAATAGCATCTAAAGAGCACCGTATTATTATCAGTATAAACTTAGTTTTGCGTACACATTAATTTAAACTAAAAATAAAATTTAAAATTCTAAGTTTAAATGTTATTATTTTCCAACCCCTTAACCCTACTGCGCTTAAGATTTGACCGGTTCAACTTTGGTAAATATCCTTAAAACAATTTTACCAGACTATGATAGAATTGATTTTAAGGATATTTACATAATTGAAACCCCCGTATCGCAAAATCCACTCCCTCACTGACCCCCTCGTCTCTTGATACAGACGGAAGAGTAACCCCTTGGCTACCACTTCCTAGGCCTAAGCAAATCTTAAGTTTACAGTCAACATTTAATATGAAAGTATATATAATAGTCATTATATTTTAATGGCATCTAAAGTGCACCGTATTAGCAGTATAAACATAGTTATGCGTACACATTAATTTAAAGTAAAAGAAAAGAAATTTAAAATTCTAGATTCAAAAGTTATTGTTTTCCCACCCCTTAACCCTACTGCGCTTAAGATTTGCCCGGTTCAACTTTGGTAAATATCATTAAAACAATTTTACCAGAATATGATAGAATTGATTTTAAGGAAATTTACATAATTGAAACCCCCGTATCGCAAAATCCACTCCCTCACTGACCCCCTCGACTCTTGATACAGACGGAAGAGTAACCCCTTGGCTACTACTTCCTAGGCCTAAGCAAATCTTAAGTTTACAGTCAACCTTTAATATGAAAGTATATATAATAGTCATTATATTTTAATAGCATCTAAATTGCACCGTATTAGCAGTATAAACATAGTTATGCGTACACATTAATTTAAAGTAAAAGAAAAGAAATTTAAAATTCTAGGTTCAAAAGTTATTGTTTTCCCACCCCTTAACCCTACTGCGCTTAAGATTTGCCCGGTTCAACTTTGGTAAATATCATTAAAACAATTTTACCAGAATATGATAGAATTGATTTTAAGGATATTTACATAATTGAAACCCCCGTATCGCAAAATCCACTCCCTCACTGACCCCCTCGACTCTTGATACAGACGGAAGAGTAACCCCTTGGCTACCACTTCCTAGGCCTGAGCAAATATTAAGTTTACAGTCAACCATTAATCTGAAAGTATTTAAAATTGTCGTATTTTAATAGCATCTAAAGAGTACAGTATTATTATCAGTATAAACTTAGTTTTGTGTACACATTACTTTAAACTAAAAATAAAATTTAAAATTCTAAGTTAAAAGGTTATTAATTTCTCACCCCTTAACCCTACTGCGCTTAAGATTTGCCCTTTTCAACTTTGGTAAATATTCTTAAAACAATTTTACAAGAATATGATAGAATATATTTTAAGGATATTTACATAATTGAAACCCCCGTATCGCAAAATCCACTCCCTCACTGACCCCCCTCGTCTCTTGATACAGACGGAAGAGTAACCCCTTGGGTACCACTTCCTAGGCCTGAGCAAATATTAAGTTTACAGTCAACCATTAATCTGAAAGTATTTATAATAGTCGTATTTTAATAGCATCTAAAGAGCACCGTATTATTATCAGTAAAAACTTAGTTTTGCGTACACATTAATTTAAACTAAAAATAAAATTTAAAATTCTAAGTTTAAAGGTTAGTTTTCCCACCCCTTAACCCTACTGCGCTTAAGATTTGCCCGGTTCAACTCTGGTGAATATCCTTATAACAATTTTACCAGAATATGATAGAATTGATTTTAAGAGTATTTACATAATTGAAACCCCCGTATCGCAAAATCCACTCCCTCACTGACCCCCTCGTCTCTTGATACAGACGGAAGAGTAACCCCTTAGCTACCACTTCCTAGGCCTGAGCAAATATTAAGTTTACAGTCAACCATTAATCTGAAAGTATATATAATAGTCATTATATTTTAATAGCATCTGAAGTGCACCGTATTAGCAGTATAAACATAGTTATGCGTACACATTAATTTAAAGTAAAAGAAAAGAAATTTAAAATTCTAGGTTCAAAAGTTATTGTTTTCCCACCCTTTAACCCTACTGCGCTTAAGATATGCCCGGTTCAACTTTGGTAAATATCATTAAAACAATTTTACCAGAATATGATAGAATTGATTTTAAGGAAATTTACATAATTGAAACCCCCGTATCGCAAAATCCACTCCCTCACTGACCCCCTCGACTCTTGATACAGACGGAAGAGTAACCCCTTGGCTACCACTTCCTAGGCCTGAGCAAATATTAAGTTTACAGTCAACCATTAATCTGAAAGTATTTATAATAGTCGTATTTTAATAGCATCTAAAGAGCACCGTATTATTATCAGTATAAACATAGTTTTGCGTAGACATTACTTTAAAGTAAAAGAAAAGAAATTTAAAATTCTAGGTTCAAAAGTTATTGTTTTCCCACCCCTTAACCCTACTGCGCTTAAGATTTGCCCGGTTCAACTTTGGTAAATATCCTTATAACAATTTTACCAGAATATGATAGAATTGATTTTAAGAATATTTACATAATTGAAACCCCCGTATCGCAAAATCCACTCCCTCACTGACCCCCTCGACTCTTGATACAGACGGAAGAGTAACCCCTTGGCTACCACATCCTAGGCCTGAGCAAATATTAAGTTTACAGTCAACCATTAATCTGAAAGTATTTATAATAGTCGTATTTTAATAGCATCTAAAGAGCACCGTATTATTATCAGTATAAACTTAGTTTTGCGTACA
The DNA here is from genome assembly GCA_963932465.1 of Maratus speciosus. NCBI lineage: Eukaryota > Metazoa > Arthropoda > Arachnida > Araneae > Salticidae > Maratus > Maratus speciosus. The sequence goes on from OZ010798.1 coordinate 362,732,593, forward strand.
CATTAATTTAAACTAAAAATAAAATTTAAAATTCTAAGTTTAAAGGTTAGTTTTCCCACTCCTTAACCCTACTGCGCTTAAGATTTGCCCGGTTCAACTTTGGTAAATATCCTTATAACAATTTTACCAGAATATGATAGAATTGATTTTAAGAATATTTACATAATTGAAACCCCCGTATCGCAAAATCCACTCCCTCACTGACCCCCTCGACTCTTGATACAGACGGAAGAGTAACCCCTTGGCTACCACTTCCTAGGCCTAAGCAAATCTTAAGTTTACAGTCAACCTTTAATATGAAAGTATATATAATAGTCATTATATTTTAATAGCATCTAAAGTGCACCGTATTAGCAGTATAAACATAGTTATGCGTACACATTAATTTAAAGTAAAAGAAAAGAAATTAAAAATTCTAGGTTCAAAAGTTATTGTTTTCCCACCCCTTAACCCTACTGCGCTTAAGATTTGCCCGGTTCAACTTTGGGAAATATCCTTATAACTATTTTACCAGAATATGATAGAATTGATTTTAAGAATATTTACATAATTGAAACCCCCGTATCGCAAAATCCACTCCCTCACTGACCCCCTCGACTCTTGATACAGACGGAAGAGTAACCCCTTGGCTACCACTTCCTAGGCCTGAGCAAATATTAAGTTTACAGTCAACCATTAATCTGAAAGTATTTATAATAGTCGGATTTTAATAGCATCTAAAGAGCACCGTATTATTATCAGTATAAACTTAGTTTTTCGTACACATTAATTTAAACTAAAAATAAAATTTTAAATTCTAAGTTTAAAAGTTAGTTTTCCCACCCCTTAACCCTACTGCGCTTAAGATTTGCCCGGTTCAACTTTGGTGAATATCCTTATAACAATTTTACCAGAATATGATAGAATTGATTTTAAGGATATTTACATAATTGAAACCCCCGTATCGCAAAATCCACTCCCTCACTGACCCCCTCGACTCTTGATACAGACGGAAGAGTAACCCCTTAGCTACCACTTCCTAGGCCAGAGCAAATATTAAGTTTACAGTCAACCATTAATCTGAAAGTATTTATAATAGTCGTATTTTAATAGCATCTAAAGAGCACCGTATTATTATTAGTATAAACTTAGTTTTGCGTACACATTAATTTAAACTAAAAATAAAATTTAAAATTCTAAGTTTAAAGGTTAGTTTTCCCACCCCTTAACCCTACTGCGCTTAAGATTTGCCCGGTTCAACCTTGGTGAATATCCTTATAACAATTTTACCAGAATATGATAGAATTGATTTTAAGGAAATTTACATAATTGAAACCCCCGTATCGCAAAATCCACTCCCTCACTGACCCCCTAGACTCTTGATACAGACGGAAGAGTAACCCCTTGGCTACCACTTCCTAGGCCTGAGCAAATATTAAGTTTACAGTCAACCATTAATCTGAAAGTATTTATAATAGTCGTATTTTAATAGCATCTAAAGAGCACCGTATTATTATCAGTATAAACATAGTTTTGCGTACACATTACTTTAAACTAAAAATAAAATTTAAAATTCTAAGTTAAAAGGTTATTAATTTCCCACCCCTTAACCCTACTGCGCTTAAGATTTGCCCCGTTCAACTTTGGTAGATATTCTTAAAACAATTTTACAAGAATATGATAGAAATATTTTAAGGATATTTACATAATTGAAACCCCCGTATCGCAAAATCCACTCCCTCACTGACCCCCTCGACTCTTGATACAGGCGGAAGAGTAACCCCTTGGCTAACACTTCCTAGGCCTGAGCAAATATTAAGTTTACAGTCAACCATTAATCTGAAAGTATTTATAATAGTCGTATTTTAATAGCATCTAAAGAGCACCGTATTATTATCAGTATAAACTTAGCTTTGCGTACACATTAATTTAAACTAAAAATAAAATTTAAAATTCTAAGTTTAAAAGTTAGTTTTCCCACCCCTTAACCCTACTGCGCTTAAGATTTGCCCGGTTCAACTTTGGGAAATATCCTTATAACAATTTTACCAGAATATGATAGAATTGATTTTAAGAATATTTACATAATTGAAACCCCCGTATCGCAAAATCCACTCCCTCACTGACCCCCTCGTCTCTTGATACAGACGGAAGAGTAACCCCTTAGCTACCACTTCCTAGGCCTGAGCAAATATTAAGTTTACAGTCAACCATTAATCTGAAAGTATTTATAATAGTCGTATTTTAATAGCATCTAAAGAGCACCGTATTAGCAGTATAAACATAGTTATGCGTACACATTAATTTAAAGTAAAAGAAAAGAAATTTAAAATTCTAGGTTCAAAAGTTATTGTTTTCCCACCCCTTAACCCTACTGCGCTTAAGATTTGCCCGGTTCAACTTTGGGAAATATCCTTATAACAATTTTACCAGAATATGATAGAATTGATTTTAAGAGTATTTACATAATTGAAACCCCCGTATCGCAAAATCCACTCCCTCACTGACCCCCTCGACTCTTGATACAGACGGAAGAGTAACCCCTTGGCTACCACTTCCTAGGCCTAAGCAAATCTTAAGTTTACAGTCAATCTTTAATATGAAAGTATATATAATAGTCATTATATTTTAATAACATCTAAAGTGCACCGTATTAGCAGTATAAACATAGTTATGCGTACACATTAATTTAAAGTAAAAGAAAAGAAATTTAAAATTCTAGGTTCAAAAGTTATTGTTTTCCCACCCCTTAACTCTACTGCGCTTAAGATTTGCCCGGTTCAACTTTGGGAAATATCCTTATAACAATTTTACCAGAATATGATAGAATTGATTTTAAGAATATTTACATAATTGAAACCCCCGTATCGCAAAATCCACTCCCTCACTGACCCCCTCGACTCTTGATACAGACGGAAGAGTAACCCCTTGGCTACCACTTCCTAAGCCTAAGCAAATCTTAAGTTTACAGTCAATCTTTAATATGAAAGTATATATAATAGTCATTATATTTTAATAGCATCTGAAGTGCACCGTATTAGCAGTATAAACATAGTTATGCGTACACATTAATTTAAAGTAAAAGAAAAGAAATTTAAAATTCTAGGTTCAAAAGTTATTGTTTTCCCACCCCTTAACCCTACTGCGCTTAAGATATGCCCGGTTCATTTTTGGTAAATATCATTAAAACAATTTTACCAGAATATGATAGAATTGATTTTAAGGATATTTACATAATTGAAACCCCCGTATCGCAAAATCCACTCCCTCACTGACCCCCTCGTCTCTTGATACAGACGGAAGTGTAACCCCTTGGCTACCACTTCCTAGGCCTAAGCAAATCTTAAGTTTACAGTCAACCTTTAATAGGAAAGTATATATAATAGTCATATTTTAATAGCATCTAAAGTTCACCGTATTATCAGTATAAACATAGTTATGCGTACACATTAATTTAAAGTAAAAGAAAAGAAATTTAAAATTCTAGGTTCAAAAGTTATTGTTTTCCCACCCCTTAACCCTACTGCGCTTAAGATTTGCCCGGTTCAACTTTGGTAAATATCCTTATAACAATTTTACCAGAATATGATAGAATTGATTTTAAGAATATTTACATAATTGAAACCCCCGTATCGCAAAATCCACTCCCTCACTGACCCCCTCGACTCTTGATACAGACGGAAGAGTAACCCCTTGGCTACCACATCCTAGGCCTGAGCAAATATTAAGTTTACAGTCAACCATTAATCTGAAAGTATTTATAATAGTCGTATTTTAATAGCATCTAAAGAGCACCGTATTATTATCAGTATAAACTTAGTTTTGCGTACACATTAATTTAAACTAAAAATAAAATTTAAAATTCTAAGTTTAAAGGTTAGTTTTCCCACTCCTTAACCCTACTGCGCTTAAGATTTGCCCGGTTCAACTTTGGTAAATATCCTTATAACAATTTTACCAGAATATGATAGAATTGATTTTAAGAATATTTACATAATTGAAACCCCCGTATCGCAAAATCCACTCCCTCACTGACCCCCTCGACTCTTGATACAGACGGAAGAGTAACCCCTTGGCTACCACTTCCTAGGCCTAAGCAAATCTTAAGTTTACAGTCAACCTTTAATATGAAAGTATATATAATAGTCATTATATTTTAATAGCATCTAAAGTGCACCGTATTAGCAGTATAAACATAGTTATGCGTACACATTAATTTAAAGTAAAAGAAAAGAAATTAAAAATTCTAGGTTCAAAAGTTATTGTTTTCCCACCCCTTAACCCTACTGCGCTTAAGATTTGCCCGGTTCAACTTTGGGAAATATCCTTATAACAATTTTACCAGAATATGATTTTAAGAATATTTACATAATTGAAACCCCCGTATCGCAAAATCCACTCCCTCACTGACCCCCTCGTCTCTTGATACAGACGGAAGAGTAACCCCTTGGCTACCACTTCCTAGGCCTGAGCAAATATTAAGTTTACAGTCAACCATTAATCTGAAAGTATTTATAATAGTCGTATTTTAATAGCATCTAAAGAGCACCGTATTAGCAGTATAAACATAGTTATGCGTACACATTAATTTAAAGTAAAAGAAAAGAAATTTAAAATTCTAGGTTCAAAGTTATTGTTTTCCCACCCCTTAACCCTACTGCGCTTAAGATTTGCCCGGTTCAACTTTGGTGAATATCCTTATAACAATTTTACCAGAATATGATAGAATTTATTTTAAGGATATTTACATAATTGAAACCCCCGTATCGCAAAATCCACTCCCTCACTGACCCCCTCGACTCTTGATACAGACGGAAGAGTAACCCCTTAGCTACCACTTCCTAGGCCAGAGCAAATATTAAGTTTACAGTCAACCATTAATCTGAAAGTATTTATAATAGTCGTATTTTAATAGCATCTAAAGAGCACCGTATTATTATTAGTATAAACTTAGTTTTGCGTACACATTAATTTAAACTAAAAATAAAATTTAAAATTCTAAGTTTAAAGGTTAGTTTTCCCACCCCTTAACCCTACTGCGCTTAAGATTTGCCCGGTTCAACCTTGGTGAATATCCTTATAACAATTTTACCAGAATATGATAGAATTGATTTTAAGGAAATTTACATAATTGAAACCCCCGTATCGCAAAATCCACTCCCTCACTGACCCCCTAGACTCTTGATACAGACGGAAGAGTAACCCCTTGGCTACCACTTCCTAGGCCTGAGCAAATATTAAGTTTACAGTCAACCATTAATCTGAAAGTATTTATAATAGTCGTATTTTAATAGCATCTAAAGAGCACCGTATTATTATCAGTATAAACATAGTTTTGCGTACACATTACTTTAAACTAAAAATAAAATTTAAAATTCTAAGTTAAAAGGTTATTAATTTCCCACCCCTTAACCCTACTGCGCTTAAGATTTGCCCCGTTCAACTTTGGTAAATATTCTTAAAACAATTTTACAAGAATATGATAGAAATATTTTAAGGATATTTACATAATTGAAACCCCCGTATCGCAAAATCCACTCCCTCACTGACCCCCTCGACTCTTGATACAGGCGGAAGAGTAACCCCTTGGCTAACACTTCCTAGGCCTGAGCAAATATTAAGTTTACAGTCAACCATTAATCTGAAAGTATTTATAATAGTCGTATTTTAATAGCATCTAAAGAGCACCGTATTATTATCAGTATAAACTTAGCTTTGCGTACACATTAATTTAAACTAAAAATAAAATTTAAAATTCTAAGTTTAAAAGTTAGTTTTCCCACCCCTTAACCCTACTGCGCTTAAGATTTGCCCGGTTCAACTTTGGGAAATATCCTTATAACAATTTTACCAGAATATGATAGAATTGATTTTAAGAATATTTACATAATTGAAACCCCCGTATCGCAAAATCCACTCCCTCACTGACCCCCTCGTCTCTTGATACAGACGGAAGAGTAACCCCTTAGCTACCACTTCCTAGGCCTGAGCAAATATTAAGTTTACAGTCAACCATTAATCTGAAAGTATTTATAATAGTCGTATTTTAATAGCATCTAAAGAGCACCGTATTAGCAGTATAAACATAGTTATGCGTACACATTAATTTAAAGTAAAAGAAAAGAAATTTAAAATTCTAGGTTCAAAAGTTATTGTTTTCCCACCCCTTAACCCTACTGCGCTTAAGATTTGCCCGGTTCAACTTTGGGAAATATCCTTATAACAATTTTACCAGAATATGATAGAATTGATTTTAAGAATATTTACATAATTGAAACCCCCGTATCGCAAAATCCACTCCCTCACTGACCCCCTCGACTCTTGATACAGACGGAAGAGTAACCCCTTGGCTACCACTTCCTAAGCCTAAGCAAATCTTAAGTTTACAGTCAATCTTTAATATGAAAGTATATATAATAGTCATTATATTTTAACAGCATCTGAAGTGCACCGTATTAGCAGTATAAACATAGTTATGCGTACACATTAATTTAAAGTAAAAGAAAAGAAATTTAAAATTCTAGGTTCAAAAGTTATTGTTTTCCCACCCCTTAACCCTACTGCGCTTAAGATTTGCCCGGTTCAACTTTGGGAAATATCCTTATAACAATTTTACCAGAATATGATAGAATTGATTTTAAGAATATTTACATAATTGAAACCCCCGTATCGCAAAATCCACTCCCTCACTGACCCCCTCGACTCTTGATACAGACGGAAGAGTAACCCCTTGGCTACCACTTCCTAAGCCTAAGCAAATCTTAAGTTTACAGTCAATCTTTAATATGAAAGTATATATAATAGTCATTATATTTTAATAGCATCTGAAGTGCACCGTATTAGCAGTATAAACATAGTTATGCGTACACATTAATTTAAAGTAAAAGAAAAGAAATTTAAAATTCTAGGTTCAAAAGTTATTGTTTTCCCACCCCTTAACCCTACTGCGCTTAAGATATGCCCGGTTCATTTTTGGTAAATATCATTAAAACAATTTTACCAGAATAGGATAGAATTGATTTTAAGGATATTTACATAATTGAAACCCCCGTATCGAAAAATCCACTCCCTCACTGACCCCCTCGTCTCTTGATACAGACGGAAGTGTAACCCCTTGGCTACCACTTCCTAGGCCTAAGCAAATCTTAAGTTTACAGTCAACCTTTAATAGGAAAGTATATATAATAGTCATATTTTAATAGCATCTAAAGTTCACCGTATTATCAGTATAAACATAGTTATCCGTACACATTAATTTAAAGTAAAAGAAAAGAAATTTAAAATTCTAGGTTCAAAAGTTATTGTTTTTCCACCCCTTAACCCTACTGCGCTTAAGATATGCCCGGTTCAACTTTGGTAAATATCATTAAAACAATTTTACCAGAATATGATAGAATTGATTTTAAGAATATTTACATAATTGAAACCCCCGTATCGCAAAATCCACTCCCTCACTGACCCCCTCGACTCTTGATACAGACGGAAGAGTAACCCCTTGGCTACCAATTCCTAGGCCTGAGCAAATATTAAGTTTACAGTCAACCATTAATCTGAAAGTATTTATAATAGTCGGATTTTAATAGCATCTAAAGAGCACCGTATTATTATCAGTATAAACTTAGTTTTGCGTACACATTAATTTAAACTAAAAATAAAATTTAAAATTCTAAGTTTAAATGTTATTATTTTCCAACCCCTTAACCCTACTGCGCTTAAGATTTGCCCGGTTCAACTTTGGTAAATATCCTTAAAACAATTTTACCAGACTATGATAGAATTGATTTTAAGGATATTTACATAATTGAAACCCCCGTATCGCAAAATCCACTCCCTCACTGACCCCCTCGTCTCTTGATACAGACGGAAGAGTAACCCCTTGGCTACCACTTCCTAGGCCTAAGCAAATCTTAAGTTTACAGTCAACATTTAATATGAAAGTATATATAATAGTCATTATATTTTAATAGCATCTAAAGTGCACCGTATTAGCAGTATAAACATAGTTATGCGTACACATTAATTTAAAGTAAAAGAAAAGAAATTTAAAATTCTAGGTTCAAAAGTTATTGTTTTCCCACCCCTTAACCCTACTGCGCTTAAGATTTGCCCGGTTCAACTTTGGTAAATATCATTAAAACAATTTTACCAGAATATGATAGAATTGATTTTAAGGAAATTTACATAATTGAAACCCCCGTATCGCAAAATCCACTCCCTCACTGACCCCCTCGACTCTTGATACAGACGGAAGAGTAACCCCTTGGCTACCACTTCCTAGGCCTGAGCAAATATTAAGTTTACAGTCAACCATTAATCTGAAAGTATTTATAATAGTCGTATTTTAATAGCATCTAAAGAGCACCGTATTATTATCAGTATAAACATAGTTTTGCGTACACATTACTTTAAAGTAAAAGAAAAGAAATTTAAAATTCTAGGTTCAAAAGTTATTGTTTTCCCACCCCTTAACCCTACTGCGCTTAAGATTTGCCCGGTTCAACTTTGGTAAATATCCTTATAACAATTTTACCAGAATATGATAGAATTGATTTTAAGAATATTTACATAATTGAAACCCCCGTATCGCAAAATCCACTCCCTCACTGACCCCCTCGACTCTTGATACAGACGGAAGAGTAACCCCTTGGCTACCACATCCTAGGCCTGAGCAAATATTAAGTTTACAGTCAACCATTAATCTGAAAGTATTTATAATAATCGTATTTTAATAGCATCTAAAGAGCACCGTATTATTATCAGTATAAACTTAGTTTTGCGTACACATTAATTTAAACTAAAAATAAAATTTAAAATTCTAAGTTTTTAGTTTTCCCACTCCTTAACCCTACTGCGCTTAAGATTTGCCCGGTTCAACTTTGGTAAATATCCTTATAACAATTTTACCAGAATATGATAGAATTGATTTTAAGAATATTTACATAATTGAAACCCCCGTATCGCAAAATCCACTCCCTCACTGACCCCCTCGACTCTTGATACAGACGGAAGAGTAACCCCTTGGCTACCACTTCCTAGGCCTAAGCAAATCTTAAGTTTACAGTCAACCTTTAATATGAAAGTATATATAATAGTCATTATATTTTAATAGCATCTAAAGTGCACCGTATTAGCAGTATAAACATAGTTATGCGTACACATTAATTTAAAGTAAAAGAAAAGAAATTAAAAATTCTAGGTTCAAAAGTTATTGTTTTCCCACCCCTTAACCCTACTGCGCTTAAGATTTGCCCGGTTTAACTTTGGGAAATATCCTTATAACAATTTTACCAGAATATGATTTTAAGAATATTTACATAATTGAAACACCCGTATCGCAAAATCCACTCCCTCACTGACCCCCTCGTCTCTTGATACAGACGGAAGAGTAACCCCTTGGCTACCACTTCCTAGGCCTGAGCAAATATTAAGTTTACAGTCAACCATTAATCTGAAAGTATTTATAATAGTCGTATTTTAATAGCATCTAAAGAGCACCGTATTAGCAGTATAAACATAGTTATGCGTACACATTAATTTAAAGTAAAAGAAAAGAAATTTAAAATTCTAGGTTCAAAAGTTATTGTTTTCCCACCCCTTAACCCTACTGCGCTTAAGATTTGTCCGGTTCAACTTTGGTAAATATCCTTATAACAATTTTACCAGAATATGATAGAATTGATTTTAAGAATATTTACATAATTGAAACCCCCGTATCGCAAAATCCACTCCCTCACTGACCCCCTCGACTCTTGATACAGACAGAAGAGTAACCCCTTGGCTACCACTTCCTAGGCCTGAGCAAATATTAAGTTTACAGTCAACCATTAATCTGAAAGTATTTATAATAGTCGAATATTAATAGCATCTAAAGAGCACCGTATTATTATCAGTATAAACTTAGTTTTTCGTACACATTAATTTAAACTAAAAATAAAATTTTAAATTCTAAGTTTAAAAGTTAGTTTTCCCACCCCTTAACCCTACTGCGCTTAAGATTTGCCCGGTTCAACTTTGGTGAATATCCTTATAACAATTTTACCAGAATATGATAGAATTGATTTTAAGAATATTTACATAATTGAAACCCCCGTATCGCAAAATCCACTCCCTCACTGACCCCCTCGACTCTTGATACAGACGGAAGAGTAACCCCTTGGCTACCACTTCCTAAGCCTAAGCAAATCTTAAGTTTACAGTCAATCTTTAATATGAAAGTATATATAATAGTCATTATATTTTAATAGCATCTGAAGTGCACCGTATTAGCAGTATAAACATAGTTATGCGTACACATTAATTTAAAGTAAAAGAAAAGAAATTTAAAATTCTAGGTTCAAAAGTTATTGTTTTCCCACCCCTTAACCCTACTGCGCTTAAGATATGCCCGGTTCATTTTTGGTAAATATCATTAAAACAATTTTACCAGAATATGATAGAATTGATTTTAAGGATATTTACATAATTGAAACCCCCGTATCGCAAAATCCACTCCCTCACTGACCCCCTCGTCTCTTAATACAGACGGAAGTGTAACCCCTTGGCTACCACTTCCTAGGCCTAAGCAAATCTTAAGTTTACAGTCAACCTTTAATAGGAAAGTATATATAATAGTCATATTTTAATAGCATCTAAAGTTCACCGTATTATCAGTATAAACATAGTTATGCGTACACATTAATTTAAAGTAAAAGAAAAGAAATTTAAAATTCTAGGTTCAAAAGTTATTGTTTTCCCACCCCTTAACCCTACTGCGCTTAAGATTTGCCCGGTTCAACTTTGGTAAATATCCTTATAACAATTTTACCAGAATATGATAGAATTGATTTTAAGAATATTTACATAATTGAAACCCCCGTATCGCAAAATCCACTCCCTCACTGACCCCCTCGACTCTTGATACAGACGGAAGAGTAACCCCTTGGCTACCACATCCTAGGCCTGAGCAAATATTAAGTTTACAGTCAACCATTAATCTGAAAGTATTTATAATAGTCGTATTTTAATAGCATCTAAAGAGCACCGTATTATTATCAGTATAAACTTAGTTTTGCGTACACATTAATTTAAACTAAAAATAAAATTTAAAATTCTAAGTTTAAAGGTTAGTTTTCCCACTCCTTAACCCTACTGCGCTTAAGATTTGCCCGGTTCAACTTTGGTAAATATCCTTATAACAATTTTACCAGAATATGATAGAATTGATTTTAAGAATATTTACATAATTGAAACCCCCGTATCGCAAAATCCACTCCCTCACTGACCCCCTCGACTCTTGATACAGACGGAAGAGTAACCCCTTGGCTACCACTTCCTAGGCCTAAGCAAATCTTAAGTTTACAGTCAACCTTTAATATGAAAGTATATATAATAGTCATTATATTTTAATAGCATCTAAAGTGCACCGTATTAGCAGTATAAACATAGTTATGCGTACACATTAATTTAAAGTAAAAGAAAAGAAATTAAAAATTCTAGGTTCAAAAGTTATTGTTTTCCCACCCCTTAACCCTACTGCGCTTAAGATTTGCCCGGTTCAACTTTGGGAAATATCCTTATAACAATTTTACCAGAATATGATTTTAAGAATATTTACATAATTGAAACCCCCGTATCGCAAAATCCACTCCCTCACTGACCCCCTCGTCTCTTGATACAGACGGAAGAGTAACCCCTTGGCTACCACTTCCTAGGCCTGAGCAAATATTAAGTTTACAGTCAACCATTAATCTGAAAGTATTTATAATAGTCGTATTTTAATAGCATCTAAAGAGCACCGTATTAGCAGTATAAACATAGTTATGCGTACACATTAATTTAAAGTAAAAGAAAAGAAATTTAAAATTCTAGGTTCAAAAGTTATTGTTTTCCCACCCCTTAACCCTACTGCGCTTAAGATTTGCCCGGTTCAACTTTGGTAAATGTCCTTATAACAATTTTACCAGAATATGATAGAATTGATTTTAAGAATATTTACATAATTGAAACCCACGTATCGCAAAATCCACTCCCTCACTGACCCCCTCGACTCTTGATACAGGCGGAAGAGTAACCCCTTGGCTAACACTTCCTAGGCCTGAGCAAATATTAAGTTTACAGTCAACCATTAATCTGAAAGTATTTATAATAGTCGTATTTTAATAGCATCCAAAGAGCACCGTATTATTATAAGTATAAACTTAGTTTTGCGTACACATTAATTTAAACTAAAAATAAAATTTAAAATTCTAAGTTTAAAGGTTAGTTTTCCCACCCCTTAACCCTACTGCGCTTAAGATTTGCCCGGTTCAACTTTGGTAAATATCCTTATAACAATTTTACCAGAATATGATAGAATTGATTTTAAGAATATTTACATAATTGAAACCCCCGTATCGCAAAATCCACTCCCTCACTGACCCCCTCGACTCTTGATACAGACGGAAGAGTAACCCCTTGGCTACCACATCCTAGGCTGAGCAAATATTAAGTTTACAGTCAACCATTAATCTGAAAGTATTTATAATAGTCGTATTTTAATAGCATCTAAAGAGCACCGTATTATTATCAGTATAAACTTAGTTTTGCGTACACATTAATTTAAACTAAAAATAAAATTTAAAATTCTAAGTTAAAAGGTTATTAATTTCCCACCCCTTAACCCTACTGCGCTTAAGATTTGCCCCGTTCAACTTTGGTAAATATTCTTAAAACAATTTTACAAGAATATGATAGAATATATTTTAAGGATATTTACATAATTGAAACCCCCGTATCGCAAAATCCACTCCCTCACTGACCCCCTCGACTCTTGATACAGACGGAAGAGTAACCCCTTGGCTACCACTTCCTAGGCCTAAGGAAATCTTAAGTTTACAGTCAACCTTTAATATGAAAGTATATATAATAGTCATTATATTTTAATAGCATCTGAAGTGCACCGTATTAGCAGTATAAACATAGTTATGCGTACACATTAATTTAAAGTAAAAGAAAAGAAATTTAAAATTCTAGGTTCAAAGTTATTGTTTTCCCACCCCTTAACCCTACTGCGCTTAAGATTTGCCCGGTTCAACTTTGGTAAATATCATTAAAACAATTTTACCAGAATATGATAGAATTGATTTTAAGGAAATTTACATAATTGAAACCCCCGTATCGCAAAATCCACTCCCTCACTGACCCCCTCGACTCTTGATACAGACGGAAGAGTAACCCCTTGGCTACCACTTCCTAGGCCTAAGCAAATCTTAAGTTTACAGTCAACCTTTAATATGAAAGTATATATAATAGTCATTATATTTTAATAGCATCTAAATTGCACCGTATTAGCAGTATAAACATAGTTATGCGTACACATTAATTTAAAGTAAAAGAAAAGAAATTTAAAATTCTAGGTTCAAAGTTATTGTTTTCCCACCCCTTAACCCTACTGCGCTTAAGATTTGCCCGGTTCAACTTTGGTGAATATCCTTATAACAATTTTACCAGAATATGATAGAATTGATTTTAAGGATATTTACATAATTGAAACCCCCGTATCGCAAAATCCACTCCCTCACTGACCCCCTCGACTCTTGATACAGACGGAAGAGTAACCCCTTAGCTACCACTTCCTAGGCCAGAGCAAATATTAAGTTTACAGTCAACCATTAATCTGAAAGTATTTATAATAGTCGTATTTTAATAGCATCTAAAGAGCACCGTATTATTATTAGTATAAACTTAGTTTTGCGTACACATTAATTTAAACTAAAAATAAAATTTAAAATTCTAAGTTTAAAGGTTAGTTTTCCCACCCCTTAACCCTACTGCGCTTAAGATTTGCCCGGTTCAACCTTGGTGAATATCCTTATAACAATTTTACCAGAATATGATAGAATTGATTTTAAGGAAATTTACATAATTGAAACCCCCGTATCGCAAAATCCACTCCCTCACTGACCCCCTAGACTCTTGATACAGACGGAAGAGTAACCCCTTGGCTACCACTTCCTAGGCCTGAGCAAATATTAAGTTTACAGTCAACCATTAATCTGAAAGTATTTATAATAGTCGTATTTTAATAGCATCTAAAGAGCACCGTATTATTATCAGTATAAACATAGTTTTGCGTACACATTACTTTAAACTAAAAATAAAATTTAAAATTCTAAGTTAAAAGGTTATTAATTTCCCACCCCTTAACCCTACTGCGCTTAAGATTTGCCCCGTTCAACTTTGGTAAATATTCTTAAAACAATTTTACAAGAATATGATAGAAATATTTTAAGGATATTTACATAATTGAAACCCCCGTATCGCAAAATCCACTCCCTCACTGACCCCCTCGACTCTTGATACAGGCGGAAGAGTAACTCCTTGGCTAACACTTCCTAGGCCTGAGCAAATATTAAGTTTACAGTCAACCATTAATCTGAAAGTATTTATAATAGTCGTATTTTAATAGCATCTAAAGAGCACCGTATTATTATCAGTATAAACTTAGCTTTGCGTACACATTAATTTAAACTAAAAATAAAATTTAAAATTCTAAGTTTAAAAGTTAGTTTTCCCACCCCTTAACCCTACTGCGCTTAAGATTTGCCCGGTTCAACTTTGGGAAATATCCTTATAACAATTTTACCAGAATATGATAGAATTGATTTTAAGAATATTTACATAATTGAAACCCCCGTATCGCAAAATCCACTCCCTCACTGACCCCCTCGTCTCTTGATACAGACGGAAGAGTAACCCCTTAGCTACCACTTCCTAGGCCTGAGCAAATATTAAGTTTACAGTCAACCATTAATCTGAAAGTATTTATAATAGTCGTATTTTAATAGCATCTAAAGAGCACCGTATTAGCAGTATAAACATAGTTATGCGTACACATTAATTTAAAGTAAAAGAAAAGAAATTTAAAATTCTAGGTTCAAAAGTTATTGTTTTCCCACCCCTTAACCCTACTGCGCTTAAGATTTGCCCGGTTCAACTTTGGGAAATATCCTTATAACAATTTTACCAGAATATGATAGAATTGATTTTAAGAGTATTTACATAATTGAAACCCCCGTATCGCAAAATCCACTCCCTCACTGACCCCCTCGACTCTTGATACAGACGGAAGAGTAACCCCTTGGCTACCACTTCCTAGGCCTAAGCAAATCTTAAGTTTACAGTCAATCTTTAATATGAAAGTATATATAATAGTCATTATATTTTAATAACATCTAAAGTGCACCGTATTAGCAGTATAAACATAGTTATGCGTACACATTAATTTAAAGTAAAAGAAAAGAAATTTAAAATTCTAGGTTCAAAAGTTATTGTTTTCCCACCCCTTAACCCTACTGCGCTTAAGATTTGCCCGGTTCAACTTTGGGAAATATCCTTATAACAATTTTACCAGAATATGATAGAATTGATTTTAAGAATATTTACATAATTGAAACCCCCGTATCGCAAAATCCACTCCCTCACTGACCCCCTCGACTCTTGATACAGACGGAAGAGTAACCCCTTGGCTACCACTTCCTAAGCCTAAGCAAATCTTAAGTTTACAGTCAATCTTTAATATGAAAGTATATATAATAGTCATTATATTTTAATAGCATCTGAAGTGCACCGTATTAGCAGTATAAACATAGTTATCCGTACACATTAATTTAAAGTAAAAGAAAAGAAATTTAAAATTCTAGGTTCAAAAGTTATTGTTTTCCACCCCTTAACCCTACTGCGCTTAAGATATGCCCGGTTCAACTTTGGTAAATATCATTAAAACAATTTTACCAGAATATGATAGAATTGATTTTAAGAATATTTACATAATTGAAACCCCCGTATCGCAAAATCCACTCCCTCACTGACCCCCTCGACTCTTGATACAGACGGAAGAGTAACCCCTTGGCTACCAATTCCTAGGCCTGAGCAAATATTAAGTTTACAGTCAACCATTAATCTGAAAGTATTTATAATAGTCGGATTTTAATAGCATCTAAAGAGCACCGTATTATTATCAGTATAAACTTAGTTTTGCGTACACATTAATTTAAACTAAAAATAAAATTTAAAATTCTAAGTTTAAATGTTATTATTTTCCAACCCCTTAACCCTACTGCGCTTAAGATTTGCCCGGTTCAACTTTGGTAAATATCCTTAAAACAATTTTACCAGACTATGATAGAATTGATTTTAAGGATATTTACATAATTGAAACCCCCGTATCGCAAAATCCACTCCCTCACTGACCCCCTCGTCTCTTGATACAGACGGAAGAGTAACCCCTTGGCTACCACTTCCTAGGCCTAAGCAAATCTTAAGTTTACAGTCAACATTTAATATGAAAGTATATATAATAGTCATTATATTTTAATAGCATCTAAAGTGCACCGTATTAGCAGTATAAACATAGTTATGCGTACACATTAATTTAAAGTAAAAGAAAAGAAATTTAAAATTCTAGGTTCAAAAGTTATTGTTTTCCCACCCCTTAACCCTACTGCGCTTAAGATTTGCCCGGTTCAACTTTGGTAAATATCATTAAAACAATTTTACCAGAATATGATAGAATTGATTTTAAGGAAATTTACATAATTGAAACCCCCGTATCGCAAAATCCACTCCCTCACTGACCCCCTCGACTCTTGATACAGACGGAAGAGTAACCCCTTGGCTACCACTTCCTAGGCCTGAGCAAATATTAAGTTTACAGTCAACCATTAATCTGAAAGTATTTATAATAGTCGTATTTTAATAGCATCTAAAGAGCACCGTATTATTATCAGTATAAACATAGTTTTGCGTACACATTACTTTAAAGTAAAAGAAAAGAAATTTAAAATTCTAGGTTCAAAAGTTATTGTTTTCCCACCCCTTAACCCTACTGCGCTTAAGATTTGCCCGGTTCAACTTTGGTAAATATCCTTATAACAATTTTACCAGAATATGATAGAATTGATTTTAAGAATATTTACATAATTGAAACCCCCGTATCGCAAAATCCACTCCCTCACTGACCCCCTCGACTCTTGATACAGACGGAAGAGTAACCCCTTGGCTACCACATCCTAGGCCTGAGCAAATATTAAGTTTACAGTCAACCATTAATCTGAAAGTATTTATAATAATCGTATTTTAATAGCATCTAAAGAGCACCGTATTATTATCAGTATAAACTTAGTTTTGCGTACACATTAATTTAAACTAAAAATAAAATTTAAAATTCTAAGTTTTTAGTTTTCCCACTCCTTAACCCTACTGCGCTTAAGATTTGCCCGGTTCAACTTTGGTAAATATCCTTATAACAATTTTACCAGAATATGATAGAATTGATTTTAAGAATATTTACATAATTGAAACCCCCGTATCGCAAAATCCACTCCCTCACTGACCCCCTCGACTCTTGATACAGACGGAAGAGTAACCCCTTGGCTACCACTTCCTAGGCCTAAGCAAATCTTAAGTTTACAGTCAACCTTTAATATGAAAGTATATATAATAGTCATTATATTTTAATAGCATCTAAAGTGCACCGTATTAGCAGTATAAACATAGTTATGCGTACACATTAATTTAAAGTAAAAGAAAAGAAATTAAAAATTCTAGGTTCAAAAGTTATTGTTTTCCCACCCCTTAACCCTACTGCGCTTAAGATTTGCCCGGTTTAACTTTGGGAAATATCCTTATAACAATTTTACCAGAATATGATTTTAAGAATATTTACATAATTGAAACACCCGTATCGCAAAATCCACTCCCTCACTGACCCCCTCGTCTCTTGATACAGACGGAAGAGTAACCCCTTGGCTACCACTTCCTAGGCCTGAGCAAATATTAAGTTTACAGTCAACCATTAATCTGAAAGTATTTATAATAGTCGTATTTTAATAGCATCTAAAGAGCACCGTATTAGCAGTATAAACATAGTTATGCGTACACATTAATTTAAAGTAAAAGAAAAGAAATTTAAAATTCTAGGTTCAAAAGTTATTGTTTTCCCACCCCTTAACCCTACTGCGCTTAAGATTTGTCCGGTTCAACTTTGGTAAATATCCTTATAACAATTTTACCAGAATATGATAGAATTGATTTTAAGAATATTTACATAATTGAAACCCCCGTATCGCAAAATCCACTCCCTCACTGACCCCCTCGACTCTTGATACAGACAGAAGAGTAACCCCTTGGCTACCACTTCCTAGGCCTGAGCAAATATTAAGTTTACAGTCAACCATTAATCTGAAAGTATTTATAATAGTCGAATATTAATAGCATCTAAAGAGGACCGTATTATTATCAGTATAAACTTAGTTTTTCGTACACATTAATTTAAACTAAAAATAAAATTTTAAATTCTAAGTTTAAAAGTTAGTTTTCCCACCCCTTAACCCTACTGCGCTTAAGATTTGCCCGGTTCAACTTTGGTGAATATCCTTATAACAATTTTACCAGAATATGATAGAATTGATTTTAAGAATATTTACATAATTGAAACCCACGTATCGCAAAATCCACTCCCTCACTGACCCCCTCGACTCTTGATACAGGCGGAAGAGTAACCCCTTGGCTACCACTTCCTAGGCCTAAGCAAATCTTAAGTTTACAGTCAACCTTTAATAAGAAAGTATATATAATAGTCATTATATTTTAATAGCATCTGAAGTGCACCGTATTAGCAGTATAAACATAGTTATGCGTACACATTAATTTAAAGTAAAAGAAAAGAAATTTAAAATTCTAGGTTCAAAAGTTATTGTTTTCCCACCCCTTAACCCTACTGCGCTTAAGATTTGCCCGGTTCAACTTTGGTAAATATCCTTATAACAATTTTACCAGAATATGATAGAATTGATTTTAAGAATATTTACATAATTGAAACCCCCGTATCGCAAAATCCACTCCCTCACTGACCCCCTCGACTCTTGATACAGACGGAAGAGTAACCCCTTGGCTACCACATCCTAGGCCTGAGCAAATATTAAGTTTACAGTCAACCATTAATCTGAAAGTATTTATAATAGTCGTATTTTAATAGCATCTAAAGAGCACCGTATTATTATCAGTATAAACTTAGTTTTGCGTACACATTAATTTAAACTAAAAATAAAATTTAAAATTCTAAGTTAAAAGGTTATTAATTTCCCACCCCTTAACCCTCCTGCGCTTAAGATTTGCCCCGTTCAACTTTGGTAAATATTCTTAAAACAATTTTACAAGAATATGATAGAATATATTTTAAGGATATTTACATAATGGAAACCCCCGTATCGCAAAATCCACTCCCTCACTGACCCCCTCGACTCTTGATACAGACGGAAGAGTAACCCCTTGGCTACCACTTCCTAGGCCTAAGCAAATCTTAAGTTTACAGTCAACCTTTAATATGAAAGTATATATAATAGTCATTACATTTTAATAGCATCTGAAGTGCACCGTATTAGCAGTATAAACATAGTTATGCGTACACATTAATTTAAATTAAAAGAAAAGAAATTTAAAATTCTAGGTTCAAAAGTTATTGTTTTCCCACCCCTTAACCCTACTGCGCTTAAGATATGCCCGGTTCAACTTTGGTAAATATCATTAAAACAATTTTACCAGACTATGATAGAATTGATTTTAAGAATATTTACATAATTGAAACCCCCGTATCGCAAAATCCACTCCCTCACTGACCCCCTCGACTCTTGATACAGACGGAAGAGTAACCCCTTGGCTACCACTTCCTAAGCCTAAGCAAATCTTAAGTTTACAGTCAATCTTTAATATGAAAGTATATATAATAGTCATTATATTTTAATAGCATCTGAAGTGCACCGTATTAGCAGTATAAACATAGTTATGCGTACACATTAATTTAAAGTAAAAGAAAAGAAATTTAAAATTCTAGGTTCAAAAGTTATTGTTTTCCCACCCCTTAACCCTACTGCGCTTAAGATATGCCCGGTTCAACTTTGGTAAATATCATTAAAACAATTTTACCAGAATATGATAGAATTGATTTTAAGGATATTTACATAATTGAAACCCCCGTATCGCAAAATCCACTCCCTCACTGACCCCCTCGTCTCTTGATACAGACGGAAGAGTAACCCCTTGGCTACCACTTCCTAGGCCTGAGCAAATATTAAGTTTACAGTCAACCATTAATCTGAAAGTATTTATAATAGTCGGATTTTAATAGCATCTAAAGAGCACCGTATTATTATCAGTATAAACTTAGTTTTGCGTACACATTAATTTAAACTAAAAATAAAATTTAAAATTCTAAGTTTAAATGTTATTATTTTCCAACCCCTTAACCCTACTGCGCTTAAGATTTGCCCGGTTCAACTTTGGTAAATATCCTTAAAACAATTTTACCAGACTATGATAGAATTGATTTTAAGGATATTTACATAATTGAAACCCCCGTATCGCAAAATCCACTCCCTCACTGACCCCCTCGTCTCTTGATACAGACGGAAGAGTAACCCCTTGGCTACCACTTCCTAGGCCTAAGCAAATCTTAAGTTTACAGTCAACATTTAATATGAAAGTATATATAATAGTCATTATATTTTAATAGCATCTAAAGTGCACCGTATTAGCAGTATAAACATAGTTATGCGTACACATTAATTTAAAGTAAAAGAAAAGAAATTTAAAATTCTAGGTTCAAAAGTTATTGTTTTCCCACCCCTTAACCCTACTGCGCTTAAGATTTGCCCGGTTCAACTTTGGTAAATATCATTAAAACAATTTTACCAGAATATGATAGAATTGATTTTAAGGAAATTTACATAATTGAAACCCCCGTATCGCAAAATCCACTCCCTCACTGACCCCCTCGACTCTTGATACAGACGGAAGAGTAACCCCTTGGCTACCACTTCCTAGGCCTGAGCAAATATTAAGTTTACAGTCAACCATTAATCTGAAAGTATTTATAATAGTCGTATTTTAATAGCATCTAAAGAGCACCGTATTATTATCAGTATAAACATAGTTTTGCGTACACATTACTTTAAATTAAAAGAAAAGAAATTTAAAATTCTAGGTTCAAAAGTTATTGTTTTCCCACCCCTTAACCCTACTGCGCTTAAGATTTGCCCGGTTCAACTTTGGTAAATATCCTTATAAAAATTTTACCAGAATATGATAGAATTGATTTTAAGAATATTTACATAATTGAAACCCCCGTATCGCAAAATCCACTCCCTCACTGACCCCCTCGACTCTTGATACAGACGGAAGAGTAACCCCTTGGCTACCACATCCTAGGCCTGAGCAAATATTAAGTTTACAGTCAACCATTAATCTGAAAGTATTTATAATAGTCGTATTTTAATAGCATCTAAAGAGCACCGTATTATTATCAGTATAAACTTAGTTTTGCGTACACATTAATTTAAAGTAAAAGAAAAGAAATTTAAAATTCTAGGTTCAAAAGTTATTGTTTTCCCACCCCTTAACCCTACTGCGCTTAAGATTTGCCCGGTTCAACTTTGGTAAATATCCTTATAACAATTTTACCAGAATATGATAGAATAGATTTTAAGAATATTTACATAATTGAAACCCCCGTATCGCAAAATCCACTCCCTCACTGACCCCCTCGACTCTTGATACAGACGGAAGAGTAACCCCTTGGCTACCACATCCTAGGCCTGAGCAAATATTAAGTTTACAGTCAACCATTAATCTGAAAGTATTTATAATAGTCGTATTTTAATAGCATCTAAAGAGCACCGTATTATTATCAGTATAAACTTAGTTTTGCGTACACATTAATTTAAACTAAAAATAAAATTTAAAATTCTAAGTTAAAAGGTTATTAATTTCCCACCCCTTAACCCTACTGCGCTTAAGATTTGCCCCGTTCAACTTTGGTAAATATTCTTAAAACAATTTTACAAGAATATGATAGCATTGATTTTAAGAATATTTACATAATTGAAACCCCCGTATCGCAAAATCCACTCCCTCACTGACCCCCTCGACTCTTGATACAGACGGAAGAGTAACCCCTTGGCTACCACTTCCTAGGCCTAAGCAAATCTTAAGTTTACAGTCAACCTTTAACAAGAAAGTATATATAATAGTCATTATATTTTAATAGCATCTGAAGTGCACCGTATTAGCAGTATAAACATAGTTATGCGTACACATTAATTTAAAGTAAAAGAAAAGAAATTTAAAATTCTAGGTTCAAAAGTTATTGTTTTCCCACCCCTTAACCCTACTGCGCTTAAGATTTGCCCGGTTCAACTTTGGTAAATATCCTTATAACAATTTTACCAGAATATGATAGCATTGATTTTAAGAATATTTACATAATTGAAACCCCCGTATCGCAAAATCCACTCCCTCACTGACCCCCTCGACTCTTGATACAGACGGAAGAGTAACCCCTTGGCTACCACATCCTAGGCCTGAGCAAATATTAAGTTTACAGTCAACCATTAATCTGAAAGTATTTATAATAGTCGTATTTTAATAGCATCTAAAGAGCACCGTATTATTATCAGTATAAACTTAGTTTTGCGTACACATTAATTTAAACTAAAAATAAAATTTAAAATTCTAAGTTAAAAGGTTATTAATTTCCCACCCCTTAACCCTCCTGCGCTTAAGATTTGCCCCGTTCAACTTTGGTAAATATTCTTAAAACAATTTTACAAGAATATGATAGAATATATTTTAAGGATATTTACATAATGGAAACCCCCGTATCGCAAAATCCACTCCCTCACTGACCCCCTCGACTCTTGATACAGACGGAAGAGTAACCCCTTGGCTACCACTTCCTAGGCCTAAGCAAATCTTAAGTTTACAGTCAACCTTTAATATGAAAGTATATATAATAGTCATTATATTTTAATAGCATCTGAAGTGCACCGTATTAGCAGTATAAACATAGTTATGCGTACACATTAATTTAAATTAAAAGAAAAGAAATTTAAAATTCTAGGTTCAAAAGTTATTGTTTTCCCACCCCTTAACCCTACTGCGCTTAAGATATGCCCGGTTCAACTTTGGTAAATATCATTAAAACAATTTTACCAGACTATGATAGAATTGATTTTAAGAATATTTACATAATTGAAACCCCCGTATCGCAAAATCCACTCCCTCACTGACCCCCTCGACTCTTGATACAGACGGAAGAGTAACCCCTTGGCTACCACTTCCTAAGCCTAAGCAAATCTTAAGTTTACAGTCAATCTTTAATATGAAAGTATATATAATAGTCATTATATTTTAATAGCATCTGAAGTGCACCGTATTAGCAGTATAAACATAGTTATGCGTACACATTAATTTAAAGTAAAAGAAAAGAAATTTAAAATTCTAGGTTCAAAAGTTATTGTTTTCCCACCCCTTAACCCTACTGCGCTTAAGATATGCCCGGTTCAACTTTGGTAAATATCATTAAAACAATTTTACCAGAATATGATAGAATTGATTTTAAGGATATTTACATAATTGAAACCCCCGTATCGCAAAATACACTCCCTCACTGACCCCCTCGTCTCTTGATACAGACGGAAGAGTAACCCCTTGGCTACCACTTCCTAGGCCTGAGCAAATATTAAGTTTACAGTCAACCATTAATCTGAAAGTATTTATAATAGTCGGATTTTAATAGCATCTAAAGAGCACCGTATTATTATCAGTATAAACTTAGTTTTGCGTACACATTAATTTAAACTAAAAATAAAATTTAAAATTCTAAGTTTAAATGTTATTATTTTCCAACCCCTTAACCCTACTGCGCTTAAGATTTGCCCGGTTCAACTTTGGTAAATATCCTTAAAACAATTTTACCAGACTATGATAGAATTGATTTTAAGGATATTTACATAATTGAAACCCCCGTATCGCAAAATCCACTCCCTCACTGACCCCCTCGTCTCTTGATACAGACGGAAGAGTAACCCCTTGGCTACCACTTCCTAGGCCTAAGCAAATCTTAAGTTTACAGTCAACATTTAATATGAAAGTATATATAATAGTCATTATATTTTAATAGCATCTAAAGTGCACCGTATTAGCAGTATAAACATAGTTATGCGTACACATTAATTTAAAGTAAAAGAAAAGAAATTTAAAATTCTAGGTTCAAAAGTTATTGTTTTCCCACCCCTTAACCCTACTGCGCTTAAGATTTGCCCGGTTCAACTTTGGTAAATATCATTAAAACAATTTTACCAGAATATGATAAAATTGATTTTAAGGAAATTTACATAATTGAAACCCCCGTATCGCAAAATCCACTCCCTCACTGACCCCCTCGACTCTTGATACAGACGGAAGAGTAACCCCTTGGCTACCACTTCCTAGGCCTGAGCAAATATTAAGTTTACAGTCAACCATTAATCTGAAAGTATTTATAATAGTCGTATTTTAATAGCATCTAAAGAGCACCGTATTATTATCAGTATAAACATAGTTTTGCGTACACATTACTTTAAATTAAAAGAAAAGAAATTTAAAATTCTAGGTTCAAAAGTTATTGTTTTCCCACCCCTTAACCCTACTGCGCTTAAGATTTGCCCGGTTCAACTTTGGTAAATATCCTTATAACAATTTTACCAGAATATGATAGAATTGATTTTAAGAATATTTACATAATTGAAACCCCCGTATCGCAAAATCCACTCCCTCACTGACCCCCTCGACTCTTGATACAGACGGAAGAGTAACCCCTTGGCTACCACATCCTAGGCCTGAGCAAATATTAAGTTTACAGTCAACCATTAATCTGAAAGTATTTATAATGGTCGTATTTTAATAGCATCTAAAGAGCACCGTATTATTATCAGTATAAACTTAGTTTTGCGTACACATTAATTTAAACTAAAAATAAAATTTAAAATTCTAAGTTTAAAGGTTAGTTTTCCCACTCCTTAACCCTACTGCGCTTAAGATTTGCCCGGTTCAACTTTGGTAAATATCCTTATAACAATTTTACCAGAATATGATAGAATTGATTTTAAGAATATTTACATAATTGAAACCCCCGTATCGCAAAATCCACTCCCTCACTGACCCCCTCGACTCTTGATACAGACGGAAGAGTAACCCCTTGGCTACCACTTCCTAGGCCTAAGCAAATCTTAAGTTTACAGTCAACCTTTAATATGAAAGTATATATAATAGTCATTATATTTTAATAGCATCTAAAGTGCACCGTATTAGCAGTATAAACATAGTTATGCGTACACATTAATTTAAAGTAAAAGAAAAGAAATTAAAAATTCTAGGTTCAAAAGTTATTGTTTTCCCACCCCTTAACCCTACTGCGCTTAAGATTTGCCCGGTTCAACTTTGGTAAATATCCTTATAACAATTTTACCAGAATATGATAGAATAGATTTTAAGAATATTTACATAATTGAAACCCCCGTATCGCAAAATCCACTCCCTCACTGACCCCCTCGACTCTTGATACAGACGGAAGAGTAACCCCTTGGCTACCACATCCTAGGCCTGAGCAAATATTAAGTTTACAGTCAACCATTAATCTGAAAGTATTTATAATAGTCGTATTTTAATAGCATCTAAAGAGCACCGTATTATTATCAGTATAAACTTAGTTTTGCGTACACATTAATTTAAACTAAAAATAAAATTTAAAATTCTAAGTTAAAAGGTTATTAATTTCCCACCCCTTAACCCTACTGCGCTTAAGATTTGCCCCGTTCAACTTTGGTAAATATTCTTAAAACAATTTTACAAGATTATGATAGAATATATTTTAAGGATATTTACATAATGGAAACCCCCGTATCGCAAAATCCACTCCCTCACTGACCCCCTCGACTCTTGATACAGACGGAAGAGTAACCCCTTGGCTACCACTTCCTAGGCCTAAGCAAATCTTAAGTTTACAGTCAACCTTCAATATGAAAGTATATATAATAGTCATTATATTTTAATAGCATCTGAAGTGCACCGTATTAGCAGTATAAACATAGTTATGCGTACACATTAATTTAAATTAAAAGAAAAGAAATTTAAAATTCTAGGTTCAAAAGTGATTGTTTTCCCACCCCTTAACCCTACTGCGCTTAAGATATGCCCGGTTCAACTTTGGTAAATATCATTAAAACAATTTTACCAGACTATGATAGAATTGATTTTAAGGATATTTACATAATTGAAACCCCCGTATCGCAAAATCCACTCCCTCACTGACCCCCTCGTCTCTTGATACAGACGGAAGAGTAACCCCTTGGCTACCACTTCCTAGGCCTAAGCAAATCTTAAGTTTACAGTCAACATTTAATATGAAAGTATATATAATAGTCATTCTATTTTAATAGCATCTAAATTGCACCGTATTAGCAGTATAAACATAGTTATGCGTACACATTAATTTAAAGTAAAAGAAAAGAAATTTAAAATTCTAGGTTCAAAAGTTATTGTTTTCCCACCCCTTAACCCTACTGCGCTTAAGATTTGCCCGGTTCAACTTTGGTAAATATCCTTATAACAATTTTACCAGAATATGATAGAATTGATTTTAAGAATATTTACATAATTGAAACCCCCGTATCGCAAAATCCACTCCCTCACTGACCCCCTCGACTCTTGATACAGACGGAAGTGTAACCCCTTGGCTACCACTTCCTAGGCCTGAGCAAATAATAAGTTTACAGTCAACCATTAATCTGAAAGTATTTATAATAGTCGGATTTTAATAGCATCTAAAGAGCACCGTATTATTATCAGTATAAACTTAGTTTTTCGTACACATTAATTTAAACTAAAAATAAAATTTTAAATTCTAAGTTTAAAAGTTAGTTTTCCCACCCCTTAACCCTACTGCGCTTAAGATTTGCCCGGTTCAACTTTGGTGAATATCCTTATAACAATTTTACCAGAATATGATAGAATTGATTTTAAGGATATTTACATAATTGAAACCCCCGTATCGCAAAATCCACTCCCTCACTGACCCCCTCGACTCTTGATACAGACGGAAGAGAAACCCCTTAGCTACCACTTCCTAGGCCAGAGCAAATATTAAGTTTACAGTCAACCATTAATCTGAAAGTATTTATAATAGTCGTATTTTAATAGCATCTAAAGAGCACCGTATTATTATCAGTATAAACTTAGTTTTTCGAACACATTAATTTAAACTAAAAATAAAATTTTAAATTCTAAGTTTAAAAGTTAGTTTTCCCACCCCTTAACCCTACTGCGCTTAAGATTTGCCCGGTTCAACTTTGGGAAATATCCTTATAACAATTTTACCAGAATATGATAGAATTGATTTTAAGAATATTTACATAATTGAAACCCCCGTATCGCAAAATCCACTCCCTCACTGACCCCCTCGTCTCTTGATACAGACGGAAGAGTAACCCCTTAGCTACCACTTCCTAGGCCTGAGCAAATATTAAGTTTACAGTCAACCATTAATCTGAAAGTATTTATAATAGTCGTATTTTAATAGCATCTAAAGAGCACCGTATTAGCAGTATAAACATAGTTATGCGTACACATTAATTTAAAGTAAAAGAAAAGAAATTTAAAATTCTAGGTTCAAAAGTTATTGTTTTCCCACCCCTTAACCCTACTGCGCTTAAGATTTGCCCGGTTCAACTTTGGGAAATATCCTTATAACAATTTTACCAGAATATGATAGAATTGATTTTAAGAATATTTACATAATTGAAACCCCCGTATCGCAAAATCCACTCCCCCACTGACCCCCTCGTCTCTTGATACAGACGGAAGAGTAACCCCTTAGCTACCACTTCCTAGGCCTGAGCAAATATTAAGTTTACAGTCAACCATTAATCTGAAAGTATTTATAATAGTCGTATTTTAATAGCATCTAAAGAGCACCGTATTAGCAGTATAAACATAGTTATGCGTACACATTAATTTAAAGTAAAAGAAAAGAAATTTAAAATTCTAGGTTCAAAAGTTATTGTTTTCCCACCCCTTAACCCTACTGCGCTTAAGATATGCCCGGTTCAACTTTGGTAAATATCATTAAAACAATTTTACCAGAATATGATAGAATTGATTTTAAGGATATTTACATAATTGAAACCCCCGTATCGCAAAATCCACTCCCTCACTGACCCCCTCGTCTCTTGATACAGACGGAAGTGTAACCCCTTGGCTACCACTTCCTAGGCCTAAGCAAATCTTAAGTTTACAGTCAACCTTTAATAGGAAAGTATATATAATAGTCATATTTTAATAGCATCTAAAGTTCACCGTATTATCAGTATAAACATAGTTATGCGTACACATTAATTTAAAGTAAAAGAAAAGAAATTTAAAATTCTAGGTTCAAAAGTTATTGTTTTCCCACCCCTTAACCCTACTGCGCTTAAGATATGCCCGGTTCAACTTTGGTAAATATCATTAAAACAATTTTACCAGAATATGATAGAATTGATTTTAAGAATATTTACATAATTGAAACCCCCGTATCGCAAAATCCACTCCCTCACTGACCCCCTCGACTCTTGATACAGACGGAAGAGTAACCCCTTGGCTACCACTTCCTAGGCCTGAGCAAATATTAAGTTTACAGTCAACCATTAATCTGAAAGTATTTATAATAGTCGGATTTTAATAGCATCTAAAGAGCACCGTATTATTATCAGTATAAACTTAGTTTTGCGTACACATTAATTTAAACTAAAAATAAAATTTAAAATTCTAAGTTTAAATGTTATTATTTTCCAACCCCTTAACCCTACTGCGCTTAAGATTTGCCCGGTTCAACTTTGGTAAATATTCTTAAAACAATTTTACAAGAATATGATAGAATATATTTTAAGGATATTTACATAATTGAAACCCCCGTATCGCAAAATCCACTCCCTCACTGACCCCCCTCGTCTCTTGATACAGACGGAAGAGTAACCCCTTGGGTACCACTTCCTAGGCCTGAGCAAATATTAAGTTTACAGTCAACAATTAATCTGAAAGTATTTATAATAGTCGTATTTTAATAGCATCTAAAGAGCACCGTATTATTATCAGTATAAACTTAGTTTTGCGTACACATTAATTTAAACTAAAAATAAAATTTAAAATTCTAAGTTTAAAGGTTAGTTTTCCCACCCCTTAACCCTACTGCGCTTAAGATTTGCCCGGTTCAACTCTGGTGAATATCCTTATAACAATTTTACCAGAATATGATAGAATTGATTTTAAGAGTATTTACATAATTGAAACCCCCGTATCGCAAAATCCACTCCCTCACTGACCCCCTCGACTCTTGATACAGACGGAAGAGTAACCCCTTGGCTACCACTTCCTAGGCCTAAGCAAATCTTAAGTTTACAGTCAATCTTTAATATGAAAGTATATATAATAGTCATTATATTTTAATAACATCTAAAGTGCACCGTATTAGCAGTATAAACATAGTTATGCGTACACATTAATTTAAAGTAAAAGAAAAGAAATTTAAAATTCTAGGTTCAAAAGTTATTGTTTTCCCACCCCTTAACCCTACTGCGCTTAAGATTTGCCCGGTTCAACTTTGGGAAATATCCTTATAACAATTTTACCAGAATATGATAGAATTGATTTTAAGAATATTTACATAATTGAAACCCCCGTATCGCAAAATCCACTCCCCCACTGACCCCCTCGTCTCTTGATACAGACGGAAGAGTAACCCCTTAGCTACCACTTCCTAGGCCTGAGCAAATATTAAGTTTACAGTCAACCATTAATCTGAAAGTATTTATAATAGTCGTATTTTAATAGCATCTAAAGAGCACCGTATTAGCAGTATAAACATAGTTATGCGTACACATTAATTTAAAGTAAAAGAAAAGAAATTTAAAATTCTAGGTTCAAAAGTTATTGTTTTCCCACCCCTTAACCCTACTGCGCTTAAGATTTGCCCGGTTCAACTTTGGGAAATATCCTTATAACAATTTTACCAGAATATGATAGAAATGATTTTAAGAATATTTACATAATTGAAACCCCCGTATCGCAAAATCCACTCCCTCACTGACCCCCTCGACTCTTGATACAGACGGAAGAGTAACCCCTTGGCTACCACTTCCTAGGCCTGAGCAAATATTAAGTTTACAGTCAACCATTAATCTGAAAGTATTTATAATAGTCGTATTTTAATAGCATCTAAAGAGCACCGTATTATTATCAGTATAAACTTAGTTTTGCGTACACATTAATTTAAACTAAAAATAAAATTTAAAATTCTAAGTTAAAAGGTTATTAATTTCCCACCCCTTAACCCTACTGCGCTTAAGATTTGCCCCGTTCAACTTTGGTAAATATTCTTAAAACAATTTTACAAGAATATGATAGAATTGATTTTAAGGATATTTACATAATTGAAACCCCCGTATCGCAAAATCCACTCCCTCACTGACCCCCTCGTCTCTTGATACAGACGGAAGAGTAACCCCTTGGCTACCACTTCCTAGGCCTAAGCAAATCTTAAGTTTACAGTCAACATTTAATATGAAAGTATATATAATAGTCATTATATTTTAATAGCATCTAAAGTGCACCGTATTAGCAGTATAAACATAGTTATGCGTACACATTAATTTAAAGTAAAAGAAAAGAAATTTAAAATTCTAGGTTCAAAAGTTATTGTTTTCCCACCCCTTAACCCTACTGCGCTTAAGATTTGCCCGGTTCAACTTTGGTAAATATCATTAAAACAATTTTACCAGAATATGATAGAATTGATTTTAAGGAAATTTACATAATTGAAACCCCCGTATCGCAAAATCCACTCCCTCACTGACCCCCTCGACTCTTGATACAGACGGAAGAGTAACCCCTTGGCTACCACTTCCTAGGCCTGAGCAAATATTAAGTTTACAGTCAACCATTAATCTGAAAGTATTTATAATAGTCGTATTTTAATAGCATCTAAAGAGCACCGTATTATTATCAGTATAAACATAGTTTTGCGTACACATTACTTTAAATTAAAAGAAAAGAAATTTAAAATTCTAGGTTCAAAAGTTATTGTTTTCCCACCCCTTAACCCTACTGCGCTTAAGATTTGCCCGGTTCAACTTTGGTAAATATCCTTATAAAAATTTTACCAGAATATGATAGAATTGATTTTAAGAATATTTACATAATTGAAACCCCCGTATCGCAAAATCCACTCCCTCACTGACCCCCTCGACTCTTGATACAGACGGAAGAGTAACCCCTTGGCTACCACATCCTAGGCCTGAGCAAATATTAAGTTTACAGTCAACCATTAATCTGAAAGTATTTATAATAGTCGTATTTTAATAGCATCTAAAGAGCACCGTATTATTATCAGTATAAACTTAGTTTTGCGTACACATTAATTTAAAGTAAAAGAAAAGAAATTTAAAATTCTAGGTTCAAAAGTTATTGTTTTCCCACCCCTTAACCCTACTGCGCTTAAGATTTGCCCGGTTCAACTTTGGTAAATATCCTTATAACAATTTTACCAGAATATGATAGCATTGATTTTAAGAATATTTACATAATTGAAACCCCCGTATCGCAAAATCCACTCCCTCACTGACCCCCTCGACTCTTGATACAGACGGAAGAGTAACCCCTTGGCTACCACATCCTAGGCCTGAGCAAATATTAAGTTTACAGTCAACCATTAATCTGAAAGTATTTATAATAGTCGTATTTTAATAGCATCTAAAGAGCACCGTATTATTATCAGTATAAACTTAGTTTTGCGTACACATTAATTTAAACTAAAAATAAAATTTAAAATTCTAAGTTAAAAGGTTATTAATTTCCCACCCCTTAACCCTCCTGCGCTTAAGATTTGCCCCGTTCAACTTTGGTAAATATTCTTAAAACAATTTTACAAGAATATGATAGAATATATTTTAAGGATATTTACATAATGGAAACCCCCGTATCGCAAAATCCACTCCCTCACTGACCCCCTCGACTCTTGATACAGACGGAAGAGTAACCCCTTGGCTACCACTTCCTAGGCCTAAGCAAATCTTAAGTTTACAGTCAACCTTTAATATGAAAGTATATATAATAGTCATTATATTTTAATAGCATCTGAAGTGCACCGTATTAGCAGTATAAACATAGTTATGCGTACACATTAATTTAAATTAAAAGAAAAGAAATTTAAAATTCTAGGTTCAAAAGTTATTGTTTTCCCACCCCTTAACCCTACTGCGCTTAAGATATGCCCGGTTCAACTTTGGTAAATATCATTAAAACAATTTTACCAGACTATGATAGAATTGATTTTAAGAATATTTACATAATTGAAACCCCCGTATCGCAAAATCCACTCCCTCACTGACCCCCTCGACTCTTGATACAGACGGAAGAGTAACCCCTTGGCTACCACTTCCTAAGCCTAAGCAAATCTTAAGTTTACAGTCAATCTTTAATATGAAAGTATATATAATAGTCATTATATTTTAATAGCATCTGAAGTGCACCGTATTAGCAGTATAAACATAGTTATGCGTACACATTAATTTAAAGTAAAAGAAAAGAAATTTAAAATTCTAGGTTCAAAAGTTATTGTTTTCCCACCCCTTAACCCTACTGCGCTTAAGATATGCCCGGTTCAACTTTGGTAAATATCATTAAAACAATTTTACCAGAATATGATAGAATTGATTTTAAGGATATTTACATAATTGAAACCCCCGTATCGCAAAATACACTCCCTCACTGACCCCCTCGTCTCTTGATACAGACGGAAGAGTAACCCCTTGGCTACCACTTCCTAGGCCTGAGCAAATATTAAGTTTACAGTCAACCATTAATCTGAAAGTATTTATAATAGTCGGATTTTAATAGCATCTAAAGAGCACCGTATTATTATCAGTATAAACTTAGTTTTGCGTACACATTAATTTAAACTAAAAATAAAATTTAAAATTCTAAGTTTAAATGTTATTATTTTCCAACCCCTTAACCCTACTGCGCTTAAGATTTGCCCGGTTCAACTTTGGTAAATATCCTTAAAACAATTTTACCAGACTATGATAGAATTGATTTTAAGGATATTTACATAATTGAAACCCCCGTATCGCAAAATCCACTCCCTCACTGACCCCCTCGTCTCTTGATACAGACGGAAGAGTAACCCCTTGGCTACCACTTCCTAGGCCTAAGCAAATCTTAAGTTTACAGTCAACATTTAATATGAAAGTATATATAATAGTCATTATATTTTAATAGCATCTAAAGTGCACCGTATTAGCAGTATAAACATAGTTATGCGTACACATTAATTTAAAGTAAAAGAAAAGAAATTTAAAATTCTAGGTTCAAAAGTTATTGTTTTCCCACCCCTTAACCCTACTGCGCTTAAGATTTGCCCGGTTCAACTTTGGTAAATATCATTAAAACAATTTTACCAGAATATGATAAAATTGATTTTAAGGAAATTTACATAATTGAAACCCCCGTATCGCAAAATCCACTCCCTCACTGACCCCCTCGACTCTTGATACAGACGGAAGAGTAACCCCTTGGCTACCACTTCCTAGGCCTGAGCAAATATTAAGTTTACAGTCAACCATTAATCTGAAAGTATTTATAATAGTCGTATTTTAATAGCATCTAAAGAGCACCGTATTATTATCAGTATAAACATAGTTTTGCGTACACATTACTTTAAATTAAAAGAAAAGAAATTTAAAATTCTAGGTTCAAAAGTTATTGTTTTCCCACCCCTTAACCCTACTGCGCTTAAGATTTGCCCGGTTCAACTTTGGTAAATATCCTTATAACAATTTTACCAGAATATGATAGAATTGATTTTAAGAATATTTACATAATTGAAACCCCCGTATCGCAAAATCCACTCCCTCACTGACCCCCTCGACTCTTGATACAGACGGAAGAGTAACCCCTTGGCTACCACATCCTAGGCCTGAGCAAATATTAAGTTTACAGTCAACCATTAATCTGAAAGTATTTATAATGGTCGTATTTTAATAGCATCTAAAGAGCACCGTATTATTATCAGTATAAACTTAGTTTTGCGTACACATTAATTTAAACTAAAAATAAAATTTAAAATTCTAAGTTTAAAGGTTAGTTTTCCCACTCCTTAACCCTACTGCGCTTAAGATTTGCCCGGTTCAACTTTGGTAAATATCCTTATAACAATTTTACCAGAATATGATAGAATTGATTTTAAGAATATTTACATAATTGAAACCCCCGTATCGCAAAATCCACTCCCTCACTGACCCCCTCGACTCTTGATACAGACGGAAGAGTAACCCCTTGGCTACCACTTCCTAGGCCTAAGCAAATCTTAAGTTTACAGTCAACCTTTAATATGAAAGTATATATAATAGTCATTATATTTTAATAGCATCTAAAGTGCACCGTATTAGCAGTATAAACATAGTTATGCGTACACATTAATTTAAAGTAAAAGAAAAGAAATTAAAAATTCTAGGTTCAAAAGTTATTGTTTTCCCACCCCTTAACCCTACTGCGCTTAAGATTTGCCCGGTTCAACTTTGGTAAATATCCTTATAACAATTTTACCAGAATATGATAGAATAGATTTTAAGAATATTTACATAATTGAAACCCCCGTATCGCAAAATCCACTCCCTCACTGACCCCCTCGACTCTTGATACAGACGGAAGAGTAACCCCTTGGCTACCACATCCTAGGCCTGAGCAAATATTAAGTTTACAGTCAACCATTAATCTGAAAGTATTTATAATAGTCGTATTTTAATAGCATCTAAAGAGCACCGTATTATTATCAGTATAAACTTAGTTTTGCGTACACATTAATTTAAACTAAAAATAAAATTTAAAATTCTAAGTTAAAAGGTTATTAATTTCCCACCCCTTAACCCTACTGCGCTTAAGATTTGCCCCGTTCAACTTTGGTAAATATTCTTAAAACAATTTTACAAGAATATGATAGAATATATTTTAAGGATATTTACATAATGGAAACCCCCGTATCGCAAAATCCACTCCCTCACTGACCCCCTCGACTCTTGATACAGACGGAAGAGTAACCCCTTGGCTACCACTTCCTAGGCCTAAGCAAATCTTAAGTTTACAGTCAACCTTCAATATGAAAGTATATATAATAGTCATTATATTTTAATAGCATCTGAAGTGCACCGTATTAGCAGTATAAACATAGTTATGCGTACACATTAATTTAAATTAAAAGAAAAGAAATTTAAAATTCTAGGTTCAAAAGTGATTGTTTTCCCACCCCTTAACCCTACTGCGCTTAAGATATGCCCGGTTCAACTTTGGTAAATATCATTAAAACAATTTTACCAGACTATGATAGAATTGATTTTAAGGATATTTACATAATTGAAACCCCCGTATCGCAAAATCCACTCCCTCACTGACCCCCTCGTCTCTTGATACAGACGGAAGAGTAACCCCTTGGCTACCACTTCCTAGGCCTAAGCAAATCTTAAGTTTACAGTCAACATTTAATATGAAAGTATATATAATAGTCATTCTATTTTAATAGCATCTAAATTGCACCGTATTAGCAGTATAAACATAGTTATGCGTACACATTAATTTAAAGTAAAAGAAAAGAAATTTAAAATTCTAGGTTCAAAAGTTATTGTTTTCCCACCCCTTAACCCTACTGCGCTTAAGATTTGCCCGGTTCAACTTTGGTAAATATCCTTATAACAATTTTACCAGAATATGATAGAATTGATTTTAAGAATATTTACATAATTGAAACCCCCGTATCGCAAAATCCACTCCCTCACTGACCCCCTCGACTCTTGATACAGACGGAAGTGTAACCCCTTGGCTACCACTTCCTAGGCCTGAGCAAATATTAAGTTTACAGTCAACCATTAATCTGAAAGTATTTATAATAGTCGGATTTTAATAGCATCTAAAGAGCACCGTATTATTATCAGTATAAACTTAGTTTTTCGTACACATTAATTTAAACTAAAAATAAAATTTTAAATTCTAAGTTTAAAAGTTAGTTTTCCCACCCCTTAACCCTACTGCGCTTAAGATTTGCCCGGTTCAACTTTGGTGAATATCCTTATAACAATTTTACCAGAATATGATAGAATTGATTTTAAGGATATTTACATAATTGAAACCCCCGTATCGCAAAATCCACTCCCTCACTGACCCCCTCGACTCTTGATACAGACGGAAGAGAAACCCCTTAGCTACCACTTCCTAGGCCAGAGCAAATATTAAGTTTACAGTCAACCATTAATCTGAAAGTATTTATAATAGTCGTATTTTAATAGCATCTAAAGAGCACCGTATTATTATCAGTATAAACTTAGTTTTTCGAACACATTAATTTAAACTAAAAATAAAATTTTAAATTCTAAGTTTAAAAGTTAGTTTTCCCACCCCTTAACCCTACTGCGCTTAAGATTTGCCCGGTTCAACTTTGGGAAATATCCTTATAACAATTTTACCAGAATATGATAGAATTGATTTTAAGAATATTTACATAATTGAAACCCCCGTATCGCAAAATCCACTCCCTCACTGACCCCCTCGTCTCTTGATACAGACGGAAGAGTAACCCCTTAGCTACCACTTCCTAGGCCTGAGCAAATATTAAGTTTACAGTCAACCATTAATCTGAAAGTATTTATAATAGTCGTATTTTAATAGCATCTAAAGAGCACCGTATTAGCAGTATAAACATAGTTATGCGTACACATTAATTTAAAGTAAAAGAAAAGAAATTTAAAATTCTAGGTTCAAAAGTTATTGTTTTCCCACCCCTTAACCCTACTGCGCTTAAGATTTGCCCGGTTCAACTTTGGGAAATATCCTTATAACAATTTTACCAGAATATGATAGAATTGATTTTAAGAATATTTACATAATTGAAACCCCCGTATCGCAAAATCCACTCCCCCACTGACCCCCTCGTCTCTTGATACAGACGGAAGAGTAACCCCTTAGCTACCACTTCCTAGGCCTGAGCAAATATTAAGTTTACAGTCAACCATTAATCTGAAAGTATTTATAATAGTCGTATTTTAATAGCATCTAAAGAGCACCGTATTAGCAGTATAAACATAGTTATGCGTACACATTAATTTAAAGTAAAAGAAAAGAAATTTAAAATTCTAGGTTCAAAAGTTATTGTTTTCCCACCCCTTAACCCTACTGCGCTTAAGATATGCCCGGTTCAACTTTGGTAAATATCATTAAAACAATTTTACCAGAATATGATAGAATTGATTTTAAGGATATTTACATAATTGAAACCCCCGTATCGCAAAATCCACTCCCTCACTGACCCCCTCGTCTCTTGATACAGACGGAAGTGTAACCCCTTGGCTACCACTTCCTAGGCCTAAGCAAATCTTAAGTTTACAGTCAACCTTTAATAGGAAAGTATATATAATAGTCATATTTTAATAGCATCTAAAGTTCACCGTATTATCAGTATAAACATAGTTATGCGTACACATTAATTTAAAGTAAAAGAAAAGAAATTTAAAATTCTAGGTTCAAAAGTTATTGTTTTCCCACCCCTTAACCCTACTGCGCTTAAGATATGCCCGGTTCAACTTTGGTAAATATCATTAAAACAATTTTACCAGAATATGATAGAATTGATTTTAAGAATATTTACATAATTGAAACCCCCGTATCGCAAAATCCACTCCCTCACTGACCCCCTCGACTCTTGATACAGACGGAAGAGTAACCCCTTGGCTACCACTTCCTAGGCCTGAGCAAATATTAAGTTTACAGTCAACCATTAATCTGAAAGTATTTATAATAGTCGGATTTTAATAGCATCTAAAGAGCACCGTATTATTATCAGTATAAACTTAGTTTTGCGTACACATTAATTTAAACTAAAAATAAAATTTAAAATTCTAAGTTTAAATGTTATTATTTTCCAACCCCTTAACCCTACTGCGCTTAAGATTTGCCCGGTTCAACTTTGGTAAATATTCTTAAAACAATTTTACAAGAATATGATAGAATATATTTTAAGGATATTTACATAATTGAAACCCCCGTATCGCAAAATCCACTCCCTCACTGACCCCCCTCGTCTCTTGATACAGACGGAAGAGTAACCCCTTGGGTACCACTTCCTAGGCCTGAGCAAATATTAAGTTTACAGTCAACAATTAATCTGAAAGTATTTATAATAGTCGTATTTTAATAGCATCTAAAGAGCACCGTATTATTATCAGTATAAACTTAGTTTTGCGTACACATTAATTTAAACTAAAAATAAAATTTAAAATTCTAAGTTTAAAGGTTAGTTTTCCCACCCCTTAACCCTACTGCGCTTAAGATTTGCCCGGTTCAACTCTGGTGAATATCCTTATAACAATTTTACCAGAATATGATAGAATTGATTTTAAGAGTATTTACATAATTGAAACCCCCGTATCGCAAAATCCACTCCCTCACTGACCCCCTCGACTCTTGATACAGACGGAAGAGTAACCCCTTGGCTACCACTTCCTAGGCCTAAGCAAATCTTAAGTTTACAGTCAATCTTTAATATGAAAGTATATATAATAGTCATTATATTTTAATAACATCTAAAGTGCACCGTATTAGCAGTATAAACATAGTTATGCGTACACATTAATTTAAAGTAAAAGAAAAGAAATTTAAAATTCTAGGTTCAAAAGTTATTGTTTTCCCACCCCTTAACCCTACTGCGCTTAAGATTTGCCCGGTTCAACTTTGGGAAATATCCTTATAACAATTTTACCAGAATATGATAGAATTGATTTTAAGAATATTTACATAATTGAAACCCCCGTATCGCAAAATCCACTCCCCCACTGACCCCCTCGTCTCTTGATACAGACGGAAGAGTAACCCCTTAGCTACCACTTCCTAGGCCTGAGCAAATATTAAGTTTACAGTCAACCATTAATCTGAAAGTATTTATAATAGTCGTATTTTAATAGCATCTAAAGAGCACCGTATTAGCAGTATAAACATAGTTATGCGTACACATTAATTTAAAGTAAAAGAAAAGAAATTTAAAATTCTAGGTTCAAAAGTTATTGTTTTCCCACCCCTTAACCCTACTGCGCTTAAGATTTGCCCGGTTCAACTTTGGGAAATATCCTTATAACAATTTTACCAGAATATGATAGAATTGATTTTAAGAGTATTTACATAATTGAAACCCCCGTATCGCAAAATCCACTCCCTCACTGACCCCCTCGACTCTTGATACAGACGGAAGAGTAAACCCTTGGCTACCACTTCCTAGGCCTAAGCAAATCTTAAGTTTACAGTCAATCTTTAATATGAAAGTATATATAATAGTCATTATATTTTAATAACATCTAAAGTGCACCGTATTAGCAGTATAAACATAGTTATGCGTACACATTAATTTAAAGTAAAAGAAAAGAAATTTAAAATTCTAGGTTCAAAAGTTATTGTTTTCCCACCCCTTAACCCTACTGCGCTTAAGATTTGCCCGGTTCAACTTTGGGAAATATCCTTATAACAATTTTACCAGAATATGATAGAAATGATTTTAAGAATATTTACATAATTGAAACCCCCGTATCGCAAAATCCACTCCCTCACTGACCCCCTCGACTCTTGATACAGACGGAAGAGTAACCCCTTGGCTACCACTTCCTAGGCCTGAGCAAATATTAAGTTTACAGTCAACCATTAATCTGAAAGTATTTATAATAGTCGTATTTTAATAGCATCTAAAGAGCACCGTATTATTATCAGTATAAACTTAGTTTTGCGTACACATTAATTTAAACTAAAAATAAAATTTAAAATTCTAAGTTAAAAGGTTATTAATTTCCCACCCCTTAACCCTACTGCGCTTAAGATTTGCCCCGTTCAACTTTGGTAAATATTCTTAAAACAATTTTACAAGAATATGATAGAATATATTTTAAGGATATTTACATAATGGAAACCCCCGTATCGCAAAATCCACTCCCTCACTGACCCCCTCGACTCTTGATACAGACGGAAGAGTAACCCCTTGGCTACCACTTCCTAGGCCTAAGCAAATCTTAAGTTTACAGTCAACCTTTAATATGAAAGTATATATAATAGTCATTATATTTTAATAGCATCTGAAGTGCACCGTATTAGCAGTATAAACATAGTTATGCGTACACATTAATTTAAATTAAAAGAAAAGAAATTTAAAATTCTAGGTTCAAAAGTGATTGTTTTCCCACCCCTTAACCCTACTGCGCTTAAGATATGCCCGGTTCAACTTTGGTAAATATCATTAAAACAATTTTACCAGACTATGATAGAATTGATTTTAAGGATATTTACATAATTGAAACCCCCGTATCGCAAAATCCACTCCCTCACTGACCCCCTCGTCTCTTGATACAGACGGAAGAGTAACCCCTTGGCTACCACTTCCTAGGCCTAAGCAAATCTTAAGTTTACAGTCAACATTTAATATGAAAGTATATATAATAGTCATTCTATTTTAATAGCATCTAAATTGCACCGTATTAGCAGTATAAACATAGTTATGCGTACACATTAATTTAAAGTAAAAGAAAAGAAATTTAAAATTCTAGGTTCAAAAGTTATTGTTTTCCCACCCCTTAACCCTACTGCGCTTAAGATTTGCCCGGTTCAACTTTGGTAAATATCCTTATAACAATTTTACCAGAATATGATAGAATTGATTTTAAGAATATTTACATAATTGAAACCCCCGTATCGCAAAATCCACTCCCTCACTGACCCCCTCGACTCTTGATACAGACGGAAGAGTAACCCCTTGGCTACCACTTCCTAGGCCTAAGCAAATCTTAAGTTTACAGTCAACATTTAATATGAAAGTATATATAATAGTCATTCTATTTTAATAGCATCTAAATTGCACCGTATTAGCAGTATAAACATAGTTATGCGTACACATTAATTTAAAGTAAAAGAAAAGAAATTTAAAATTCTAGGTTCAAAAGTTATTGTTTTCCCACCCCTTAACCCTACTGCGCTTAAGATTTGCCCGGTTCAACTTTGGTAAATATCATTAAAACAATTTTACCAGAATATGATAAAATTGATTTTAAGGAAATTTACATAATTGAAACCCCCGTATCGCAAAATCCACTCCCTCACTGACCCCCTCGACTCTTGATACAGACGGAAGAGTAACCCCTTGGCTACCACTTCCTAGGCCTGAGCAAATATTAAGTTTACAGTCAACCATTAATCTGAAAGTATTTATAATAGTCGTATTTTAATAGCATCTAAAGAGCACCGTATTATTATCAGTATAAACATAGTTTTGCGTACACATTACTTTAAATTAAAAGAAAAGAAATTTAAAATTCTAGGTTCAAAAGTTATTGTTTTCCCACCCCTTAACCCTACTGCGCTTAAGATTTGCCCGGTTTAACTTTGGTAAATATCCTTATAACAATTTTACCAGAATATGATAGAATTGATTTTAAGAATATTTACATAATTGAAACCCCCGTATCGCAAAATCCACTCCCTCACTGACCCCCTCGACTCTTGATACAGACGGAAGAGTAACCCCTTGGCTACCACATCCTAGGCCTGAGCAAATATTAAGTTTACAGTCAACCATTAATCTGAAAGTATTTATAATGGTCGTATTTTAATAGCATCTAAAGAGCACCGTATTATTATCAGTATAAACTTAGTTTTGCGTACACATTAATTTAAACTAAAAATAAAATTTAAAATTCTAAGTTTAAAGGTTAGTTTTCCCACTCCTTAACCCTACTGCGCTTAAGATTTGCCCGGTTCAACTTTGGTAAATATCCTTATAACAATTTTACCAGAATATGATAGAATTGATTTTAAGAATATTTACATAATTGAAACCCCCGTATCGCAAAATCCACTCCCTCACTGACCCCCTCGACTCTTGATACAGACGGAAGAGTAACCCCTT
Organism: Maratus speciosus; assembly: GCA_963932465.1. Lineage (NCBI taxonomy): Eukaryota > Metazoa > Arthropoda > Arachnida > Araneae > Salticidae > Maratus > Maratus speciosus. Next base: position 362,774,414 of record OZ010798.1, read on the forward strand.
GGCTACCACTTCCTAGGCCTAAGCAAATCTTAAGTTTACAGTCAACCTTTAATATGAAAGTATATATAATAGTCATTATATTTTAATAGCATCTAAAGTGCACCGTATTAGCAGTATAAACATAGTTATGCGTACACATTAATTTAAAGTAAAAGAAAAGAAATTAAAAATTCTAGGTTCAAAAGTTATTGTTTTCCCACCCCTTAACCCTACTGCGCTTAAGATTTGCCCGGTTCAACTTTGGTAAATATCCTTATAACAATTTTACCAGAATATGATAGAATAGATTTTAAGAATATTTACATAATTGAAACCCCCGTATCGCAAAATCCACTCCCTCACTGACCCCCTCGACTCTTGATACAGACGGAAGAGTAACCCCTTGGCTACCACATCCTAGGCCTGAGCAAATATTAAGTTTACAGTCAACCATTAATCTGAAAGTATTTATAATAGTCGTATTTTAATAGCATCTAAAGAGCACCGTATTATTATCAGTATAAACTTAGTTTTGCGTACACATTAATTTAAACTAAAAATAAAATTTAAAATTCTAAGTTAAAAGGTTATTAATTTCCCACCCCTTAACCCTACTGCGCTTAAGATTTGCCCCGTTCAACTTTGGTAAATATTCTTAAAACAATTTTACAAGAATATGATAGAATATATTTTAAGGATATTTACATAATGGAAACCCCCGTATCGCAAAATCCACTCCCTCACTGACCCCCTCGACTCTTGATACAGACGGAAGAGTAACCCCTTGGCTACCACTTCCTAGGCCTAAGCAAATCTTAAGTTTACAGTCAACCTTCAATATGAAAGTATATATAATAGTCATTATATTTTAATAGCATCTGAAGTGCACCGTATTAGCAGTATAAACATAGTTATGCGTACACATTAATTTAAATTAAAAGAAAAGAAATTTAAAATTCTAGGTTCAAAAGTGATTGTTTTCCCACCCCTTAACTCTACTGCGCTTAAGATATGCCCGGTTCAACTTTGGTAAATATCATTAAAACAATTTTACCAGACTATGATAGAATTGATTTTAAGGATATTTACATAATTGAAACCCCCGTATCGCAAAATCCACTCCCTCACTGACCCCCTCGTCTCTTGATACAGACGGAAGAGTAACCCCTTGGCTACCACTTCCTAGGCCTAAGCAAATCTTAAGTTTACAGTCAACATTTAATATGAAAGTATATATAATAGTCATTCTATTTTAATAGCATCTAAATTGCACCGTATTAGCAGTATAAACATAGTTATGCGTACACATTAATTTAAAGTAAAAGAAAAGAAATTTAAAATTCTAGGTTCAAAAGTTATTGTTTTCCCACCCCTTAACCCTACTGCGCTTAAGATTTGCCCGGTTCAACTTTGGTAAATATCCTTATAACAATTTTACCAGAATATGATAGAATTGATTTTAAGAATATTTACATAATTGAAACCCCCGTATCGCAAAATCCACTCCCTCACTGACCCCCTCGACTCTTGATACAGACGGAAGTGTAACCCCTTGGCTACCACTTCCTAGGCCTGAGCAAATATTAAGTTTACAGTCAACCATTAATCTGAAAGTATTTATAATAGTCGGATTTTAATAGCATCTAAAGAGCACCGTATTATTATCAGTATAAACTTAGTTTTTCGTACACATTAATTTAAACTAAAAATAAAATTTTAAATTCTAAGTTTAAAAGTTAGTTTTCCCACCCCTTAACCCTACTGCGCTTAAGATTTGCCCGGTTCAACTTTGGTGAATATCCTTATAACAATTTTACCAGAATATGATAGAATTGATTTTAAGGATATTTACATAATTGAAACCCCCGTATCGCAAAATCCACTCCCTCACTGACCCCCTCGACTCTTGATACAGACGGAAGAGAAACCCCTTAGCTACCACTTCCTAGGCCAGAGCAAATATTAAGTTTACAGTCAACCATTAATCTGAAAGTATTTATAATAGTCGTATTTTAATAGCATCTAAAGAGCACCGTATTATTATCAGTATAAACTTAGTTTTTCGAACACATTAATTTAAACTAAAAATAAAATTTTAAATTCTAAGTTTAAAAGTTAGTTTTCCCACCCCTTAACCCTACTGCGCTTAAGATTTGCCCGGTTCAACTTTGGGAAATATCCTTATAACAATTTTACCAGAATATGATAGAATTGATTTTAAGAATATTTACATAATTGAAACCCCCGTATCGCAAAATCCACTCCCTCACTGACCCCCTCGTCTCTTGATACAGACGGAAGAGTAACCCCTTAGCTACCACTTCCTAGGCCTGAGCAAATATTAAGTTTACAGTCAACCATTAATCTGAAAGTATTTATAATAGTCGTATTTTAATAGCATCTAAAGAGCACCGTATTAGCAGTATAAACATAGTTATGCGTACACATTAATTTAAAGTAAAAGAAAAGAAATTTAAAATTCTAGGTTCAAAAGTTATTGTTTTCCCACCCCTTAACCCTACTGCGCTTAAGATTTGCCCGGTTCAACTTTGGGAAATATCCTTATAACAATTTTACCAGAATATGATAGAATTGATTTTAAGAATATTTACATAATTGAAACCCCCGTATCGCAAAATCCACTCCCCCACTGACCCCCTCGTCTCTTGATACAGACGGAAGAGTAACCCCTTAGCTACCACTTCCTAGGCCTGAGCAAATATTAAGTTTACAGTCAACCATTAATCTGAAAGTATTTATAATAGTCGTATTTTAATAGCATCTAAAGAGCACCGTATTAGCAGTATAAACATAGTTATGCGTACACATTAATTTAAAGTAAAAGAAAAGAAATTTAAAATTCTAGGTTCAAAAGTTATTGTTTTCCCACCCCTTAACCCTACTGCGCTTAAGATATGCCCGGTTCAACTTTGGTAAATATCATTAAAACAATTTTACCAGAATATGATAGAATTGATTTTAAGGATATTTACATAATTGAAACCCCCGTATCGCAAAATCCACTCCCTCACTGACCCCCTCGTCTCTTGATACAGACGGAAGTGTAACCCCTTGGCTACCACTTCCTAGGCCTAAGCAAATCTTAATTTTACAGTCAACCTTTAATAGGAAAGTATATATAATAGTCATATTTTAATAGCATCTAAAGTTCACCGTATTATCAGTATAAACATAGTTATGCGTACACATTAATTTAAAGTAAAAGAAAAGAAATTTAAAATTCTAGGTTCAAAAGTTATTGTTTTCCCACCCCTTAACCCTACTGCGCTTAAGATATGCCCGGTTCAACTTTGGTAAATATCATTAAAACAATTTTACCAGAATATGATAGAATTGATTTTAAGAATATTTACATAATTGAAACCCCCGTATCGCAAAATCCACTCCCTCACTGACCCCCTCGACTCTTGATACAGACGGAAGAGTAACCCCTTGGCTACCACTTCCTAGGCCTGAGCAAATATTAAGTTTACAGTCAACCATTAATCTGAAAGTATTTATAATAGTCGGATTTTAATAGCATCTAAAGAGCACCGTATTATTATCAGTATAAACTTAGTTTTGCGTACACATTAATTTAAACTAAAAATAAAATTTAAAATTCTAAGTTTAAATGTTATTATTTTCCAACCCCTTAACCCTACTGCGCTTAAGATTTGCCCGGTTCAACTTTGGTAAATATTCTTAAAACAATTTTACAAGAATATGATAGAATATATTTTAAGGATATTTACATAATTGAAACCCCCGTATCGCAAAATCCACTCCCTCACTGACCCCCCTCGTCTCTTGATACAGACGGAAGAGTAACCCCTTGGGTACCACTTCCTAGGCCTGAGCAAATATTAAGTTTACAGTCAACAATTAATCTGAAAGTATTTATAATAGTCGTATTTTAATAGCATCTAAAGAGCACCGTATTATTATCAGTATAAACTTAGTTTTGCGTACACATTAATTTAAACTAAAAATAAAATTTAAAATTCTAAGTTTAAAGGTTAGTTTTCCCACCCCTTAACCCTACTGCGCTTAAGATTTGCCCGGTTCAACTCTGGTGAATATCCTTATAACAATTTTACCAGAATATGATAGAATTGATTTTAAGAGTATTTACATAATTGAAACCCCCGTATCGCAAAATCCACTCCCTCACTGACCCCCTCGACTCTTGATACAGACGGAAGAGTAACCCCTTGGCTACCACTTCCTATGCCTAAGCAAATCTTAAGTTTACAGTCAATCTTTAATATGAAAGTATATATAATAGTCATTATATTTTAATAACATCTAAAGTGCACCGTATTAGCAGTATAAACATAGTTATGCGTACACATTAATTTAAAGTAAAAGAAAAGAAATTTAAAATTCTAGGTTCAAAAGTTATTGTTTTCCCACCCCTTAACCCTACTGCGCTTAAGATTTGCCCGGTTCAACTTTGGGAAATATCCTTATAACAATTTTACCAGAATATGATAGAATTGATTTTAAGAATATTTACATAATTGAAACCCCCGTATCGCAAAATCCACTCCCCCACTGACCCCCTCGTCTCTTGATACAGACGGAAGAGTAACCCCTTAGCTACCACTTCCTAGGCCTGAGCAAATATTAAGTTTACAGTCAACCATTAATCTGAAAGTATTTATAATAGTCGTATTTTAATAGCATCTAAAGAGCACCGTATTAGCAGTATAAACATAGTTATGCGTACACATTAATTTAAAGTAAAAGAAAAGAAATTTAAAATTCTAGGTTCAAAAGTTATTGTTTTCCCACCCCTTAACCCTACTGCGCTTAAGATTTGCCCGGTTCAACTTTGGGAAATATCCTTATAACAATTTTACCAGAATATGATAGAATTGATTTTAAGAGTATTTACATAATTGAAACCCCCGTATCGCAAAATCCACTCCCTCACTGACCCCCTCGACTCTTGATACAGACGGAAGAGTAAACCCTTGGCTACCACTTCCTAGGCCTAAGCAAATCTTTAGTTTACAGTCAATCTTTAATATGAAAGTATATATAATAGTCATTATATTTTAATAACATCTAAAGTGCACCGTATTAGCAGTATAAACATAGTTATGCGTACACATTAATTTAAAGTAAAAGAAAAGAAATTTAAAATTCTAGGTTCAAAAGTTATTGTTTTCCCACCCCTTAACCCTACTGCGCTTAAGATTTGCCCGGTTCAACTTTGGGAAATATCCTTATAACAATTTTACCAGAATATGATAGAAATGATTTTAAGAATATTTACATAATTGAAACCCCCGTATCGCAAAATCCACTCCCTCACTGACCCCCTCGACTCTTGATACAGACGGAAGAGTAACCCCTTGGCTACCACTTCCTAGGCCTAAGCAAATCTTAAGTTTACAGTCAATCATTAATATGAAAGTATATATAATAGTCATTATATTTTAATAGCATCTGAAGTGCACCGTAATAGCAGTATAATCATAGTTATGCGTACACATTAATTTAAAGTAAAAGAAAAGAAATTTAAAATTCTAGGTTCAAAAGTTATTGTTTTCCCACCCCTTAACCCTACTGCGCTTAAGATATGCCCGGTTCAACTTTGGTAAATATCATTAAAACAATTTTACCAGAATATGATAGAATTGATTTTAAGGATATTTACATAATTGAAACCCCCGTATCGCAAAATCCACTCCCTCACTGACCCCCTCGACTCTTGATACAGACGGAAGAGTAACCCCTTGGCTACCACTTCCTAGGCCTGAGCAAATATTAAGTTTACAGTCAACCATTAATCTGAAAGTATTTATAATAGTCGTATTTTAATAGCATCTAAAGAGCACCGTATTATTATCAGTATAAACTTAGTTTTGCGTACACATTAATTTAAACTAAAAATAAAATTTAAAATTCTAAGTTAAAAGGTTATTAATTTCCCACCCCTTAACCCTACTGCGCTTAAGATTTGCCCCGTTCAACTTTGGTAAATATTCTTAAAACAATTTTACAAGAATATGATAGAATATATTTTAAGGATATTTACATAATGGAAACCCCCGTATCGCAAAATCCACTCCCTCACTGACCCCCTCGACTCTTGATACAGACGGAAGAGTAACCCCTTGGCTACCACTTCCTAGGCCTAAGCAAATCTTAAGTTTACAGTCAACCTTTAATATGAAAGTATATATAATAGTCATTATATTTTAATAGCATCTGAAGTGCACCGTATTAGCAGTATAAACATAGTTATGCGTACACATTAATTTAAATTAAAAGAAAAGAAATTTAAAATTCTAGGTTCAAAAGTGATTGTTTTCGCACCCCTTAACCCTACTGCGCTTAAGATATGCCCGGTTCAACTTTGGTAAATATCATTAAAACAATTTTACCAGACTATGATAGAATTGATTTTAAGGATATTTACATAATTGAAACCCCCGTATCGCAAAATCCACTCCCTCACTGACCCCCTCGTCTCTTGATACAGACGGAAGAGTAACCCCTTGGCTACCACTTCCTAGGCCTAAGCAAATCTTAAGTTTACAGTCAACATTTAATATGAAAGTATATATAATAGTCATTCTATTTTAATAGCATCTAAATTGCACCGTATTAGCAGTATAAACATAGTTATGCGTACACATTAATTTAAAGTAAAAGAAAAGAAATTTAAAATTCTAGGTTCAAAAGTTATTGTTTTCCCACCCCTTAACCCTACTGCGCTTAAGATTTGCCCGGTTCAACTTTGGTAAATATCCTTATAACAATTTTACCAGAATATGATAGAATTGATTTTAAGAATATTTACATAATTGAAACCCCCGTATCGCAAAATCCACTCCCTCACTGACCCCCTCGACTCTTGATACAGACGGAAGTGTAACCCCTTGGCTACCACTTCCTAGGCCTGAGCAAATATTAAGTTTACAGTCAACCATTAATCTGAAAGTATTTATAATAGTCGGATTTTAATAGCATCTAAAGAGCACCGTATTATTATCAGTATAAACTTAGTTTTTCGTACACATTAATTTAAACTAAAAATAAAATTTTAAATTCTAAGTTTAAAAGTTAGTTTTCCCACCCCTTAACCCTACTGCGCTTAAGATTTGCCCGGTTCAACTTTGGTGAATATCCTTATAACAATTTTACCAGAATATGATAGAATTGATTTTAAGGATATTTACATAATTGAAACCCCCGTATCGCAAAATCCACTCCCTCACTGACCCCCTCGACTCTTGATACAGACGGAAGAGTAACCCCTTAGCTACCACTTCCTAGGCCAGAGCAAATATTAAGTTTACAGTCAACCATTAATCTGAAAGTATTTATAATAGTCGTATTTTAATAGCATCTAAAGAGCACCGTATTATTATCAGTATAAACTTAGTTTTTCGAACACATTAATTTAAACTAAAAATAAAATTTTAAATTCTAAGTTTAAAAGTTAGTTTTCCCACCCCTTAACCCTACTGCGCTTAAGATTTGCCCGGTTCAACTTTGGGAAATATCCTTATAACAATTTTACCAGAATATGATAGAATTGATTTTAAGAATATTTACATAATTGAAACCCCCGTATCGCAAAATCCACTCCCTCACTGACCCCCTCGTCTCTTGATACAGACGGAAGAGTAACCCCTTAGCTACCACTTCCTAGGCCTGAGCAAATATTAAGTTTACAGTCAACCATTAATCTGAAAGTATTTATAATAGTCGTATTTTAATAGCATCTAAAGAGCACCGTATTAGCAGTATAAACATAGTTATGCGTACACATTAATTTAAAGTAAAAGAAAAGAAATTTAAAATTCTAGGTTCAAAAGTTATTGTTTTCCCACCCCTTAACCCTACTGCGCTTAAGATTTGCCCGGTTCAACTTTGGGAAATATCCTTATAACAATTTTACCAGAATATGATAGAATTGATTTTAAGAATATTTACATAATTGAAACCCCCGTATCGCAAAATCCACTCCCCCACTGACCCCCTCGTCTCTTGATACAGACGGAAGAGTAACCCCTTAGCTACCACTTCATAGGCCTGAGCAAATATTAAGTTTACAGTCAACCATTAATCTGAAAGTATTTATAATAGTCGTATTTTAATAGCATCTAAAGAGCACCGTATTAGCAGTATAAACATAGTTATGCGTACACATTAATTTAAAGTAAAAGAAAAGAAATTTAAAATTCTAGGTTCAAAAGTTATTGTTTTCCCACCCCTTAACCCTACTGCGCTTAAGATATGCCCGGTTCAACTTTGGTAAATATCATTAAAACAATTTTACCAGAATATGATAGAATTGATTTTAAGGATATTTACATAATTGAAACCCCCGTATCGCAAAATCCACTCCCTCACTGACCCCCTCGTCTCTTGATACAGACGGAAGTGTAACCCCTTGGCTACCACTTCCTAGGCCTAAGCAAATCTTAAGTTTACAGTCAACCTTTAATAGGAAAGTATATATAATAGTCATATTTTAATAGCATCTAAAGTTCACCGTATTATCAGTATAAACATAGTTATGCGTACACATTAATTTAAAGTAAAAGAAAAGAAATTTAAAATTCTAGGTTCAAAAGTTATTGTTTTCCCACCCCTTAACCCTACTGCGCTTAAGATATGCCCGGTTCAACTTTGGTAAATATCATTAAAACAATTTTACCAGAATATGATAGAATTGATTTTAAGAATATTTACATAATTGAAACCCCCGTATCGCAAAATCCACTCCCTCACTGACCCCCTCGACTCTTGATACAGACGGAAGAGTAACCCCTTGGCTACCACTTCCTAGGCCTGAGCAAATATTAAGTTTACAGTCAACCATTAATCTGAAAGTATTTATAATAGTCGGATTTTAATAGCATCTAAAGAGCACCGTATTATTATCAGTATAAACTTAGTTTTGCGTACACATTAATTTAAACTAAAAATAAAATTTAAAATTCTAAGTTTAAATGTTATTATTTTCCAACCCCTTAACCCTACTGCGCTTAAGATTTGCCCGGTTCAACTTTGGTAAATATTCTTAAAACAATTTTACAAGAATATGATAGAATATATTTTAAGGATATTTACATAATTGAAACCCCCGTATCGCAAAATCCACTCCCTCACTGACCCCCCTCGTCTCTTGATACAGACGGAAGAGTAACCCCTTGGGTACCACTTCCTAGGCCTGAGCAAATATTAAGTTTACAGTCAACAATTAATCTGAAAGTATTTATAATAGTCGTATTTTAATAGCATCTAAAGAGCACCGTATTATTATCAGTATAAACTTAGTTTTGCGTACACATTAATTTAAACTAAAAATAAAATTTAAAATTCTAAGTTTAAAGGTTAGTTTTCCCACCCCTTAACCCTACTGCGCTTAAGATTTGCCCGGTTCAACTCTGGTGAATATCCTTATAACAATTTTACCAGAATATGATAGAATTGATTTTAAGAGTATTTACATAATTGAAACCCCCGTATCGCAAAATCCACTCCCTCACTGACCCCCTCGACTCTTGATACAGACGGAAGAGTAACCCCTTGGCTACCACTTCCTATGCCTAAGCAAATCTTAAGTTTACAGTCAATCTTTAATATGAAAGTATATATAATAGTCATTATATTTTAATAACATCTAAAGTGCACCGTATTAGCAGTATAAACATAGTTATGCGTACACATTAATTTAAAGTAAAAGAAAAGAAATTTAAAATTCTAGGTTCAAAAGTTATTGTTTTCCCACCCCTTAACCCTACTGCGCTTAAGATTTGCCCGGTTCAACTTTGGGAAATATCCTTATAACAATTTTACCAGAATATGATAGAATTGATTTTAAGAATATTTACATAATTGAAACCCCCGTATCGCAAAATCCACTCCCCCACTGACCCCCTCGTCTCTTGATACAGACGGAAGAGTAACCCCTTAGCTACCACTTCATAGGCCTGAGCAAATATTAAGTTTACAGTCAACCATTAATCTGAAAGTATTTATAATAGTCGTATTTTAATAGCATCTAAAGAGCACCGTATTAGCAGTATAAACATAGTTATGCGTACACATTAATTTAAAGTAAAAGAAAAGAAATTTAAAATTCTAGGTTCAAAAGTTATTGTTTTCCCACCCCTTAACCCTACTGCGCTTAAGATATGCCCGGTTCAACTTTGGTAAATATCATTAAAACAATTTTACCAGAATATGATAGAATTGATTTTAAGGATATTTACATAATTGAAACCCCCGTATCGCAAAATCCACTCCCTCACTGACCCCCTCGTCTCTTGATACAGACGGAAGTGTAACCCCTTGGCTACCACTTCCTAGGCCTAAGCAAATCTTAAGTTTACAGTCAACCTTTAATAGGAAAGTATATATAATAGTCATATTTTAATAGCATCTAAAGTTCACCGTATTATCAGTATAAACATAGTTATGCGTACACATTAATTTAAAGTAAAAGAAAAGAAATTTAAAATTCTAGGTTCAAAAGTTATTGTTTTCCCACCCCTTAACCCTACTGCGCTTAAGATATGCCCGGTTCAACTTTGGTAAATATCATTAAAACAATTTTACCAGAATATGATAGAATTGATTTTAAGAATATTTACATAATTGAAACCCCCGTATCGCAAAATCCACTCCCTCACTGACCCCCTCGACTCTTGATACAGACGGAAGAGTAACCCCTTGGCTACCACTTCCTAGGCCTGAGCAAATATTAAGTTTACAGTCAACCATTAATCTGAAAGTATTTATAATAGTCGGATTTTAATAGCATCTAAAGAGCACCGTATTATTATCAGTATAAACTTAGTTTTGCGTACACATTAATTTAAACTAAAAATAAAATTTAAAATTCTAAGTTTAAATGTTATTATTTTCCAACCCCTTAACCCTACTGCGCTTAAGATTTGCCCGGTTCAACTTTGGTAAATATTCTTAAAACAATTTTACAAGAATATGATAGAATATATTTTAAGGATATTTACATAATTGAAACCCCCGTATCGCAAAATCCACTCCCTCACTGACCCCCCTCGTCTCTTGATACAGACGGAAGAGTAACCCCTTGGGTACCACTTCCTAGGCCTGAGCAAATATTAAGTTTACAGTCAACAATTAATCTGAAAGTATTTATAATAGTCGTATTTTAATAGCATCTAAAGAGCACCGTATTATTATCAGTATAAACTTAGTTTTGCGTACACATTAATTTAAACTAAAAATAAAATTTAAAATTCTAAGTTTAAAGGTTAGTTTTCCCACCCCTTAACCCTACTGCGCTTAAGATTTGCCCGGTTCAACTCTGGTGAATATCCTTATAACAATTTTACCAGAATATGATAGAATTGATTTTAAGAGTATTTACATAATTGAAACCCCCGTATCGCAAAATCCACTCCCTCACTGACCCCCTCGACTCTTGATACAGACGGAAGAGTAACCCCTTGGCTACCACTTCCTAGGCCTAAGCAAATCTTAAGTTTACAGTCAATCTTTAATATGAAAGTATATATAATAGTCATTATATTTTAATAACATCTAAAGTGCACCGTATTAGCAGTATAAACATAGTTATGCGTACACATTAATTTAAAGTAAAAGAAAAGAAATTTAAAATTCTAGGTTCAAAAGTTATTGTTTTCCCACCCCTTAACCCTACTGCGCTTAAGATTTGCCCGGTTCAACTTTGGGAAATATCCTTATAACAATTTTACCAGAATATGATAGAATTGATTTTAAGAATATTTACATAATTGAAACCCCCGTATCGCAAAATCCACTCCCCCACTGACCCCCTCGTCTCTTGATACAGACGGAAGAGTAACCCCTTAGCTACCACTTCCTAGGCCTGAGCAAATATTAAGTTTACAGTCAACCATTAATCTGAAAGTATTTATAATAGTCGTATTTTAATAGCATCAAAAGAGCACCGTATTAGCAGTATAAACATAGTTATGCGTACACATTAATTTAAAGTAAAAGAAAAGAAATTTAAAATTCTAGGTTCAAAAGTTATTGTTTTCCCACCCCTTAACCCTACTGCGCTTAAGATTTGCCCGGTTCAACTTTGGGAAATATCCTTATAACAATTTTACCAGAATATGATAGAATTGATTTTAAGAGTATTTACATAATTGAAACCCCCGTATCGCAAAATCCACTCCCTCACTGACCCCCTCGACTCTTGATACAGACGGAAGAGTAAACCCTTGGCTACCACTTCCTAGGCCTAAGCAAATCTTAAGTTTACAGTCAATCTTTAATATGAAAGTATATATAATAGTCATTATATTTTAATAACATCTAAAGTGCACCGTATTAGCAGTATAAACATAGTTATGCGTACACATTAATTTAAAGTAAAAGAAAAGAAATTTAAAATTCTAGGTTCAAAAGTTATTGTTTTCCCACCCCTTAACCCTACTGCGCTTAAGATTTGCCCGGTTCAACTTTGGGAAATATCCTTATAACAATTTTACCAGAATATGATAGAAATGATTTTAAGAATATTTACATAATTGAAACCCCCGTATCGCAAAATCCACTCCCTCACTGACCCCCTCGACTCTTGATACAGACGGAAGAGTAACCCCTTGGCTACCACTTCCTAGGCCTAAGCAAATCTTAAGTTTACAGTCAATCATTAATATGAAAGTATATATAATAGTCATTATATTTTAATAGCATCTGAAGTGCACCGTAATAGCAGTATAATCATAGTTATGCGTACACATTAATTTAAAGTAAAAGAAAAGAAATTTAAAATTCTAGGTTCAAAAGTTATTGTTTTCCCACCCCTTAACCCTACTGCGCTTAAGATATGCCCGGTTCAACTTTGGTAAATATCATTAAAACAATTTTACCAGAATATGATAGAATTGATTTTAAGGATATTTACATAATTGAAACCCCCGTATCGCAAAATCCACTCCCTCACTGACCCCCTCGACTCTTGATACAGACGGAAGAGTAACCCCTTGGCTACCACTTCCTAGGCCTGAGCAAATATTAAGTTTACAGTCAACCATTAATCTGAAAGTATTTATAATAGTCAGATTTTAATAGCATCTAAAGAGCACCGTATTATTATCAGTATAAACTTAGTTTTGCGTACACATTAATTTAAACTAAAAATAAAATTTAAAATTCTAAGTTTAAATGTTATTATTTTCTAACCCCTTAACCCTACTGCGCTTAAGATTTGCCCGGTTCAACTTTGGTAAATATCCTTAAAACAATTTTACCAGACTATGATAGAATTGATTTTAAGGATATTTACATAATTGAAACCACCGTATCGCAAAATCCACTCCCTCACTGAGCCCCTCGTCTCTTGATACAGACGGAAGAGTAACCCCTTGGCTACCACTTCCTAGGCCTAAGCAAATCTTAAGTTTACAGTCAACATTTAATATGAAAGTATATATAATAGTCATTATATTTTAATAGCATCTAAAGTGCACCGTATTAGCAGTATAAACATAGTTATGCGTACACATTAATTTAAAGTAAAAGAAAAGAAATTTAAAATTCTAGGTTCAAAAGTTATTGTTTTCCCACCCCTTAACCCTACTTCGCTTAAGATTTGCCCGGTTCAACTTTGGTAAATATCATTAAAACAATTTTACCAGAATATGATAGAATTGATTTTAAGGAAATTTACATAATTGAAACCCCCGTATCGCAAAATCCACTCCCTCACTGACCCCCTCGACTCTTGATACAGACGGAAGAGTAACCCCTTGGCTACCACTTCCTAGGCCTAAGCAAATCTTAAGTTTACAGTCAACCTTTAATATGAAAGTATATATAATAGTCATTATATTTTAATAGCATCTAAATTGCACCGTATTAGCAGTATAAACATAGTTATGCGTACACATTAATTTAAAGTAAAAGAAAAGAAATTTAAAATTCTAGGTTCAAAAGTTATTGTTTTCCCACCCCTTAACCCTACTGCGCTTAAGATTTGCCCGGTTCAACTTTGGTAAATATCATTAAAACAATTTTACCAGAATATGATAGAATTGATTTTAAGGATATTTACATAATTGAAACCCCCGTATCGCAAAATCCACTCCCTCACAGACCCCCCTCGTCTCTTGATACAGACGGAAGAGTAACCCCTTGGGTACCACTTCCTAGGCCTGAGCAAATATTAAGTTTACAGTCAACCATTAATCTGAAAGTATTTATAATAGTCGTATTTTAATAGCATCTAAAGAGCACCGTATTATTATCAGTATAAACTTAGTTTTGCGTACACATTAATTTAAACTAAAAATAAAATTTAAAATTCTAAGTTTAAATGTTATTATTTTCCAACCCCTTAACCCTACTGCGCTTAAGATTTGCCCGGTTCAACTTTGGTAAATATCCTTATAACAATTTTACCAGAATATGATGGAATTGATTTTAAGAATATTTACATAATTGAAACCCCCGTATCGCAAAATCCACTCCCTCACTGACCCCCTCGACTCTTGATACAGACGGAAGAGTAACCTCTTGGCTACCACTTCCTAGACCTAAGCAAATCTTAAGTTTACAGTCAACCTTTAATATGAAAGTATATATAATAGTCATTATATTTTAATAGCATCTAAAGTGCACCGTATTAGCAGTATAAACATAGTTATGCGTACACATTAATTTAAAGTAAAAGAAAAGAAATTTAAAATTCTAGGTTCAAAAGTTATTGTTTTCCCACCCCTTAACCCTACAGCGCTTAAGATTTGCCCGGTTCAACTTTGGTGAATATCCTTGTAACAATTTTACCAGAATATGATAGAATTGATTTTAAGAATATTTACATAATTGAAACCCCCGTATCGCAAAATCCACTCCCTCACTGACCCCCTCGACTCTTGATACAGACGGAAGAGTAAACCCTTGGCTACCACTTCCTAGGCCTGAGAAAATATTAAGTTTACAGTCAACCATTAATCTGAAAGTATTTATTATAGTCGTATTTTAATAGCATCTAAAGAGCACCGTAATAGCAGTATAAACATAGTTATGCGTACACATTAATTTAAAGTAAAAGAAAAGAAATTTAAAATTCTAGGTTCAAAAGTTATTGTTTTCCCACCCCTTAACCCTACTGCGCTTAAGATTTGCCCGGTTCAACTTTGGTAAATATCATTAAAACAATTTTACCAGAATATGATAGAATTGATTTTAAGGATATTTACATAATTGAAACCCACGTATCGCAAAATCCACTCCCTCTATGACCCCCCCTCGTCTCTTGATACAGACGGAAGAGTAACCCCTTGGGTACCACTTCCTAGGCCTGAGCAAATATTAAGTTTACAGTCAACCATTAATCTGAAAGTATTTATAATAGTCGTATTTTAATAGCATCTAAAGAGCACCGTATTATTATTAGTATAAACTTAGTTTTGCGTACACATTAATTTAAACTAAAAATAAAATTTAAAATTCTAAGTTTAAAGGTTAGTTTTCCCACCCCTTAACCCTACTGCGCTTAAGATTTGCCCGGTTCAACCTTGGTGAATATCCTTATAACAATTTTACCAGAATATGATAGAATTGATTTTAAGGAAATTTACATAATTGAAACCCCCGTATCGCAAAATCCACTCCCTCACTGACCCCCTCGACTCTTGATACAGACGGAAGAGTAACCCCTTGGCTACCACTTCCTAGGCCTGAGCAAATATTAAGTTTACAGTCAACCATTAATCTGAAAGTATTTATAATAGTCGTATTTTAATAGCATCTAAAGAGCACCGTATTATTATCAGTATAAACATAGTTTTGCGTACACATTACTTTAAACGAAAAATAAAATTTAAAATTCTAAGTTAAAAGGTTATTAATTTCCCACCCCTTAACCCTACTGCGCTTAAGATTTGCCCCGTTCAACTTTGGTAAATATTCTTAAAACAATTTTACAAGAATATGATAGAAATAATTTAAGGATATTTACATAATTGAAACCCCCGTATCGCAAAATCCACTCCCTCACTGACCCCTCGACTCTTGATACAGTTGGAAGAGTAACCCCTTGGCTACCACTTCCTAGGCCTAAGCAAATCTTAAGTTTACAGTCAACCTTTAATAGGAAAGTATATATAATAGTCATATTTTAATAGCATCTAAAGTGCACCGTATTATCAGTATAAACATAGTTATGCGTACACATTAATTTAAAGTAAAAGAAAAGAAATTTAAAATTCTAGGTTCAAAAGTTATTGTTTTCCCACCCCTTAACCCTACTGCGCTTAAGATTTGCCCGGTTCAACTTTGGTAAATATCCTTATAACTATTTTACCAGAATATGATAGAATTGATTTTAAGAATATTTACATAATTGAAACCCCCGTATCGCAAAATCCACTCCCTCACTGACCCCCTCGACTCTTGATACAGGCGGAAGAGTAACCCCTTGGCTAACACTTCCTAGGCCTGAGCAAATATTAAGTTTACAGTCAACCATTAATCTGAAAGTATTTATAATAGTCGTATTTTAATAGCATCTAAAGAGCACCGTATTAGCAGTATAAACATAGTTATGCGTACACATTAATTTAAAGTAAAAGAAAAGAAATTTAAAATTCTAGGTTCAAAAGTTATTGTTTTCCCACCCCTTAACCCTACTGCGCTTAAGATTTGCCCGGTTCGACTTTGGTAAATATCATTAAAACTATTTTACCAGAATATGATAGAATTGATTTTAAGGATATTTACATAATTGAAACCCACGTATCGCAAAATCCACTCCCTCTATGACCCTCCTCGTCGCTTGATACAGACGGAAGAGTAACCCCTTGGGTACCACTTCCTAGGCCTAAGCAAATCTTAAGTTTACAGTCAACCTTTAATATGAAAGTATATATAATAGTCATTATATTTTAATAGCATCTGAAGTGCACCGTATTAGCAGTATAAACATAGTTATGCGTGCACATTAATTTAAAGTAAAAGAAAAGAAATTTAAAATTCTAGGTTCAAAAGTTATTGTTTTCCCACCCCTTAACCCTACTGCGCTTAAGATATGCCCGGTTCAACTTTGGTAAATATCATTAAAACAATTTTACCAGAATATGATAGAATTGATTTTAAGGATATTTACATAATTGAAACCCCCGTATCGCAAAATCCACTCCCTCACTGACCCCCTCGTCTCTTGATACAGACGGAAGTGTAACCCCTTGGCTACCACTTCCTAGGCCTAAGCAAATCTTAAGTTTACAGTCAACCTTTAATAGGAAAGTATATATAATAGTCATATTTTAATAGCATCTAAAGAGCACCGTATTAGCAGTATAAACATAGTTATGCGTACACATTAATTTAAAGTAAAAGAAAAGAAATTTAAAATTCTAGGTTCAAAAGTTATTGTTTTCCCACCCCTTAACCCTACTGCGCTTAAGATTTGCCCGGTTCGACTTTGGTAAATATCATTAAAACAATTTTACCAGAATATGATAGAATTGATTTTAAGGATATTTACATAATTGAAACCCACGTATCGCAAAATCCACTCCCTCTATGACCCTCCTCGTCTCTTGATACAGACGGAAGTGTAACCCCTTGGGTACCACTTCCTAGGCCTAAGCAAATCTTAAGTTTACAGTCAACCTTTAATATGAAAGTATATATAATAGTCATTATATTTTAATAGCATCTGAAGTGCACCGTATTAGCAGTATAAACATAGTTATGCGTACACATTAATTTAAAGTAAAAGAAAAGAAATTTAAAATTCTAGGTTCAAAAGTTATTGTTTTCCCACCCCTTAACCCTACTGCGCTTAAGATATGCCCGGTTCAACTTTGGTAAATATCATTAAAACAATTTTACCAGAATATGATAGAATTGATTTTAAGGATATTTACATAATTGAAACCCCCGTATCGCAAAATCCACTCCCTCACTGACCCCCTCGTCTCTTGATACAGACGGAAGTGTAACCCCTTGGCTACCACTTCCTAGGCCTAAGCAAATCTTAAGTTTACAGTCAACCTTTAATAGGAAAGTATATATAATAGTCATATTTTAATAGCATCTAAAGTTCACCGTATTATCAGTATAAACATAGTTTTGCGTACACATTAATTTAAACTAAAAATAAAATTTAAAATTCTAAGTTTAAATGTTATTATTTTCCAACCCCTTAACCCTACTGCGCTTAAGATTTGCCCGGTTCAACTTTGGTAAATATTCTTAAAACAATTTTACAAGAATATGATAGAATATATTTTAAGGATATTTACATAATTGAAACCCCCGTATCGCAAAATCCACTCCCTCACTGACCCCCCTCGTCTCTTGATACAGACGGAAGAGTAACCCCTTGGGTACCACTTCCTAGGCCTGAGCAAATATTAAGTTTACAGTCAACAATTAATCTGAAAGTATTTATAATAGTCGTATTTTAATAGCATCTAAAGAGCACCGTATTATTATCAGTATAAACTTAGTTTTGCGTACACATTAATTTAAACTAAAAATAAAATTTAAAATTCTAAGTTTAAAGGTTAGTTTTCCCACCCCTTAACCCTACTGCGCTTAAGATTTGCCCGGTTCAACTCTGGTGAATATCCTTATAACAATTTTACCAGAATATGATAGAATTGATTTTAAGAGTATTTACATAATTGAAACCCCCGTATCGCAAAATCCACTCCCTCACTGACCCCCTCGACTCTTGATACAGACGGAAGAGTAACCCCTTGGCTACCACTTCCTAGGCCTAAGCAAATCTTAAGTTTACAGTCAATCTTTAATATGAAAGTATATATAATAGTCATTATATTTTAATAACATCTAAAGTGCACCGTATTAGCAGTATAAACATAGTTATGCGTACACATTAATTTAAAGTAAAAGAAAAGAAATTTAAAATTCTAGGTTCAAAAGTTATTGTTTTCCCACCCCTTAACCCTACTGCGCTTAAGATTTGCCCGGTTCAACTTTGGGAAATATCCTTATAACAATTTTACCAGAATATGATAGAATTGATTTTAAGAATATTTACATAATTGAAACCCCCGTATCGCAAAATCCACTCCCCCACTGACCCCCTCGTCTCTTGATACAGACGGAAGAGTAACCCCTTAGCTACCACTTCCTAGGCCTGAGCAAATATTAAGTTTACAGTCAACCATTAATCTGAAAGTATTTATAATAGTCGTATTTTAATAGCATCTAAAGAGCACCGTATTAGCAGTATAAACATAGTTATGCGTACACATTAATTTAAAGTAAAAGAAAAGAAATTTAAAATTCTAGGTTCAAAAGTTATTGTTTTCCCACCCCTTAACCCTACTGCGCTTAAGATTTGCCCTGTTCAACTTTGGGAAATATCCTTATAACAATTTTACCAGAATATGATAGAATTGATTTTAAGAGTATTTACATAATTGAAACCCCCGTATCGCAAAATCCACTCCCTCACTGACCCCCTCGACTCTTGATACAGACGGAAGAGTAAACCCTTGGCTACCACTTCCTAGGCCTAAGCAAATCTTAAGTTTACAGTCAATCTTTAATATGAAAGTATATATAATAGTCATTATATTTTAATAACATCTAAAGTGCACCGTATTAGCAGTATAAACATAGTTATGCGTACACATTAATTTAAAGTAAAAGAAAAGAAATTTAAAATTCTAGGTTCAAAAGTTATTGTTTTCCCACCCCTTAACCCTACTGCGCTTAAGATTTGCCCGGTTCAACTTTGGGAAATATCCTTATAACAATTTTACCTGAATATGATAGAAATGATTTTAAGAATATTTACATAATTGAAACCCCCGTATCGCAAAATCCACTCCCTCACTGACCCCCTCGACTCTTGATACAGACGGAAGAGTAACCCCTTGGCTACCACTTCCTAGGCCTAAGCAAATCTTAAGTTTACAGTCAATCATTAATATGAAAGTATATATAATAGTCATTATATTTTAATAGCATCTGAAGTGCACCGTATTAGCAGTATAAACATAGTTATGCGTACACATTAATTTAAAGTAAAAGAAAAGAAATTTAAAATTCTAGGTTCAAAAGTTATTGTTTTCCCACCCCTTAACCCTACTGCGCTTAAGATATGCCCGGTTCAACTTTGGTAAATATCATTAAAACAATTTTACCAGAATATGATAGAATTGATTTTAAGGATATTTACATAATTGAAACCCCCGTATCGCAAAATCCACTCCCTCACTGACCCCCTCGTCTCTTGATACAGACGGAAGTGTAACCCCTTGGCTACCACTTCCTAGGCCTAAGCAAATCTTAAGTTTACAGTCAACCTTTAATAGGAAAGTATATATAATAGTCATATTTTAATAGCATCTAAAGTTCACCGTATTATCAGTATAAACATAGTTATGCGTACACATTAATTTAAAGTAAAAGAAAAGAAATTTAAAATTCTAGGTTCAAAAGTTATTGTTTTCCCACCCCTTAACCCTACTGCGCTTAAGATATGCCCGGTTCAACTTTGGTAAATATCATTAAAACAATTTTACCAGAATATGATAGAATTGATTTTAAGAATATTTACATAATTGAAACCCCCGTATCGCAAAATCCACTCCCTCACTGACCCCCTCGACTCTTGATACAGACGGAAGAGTAACCCCTTGGCTACCACTTCCTAGGCCTGAGCAAATATTAAGTTTACAGTCAACCATTAATCTGAAAGTATTTATAATAGTCGGATTTTAATAGCATCTAAAGAGCACCGTATTATTATCAGTATAAACTTAGTTTTGCGTACACATTAATTTAAACTAAAAATAAAATTTAAAATTCTAAGTTTAAATGTTATTACTTTCTAACCCCTTAACCCTACTGCGCTTAAGGTTTTCCCTGTTCAACTTTGGTAAATATCCTTAAAACAATTTTACCAGAATATGATAGAATTGATTTTAAGGATATTTACATAATTGAAACCCCCGTATCGCAAAATCCACTCCCTCACTGACCCCCTCGACTCTTGATACAGACGGAAGAGTAACCCCTTGGCTACCACTTCCTAGGCCTAAGCAAATCTTAAGTTTACAGTCAACATTTAATATGAAAGTATATATAATAGTCATTATATTTTAATAGCATCTAAAGTGCACCGTATTAGCAGTATAAACATAGTTATGCGTACACATTAATTTAAAGTAAAAGAAAAGAAATTTAAAATTCTAGGTTCAAAAGTTATTGTTTTCCCACCCCTTAACCCTACTGCGCTTAAGATTTGCCCGGTTCAACTTTGGTAAATATCATTAAAACAATTTTACCAGAATATGATAGAAATGATTTTAAGGAAATTTACATAATTGAAACCCCCGTATCGCAAAATCCACTCCCTCACTGACCCCCTCGACTCTTGATACAGACGGAAGAGTAACCCCTTGGCTACCACTTCCTAGGCCTGAGCAAATATTAAGTTTACAGTCAACCATTAATCTGAAAGTATTTATAATTGTCGTATTTTAATAGCATCTAAAGAGTACAGTATTATTATCAGTATAAACTTAGTTTTGTGTACACATTACTTTAAACTAAAAATAAAATTTAAAATTCTAAGTTAAAAGGTTATTAATTTCTCACCCCTTAACCCTACTGCGCTTAAGATTTGCCCTTTTCAACTTTGGTAAATATTCTTAAAACAATTTTACAAGAATATGATAGAATATATTTTAAGGATATTTACATAATTGAAACCCCCGTATCGCAAAATCCACTCCCTCACTGACCCCCCTCGTCTCTTGATACAGACGGAAGAGTAACCCCTTGGGTACCACTTCCTAGGCCTGAGCAAATATTAAGTTTACAGTCAACCATTAATCTGAAAGTATTTATAATAGTCGTATTTTAATAGCATCTAAAGAGCACCGT
Organism: Maratus speciosus; assembly: GCA_963932465.1. Taxonomy (NCBI): domain Eukaryota; kingdom Metazoa; phylum Arthropoda; class Arachnida; order Araneae; family Salticidae; genus Maratus; species Maratus speciosus. The sequence goes on from OZ010798.1 coordinate 362,796,284, forward strand.
ATTATTATCAGTATAAACTTAGTTTTGCGTACACATTAATTTAAACTAAAAATAAAATTTAAAATTCTAACTTTAAAGGTTAGTTTTCCCACCCCTTAACCCTACTGCGCTTAAGATTTGCCGGGTTCAACTTTGGGAAATATCCTTATAACAATTTTACCAGAATATGATAGAATTGATTTTAAGAATATTTACATAATTGAAACCCTCGTATCGCAAAATCCACTCCCTCACTGACCCCCTCGTCTCTTGATACAGACGGAAGAGTAACCCCTTAGCTACCACTTCCTAGGCCTGAGCAAATATTAAGTTTACAGTCAACCATTAATATGAAAGTATTTATAATAGTCGTATTTTAATAGCATCTAAAGAGCACCGTATTAGCAGTATAAACATAGTTATGCGTACACATTAATTTAAAGTAAAAGAAAAGAAATTTAAAATTCTAGGTTCAAAAGTTATTGTTTTCCCACCCCTTAACCCTACTGCGCTTAAGATTTGCCCGGTTCAACTTTGGGAAATATCCTTATAACAATTTTACCAGAATATGATAGAATTGATTTTAAGAGTATTTACATAATTGAAACCCCCGTATCGCAAAATCCACTCCCTCACTGACCCCCTCGACTCTTGATACAGACGGAAGAGTAACCCCTTGGCTACCACTTCCTAGGCCTAAGCAAATCTTAAGTTTACAGTCAATCTTTAATATGAAAGTATATATAATAGTCATTATATTTTAATAACATCTAAAGTGCACCGTATTAGCAGTATAAACATAGTTATGCGTACACATTAATTTAAAGTAAAAGAAAAGAAATTTAAAATTCTAGGTTCAAAAGTTATTGTTTTCCCACCCCTTAACCCTACTGCGCTTAAGATATGCCCGGTTCAACTTTGGTAAATATCATTAAAACAATTTTACCAGAATATGATAGAATTGATTTTAAGGATATTTACATAATTGAAACCCCCGTATCGCAAAATCCACTCCCTCACTGACCCCCTCGTCTCTTGATACAGACGGAAGTGTAACCCCTTGGCTACCACTTCCTAGGCCTAAGCAAATCTTAAGTTTACAGTCAACCTTTAATAGGAAAGTATATATAATAGTCATATTTTAATAGCATCTAAATTGCACCGTATTAGCAGTATAAACATAGTTATGCGTACACATTAATTTAAAGTAAAAGAAAAGAAATTTAAAATTCTAGGTTCAAAAGTTATTGTTTTCCCACCCCTTAACCCTACTGCGCTTAAGATATGCCCGGTTCAACTTTGGTAAATATCATTAAAACAATTTTACCAGAATATGATAGAATTGATTTTAAGGATATTTACATAATTGAAACCCCCGTATCGCAAAATCCACTCCCTCACTGACCCCCTCGACTCTTGATACAGACGGAAGAGTAACCCCTTGGCTACCACTTCCTAGGCCTAAGCAAATCTTAAGTTTACAGTCAATCTTTAATATGAAAGTATATATAATAGTCATTATATTTTAATAACATCTAAAGTGCACCGTATTAGCAGTATAAACATAGTTATGCGTACACATTAATTTAAAGTAAAAGAAAAGAAATTTAAAATTCTAGGTTCAAAAGTTATTGTTTTCCCACCCCTTAACCCTACTGCGCTTAAGATATGCCCGGTTCAACTTTGGTAAATATCATTAAAACAATTTTACCAGAATATGATAGAATTGATTTTAAGGAAATTTACATAATTGAAACCCCCGTATCGCAAAATCCACTCCCTCACTGATCCCCTCGACTCTTGATACAGACGGAAGAGTAACCCCTTGGCTACCACTTCCTAGGCCTAAGCAAATCTTAAGTTTACAGTCAACCTTTAATATGAAAGTATATATAATAGTCATTATATTTTAATAGCATCTAAATTGCACCGTATTAGCAGTATAAACATAGTTATGCGTACACATTAATTTAAAGTAAAAGAAAAGAAATTTAAAATTCTAGGTTCAAAAGTTATTGTTTTCCCACCCCTTAACCCTACTGCGCTTAAGATTTGCCCGGTTCAACTTTGGTAAATATCATTAAAACAATTTTACCAGAATATGATAGAATTGATTTTAAGGATATTTACATAATTGAAACCCCCGTATCGCAAAATCCACTCCCTCACAGACCCCCCTCGTCTCTTGATACAGACGGAAGAGTAACCCCTTGGGTACCACTTCCTAGGCCTGAGCAAATATTAAGTTTACAGTCAACCATTAATCTGAAAGTATTTATAATAGTCGTATTTTAATAGCATCTAAAGAGCACCGTATTATTATCAGTATAAACTTAGTTTTGCGTACACATTAATTTAAACTAAAAATAAAATTTAAAATTCTAAGTTTAAAGGTTAGTTTTCCCACCCCTTAACCCTACTGCGCTTAAGATTTGCCCGGTTCAACTTTGGTAAATATCCTTATAACAATTTTACCAGAATATGATGGAATTGATTTTAAGAATATTTACATAATTGAAACCCCCGTATCGCAAAATCCACTCCCTCACTGACCCCCTCGACTCTTGATACAGACGGAAGAGTAACCTCTTGGCTACCACTTCCTAGGCCTAAGCAAATCTTAAGTTTACAGTCAACCTTTAATATGAAAGTCTATATAATAGTCATTATATTTTAATAGCATCTAAAGTGCACCGTATTAGCAGTATAAACATAGTTATGCGTACACATTAATTTAAAGTAAAAGAAAAGAAATTTAAAATTCTAGGTTCAAAAGTTATTGTTTTCCCACCCCTTAACCCTACTGCGCTTAAGATTTGCCCGGTTCAACTTTGGTAAATATCTTTAAAACAATTTTACCAGAATATGATAGAATTGATTTTAAGGATATTTACATAATTGAAACCCCCGTATCGCAAAAACCACTCCCTCACTGACCCCCTCGACTCTTGATACAGGCGGAAGAGTAACCCCTTGGCTAACACTTCCTAGGCCTGAGCAAATATTAAGTTTACAGTCAACCATTAATCTGAAAGTATTTATAATAATCGGATTTTAATAGCATCTAAAGAGCACCGTATTATTATCAGTATAAACTTAGTTTTTCGAACACATTAATTTAAACTAAAAATAAAATTTTAAATTCTAAGTTTAAAAGTTAGTTTTCCCACCCCTTAACCCTACTGCGCTTAAGATTTGCCCGGTTCAACTTTGGGAAATATCCTTATAACAATTTTACCAGAATATGATAGAATTGATTTTAAGAATATTTACATAATTGAAACCCCCGTATCGCAAAATCCACTCCCTCACTGACCCCCTCGTCTCTTGATACAGACGGAAGAGTAACCCCTTAGCTACCACTTCCTAGGCCTGAGCAAATATTAAGTTTACAGTCAACCATTAATCTGAAAGTATTTATAATAGTCGTATTTTAATAGCATCTAAAGAGCACCGTATTAGCAGTATAAACATAGTTATGCGTACACATTAATTTAAAGTAAAAGAAAAGAAATTTAAAATTCTAGGTTCAAAAGTTATTGTTTTCCCACCCCTTAACCCTACTGCGCTTAAGATTTGCCCGGTTCGACTTTGGTAAATATCATTAAAACAATTTTACCAGAATATGATAGAATTGATTTTAAGGATATTTACATAATTGAAACCCACGTATCGCAAAATCCACTCCCTCTATGACCCTCCTCGTCTCTTGATACAGACGGAAGTGTAACCCCTTGGGTACCACTTCCTAGGCCTAAGCAAATCTTAAGTTTACAGTCAACCTTTAATATGAAAGTATATATAATAGTCATTATATTTTAATAGCATCTGTAGTGCACCGTATTAGCAGTATAAACATAGTTATGCGTACACATTAATTTAAAGTAAAAGAAAAGAAATTTAAAATTCTAGGTTCAAAAGTTATTGTTTTCCCACCCCTTAACCCTACTGCGCTTAAGATATGCCCGGTTCAACTTTGGTAAATATCATCAAAACAATTTTACCAGAATATGATAGAATTGATTTTAAGAATATTTACATAATTGAAACCCCCGTATCGCAAAATCCACTCCCTCACTGACCCCCTCGACTCTTGATACAGACGGAAGAGTAACCCCTTGGCTACCACTTCCTAGGCCTGAGCAAATATTAAGTTTACAGTCAACCATTAATCTGAAAGTATTTATAATAGTCGTATTTTAATAGCATCTAAAGAGCACCGTATTATTATCAGTATAAACTTAGTTTTGCGTACACATTAATTTAAACTAAAAATAAAATTTTAAATTCTAAGTTTAAAAGTTAGTTTTCCCACCCCTTAACCCTACTGCGCTTAAGATTTGCCCGGTTCAACTTTGGTGAATATCCTTATAACAATTTTACCAGAATATGATAGAATTGATTTTAAGAGTATTTACATAATTGAAACCCCCGTATCGCAAAATCCACTCCCTCACTGACCCCCTCGACTCTTGATACAGACGGAAGAGTAACCCCTTGGCTACCACTTCCTAGGCCTAAGCAAATCTTAAGTTTACAGTCAACCTTTAATATGAAAGTATATATAATAGTCATTATATTTTAATAGCATCTAAAGTGCACCGTAATAGCAGTATAAACATAGTTATGCGTACACATTAATTTAAAGTAAAATAAAAGAAATTTAAAATTCTAGGTTCAAAAGTTATTGTTTTCCCACCCCTTAACCCTACTGCGCTTAAGATTTGCCCGGTTCAACTTTGGTAAATATCCTTATAACAATTTTACCAGAATATGATAGAATTGATTTTAAGGATATTTACATAATTGAAACCCCCGTATCGCAAAATCCACTCCCTCACTGACCCCCTCGACTCTTGATACAGACCGAAGAGTAACCCCTTGGCTACCACTTCCTAGGCCTAAGCAAATCTTAAGTTTACAGTCAACCTTTAATATGAAAGTATATATAATAGTCATTATATTTTAATAGCATCTAAATTGCACCGTAATAGCAGTATAAACATAGTTATGCGTACACATTAATTTAAAGTAAAAGAAAAGAAATTTAAAATTCTAGGTTCAAAAGTTATTGTTTTCCCACCCCTTAACCCTACTGCGCTTAAGATTTGCCCGGTTCAACTTTGGTAAATATCATTAAAACAATTTTACCAGAATATGATAGAATTGATATTAAGGATATTTACATAATTGAAACCCACGTATCGCAAAATACACTCCCTCACTAACCTCCCTCGTCTCTTGATACAGACGGAAGAGCATCCCCTTGGGTACCACTTCCTAGGCCTGAGCAAATATTAAGTTTACAGTCAACCATTAATCTGAAAGTATTTATAATAGTCGTATTTTAATAGCATCTAAAGAGCACCGTATTATTATCAGTATAAACTTAGTTTTGCGTACACATTAATTTAAACTAAAAATAAAATTTAAAATTCTAAGTTTAAAGGTTAGTTTTCCCACCACTTAACCCTACTGCGCTTAAGATTAGCCCGGTTCAACTTTGGTGAATATCCTTATAACAATTTTACCAGAATATGATAGAATTGATTTTAAGGATATTTACATAATTGAAACCCCCGTATCGCAAAATCCAATCCCTCACTGACCCCCTCGTCTCTTGATACAGACGGAAGAGTAACCCCTTGGCTACCACTTCCTAGGCCTAAGCAAATCTTAAGTTTACAGTCAACCTTTAATATGAAAGTATATATAATAGTCATAACATTTTAATAGCATCTAAATTGCACCGTATTAGCAGTATAAACATAGTTATGCGTACACATTAATTTAAAGTAAAAGAAAAGAAATTTAAAATTCTAGGTTCAAAAGTTATTGTTTTCCAACCCCTTAACCCTACTGCGCTTAAGATTTGCCCGGTTCAACTTTGGTGAATATCCTTATAACAATTTTACCAGAATATGATAGAGTTGATTTTAAGAGTATTTACATAATTGAAACCCCCGTATCGCAAAATCCAATCCCTCACTGACCCCCTCGACTCTTGATACAGGCGGAAGAGTAACCCCTTGGCTACCACTTCCTAGGCCTAAGCAAATCTTAAGTTTACAGTCAACCTTTAATATGAAAGTATATATAATAGTCATAATATTTTAATAGCATCTAAATTGCACCGTATTAGCAGTATAAACATAGTTATGCGTACACATTAATTTAAAGTAAAAGAGAAGAAATTTAAAATTCTAGGTTCAAAAGTTATTGTTTTCCCACCCCTTAACCCTACTGCGCTTAAGATTTGCCCGGTTCAACTTTGGTAAATATCCTTATAATAATTTTACCAGAATATGATAGAATTGATTTTAAGAATATTTACATAATTGAAACCCCCGTATCGCAAAATCCACTCCCTCACTGACCCCCTCGACTCTTCATACAGACGGAAGAGTAACCCCTTGGCTATTGGCTACCACTTCCTAGGCCTAAGCAAATCTTAAGTTTACAGTCAACCTTTAATATGGAAGTATATATAATAGTCATAATATTTTAATAGCATCTAAATTGCACCGTATTAGTAGTATAAACATAGTTATGCGTACACATTAATTTAAAGTAAAAGAAAAGAAATTTAAAATTCTAGGTTCAAAAGTTATTGTTTTCCCACCCCTTAACCCTACTGCGCTTAAGATTTGCCCGGTTCAACTTTGGTAAATATCCTTATAACAATTTTACCAGAATATGATAGAATTTATTTTAAGAATATTTACATAATTGAAACCCCCGTATCGCAAATTCCAATCCCATACTGACCCCCTCGTCTCTTGATACAGACGGAAGAGTAACCCCTTGGCTACCACTTCCTAGGCCTAAGCAAATCTTAAGTTTACAGTCAACCTTTAATATGAAAGTATATATAATAGTCATAACATTTTAATAGCATCTAAATTGCACCGTATTAGCAGTATAAACATAGTTATGCGTACACATTAATTTAAAGTAAAAGAAAAGAAATTTAAAATTCTAGGTTCAAAAGTTATTGTTTTCCCACCCCTTAACCCTACTGCGCTTAAGATTTGCCCGGTTCAACTTTGGTAAATATCCTTATAAAAATTTTACCAGAATATGATAGAATTTATTTTAAGAATATTTACATAATTGAAACCCCCGTATCGCAAAATCCACTCCCTCACTGACCCCCTCGACTCTTGATACAGACGGAAGAGTAACCCCTTCGCTACCACTTCCTAGGCCTAAGCAAATCTTAAGTTTACAGTCAACCATTAATCTGAAAGTATTTATAATAGTCGTATTTTAATAGCATCTAAAGAGAACCGTATTATTATCAGTATAAACTTAGTTTTGCGTACACATTAATTTAAAGTAAAAGAAAAGAAATTTAAAATTCTAGGTTCAAAAGTTATTGTTTTCCCACCCCTTAACCCTACTGCGCTTAAGATATGCCCGGTTCAACTTTGGTAAATATCATTAAAACAATTTTACCAGAATATGATAGAATTGATTTTAAGGAAATTTACATAATTGAAACCCCCGTATCGCAAAATCCACTCCCTCACTGATCCCCTCGACTCTTGATACAGACGGAAGAGTAACCCCTTGGCTACCACTTCCTAGGCCTAAGCAAATCTTAAGTTTACAGTCAACCTTTAATATGAAAGTATATATAATGGTCATTATATTTTAATAGCATCTAAATTGCACCGTATTAGCAGTATAAACATAGTTATGCGTACACATTAATTTAAAGTAAAAGAAAAGAAATTTAAAATTCTAGGTTCAAAAGTTATTGTTTTCCCACCCCTTAACCCTACTGCGCTTAAGATTTGCCCGGTTCAACTTTGGTAAATATCATTAAAACAATTTTACCAGAATATGATAGAATTGATTTTAAGGATATTTACATAATTGAAACCCCCGTATCGCAAAATCCACTCCCTCACAGACCCCCCTCGTCTCTTGATACAGACGGAAGAGTAACCCCTTGGGTACCACTTCCTAGGCCTGAGCAAATATTAAGTTTACAGTCAACCATTAATCTGAAAGTATTTATAATAGTCGTATTTTAATAGCATCTAAAGAGCACCGTATTATTATCAGTATAAACTTAGTTTTGCGTACACATTAATTTAAACTAAAAATAAAATTTAAAATTCTAAGTTTAAAGGTTAGTTTTCCCACCCCTTAACCCTACTGCGCTTAAGATTTGCCCGGTTCAACTTTGGTAAATATCCTTATAACAATTTTACCAGAATATGATGGAATTGATTTTAAGAATATTTACATAATTGAAACCCCCGTATCGCAAAATCCACTCCCTCACTGACCCCCTCGACTCTTGATACAGACGGAAGAGTAACCTCTTGGCTACCACTTCCTAGGCCTAAGCAAATCTTAAGTTTACAGTCAACCTTTAATATGAAAGTCTATATAATAGTCATTATATTTTAATAGCATCTAAAGTGCACCGTATTAGCAGTATAAACATAGTTATGCGTACACATTAATTTAAAGTAAAAGAAAAGAAATTTAAAATTCTAGGTTCAAAAGTTATTGTTTTCCCACCCCTTAACCCTACTGCGCTTAAGATTTGCCCGGTTCAACTTTGGTAAATATCTTTAAAACAATTTTACCAGAATATGATAGAATTGATTTTAAGGATATTTACATAATTGAAACCCCCGTATCGCAAAAACCACTCCCTCACTGACCCCCTCGACTCTTGATACAGGCGGAAGAGTAACCCCTTGGCTAACACTTCCTAGGCCTGAGCAAATATTAAGTTTACAGTCAACCATTAATCTGAAAGTATTTATAATAATCGGATTTTAATAGCATCTAAAGAGCACCGTATTATTATCAGTATAAACTTAGTTTTTCGAACACATTAATTTAAACTAAAAATAAAATTTTAAATTCTAAGTTTAAAAGTTAGTTTTCCCACCCCTTAACCCTACTGCGCTTAAGATTTGCCCGGTTCAACTTTGGGAAATATCCTTATAACAATTTTACCAGAATATGATAGAATTGATTTTAAGAATATTTACATAATTGAAACCCCCGTATCGCAAAATCCACTCCCTCACTGACCCCCTCGTCTCTTGATACAGACGGAAGAGTAACCCCTTAGCTACCACTTCCTAGGCCTGAGCAAATATTAAGTTTACAGTCAACCATTAATCTGAAAGTATTTATAATAGTCGTATTTTAATAGCATCTAAAGAGCACCGTATTAGCAGTATAAACATAGTTATGCGTACACATTAATTTAAAGTAAAAGAAAAGAAATTTAAAATTCTAGGTTCAAAAGTTATTGTTTTCCCACCCCTTAACCCTACTGCGCTTAAGATTTGCCCGGTTCGACTTTGGTAAATATCATTAAAACAATTTTACCAGAATATGATAGAATTGATTTTAAGGATATTTACATAATTGAAACCCACGTATCGCAAAATCCACTCCCTCTATGACCCTCCTCGTCTCTTGATACAGACGGAAGTGTAACCCCTTGGGTACCACTTCCTAGGCCTAAGCAAATCTTAAGTTTACAGTCAACCTTTAATATGAAAGTATATATAATAGTCATTATATTTTAATAGCATCTGTAGTGCACCGTATTAGCAGTATAAACATAGTTATGCGTACACATTAATTTAAAGTAAAAGAAAAGAAATTTAAAATTCTAGGTTCAAAAGTTATTGTTTTCCCACCCCTTAACCCTACTGCGCTTAAGATATGCCCGGTTCAACTTTGGTAAATATCATCAAAACAATTTTACCAGAATATGATAGAATTGATTTTAAGAATATTTACATAATTGAAACCCCCGTATCGCAAAATCCACTCCCTCACTGACCCCCTCGACTCTTGATACAGACGGAAGAGTAACCCCTTGGCTACCACTTCCTAGGCCTGAGCAAATATTAAGTTTACAGTCAACCATTAATCTGAAAGTATTTATAATAGTCGTATTTTAATAGCATCTAAAGAGCACCGTATTATTATCAGTATAAACTTAGTTTTGCGTACACATTAATTTAAACTAAAAATAAAATTTTAAATTCTAAGTTTAAAAGTTAGTTTTCCCACCCCTTAACCCTACTGCGCTTAAGATTTGCCCGGTTCAACTTTGGTGAATATCCTTATAACAATTTTACCAGAATATGATAGAATTGATTTTAAGAGTATTTACATAATTGAAACCCCCGTATCGCAAAATCCACTCCCTCACTGACCCCCTCGACTCTTGATACAGACGGAAGAGTAACCCCTTGGCTACCACTTCCTAGGCCTAAGCAAATCTTAAGTTTACAGTCAACCTTTAATATGAAAGTATATATAATAGTCATTATATTTTAATAGCATCTAAAGTGCACCGTAATAGCAGTATAAACATAGTTATGCGTACACATTAATTTAAAGTAAAAGAAAAGAAATTTAAAATTCTAGGTTCAAAAGTTATTGTTTTCCCACCCCTTAACCCTACTGCGCTTAAGATTTGCCCGGTTCAACTTTGGTAAATATCCTTATAACAATTTTACCAGAATATGATAGAATTGATTTTAAGGATATTTACATAATTGAAACCCCCGTATCGCAAAATCCACTCCCTCACTGACCCCCTCGACTCTTGATACAGACCGAAGAGTAACCCCTTGGCTACCACTTCCTAGGCCTAAGCAAATCTTAAGTTTACAGTCAACCTTTAATATGAAAGTATATATAATAGTCATTATATTTTAATAGCATCTAAATTGCACCGTAATAGCAGTATAAACATAGTTATGCGTACACATTAATTTAAAGTAAAAGAAAAGAAATTTAAAATTCTAGGTTCAAAAGTTATTGTTTTCCCACCCCTTAACCCTACTGCGCTTAAGATTTGCCCGGTTCAACTTTGGTAAATATCATTAAAACAATTTTACCAGAATATGATAGAATTGATATTAAGGATATTTACATAATTGAAACCCACGTATCGCAAAATACACTCCCTCACTAACCTCCCTCGTCTCTTGATACAGACGGAAGAGCATCCCCTTGGGTACCACTTCCTAGGCCTGAGCAAATATTAAGTTTACAGTCAACCATTAATCTGAAAGTATTTATAATAGTCGTATTTTAATAGCATCTAAAGAGCACCGTATTATTATCAGTATAAACTTAGTTTTGCGTACACATTAATTTAAACTAAAAATAAAATTTAAAATTCTAAGTTTAAAGGTTAGTTTTCCCACCACTTAACCCTACTGCGCTTAAGATTAGCCCGGTTCAACTTTGGTGAATATCCTTATAACAATTTTACCAGAATATGATAGAATTGATTTTAAGGATATTTACATAATTGAAACCCCCGTATCGCAAAATCCAATCCCTCACTGACCCCCTCGTCTCTTGATACAGACGGAAGAGTAACCCCTTGGCTACCACTTCCTAGGCCTAAGCAAATCTTAAGTTTACAGTCAACCTTTAATATGAAAGTATATATAATAGTCATAACATTTTAATAGCATCTAAATTGCACCGTATTAGCAGTATAAACATAGTTATGCGTACACATTAATTTAAAGTAAAAGAAAAGAAATTTAAAATTCTAGGTTCAAAAGTTATTGTTTTCCAACCCCTTAACCCTACTGCGCTTAAGATTTGCCCGGTTCAACTTTGGTGAATATCCTTATAACAATTTTACCAGAATATGATAGAGTTGATTTTAAGAGTATTTACATAATTGAAACCCCCGTATCGCAAAATCCAATCCCTCACTGACCCCCTCGACTCTTGATACAGGCGGAAGAGTAACCCCTTGGCTACCACTTCCTAGGCCTAAGCAAATCTTAAGTTTACAGTCAACCTTTAATATGAAAGTATATATAATAGTCATAATATTTTAATAGCATCTAAATTGCACCGTATTAGCAGTATAAACATAGTTATGCGTACACATTAATTTAAAGTAAAAGAGAAGAAATTTAAAATTCTAGGTTCAAAAGTTATTGTTTTCCCACCCCTTAACCCTACTGCGCTTAAGATTTGCCCGGTTCAACTTTGGTAAATATCCTTATAATAATTTTACCAGAATATGATAGAATTGATTTTAAGAATATTTACATAATTGAAACCCCCGTATCGCAAAATCCACTCCCTCACTGACCCCCTCGACTCTTCATACAGACGGAAGAGTAACCCCTTGGCTATTGGCTACCACTTCCTAGGCCTAAGCAAATCTTAAGTTTACAGTCAACCTTTAATATGGAAGTATATATAATAGTCATAATATTTTAATAGCATCTAAATTGCACCGTATTAGTAGTATAAACATAGTTATGCGTACACATTAATTTAAAGTAAAAGAAAAGAAATTTAAAATTCTAGGTTCAAAAGTTATTGTTTTCCCACCCCTTAACCCTACTGCGCTTAAGATTTGCCCGGTTCAACTTTGGTAAATATCCTTATAACAATTTTACCAGAATATGATAGAATTTATTTTAAGAATATTTACATAATTGAAACCCCCGTATCGCAAATTCCAATCCCATACTGACCCCCTCGTCTCTTGATACAGACGGAAGAGTAACCCCTTGGCTACCACTTCCTAGGCCTAAGCAAATCTTAAGTTTACAGTCAACCTTTAATATGAAAGTATATATAATAGTCATAACATTTTAATAGCATCTAAATTGCACCGTATTAGCAGTATAAACATAGTTATGCGTACACATTAATTTAAAGTAAAAGAAAAGAAATTTAAAATTCTAGGTTCAAAAGTTATTGTTTTCCCACCCCTTAACCCTACTGCGCTTAAGATTTGCCCGGTTCAACTTTGGTAAATATCCTTATAAAAATTTTACCAGAATATGATAGAATTTATTTTAAGAATATTTACATAATTGAAACCCCCGTATCGCAAAATCCACTCCCTCACTGACCCCCTCGACTCTTGATACAGACGGAAGAGTAACCCCTTCGCTACCACTTCCTAGGCCTAAGCAAATCTTAAGTTTACAGTCAACCATTAATCTGAAAGTATTTATAATAGTCGTATTTTAATAGCATCTAAAGAGAACCGTATTATTATCAGTATAAACTTAGTTTTGCGTACACATTAATTTAAAGTAAAAGAAAAGAAATTTAAAATTCTAGGTTCAAAAGTTATTGTTTTCCCACCCCTTAACCCTACTGCGCTTAAGATTTGCCCGGTTCAACTTTGGTAAATATCCTTATAACAATTTTACCAGAATATGATAGAATTGATTTTAAGGATATTTACATAATTGAAACCCCCGTATCGCAAAATCCACTCCCTCACTGACCCCCCTCGTCTCTTGATACAGACGGAAGAGTAACCCCTTGGGTACCACTTCCTAGGCCTGAGCAAATATTAAGTTTACAGTCAACCATTAATCTGAAAGTATTTATAATATTCGTATTTTAATAGCATCTAAAGATCACCGTATTATTATCAGTATAAACTTAGTTTTGCGTACACATTAATTTAAACTAAAAATAAAATTTAAAATTCTAAGTTTAAAGGTTAGTTTTCCCACCCCTTAACCCTACTGCGCTTAAGATTTGCCCGGTACAACTTTGGTAAATATCCTTATAACAATTTTACCAGAATATGATAGAATTGATTTTAAGAATATTTACATAATTGAAACCCCCGTATCGCAAAATCCAATCCCTCACTGACCCCCTCGTCTCTTGATACAGACGGAAGAGTAACCCCTTGGCTACCTCTTCCTAGGCCTAAGCAAATCTTAAGTTTACAGTCGACCTTTAATATGAAAGTATATATAATAGTCATAACATTTTAATAGCATCTAAATTGCACCGTATTAGCAGTATAAACATAGTTATGCGTACACATTAATTTAAAGTAAAAGAAAAGAAATTTAAAATTCTAGGTTCAAAAGTTATTGTTTTCCAACCCCTTAACCCTACTGCGCTTAAGATTTGCCCGGTTCAACTTTGGTGAATATCCTTATAACAGTTTTACCAGAATATGATAGAGTTGATTTTAAGAGTATTTACATAATTGAAACCCCCGTATCGCAAAATCCACTCCCTCACTGACCCCCTCGACTCTTGATACAGACGGAAGAGTAACCCCTTGGCTACCACTTCCTAGGCCTGAGCAAATATTAAGTTTACAGTCAACCATTAATCTGAAAGTATTTATAATAGTCGTATTTTAATAGCATCTAAAGAGCACCGTATTAGCAGTATAAACATAGTTATGCGTACACATTAATTTAAAGTAAAAGAAAAGAAATTTAAAATTCTAGGTTCAAAAGTTATTGTTTTCCCACCCCTTAACCCTACTGCGCTTAAGATTTGCCCGGTTCAACTTTGGTAAATATCCTTATAAAAATTTTACCAGAATATGATAGAATTTATTTTAAGAATATTTACATAATTGAAACCCCCGTATCGCAAAATCCACTCCCTCACTGACCCCCTCGACTCTTGATACAGACGGAAGAGTAACCCCTTCGCTACCACTTCCTAGGCCTAAGCAAATCTTAAGTTTACAGTCAACCATTAATCTGAAAGTATTTATAATAGTCGTATTTTAATAGCATCTAAAGAGAACCGTATTATTATCAGTATAAACTTAGTTTTGCGTACACATTAATTTAAAGTAAAAGAAAAGAAATTTAAAATTCTAGGTTCAAAAGTTATTGTTTTCCAACCCCTTAACCCTACTGCGCTTAAGATTTGCCCGGTTCAACTTTGGTGAATATCCTTATAACAGTTTTACCAGAATATGATAGAGTTGATTTTAAGAGTATTTACATAATTGAAACCCCCGTATCGCAAAATCCACTCCCTCACTGACCCCCTCGACTCTTGATACAGACGGAAGAGTAACCCCTTGGCTACCACTTCCTAGGCCTGAGCAAATATTAAGTTTACAGTCAACCATTAATCTGAAAGTATTTATAATAGTCGTATTTTAATAGCATCTAAAGAGCACCGTATTATTATCAGTATAAACTTAGTTTTGCGTACACATTAATTTAAACTAAAAATAAAATTTAAAATTCTAAGTTTAAAGGTTAGTTTTCCCACCCCTTAACCCTACTGCGCTTAAGATTTGCCCGGTTCAACTTTGGTAAATATCCTTATAACAATTTTACCAGAATATGATAGAATTGATTTTAAGAATATTTACATAATTGAAACCCCCGTATCGCAAAATCCAATCCCTCACTGACCCCCTCGACTCTTGATACAGACGGAAGAGTAACCCCTTGGCTACCACTTCCTAGGCCTAAGCAAATCTTAAGTTTACAGTCAACCTTTAATATGAAAGTATATATAATAGTCATAATATTTTAATAGCATCTAAATTGCACCGTATTAGCAGTATAAACATAGTTATGCGTACACATTAATTTAAAGTAAAAGAGAAGAAATTTAAAATTCTAGGTTCAAAAGTTATTGTTTTCCCACCCCTTAACCCTACTGCGCTTAAGATTTGCCCGGTTCAACTTTGGTAAATATCCTTATAATAATTTTACCAGAATATGATAGAATTGATTTTAAGAATATTTACATAATTGAAACCCCCGTATCGCAAAATCCACTCCCTCACTGACCCCCTCGACTCTTCATACAGACGGAAGAGTAACCCCTTGGCTATTGGCTACCACTTCCTAGGCCTAAGCAAATCTTAAGTTTACAGTCAACCTTTAATATGAAAGTATATATAATAGTCATAATATTTTAATAGCATCTAAATTGCACCGTATTAGTAGTATAAACATAGTTATGCGTACACATTAATTTAAAGTAAAAGAAAAGAAATTTAAAATTCTAGGTTCAAAAGTTATTGTTTTCCCACCCCTTAACCCTACTGCGCTTAAGATTTGCCCGGTTCAACTTTGGTAAATATCCTTATAACAATTTTACCAGAATATGATAGAATTTATTTTAAGAATATTTACATAATTGAAACCCCCGTATCGCAAATTCCAATCCCATACTGACCCCCTCGTCTCTTGATACAGACGGAAGAGTAACCCCTTGGCTACCACTTCCTAGGCCTAAGCAAATCTTAAGTTTACAGTCAACCTTTAATATGAAAGTATATATAATAGTCATAACATTTTAATAGCATCTAAATTGCACCGTATTAGCAGTATAAACATAGTTATGCGTACACATTAATTTAAAGTAAAAGAAAAGAAATTTAAATTCTAGGTTCAAAAGTTATTGTTTTCCCACCCCTTAACCCTACTGCGCTTAAGATTTGCCCGGTTCAACTTTGGTAAATATCCTTATAAAAATTTTACCAGAATATGATAGAATTTATTTTAAGAATATTTACATAATTGAAACCCCCGTATCGCAAAATCCACTCCCTCACTAACCCCCTCGACTCTTGATACAGACGGAAGAGTAACCCCTTGGCTACCACTTCCTAGGCCTAAGCAAATCTTAAGTTTACAGTCAACCATTAATCTGAAAGTATTTATAATAGTCGTATTTTAATAGCATCTAAAGAGCACCGTATTATTATCAGTATAAACTTAGTTTTGCGTACACATTAATTTAAACTAAAAATAAAATTTAAAATTCTAAGTTTAAAAGTTAGTTTTCTCACCCCTTAACCCTACTGCGCTTAAGATTTGCCCGGTTCAACTTTGGTGAATATCCTTATAACAATTTTACCAGAATATGTTAGAATTGATTTTAAGAATATTTACATAATTGAAACCCCCGTATCGCAAAATCCACTCCCTCACTGACCCCCTCCTCTCTTGATACAGACGGAAGAGTAACCCATTGGCTACCACTTCCTAGGCCTGAGCAAATATTAAGTTTACAGTCAACCATTAATCTGAAAGTATTTATAATAGTCGTATTTTAATAGCATCTAAAGAGCACCGTATTAGCAGTATAAACATAGATATGCGTACACATTAATTTAAAGTAAAAGAAAAGAAATTTAAAATTCTACGTTCAAAAGTTATTGTTTTCCCACCCCTTAACACTACCGCGCTTAAGATTTGCCCGGTTCAACTTTGGTAAATATCCTTATAACAATTTTACCAGAATATGTTAGAATTTATTTTAAGAATATTTACATAATTGAAACCCCCGTATCGCAAAATCCACTCCCTCACTGACCGCCTCGACTCTTGATACAGACGGAAGAGTAACCCCTTAGCTACCACTTCCTAGGCCAGAGCAAATATTAAGTTTACAGTCAACCATTAATCTGAAAGTATTTATAATAGTCGTATTTTAATAGCATCTAAAGAGCACCGTATTATTATCAGTATAAACTTAGTTTTGCGTACACATTAATTTAAACTAAAAATAAAATATAAAATTCTAAGTTTAAAGGTTAGTTTTCCCGACCCTTAACCCTACTGCGCTTAAGATTTGCCCGGTTCAACTTTGGTAAATATCCTGATAACAATTTTACCAGAATATGATAGAATTGATTTTAAGAATATTTACATAATTGAAACCCCCGTATCGCAAAATCCACTCCCTCACTGACCCCCTCGACTCTTGATACAGACGGAAGAGTAACCCCTTGGCTACCACTTCCTAGGCCTGAGCAAATATTAAGTTTACAGTCAACCATTAATTTGAAAGTATTTATAATAGTCGTATTTTAATAGCATCTAAAGAGCACCGTATTATTATCAGTATAAACATAGTTTTGCGTACACATTAATTTAAAGTAAAAGAAAAGAAATTTAAAATTCTAGGTTCAAAAGTTATTGTTTTCCCACTCCTTAACCCTACTGCGCTTAAGATTTGCCCGGTTCAACTTTGGTAAATATCCTTATAACAATTTTACCAGAATATGATAGAATTGATTTTAAGAATATTTACATAATTGAAATCCCCGTATCGCAAAATCCACTCCCTCACTGACCCCCTCGACTCTTGATACAGACGGAAGAGTAACCCCTTGGCTACCACTTCCTAGGCCTAAGCAAATCTTAAGTTTACAGTCAACCTTTAATATGAAAGTATATATAATATTCATAATATTTTAATAGCATCTAAATTGCACCGTATTAGCAGTATAAACATAGTTATGCGTACACATTAATTTAAAGTAAAAGAAAAGAAATTTAAAATTCTAGGTTCAAAAGTTATTGTTTTCCCACCCCTTAACCCTACTGCGCTTAAGATTTGCCCGGTTCAACTTTGGTAAATATCCTTATAACAATTTTACCAGAATATGATAGAATTTATTTTAAGAATATTTACATAATTGAAACCCCCGTATCGCAAAATCCACTCCCTCACTGACCACCTCGACTCTTGATACAGACGGAAGAGTAACCCCTTAGCTACCACTTCCTAGGCCAGAGCAAATATTAAGTTTACAGTCAACCATTAATCTGAAAGTATTTATAATAGTCGTATTTTAATAGCATCTAAAGAGCACCGCATTATTATCAGTATAAACTTAGTTTTAAGTACACATTAATTTAAACTAAAAATAACATTTAAAATTCTAAGTTTAAAAGTTAGTTTTCCCACCCCTTAACCCTACTGCGCTTAAGATTTGCCCGGTTCAACTTTGGTGAATATCCTTATAACAATTTTACCAGAATATGATAGAATTGATTTTAAGAGTATTTACATAATTGAAACCCCCGTATCGCAAAATCCACTCCCTCACTGACCCCCTCGACTCTTGATACAGACGGAAGAGTAACCCCTTGGCTACCACTTCCTAGGCCTAAGCAAATCTTAAGTTTACAGTCAACCTTTAATATGAAAGTATTTATAATAGTCGTATTTTAATAGCATCTAAAGAGCACCGTATTAGCAGTATAAACATAGTCATGCGTACACATAAATTTAAAGTAAAAGAAAAGAAATTTAAAATTCTAGGTTCAAAAGTTATTGTTTTCCCACCCCTTACCCCTACTGCGCTTAAGATTTGCCCGGTTCAACTTTGGTAAATATCATTAAAACAATTTTACCAGAATATGATAGAAATGATTTTAAGGATATTTACATAATTGAAACCCACGTATCGCAAAATCCACTCCCTCACTGACCCCCCTCGTCTCTTGATACAGACGGAAGAGTAACCCCATGGGTATCACTTCCTAGGCCTGAGCAAATATTAAGTTTACAGTCAACCATTAATCTGAAAGTATTTATAATAGTCGTATTTTAATAGCATCTAAAGAGCACCGTATTATTATCAGTATAAACTTAGTTTTGCGTACACATTAATTTAAACTAAAAATAAAATATAAAATTCTAAGTTTAAAGGTTAGTTTTCCCACCCCTTAACACTACTGCGCTTAAGATTTGCCCGGTTCAACTTTGGTAAATATACTTATAACAATTTTACCAGAATATGATAGAATTGATTTTAAGAATATTTACATAATTGAAACCCCCATATCGCAAAATCCACTCCCTCACTGACCCCCTCGTCTCTTGATACAGACGGAAGAGTAACCCCATGGGTATCACTTCCTAGGCCTGAGCAAATATTAAGTTTACAGTCAACCATTAATCTGAAAGTATTTATAATAGTCGTATTTTAATAGCATCTAAAGAGCACCGTATTATTATCAGTATAAACTTAGTTTTGCGTACACATTAATTTAAACTAAAAATAAAATATAAAATTCTAAGTTTAAAGGTTAGTTTTCCCACCCCTTAACCCTACTGCGCTTAAGATTTGCCCGGTTCAACTTTGGTAAATATACTTATAACAATTTTACCAGAATATGATAGAATTGATTTTAAGAATATTTACATAATTGAAACCCCCGTATCGCAAAATCCACTCCCTCACTGGCCCCCTCGACTCTTGATACAGACGGAAGAGTAACCCCTTGGCTACCACTTCCTAGGCCTAAGCAAATCTTAAGTTTACAGTCAACCTTTAATATGAAAGTATATATAATAGTCATAATATTTTAATAGCATCTAAATTGCACCGTATTAGCAGTATAAACATAGTTATGCGTACGCATTAATTTAAAGTAAAAGAAAAGAAATTTAAAATTCTAGGTTCAAAAGTTATTGTTTTCCCACCCCTTAACCCTACTGCGCTTAAGATTTGCCCGGTTCAACTTTGGTAAATATCCTTATAACAATTTTACCAGAATATGATAGAATTTATTTTAAGAATATTTACATAATTGAAACCCCCGTATCGCAAAATCCACTCCTTCACTGACCCCCTCGACTCTTGATACAGACGGAAGAGTAACCCCTTAGCTACCACTTCCTAGGCCAGAGCAAATATTAAGTTTACAGTCAACCATTAATCTGAAAGTATTTATAATAGTCGTATTTTAATAGCATCTAAAGAGCACCGTATTAGCAGTATAAACATAGATATGCGTACACATTAATTTAAAGTAAAAGAAAAGAAATTTAAAATTCTACGTTCAAAAGTTATTGTTTTCCCACCCCTTAACCCTACTGCGTTTAAGATTTGCCCGGTTCAACTTTGGTAAATATCATTAAAACAATTTTACCAGAATATGATAGAATTGATTTTAAGGATATTTACATAATTGAAACCCACGTATCGCAAAATCCACTCCCTCACTGACCCCCTCGACTCTTGATACAGACGGAAGAGTAAACCCTTGGCTACCACTTCCTAGGCCTAAGCAAATCTTAAGTTTACAGTCAACCTTTAATATGAAAGTATATATAATAGTCATTATATTTTAATAGCATCTAAATTGCACCGTATTAGCAGTATAAACATAGTTATGCGTACACATTAATTTAAAGTAAAAGAAAAGAAATTTAAAATTCTAGGTTCAAAAGTTATTGTTTTCCCACCCCTTAACCCTACTGCGCTTAAGATTTGCCCGGTTACACTTTGGTAAATATCATTAAAACAATTTTACCAGAATATGATAGAATTGATTTTAAGGATATTTACATAATTGAAACCCACGTATCGCAAAATCCACTCCCTCACTGACCCCCTCGTCTCTTGATACAGACGGAAGAGTAACCCCTTGGCTACCACTTCCTAGGCCTGAGCAAATATTAAGTTTACAGTCAACCTATAATCTGAAAGTATTTATAATAGTCGTATTTTAATAGCATCTAAAGAGCACCGTATTAGCAGTATAAACATAGATATGCGTACACATTAATTTAAAGTAAAAGAAAAGAAATTTAAAATTCTACGTTCAAAAGTTATTGTTTTCCCACCCCTTAACACTACTGCGCTTAAGATTTGCCCGGTTCAACATTGGTAAATATCCTTATAACAATTTTACCAGAATATGATAGAATTTATTTTAAGAATATTTACATAATTGAAACCCCCGTATCGCAAAATCCACTCCCTCACTGACCCCCTCGACTCTTGATACAGACGGAAGAGTAACCCCTTAGCTACCACTTCCTAGGCCAGAGCAAATATTAAGTTTACAGTCAACCATTAATCTGAAAGTATTTATAATAGTCGTATTTTAATAGCATCTAAAGAGCACCGTATTATTATCAGTATAAACATAGTTTTGCGTACACATTAATTTAAACAAAAATAAAATTTAAAATTCTAAGTTTAAAAGTTAGTTTTCCCACCCCTTAACCCTACTGCGCTTAAGATTTGCCCGGTTCAACTTTGGTAAATATCCTTATAACAATTTTACCAGAATATGATAGAATTGATTTTAAGAATATTTACATAATTGAAACCCCCGTATCGCAAAATCCACTCCCTCACTGACCCCCTCGTCTCTTGATACAGACGGAAGAGTAACCCCTTGGCTACCACTTCCTAGGCCTGAGCAAATATTAAGTTTACAGTCAACCATTAACCTGAAAGTATTTATAATAGTCGTATTTTAATAGCATCTAAAGAGCACCGTATTATTATCAGTATAAACTTAGTTTTGCGAACACATTAATTTAAACTAAAAATAAAATATAAAATTCTAAGTTTAAAGGTTAGTTTTCCCACCCCTTAACCCTACTGCGCTTAAGATTTGCCCGGTTCAACTTTGGTAAATATCATTAAAACAATTTTACCAGAATATGATAGAATTGATTTTAAGGATATTTACATAATTGAAACCCCCGTATCGCAAAATCCACTCCCTCACTGACCCCCTCGTCTCTTGATACAGACGGAAGTGTAACCGCTTGGCTACCACTTCCTAGGCCTAAGCAAATCTTAAGTTTACAGTCAACCTTTAATAGGAAAGTATATATAATAGTCATATTTTAATAGCATCTAAAGTGCACCGTATTATCAGTATAAACATAGTTATGCGTACACATTAATTTAAAGTAAAAGAAAAGAAATTTAAAATTCTAGGTTCAAAAGTTATTGTTTTCCCACCCCTTAACCCTACTGCGCTTAAGATTTGCCCGGTTCAACTTTGGTAAATATCCTTATAACAATTTTATCAGAATATGATAGAATTTATTTTAAGAATATTTACATAATTGAAACCCCCGTATCGCAAAATCCACTCCCTCACTGACCCCCTCGACTCTTGATACAGACGGAAGAGTAACCCCTTAGCTACCACTTCCTAGGCCAGAGCAAATATTAAGTTTACAGTCAACCATTAATCTGAAAGTATTTATAATAGTCGTATTTTAATAGCATCTAAAGAGCACCGTATTATTATCAGTATAAACTTAGTTTTGCGTACACATTAATTTAAACTAAAAATAAAATTTAAAATTCTAAGTTTAAAAATTAGTTTTCCCACCCCTTAACCCTACTGCGCTTAAGATTTGCCCGGTTCAACTTTGGTGAAAATCCTTATAACAATTTTACCAGAATATGATAGAATTGATTTTAAGAGTATTTACATAATTGAAACCCCCGTATCGCAAAATCCACTCCCTCACTGACCCCCTCGACTCTTGATACAGACGGAAGAGTAACCCCTTGGCTACCACTTCCTAGGCCTAAGCAAATCTTAAGTTTACAGTCAACCTTTAATATGAAAGTATATATAATAGTCATTATATTTTAATAGCATCTAAAGTGCACCGTATTAGCAGTATAAACATAGTACACATTAATTTAAAGTAAAAGAAAAGAAATTTAAAATTCTAGGTTCAAAAGTTATTGTTTTCCCACCCCTTAACCCTACTGCGCTTAAGATTTGCCCGGTTCCACTTTGGTAAATATCATTAAAACAATTTTACCAGAATATGATAGAATTGATTTTAAGGATATTTACATAATTGAAACCCCCGTATCGCAAAATCCACTCCCTCACTGACCCCCTCGACTCTTGATACAGACGGAAGAGTAACCCCTTAGCTACCACTTCCTAGGCCAGAGCAAATATTAAGTTTACAGTCAACCATTAATCTGAAAGTATTTATAATAGTCGTATTTTAATAGCATCTAAAGAGCACCGTATTATTATCAGTATAAACTTAGTTTTGCGTACACATTAATTTAAACTAAAAATAAAATTTAAAATTCTAAGTTTAAAGGTTAGTTTTCCCACCCCTTAACCCTACTGCGCTTAAGATTTGCCCGGTTCAACTTTGGTAAATATCCTTATAACAATTTTACCAGAATATGATAGAATTGATTTTAAGAATATTTACATAATTGAAACCCCCGTATCGCAAAATCCACTCCCTCACTGACCCCCTCGTCTCTTGATACAGACGGAAGAGTAACCCCTTGGCTACCACTTCCTAGGCCTAAGCAAATCTTAAGTTTACAGTCAACCTTTAATATGAAAGTATATATAATAGTCATAATATTTTAATAGCATCTAAATTGCACCATATTAGCAGTATAAACATAGTTATGCGTACACATTAATTTAAAGTAAAAGAAAAGAAATTTAAAATTCTAGGTTCAAAAGTTATTGTTTTCCCACCCCTTAACCCTACTGCGCTTAAGATTTGCCCGGTTCCACTTTGGTAAATATCATTAAAACAATTTTACCAGAATATGATAGAATTGATTTTAAGGATATTTACATAATTGAAACCCCCGTATCGCAAAATCCACTCCCTCACTGACCCCCTCGACTCTTGATACAGACGGAAGAGTAACCCCTTAGCTACCACTTCCTAGGCCAGAGCAAATATTAAGTTTACAGTCAACCATTAATCTGAAAGTATTTATAATAGTCGTATTTTAATAGCATCTAAAGAGCACCGTATTATTATCAGTATAAACTTAGTTTTGCGTACACATTAATTTAAACTAAAAATAAAATTTAAAATTCTAAGTTTAAAAATTAGTTTTCCCACCCCTTAACCCTACTGCGCTTAAGATTTGCCCGGTTCAACTTTGGTAAATATCCTTATAACAATTTTACCAGAATATGATAGAATTTATTTTAAGAATATTTACATAATTGAAACCCCCGTATCGCAAAATCCACTCCCTCACTGACCCCCTCGACTCTTGATACAGACGGAAGAGTAACCCCTTAGCTACCACTTCCTAGGCCAGAGCAAATATTAAGTTTACAGTCAACCATTAATCTGAAAGTATTTATAATAGTCGTATTTTAATAGCATCTAAAGAGCACCGTATTATTATCAGTATAAACTTAGTTTTGCGTACACATTAATTTAAACTAAAAATAAAATTTAAAATTCTAAGTTTAAAAGTTAGTTTTCCCACCCCTTAACCCTACTGCGCTTAAGATTTGCCCGGTTCAACTTTGGTGAAAATCCTTATAACAATTTTACCAGAATATGATAGAATTGATTTTAAGAGTATTTACATAATTGAAACCCCCGTATCGCAAAATCCACTCCCTCACTGACCCCCTCGACTCTTGATACAGACGGAAGAGTAACCCCTTAGCTACCACTTCCTAGGCCAGAGCAAATATTAAGTTTACAGTCAACCATTAATCTGAAAGTATTTATAATAGTCGTATTTTAATAGCATCTAAAGAGCACCGTATTATTATCAGTATAAACTTAGTTTTGCGTACACATTAATTTAAACTAAAAATAAAATTTAAAATTCTAGGTTCAAAAGTTATTGTTTTCCCACCCCTTAACCCTACTGCGCTTAAGATTTGCCCGGTTCAACTTTGGGAAATATCCTTATAACAATTTTAGCAGAATATGATAGAATTGATTTTAAGAATATTTACATAACTGAAACCCCCGTATCGCAAAATCCACTCCCTCACTGACCCCCTCGTCTCTTGATACAGACGGAAGAGTAACCCCTTGGCTACCACTTCCTAGGCCTGAGCAAATATTAAGTTTACAGTCAACCTATAATCTGAAAGTATTTATAATAGTCGTATTTTAATAGCATCTAAAGAGCACCGTATTAGCAGTATAAACATAGATATGCGTACACATTAATTTAAAGTAAAAGAAAAGAAACTTAAAATTCTACGTTCAAAAGTTATTGTTTTCCCACCCCTTAACCCTACTGCGCTTAAGATTTGCCCGGTTCAACTTTGGTAAATATCATTAAAACAATTTTACCAGAATATGATAGAATTGATTTTAAGGATATTTACATAATTGAAACCCACTTATCGCAAAATCCACTCCCTCACTGACCCCCCCGACTCTTGATACAGACGGAAGAGTAACCCCTTGGCTACCACTTCCTAGGCCTAAGCAAATCTTAAGTTTACAGTCAACCTTTAATATGAAAGTATTTATAATAGTCGTATTTTAATAGCATCTAAAGAGCACCGTATTAGCAGTATAAACATAGTTATGCGTACACATTAATTTAAAGTAAAAGAAAAGAAATTTAAAATTCTAGGTTCAAAAGTTATTGTTTTCCCACCCCTTAACCCTACTGCGCTTAAGATTTGCCCGGTTCAACTTTGGTAAATATCCTTATAAAAATTTTACCAGAATATGATAGAATTTATTTTAAGAATATTTACATAATTGAAACCCCCGTATCGCAAAATCCACTCCCTCACTGACCCCCTCGACTCTTGATACAGACGGAAGAGTAACCCCTTCGCTACCACTTCCTAGGCCTAAGCAAATCTTAAGTTTACAGTCAACCATTAATCTGAAAGTATTTATAATAGTCGTATTTTAATAGCATCTAAAGAGAACCGTATTATTATCAGTATAAACTTAGTTTTGCGTACACATTAATTTAAAGTAAAAGAAAAGAAATTTAAAATTCTAGGTTCAAAAGTTATTGTTTTCCCACCCCTTAACCCTACTGCGCTTAAGATTTGCCCGGTTCAACTTTGGTAAATATCCTTATAACAATTTTACCAGAATATGATAGAATTGATTTTAAGGATATTTACATAATTGAAACCCCCGTATCGCAAAATCCACTCCCTCACTGACCCCCCTCGTCTCTTGATACAGACGGAAGAGTAACCCCTTGGGTACCACTTCCTAGGCCTGAGCAAATATTAAGTTTACAGTCAACCATTAATCTGAAAGTATTTATAATATTCGTATTTTAATAGCATCTAAAGATCACCGTATTATTATCAGTATAAACTTAGTTTTGCGTACACATTAATTTAAACTAAAAATAAAATTTAAAATTCTAAGTTTAAAGGTTAGTTTTCCCACCCCTTAACCCTACTGCGCTTAAGATTTGCCCGGTACAACTTTGGTAAATATCCTTATAACAATTTTACCAGAATATGATAGAATTGATTTTAAGAATATTTACATAATTGAAACCCCCGTATCGCAAAATCCAATCCCTCACTGACCCCCTCGTCTCTTGATACAGACGGAAGAGTAACCCCTTGGCTACCACTTCCTAGGCCTAAGCAAATCTTAAGTTTACAGTCGACCTTTAATATGAAAGTATATATAATAGTCATAACATTTTAATAGCATCTAAATTGCACCGTATTAGCAGTATAAACATAGTTATGCGTACACATTAATTTAAAGTAAAAGAAAAGAAATTTAAAATTCTAGGTTCAAAAGTTATTGTTTTCCAACCCCTTAACCCTACTGCGCTTAAGATTTGCCCGGTTCAACTTTGGTGAATATCCTTATAACAGTTTTACCAGAATATGATAGAGTTGATTTTAAGAGTATTTACATAATTGAAACCCCCGTATCGCAAAATCCACTCCCTCACTGACCCCCTCGACTCTTGATACAGACGGAAGAGTAACCCCTTGGCTACCACTTCCTAGGCCTGAGCAAATATTAAGTTTACAGTCAACCATTAATCTGAAAGTATTTATAATAGTCGTATTTTAATAGCATCTAAAGAGCACCGTATTAGCAGTATAAACATAGTTATGCGTACACATTAATTTAAAGTAAAAGAAAAGAAATTTAAAATTCTAGGTTCAAAAGTTATTGTTTTCCCACCCCTTAACCCTACTGCGCTTAAGATTTGCCCGGTTCAACTTTGGTAAATATCCTTATAAAAATTTTACCAGAATATGATAGAATTTATTTTAAGAATATTTACATAATTGAAACCCCCGTATCGCAAAATCCACTCCCTCACTGACCCCCTCGACTCTTGATACAGACGGAAGAGTAACCCCTTCGCTACCACTTCCTAGGCCTAAGCAAATCTTAAGTTTACAGTCAACCATTAATCTGAAAGTATTTATAATAGTCGTATTTTAATAGCATCTAAAGAGAACCGTATTATTATCAGTATAAACTTAGTTTTGCGTACACATTAATTTAAAGTAAAAGAAAAGAAATTTAAAATTCTAGGTTCAAAAGTTATTGTTTTCCAACCCCTTAACCCTACTGCGCTTAAGATTTGCCCGGTTCAACTTTGGTGAATATCCTTATAACAGTTTTACCAGAATATGATAGAGTTGATTTTAAGAGTATTTACATAATTGAAACCCCCGTATCGCAAAATCCACTCCCTCACTGACCCCCTCGACTCTTGATACAGACGGAAGAGTAACCCCTTGGCTACCACTTCCTAGGCCTGAGCAAATATTAAGTTTACAGTCAACCATTAATCTGAAAGTATTTATAATAGTCGTATTTTAATAGCATCTAAAGAGCACCGTATTATTATCAGTATAAACTTAGTTTTGCGTACACATTAATTTAAACTAAAAATAAAATTTAAAATTCTAAGTTTAAAGGTTAGTTTTCCCACCCCTTAACCCTACTGCGCTTAAGATTTGCCCGGTTCAACTTTGGTAAATATCCTTATAACAATTTTACCAGAATATGATAGAATTGATTTTAAGAATATTTACATAATTGAAACCCCCGTATCGCAAAATCCAATCCCTCACTGACCCCCTCGACTCTTGATACAGACGGAAGAGTAACCCCTTGGCTACCACTTCCTAGGCCTAAGCAAATCTTAAGTTTACAGTCAACCTTTAATATGAAAGTATATATAATAGTCATAATATTTTAATAGCATCTAAATTGCACCGTATTAGCAGTATAAACATAGTTATGCGTACACATTAATTTAAAGTAAAAGAGAAGAAATTTAAAATTCTAGGTTCAAAAGTTATTGTTTTCCCACCCCTTAACCCTACTGCGCTTAAGATTTGCCCGGTTCAACTTTGGTAAATATCCTTATAATAATTTTACCAGAATATGATAGAATTGATTTTAAGAATATTTACATAATTGAAACCCCCGTATCGCAAAATCCACTCCCTCACTGACCCCCTCGACTCTTCATACAGACGGAAGAGTAACCCCTTGGCTATTGGCTACCACTTCCTAGGCCTAAGCAAATCTTAAGTTTACAGTCAACCTTTAATATGAAAGTATATATAATAGTCATAATATTTTAATAGCATCTAAATTGCACCGTATTAGTAGTATAAACATAGTTATGCGTACACATTAATTTAAAGTAAAAGAAAAGAAATTTAAAATTCTAGGTTCAAAAGTTATTGTTTTCCCACCCCTTAACCCTACTGCGCTTAAGATTTGCCCGGTTCAACTTTGGTAAATATCCTTATAACAATTTTACCAGAATATGATAGAATTTATTTTAAGAATATTTACATAATTGAAACCCCCGTATCGCAAATTCCAATCCCATACTGACCCCCTCGTCTCTTGATACAGACGGAAGAGTAACCCCTTGGCTACCACTTCCTAGGCCTAAGCAAATCTTAAGTTTACAGTCAACCTTTAATATGAAAGTATATATAATAGTCATAACATTTTAATAGCATCTAAATTGCACCGTATTAGCAGTATAAACATAGTTATGCGTACACATTAATTTAAAGTAAAAGAAAAGAAATTTAAATTCTAGGTTCAAAAGTTATTGTTTTCCCACCCCTTAACCCTACTGCGCTTAAGATTTGCCCGGTTCAACTTTGGTAAATATCCTTATAAAAATTTTACCAGAATATGATAGAATTTATTTTAAGAATATTTACATAATTGAAACCCCCGTATCGCAAAATCCACTCCCTCACTAACCCCCTCGACTCTTGATACAGACGGAAGAGTAACCCCTTGGCTACCACTTCCTAGGCCTAAGCAAATCTTAAGTTTACAGTCAACCATTAATCTGAAAGTATTTATAATAGTCGTATTTTAATAGCATCTAAAGAGCACCGTATTATTATCAGTATAAACTTAGTTTTGCGTACACATTAATTTAAACTAAAAATAAAATTTAAAATTCTAAGTTTAAAAGTTAGTTTTCTCACCCCTTAACCCTACTGCGCTTAAGATTTGCCCGGTTCAACTTTGGTGAATATCCTTATAACAATTTTACCAGAATATGTTAGAATTGATTTTAAGAATATTTACATAATTGAAACCCCCGTATCGCAAAATCCACTCCCTCACTGACCCCCTCCTCTCTTGATACAGACGGAAGAGTAACCCATTGGCTACCACTTCCTAGGCCTGAGCAAATATTAAGTTTACAGTCAACCATTAATCTGAAAGTATTTATAATAGTCGTATTTTAATAGCATCTAAAGAGCACCGTATTAGCAGTATAAACATAGATATGCGTACACATTAATTTAAAGTAAAAGAAAAGAAATTTAAAATTCTACGTTCAAAAGTTATTGTTTTCCCACCCCTTAACACTACCGCGCTTAAGATTTGCCCGGTTCAACTTTGGTAAATATCCTTATAACAATTTTACCAGAATATGTTAGAATTTATTTTAAGAATATTTACATAATTGAAACCCCCGTATCGCAAAATCCACTCCCTCACTGACCGCCTCGACTCTTGATACAGACGGAAGAGTAACCCCTTAGCTACCACTTCCTAGGCCAGAGCAAATATTAAGTTTACAGTCAACCATTAATCTGAAAGTATTTATAATAGTCGTATTTTAATAGCATCTAAAGAGCACCGTATTATTATCAGTATAAACTTAGTTTTGCGTACACATTAATTTAAACTAAAAATAAAATATAAAATTCTAAGTTTAAAGGTTAGTTTTCCCGACCCTTAACCCTACTGCGCTTAAGATTTGCCCGGTTCAACTTTGGTAAATATCCTGATAACAATTTTACCAGAATATGATAGAATTGATTTTAAGAATATTTACATAATTGAAACCCCCGTATCGCAAAATCCACTCCCTCACTGACCCCCTCGACTCTTGATACAGACGGAAGAGTAACCCCTTGGCTACCACTTCCTAGGCCTGAGCAAATATTAAGTTTACAGTCAACCATTAATTTGAAAGTATTTATAATAGTCGTATTTTAATAGCATCTAAAGAGCACCGTATTATTATCAGTATAAACATAGTTTTGCGTACACATTAATTTAAAGTAAAAGAAAAGAAATTTAAAATTCTAGGTTCAAAAGTTATTGTTTTCCCACTCCTTAACCCTACTGCGCTTAAGATTTGCCCGGTTCAACTTTGGTAAATATCCTTATAACAATTTTACCAGAATATGATAGAATTGATTTTAAGAATATTTACATAATTGAAACCCCCGTATCGCAAAATCCACTCCCTCACTGACCCCCTCGACTCTTGATACAGACGGAAGAGTAACCCCTTGGCTACCACTTCCTAGGCCTAAGCAAATCTTAAGTTTACAGTCAACCTTTAATATGAAAGTATATATAATATTCATAATATTTTAATAGCATCTAAATTGCACCGTATTAGCAGTATAAACATAGTTATGCGTACACATTAATTTAAAGTAAAAGAAAAGAAATTTAAAATTCTAGGTTCAAAAGTTATTGTTTTCCCACCCCTTAACCCTACTGCGCTTAAGATTTGCCCGGTTCAACTTTGGTAAATATCCTTATAACAATTTTACCAGAATATGATAGAATTTATTTTAAGAATATTTACATAATTGAAACCCCCGTATCGCAAAATCCACTCCCTCACTGACCACCTCGACTCTTGATACAGACGGAAGAGTAACCCCTTAGCTACCACTTCCTAGGCCAGAGCAAATATTAAGTTTACAGTCAACCATTAATCTGAAAGTATTTATAATAGTCGTATTTTAATAGCATCTAAAGAGCACCGCATTATTATCAGTATAAACTTAGTTTTAAGTACACATTAATTTAAACTAAAAATAACATTTAAAATTCTAAGTTTAAAAGTTAGTTTTCCCACCCCTTAACCCTACTGCGCTTAAGATTTGCCCGGTTCAACTTTGGTGAATATCCTTATAACAATTTTACCAGAATATGATAGAATTGATTTTAAGAGTATTTACATAATTGAAACCCCCGTATCGCAAAATCCACTCCCTCACTGACCCCCTCGACTCTTGATACAGACGGAAGAGTAACCCCTTGGCTACCACTTCCTAGGCCTAAGCAAATCTTAAGTTTACAGTCAACCTTTAATATGAAAGTATTTATAATAGTCGTATTTTAATAGCATCTAAAGAGCACCGTATTAGCAGTATAAACATAGTCATGCGTACACATAAATTTAAAGTAAAAGAAAAGAAATTTAAAATTCTAGGTTCAAAAGTTATTGTTTTCCCACCCCTTACCCCTACTGCGCTTAAGATTTGCCCGGTTCAACTTTGGTAAATATCATTAAAACAATTTTACCAGAATATGATAGAATTGATTTTAAGGATATTTACATAATTGAAACCCCCGTATCGCAAAATCCACTCCCTCACTGACCCCCTCGACTCTTGATACAGACGGAAGAGTAACCCCTTAGCTACCACTTCCTAGGCCTGAGCAAATATTAAGTTTACAGTCAACCATTAATCTGAAAGTATTTATAATATTCGTATTTTAATAGCATCTAAAGATCACCGTATTATTATCAGTATAAACTTAGTTTTGCGTACACATTAATTTAAACTAAAAATAAAATTTAAAATTCTAAGTTTAAAGGTTAGTTTTCCCACCCCTTAACCCTACTGCGCTTAAGATTTGCCCGGTACAACTTTGGTAAATATCCTTATAACAATTTTACCAGAATATGATAGAATTGATTTTAAGAATATTTACATAATTGAAACCCCCGTATCGCAAAATCCAATCCCTCACTGACCCCCTCGTCTCTTGATACAGACGGAAGAGTAACCCCTTGGCTACCACTTCCTAGGCCTAAGCAAATCTTAAGTTTACAGTCGACCTTTAATATGAAAGTATATATAATAGTCATAACATTTTAATAGCATCTAAATTGCACCGTATTAGCAGTATAAACATAGTTATGCGTACACATTAATTTAAAGTAAAAGAAAAGAAATTTAAAATTCTAGGTTCAAAAGTTATTGTTTTCCAACCCCTTAACCCTACTGCGCTTAAGATTTGCCCGGTTCAACTTTGGTGAATATCCTTATAACAGTTTTACCAGAATATGATAGAGTTGATTTTAAGAGTATTTACATAATTGAAACCCCCGTATCGCAAAATCCACTCCCTCACTGACCCCCTCGACTCTTGATACAGACGGAAGAGTAACCCCTTGGCTACCACTTCCTAGGCCTGAGCAAATATTAAGTTTACAGTCAACCATTAATCTGAAAGTATTTATAATAGTCGTATTTTAATAGCATCTAAAGAGCACCGTATTAGCAGTATAAACATAGTTATGCGTACACATTAATTTAAAGTAAAAGAAAAGAAATTTAAAATTCTAGGTTCAAAAGTTATTGTTTTCCCACCCCTTAACCCTACTGCGCTTAAGATTTGCCCGGTTCAACTTTGGTAAATATCCTTATAAAAATTTTACCAGAATATGATAGAATTTATTTTAAGAATATTTACATAATTGAAACCCCCGTATCGCAAAATCCACTCCCTCACTGACCCCCTCGACTCTTGATACAGACGGAAGAGTAACCCCTTCGCTACCACTTCCTAGGCCTAAGCAAATCTTAAGTTTACAGTCAACCATTAATCTGAAAGTA
Source organism: Maratus speciosus (assembly GCA_963932465.1). Lineage (NCBI taxonomy): Eukaryota > Metazoa > Arthropoda > Arachnida > Araneae > Salticidae > Maratus > Maratus speciosus. The sequence continues at coordinate 362,829,487 of OZ010798.1, forward strand.
TTTATAATAGTCGTATTTTAATAGCATCTAAAGAGAACCGTATTATTATCAGTATAAACTTAGTTTTGCGTACACATTAATTTAAAGTAAAAGAAAAGAAATTTAAAATTCTAGGTTCAAAAGTTATTGTTTTCCAACCCCTTAACCCTACTGCGCTTAAGATTTGCCCGGTTCAACTTTGGTGAATATCCTTATAACAGTTTTACCAGAATATGATAGAGTTGATTTTAAGAGTATTTACATAATTGAAACCCCCGTATCGCAAAATCCACTCCCTCACTGACCCCCTCGACTCTTGATACAGACGGAAGAGTAACCCCTTGGCTACCACTTCCTAGGCCTGAGCAAATATTAAGTTTACAGTCAACCATTAATCTGAAAGTATTTATAATAGTCGTATTTTAATAGCATCTAAAGAGCACCGTATTATTATCAGTATAAACTTAGTTTTGCGTACACATTAATTTAAACTAAAAATAAAATTTAAAATTCTAAGTTTAAAGGTTAGTTTTCCCACCCCTTAACCCTACTGCGCTTAAGATTTGCCCGGTTCAACTTTGGTAAATATCCTTATAACAATTTTACCAGAATATGATAGAATTGATTTTAAGAATATTTACATAATTGAAACCCCCGTATCGCAAAATCCAATCCCTCACTGACCCCCTCGACTCTTGATACAGACGGAAGAGTAACCCCTTGGCTACCACTTCCTAGGCCTAAGCAAATCTTAAGTTTACAGTCAACCTTTAATATGAAAGTATATATAATAGTCATAATATTTTAATAGCATCTAAATTGCACCGTATTAGCAGTATAAACATAGTTATGCGTACACATTAATTTAAAGTAAAAGAGAAGAAATTTAAAATTCTAGGTTCAAAAGTTATTGTTTTCCCACCCCTTAACCCTACTGCGCTTAAGATTTGCCCGGTTCAACTTTGGTAAATATCCTTATAATAATTTTACCAGAATATGATAGAATTGATTTTAAGAATATTTACATAATTGAAACCCCCGTATCGCAAAATCCACTCCCTCACTGACCCCCTCGACTCTTCATACAGACGGAAGAGTAACCCCTTGGCTATTGGCTACCACTTCCTAGGCCTAAGCAAATCTTAAGTTTACAGTCAACCTTTAATATGAAAGTATATATAATAGTCATAATATTTTAATAGCATCTAAATTGCACCGTATTAGTAGTATAAACATAGTTATGCGTACACATTAATTTAAAGTAAAAGAAAAGAAATTTAAAATTCTAGGTTCAAAAGTTATTGTTTTCCCACCCCTTAACCCTACTGCGCTTAAGATTTGCCCGGTTCAACTTTGGTAAATATCCTTATAACAATTTTACCAGAATATGATAGAATTTATTTTAAGAATATTTACATAATTGAAACCCCCGTATCGCAAATTCCAATCCCATACTGACCCCCTCGTCTCTTGATACAGACGGAAGAGTAACCCCTTGGCTACCACTTCCTAGGCCTAAGCAAATCTTAAGTTTACAGTCAACCTTTAATATGAAAGTATATATAATAGTCATAACATTTTAATAGCATCTAAATTGCACCGTATTAGCAGTATAAACATAGTTATGCGTACACATTAATTTAAAGTAAAAGAAAAGAAATTTAAATTCTAGGTTCAAAAGTTATTGTTTTCCCACCCCTTAACCCTACTGCGCTTAAGATTTGCCCGGTTCAACTTTGGTAAATATCCTTATAAAAATTTTACCAGAATATGATAGAATTTATTTTAAGAATATTTACATAATTGAAACCCCCGTATCGCAAAATCCACTCCCTCACTAACCCCCTCGACTCTTGATACAGACGGAAGAGTAACCCCTTGGCTACCACTTCCTAGGCCTAAGCAAATCTTAAGTTTACAGTCAACCATTAATCTGAAAGTATTTATAATAGTCGTATTTTAATAGCATCTAAAGAGCACCGTATTATTATCAGTATAAACTTAGTTTTGCGTACACATTAATTTAAACTAAAAATAAAATTTAAAATTCTAAGTTTAAAAGTTAGTTTTCTCACCCCTTAACCCTACTGCGCTTAAGATTTGCCCGGTTCAACTTTGGTGAATATCCTTATAACAATTTTACCAGAATATGTTAGAATTGATTTTAAGAATATTTACATAATTGAAACCCCCGTATCGCAAAATCCACTCCCTCACTGACCCCCTCCTCTCTTGATACAGACGGAAGAGTAACCCATTGGCTACCACTTCCTAGGCCTGAGCAAATATTAAGTTTACAGTCAACCATTAATCTGAAAGTATTTATAATAGTCGTATTTTAATAGCATCTAAAGAGCACCGTATTAGCAGTATAAACATAGATATGCGTACACATTAATTTAAAGTAAAAGAAAAGAAATTTAAAATTCTACGTTCAAAAGTTATTGTTTTCCCACCCCTTAACACTACCGCGCTTAAGATTTGCCCGGTTCAACTTTGGTAAATATCCTTATAACAATTTTACCAGAATATGTTAGAATTTATTTTAAGAATATTTACATAATTGAAACCCCCGTATCGCAAAATCCACTCCCTCACTGACCGCCTCGACTCTTGATACAGACGGAAGAGTAACCCCTTAGCTACCACTTCCTAGGCCAGAGCAAATATTAAGTTTACAGTCAACCATTAATCTGAAAGTATTTATAATAGTCGTATTTTAATAGCATCTAAAGAGCACCGTATTATTATCAGTATAAACTTAGTTTTGCGTACACATTAATTTAAACTAAAAATAAAATATAAAATTCTAAGTTTAAAGGTTAGTTTTCCCGACCCTTAACCCTACTGCGCTTAAGATTTGCCCGGTTCAACTTTGGTAAATATCCTGATAACAATTTTACCAGAATATGATAGAATTGATTTTAAGAATATTTACATAATTGAAACCCCCGTATCGCAAAATCCACTCCCTCACTGACCCCCTCGACTCTTGATACAGACGGAAGAGTAACCCCTTGGCTACCACTTCCTAGGCCTGAGCAAATATTAAGTTTACAGTCAACCATTAATTTGAAAGTATTTATAATAGTCGTATTTTAATAGCATCTAAAGAGCACCGTATTATTATCAGTATAAACATAGTTTTGCGTACACATTAATTTAAAGTAAAAGAAAAGAAATTTAAAATTCTAGGTTCAAAAGTTATTGTTTTCCCACTCCTTAACCCTACTGCGCTTAAGATTTGCCCGGTTCAACTTTGGTAAATATCCTTATAACAATTTTACCAGAATATGATAGAATTGATTTTAAGAATATTTACATAATTGAAACCCCCGTATCGCAAAATCCACTCCCTCACTGACCCCCTCGACTCTTGATACAGACGGAAGAGTAACCCCTTGGCTACCACTTCCTAGGCCTAAGCAAATCTTAAGTTTACAGTCAACCTTTAATATGAAAGTATATATAATATTCATAATATTTTAATAGCATCTAAATTGCACCGTATTAGCAGTATAAACATAGTTATGCGTACACATTAATTTAAAGTAAAAGAAAAGAAATTTAAAATTCTAGGTTCAAAAGTTATTGTTTTCCCACCCCTTAACCCTACTGCGCTTAAGATTTGCCCGGTTCAACTTTGGTAAATATCCTTATAACAATTTTACCAGAATATGATAGAATTTATTTTAAGAATATTTACATAATTGAAACCCCCGTATCGCAAAATCCACTCCCTCACTGACCACCTCGACTCTTGATACAGACGGAAGAGTAACCCCTTAGCTACCACTTCCTAGGCCAGAGCAAATATTAAGTTTACAGTCAACCATTAATCTGAAAGTATTTATAATAGTCGTATTTTAATAGCATCTAAAGAGCACCGTATTATTATCAGTATAAACTTAGTTTTGCGTACACATTAATTTAATCTAAAAATAAAATATAAAATTCTAAGTTTAAAGGTTAGTTTTCCCACCCCTTAACCCTACTGCGCTTAAGATTTGCCCGGTTCAACTTTGGTAAATATACTTATAACAATTTTACCAGAATATGATAGAATTGATTTTAAGAATATTTACATAATTGAAACCCCCGTATCGCAAAATCCACTCCCTCACTGGCCCCCTCGACTCTTGATACAGACGGAAGAGTAACCCCTTGGCTACCACTTCCTAGGCCTAAGCAAATCTTAAGTTTACAGTCAACCTTTAATATGAAAGTATATATAATAGTCATAATATTTTAATAGCATCTAAATTGCACCGTATTAGCAGTATAAACATAGTTATGCGTACGCATTAATTTAAAGTAAAAGAAAAGAAATTTAAAATTCTAGGTTCAAAAGTTATTGTTTTCCCACCCCTTAACCCTACTGCGCTTAAGATTTGCCCGGTTCAACTTTGGTAAATATCCTTATAACAATTTTACCAGAATATGATAGAATTTATTTTAAGAATATTTACATAATTGAAACCCCCGTATCGCAAAATCCACTCCTTCACTGACCCCCTCGACTCTTGATACAGACGGAAGAGTAACCCCTTAGCTACCACTTCCTAGGCCAGAGCAAATATTAAGTTTACAGTCAACCATTAATCTGAAAGTATTTATAATAGTCGTATTTTAATAGCATCTAAAGAGCACCGTATTAGCAGTATAAACATAGATATGCGTACACATTAATTTAAAGTAAAAGAAAAGAAATTTAAAATTCTACGTTCAAAAGTTATTGTTTTCCCACCCCTTAACCCTACTGCGTTTAAGATTTGCCCGGTTCAACTTTGGTAAATATCATTAAAACAATTTTACCAGAATATGATAGAATTGATTTTAAGGATATTTACATAATTGAAACCCACGTATCGCAAAATCCACTCCCTCACTGACCCCCTCGACTCTTGATACAGACGGAAGAGTAAACCCTTGGCTACCACTTCCTAGGCCTAAGCAAATCTTAAGTTTACAGTCAACCTTTAATATGAAAGTATATATAATAGTCATTATATTTTAATAGCATCTAAATTGCACCGTATTAGCAGTATAAACATAGTTATGCGTACACATTAATTTAAAGTAAAAGAAAAGAAATTTAAAATTCTAGGTTCAAAAGTTATTGTTTTCCCACCCCTTAACCCTACTGCGCTTAAGATTTGCCCGGTTACACTTTGGTAAATATCATTAAAACAATTTTACCAGAATATGATAGAATTGATTTTAAGGATATTTACATAATTGAAACCCACGTATCGCAAAATCCACTCCCTCACTGACCCCCTCGTCTCTTGATACAGACGGAAGAGTAACCCCTTGGCTACCACTTCCTAGGCCTGAGCAAATATTAAGTTTACAGTCAACCTATAATCTGAAAGTATTTATAATAGTCGTATTTTAATAGCATCTAAAGAGCACCGTATTAGCAGTATAAACATAGATATGCGTACACATTAATTTAAAGTAAAAGAAAAGAAATTTAAAATTCTACGTTCAAAAGTTATTGTTTTCCCACCCCTTAACACTACTGCGCTTAAGATTTGCCCGGTTCAACATTGGTAAATATCCTTATAACAATTTTACCAGAATATGATAGAATTTATTTTAAGAATATTTACATAATTGAAACCCCCGTATCGCAAAATCCACTCCCTCACTGACCCCCTCGACTCTTGATACAGACGGAAGAGTAACCCCTTAGCTACCACTTCCTAGGCCAGAGCAAATATTAAGTTTACAGTCAACCATTAATCTGAAAGTATTTATAATAGTCGTATTTTAATAGCATCTAAAGAGCACCGTATTATTATCAGTATAAACATAGTTTTGCGTACACATTAATTTAAACAAAAATAAAATTTAAAATTCTAAGTTTAAAAGTTAGTTTTCCCACCCCTTAACCCTACTGCGCTTAAGATTTGCCCGGTTCAACTTTGGTAAATATCCTTATAACAATTTTACCAGAATATGATAGAATTGATTTTAAGAATATTTACATAATTGAAACCCCCGTATCGCAAAATCCACTCCCTCACTGACCCCCTCGTCTCTTGATACAGACGGAAGAGTAACCCCTAGGCTACCACTTCCTAGGCCTGAGCAAATATTAAGTTTACAGTCAACCATTAACCTGAAAGTATTTATAATAGTCGTATTTTAATAGCATCTAAAGAGCACCGTATTATTATCAGTATAAACTTAGTTTTGCGAACACATTAATTTAAACTAAAAATAAAATATAAAATTCTAAGTTTAAAGGTTAGTTTTCCCACCCCTTAACCCTACTGCGCTTAAGATTTGCCCGGTTCAACTTTGGTAAATATCATTAAAACAATTTTACCAGAATATGATAGAATTGATTTTAAGGATATTTACATAATTGAAACCCCCGTATCGCAAAATCCACTCCCTCACTGACCCCCTCGTCTCTTGATACAGACGGAAGTGTAACCGCTTGGCTACCACTTCCTAGGCCTAAGCAAATCTTAAGTTTACAGTCAACCTTTAATAGGAAAGTATATATAATAGTCATATTTTAATAGCATCTAAAGTGCACCGTATTATCAGTATAAACATAGTTATGCGTACACATTAATTTAAAGTAAAAGAAAAGAAATTTAAAATTCTAGGTTCAAAAGTTATTGTTTTCCCACCCCTTAACCCTACTGCGCTTAAGATTTGCCCGGTTCAACTTTGGTAAATATCCTTATAACAATTTTATCAGAATATGATAGAATTTATTTTAAGAATATTTACATAATTGAAACCCCCGTATCGCAAAATCCACTCCCTCACTGACCCCCTCGACTCTTGATACAGACGGAAGAGTAACCCCTTAGCTACCACTTCCTAGGCCAGAGCAAATATTAAGTTTACAGTCAACCATTAATCTGAAAGTATTTATAATAGTCGTATTTTAATAGCATCTAAAGAGCACCGTATTATTATCAGTATAAACTTAGTTTTGCGTACACATTAATTTAAACTAAAAATAAAATTTAAAATTCTAAGTTTAAAAATTAGTTTTCCCACCCCTTAACCCTACTGCGCTTAAGATTTGCCCGGTTCAACTTTGGTGAAAATCCTTATAACAATTTTACCAGAATATGATAGAATTGATTTTAAGAGTATTTACATAATTGAAACCCCCGTATCGCAAAATCCACTCCCTCACTGACCCCCTCGACTCTTGATACAGACGGAAGAGTAACCCCTTGGCTACCACTTCCTAGGCCTAAGCAAATCTTAAGTTTACAGTCAACCTTTAATATGAAAGTATATATAATAGTCATTATATTTTAATAGCATCTAAAGTGCACCGTATTAGCAGTATAAACATAGTACACATTAATTTAAAGTAAAAGAAAAGAAATTTAAAATTCTAGGTTCAAAAGTTATTGTTTTCCCACCCCTTAACCCTACTGCGCTTAAGATTTGCCCGGTTCCACTTTGGTAAATATCATTAAAACAATTTTACCAGAATATGATAGAATTGATTTTAAGGATATTTACATAATTGAAACCCCCGTATCGCAAAATCCACTCCCTCACTGACCCCCTCGACTCTTGATACAGACGGAAGAGTAACCCCTTAGCTACCACTTCCTAGGCCAGAGCAAATATTAAGTTTACAGTCAACCATTAATCTGAAAGTATTTATAATAGTCGTATTTTAATAGCATCTAAAGAGCACCGTATTATTATCAGTATAAACTTAGTTTTGCGTACACATTAATTTAAACTAAAAATAAAATTTAAAATTCTAAGTTTAAAGGTTAGTTTTCCCACCCCTTAACCCTACTGCGCTTAAGATTTGCCCGGTTCAACTTTGGTAAATATCCTTATAACAATTTTACCAGAATATGATAGAATTGATTTTAAGAATATTTACATAATTGAAACCCCCGTATCGCAAAATCCACTCCCTCACTGACCCCCTCGTCTCTTGATACAGACGGAAGAGTAACCCCTTGGCTACCACTTCCTAGGCCTAAGCAAATCTTAAGTTTACAGTCAACCTTTAATATGAAAGTATATATAATAGTCATAATATTTTAATAGCATCTAAATTGCACCATATTAGCAGTATAAACATAGTTATGCGTACACATTAATTTAAAGTAAAAGAAAAGAAATTTAAAATTCTAGGTTCAAAAGTTATTGTTTTCCCACCCCTTAACCCTACTGCGCTTAAGATTTGCCCGGTTCCACTTTGGTAAATATCATTAAAACAATTTTACCAGAATATGATAGAATTGATTTTAAGGATATTTACATAATTGAAACCCCCGTATCGCAAAATCCACTCCCTCACTGACCCCCTCGACTCTTGATACAGACGGAAGAGTAACCCCTTAGCTACCACTTCCTAGGCCAGAGCAAATATTAAGTTTACAGTCAACCATTAATCTGAAAGTATTTATAATAGTCGTATTTTAATAGCATCTAAAGAGCACCGTATTATTATCAGTATAAACTTAGTTTTGCGTACACATTAATTTAAACTAAAAATAAAATTTAAAATTCTAAGTTTAAAAATTAGTTTTCCCACCCCTTAACCCTACTGCGCTTAAGATTTGCCCGGTTCAACTTTGGTAAATATCCTTATAACAATTTTACCAGAATATGATAGAATTTATTTTAAGAATATTTACATAATTGAAACCCCCGTATCGCAAAATCCACTCCCTCACTGACCCCCTCGACTCTTGATACAGACGGAAGAGTAACCCCTTAGCTACCACTTCCTAGGCCAGAGCAAATATTAAGTTTACAGTCAACCATTAATCTGAAAGTATTTATAATAGTCGTATTTTAATAGCATCTAAAGAGCACCGTATTATTATCAGTATAAACTTAGTTTTGCGTACACATTAATTTAAACTAAAAATAAAATTTAAAATTCTAAGTTTAAAAGTTAGTTTTCCCACCCCTTAACCCTACTGCGCTTAAGATTTGCCCGGTTCAACTTTGGTGAAAATCCTTATAACAATTTTACCAGAATATGATAGAATTGATTTTAAGAGTATTTACATAATTGAAACCCCCGTATCGCAAAATCCACTCCCTCACTGACCCCCTCGACTCTTGATACAGACGGAAGAGTAACCCCTTAGCTACCACTTCCTAGGCCAGAGCAAATATTAAGTTTACAGTCAACCATTAATCTGAAAGTATTTATAATAGTCGTATTTTAATAGCATCTAAAGAGCACCGTATTATTATCAGTATAAACTTAGTTTTGCGTACACATTAATTTAAACTAAAAATAAAATTTAAAATTCTAGGTTCAAAAGTTATTGTTTTCCCACCCCTTAACCCTACTGCGCTTAAGATTTGCCCGGTTCAACTTTGGGAAATATCCTTATAACAATTTTAGCAGAATATGATAGAATTGATTTTAAGAATATTTACATAACTGAAACCCCCGTATCGCAAAATCCACTCCCTCACTGACCCCCTCGTCTCTTGATACAGACGGAAGAGTAACCCCTTGGCTACCACTTCCTAGGCCTGAGCAAATATTAAGTTTACAGTCAACCTATAATCTGAAAGTATTTATAATAGTCGTATTTTAATAGCATCTAAAGAGCACCGTATTAGCAGTATAAACATAGATATGCGTACACATTAATTTAAAGTAAAAGAAAAGAAACTTAAAATTCTACGTTCAAAAGTTATTGTTTTCCCACCCCTTAACCCTACTGCGCTTAAGATTTGCCCGGTTCAACTTTGGTAAATATCATTAAAACAATTTTACCAGAATATGATAGAATTGATTTTAAGGATATTTACATAATTGAAACCCACTTATCGCAAAATCCACTCCCTCACTGACCCCCTCGACTCTTGATACAGACGGAAGAGTAACCCCTTGGCTACCACTTCCTAGGCCTAAGCAAATCTTAAGTTTACAGTCAACCTTTAATATGAAAGTATTTATAATAGTCGTATTTTAATAGCATCTAAAGAGCACCGTATTAGCAGTATAAACATAGTTATGCGTACACATTAATTTAAAGTAAAAGAAAAGAAATTTAAAATTCTAGGTTCAAAAGTTATTGTTTTCCCACCCCTTAACCCTACTGCGCTTAAGATTTGCCCGGTTCAACTTTGGTAAATATCATTAAAACAATTTTACCAGAATATGATAGAATTGATTTTAAGGATATTTACATAATTGAAACCCACGTATCGCAAAATCCACTCCCTCACTGACCCCCTCGACTCTTGATACAGACGGAAGAGTAACCCCTTAGCTACCACTTCCTAGGCCAGAGCAAATATTAAGTTTACAGTCAACCATTAATCTGAAAGTATTTATAATAGTCGTATTTTAATAGCATCTAAAGAGCACCGTATTATTATCAGTATAAACTTAGTTTTGCGTACACATTACTTTAAACTAAAAATGAAATTTAAAATTCTAAGTTAAAAGGTTATTAATTTCCCACCCCTTAACCCTACTGCGCTTAAGATTTGCCCGGTTCAACTTTGGTAAATATCATTAAAACAATTTTACCAGAATATGATAGAATTGATTTTAAGAATATTTACATAATTGAAACCCCCGTATCGCAAAATCCACTCCCTCACTGACCCCCTCGACTCTTGATACAGACGGAAGAGTAACCCCTTGGGTACCACTTCCTACGCCTGAGCAAATATTAAGTTTACAGTCAACCTATAATCTGAAAGTATTTATAATAGTCGTATTTTAATAGCATCTAAAGAGCACCGTATTAGCAGTATAAACATAGATATGCGTACACATTAATTTAAAGTAAAAGAAAAGAAATTTAAAATTCTACGTTCAAAAGTTATTGTTTTCCCACCCCTTAACCCTACTGCGCTTAAGATTTGCCCGGTTCAACTTTGGTAAATATTATTAAAACAATTTTACCAGAATATGATAGAATTGATTTTAAGGATATTTACATAATTGAAACCCACGTATCGCAAAATCCACTCCCTCACTGACCCCCTCGACTCTTGATACAGACGGAAGAGTAACCCCTTGGCTACCACTTCCTAGGCCTAAGCAAATCTTAAGTTTACAGTCAACCTTTAATATGAAAGTATATATAATAGTCATAATATTTTAATAGCATCTAAATTGCACTGTATTAGCAGTATAAACATAGTTATGCGTACACATTAATTTAAAGTAAAAGAAAAGAAATTTAAAATTCTAGGTTCAAAAGTTATTGTTTTCCCACCCCTTAACCCTACTGCGCTTAAGATTTGCCCGGTTCAACTTTGGTAAATATCATTAAAACAATTTTACCAGAATATGATAGAATTGATTTTAAGAATATTTACATAATTGAAACCCCCGTATCGCAAAATCCACTCCCTCACTGACTTCCTCGACTCTTGATACAGACGGAAGAGTAACCCCTTAGCTACCACTTCCTAGGCCAGAGCAAATATTACGTTTACAGTCAACCATTAATCTGAAAGTATTTATAATAGTCGTATTTTAATAGCATATAAAGAGCACCGTATTATTATCAGTATAAACTTAGTTTTGCGTACACATTAATTTAAACTAAAAATAAAATTTAAAATTCTAGGTTCAAAAGTTATTGTTTTCCCACCCCTTAACCCTACTGCGCTTAAGATTTGCCCGGTTCAACTTTGGGAAATATCCTTATAACAATTTTACCAGAATATGATAGAATTGATTTTAAGAATATTTACATAATTGAAACCCCCGTATCGCAAAATCCACTCCCTCACTGACCCCCTCGTCTCTTGATACAGACGGAAGAGTAACCCCTTGGCTACCACTTCCTAGGCCTGAGCAAATATTAATTTTACAGTCAACCTATAATCTGAAAGTATTTATAATAGTCGTATTTTAATAGCATCTAAAGAGCACCGTATTAGCAGTATAAACATAGATATGCGTACACATTAATTTAAAGTAAAAGAAAAGAAATTTAAAATTCTACGTTCAAAAGTTATTGTTTTCCCACCCCTTAACACTACTGCGCTTAAGATTTGCCCGGTTCAACTTTGGTAAATATCCTTATAACAATTTTACCAGAATATGATAGAATTTATTTTAAGAATATTTACATAATTGAAACCCCCGTATCCCAAAATCCACTCCCTCACTGACCGCCTCGACTCTTGATACAGACGGAAGAGTAACCCCTTAGCTACCACTTCCTAGGCCAGAGCAAATATTAAGTTTACAGTCAACCATTAATCTGAAAGTATTTATAATAGTCGTATTTTAATAGCATCTAAAGAGCACCGTATTATTATCAGTATAAACTTAGTTTTGCGTACACATTAATTTAAACTAAAAATAAAATTTAAAATTCTAATTTTAAAAGTTAGTTTTCCCACCCCTTAACCCTACTGCGCTTAAGATTTGCCCGGTTCAACTTTGGTGAATATCCTTATAACAATTTTACCAGAATATGATAGAATTGATTTTAAGAATATTTACATAATTGAAACCCCCGTATCGCAAAATCCACTCCCTCACTGACCCCCTCGTCTCTTGATACAGACGGAAGAGTAACCCCTTGGCTACCACTTCCTAGGCCTGAGCAAATATTAAGTTTACAGTCAACCATTAATCTGAAAGTATTTATAATAGTCGTATTTTAATAGCATCTAAAGAGCACCGTATTATTATCAGTATAAACTTAGTTTTGCGTACACATTAATTTAAACTAAAAATAAAATATAAAATTTTAAGTTTAAAGGTTAGTTTTCCCGACCCTTAACCCTACTGCGCTTAAGATTTGCCCGGTTCAACTTTGGTAAATATCCTTATAACAATTTTACCAGAATATGATAGAATTGATTTTAAGAATATTTACATAATTGAAACCCCCGTATCGCAAAATCCACTCCCTCACTGACCCCCTCGACTCTTGATACAGACGGAAGAGTAACCCCTTGGCTACCACTTCCTAGGCCTGAGCAAATATTAAGTTTACAGTCAACCATTAATCTGAAAGTATTTATAATAGTCGTATTTTAATAGCATCTAAAGAGCACCGTATTATTATCAGTATAAACATAGTTTTGCGTACACATTAATTTAAAGTAAAAGAAAAGAAATTTAAAATTCTAGGTTCAAAAGTTATTGTTTTCCCACCCCTTAACCCTACTGCGCTTAAGATTTGCCCGGTTCAACTTTGGTAAATATCATTAAAACAATTTTACCAGAATATGATAGAATTGATTTTAAGGATATTTACATAATTGAAACCCACGTATCGCAAAATCTACTCCCTCACTGACCCCCTCGACTCTTGATACAGACGGAAGAGTAACCCCTTGGCTACCACTTCCTAGGCCTAAGCAAATCTTAAGTTTACAGTCAACCTTTAATATGAAAGTATATATAATAGTCATTATATTTTAATAGCATCTAAATTGCACCGTATTAGCAGTATAAACATAGTTATGCGTACACATTAATTTAAAGTAAAAGAAAAGAAATTTAAAATTCTAGGTTCAAAAGTTATTGTTTTCCCACCCCTTAACCCTACTGCGCTTAAGATTTGCCCGGTTCAACTTTGGTAAACATCCTTATAACAATTTTATCAGAATATGATAGAATTTATTTTAAGAATATTTACATAATTGAAACCCCCGTATCGCAAAATCCACTCCCTCACTGACCCCCTCGACTCTTGATACAGACGGAAGAGTAACCCCTTAGCTACCACTTCCTAGGCCAGAGCAAATATTAAGTTTACAGTCAACCATTAATCTGAAAGTATTTATAATAGTCGTATTTTAATAGCATCTAAAGAGCACCGTATTATTATCAGTATAAACATAGTTTTGCGTACACATTAATTTAAAGTAAAAGAAAAGAAATTTAAAATTCTAGGTTCAAAAGTTATTGTTTTCCCACCCCTTAACCCTACTGCGCTTAAGATTTGCCCGGTTCAACTTTGGTAAATATCATTAAAACAATTTTACCAGAATATGATAGAATTGATTTTAAGAATATTTACATAATTGAAACCCCCGTATCGCAAAATCCACTCCCTCACTGACCCCCTCGACTCTTGATACAGACGGAAGAGTAACCCCATGGGTACCACTTCCTAGGCCTGAGCAAATATTAAGTTTACAGTCAACCATTAATCTGAAAGTATTTATAATAGTCGTATTTGAATAGCATCTAAAGAGCACCGTATTATTATCAGTATAAACTTAGTTTTGCGTACACATTAATTTAAACTAAAAATAAAATATAAAATTCTAAGTTTAAAGGTTAGTTTTCCCACCCCTTAACACTACTGCGCTTAAGATTTGCCCGGTTCAACTTTGGTAAATATCCTTATAACAATTTTACCAGAATATGATAGAATTGATTTTAAGAATATTTACATAATTGAAACCCCCATATCGCAAAATCCACTCCCTCACTGACCCCCTCGACTCTTGATACAGACGGAAGATTAACCCCTTGGCTACCACTTCCTAGGCCTGAGCAACTATTAAGTTTACAGTCAACCATTAATCTGAAAGTATTTATAATAGTCGTATTTTAATAGCATCTAAAGAGTACCGTATTTTTATCAGTATAAACTTAGTTTTGCGTACACATTAATTTAAACTAAAAATAAAATTTAAAATTCTAAGTTTAAAGGTTAGTTTTCCCACCCCTTAACCCTACTGCGCTTAAGATTTGCCCGGTTCAACTTTGGTAAATATACTTATAACAATTTTACCAGAATATGATAGAATTGATTTTAAGAATATTTACATAATTGAAACCCCCGTATCGCAAAATCCACTCCCTCACTGGCCCCCTCGACTCTTGATACAGACGGAAAAGTAACCCCTTGGCTACCAATTCCTAGGCCTAAGCAAATCTTAAGTTTACAGTCAACCTTTAATATGAAAGTATATATAATAGTCATAATATTTTAATAGCATCTAAATTGCACCGTATTAGCAGTATAAACATAGTTATGCGTACGCATTAATTTAAAGTAAAAGAAAAGAAATTTAAAATTCTAGGTTCAAAAGTTATTGTTTTCCCACCCCTTAACCCTACTGCGCTTAAGATTTGCCCGGTTCAACTTTGGTAAATATCCTTATAACAATTTTACCAGAATATGATAGAATTTATTTTAAGAATATTTACATAATTGAAACCCCCGTATCGCAAAATCCACTCCTTCACTGACCCCCTCGACTCTTGATACAGACGGAAGAGTAACCCCTTGGCTACCACTTCCTAGGCCTAAGCAAATCTTAAGTTTACAGTCAACCTTTAATATGAAAGTATTTATAATAGTCGTATTTTAATAGCATCTAAAGAGCACCGTATTAGCAGTATAAACATAGTTATGCGTACACATAAATTTAAAGTAAAAGAAAAGAAATTTAAAATTCTAGGTTCAAAAGTTATTGTTTTCCCACCCCTTACCCCTACTGCGCTTAAGATTTGCCCGGTTCAACTTTGGTAAATATCATTAAAACAATTTTACCAGAATATGATAGAAATGATTTTAAGGATATTTACATAATTGAAACCCACGTATCGCAAAATCCACTCCCTCACTGACACCCCTCGTCTCTTGATACAGACGGAAGAGTAACCCCATGGGTACCACTTCCTAGGCCTGAGCAAATATTAAGTTTACAGTCAACCATTAATCTGAAAGTATTTATAATAGTCGTATTTTAATAGCATCTAAAGAGCACCGTATTATTATCAGTATAAACTTAGTTTTGCGTACACATTAATTTAAACTAAAAATAAAATATAAAATTCTAAGTTTAAAGGTTAGTTTTCCCACCCCTTAACACTACTGCGCTTAAGATTTGCCCGGTTCAACTTTGGTAAATATCCTTATAACAATTTTACCAGAATATGATAGAATTGATTTTAAGAATATTTTCATAATTGAAACCCCCATATCGCAAAATCCACTCCCTCACTGACCCCCTCGACTCTTGATACAGACGGAAGATTAACCCCTTGGCTACCACTTCCTAGGCCTGAGCAACTATTAAGTTTACAGTCAACCATTAATCTGAAAGTATTTATAATAGTCGTATTTTAATAGCATCTAAAGAGTACCGTATTTTTATCAGTATAAACTTAGTTTTGCGTACACATTAATTTAAACTAAAAATAAAATTTAAAATTCTAAGTTTAAAGGTTAGTTTTCCCACCCCTTAACCCTACTGCGCTTAAGATTTGCCCGGTTCAACTTTGGTAAATATACTTATAACAATTTTACCAGAATATGATAGAATTGATTTTAAGAATATTTACATAATTGAAACCCCCGTATCGCAAAATCCACTCCCTCACTGGCCCCCTCGACTCTTGATACAGACGGAAGAGTAACCCCTTGGCTACCACTTCCTAGGCCTAAGCAAATCTTAAGTTTACAGTCAACCTTTAATATGAAAGTATATATAATAGTCATAATATTTTAATAGCATCTAAATTGCACCGTATTAGCAGTATAAACATAGTTATGCGTACGCATTAATTTAAAGTAAAAGAAAAGAAATTTAAAATTCTAGGTTCAAAAGTTATTGTTTTCCCACCCCTTAACCCTACTGCGCTTAAGATTTGCCCGGTTCAACTTTGGTAAATATCCTTATAACAATTTTACCAGAATATGATAGAATTTATTTTAAGAATATTTACATAATTGAAACCCCCGTATCGCAAAATCCACTCCTTCACTGACCCCCTCGACTCTTGATACAGACGGAAGAGTAACCCCTTAGCTACCACTTCCTAGGCCAGAGCAAATATTAAGTTTACAGTCAACCATTAATCTGAAAGTATTTATAATAGTCGTATTTTAATAGCATCTAAAGAGCACCGTATTAGCAGTATAAACATAGATATGCGTACACATTAATTTAAAGTAAAAGAAAAGAAATTTAAAATTCTACGTTCAAAAGTTATTGTTTTCCCACCCCTTAACCCTACTGCGCTTAAGATTTGCCCGGTTCAACTTTGGTAAATATCATTAAAACAATTTTACCAGAATATGATAGAATTGATTTTAAGGATATTTACATAATTGTACCCACGTATCGCAAAATCCACTCCCTCACTGACTCCCTCGACTCTTGATACAGACGGAAGAGTAAACCCTTGGCTACCACTTCCTAGGCCTAATCAAATCTTAAGTTTACAGTCAACCTTTAATATGAAAGTATATATAATAGTCATTATATTTTAATAGCATCTAAATTGCACCGTATTAGCAGTATAAACATAGTTATGCGTACACATTAATTTAAAGTAAAAGAAAAGAAATTTAAAATTCTAGGTTCAAAAGTTATTGTTTTCCCACCCCTTAACCCTACTGCGCTTAAGATTTGCCCGGTTACACTTTGGTAAATATCATTAAAACAATTTTACCAGAATATGATAGAATTGATTTTAAGGATATTTACATAATTGAAACCCACGTATCGCAAAATCCACTCCCTCACTGACCCCCTCGTCTCTTGATACAGACGGAAGAGTAACCCCTTGGCTACCACTTCCTAGGCCTGAGCAAATATTAAGTTTACAGTCAACCTATAATCTGAAAGTATTTATAATAGTCGTATTTTAATAGCATCTAAAGAGCACCGTATTACCAGTATAAACATAGATATGCGTACACATTATTTTAAAGTAAAAGAAAAGAAATTTAAAATTCTACGTTCAAAAGTTATTGTTTTCCCACCCCTTAACACTACTGCGCTTAAGATTTGCCCGGTTCAACTTTGGTAAATATCCTTATAACAATTTTACCAGAAAATGATAGAATTTATTTTAAGAATATTTACATAATTGAAACCCCGTATCGCAAAATCCACTCCCTCACTGACCCCCTCGACTCTTGATACAGACGGAAGAGTAACCCCTTAGCTACCACTTCCTAGGCCAGAGCAAATATTAAGTTTACAGTCAACCATTACTCTGAAAGTATTTATAATAGTCGTATTTTAATAGCATCTAAAGAGCACCGTATTATTATCAGTATAAACATAGTTTTGCGTACACATTAATTTAAACAAAAATAAAATTTAAAATTCTAAGTTTAAAAGTTAGTTTTCCCACCCCTTAACCCTACTGCGCTTAAGATTTGCCCGGTTCAACTTTGGTAAATATCCTTATAACAATTTTACCAGAATATGATAGAATTGATTTTAAGAATATTTACATAATTGAAACCCCCGTATCGCAAAATCCACTCCCTCACTGACCCCCTCGTCTCTTGATACAGACGGAAGAGTAACCCCTTGGCTACCACTTCCTAGGCCTAAGCAAATCTTAAGTTTACAGTCAACCTTTAATATGAAAGTATATATAATAGTCATAATATTTTAATAGCATCTAAATTGCACCATATTAGCAGTATAAACATAGTTATGCGTACACATTAATTTAAAGTAAAAGAAAAGAAATTTAAAATTCTAGGTTCAAAAGTTATTGTTTTCCCACCCCTTAACCCTACTGCGCTTAAGATTTGCCCGGTTCAACTTTGGTAAATATCCTTATAACAATTTTACCAGAATATGATAGAATTTATTTTAAGAATATTTACATAATTGAAACCCCCGTATCGCAAAATCCACTCCCTCACTGACCCCCTCGACTCTTGATACAGACGGAAGAGTAACGCCTTAGCTACCACTTCCTAGGCCAGAGCAAATATTAAGTTTACAGTCAACCATTAATCTGAAAGTATTTATAATAGTCGTATTTTAATAGCATCTAAAGAGCACCGTATTATTATCAGTATAAACGTAGTTTTGCGTACACATTAATTTAAACTAAAAATAAAATTTAAAATTCTAAGTTTAAAAGTTAGTTTTCCCACCCCTTAACCCTACTGCGCTTAAGATTTGCCCGGTTCAACTTTGGTGAAAATCCTTATAACAATTTTACCAGAATATGATAGAATTGATTTTAAGAGTATTTACATAATTGAAACCCCCGTATCGCAAAATCCACTCCCTCACTGACCCCCTCGACTCTTGATACAGACGGAAGAGTAACCCCTTAGCTACCACTTCCTAGGCCAGAGCAAATATTAAGTTTACAGTCAACCATTAATCTGAAAGTATTTATAATAGTCGTATTTTAATAGCATCTAAAGAGCACCGTATTATTATCAGTATAAACTTAGTTTTGCGTACACATTAATTTAAACTAAAAATAAAATTTAAAATTCTAGGTTCAAAAGTTATTGTTTTCCCACCCCTTAACCCTACTGCGCTTAAGATTTGCCCGGTTCAACTTTGGGAAATATCCTTATAACAATTTTACCAGAATATGATAGAATTGATTTTAAGAATATTTACATAATTGAAACCCCCGTATCGCAAAATCCACTCCCTCACTGACCCCCTCGTCTCTTGATACAGACGGAAGAGTAACCCCTTGGCTACCACTTCCTAGGCCAGAGCAAATATTAAGTTTACAGTCAACCATTAATCTGAAAGTATTTATAATAGTCGTATTTTAATAGCATCTAAAGAGCACCGTATTATTATCAGTATAAACTTAGTTTTGCGTACACATTAATTTAAACTAAAAATAAAATATAAAATTCTAAGTTTAAAGGTTAGTTTTCCCACCCCTTAACCCTTCTGCGCTTAAGATTTGCCCGGTTCAACTTTGGTAAATATTCTTAAAACAATTTTACCAGAATATGATAGAATATATTTTAAGGATACTTACATAATTGAAATCCCCGTATCGCAAAATCCACTCCCTCACTGACCCCCTCGACTCTTGATACAGACGGAAGAGTAACCCTTTGGCTACCACTTCCTAGGCCTAAGCAAATCTTAAGTTTACAGTCAACCTTTAATATGAAAGTATATATAATAGTCATTATATTTTAATAGCATCTGAAGTGCACCGTATTAGCAGTATAAACATAGTTATGCGTACACATTATATTAAAGTAAAAGAAAAGAAATTTAAAATTCTAGGTTCAAAAGTTATTGTTTTCCCACCCCTTAACCCTACTGCGCTTAAGATTTGCCCGGTTCAACTTTGGTAAATATCATTAAAACAATTTTACCAGAATATGATAGAATTGATTTTAAGGATATTTACATAATTGAAACCCACGTATCGCAAAATCCACTCCCTCACTGACCCCCTCGACTCTTGATACAGACGGAAGAGTAACCCCTTGGCTACCACTTCCTAGGCCTAAGCAAATCTTAAGTTTACAGTCAACCTTTAATATGAAAGTATATATAATAGTCATTATATTTTAATAGCATCTAAATTGCACCGTATTAGCAGTATAAACATAGTTATGCGTACACATTAATTTAAAGTAAAAGAAAAGAAATTTAAAATTCTAGGTTCAAAAGTTATTGTTTTCCCACCCAATAACCCTACTGCGCTTAAGATTTGCCCGGTTCAACTTTGGTAAATATCCTTATAACAATTTTACCAGAATATGATAGAATTTATTTTAAGAATATTTACATAATTGAAACCCCCGTATCGCAAAATCCACTCCCTCACTGACCCCCTCGACTCTTGATACAGACGGAAGAGTAACCCCTTGGCTACCACTTCCTAGGCCTAAGCAAATCTTAAGTTTACAGTCAACCTTTAATATGAAAGTATATATAATAGTCATTATATTTTAATAGCATCTAAATTGCACCGTATTAGCAGTATAAACATAGTTATGCGTACACATTAATTTAAAGTAAAAGAAAAGAAATTTAAAATTCTAGGTTCAAAAGTTATTGTTTTCCCACCCCTTAACCCTACTGCGCTTAAGATATGCCCGGTTCAACTTTGATAAATATCATTAAAACAATTTTACCAGAATATGATAGAATTGATTTTAAGAGTATTTACATAATTGAAACCCCCGTATCGCAAAATCCACTCCCTCACTGACCCCCTCGACTCTTGATACAGACGGAAGAGTAACCCCTTAGCTACCACTTCCTAGGCCAGAGCAAATATTAAGTTAACAGTCAACCATTAATCTGAAAGTATTTATAATAGTCGTATTTTAATAGCATCTAAAGAGCACCGTATTATTATCAGTATAAACTTAGTTTTGCGTACACATTAATTTAAACTAAAAATAAAATTTAAAATTCTAAGTTTAAAAGTTAGTTTTCCCACCCCTTAACCCTACTGCGCTTAAGATTTGCCCGGTTCAACTTTGGTGAAAATCCTTATAACAATTTTACCAGAATATGATAGAATTGATTTTAAGAGTATTTACATAATTGAAACCCCCGTATCGCAAAATCCACTCCCTCACTGACCCCCTCGACTCTTGATACAGACGGAAGAGTAACCCCTTAGCTACCACTTCCTAGGCCAGAGCAAATATTAAGTTTACAGTCAACCATTAATCTGAAAGTATTTATAATAGTCGTATTTTAATAGCATCTAAAGAGCACCGTATTATTATCAGTATAAACTTAGTTTTGCGTACACATTAATTTAAACTAAAAATAAAATATAAAATTCTAAGTTTAAAGGTTAGTTTTCCCACCCCTTAACTGCTTAAGATTTGCCCTGTTCAACTTTGGTGAATATCCTTATAACAATTTTACCAGAATATGATAGAATTGATTTTAAGGAAATTTACATAATTGAAACGCCCGTATCGCAAAATCCACTCCCTCACTGACCCCCTCGACTCTTGATACAGACGGAAGAGTAACCCCTTGGCTACCACTTCCTAGGCCTAAGCAAATCTTAAGTTTACAGTCAACCTTTAATATGAAAGTATATATAATAGTCATTATATTTTAATAGCATCTGAAGTGCACCGTATTAGCAGTATAAACATAGATATGCGTACACATTAATTTAAAGTAAAAGAAAAGAAATTTAAAATTCTAGGTTCAAAAGTTATTGTTTTCCCACCCCTTAACCCTACTGCGCTTAAGATATGCCCGGTTCAACTTTGGTAAATATCATTAAAAGAATTTTACCAGAATATGATAGAATTGATTTTAAGGATATTTACATAATTGAAACCCCCGTATCGCAAAATCCACTCCCTCACTGACCCCCTCGACTCTTGATACAGACGGAAGAGTAACCCCTTGGCTACCACTTACTAGGCCTAAGCAAATCTTAAGTTTACAGTCAACCTTTAATATGAAAGTATATATAATAGTCATAATATTTTAATAGCATCTAAATTGCACCGTATTAGCAGTATAAACATAGTTATGCGTACACATTAATTTAAAGTAAAAGAAAAGAAATTTAAAATTCTAGGTTCAAAAGTTATTGTTTTCCCACCCCTTAACCCTACTGCGCTTAAGATTTGCCCGGTTCAACTTTGGTAAATATCCTTATAACAATTTTACCAGAATATGATAGAATTTATTTTAAGAATATTTACATAATTGAAACCCCCGTATCGCAAAATCCACTCCCTCACTGACCCCCTCGACTCTTGATACAGACGGAAGAGTAACCCCTTGGCTACCACTTCCTAGGCCTGAGCAAATATTAAGTTTATAGTCAACCATTAATCTGAAAGTATTTATAATAGTCGTATTTTAATAGCATCTAAAGAGCACCGTATTATTATCAGTATAAACTTAGTTTTGCGTACACATTAATTTAAACTAAAAATAAAATATAAAATTCTAAGTTTAAAGGTTAGTTTTCCCACCCCTTAACCCTACTGCGCTTAAGATTTGCCCGGTTCAACTTTGGTAAATATCCTTATAACAATTTTACCAGAATATGATAGAATTGATTTTAAGAATATTTACATAATTGAAACCCCCGTATCGCAAAATCCACTCCTTCACTGACCCCCTCGACTCTTGATACAGACGGAAGAGTAACCCCTTGGCTACCACTTCCTAGGCCTGAGCAAATATTAAGTTTACAGTCAACCATTAATCTGAAAGTATTTATAATAGTCGTATTTTAATAGCATCTAAAGAGCACCGTATTATTATCAGTATAAACATAGTTTTGCGTACACATTACTTTAAACTAAAAATAAAATTTAAAATTCTAAGTTAAAAGGTTATTAATTTCCCACCCCTTAACCCTACTGCGCTTAAGATTTGCCCGGTTCAACTTTGGTAAATATTCTTAAAACAATTTTATAAGAATATGATAGAATATATTTTAAGGATATTTACATAATTGAAACCCACGTATCGCAAAATCCACTCCCTCACTGACCCCCTCGACTCTTGATACAGACGGAAGAGTAACCCCTTGGCTACCACTTCCTAGGCCTAAGCAAATCTTAAGTTTACAGTCAACCTTTAATATGAAAGTATATATAATAGTCATTATATTTTAATAGCATCTGAAGTGCACCGTATTAGCAGTATAAACATAGTTATGCGTACACATTAATTTAAAGTAAAAGAAAAGAAATTTAAAATTCTAGGTTCAAAAGTTATTGTTTTCCCACCCCTTAACCCTACTGCGCTTAAGATTTGCCCGGTTCAACTTTGGTAAATATCCTTATAACAATTTTACCAGAATATGATAGAATTGATTTTAAGAATATTTACATAATTGAAACCCCCGTATCGCAAAATCCACTCCCTCACTGACCCCCTCGACTCTTGATACAGACGGAAGAGTAACCCCTTGGCTACCACTTCCTAGGCCTGAGCAAATATTAAGTTTACAGTCAACCATTAATCTGAAAGTATTTATAATAGTCGTATTTTAATAGCATCTAAAGAGCACCGTATTATTATCAGTATAAACATAGTTTTGCGTACACATTACTTTAAACTAAAAATAAAATTTAAAATTCTAAGTTAAAAGGTTATTAATTTCCCACCCCTTAACCCTACTGCGCTTAAGATTTGCCCGGTTCAACTTTGGTAAATATTCTTAAAACAATTTTATAAGAATATGATAGAATATATTTTAAGGATATTTACATAATTGAAACCCCCGTATCGCAAAATCCACTCCCTCACTGACCCCCTCGACTCTTGATACAGACGGAAGAGTAACCCCTTGGCTACCACTTCCTAGGCCTAAGCAAATCTTAAGTTTACAGTCAACCTTTAATATGAAAGTATATATAATAGTCATTATATTTTAATAGCATCTGAAGTGCACCGTATTAGCAGTATAAACATAGTTATGCGTACACATTAATTTAAAGTAAAAGAAAAGAAATTTAAAATCCTAGGTTCAAAAGTTATTGTTTTCCCACCCCTTAACCCTACTGCGCTTAAGATATGCCCGGTTCAACTTTGGTAAATATCATTAAAACAATTTTACCAGAATATGATAGAATTGATTTTAAGGATATTTACATAATTGAAACCCCCGTATCGCAAAATCCACTCCCTCACTGACCCCCTCGTCTCTTGATACAGACGGAAGTGTAACCCCTTGGCTACCACTTCCTAGGCCTAAACAAATCTTAAGTTTACAGTCAACCTTTAATAGGAAAGTATATATAATAGTCATATTTTAATAGCATCTAAAGTGCACCGTATTATCAGTATAAACATAGTTATGCGTACACATTTATTTAAAGTAAAAGAAAAGAAATTTAAAATTCTAGGTTCAAAAGTTATTGTTTCCCCACCCCTTAACCCTACTGCGCTTAAGATTTGCCCGGTTCAACTTTGGTAAATATCCTTATAACAATTTTACCAGAATATGATAGAATTGATTTTAAGAATATTTACATAATTGAAACCCCCGTATCGCAAAATCCACTCCCTCACTGACCCCCTCGACTCTTGATACAGACGGAAGAGTAACCCCTTGGCTACCACTTCCTAGGCCTAAGCAAATCTTAAGTTTACAGTCAACCTTTAATATATAAGTATATATAATAGTCATAATATTTTAATAGCATCTAAATTGCACCGTATTAGCAGTATAAACATAGTTATGCGTACACATTAATTTAAAGTAAAAGAACAGAAATTTAAAATTCTAGGTTCAAAAGTTATTGTTTTCCCACCCCTTAACCCTACTGCGCTTAAGATTTGCCCGGTTCAACTTTGGTAAATATCCTTATAACAATTTTACCAGAATATGATAGAATTTATTTTAAGAATATTTACATAATTGAAACCCCCGTATCGCAAAATCCACTCCCTCACTGACCCCCTCGACTCTTGATACAGACGGAAGAGTAACCCCTTGGGTACCACTTCCTAGGCCTGAGCAAATATTAAGTTTACAGTCAACCATTAATCTGAAAGTATTTATAATAGTCGTATTTTAATAGCATCTAAAGAGCACCGTATTATTATCAGTATAAACTTAGTTTTGCGTACACATTAATTTAAACTAAAAATAAAATATAAAATTCTAAGTTTAAAGGTTAGTTTTCCCACCCCTTAACCCTACTGCGCTTAAGATTTGCCCGGTTCAACTTTGGTAAATATCCTTATAACAATTTTACCAGAATATGATAGAATTGATTTTAAGAATATTTACATAATTGAAACCCCCGTATCGCAAAATCCACTCCTTCACTGACCCCCTCGACTCTTGATACAGACGGAAGAGTAACCCCTTGGCTACCACTTCCTAGGCCTGAGCAAATATTAAGTTTACAGTCAACCATTAATCTGAAAGTATTTATAATAGTCGTATTTTAATAGCATCTAAAGAGCACCGTATTATTATCAGTATAAACATAGTTTTGCGTACACATTACTTTAAACTAAAAATAAAATTTAAAATTCTAAGTTAAAAGGTTATTAATTTCCCACCCCTTAACCCTACTGCGCTTAAGATTTGCCCGGTTCAACTTTGGTAAATATTCTTAAAACAATTTTATAAGAATATGATAGAATATATTTTAAGGATATTTACATAATTGAAACCCACGTATCGCAAAATCCACTCCCTCACTGACCCCCTCGACTCTTGATACAGACGGAAGAGTAACCCCTTGGCTACCACTTCCTAGGCCTAAGCAAATCTTAAGTTTACAGTCAACCTTTAATATGAAAGTATATATAATAGTCATTATATTTTAATAGCATCTGAAGTGCACCGTATTAGCAGTATAAACATAGTTATGCGTACACATTAATTTAAAGTAAAAGAAAAGAAATTTAAAATTCTAGGTTCAAAAGTTATTGTTTTCCCACCCGTTAACCCTACTGCGCTTAAGATTTGCCCGGTTCAACTTTGGTAAATATCCTTATAACAATTTTACCAGAATATGATAGAATTGATTTTAAGAATATTTACATAATTGAAACCCCCGTATCGCAAAATCCACTCCCTCACTGACCCCCTCGACTCTTGATACAGACGGAAGAGTAACCCCTTGGCTACCACTTCCTAGGCCTGAGCAAATATTAAGTTTACAGTCAACCATTAATCTGAAAGTATTTATAATAGTCGTATTTTAATAGCATCTAAAGAGCACCGTATTATTATCAGTATAAACATAGTTTTGCGTACACATTACTTTAAACTAAAAATAAAATTTAAAATTCTAAGTTAAAAGGTTATTAATTTCCCACCCCTTAACCCTACTGCGCTTAAGATTTGCCCGGTTCAACTTTGGTAAATATTCTTAAAACAATTTTATAAGAATATGATAGAATATATTTTAAGGATATTTACATAATTGAAACCCCCGTATCGCAAAATCCACTCCCTCACTGACCCCCTCGACTCTTGATACAGACGGAAGAGTAACCCCTTGGCTACCACTTCCTAGGCCTAAGCAAATCTTAAGTTTACAGTCAACCTTTAATATGAAAGTATATATAATAGTCATTATATTTTAATAGCATCTGAAGTGCACCGTATTAGCAGTATAAACATAGTTATGCGTACACATTAATTTAAAGTAAAAGAAAAGAAATTTAAAATCCTAGGTTCAAAAGTTATTGTTTTCCCACCCCTTAACCCTACTGCGCTTAAGATATGCCCGGTTCAACTTTGGTAAATATCATTAAAACAATTTTACCAGAATATGATAGAATTGATTTTAAGGATATTTACATAATTGAAACCCCCGTATCGCAAAATCCACTCCCTCACTGACCCCCTCGTCTCTTGATACAGACGGAAGTGTAACCCCTTGGCTACCACTTCCTAGGCCTAAACAAATCTTAAGTTTACAGTCAACCTTTAATAGGAAAGTATATATAATAGTCATATTTTAATAGCATCTAAAGTGCACCGTATTATCAGTATAAACATAGTTATGCGTACACATTTATTTAAAGTAAAAGAAAAGAAATTTAAAATTCTAGGTTCAAAAGTTATTGTTTCCCCACCCCTTAACCCTACTGCGCTTAAGATTTGCCCGGTTCAACTTTGGTAAATATCCTTATAACAATTTTACCAGAATATGATAGAATTGATTTTAAGAATATTTACATAATTGAAACCCCCGTATCGCAAAATCCACTCCCTCACTGACCCCCTCGACTCTTGATACAGACGGAAGAGTAACCCCTTGGCTACCACTTCCTAGGCCTAAGCAAATCTTAAGTTTACAGTCAACCTTTAATATATAAGTATATATAATAGTCATAATATTTTAATAGCATCTAAATTGCACCGTATTAGCAGTATAAACATAGTTATGCGTACACATTAATTTAAAGTAAAAGAACAGAAATTTAAAATTCTAGGTTCAAAAGTTATTGTTTTCCCACCCCTTAACCCTACTGCGCTTAAGATTTGCCCGGTTCAACTTTGGTAAATATCCTTATAACAATTTTACCAGAATATGATAGAATTTATTTTAAGAATATTTACATAATTGAAACCCCCGTATCGCAAAATCCACTCCCTCACTGACCCCCTCGACTCTTGATACAGACGGAAGAGTAACCCCTTGGGTACCACTTCCTAGGCCTGAGCAAATATTAAGTTTACAGTCAACCATTAATCTGAAAGTATTTATAATAGTCGTATTTTAATAGCATCTAAAGAGCACCGTATTATTATCAGTATAAACTTAGTTTTGCGTACACATTAATTTAAACTAAAAATAAAATATAAAATTCTAAGTTTAAAGGTTAGTTTTCCCACCCCTTAACCCTACTGCGCTTAAGATATGCCCGGTTCAACTTTGGTAAATATCATTAAAACAATTTTACCAGAATATGATAGAATTGATTTTAAGGATATTTACATAATTGAAACCCCCGTATCGCAAAATCCACTCCCTCACTGACCCCCTCGTCTCTTGATACAGACGGAAGTGTAACCCCTTGGCTACCACTTCCTAGGCCTAAGCAAATCTTAAGTTTACAGTCAACCTTTAATAGGAAAGTATATATAATAGTCATATTTTAATAGCATCTAAAGTGCACCGTATTATCAGTATAAACATAGTTATGCGTACACATTAATTTAAAGTAAAAGAAAAGAAATTTAAAATTCTAGGTTCAAAAGTTATTGTTTTCCCACCCCTTAACCCTACTGCGCTTAAGATTTGCCCGGTTCAACTTTGGTAAATATCCTTATAACAATTTTACCAGAATATGATAGAATTGATTTTAAGAATATTTACATAATTGAAACCCCCGTATCGCAAAATCCACTCCCTCACTGACCCCCTCGACTCTTCATACAGACGGAAGAGTAACCCCTTGGCTACCACTTCCTAGGCCTGAGCAAATATTAAGTTTACAGTCAACCATTAATCTGAAAGTATTTATAATAGTCGTATTTTAATAGCATCTAAAGAGCACCGTATTATTATCAGTATAAACATAGTTTTGCGTACACATTACTTTAAACTAAAAATAAAATTTAAAATTCTAAGTTAAAAGGTTATTAATTTCCCACCCCTTAACCCTACTGCGCTTAAGATTTGCCCGGTTCAACTTTGGTAAATATTCTTAAAACAATTTTATAAGAATATGATAGAATATATTTTAAGGATATTTACATAATTGAAACCCCCGTATCGCAAAATCCACTCCCTCACTGACTCCCTCGTCTCTTGATACAGACGGAAGAGTAACCCCTTGGCTACCACTTCCTAGGCCTAAGCAAATCTTAAGTTTACAGTCAACATTTAATATGAAAGTATATATAATAGTCATTATATTTTAATAGCATCTAAAGTGCACCATATTATCAGTATAAAAATAGTTATGCGTACACATTAATTTAAAGTAAAAGAAAAGAAATTTAAAATTCTAGGTTCAAAAGTTATTGCTTTCCCACCCCTTAACCCTACTGCGCTTAAGATTTGCCCGGTTCAACTTTGGTAAATATCCTTATAACAATTTTACCAGAATATGATAGAATTGATTTTAAGAATATTTACATAATTGAAACCCCCGTATCGCAAAATCCACTCCCTCACTGACCCCCTCGACTCTTGATACAGACGGAAGAGTAACCCCTTGGCTACCACTTCCTAGGCCTGAGCAAATATTAAGTTTACAGTCAACCATTAATCTGAAAGTATTTATAATAGTCGTATTTTAATAGCATCTAAAGAGCACCGTATTATTATCAGTATAAACATAGTTTTGCGTACACATTACTTTAAACTAAAAATAAAATTTAAAATTCTAAGTTAAAAGGTTATTAATTTCCCACCCCTTAACCCTACTGCGCTTAAGATTTGCCCGGTTCAACTTTGGTAAATATTCTTAAAACAATTTTATAAGAATATGATAGAATATATTTTAAGGATATTTACATAATTGAAACCCCCGTATCGCAAAATCCACTCCCTCACTGACCCCCTCGTCTCTTGATACAGACGGAAGTGTAACCCCTTGGCTACCACTTCCTAGGCCTAAGCAAATCTTAAGTTTACAGTCAACCTTTAATAGGAAAGTATATATAATAGTCATATTTTAATAGCATCTAAAGTGCACCGTATTATCAGTATAAACATAGTTATGCGTACACATTAATTTAAAGTAAAAGAAAAGAAATTTAAAATTCTAGGTTCAAAAGTTATTGTTTTCCCACCCCTTAACCCTACTGCGCTTAAGATTTGCCCGGTTCAACTTTGGTAAATATCCTTATAACAATTTTACCAGAATATGATAGAATTGATTTTAAGAATATTTACATAATTGAAACCCCCGTATCGCAAAATCCACTCCCTCACTGACCCCCTCGACTCTTGATACAGACGGAAGAGTAACCCCTTGGCTACCACTTCCTAGGCCTGAGCAAATATTAAGTTTACAGTCAACCATTAATCTGAAAGTATTTATAATAGTCGTATTTTAATAGCATCTAAAGAGCACCGTATTATTATCAGTATAAACATAGTTTTGCGTACACATTACTTTAAACTAAAAATAAAATTTAAAATTCTAAGTTAAAAGGTTATTAATTTCCCACCCCTTAACCCTACTGCGCTTAAGATTTGCCCGGTTCAACTTTGGTAAATATTCTTAAAACAATTTTATAAGAATATGATAGAATATATTTTAAGGATATTTACATAATTGAAACACCCGTATCGCAAAATCCACTCCCTCACTGACCCCCTCGACTCTTGATACAGACGGAAGAGTAACCCCTTGGCTACCACTTCCTAGGCCTAAGCAAATCTTAAGTTTACAGTCAACCTTTAATATGAAAGTATATATAATAGTCATTATATTTTAATAGCATCTGAAGTGCACCGTATTAGCAGTATAAACATAGTTATGCGTACACATTAATTTAAAGTAAAAGAAAAGAAATTTAAAATTCTAGGTTCAAAAGTTATTGTTTTCCCACCCCTTAACCCTACTGCGCTTAAGATTTGCCCGGTTCAACTTTGGTAAATATCCTTATAACAATTTTACCAGAATATGATAGAATTGATTTTAAGAATATTTACATAATTGAAACCCCCGTATCGCAAAATCCACTCCCTCACTGACCCCCTCGACTCTTGATACAGACGGAAGAGTAACCCCTTGGCTACCACTTCCTAGGCCTGAGCAAATATTAAGTTTACAGTCAACCATTAATCTGAAAGTATTTATAATAGTCGTATTTTAATAGCATCTAAAGAGCACCGTATTATTATCAGTATAAACATAGTTTTGCGTACACATTACTTTAAACTAAAAATAAAATTTAAAATTCTAAGTTAAAAGGTTATTAATTTCCCACCCCTTAACCCTACTGCGCTTAAGATTTGCCCGGTTCAACTTTGGTAAATATTCTTAAAACAATTTTATAAGAATATGATAGAATATATTTTAAGGATATTTACATAATTGAAACCCCCGTATCGCAAAATCCACTCCCTCACTGACTCCCTCGTCTCTTGATACAGACGGAAGAGTAACCCCTTGGCTACCACTTCCTAGGCCTAAGCAAATCTTAAGTTTACAGTCAACATTTAATATGAAAGTATATATAATAGTCATTATATTTTAATAGCATCTAAAGTGCACCATATTATCAGTATAAAAATAGTTATGCGTACACATTAATTTAAAGTAAAAGAAAAGAAATTTAAAATTCTAGGTTCAAAAGTTATTGCTTTCCCACCCCTTAACCCTACTGCGCTTAAGATTTGCCCGGTTCAACTTTGGTAAATATCCTTATAACAATTTTACCAGAATATGATAGAAATGATTTTAAGAATATTTACATAATTGAAACCCCCGTATCGCAAAATCCACTCCCTCACTGACCCCCTCGACTCTTGATACAGACGGAAGAGTAACCCCTTGGCTACCACTTCCTAGGCCTGAGCAAATATTAAGTTTACAGTCAACCATTAATCTGAAAGTATTTATAATAGTCGTATTTTAATAGCATCTAAAGAGCACCGTATTATTATCAGTATAAACATAGTTTTGCGTACACATTACTTTAAACTAAAAATAAAATTTAAAATTCTAAGTTAAAAGGTTATTAATTTCCCACCCCTTAACCCTACTGCGCTTAAGATTTGCCCGGTTCAACTTTGGTAAATATTCTTAAAACAATTTTATAAGAATATGATAGAATATATTTTAAGGATATTTACATAATTGAAACCCCCGTATCGCAAAATCCACTCCCTCACTGACCCCCTCGTCTCTTGATACAGACGGAAGTGTAACCCCTTGGCTACCACTTCCTAGGCCTAAGCAAATCTTAAGTTTACAGTCAACCTTTAATAGGAAAGTATATATAATAGTCATATTTTAATAGCATCTAAAGTGCACCGTATTATCAGTATAAACATAGTTATGCGTACACATTAATTTAAAGTAAAAGAAAAGAAATTTAAAATTCTAGGTTCAAAAGTTATTGTTTTCCCACCCCTTAACCCTACTGCGCTTAAGATTTGCCCGGTTCAACTTTGGTAAATATCCTTATAACAATTTTACCAGAATATGATAGAATTGATTTTAAGAATATTTACATAATTGAAACCCCCGTATCGCAAAATCCACTCCCTCACTGACCCCCTCGACTCTTGATACAGACGGAAGAGTAACCCCTTCGCTACCACTTCCTAGGCCTGAGCAAATATTAAGTTTACAGTCAACCATTAATCTGAAAGTATTTATAATAGTCGTATTTTAATAGCATCTAAAGAGCACCGTATTATTATCAGTATAAACATAGTTTTGCGTACACATTACTTTAAACTAAAAATAAAATTTAAAATTCTAAGTTAAAAGGTTATTAATTTCCCACCCCTTAACCCTACTGCGCTTAAGATTTGCCCGGTTCAACTTTGGTAAATATTCTTAAAACAATTTTATAAGAATATGATAGAATATATTTTAAGGATATTTACATAATTGAAACACCCGTATCGCAAAATCCACTCCCTCACTGACCCCCTCGACTCTTGATACAGACGGAAGAGTAACCCCTTGGCTACCACTTCCTAGGCCTAAGCAAATCTTAAGTTTACAGTCAACCTTTAATATGAAAGTATATATAATAGTCATTATATTTTAATAGCATCTGAAGTGCACCGTATTAGCAGTATAAACATAGTTATGCGTACACATTAATTTAAAGTAAAAGAAAAGAAATTTAAAATTCTAGGTTCAAAAGTTATTGTTTTCCCACCACTTAACCCTACTGCGCTTAAGATTTGCCCGGTTCAACTTTGGTAAATATCCTTATAACAATTTTACCAGAATATGATAGAATTGATTTTAAGAATATTTACATAATTGAAACCCCCGTATCGCAAAATCCACTCCCTCACTGACCCCCTCGACTCTTGATACAGACGGAAGAGTAACCCCTTGGCTACCACTTCCTAGGCCTGAGCAAATATTAAGTTTACAGTCAACCATTAATCTGAAAGTATTTATAATAGTCGTATTTTAATAGCATCTAAAGAGCACCGTATTATTATCAGTATAAACATAGTTTTGCGTACACATTACTTTAAACTAAAAATAAAATTTAAAATTCTGAGTTAAAAGGTTATTAATTTCTCACCCCTTAACCCTACTGCGCTTAAGATTTGCCCTTTTCAACTTTGGTAAATATTCTTAAAACAATTTTACAAGAATATGATAGAATATATTTTAAGGATATTTACATAATTGAAACCCCCGTATCGCAAAATCCACTCCCTCACTGACTCCCTCGTCTCTTGATACAGACGGAAGAGTAACCCCTTGGCTACCACTTCCTAGGCCTAAGCAAATCTTAAGTTTACAGTCAACATTTAATATGAAAGTATATATAATAGTCATTATATTTTAATAGCATCTAAAGTGCACCATATTATCAGTATAAAAATAGTTATGCGTACACATTAATTTAAAGTAAAAGAAAAGAAATTTAAAATTCTAGGTTCAAAAGTTATTGCTTTCCCACCCCTTAACCCTACTGCGCTTAAGATTTGCCCGGTTCAACTTTGGTAAATATCCTTATAACAATTTTACCAGAATATGATAGAATTGATTTTAAGAATATTTACATAATTGAAACACCCGTATCGCAAAATCCACTCCCTCACTGACCCCCTCGACTCTTGATACAGACGGAAGAGTAACCCCTTGGCTACCACTTCCTAGGCCTGAGCAAATATTAAGTTTACAGTCAACCATTAATCTGAAAGTATTTATAATAGTCGTATTTTAATAGCATCTAAAGAGCACCGTATTATTATCAGTATAAACATAGTTTTGCATACACATTACTTTAAACTAAAAATAAAATTTAAAATTCTAAGTTAAAAGGTTATTAATTTCCCACCCCTTAACCCTACTGCGCTTAAGATTTGCCCGGTTCAACTTTGGTAAATATTCTTAAAACAATTTTATAAGAATATGATAGAATATATTTTAAGGATATTTACATAATTGAAACCCCCGTATCGCAAAATCCACTCCCTCACTGACCCCCTCGTCTCTTGATACAGACGGAAGTGTAACCCCTTGGCTACCACTTCCTAGGCCTAAGCAAATCTTAAGTTTACAGTCAACCTTTAATAGGAAAGTATATATAATAGTCATATTTTAATAGCATCTAAAGTGCACCGTATTATCAGTATAAACATAGTTATGCGTACACATTAATTTAAAGTAAAAGAACAGAAATTTAAAATTCTAGGTTCAAAAGTTATTGTTTTCCCACCCCTTAACCCTACTGCGCTTAAGATTTGCCCGGTTCAACTTTGGTAAATATCATTAAAACAATTTTACCAGAATATGATAGAATTGATTTTAAGAATATTTACATAATTGAAACCCCCGTATCGCAAATCCACTCCCTCACTGACCCCCTCGACTCTTGATACAGACGGAAGAGTAACCCCTTGGCTACCACTTCCTAGGCCTAAGCAAATCTTAAGTTTACAGTCAAACTTTAATATATAAGTATATATAATAGTCATAATATTTTAATAGCATCTAAATTGCACCGTATTAGCAGTATAAACATAGTTATGCGTACACATTAATTTAAAGTAAAAGAAAAGAAATTTAAAATTCTAGGTTCAAAAGTTATTGTTTTCCCACCCCTTAACCCTACTGCGCTTAAGATTTGCCCGGTTCAACTTTGGTAAATATCCTTATAACAATTTTACCAGAATATGATAGAATTTATTTTAAGAATATTTACATAATTGAAACCCCCGTATCGCAAAATCCACTCCCTCACTGACCCCCTCGACTCTTGATACAGACGGAAGAGTAACCCCTTGGGTACCACTTCCTAGGCCTGAGCAAATATTAAGTTTACAGTCAACCATTAATCTGAAAGT
Source organism: Maratus speciosus (assembly GCA_963932465.1). Classification (NCBI taxonomy): domain Eukaryota; kingdom Metazoa; phylum Arthropoda; class Arachnida; order Araneae; family Salticidae; genus Maratus; species Maratus speciosus. Next base: position 362,864,583 of record OZ010798.1, read on the forward strand.
ATTTATAATAGTCGTATTTTAATAGCATCTAAAGAGCACCGTATTATTATCAGTATAAACTTAGTTTTGCGTACACATTAATTTAAACTAAAAATAAAATATAAAATTCTAAGTTTAAAGGTTAGTTTTCCCACCCATTAACCCTACTGCGCTTAAGATATGCCCGGTTCAACTTTGGTAAATATCATTAAAACAATTTTACCAGAATATGATAGAATTGATTTTAAGGATATTTACATAATTGAAACCCCCGTATCGCAAAATCCACTCCCTCACTGACCCCCTCGTCTCTTGATACAGACGGAAGTGTAACCCCTTGGTTACCACTTCCTAGGCCTAAGCAAATCTTAAGTTTACAGTCAACCTTTAATAGGAAAGTATATATAATAGTCATATTTTAATAGCATCTAAAGTGCACCGTATTATCAGTATAAACATAGTTATGCGTACACATTAATTTAAAGTAAAAGAAAAGAAATTTAAAATTCTAGGTTCAAAAGTTATTGCTTTCCCACCCCTTAACCCTACTGCGCTTAAGATTTGCCCGTTTCAACTTTGGTAAATATCCTTATAACAATTTTACCAGAATATGATAGAATTGATTTTAAGAATATTTACATAATTGAAACCCCCGTATCGCAAAATCCACTCCCTCACTGACCCCCTCGACTCTTGATACAGACGGAAGAGTAACCCCTTGGCTACCACTTCCTAGGCCTGAGCAAATATTAAGTTTACAGTCAACCATTAATCTGAAAGTATTTATAATAGTCGTATTTTAATAGCATCTAAAGAGCACCGTATTATTATCAGTATAAACATAGTTTTGCGTACACATTACTTTAAACTAAAAATAAAATTTAAAATTCTAAGTTAAAAGGTTATTAATTTCCCACCCCTTAACCATACTGCGCTTAAGATTTGCCCGGTTCAACTTTGGTAAATATTCTTAAAACAATTTTATAAGAATATGATAGAATATATTTTAAGGATATTTACATAATTGAAACCCCCGTATCGCAAAATCCACTCCCTCACTGACCCCCTCGACTCTTGATACAGACGGAAGAGTAACCCCTTGGCTACCACTTCCTAGGCCTAAGCAAATCTTAAGTTTACAGTCAACCTTTAATATGAAAGTATATATAATAGTCATTATATTTTAATAGCATCTGAAGTGCACCGTATTAGCAGTATAAACATAGTTATGCGTACACATTAATTTAAAGTAAAAGAAAAGAAATTTAAAATTCTAGGTTCAAAAGTTATTGTTTTCCCACCCCTTAACCCTACTGCGCTTAAGATATGCCCGGTTCAACTTTGGTAAATATCATTAAAACAATTTTACCAGAATATGATAGAATTGATTTTAAGGATATTTACATAATTGAAACCCCCGTATCGCAAAATCCACTCCCTCACTGACCCCCTCGTCTCTTGATACAGACGGAAGTGTAACCCCTTGGCTACCACTTCCTAGGCCTAAGCAAATCTTAAGTTTACAGTCAACCTTTAATAGGAAAGTATATATAATAGTCATATTTTAATAGCATCTAAAGTGCACCGTATTATCAGTATAAACATAGTTATGCGTACACATTAATTTAAAGTAAAAGAAAAGAAATTTAAAATTCTAGGTTCAAAAGTTATTGTTTCCCCACCCCTTAACCCTACTGCGCTTAAGATTTGCCCGGTACAACTTTGGTAAATATCCTTATAACAATTTTACCAGAATATGATAGAATTGATTTTAAGAATATTTACATAATTGAAACCCCCGTATCGCAAAATCCACTCCCTCACTGACCCCCTCGACTCTTGATACAGACGGAAGAGTAACCCCTTGGCTACCACTTCCTAGGCCTGAGCAAATATTAAGTTTACAGTCAACCATTAATCTGAAAGTATTTATAATAGTCGTATTTTAATAGCATCTAAAGAGCACCGTATTATTATCAGTATAAACATAGTTTTGCGTACACATTACTTTAAACTAAAAATAAAATTTAAAATTCTAAGTTAAAAGGTTATTAATTTCCCACCCCTTAACCCTACTGCGCTTAAGATTTGCCCGGTTCAACTTTGGTAAATATTCTTAAAACAATTTTATAAGAATATGATAGAATATATTTTAAGGATATTTACATAATTGAAACACCCGTATCGCAAAATCCACTCCCTCACTGACCCCCTCGACTCTTGATACAGACGGAAGAGTAACCCCTTGGCTACCACTTCCTAGGCCTAAGCAAATCTTAAGTTTACAGTCAACCTTTAATATGAAAGTATATATAATAGTCATTATATTTTAATAGCATCTGAAGTGCACCGTATTAGCAGTATAAACATAGTTATGCGTACACATTAATTTAAAGTAAAAGAAAAGAAATTTAAAATTCTAGGTTCAAAAGTTATTGTTTTCCCACCCCTTAACCCTACTGCGCTTAAGATTTGCCCGGTTCAACTTTGGTAAATATCCTTATAACAATTTTACCAGAATATGATAGAATTTATTTTAAGAATATTTACATAATTGAAACACCCGTATCGCAAAATCCACTCCCTCACTGACCCCCTCGACTCTTGATACAGACGGAAGAGTAACCCCTTGGGTACCACTTCCTAGGCCTGAGCAAATATTAAGTTTACAGTCAACCATTAATCTGAAAGTATTTATAATAGTCGTATTTTAATAGCATCTAAAGAGCACCGTATTATTATCAGTATAAACTTAGTTTTGCGTACACATTAATTTAAACTAAAAATAAAATATAAAATTCTAAGTTTAAAGGTTAGTTTTCCCACCCCTTAACCCTACTGCGCTTAAGATTTGCCCGGTTCAACTTTGGTAAATATCCTTATAACAATTTTACCAGAATATGATAGAATTGATTTTAAGAATATTTACATAATTGAAACCCCCGTATCGCAAAATCCACTCCCTCACTGACCCCCTCGACTCTTGATACAGACGGAAGAGTAACCCCTTGGCTACCACTTCCTAGGCCTGAGCAAATATTAAGTTTACAGTCAACCATTAATCTGAAAGTATTTATAATAGTCGTATTTTAATAGCATCTAAAGAGCACCGTATTATTATCAGTATAAACATAGTTTTGCGTACACATTACTTTAAACTAAAAATAAAATTTAAAATTCTGAGTTAAAAGGTTATTAATTTCTCACCCCTTAACCCTACTGCGCTTAAGATTTGCCCTTTTCAACTTTGGTAAATATTCTTAAAACAATTTTACAAGAATATGATAGAATATATTTTAAGGATATTTACATAATTGAAACCCCCGTATCGCAAAATCCACTCCCTCACTGACTCCCTCGTCTCTTGATACAGACGGAAGAGTAACCCCTTGGCTACCACTTCCTAGGCCTAAGCAAATCTTAAGTTTACAGTCAACATTTAATATGAAAGTATATATAATAGTCATTATATTTTAATAGCATCTAAAGTGCACCATATTATCAGTATAAAAATAGTTATGCGTACACATTAATTTAAAGTAAAAGAAAAGAAATTTAAAATTCTAGGTTCAAAAGTTATTGCTTTCCCACCCCTTAACCCTACTGCGCTTAAGATTTGCCCGGTTCAACTTTGGTAAATATCCTTATAACAATTTTACCAGAATATGATAGAATTGATTTTAAGAATATTTACATAATTGAAACCCCCGTATCGCAAAATCCACTCCCTCACTGACCCCCTCGACTCTTGATACAGACGGAAGAGTAACCCCTTGGCTACCACTTCCTAGGCCTGAGCAAATATTAAGTTTACAGTCAACCATTAATCTGAAAGTATTTATAATAGTCGTATTTTAATAGCATCTAAAGAGCACCGTATTATTATCAGTATAAACATAGTTTTGCGTACACATTACTTTAAACTAAAAATAAAATTTAAAATTCTAAGTTAAAAGGTTATTAATTTCCCACCCCTTAACCCTACTGCGCTTAAGATTTGCCCGGTTCAACTTTGGTAAATATTCTTAAAACAATTTTATAAGAATATGATAGAATATATTTTAAGGATATTTACATAATTGAAACCCCCGTATCGCAAAATCCACTCCCTCACTGACCCCCTCGTCTCTTGATACAGACGGAAGTGTAACCCCTTGGCTACCACTTCCTAGGCCTAAGCAAATCTTAAGTTTACAGTCAACCTTTAATAGGAAAGTATATATAATAGTCATATTTTAATAGCATCTAAAGTGCACCGTATTATCAGTATAAACATAGTTATGCGTACACATTAATTTAAAGTAAAAGAAAAGAAATTTAAAATTCTAGGTTCAAAAGTTATTGTTTTCCCACCCCTTAACCCTACTGCGCTTAAGATTTGCCCGGTTCAACTTTGGTAAATATCATTAAAACAATTTTACCAGAATATGATAGAATTTATTTTAAGAATATTTACATAATTGAAACACCCGTATCGCAAAATCCACTCCCTCACTGACCCCCTCGACTCTTGATACAGACGGAAGAGTAACCCCTTGGGTACCACTTCCTAGGCCTGAGCAAATATTAAGTTTACAGTCAACCATTAATCTGAAAGTATTTATAATAGTCGTATTTTAATAGCATCTAAAGAGCACCGTATTATTATCAGTATAAACTTAGTTTTGCGTACACATTAATTTAAACTAAAAATAAAATATAAAATTCTAAGTTTAAAGGTTAGTTTTCCCACCCCTTAACCCTACTGCGCTTAAGATTTGCCCGGTTCAACTTTGGTAAATATCCTTATAACAATTTTACCAGAATATGATAGAATTGATTTTAAGAATATTTACATAATTGAAACCCCCGTATCGCAAAATCCACTCCCTCACTGACCCCCTCGACTCTTGATACAGACGGAAGAGTAACCCCTTGGCTACCACTTCCTAGGCCTGAGCAAATATTAAGTTTACAGTCAACCATTAATCTGAAAGTATTTATAATAGTCGTATTTTAATAGCATCTAAAGAGCACCGTATTATTATCAGTATAAACATAGTTTTGCGTACACATTACTTTAAACTAAAAATAAAATTTAAAATTCTGAGTTAAAAGGTTATTAATTTCTCACCCCTTAACCCTACTGCGCTTAAGATTTGCCCTTTTCAACTTTGGTAAATATTCTTAAAACAATTTTACAAGAATATGATAGAATATATTTTAAGGATATTTACATAATTGAAACCCCCGTATCGCAAAATCCACTCCCTCACTGACTCCCTCGTCTCTTGATACAGACGGAAGAGTAACCCCTTGGCTACCACTTCCTAGGCCTAAGCAAATCTTAAGTTTACAGTCAACATTTAATATGAAAGTATATATAATTGTCATTATATTTTAATAGCATCTAAAGTGCACCATATTATCAGTATAAAAATAGTTATGCGTACACATTAATTTAAAGTAAAAGAAAAGAAATTTAAAATTCTAGGTTCAAAAGTTATTGCTTTCCCACCCCTTAACCCTACTGCGCTTAAGATTTGCCCGGTTCAACTTTGGTAAATATCCTTATAACAATTTTACCAGAATATGATAGAATTGATTTTAAGAATATTTACATAATTGAAACCCCCGTATCGCAAAATCCACTCCCTCACTGACCCCCTCGACTCTTGATACAGACGGAAGAGTAACCCCTTGGCTACCACTTCCTAGGCCTGAGCAAATATTAAGTTTACAGTCAACCATTAATCTGAAAGTATTTATAATAGTCGTATTTTAATAGCATCTAAAGAGCACCGTATTATTATCAGTATAAACATAGTTTTGCGTACACATTACATTAAACTAAAAATAAAATTTAAAATTCTAAGTTAAAAGGTTATTAATTTCCCACCCCTTAACCCTACTGCGCTTAAGATTTGCCCGGTTCAACTTTGGTAAATATTCTTAAAACAATTTTATAAGAATATGATAGAATATATTTTAAGGATATTTACATAATTGAAACCCCCGTATCGCAAAATCCACTCCCTCACTGACCCCCTCGTCTCTTGATACAGACGGAAGTGTAACCCCTTGGCTACCACTTCCTAGGCCTAAGCAAATCTTAAGTTTACAGTCAACCTTTAATAGGAAAGTATATATAATAGTCATATTTTAATAGCATCTAAAGTGCACCGTATTATCAGTATAAACATAGTTATGCGTACACATTAATTTAAAGTAAAAGAAAAGAAATTTAAAATTCTAGGTTCAAAAGTTATTGTTTTCCCACCCCTTAACCCTACTGCGCTTAAGATTTGCCCGGTTCAACTTTGGTAAATATCATTAAAACAATTTTACCAGAATATGATAGAATTGATTTTAAGAATATTTACATAATTGAAACCCCCGTATCGCAAATCCACTCCCTCACTGACCCCCTCGACTCTTGATACAGACGGAAGAGTAACCCCTTGGCTACCACTTCCTAGGCCTAAGCAAATCTTAAGTTTACAGTCAACCTTTAATATATAAGTATATATAATAGTCATAATATTTTAATAGCATCTAAATTGCACCGTATTAGCAGTATAAACATAGTTATGCGTACACATTAATTTAAAGTAAAAGAAAAGAAATTTAAAATTCTAGGTTCAAAAGTTATTGTTTTCCCACCCCTTAACCCTACTGCGCTTAAGATTTGCCCGGTTCAACTTTGGTAAATATCCTTATAACAATTTTACCAGAATATGATAGAATTTATTTTAAGAATATTTACATAATTGAAACCCCCGTATCGCAAAATCCACTCCCTCACTGACCCCCTCGACTCTTGATACAGACGGAAGAGTAACCCCTTGGGTACCACTTCCTAGGCCTGAGCAAATATTAAGTTTACAGTCAACCATTAATCTGAAAGTATTTATAATAGTCGTATTTTAATAGCATCTAAAGAGCACCGTATTATTATCAGTATAAACTTAGTTTTGCGTACACATTAATTTAAACTAAAAATAAAATATAAAATTCTAAGTTTAAAGGTTAGTTTTCCCACCCATTAACCCTACTGCGCTTAAGATATGCCCGGTTCAACTTTGGTAAATATCATTAAAACAATTTTACCAGAATATGATAGAATTGATTTTAAGGATATTTACATAATTGAAACCCCCGTATCGCAAAATCCACTCCCTCACTGACCCCCTCGTCTCTTGATACAGACGGAAGTGTAACCCCTTGGCTACCACTTCCTAGGCCTAAGCAAATCTTAAGTTTACAGTCAACCTTTAATAGGAAAGTATATATAATAGTCATATTTTAATAGCATCTAAAGTGCACCGTATTATCAGTATAAACATAGTTATGCGTACACATTAATTTAAAGTAAAAGAAAAGAAATTTAAAATTCTAGGTTCAAAAGTTATTGCTTTCCCACCCCTTAACCCTACTGCGCTTAAGATTTGCCTGTTTCAACTTTGGTAAATATCCTTATAACAATTTTACCAGAATATGATAGAATTGATTTTAAGAATATTTACATAATTGAAACCCCCGTATCGCAAAATCCACTCCCTCACTGACCCCCTCGACTCTTGATACAGACGGAAGAGTAACCCCTTGGCTACCACTTCCTAGGCCTGAGCAAATATTAAGTTTACAGTCAACCATTAATCTGAAAGTATTTATAATAGTCGTATTTTAATAGCATCTAAAGAGCACCGTATTATTATCAGTATAAACATAGTTTTGCGTACACATTACTTTAAACTAAAAATAAAATTTAAAATTCTAAGTTAAAAGGTTATTAATTTCCCACCCCTTAACCCTACTGCGCTTAAGATTTGCCCGGTTCAACTTTGGTAAATATTCTTAAAACAATTTTATAAGAATATGATAGAATATATTTTAAGGATATTTACATAATTGAAACCCCCGTATCGCAAAATCCACTCCCTCACTGACCCCCTCGACTCTTGATACAGACGGAAGAGTAACCCCTTGGCTACCACTTCCTAGGCCTAAGCAAATCTTAAGTTTACAGTCAACCTTTAATATGAAAGTATATATAATAGTCATTATATTTTAATAGCATCTGAAGTGCACCGTATTAGCAGTATAAACATAGTTATGCGTACACATTAATTTAAAGTAAAAGAAAAGAAATTTAAAATTCTAGGTTCAAAAGTTATTGTTTTCCCACCCCTTAACCCTACTGCGCTTAAGGTATGCCCGGTTCAACTTTGGTAAATATCATTAAAACAATTTTACCAGAATATGATAGAATTGATTTTAAGGATATTTACATAATTGAAACCCCCGTATCGCAAAATCCACTCCCTCACTGACCCCCTCGTCTCTTGATACAGACGGAAGTGTAACCCCTTGGCTACCACTTCCTAGGCCTAAGCAAATCTTAAGTTTACAGTCAACCTTTAATAGGAAAGTATATATAATAGTCATATTTTAATAGCATCTAAAGTGCACCGTATTATCAGTATAAACATAGTTATGCGTACACATTAATTTAAAGTAAAAGAAAAGAAATTTAAAATTCTAGGTTCAAAAGTTATTGTTTCCCCACCCCTTAACCCTACTGCGCTTAAGATTTGCCCGGTTCAACTTTGGTAAATATCCTTATAACAATTTTACCAGAATATGATAGAATTGATTTTAAGAATATTTACATAATTGAAACCCCCGTATCGCAAAATCCACTCCCTCACTGACCCCCTCGACTCTTGATACAGACGGAAGAGTAACCCCTTGGCTACCACTTCCTAGGCCTGAGCAAATATTAAGTTTACAGTCAACCATTAATCTGAAAGTATTTATAATAGTCGTATTTTAATAGCATCTAAAGAGCACCGTATTATTATCAGTATAAACATAGTTTTGCGTACACATTACTTTAAACTAAAAATAAAATTTAAAATTCTAAGTTAAAAGGTTATTAATTTCCCACCCCTTAACCCTACTGCGCTTAAGATTTGCCCGGTTCAACTTTGGTAAATATTCTTAAAACAATTTTATAAGAATATGATAGAATATATTTTAAGGATATTTACATAATTGAAACCCCCGTATCGCAAAATCCACTCCCTCACTGACCCCCTCGACTCTTGATACAGACGGAAGAGTAACCCCTTGGCTACCACTTCCTAGGCCTAAGCAAATCTTAAGTTTACAGTCAACCTTTAATATGAAAGTATATATAATAGTCATTATATTTTAATAGCATCTGAAGTGCACCGTATTAGCAGTATAAACATAGTTATGCGTACACATTAATTTAAAGTAAAAGAAAAGAAATTTAAAATCCTAGGTTCAAAAGTTATTGTTTTCCCACCCCTTAACCCTACTGCGCTTAAGATATGCCCGGTTCAACTTTGGTAAATATCATTAAAACAATTTTACCAGAACATGATAGAATTGATTTTAAGGATATTTACATAATTGAAACCCCCGTATCGCAAAATCCACTCCCTCACTGACCCCCTCGTCTCTTGATACAGACGGAAGTGTAACCCCTTGGCTACCACTTCCTAGGCCTAAGCAAATCTTAAGTTTACAGTCAACCTTTAATAGGAAAGTATATATAATAGTCATATTTTAATAGCATCTAAAGTGCACCGTATTATCAGTATAAACATAGTTATGCGTACACATTAATTTAAAGTAAAAGAAAAGAAATTTAAAATTCTAGGTTCAAAAGTTATTGTATTCCCACCCCTTAACCCTACTGCGCTTAAGATTTGCCCGGTTCAACTTTGGTAAATATCCTTATAACAATTTTACCAGAATATGATAGAATTGATTTTAAGAATATTTACATAATTGAAACCCCCGTATCGCAAAATCCACTCCCTCACTGACCCCCTCGACTCTTGATACAGACGGAAGAGTAACCCCTTGGCTACCACTTCCTAGGCCTAAGCAAATCTTAAGTTTACAGTCAACCTTTAATATATAAGTATATATAATAGTCATAATATTTTAATAGCATCTAAATTGCACCGTATTAGCAGTATAAACATAGTTATGCGTACACATTAATTTAAAGTAAAAGAAAAGAAATTTAAAATTCTAGGTTCAAAAGTTATTGTTTTCCCACCCCTTAACCCTACTGCGCTTAAGATTTGCCCGGTTCAACTTTGGTAAATATCCTTATAACAATTTTACCAGAATATGATAGAATTTATTTTAAGAATATTTACATAATTGAAACCCCCGTATCGCAAAATCCACTCCCTCACTGACCCCCTCGACTCTTGATACAGACGGAAGAGTAACCCCTTGGGTACCACTTCCTAGGCCTGAGCAAATATTAAGTTTACAGTCAACCATTAATCTGAAAGTATTTATAATAGTCGTATTTTAATAGCACCTAAAGAGCACCGTATTATTATCAGTATAAACTTAGTTTTGCGTACACATTAATTTAAACTAAAAATAAAATATAAAATTCTAAGTTTAAAGGTTAGTTTTCCCACCCCTTAACCCTACTGCGCTTAAGATTTGCCCGGTTCAACTTTGGTAAATATCCTTATAACAATTTTACCAGAATATGATAGAATTGATTTTAAGAATATTTACATAATTGAAACCCCCGTATCGCAAAATCCACTCCCTCACTGACCCCCTCGACTCTTGATACAGACGGAAGAGTAACCCCTTGGCTACCACTTCCTAGGCCTGAGCAAATATTAAGTTTACAGTCAACCATTAATCTGAAAGTATTTATAATAGTCGTATTTTAATAGCATCTAAAGAGCACCGTATTATTATCAGTATAAACATAGTTTTGCGTACACATTAATTTAAACTAAAAATAAAATATAAAATTCTAAGTTTAAAGGTTAGTTTTCCCACCCCTTAACCCTACTGCGCTTAAGATATGCCCGGTTCAACTTTGGTAAATATCATTAAAACAATTTTACCAGAATATGATAGAATTTATTTTAAGAATATTTACATAATCTAAAGTGCACCGTATTATCAGTATAAACATAGTTATGCGTACACATTAATTTAAAGTAAAAGAAAAGAAATTTAAAATTCTAGGTTTAAAAGTTATTGCTTTCCCACCCCTTAACCCTACTGCGCTTAAGATTTGCCCGTTTCAACTTTGGTAAATATCCTTATAACAATTTTACCAGAATATGATAGAATTGATTTTAAGAATATTTACATAATTGAAACCCCCGTATCGCAAAATCCACTCCCTCACTGACCCCCTCGACTCTTGATACAGACGGAAGAGTAACCCCTTGGCTACCACTTCCTAGGCCTGAGCAAATATTAAGTTTACAGTCAACCATTAATCTGAAAGTATTTATAATAGTCGTATTTTAATAGCATCTAAAGAGCACCGTATTATTATCAGTATAAACATAGTTTTGCGTACACATTACTTTAAACTAAAAATAAAATTTAAAATTCTAAGTTAAAAGGTTATTAATTTCCCACCCCTTAACCCTACTGCGCTTAAGATTTGCCCGGTTCAACTTTGGTAAATATTCTTAAAACAATTTTATAAGAATATGATAGAATATATTTTAAGGATATTTACATAATTGAAACCCCCGTATCGCAAAATCCACTCCCTCACTGACCCCCTCGACTCTTGATACAGACGGAAGAGTAACCCCTTGGCTACCACTTCCTAGGCCTAAGCAAATCTTAAGTTTACAGTCAACCTTTAATATGAAAGTATATATAATAGTCATTATATTTTAATAGCATCTGAAGTGCACCGTATTAGCAGTATAAACATAGTTATGCGTACACATTAATTTAAAGTAAAAGAAAAGAAATTTAAAATTCTAGGTTCAAAAGTTATTGTTTTCCCACCCCTTAACCCTACTGCGCTTAAGATATGCCCGGTTCAACTTTGGTAAATATCATTAAAACAATTTTACCAGAATATGATAGAATTGATTTTAAGGATATTTACATAATTGAAACCCCCGTATCGCAAAATCCACTCCCTCACTGACCCCCTCGTCTCTTGATACAGACGGAAGTGTAACCCCTTGGCTACCACTTCCTAGGCCTAAGCAAATCTTAAGTTTACAGTCAACCTTTAATAGGAAAGTATATATAATAGTCATATTTTAATAGCATCTAAAGTGCACCGTATTATCAGTATAAACATAGTTATGCGTACACATTAATTTAAAGTAAAAGAAAAGAAATTTAAAATTCTAGGTTCAAAAGTTATTGTTTCCCCACCCCTTAACCCTACTGCGCTTAAGATTTGCCCGGTTCAACTTTGGTAAATATCCTTATAACAATTTTACCAGAATATGATAGAATTGATTTTAAGAATATTTACATAATTGAAACCCCCGTATCGCAAAATCCACTCCCTCACTGACCCCCTCGACTCTTGATACAGACGGAAGAGTAACCCCTTGGCTACCACTTCCTAGGCCTAAGCAAATCTTAAGTTTACAGTCAACCTTTAATATATAAGTATATATAATAGTCATAATATTTTAATAGCATCTAAATTGCACCGTATTAGCAGTATAAACATAGTTATGCGTACACATTAATTTAAAGTAAAAGAAAAGAAATTTAAAATTCTAGGTTCAAAAGTTATTGTTTTCCCACCCCTTAACCCTACTGCGCTTAAGATTTGCCCGGTTCAACTTTGGTAAATATCCTTATAACAATTTTACCAGAATATGATAGAATTTATTTTAAGAATATTTACATAATTGAAACCCCCGTATCGCAAAATCCACTCCCTCACTGACCCCCTCGACTCTTGATACAGACGGAAGAGTAACCCCTTGGGTACCACTTCCTAGGCCTGAGCAAATATTAAGTTTACAGTCAACCATTAATCTGAAAGTATTTATAATAGTCGTATTTTAATAGCATCTAAAGAGCACCGTATTATTATCAGTATAAACATAGTTTTGCGTACACATTAATTTAAACTAAAAATAAAATATAAAATTCTAAGTTTAAAGGTTAGTTTTCCCACCCCTTAACCCTACTGCGCTTAAGATATGCCCGGTTCAACTTTGGTAAATATCATTAAAACAATTTTACCAGAATATGATAGAATTGATTTTAAGGATATTTACATAATTGAAACCCCCGTATCGCAAAATCCACTCCCTCACTGACCCCCTCGTCTCTTGATACAGACGGAAGTGTAACGCCTTGGCTACCACTTCCTAGGCCTAAGCAAATCTTAAGTTTACAGTCAACCTTTAATAGGAAAGTATATATAATAGTCATATTTTAATAGCATCTAAAGTGCACCGTATTATCAGTATAAACATAGTTATGCGTACACATTAATTTAAAGTAAAAGAAAAGAAATTTAAAATTCTAGGTTCAAAAGTTATTGTTTTCCCACCCCTTAACCCTACTGCGCTTAAGATTTGCCCGGTTCAACTTTGGTAAATATCCTTATAACAATTTTACCAGAATATGATAGAATTGATTTTAAGAATATTTACATAATTGAAACCCCCGTATCGCAAAATCCACTCCCTCACTGACCCCCTCGTCTCTTGATACAGACGGAAGTGTAACCCCTTGGCTACCACTTCCTAGACCTAAGCAAATCTTAAGTTTACAGTCAACCTTTAATAGGAAAGTATATATAATAGTCATATTTTAATAGCATCTAAAGTGCACCGTATTATCAGTATAAACATAGTTATGCGTACACATTAATTTAAAGTAAAAGAAAAGAAATTTAAAATTCTAGGTTCAAAAGTTATTGTTTTCCCACCCCTTAACCCTACTGCGCTTAAGATTTGCCCGGTTCAACTTTGATAAATATCCTTATAACAATTTTACCAGAATATGATAGAATTGATTTTAAGAATATTTACATAATTGAAACCCCCGTATCGCAAAATCCACTCCCTCACTGACCCCCTCGACTCTTGATACAGACGGAAGAGTAACCCCTTGGCTACCACTTCCTAGGCCTGAGCAAATATTAAGTTTACAGTACACCATTAATCTGAAAGTATTTATAATAGTCGTATTTTAATAGCATCTAAAGAGCACCGTATTATTATCAGTATAAACATAGTTTTGCGTACACATTACTTTAAACTAAAAATAAAATTTAAAATTCTAAGTTAAAAGGTTATTAATTTCCCACCCCTTAACCCTACTGCGCTTAAGATTTGCCCGGTTCAACTTTGGTAAATATTCTTAAAACAATTTTATAAGAATATGATAGAATTGATTTTAAGGATATTTACATAATTGAAACCCCCGTATCGCAAAATCCACGCCCTCACTGACCCCCTCGTCTCTTGATACAGACGGAAGTGTAACCCCTTGGCTACCACTTCCTAGGCCTAAGCAAATCTTAAGTTTGCAGTCAACCTTTAATAGGAAAGTATATATAATAGTCATATTTTAATAGCATCTAAAGTGCACCGTATTATCAGTATAAACATAGTTATGCGTACACATTAATTTAAAGTAAAAGAAAAGAAATTTAAAATTCTAGGTTCAAAAGTTATTGTTTTCCCACCCCTTAACCCTACTGCGCTTAAGATATGCCCGGTTCAACTTTGGTAAATATCATTAAAACAATTTTACCAGAATATGATAGAATTGATTTTAAGGATATTTACATAATTGAAACCCCCGTATCGCAAAATCCACTCCCTCACTGACCCCCTCGTCTCTTGATACAGACGGAAGTGTAACCCCTTGGCTACCACTTCCTAGGCCTAAGCAAATCTTAAGTTTACAGTCAACCTTTAATAGGAAAGTATATATAATAGTCATATTTTAATAGCATCTAAAGTGCACCGTATTATCAGTATAAACATAGTTATGCGTACACATTAATTTAAAGTAAAAGAAAAGAAATTTAAAATTCTAGGTTCAAAAGTTATTGTTTCCCCACCCCTTAACCCTACTGCGCTTAAGATTTGCCCGGTTCAACTTTGGTAAATATCCTTATAACAATTTTACCAGAATATGATAGAATTGATTTTAAGAATATTTACATAATTGAAACCCCCGTATCGCAAAATCCACTCCCTCACTGACCCCCTCGACTCTTGATACAGACGGAAGAGTAACCCCTTGGCTACCACTTCCTAGGCCTGAGCAAATATTAAGTTTACAGTCAACCATTAA
This sequence comes from Maratus speciosus, assembly GCA_963932465.1. Classification (NCBI taxonomy): domain Eukaryota; kingdom Metazoa; phylum Arthropoda; class Arachnida; order Araneae; family Salticidae; genus Maratus; species Maratus speciosus. The sequence goes on from OZ010798.1 coordinate 362,879,664, forward strand.
TCTGAAAGTATTTATAATAGTCGTATTTTAATAGCATCTAAAGAGCACCGTATTATTATCAGTATAAACATAGTTTTGCGTACACATTACTTTAAACTAAAAATAAAATTTAAAATTCTGAGTTAAAAGGTTATTAATTTCTCACCCCTTAACCCTACTGCGCTTAAGATTTGCCCTTTTCAACTTTGGTAAATATTCTTAAAACAATTTTACAAGAATATGATAGAATATATTTTAAGGATATTTACATAATTGAAACCCCCGTATCGCAAAATCCACTCCCTCACTGACTCCCTCGTCTCTTGATACAGACGGAAGAGTAACCCCTTGGCTACCACTTCCTAGGCCTAAGCAAATCTTAAGTTTACAGTCAACATTTAATATGAAAGTATATATAATAGTCATTATATTTTAATAGCATCTAAAGTGCACCATATTATCAGTATAAAAATAGTTATGCGTACACATTAATTTAAAGTAAAAGAAAAGAAATTTAAAATTCTAGGTTCAAAAGTTATTGCTTTCCCACCCCTTAACCCTACTGCGCTTAAGATTTGCCCGGTTCAACTTTGGTAAATATCCTTATAACAATTTTACCAGAATATGATAGAATTGATTTTAAGAATATTTACATAATTGAAACCCCCGTATCGCAAAATCCACTCCCTCACTGACCCCCTCGACTCTTGATACAGACGGAAGAGTAACCCCTTGGCTACCACTTCCTAGGCCTGAGCAAATATTAAGTTTACAGTCAACCATTAATCTGAAAGTATTTATAATAGTCGTATTTTAATAGCATCTAAAGAGCACCGTATTATTATCAGTATAAACATAGTTTTGCGTACACATTACTTTAAACTAAAAATAAAATTTAAAATTCTAAGTTAAAAGGTTATTAATTTCCCACCCCTTAACCCTACTGCGCTTAAGATTTGCCCGGTTCAACTTTGGTAAATATTCTTAAAACAATTTTATAAGAATATGATAGAATATATTTTAAGGATATTTACATAATTGAAACCCCCGTATCGCAAAATCCACTCCCTCACTGACCCCCTCGTCTCTTGATACAGACGGAAGTGTAACCCCTTGGCTACCACTTCCTAGGCCTAAGCAAATCTTAAGTTTACAGTCAACCTATAATAGGAAAGTATATATAATAGTCATATTTTAATAGCATCTAAAGTGCACCGTATTATCAGTATAAACATAGTTATGCGTACACATTAATTTAAAGTAAAAGAAAAGAAATTTAAAATTCTAGGTTCAAAAGTTATTGTTTTCCCACCCCTTAACCCTACTGCGCTTAAGATTTGCCCGGTTCAACTTTGGTAAATATCATTAAAACAATTTTACCAGAATATGATAGAATTGATTTTAAGAATATTTACATAATTGAAACCCCCGTATCGCAAATCCACTCCCTCACTGACCCCCTCGACTCTTGATACAGACGGAAGAGTAACCCCTTGGCTACCACTTCCTAGGCCTAAGCAAATCTTAAGTTTACAGTCAACCTTTAATATATAAGTATATATAATAGTCATAATATTTTAATAGCATCTAAATTGCACCGTATTAGCAGTATAAACATAGTTATGCGTACACATTAATTTAAAGTAAAAGAAAAGAAATTTAAAATTCTAGGTTCAAAAGTTATTGTTTTCCCACCCCTTAACCCTACTGCGCTTAAGATTTGCCCGGTTCAACTTTGGTAAATATCCTTATAACAATTTTACCAGAATATGATAGAATTTATTTTAAGAATATTTACATAATTGAAACCCCCGTATCGCAAAATCCACTCCCTCACTGACCCCCTCGACTCTTGATACAGACGGAAGAGTAACCCCTTGGGTACCACTTCCTAGGCCTGAGCAAATATTAAGTTTACAGTCAACCATTAATCTGAAAGTATTTATAATAGTCGTATTTTAATAGCATCTAAAGAGCACCGTATTATTATCAGTATAAATTTAGTTTTGCGTACACATTAATTTAAACTAAAAATAAAATATAAAATTCTAAGTTTAAAGGTTAGTTTTCCCACCCATTAACCCTACTGCGCTTAAGATATGCCCGGTTCAACTTTGGTAAATATCATTAAAAAAATTTTACCAGAATATGATAGAATTGATTTTAAGGATATTTACATAATTGAAACCCCCGTATCGCAAAATCCACTCCCTCACTGACCCCCTCGTCTCTTGATACAGACGGAAGTGTAACCCCTTGGCTACCACTTCCTAGGCCTAAGCAAATCTTAAGTTTACAGTCAACCTTTAATAGGAAAGTATATATAATAGTCATATTTTAATAGCATCTAAAGTGCACCGTATTATCAGTATAAACATAGTTATGCGTACACATTAATTTAAAGTAAAAGAAAAGAAATTTAAAATTCTAGGTTCAAAAGTTATTGTTTCCCCACCCCTTAACCCTACTGCGCTTAAGATTTGCCCGGTTCAACTTTGGTAAATATCCTTATAACAATTTTACCAGAATATGATAAAATTGATTTTAAGAATATTTACATAATTGAAACCCCCGTATCGCAAAATCCACTCCCTCACTGACCCCCTCGACTCTTGATACAGACGGAAGAGTAACCCCTTGGCTACCACTTCCTAGGCCTAAGCAAATCTTAAGTTTACAGTCAACCTTTAATATATAAGTATATATAATAGTCATAATATTTTAATAGCATCTAAATTGCACCGTATTAGCAGTATAAACATAGTTATGCGTACACATTAATTTAAAGTAAAAGAAAAGAAATTTAAATTTCTAGGTTCAAAAGTTATTGTTTTCCCACCCCTTAACCCTACTGCGCTTAAGATTTGCCCGGTTCAACTTTGGTAAATATCCTTATAACAATTTTACCAGAATATGATAGAATTTATTTTAAGAATATTTACATAATTGAAACCCCCGTATCGCAAAATCCACTCCCTCACTGACCCCCTCGACTCTTGATACAGACGGAAGAGTAACCCCTTGGGTACCACTTCCTAGGCCTGAGCAAATATTAAGTTTACAGTCAACCATTAATCTGAAAGTATTTATAATAGTCGTATTTTAATAGCATCTAAAGAGCACCGTATTATTATCAGTATAAACATAGTTTTGCGTACACATTAATTTAAACTAAAAATAAAATATAAAATTCTAAGTTTAAAGGTTAGTTTTCCCACCCCTTAACCCTACTGCGCTTAAGATATGCCCGGTTCAACTTTGGTAAATATCATTAAAACAATTTTACCAGAATATGATAGAATTGATTTTAAGGATATTTACATAATTGAAACCCCCGTATCGCAAAATCCACGCCCTCACTGACCCCCTCGTCTCTTGATACAGACGGAAGTGTAACCCCTTGGCTACCACTTCCTAGACCTAAGCAAATCTTAAGTTTACAGTCAACCTTTAATAGGAAAGTATATATAATAGTCATATTTTAATAGCATCTAAAGTGCACCGTATTATCAGTATAAACATAGTTATGCGTACACATTAATTTAAAGTAAAAGAAAAGAAATTTAAAATTCTAGGTTCAAAAGTTATTGTTTTCCCACCCCTTAACCCTACTGCGCTTAAGATTTGCCCGTTTCAACTTTGGTAAATATCCTTATAACAATTTTACCAGAATATGATAGAATTGATTTTAAGAATATTTACATAATTGAAACCCCCGTATCGCAAAATCCACTCCCTCACTGACCCCCTCGACTCTTGATACAGACGGAAGAGTAACCCCTTGGCTACCACTTCCTAGGCCTGAGCAAATATTAAGTTTACAGTACACCATTAATCTGAAAGTATTTATAATAGTCGTATTTTAATAGCATCTAAAGAGCACCGTATTATTATCAGTATAAACATAGTTTTGCGTACACATTACTTTAAACTAAAAATAAAATTTAAAATTCTAAGTTAAAAGGTTATTAATTTCCCACCCCTTAACCCTACTGCGCTTAAGATTTGCCCGGTTCAACTTTGGTAAATATTCTTAAAACAATTTTATAAGAATATGATAGAATTGATTTTAAGGATATTTACATAATTGAAACCCCCGTATCGCAAAACCCACGCCCTCACTGACCCCCTCGTCTCTTGATACAGACGGAAGTGTAACCCCTTGGCTACCACTTCCTAGGCCTAAGCAAATTTTAAGTTTACAGTCAACCTTTAATAGGAAAGTATATATAATAGTCATATTTTAATAGCATCTAAAGTGCACCGTATTATCAGTATAAACATAGTTATGCGTACACATTAATTTAAAGTAAAAGAAAAGAAATTTAAAATTCTAGGTTCAAAAGTTATTGTTTTCCCACCCCTTAACCCTACTGCGCTTAAGATTTGCCCGGTTCAACTTTGGTAAATATCCCTATAACAATTTTACCAGAATATGATAGAATTGATTTTAAGAATATTTACATAATTGAAACCCCCGTATCGCAAAATCCACTCCCTCACTGACCCCCTCGACTCTTGATACAGACGGAAGAGTAACCCCTTGGCTACCACTTCCTAGGCCTGAGCAAATATTAAGTTTACAGTACACCATTAATCTGAAAGTATTTATAATAGTCGTATTTTAATAGCATCTAAAGAGCACCGTATTATTATCAGTATAAACATAGTTTTGCGTACACATTACTTTAAACTAAAAATAAAATTTAAAATTCTAAGTTAAAAGGTTATTAATTTCCCACCCCTTAACCCTACTGCGCTTAAGATTTGCCCGGTTCAACTTTGGTAAATATTCTTAAAACAATTTTATAAGAATATGATAGAATATATTTTAAGGATATTTACATAATTGAAACCCCCGTATCGCAAAATCCACTCCCTCACTGACCCCCTCGACTCTTGATACAGACGGAAGAGTAACCCCTTGGCTACCACTTCCTAGGCCTAAGCAAATCTTAAGTTTACAGTCAACCTTTAATATGAAAGTATATATAATAGTCATATTTTAATAGCATCTGAAGTGCACCGTATTAGCAGTATAAACATAGTTATGCGTACACATTAATTTAAAGTAAAAGTAAAGAAATTTAAAATTCTAGGTTCAAAAGTTATTGTTTTCCCACCCCTTAACCCTACTGCGCTTAAGATATGCCCGGTTCAACTTTGGTAAATATCATTAAAACAATTTTACCAGAATATGATAGAATTGATTTTAAGGATATTTACATAATTGAAACCCCCGTATCGCAAAATCCACTCCCTCACTGACCCCCTCGCCTCTTGATACAGACGGAAGTGTAACGCCTTGGCTACCACTTCCTAGGCCTAAGCAAATCTTAAGTTTACAGTCAACCTTTAATATATAAGTATATATAATAGTCATAATATTTTAATAGCATCTAAATTGCACCGTATTAGCAGTATAAACATAGTTATGCGTACACATTAATTTAAAGTAAAAGAAAAGAAATTTAAAATTCTAGGTTCAAAAGTTATTGCTTTCCCACCCCTTAACCCTACTGCGCTTAAGATTTGCCCGGTTCAACTTTGGTAAATATCCTTATAACAATTTTACCAGAATATGATAGAATTGATTTTAAGAATATTTACATAATTGAAACCCCCGTATCGCAAAATCCACTCCCTCACTGACCCCCTCGACTCTTGATACAGACGGAAGAGTAACCCCTTGGCTACCACTTCCTAGGCCTGAGCAAATATTAAGTTTACAGTCAACCATTAATCTGAAAGTATTTATAATAGTCGTATTTTAATAGCATCTAAAGAGCACCGTATTATTATCAGTATAAACATAGTTTTGCGTACACATTACTTTAAACTAAAAATAAAATTTAAAATTCTGAGTTAAAAGGTTATTAATTTCTCACCCCTTAACCCTACTGCGCTTAAGATTTGCCCTTTTCAACTTTGGTAAATATTCTTAAAACAATTTTACAAGAATATGATAGAATATATTTTAAGGATATTTACATAATTGAAACCCCCGTATCGCAAAATCCACTCCCTCACTGACTCCCTCGTCTCTTGATACAGACGGAAGAGTAACCCCTTGGCTACCACTTCCTAGGCCTAAGCAAATCTTAAGTTTACAGTCAACATTTAATATGAAAGTATATATAATAGTCATTATATTTTAATAGCATCTAAAGTGCACCATATTATCAGTATAAAAATAGTTATGCGTACACATTAATTTAAAGTAAAAGAAAAGAAATTTAAAATTCTAGGTTCAAAAGTTATTGCTTTCCCACCCCTTAACCCTACTGCGCTTAAGATTTGCCCGGTTCAACTTTGGTAAATATCCTTATAACAATTTTACCAGAATATGATAGAATTGATTTTAAGAATATTTACATAATTGAAACCCCCGTATCGCAAAATCCACTCCCTCACTGACCCCCTCGACTCTTGATACAGACGGAAGAGTAACCCCTTGGCTACCACTTCCTAGGCCTGAGCAAATATTAAGTTTACAGTCAACCATTAATCTGAAAGTATTTATAATAGTCGTATTTTAATAGCATCTAAAGAGCACCGTATTATTATCAGTATAAACATAGTTTTGCGTACACATTACTTTAAACTAAAAATAAAATTTAAAATTCTAAGTTAAAAGGTTATTAATTTCCCACCCCTTAACCCTACTGCGCTTAAGATTTGCCCGGTTCAACTTTGGTAAATATTCTTAAAACAATTTTATAAGAATATGATAGAATATATTTTAAGGATATTTACATAATTGAAACCCCCGTATCGCAAAATCCACTCCCTCACTGACCCCCTCGTCTCTTGATACAGACGGAAGTGTAACCCCTTGGCTACCACTTCCTAGGCCTAAGCAAATCTTAAGTTTACAGTCAACCTATAATAGGAAAGTATATATAATAGTCATATTTTAATTGCATCTAAAGTGCACCGTATTATCAGTATAAACATAGTTATGCGTACACATTAATTTAAAGTAAAAGAAAAGAAATTTAAAATTCTAGGTTCAAAAGTTATTGTTTTCCCACCCCTTAACCCTACTGCGCTTAAGATTTGCCCGGTTCAACTTTGGTAAATATCATTAAAACAATTTTACCAGAATATGATAGAATTGATTTTAAGAATATTTACATAATTGAAACCCCCGTATCGCAAATCCACTCCCTCACTGACCCCCTCGACTCTTGATACAGACGGAAGAGTAACCCCTTGGCTACCACTTCCTAGGCCTAAGCAAATCTTAAGTTTACAGTCAACCTTTAATATATAAGTATATATAATAGTCATAATATTTTAATAGCATCTAAATTGCACCGTATTAGCAGTATAAACATAGTTATGCGTACACATTAATTTAAAGTAAAAGAAAAGAAATTTAAAATTCTAGGTTCAAAAGTTATTGTTTTCCCACCCCTTAACCCTACTGCGCTTAAGATTTGCCCGGTTCAACTTTGGTAAATATCCTTATAACAATTTTACCAGAATATGATAGAATTTATTTTAAGAATATTTACATAATTGAAACCCCCGTATCGCAAAATCCACTCCCTCACTGACCCCCTCGACTCTTGATACAGACGGAAGAGTAACCCCTTGGGTACCACTTCCTAGGCCTGAGCAAATATTAAGTTTACAGTCAACCATTAATCTGAAAGTATTTATAATAGTCGTATTTTTGCGTACACATTAATTTAAACTAAAAATAAAATATAAAATTCTAAGTTTAAAGGTTAGTTTTCCCACCCCTTAACCCTACTGCGCTTAAGATATGCCCGGTTCAACTTTGGTAAATATCATTAAAACAATTTTACCAGAATATGATAGAATTGATTTTAAGGATATTTACATAATTGAAACCCCCGTATCGCAAAATCCACGCCCTCACTGACCCCCTCGTCTCTTGATACAGACGGAAGTGTAACCCCTTGGCTACCACTTCCTAGACCTAAGCAAATCTTAAGTTTACAGTCAACCTTTAATAGGAAAGTATATATAATAGTCATATTTTAATAGCATCTAAAGTGCACCGTATTATCAGTATAAACATAGTTATGCGTACACATTAATTTAAAGTAAAAGAAAAGAAATTTAAAATTCTAGGTTCAAAAGTTATTGTTTTCCCACCCCTTAACCCTACTGCGCTTAAGATTTGCCCGGTTCAACTTTGGTAAATATCCTTATAACAATTTTACCAGAATATGATAGAATTGATTTTAAGAATATTTACATAATTGAAACCCCCGTATCGCAAAATCCACTCCCTCACTGACCCCCTCGACTCTTGATACAGACGGAAGAGTAACCCCTTGGCTACCACTTCCTAGGCCTGAGCAAATATTAAGTTTACAGTACACCATTAATCTGAAAGTATTTATAATAGTCGTATTTTAATAGCATCTAAAGAGCACCGTATTATTATCAGTATAAACATAGTTTTGCGTACACATTACTTTAAACTAAAAATAAAATTTAAAATTCTAAGTTAAAAGGTTATTAATTTCCCACCCCTTAACCCTACTGCGCTTAAGATTTGCCCGGTTCAACTTTGGTAAATATTCTTAAAACAATTTTATAAGAATATGATAGAATTGATTTTAAGGATATTTACATAATTGAAACCCCCGTATCGCAAAACCCACGCCCTCACTGACCCCCTCGTCTCTTGATACAGACGGAAGTGTAACCCCTTGGCTACCACTTCCTAGGCCTAAGCAAATCTTAAGTTTACAGTCAACCTTTAATATATAAGTATATATAATAGTCATAATATTTTAATAGCATCTAAATTGCACCGTATTAGCAGTATAAACATAGTTATGCGTACACATTAATTTAAAGTAAAAGAAAAGAAATTTAAAATTCTAGGTTCAAAAGTTATTGTTTTCCCACCCCTTAACCCTACTGCGCTTAAGATTTGCCCGGTTCAACTTTGGTAAATATCCTTATAACAATTTTACCAGAATATGATAGAATTTATTTTAAGAATATTTACATAATTGAAACCCCCGTATCGCAAAATCCACTCCCTCACTGACCCCCTCGACTCTTGATACAGACGGAAGAGTAACCCCTTGGGTACCACTTCCTAGGCCTGAGCAAATATTAAGTTTACAGTCAACCATTAATCTGAAAGTATTTATAATAGTCGTATTTTAATAGCACCTAAAGAGCACCGTATTATTATCAGTATAAACTTAGTTTTGCGTACACATTAATTTAAACTAAAAATAAAATATAAAATTCTAAGTTTAAAGGTTAGTTTTCCCACCCCTTAACCCTACTGCGCTTAAGATTTGCCCGGTTCAACTTTGGTAAATATCCTTATAACAATTTTACCAGAATATGATAGAATTGATTTTAAGAATATTTACATAATTGAAACCCCCGTATCGCAAAATCCACTCCCTCACTGACCCCCTCGACTCTTGATACAGGCGGAAGAGTAACCCCTTGGCTACCACTTCCTAGGCCTGAGCAAATATTAAGTTTACAGTCAACCATTAATCTGAAAGTATTTATAATAGTCGTATTTTAATAGCATCTAAAGAGCACCGTATTATTATCAGTATAAACATAGTTTTGCGTACACATTACTTTAATCTAAAAATAAAATTTAAAATTCTAAGTTAAAAGGTTATTAATTTCCCACCCCTTAACCCTACTGCGCTTAAGATTTGCCCGGTTCAACTTTGGTAAATATTCTTAAAACAATTTTATAAGAATATGATAGAATATATTTTAAGGATATTTACATAATTGAAACCCCCGTATCGGAAAATCCACTCCCTCACTGACCCCCTCGACTCTTGATACAGACGGAAGAGCTACCCTTGGCTACCACTTCCTAGGCCTAAGCAAATCTTAAGTTTACAGTCAACCTTTAATATGAAAGTATATATAATAGTCATTATATTTTAATAGCATCTGAAGTGCACCGTATTAGCAGTATAAGCATAGTTATGCGTACACATTAATTTAAAGTAAAAGAAAAGAAATTTAAAATTCTAGGTTCAAAAGTTATTGTTTTCCCACCCCTTAACCCTACTGCGCTTAAGATATGCCCGGTTCAACTTTGGTAAATATCATTAAAACAATTTTACCAGAATATGATAGAATTGATTTTAAGGATATTTACATAACTGAAACCCCCGTATCGCAAAATCCACTCCCTCACTGACCCCCTCGTCTCTTGATACAGACGGAAGTGTAACCCCTTGTCTACCTCTTCCTAGGCCTAAGCAAATCTTAAGTTTACAGTCAACCTTTAATAGGAAAGTATATATAATAGTCATATTTTAATAGCATCTAAAGTGCACCGTATTATCAGTATAAACATAGTTATGCGTACACATTAATTTAAAGTAAAAGAAAAGAAATTTAAAATTCTAGGTTCAAAAGTTATTGTTTCCCCACCCCTTAACCCTGCTGCGCTTAAGATTTGCCCGGTTCAACTTTGGTAAATATCCTTATAACAATTTTACCAGAATATGATAGAATTGATTTTAAGAATATTTACATAATTGAAACCCCCGTATCGCAAAATCCACTCCCTCACTGACCCCCTCGACTCTTGATACAGACGGAAGAGTAACCCCTTGGCTACCACTTCCTAGGCCTAAGCAAATCTTAAGTTTACAGTCAACCTTTAATATATAAGTATATATAATAGTCATAATATTTTAATAGCATCTAAATTGCACCGTATTAGCAGTATAAACATAGTTATGCGTACACATTAATTTAAAGTAAAAGAAAAGAAATTTAAAATTCTAGGTTCAAAAGTTATTGTTTCCCCACCCCTTAACCCTGCTGCGCTTAAGATTTGCCCGGTTCAACTTTGGTAAATATCCTTATAACAATTTTACCAGAATATGATAGAATTTATTTTAAGAATATTTACATAATTGAAACCCCCGTATCGCAAAATCCACTCCCTCACTGACCCCCTCGACTCTTGATACAGACGGAAGAGTAACCCCTTGGGTACCACTTCCTAGGCCTGAGCAAATATTAAGTTTACAGTCAACCATTAATCTGAAAGTATTTATAATAGTCGTATTTTAATAGCATCTAAAGAGCACCGTATTATTATCAGTATAAACTTAGTTTTGCGTACACATTAATTTAAACTAAAAATAAAATATAAAATTCTAAGTTTAAAGGTTAGTTTTCCCACCCATTAACCCTACTGCGCTTAAGATATGCCCGGTTCAACTTTGGTAAATATCCTTATAACAATTTTACCAGAATATGATAGAATTGATTTTAAGGATATTTACATAATTGAAACCCCCGTATCGCAAAATCCACTCCCTCACTGACCCCCTCGTCTCTTGATACAGACGGAAGTGTAACCCCTTGGCTACCACTTCCTAGGCCTAAGCAAATCTTAAGTTTACAGTCAACCTTTAATAGGAAAGTATATATAATAGTCATATTTTAATAGCATCTAAAGTGCACCGTATTATCAGTATAAACATAGTTATGCGTACACATTAATTTAAAGTAAAAGAAAAGAAATTTAAAATTCTAGGTTCAAAAGTTATTGCTTTCCCACCCCTTAACCCTACTGCGCTTAAGATTTGCCCGTTTCAACTTTGGTAAATATCCTTATAACAATTTTACCAGAATATGATAGAATTGATTTTAAGAATATTTACATAATTGAAACCCCCGTATCGCAAAATCCACTCCCTCACTGACCCCCTCGACTCTTGATACAGACGGAATAGTAACCCCTTGGCTACCACTTCCTAGGCCTGAGCAAATATTAAGTTTACAGTCAACCATTAATCTGAAAGTATTTATAATAGTCGTATTTTAATAGCATCTAAAGAGCACCGTATTATTATCAGTATAAACATAGTTTTGCGTACACATTACTTTAAACTAAAAATAAAATTTAAAATTCTATGTTAAAAGGTTATTAATTTCCCACCCCTTAACCCTACTGCGCTTAAGATTTGCCCGGTTCAACTTTGGTAAATATTCTTAAAACAATTTTATAAGAATATGATAGAATATATTTTAAGGATATTTACATAATTGAAACCCCCGTATCGCAAAATCCACTCCCTCACTGACCCCCTCGACTCTTGATACAGACGGAAGAGTAACCCCTTGGCTACCACTTCCTAGGCCTAAGCAAATCTTAAGTTTACAGTCAACCTTTAATATGAAAGTATATATAATAGTCATTATATTTTAATAGCATCTGAAGTGCACCGTATTAGCAGTATAAACATAGTTATGCGTACACATTAATTTAAAGTAAAAGAAAAGAAATTTAAAATTCTAGGTTCAAAAGTTATTGTTTTCCCACCCCTTAACCCTACTGCGCTTAAGATATGCCCGGTTCAACTTTGGTAAATATCATTAAAACAATTTTACCAGAATATGATAGAATTGATTTTAAGGATATTTACATAATTGAAACCCCCGTATCGCAAAATCCACTCCCTCACTGACCCCCTCGTCTCTTGATACAGACGGAAGTGTAACCCCTTGGCTACCACTTCCTAGGCCTAAGCAAATCTTAAGTTTACAGTCAACCTTTAATAGGAAAGTATATATAATAGTCATATTTTAATAGCATCTAAAGTGCACCGTATTATCAGTATAAACATAGTTATGCGTACACATTAATTTAAAGTAAAAGAAAAGAAATTTAAAATTCTAGGTTCAAAAGTTATTGTTTCCCCACCCCTTAACCCTACTGCGCTTAAGATTTGCCCGGTTCAACTTTGGTAAATATCCTTATAACAATTTTACCAGAATATGATAGAATTGATTTTAAGAATATTTACATAATTGAAACCCCCGTATCGCAAAATCCACTCCCTCACTGACCCCCTCGACTCTTGATACAGACGGAAGAGTAACCCCTTGGCTACCACTTCCTAGGCCTGAGCAAATATTAAGTTTACAGTCAACCATTAATCTGAAAGTATTTATAATAGTCGTATTTTAATAGCATCTAAAGAGCACCGTATTATTATCAGTATAAACATAGTTTTGCGTACACATTACTTTAAACTAAAAATAAAATTTAAAATTCTAAGTTAAAAGGTTATTAATTTCCCACCCCTTAACCCTACTGCGCTTAAGATTTGCCCGGTTCAACTTTGGTAAATATTCTTAAAACAATTTTATAAGAATATGATAGAATATATTTTAAGGATATTTACATAATTGAAACCCCCGTATCGCAAAATCCACTCCCTCACTGACCCCCTCGACTCTTGATACAGACGGAAGAGTAACCCCTTGGCTACCACTTCCTAGGCCTAAGCAAATCTTAAGTTTACAGTCAACCTTTAATATGAAAGTATATATAATAGTCATTATATTTTAATAGCATCTGAAGTGCACCGTATTAGCAGTATAAACATAGTTATGCGTACACATTAATTTAAAGTAAAAGAAAAGAAATTTAAAATTCTAGGTTCAAAAGTTATTGTTTTCCCACCCCTTAACCCTACTGCGCTTAAGATATGCCCGGTTCAACTTTGGTAAATATCATTAAAACAATTTTACCAGAATATGATAGAATTGATTTTAGGGATATTTACATAATTGAAACCCCCGTATCGCAAAATCCACTCCCTCACTGACCCCCTCGTCTCTTGATACAGACGGAAGTGTAACCCCTTGGCTACCACTTCCTAGGCCTAAGCAAATCTTAAGTTTACAGTCAACCTTTAATAGGAAAGTATATATAATAGTCATATTTTAATAGCATCTAAAGTGCACCGTATTATCAGTATAAACATAGTTATGCGTACACATTAATTTAAAGTAAAAGAAAAGAAATTTAAAATTCTAGGTTCAAAAGTTATTGTTTCCCCACCCCTTAACCCTACTGCGCTTAAGATTTGCCCGGTTCAACTTTGGTAAATATCCTTATAACAATTTTACCAGAATATGATAGAATTGATTTTAAGAATATTTACATAATTGAAACCCCCGTATCGCAAAATCCACTCCCTCACTGACCCCCTCGACTCTTGATACAGACGGAAGAGTAACCCCTTGGCTACCACTTCCTAGGCCTGAGCAAATATTAAGTTTACAGTCAACCATTAATCTGAAAGTATTTATAATAGTCGTATTTTAATAGCATCTAAAGAGCACCGTATTATTATCAGTATAAACATAGTTTTGCGTACACATTACTTTAAACTAAAAATAAAATTTAAAATTCTAAGTTAAAAGGTTATTAATTTCCCACCCCTTAACCCTACTGCGCTTAAGATTTGCCCGGTTCAACTTTGGTAAATATTCTTAAAACAATTTTATAAGAATATGATAGAATATATTTTAAGGATATTTACATAATTGAAACCCCCGTATCGCAAAATCCACTCCCTCACTGACCCCCTCGACTCTTGATACAGACGGAAGAGTAACCCCTTGGCTACCACTTCCTAGGCCTAAGCAAATCTTAAGTTTACAGTCAACCTTTAATATGAAAGTATATATAATAGTCATTATATTTTAATAGCATCTGAAGTGCACCGTATTAGCAGTATAAACATAGTTATGCGTACACATTAATTTAAAGTAAAAGAAAAGAAATTTAAAATCCTAGGTTCAAAAGTTATTGTTTTCCCACCCCTTAACCCTACTGCGCTTAAGATATGCCCGGTTCAACTTTGGTAAATATCATTAAAACAATTTTACCAGAACATGATAGAATTGATTTTAAGGATATTTACATAATTGAAACCCCCGTATCGCAAAATCCACTCCCTCACTGACCCCCTCGTCTCTTGATACAGACGGAAGTGTAACCCCTTGGCTACCACTTCCTAGGCCTAAGCAAATCTTAAGTTTACAGTCAACCTTTAATAGGAAAGTATATATAATAGTCATATTTTAATAGCATCTAAAGTGCACCGTATTATCAGTATAAACATAGTTATGCGTACACATTAATTTAAAGTAAAAGAAAAGAAATTTAAAATTCTAGGTTCAAAAGTTATTGTTTCCCCACCCCTTAACCCTACTGCGCTTAAGATTTGCCCGGTTCAACTTTGGTAAATATCCTTATAACAATTTTACCAGAATATGATAGAATTGATTTTAAGAATATTTACATAATTGAAACCCCCGTATCGCAAAATCCACTCCCTCACTGACCCCCTCGACTCTTGATACAGACGGAAGAGTAACCCCTTGGCTACCACTTCCTAGGCCTAAGCAAATCTTAAGTTTACAGTCAACCTTTAATATATAAGTATATATAATAGTCATAATATTTTAATAGCATCTAAATTGCACCGTATTAGCAGTATAAACATAGTTATGCGTACACATTAATTTAAAGTAAAAGAAAAGAAATTTAAAATTCTAGGTTCAAAAGTTATTGTTTTCCCACCCCTTAACCCTACTGCGCTTAAGATTTGCCCGGTTCAACTTTGGTAAATATCCTTATAACAATTTTACCAGAATATGATAGAATTTATTTTAAGAATATTTACATAATTGAAACCCCCGTATCGCAAAATCCACTCCCTCACTGACCCCCTCGACTCTTGATACAGACGGAAGAGTAACCCCTTGGGTACCACTTCCTAGGCCTGAGCAAATATTAAGTTTACAGTCAACCATTAATCTGAAAGTATTTATAATAGTCGTATTTTAATAGCATCTAAAGAGCACCGTATTATTATCAGTATAAACTTAGTTTTGCGTACACATTAATTTAAACTAAAAATAAAATATAAAATTCTAAGTTTAAAGGTTAGTTTTCCCACCCCTTAACCCTACTGCGCTTAAGATATGCCCGGTTCAACTTTGGTAAATATCATTAAAACAATTTTACCAGAATATGATAGAATTGATTTTAAGGATATTTACATAATTGAAACCCCCGTATCGCAAAATCCACGCCCTCACTGACCCCCTCGTCTCTTGATACAGACGGAAGTGTAACCCCTTGGCTACCACTTCCTAGGGCTAAGCAAATCTTAAGTTTACAGTCAACCTTTAATAGGAAAGTATATATAATAGTCATATTTTAATAGCATCTAAAGTGCACCGTATTATCAGTATAAACATAGTTATGCGTACACATTAATTTAAAGTAAAAGAAAAGAAATTTAAAATTCTAGGTTCAAAAGTTATTGTTTTCCCACCCCTTAACCCTACTGCGCTTAAGATTTGCCCGGTTCAACTTTGGTAAATATCCTTATAACAATTTTACCAGAATATGATAGAATTGATTTTAAGAATATTTACATAATTGAAACCCCCGTATCGCAAAATCCACTCCCTCACTGACCCCCTCGACTCTTGATACAGACGGAAGAGTAACCCCTTGGCTACCACTTCCTAGGCCTGAGCAAATATTAAGTTTACAGTACACCATTAATCTGAAAGTATTTATAATAGTCGTATTTTAATAGCATCTAAAGAGCACCGTATTATTATCAGTATAAACATAGTTTTGCGTACACATTACTTTAAACTAAAAATAAAATTTAAAATTCTAAGTTAAAAGGTTATTAATTTCCCACCCCTTAACCCTACTGCGCTTAAGATTTGCCCGGTTCAACTTTGGTAAATAAATTTAAAACAATTTTATAAGAATATGATAGAATATATTTTAAGGATATTTACATAATTGAAACCCCCGTATCGCAAAATCCACTCCCTCACTGACCCCCTCGACTCTTGATAGAGACGGAAGAGTAACCCCTTGGCTACCACTTCCTAGGCCTAAGCAAATCTTAAGTTTACAGTCAACCTTTAATATGAAAGTATATATAATAGTCATTATATTTTAATAGCATCTGAAGTGCACCGTATTAGCAGTATAAACATAGTTATGCGTACACATTAATTTAAAGTAAAAGTAAAGAAATTTAAAATTCTAGGTTCAAAAGTTATTGTTTTCCCACCCCTTAACCCTACTGCGCTTAAGATATGCCCGGTTCAACTTTGGTAAATATCATTAAAACAAATTTACCAGAATATGATAGAATTGATTTTAAGGATATTTACATAATTGAAACCCCCGTATCGCAAAATCCACTCCCTCACTGACCCCCTCGACTCTTGATACAGACGGAAGTGTAACGCCTTGGCTACCACTTCCTAGGCCTAAGCAAATCTTAAGTTTACAGTCAACCTTTAATAGGAAAGTATATATAATAGTCATATTTTAATAGCATCTAAAGTGCACCGTATTATCAGTATAAACATAGTTATGCGTACACATTAATTTAAAGTAAAAGAAAAGAAATTTAAAATTCTAGGTTCAAAAGTTATTGCTTTCCCACCCCTTAACCCTACTGCGCTTAAGATTTGCCCGTTTCAACTTTGGTAAATATCCTTATAACAATTTTACCAGAATATGATAGAATTGATTTTAAGAATATTTACATAATTGAAACCCCCGTATCGCAAAATCCACTCCCTCACTGACCCCCTCGACTCTTGATACAGACGGAAGAGTAACCCCTTGGCTACCACTTCCTAGGCCTAAGCAAATCTTAAGTTTACAGTCAACCTTTAATATATAAGTATATATAATAGTCATAATATTTTAATAGCATCTAAATTGCACCGTATTAGCAGTATAAACATAGTTATGCGTACACATTAATTTAAAGTAAAAGAAAAGAAATTTAAAATTCTAGGTTCAAAAGTTATTGTTTTCCCACCCCTTAACCCTACTGCGCTTAAGATTTGCCCGGTTCAACTTTGGTAAATATCCTTATAACAATTTTACCAGAATATGATAGAATTTATTTTAAGAATATTTACATAATTGAAACCCCCGTATCGCAAAATCCACTCCCTCACTGACCCCCTCGACTCTTGATACAGACGGAAGAGTAACCCCTTGGGTACCACTTCCTAGGCCTGAGCAAATATTAAGTTTACAGTCAACCATTAATCTGAAAGTATTTATAATAGTCGTATTTTAATAGCACCTAAAGAGCACCGTATTATTATCAGTATAAACTTAGTTTTGCGTACACATTAATTTAAACTAAAAATAAAATATAAAATTCTAAGTTTAAAGGTTAGTTTTCCCACCCCTTAACCCTACTGCGCTTAAGATTTGCCCGGTTCAACTTTGGTAAATATCCTTATAACAATTTTACCAGAATATGATAGAATTGATTTTAAGAATATTTACATAATTGAAACCCCCGTATCGCAAAATCCACTCCCTCACTGACCCCCTCGACTCTTGA
This sequence comes from Maratus speciosus, assembly GCA_963932465.1. Taxonomy (NCBI): domain Eukaryota; kingdom Metazoa; phylum Arthropoda; class Arachnida; order Araneae; family Salticidae; genus Maratus; species Maratus speciosus. The sequence continues at coordinate 362,897,858 of OZ010798.1, forward strand.
TACAGACGGAAGAGTAACCCCTTGGCTACCACTTCCTAGGCCTGAGCAAATATTAAGTTTACAGTCAACCATTAATCTGAAAGTATTTATAATAGTCGTATTTTAATAGCATCTAAAGAGCACCGTATTATTATCAGTATAAACATAGTTTTGCGTACACATTACTTTAATCTAAAAATAAAATTTAAAATTCTAAGTTAAAAGGTTATTAATTTCCCACCCCTTAACCCTACTGCGCTTAAGATTTGCCCGGTTCAACTTTGGTAAATATTCTTAAAACAATTTTATAAGAATATGATAGAATATATTTTAAGGATATTTACATAATTGAAACCCCCGTATCGCAAAATCCACTCCCTCACTGACCCCCTCGACTCTTGATACAGACGGAAGAGCTACCCTTGGCTACCACTTCCTAGGCCTAAGCAAATCTTAAGTTTACAGTCAACCTTTAATATGAAAGTATATATAATAGTCATTATATTTTAATAGCATCTGAAGTGCACCATATTAGCAGTATAAGCATAGTTATGCGTACACATTAATTTAAAGTAAAAGAAAAGAAATTTAAAATTCTAGGTTCAAAAGTTATTGTTTTCCCACCCCTTAACCCTACTGCGCTTAAGATATGCCCGGTTCAACTTTGGTAAATATCATTAAAACAATTTTACCAGAATATGATAGAATTGATTTTAAGGATATTTACATAATTGAAACCCCCGTATCGCAAAATCCACTCCCTCACTGACCCCCTCGTCTCTTGATACAGACGGAAGAGTAACCCCTTGGCTACCACTTCCTAGGCCTGAGCAAATATTAAGTTTACAGTCAACCTATAATCTGAAATTATTTATAATAGTCGTATTTTAATAGCATCTAAAGAGCACCGTATTAGCAGTATAAACATAGATATGCGTACACATTAATTTAAAGTAAAAGAAAAGAAATTTAAAATTGTACGTTCAAAAGTTATTGTTTTCCCACCCCTTAACCCTACTGCGCTTAAGATTTGCCCGGTTCAACTTTGGTAAATATCATTAAAACAATTTTACCAGAATATGATAGAATTGATTTTAAGGATATTTACATAATTGAAACCCCCGTATCGCAAAATCCACTCCCTCACTGACCCCCTCGTCTCTTGATACAGACGGAAGTGTAACCCCTTGGCTACCACTTCCTAGGCCTAAGCAAATCTTAAGTTTACAGTCAACCTTTAATAGGAAAGTATTTATAATAGTCGTATTTTAATAGCATCTAAAGAGCACAGTATTATTATCAGTATAAACATAGTTTTGCGTACACATTACTTTAAACTAAAAATAAAATTTAAAATTCTAAGTTAAAAGGTTATTAATTTCCCACCCCTTAACCCTACTGCGCTTAAGATTTGCCCGGTGCAACTTTGGTAAATATTCTTAAAACAATTTTATAAGAATATGATAGAATATATTTTAAGGATATTTACATAATTGAAACCCCCGTATCGCAAAATCCACTCCCTCACTGACCCCCTCGACTCTTGATACAGACGGAAGAGTAACCCCTTAGCTACCACTTCCTAGGCCTAAGCAAATCTTAAGTTTACAGTCAACCTTTAATATGAAAGTATATATAATAGTCATTATATTTTAATAGCATCTGAAGTGCACCGTATTAGCAGTATAAACATAGTTATGCGTACACATTAATTTAAAGTAAAAGTAAAGAAATTTAAAATTCTAGGTTCAAAAGTTATTGTTTTCCCACCCCTTAACCCTACTGCGCTTAAGATATGCCCGGTTCAACTTTGGTAAATATCATTAAAACAATTTTACCAGAATATGATAGAATTGATTTTAAGGATATTTACATAATTGAAACCCCCGTATCGCAAAATCCACTCCCTCACTGACCCCCTCGCCTCTTGATACAGACGGAAGTGTAACGCCTTGGCTACCACTTCCTAGGCCTAAGCAAATCTTAAGTTTACAGTCAACCTTTAATAGGAAAGTATATATAATAGTCATATTTTAATAGCATCTAAAGTGCACCGTATTATCAGTATAAACATAGTTATGCGTACACATTAATTTAAAGTAAAAGAAAAGAAATTTAAAATTCTAGGTTCAAAAGTTATTGTATTCCCACCCCTTAACCCTACTGCGCTTAAGATTTGCCCGGTTCAACTTTGGTAAATATCCTTATAACAATTTTACCAGAATATGATAGAATTGATTTTAAGAATATTTACATAATTGAAACCCCCGTATCGCAAAATCCACTCCCTCACTGACCCCCTCGACTCTTGATACAGACGGAAGAGTAACCCCTTGGTTACCACTTCCTAGGCCTAAGCAAATCTTAAGTTTACAGTCAACCTTTAATATATAAGTATATATAATAGTCATAATATTTTAATAGCATCTAAATTGCACCGTATTAGCAGTATAAACATAGTTATGCGTACACATTAATTTAAAGTAAAAGAAAAGAAATTTAAAATTCTAGGTTCAAAAGTTATTGTTTTCCCACCCCTTAACCCTACTGCGCTTAAGATTTGCCCGGTTCAACTTTGGTAAATATACTTATAACAATTTTACCAGAATATGATAGAATTTATTTTAAGAATATTTACATAATTGAAACCCCCGTATCGCAAAATCCACTCCCTCACTGACCCCCTCGACTCTTGATACAGACGGAAGAGTAACCCCTTGGGTACCACTTCCTAGGCCTGAGCAAATATTAAGTTTACAGTCAACCATTAATCTGAAAGTATTTATAATAGTCGTATTTTAATAGCATCTAAAGAGCACCGTATTATTATCAGTATAAACTTAGTTTTGCGTACACATTAATTTAAACTAAAAATAAAATATAAAATTCTAAGTTTAAAGGTTAGTTTTCCCACCCCTTAACCCTACTGCGCTTAAGATTTGCCCGGTTCAACTTTGGTAAATATCCTTATAACAATTTTACCAGAATATGATAGAATTGATTTTAAGAATATTTACATAATTGAAACCCCCGTATCGCAAAATCCACTCCCTCACTGACCCCCTCGTCTCTTGATACAGACGGAAGTGTAACCCCTTGGCTACCACTTCCTAGGCCTAAGCAAATCTTAAGTTTACAGTCAACCTTTAATAGGAAAGTATATATAATAGTCATATTTTAATAGCATCTAAAGTGCACCGTATTATCAGTATAAACATAGTTATGCGTACACATTAATTTAAAGTAAAAGAAAAGAAATTTAAAATTCTAGGTTCAAAAGTTATTGTTTTCCCACCCCTTAACCCTACTGCGCTTAAGATATGCCCGGTTCAACTTTGGTAAATATCATTAAAACAATTTTACCAGAATATGATAGAATTGATTTTAAGGATATTTACATAATTGAAACCCCCGTATCGCAAAATCCACTCCCTCACTGACCCCCTCGTCTCCCGATACAGACGGAAGAGTAACCCCTTGGCTACCACTTCCTAGGCCTAAGCAAATCTTAAGTTTACAGTCAACCTTTAATAGGAAAGTATATATAATAGTCATATTTTAATAGCATCTAAAGTGCACCGTATTATCAGTATAAACATAGTTATGCGTACACATTAATTTAAAGTAAAAGAAAAGAAATTTAAAATTCTAGGTTCAAAAGTTATTGTTTTCCCACCCCTTAACCCTACTGCGCTTAAGATATGCCCGGTTCAACTTTGGTAAATATCATTAAAACAATTTTACCAGAATATGATAGAATTGATTTTAAGGATATTTACATAATTGAAACCCCCGTATCGCAAAATCCACTCCCTCACTGACCCCCTCGTCTCCCGATACAGACGGAAGAGTAACCCCTTGGATACCACTTCCTAGGCCTGAGCAAATATTAAGTTTACAGTCAACCTATAATCTGAAAGTATTTATAATAGTCGTATTTTAATAGCATCTAAAGAGCACCGTATTAGCAGTATAAACATAGATATGCGTACACATTAATTTAAAGTAAAAGAAAAGAAATTTAAAATTCTACGTTCAAAAGTTATTGTTTTCCCACCCCTTAACCCTACTGCGCTTAAGATTTGCCCGGTTCAACTTAGGTAAATATCATTAAAACAATTTTACCAGAATATGATAGAATTGATTTTAAGGATATTTACATAATTGAAACCCCCGTATCGCAAAATCCACTCCCTCACTGACCCCCTCGACTCTTGATACAGGCGGAAGAGTAACTCCTTGGCTACCACTTCCTAGGCCTGAGCAAATATTAAGTTTACAGTCAACCATTAATCTGAAAGTATTTATAATAGACGTATTTTAATAGCATCTAAAGAGCACCGTATTATTATCAGTATAAACTTAGTTTTGTGTACACATTACTTTAAACTAAAAATAAAATTTAAAATTCTGAGTTAAAAGGTTATTAATTTCTCACCCCTTAACCCTACTGCGCTTAAGATTTGCCCTTTTCAACTTTGGTAAATATTCTTAAACCAATTTTACAAGAATATGATAGAATATATTTTAAGGATATTTACATAATTGAAACCCCCGTATCGCAAAATCCACTCCCTCACTGACTCCCTCGTCTCTTGATACAGACGGAAGAGTAACCCCTTGGCTACCACTTCCTAGGCCTAAGCAAATCTTAAGTTTACAGTCAACATTTAATATGAAAGTATATATAATAGTCATTATATTTTAATAGCATCTAAAGTGCACCATATTATCAGTATAAAAATAATTATGCGTACACATTAATTTAAAGTAAAAGAAAAGAAATTTAAAATTCTAGGTTCAAAAGTTATTGCTTTCCCACCCCTTAACCCTACTGCGCTTAAGATTTGCCCGGTTCAACTTTGGTAAATATCCTTATAACAATTTTACCAGAATATGATAGAATTGATTTTAAGAATTATTACATAATTGAAACCCCCGTATCGCAAAATCCACTCCCTCACTGACCCCCTCGACTCTTGATACAGACGGAAGAGTAACCCCTTGGCTACCACTTCCTAGGCCTGAGCAAATATTAAGTTTACAGTGAACCATTAATCTGAAAGTATTTATAATAGTCGTATTTTAATAGCATCTAAAGAGCACCGTATTATTATCAGTATAAACTTAGTTTTGCGTACACATTAATTTAAACTAAAAATAAAATATAAAATTCTAAGTTTAAAGGTTAGTTTTCCCACCCCTTAACCCTACTGCGCTTAAGATTTGCCCGGTTCAGCTTTGGTAAATATCCTTATAACAATTTTACCAGAATATGATAGAATTGATTTTAAGAATATTTACATAATTGAAACCCCCGTATCGCAAAATCCACTCCCTCACTGACCCCCTCGACTCTTGATACAGACGGAAGAGTAACCCCTTGGCTACCACTTCCTAGGCCTGAGCAAATATTAAGTTTACAGTCAACCATTAATCTGAAAGTATTTATAATAGTCGTATTTTAATAGCATCTAAAGAGCACCGTATTATTATCAGTATAAACATAGTTTTGCGTACACATTACTTTAAACTAAAAATAAAATTTAAAATTCTAAGTTAAAAGGTTATTAATTTCCCACCCCTTAACCCTACTGCGCTTAAGATTTGCCCGGTTCAACTTTGGTAAATATTCTTAAAACAATTTTATAAGAATATGATAGAATATATTTTAAGGATATTTACATAATTGAAACCCCCGTATCGCAAAATCCACTCCCTCACTGACCCCCTCGACTCTTGATACAGACGGAAGAGTAACCCCTTGGCTACCACTTCCTAGGCCTAAGCAAATGTTAAGTTTACAGTCAACCTTTAATATGAAAGTATATATAATAGTCATTATATTTTAATAGCATCTGAAGTGCACCGTATTAGCAGTATAAACATAGTTATGCGTACACATTAATTTAAAGTAAAAGAAAAGAAATTTAAAATTCTAGGTTCAAAAGTTATTGTTTTCCCACCCCTTAACCCTACTGCGCTTAAGATTTGCCCGGTTCAACTTTGGTAAATATCCTTATAACAATTTTACCAGAATATGATAGAATTTATTTTAAGAATATTTACATAATTGAAACACCCGTATCGCAAAATCCACTCCCTCACTGACCCCCTCGACTCTTGATACAGACGGAAGAGTAACCCCTTGGCTACCACTTCCTAGGCCTGAGCAAATATTAAGTTTACAGTCAACCATTAATCTGAAAGTACTTATAATAGTCGTATTTTAATAGCATCTAAAGAGCACCGTATTATTATCAGTATAAACATAGTTTTGCGTACACATTACTTTAAACTAAAAATAAAATTTAAAATTCTGAGTTAAAAGGTTATTAATTTCTCACCCCTTAACCCTACTGCGCTTAAGATTTGCCCTTTTCAACTTTGGTAAATATTCTTAAAACAATTTTATAAGAATATGATAGAATATATTTTAAGGATATTTACATAATTGAAACCCCCGTATCGCAAAATCCACTCCCTCACTGACTCCCTCGTCTCTTGATACAGACGGAAGAGTAACCCCTTGGCTACCACTTCCTAGGCCTAAGCAAATCTTCAGTTTACAGTCAACATTTAATATGAAAGTATATATAATAGTCATTATATTTTAATAGCATCTGAAGTGCACCGTATTAGCAGTATAAACATAGTTATGCGTACACATTAATTTAAAGTAAAAGAAAAGAAATTTAAAATTCTAGGTTCCAAAGTTATTGTTTTCCCACCCCTTAACCCTATTGCGCTTAAGATATGCCCGGTTCAACTTTGGTAAATATCATTAAAACAATTTTACCAGAATATGATAGAATTGATTTTAAGGATATTTACATAATTGAAACCCCCGTATCGCAAAATCCACTCCCTCACTGACCCCCTCGTCTCTTGATACAGACGGAAGTGTAACCCCTTGGCTACCACTTCCTAGGCCTAAGCAAATCTTAAGTTTACAGTCAACCTTTAATAGGAAAGTATATATAATAGTCATATTTTAATAGCATCTAAAGTGCACCGTATTATCAGTATAAACATAGTTATGCGTACACATTAATTTAAAGTAAAAGAAAAGAAATTTAAAATTCTAGGTTCAAAAGTTATTGTTTTCCCACCCCTTAACCCTACTGCGCTTAAGATTTGCCCGGTTCAACTTTGGTAAATATCCTTATAACAATTTTACCAGAATATGATAGAATTGATTTTAAGAATATTTACATAATTGAAACCCCCGTATCGCAAAATCCACTCCCTCACTGACCCCCTCGACTCTTGATACAGACGGAAGAGTAACCCCTTGGCTACCACTTCCTAGGCATGAGCAAATATTAAGTTTACAGTCAACCATTAATCTGAAAGTATTTATAATAGTCGTATTTTAATAGCATCTAAAGAGCACCGTATTATTATCAGTATAAACATAGTTTTGCGTACACATTACTTTAAACTAAAAATAAAATTGAAAATTCTAAGTTAAAAGGTTATTAATTTCCCACCCCTTAACCCTACTGCGCTTAAGATTTGCCCGGTTCAACTTTGGTAAATATTCTTAAAACAATTTTATAAGAATATGATAGAATATATTTTAAGGATATTTACATAATTGAAACCCCCGTATCGCAAAATCCACTCCCTCACTGACCCCCTCGACTCTTGATACAGACGGAAGAGTAACCCCTTGGCTACCACTTCCTAGGCCTAAGCAAATCTTAAGTTTACAGTCAACCTTTAATATGAAAGTATATATAATAGTCATTATATTTTAATAGCATCTGAAGTGCACCATATTAGCAGTATAAACATAGTTATGCGTACACATTAATTTAAAGTAAAAGAAAAGAAATTTAAAATTCTAGGTTCAAAAGTTATTGTTTTCCCACCCCTTAACCCTACTGCGCTTAAGATATGCCCGGTTCAACTTTGGTAAATATCATTAAAACAATTTTACCAGAATATGATAGAATTGATTTTAAGGATATTTACATAATTGAAACCCCCGTATCGCAAAATCCACTCCCTCACTGACCCCCTCGTCTCTTGATACAGACGGAAGTGTAACGCCTTGGCTACCACTTCCTAGGCCTAAGCAAATCTTAAGTTTACAGTCAACCTTTAATAGGAAAGTATATATAATAGTCATATTTTAATAGCATCTAAAGTGCACCGTATTATCAGTATAAACATAGTTATGCGTACACATTAATTTAAAGTAAAAGAAAAGAAATTTAAAATTCTAGGTTCAAAAGTTATTGTTTTCCCACCCCTTAACCCTACTGCGCTTAAGATTTGCCCGGTTCAACTTTGGTAAATATCCTTATAACAATTTTACCAGAATATGATAGAATTGATTTTAAGAATATTTACATAATTGAAACCCCCGTATCGCAAAATCCACTCCCTCACTGACCCCCTCGACTCTTGATACAGACGGAAGAGTAACCCCTTGGCTACCACTTCCTAGGCCTAAGCAAATCTTAAGTTTACAGTCAACCTTTAATATATAAGTATATATAATAGTCATAATATTTTAATAGCATCTAAATTGCACCGTATTAGCAGTATAAACATAATTATGCGTACACATTAATTTAAAGTAAAAGAAAAGAAATTTAAAATTCTAGGTTCAAAAGTTATTGTTTTCCCACCCCTTAACCCTACTGCGCTTAAGATTTGCCCGGTTCAACTTTGGTAAATATCCTTATAACAATTTTACCAGAATATGATAGAATTTATTTTAAGAATATTTACATAATTGAAACCCCCGTATCGCAAAATCCACTCCCTCACTGACCCCCTCGACTCTTGATACAGACGGAAGAGTAACCCCTTGGGTACCACTTCCTAGTCCTGAGCAAATATTAAGTTTACAGTCAACCATTAATCTGAAAGTATTTATAATAGTCGTATTTTAATAGCATCTAAAGAGCACCGTATTATTATCAGTATAAACATAGTTTTGCGTACACATTACTTTAATCTAAAAATAAAATTTAAAATTCTAAGTTTAAAGGTTAGTTTTCCCACCCCTTAACCCTACTGCGCTTAAGATTTGCCCGGTTCAACTTTGGTAAATATCCTTATAACAATTTTACCAGAATATGATAGAATTGATTTTAAGAATATTTACATAATTGAAACCCCCGTATCGCAAAATCCACTCCCTCACTGACCCCCTCGACTCTTGATACAGACGGAAGAGTAACCCCTTGGCTACCACTTCCTAGGCCTGAGCAAATATTAAGTTTACAGTCAACCATTAATCTGAAAGTATTTATAATAATCGTATTTTAATAGCATCTAAAGAGCACCGTATTATTATCAGTATAAACATAGTTTTGCGTACACATTACTTTAATCTAAAAATAAAATTTAAAATTCTAAGTTAAAAGGTTATTAATTTCCCACCCCTTAACCCTACTGCGCTTAAGATTTGCCCGGTTCAACTTTGGTAAATATTCTTAAAACAATTTTATAAGAATATGATAGAATATATTTTAAGGATATTTACATAATTGAAACCCCCGTATCGCAAAATCCACTCCCTCACTGACCCCATCGACTCTTGATACAGACGGAAGAGTAACCCCTTGGCTACCACTTCCTAGGCCTAAGCAAATCTTAAGTTTACAGTCAACCTTTAATATGAAAGTATATATAATAGTCATTATATTTTAATAGCATCTGAAGTGCACCGTATTAGCAGTATAAGCATAGTTATGCGTACACATTAATTTAAAGTAAAAGAAAAGAAATTTAAAATTCTAGGTTCAAAAGTTATTGTTTTCCCACCCCTTAACCCTACTGCGCTTAAGATATGCCCGGTTCAACTTTGGTAAATATCATTAAAACAATTTTACCAGAATATGATAGAATTGATTTTAAGGATATTTACATAATTGAAACCCCCGTATCGCAAAATCCACTCCCTCACTGACCCCCTCGTCTCTTGATACAGACGGAAGAGTAACCCCTTGGCTACCACTTCCTAGGCCTGAGCAAATATTAAGTTTACAGTCAACCTGTAATCTGAAAGTATTTATAATAGTCGTATTTTAATAGCATCTAAAGAGCACCGTATTAGCAGTATAAACATAGATATGCGTACACATTAATTTAAAGTAAAAGAAAAGAAATTTAAAATTGTACGTTCAAAAGTTATTGTTTTCCCACCCCTTAACCCTACTGCGCTTAAGATTTGCCCGGTTCAACTTTGGTAAATATCATTAAAACAATTTTACCAGAATATGATAGAATTGATTTTAAGGATATTTACATAATTGAAACCCCCGTATCGCAAAATCCACTCCCTCACTGACCCCCTCGTCTCTTGATACAGACGGAAGTGTAACCCCTTGGCTACCACTTCCTAGGCCTAAGCAAATCTTAAGTTTACAGTCAACCTTTAATAGGAAAGTATATATAATAGTCATATTTTAATAGCATCTAAAGTGCACCGTATTATCAGTATAAACATAGTTATGCGTACACATTAATTTAAAGTAAAAGAAAAGAAATTTAAAATTCTAGGTTCAAAAGTTATTGTTTTCCCACCCCTTAACCCTACTGCGCTTAAGATTTGCCCGGTTCAACTTTGGTAAATATCCTTATAACAATTTTACCAGAATATGATAGAATTGATTTTAAGAATATTTACATAATTGAAACCCCCGTATCGCAAAATCCACTCCCTCACTGACCCCCTCGACTCTTGATACAGACGGAAGAGTAACCCCTTGGCTACCACTTCCTAGGCCTGAGCAAATATTAAGTTTACAGTCAACCATTAATCTGAAAGTATTTATAATAGTCGTATTTTAATAGCATCTAAAGAGCACCGTATTATTATCAGTATAAACATAGATTTGCGTACACATTACTTTAAACTAAAAATAAAATTTAAAATTCTAAGTTAAAAGGTTATTAATTTCCCACCCCTTAACCCTACTGCGCTTAAGATTTGCCCGGTTCAACTTTGGTAAATATTCTTAAAACAATTTTATAAGAATATGATAGAATATATTTTAAGGATATTTACAAAATTGAAACCCCCGTATCGCAAAATCCACTCCCTCACTGACCCCCTCGACTCTTGATACAGACGGAAGAGTAACCCCTTGGCTACCACTTCCTAGGCCTAAGCAAATCTTAAGTTTACAGTCAACCTTTAATATGAAAGTATATATAATATTCATTATATTTTAATAGCATCTGAAGTGCACCGTATTAGCAGTATAAACATAGTTATGCGTACACATTAATTTAAAGTAAAAGAAAAGAAATTTAAAATTCTAGGTTCAAAAGTTATTGTTTTCCCACCCCTTAACCCTACTGCGCTTAAGATATGCCCGGTTCAACTTTGATAAATATCATTAAAACAATTTTACCAGAATATGATAGAATTGATTTTAAGGATATTTACATAATTGAAACCCCCGTATCGCAAAATCCACTCCCTCACTGACCCCCTCGTCTCTTGATACAGACGGAAGTGTAACGCCTTGGCTACCACTTCCTAGGCCTAAGCAAATCTTAAGTTTACAGTCAACCTTTAATAGGAAAGTATATATAATAGTCATATTTTAATAGCATCTAAAGTGCACCGTATTATCAGTATAAACATAGTTATGCGTACACATTAATTTAAAGTAAAAGAAAAGAAATTTAAAATTCTAGGTTCAAAAGTTATTTTTTTCCCACCCCTTAACCCTACTGCGCTTAAGATATGCCCGGTTCAACTTTGGTAAATATCATTAAAACAATTTTACCAGAATATGATAGAATTGATTTTAAGGATATTTACATAATTGAAACCCCCGTATCGCAAAATCCACTCCCTCAGTGACCCCCTCGACTCTTGATACAGACGGAAGAGTAACCCCTTAGCTACCACTTCCTAGGCCAGAGCAAATATTAAGTTTACAGTCAACCATTAATCTGAAAGTATTTATAATAGTCGTATTTTAATAGCATCTAAAGAATACCGTATTATTATCAGTATAAACTTAGTTTTGCGTACACATTAATTTAAACTAAAAATAAAATTTTAAATTCTAAGTTTAAAGGTTAGTTTTCCCACCCCTTAACCCTACTGCGCTTAAGATTTGCCCGGTTCAACTTTGGTAAATATCCTTATAACAATTTTACCAGAATATGATAGAATTGATTTTAAGAATATTTACATAATTGAAACCCCCGTATCGCAAAATCCACTCCCTCACTGACCCCCTCGACTCTTGATACAGACGGAAGAGTAACCCCTTGGCTACCACTTCCTAGGCCTGAGCAAATATTAAGTTTACAGTCAACCATTAATCAGAAAGTATTTATAATATTCGTATTTTAATAGCATCTAAAGAGCACCGTATTATTATCAGTATAAACATAGTTTTGCGTACACATTACTTTAAACTAAAAATAAAATTTAAAATTCTAAGTTAAAAGGTTATTAATTTCCCACCCCTTAACCCTACTGCGCTTAAGATTTGCCCGGTTCAACTTTGGTAAATATTCTTAAAACAATTTTATAAGAATATGATAGAATATATTTTAAGGATATTTACATAATTGAAACCCCCGTATCGCAAAATCCACTCCCTCACTGACCCCCTCGACTCTTGATACAGACGGAAGAGTAACCCCTTGGCTACCACTTCCTAGGCCTAAGCAAATCTTAAGTTTACAGTCAACCTTTAATATGAAAGTATATATAATAGTCATAATATTTTAATAGCATCTAAATTGCACCGTATTAGCAGTATAAACATAGTTATGCGTACACATTAATTTAAAGTAAAAGAAAAGAAATTTAAAATTCTAGGTTCAAAAGTTATTGTTTTCCCACCCTTTAACCCTACTGCGCTTAAGATTTGCCCGGTTCAACTTTGGTAAATATCCTTATAACAATTTTACCAGAATATGATAGAATTTATTTTAAGAATATTTACATAATTGAAACCCCCGTATCGCAAAATCCACTCCCTCAGTGACCCCCTCGACTCTTGATACAGACGGAAGAGTAACCCCTTAGCTACCACTTCCTAGGCCAGAGCAAATATTAAGTTTACAGTCAACCATTAATCTGAAAGTATTTATAATAGTCGTATTTTAATAGCATCTAAAGAATACCGTATTATTATCAGTATAAACTTAGTTTTGCGTACACATTAATTTAAACTAAAAATAAAATTTTAAATTCTAAGTTTAAAGGTTAGTTTTCCCACCCCTTAACCCTACTGCGCTTAAGATTTGCCCGGTTCAACTTTGGTAAATATCCTTATAACAATTTTACCAGAATATGATAGAATTGATTTTAAGAATATTTACATAATTGAAACCCCCGTATCGCAAAATCCACTCCCTCACTGACCCCCTCGACTCTTGATACAGACGGAAGAGTAACCCCTTGGCTACCACTTCCTAGGCCTGAGCAAATATTAAGTTTACAGTCAACCATTAATCTGAAAGTATTTATAATAGTCGTATTTTAATAGCATCTAAAGAGCACCGTATTATTATCAGTATAAACATAGTTTTGCGTACACATTACTTTAAACTAAAAATAAAATTTAAAATTCTAAGTTAAAAGGTTATTAATTTCCCACCCCTTAACGCTACTGCGCTTAAGATTTGCCCGGTTCAACTTTGGTAAATATTCTTAAAACAATTTTATAAGAATATAATAGAATATATTTTAAGGATATTTACATAATTGAAACCCCCGTATCGCAAAATCCACTCCCTCACTGACCCCCTCGACTCTTGATACAGACGGAAGAGTAACCCCTTGGCTACCACTTCCTAGGCCTAAGCAAATCTTAAGTTTACAGTCAACCTTTAATATGAAAGTATATATAATAGTCATTATATTTTAATAGCATCCGAAGTGCACCGTATTAGCAGTATAAACATAGTTATGCATACACATTAATTTAAAGTAAAAGAAAAGAAATTTAAAATTCTAGGTTCAAAAGTTATTGTTTTCCCACCCCTTAACCCTACTGCGCTTAAGATATGCCCGGTTCAACTTTGGTAAATATCATTAAAACAATTTTACCAGAATATGATAGAATTGATTTTAAGGATATTTACATAATTGAAACCCCCGTATCGCAAAATCCACTCCCTCACTGACCCCCTCGACTCTTGATACAGACGGAAGAGTAACCCCTTGGCTACCACTTCCTAGGCCTAAGCAAATCTTAAGTTTACAGTCAACCTTTAATATGAAAGTATATATAATAGTCATAATATTTTAATAGCATCTAAATTGCACCGTATTAGCAGTATAAACATAGTTATGCGTACACATTAATTTAAAGTAAAAGAAAAGAAATTTAAAATTCTAGGTTCAAAAGTTATTGTTTTCCCACCCCTTAACCCTACTGCGCTTAAGATTTGCCCGGTTCAACTTTGGTAAATATCCTTATAACAATTTTACCAGAATATGATAGAATTTATTTTAAGAATATTTACATAATTGAAACCCCCGTATCGCAAAATCCACTCCCTCACTGACCCCCTCGACTCTTGATACAGACGGAAGAGTAACCCCTTAGCTACCACTTCCTAGGCCTGAGCAAATATTAAGTTTACAGTCAACCATTAATCTGAAAGTATTTATAATAGTCGTATTTTTATAGCATCTAAAGAGCACCGTATTATTATCAGTATAAACTTAGTTTTACGTACACATTAATTTAAACTAAAAATAAAATATAAAATTCTAAGTTTAAAGGTTAGTTTTCCCACCCCTTAACCCTACTGCGCTTAAGATTTGCCCGGTTCAAGTTTGGTAAATATCCTTATAACAATTTTACCAGAATATGATAGAATTGATTTTAAGAATATTTACATAATTGAAACCCCCGTATCGCAAAATCCACTCCCTCACTGACCCCCTCGACTCTTGATACAGACGGAAGGGTAACCCCTTGGCTACCACTTCCTAGGCCTAAGCAAATCTTAAGTTTACAGTCAACCTTTAATATGAAAGTATATATAATAGTCATAATATTTTAATAGCATCTAAATTGCACCGTATTAGCAGTATAAACATAGTTATGCGTACACATTAATTTAAAGTAAAAGAAAAGAAATTTAAAATTCTAGGTTCAAAAGTTATTGTTTTCCCACCCCTTAACCCTACTGCGCTTAAGATTTGCCCGGTTCAACTTTGGTAAATATCCTTATAACAATTTTACCAGAATATGATAGAATTTATTTTAAGAATATTTACATAATTGAAACCCACGTATCGCAAAATCCACTCCCTCACTGACCCCCTCGACTCTTGATACAGACGGAAGAGTAACCCCTTAGCTACCACTTCCTAGGCCAGAGCAAATATTAAGTTTACAGTCAACCATTAATCTGAAAGTATTTATAATAGTCGTATTTTAATAGCATCTAAAGAGCACCGTATTATTATCAGTATAAACTTAGTTTTGCGTACACATTAATTTAAACTAAAAATAAAATTTAAAATTCTAAGTTTAAAAGTTAGTTTTCCCACCCCTTAACCCTACTGCGCTTAAGATTTGCCCGGTTCAACTTTGGTAAATATCATTAAAACAATTTTACAAGAATATGATAGAATTGATTTTAAGGATATTTACATAATTGAAACCCCCGTATCGCAAAATCCACTCCCTCACTGACCCCCTCGACTCTTGCTACAGACGGAAGAGTAACCACTTGGCTACCACTTCCTAGGCCAGAGCAAATATTAAGTTTACAGTCAACCATTAATCTGAAAGTATATATAATAGTCATTATATTTTAATAGCATCTGAAGTGCACCGTATTAGCAGTATAAACATAGTTATGCGTACACATTAATTTAAAGTAAAAGAAAAGAAATTTAAAATTCTAGGTTCAAAAGTTATTGTTTTCCCACCCCTTAACCCTACTGCGCTTAAGATATGCCCGGTTCAACTTTGGTAAATATCATTAAAACAATTTTACCAGAATATGATAGAATTGATTTTAAGGATATTTACATAATTGAAACCCCCGTATCGCAAAATCCACTCCCTCACTGACCCCCTCGTCTCTTGATACAGACGGAAGAGTAACCCCTTGGCTACCACTTCCTAGGCCTGAGCAAATATTAAGTTTACAGTCAACCATTAATCTGAAAGTATTTATAATAGTCGTATTTTAATAGCATCTAAAGTGCACCGTATTAGCAGTATAAACATAGTTATGCGTACACATTAATTTAAACTAAAAATAAAATTTTAAATTCTAAGTTTAAAAGTTAGTTTTCCCACCCCTTAACCCTACTGCGCTTAAGATTTGCCCGGTTCAGCTTTGGTGAATATCCTTATAACAATTTTACCAGAATATGATAGAATTGATTTTAAGAATATTTACATAATTGAAACCCCCGTATCGCAAAATCCACTCCCTCACTGCCCGGTTCAACTTTGGGAAATATCCTTATAACAATTTTACCAGAATATGATTTTAACAATATTTACATAATTGAAACCCCCGTATCGCAAAATCCACTCCCTCACTGACCCCCTCGTCTCTTGATACAGACGGAAGAGCTATCCTTGGCTACCACTTCCTAGGCCTGAGCAAATATTAAGTTTACAGTCAACCATTAATCTGAAAGTATTTATAATAGTCGTATTTAATAGCATCTAAAGAGTACAGTATTATTATCAGTATAAACTTAGTTTTGTGTACACATTACTTTAAACTAAAAATAAAATTTAAAATTCTGATTAAAAGGTTATTAATTTCTCACCCCTTAACCCTACTGCGCTTAAGATTTGCCCTTTTCAACTTTGGTAAATATTCTTAAAACAATTTTACAAGAATATGATAGAATATATTTTAAGGATATTTAAATAATTAAAACCCCCGTATCGCAAAATCCACTCCCTCAATGACCCCCTCGACTCTTGATACAGACGGAAGAGTAACCCCTTGGCTACCACTTCCTAGGCCTAAGCAAATCTTAAGTTTACAGTCAACCTTTAATATGAAAGTATATATAATAGTCATTATATTTTAATAGCATCTGAAGTGCACCGTATTAGCAGTATAAACATAGTTATGCGTACACATTAATTTAAAGTAAAAGAAAAGAAATTTAAAATTCTAGGTTCAAAAGTTATTGTTTTCCCACCCCTTAACCCTACTGCGCTTAAGATATGCCCGGTTCAACTTTGGTAAATATCATTAAAACAATTTTACCAGAATATGATAGAATTGATTTTAAGGATATTTACATAATTGAAACCCCCGTATCGCAAAATCCACTCCCTCACTGACCCCCTCGTCTCTTGATACAGACGGAAGAGTAACCCCTTGGCTACCACTTCCTAGGCCTGAGCAAATATTAAGTTTACAGTCAACCATTAATCTGAAAGTATTTATAATAGTCGTATTTTAATAGCATCTAAAGAGCACCGTATTAGCAGTATAAACATAGTTATGCGTACACATTAATTTAAAGTAAAAGAAAAGAAATTTAAAATTCTAGGTTCAAAAGTTATTGTTTTCCCACCCCTTAACCCTACTGCGCTTAAGATTTGCCCGGTTCAACTTTGTTAAATATCGTTATAACAATTTTACCAGAATATGATAGAATTGATTTTAAGAATATTTACATAATTGAAACCCCCGTATCGCAAAATCCACTCCCTCACTGACCCCCTCGACTCTTGATACAGACGGAAGAGTAACCCCTTGGCTACCACTTCCTAGGCCTAAGCAAATCTTAAGTTTACAGTCAACCTTTAATATGAAAGTATATATAATAGTCATAATATTTTAATAGCATCTAAATTGCACCGTATTAGCAGTATAAACATAGTTATGCGTACACATTAATTTAAAGTAAAAGAAAAGAAATTTAAAATTCTAGGTTCAAAAGTTATTGTTTTCCCACCCCTTAACCCTACTGCGCTTAAGATTTGCCCGGTTCAACTTTGGTAAATATCCTTATAACAATTTTACCAGAATATGATAGAATTGATTTTAAGAATATTTACATAATTGAAACCCCCGTATCGCAAAATCCACTCCCTCACTGACCCCCTCGACTCTTGATACAGGCGGAAGAGTAACTCCTTGGCTACCACTTCCTAGGCCTGAGCAAATATTAAGTTTACAGTCAACCATTAATATGAAAGTATTTATAATAGACGTATTTTAATAGCATCTAAAGAGTACCGTATTATTATCAGTATAAACTTAGTTTTGCGTACACATTAATTTAAACTAAAAATAAAATTTAAAATTCTAAGTTTAAAAGTTAGTTTTCCCACCCCTTAACCCTACTGCGCTTAAGATTTGCCCGGTTCAACTTTGGTAAATATTCTTAAAACAATTTTACAAGAATATGATAAAATATATTTTAAGGATATTTAAATAATTGAAACCCCCGTATCGCAAAATCCACTCCCTCACTGACCCCCTCGACTCTTGATACAGACGGAAGAGTAACCCCTTGGCTACCACTTCCTAGGCCTAAGCAAATCTTAAGTTTACAGTCAACCTTTAATATGAAAGTATATATAATAGTCATTATATTTTAATAGCATCTGAAGTGCACCGTATTAGCAGTATAAACATAGTTATGCGTACACATTAATTTAAAGTAAAAGAAAAGAAATTTAAAATTCTAGGTTCAAAAGTTATTGTTTTCCCACCCCTTAACCCTACTGCGCTTAAGATATGCCCGGTTCAACTTTGGTAAATATCATTAAAACAATTTTACCAGAATATGATAGAATTGATTTTAAGGATATTTACATAATTGAAACCCCCGTATCGCAAAATCCACTCCCTCACTGACCCCCTCGTCTCTTGATACAGACGGAAGAGTAACCCCTTGGCTACCACTTCCTAGGCCTGAGCAAATATTAAGTTTACAGTCAAACATTAATCTGAAAGTATTTATAATAGTCGTATTTAATAGCATCTAAAGAGTACAGTATTATTATCAGTATAAACTTAGTTTTGCGTACACATTAATTTAAACTAAAAATAAAATTTAAAATTCTAAGTTTAAAAGTTAGTTTTCCCACCCCTTAACCCTACTGCGCTTAAGATTTGCCCGGTTCAACTTTGGTAAATATTCTTAAAACAATTTTACAAGAATATGATAGAATATATTTTAAGGATATTTAAATAATTGAAACCCCCGTATCGCAAAATCCACTCCCTCACTGACCCCCTCGACTCTTGATACAGACGGAAGAGTAACCCCTTGGCTACCACTTCCTAGGCCTAAGCAAATCTTAAGTTTACAGTCAACATTTAATATGAAAGTATATATAATAGTCATTATATTTTAATTGCATCTAAAGTGCACCGTATTATCAGTATAAACATAGTTATGCGTACACATTAATTTAAAGTAAAAGAAAAGAAATTTAAAATTCTAGGTTCAAAAGTTATTGTTTTCCCACCCCTTAACCCTACTGCGCTTAAGATTTGCCCGGTTCAACTTTGGTAAATATCCTTATAACAATTTTACCAGAATATGATAGAATTGATTTTAAGAATATTTACATAATTGAAACCCCCGTATCGCAAAATCCACTCCCTCACTGACCCCCTCGACTCTTGATACAGACGGAAGAGTAACCCCTTGGCTACCACTTCCTAGGCCTAAGCAAATCTTAAGTTTACAGTCAACCTTTAATATGAAAGTATATATAATAGTCATAATATTTTAATAGCATCTAAATTGCACCGTATTAGCAGTATAAACATAGTTATGCGTACACATTAATTTAAAGTAAAAGAAAAGAAATTTAAAATTCTAGGTTCAAAAGTTATTGTTTTACCACCCCTTAACCCTACTGCGCTTAAGATTTGCCCGGTTCAACTTTGGGAAATATCCTTATAACAATTTTACCAGAAGATGATTTTAAGAATATTTATATAATTGAAACCCCCGTATCGCAAAATCCACTCCCTCACTGACCCCCTCGTCTCTTGATACAGACGGAAGAGTAACCCCTTGGCTACCACTTCGTAGGCCTGAGCAAATATTAAGTTTACAGTCAACCATTAATCTGAAAGTATTTATAATAGTCGTATTTTAATAGCATCTAAAGTGCACCGTATTAGCAGTATAAACATAGTTATGCGTACACATTAATTTAAACTAAAAATAAAATTTTAAATTCTAAGTTTAAAAGTTAGTTTTCCCACCCCTTAACCCTACTGCGCTTAAGATTTCCCCGATTCAACTTTGGTGAATATCCTTATAACAATTTTACCAGAATATGATAGAATTGATTTTAAGAATATTTACATAATTGAAACCCCCGTATCGCAAAATCCACTCCCTCACTGCCCGGTTCAACTTTGGGAAATATCCTTATAACAATTTTACCAGAATATGATTTTAACAATATTTACATAATTGAAACCCCCGTATCGCAAAATCCACTCCCTCACTGACCCCCTCGTCTCTTGATACAGACGGAAGAGCTACCCTTGGCTACCACTTCCTAGGCCTGAGCAAATATTAAGTTTACAGTCAACCATTAATCTGAAAGTATTTATAATAGTCGTATTTAATAGCATCTAAAGAGTACAGTATTATTATCAGTATAAACTTAGTTTTGTGTACACATTACTTTAAACTAAAAATAAAATTTAAAATTCTGAGTTAAAAGGTTATTAATTTCTCACCCCTTAACCCTACTGCGCTTAAGATTTGCCCCTTTCAACTTTGGTAAATATTCTTAAAACAATTTTACAAGAATATGATAGAATTGATTTTAAGGATATTTACATAATTGAAACCCCCGTATCGCAAAATCCACTCCCTCACTGACCCCCTCGTCTCTTGATACAGACGGAAGAGTAACCCCTTGGCTACCACTTCGTAGGCCTGAGCAAATATTAAGTTTACAGTCAAACATTAATCTGAAAGTATTTATAATAGTCGTATTTAATAGCATCTAAAGAGTACAGTATTATTATCAGTATAAACTTAGTTTTGCGTACACATTAAT
This sequence comes from Maratus speciosus, assembly GCA_963932465.1. Classification (NCBI taxonomy): domain Eukaryota; kingdom Metazoa; phylum Arthropoda; class Arachnida; order Araneae; family Salticidae; genus Maratus; species Maratus speciosus. The sequence goes on from OZ010798.1 coordinate 362,918,827, forward strand.
TTAAACTAAAAATAAAATTTAAAATTCTAAGTTTAAAAGTTAGTTTTCCCACCCCTTAACCCTACTGCGCTTAAGATTTGCCCGGTTCAACTTTGGTAAATATTCTTAAAACAATTTTACAAGAATATGATAGAATATATTTTAAGGATATTTAAATAATTGAAACCCCCGTATCGCAAAATCCACTCCCTCACTGACCCCCTCGACTCTTGATACAGACGGAAGAGTAACCCCTTGGCTACCACTTCCTAGGCCTAAGCAAATCTTAAGTTTACAGTCAACATTTAATATGAAAGTATATATAATAGTCATTATATTTTAATTGCATCTAAAGTGCACCGTATTATCAGTATAAACATAGTTATGCGTACACATTAATTTAAAGTAAAAGAAAAGAAATTTAAAATTCTAGGTTCAAAAGTTATTGTTTTCCCACCCCTTAACCCTACTGCGCTTAAGATTTGCCCGGTTCAACTTTGGTAAATATCCTTATAACAATTTTACCAGAATATGATAGAATTGATTTTAAGAATATTTACATAATTGAAACCCCCGTATCGCAAAATCCACTCCCTCACTGACCCCCTCGACTCTTGATACAGACGGAAGAGTAACCCCTTGGCTACCACTTCCTAGGCCTAAGCAAATCTTAAGTTTACAGTCAACCTTTAATATGAAAGTATATATAATAGTCATAATATTTTAATAGCATCTAAATTGCACCGTATTAGCAGTATAAACATAGTTATGCGTACACATTAATTTAAAGTAAAAGAAAAGAAATTTAAAATTCTAGGTTCAAAAGTTATTGTTTTACCACCCCTTAACCCTACTGCGCTTAAGATTTGCCCGGTTCAACTTTGGGAAATATCCTTATAACAATTTTACCAGAAGATGATTTTAAGAATATTTATATAATTGAAACCCCCGTATCGCAAAATCCACTCCCTCACTGACCCCCTCGTCTCTTGATACAGACGGAAGAGTAACCCCTTGGCTACCACTTCCTAGGCCTGAGCAAATATTAAGTTTACAGTCAACCATTAATCTGAAAGTATTTATAATAGTCGTATTTTAATAGCATCTAAAGTGCACCGTATTAGCAGTATAAACATAGTTATGCGTACACATTAATTTAAACTAAAAATAAAATTTTAAATTCTAAGTTTAAAAGTTAGTTTTCCCACCCCTTAACCCTACCGCGCTTAAGATTTCCCCGATTCAACTTTGGTGAATATCCTTATAACAATTTTACCAGAATATGATAGAATTGATTTTAAGAATATTTACATAATTGAAACCCCCGTATCGCAAAATCCACTCCCTCACTGCCCGGTTCAACTTTGGGAAATATCCTTATAACAATTTTACCAGAATATGATTTTAACAATATTTACATAATTGAAACCCCCGTATCGCAAAATCCACTCCCTCACTGACCCCCTCGTCTCTTGATACAGACGGAAGAGCTACCCTTGGCTACCACTTCCTAGGCCTGAGCAAATATTAAGTTTACAGTCAACCATTAATCTGAAAGTATTTATAATAGTCGTATTTAATAGCATCTAAAGAGTACAGTATTATTATCAGTATAAACTTAGTTTTGTGTACACATTACTTTAAACTAAAAATAAAATTTAAAATTCTGAGTTAAAAGGTTATTAATTTCTCACCCCTTAACCCTACTGCGCTTAAGATTTGCCCTTTTCAACTTTGGTAAATATTCTTAAAACAATTTTACAAGAATATGATAGAATATATTTTAAGGATATTCACATAATTGAAACCCCCGTATCGCAAAATCCACTCCCTCACTGACTCCCTCGTCTCTTGATATAGACGGAAGAGTAACCCCTTGGCTACCACTTCCTAGGCCTAAGCAAATCTTAAGTTTACAGTCAACCTTTAATATGAAAGTATATATAATAGTCATAATATTTTAATAGCATCTAAATTGCACCGTATTAGCAGTATAAACATAGTTATGCGTACACATTAATTTAAAGTAAAAGAAAAGAAATTTAAAATTCTAGGTTCAAAAGTTATTGTTTTCCCACCCCTTAACCCTACTGCGCTTAAGATTTGCCCGGTTCAACTTTGGTAAATATCCTTATAACAATTTTACCAGAATATGATAGAATTGACTTTAAGAATATTTACATAATTGAAACCCACGTATCGCAAAATCCACTCCCTCACTGACCCCCTCGACTCTTGATACAGACGGAAGAGTAACCCCTTGGCTACCACTTCCTAGGCCTGAGCAAATATTAAGTTTACAGTAAACCATTAATATGAAAGTATTTATAATAGACGTATTTTAATAGCATCTAAAGAGTACCGTATTATTATCAGTATAAACTTAGTTTTGCGTACACATTAATTTAAACTAAAAATAAAATTTAAAATTCTAAGTTTAAAAGTTAGTTTTCCCACCCCTTAACCCTACTGCGCTTAAGATTTGCCCGGTTCAACTTTGGTAAATATTCTTAAAACAATTTTACAAGAATATGATAGAATATATTTTAAGGATATTTAAATAATTGAAACTCCCGTATCGCAAAATCCACTCCCTCACTGACCCCCTCGACTCTTGATACAGACGGAAGAGTAACCCCTTGGCTACCACTTCCTAGGCCTAAGCAAATCTTAAGTTTACAGTCAACCTTTAATATGAAAGTATATATAATAGTCATTATATTTTAATAGCATCTGAAGTGCACCGTATTAGCAGTATAAACATAGTTATGCGTACACATTAATTTAAAGTAAAAGAAAAGAAATTTAAAATTCTAGGTTCAAAAGTTATTGTTTTCCCACCCCTTAACCCTACTGCGCTTAAGATATGCCCGGTTCAACTTTGGTAAATATCATTAAAACAATTTTACCAGAATATGATAGAATTGATTTTAAGGATATTTACATAATTGAAACCCCCGTATCGCAAAATCCACTCCCTCACTGACCCCCTCGTCTCTTGATACAGACGGAAGAGTAACCCCTTGGCTACCACTTCCTAGGCCTGAGCAAATATTAAGTTTACAGTCAACCATTAATCTGAAAGTATTTATAATAGTCGTATTTAATAGCATCTAAAGAGTACAGTATTATTATCAGTATAAACTTAGTTTTGTGTACACATTACTTTAAACTAAAAATAAAATTTAAAATTCTGAGTTAAAAGATTATTAATTTCTCACCCCTTAACCCTACTGCGCTTAAGATTTGCCCTTTTCAACTTTGGTAAATATTCTTAAAACAATTTTACAAGAATATGATAGAATATATTTTAAGGATGTTTACATAATTGAAACCCCCGTATCGCAAAATCCACTCCCTCACTGACTCCCTCGTCTCTTGATACAGACGGAAGAGTAACCCCTTGGCTACCACTTCCTAGGCCTAATCAAATCTTAAGTTTACAGTCAACATTTAATATGAAAGTATATATAATAGTCATTATATTTTAATAGCATCTAAAGTGCACCATATTATCAGTATAAAAATAGTTATGCGTACACATTAATTTAAAGTAAAAGAAAAGAAATTTAAAATTCTAGGTTCAAAAGTTATTGCTTTCCCACCCCTTAACCCTACTGCGCTTAAGATTTGCCCGGTTCAACTTTGGTAAATATCCTTATAACAATTTTACCAGAATATGATAGAATTGACTTTAAGAATATTTACATAATTGAAACCCCCGTATCGCAAAATCCACTCCCTCACTGACCCCCTCGACTCTTCATACAGACGGAAGAGTAACCCCTTGGCTACCACTTCCTAGGCCTGAGCAAATATTAAGTTTACAGTCAACCATTAATCTGAAAGTATTTATAATAGTCGTATTTTAATAGCATCTAAAGAGCACCGTATTATTAAATGTATAAACATAGGTTTGCGTACACATTACTTTAAACTAAAAATAAAATTTAAAATTCTAAGTTAAAAGGTTATTAATTTCTCACCCCTTAACCCTACTGCGCTTAAGATTTGCCCGGTTCAACTTTGGTAAATATCCTTATAACAATTTTACCAGAATATGATAGAATTGACTTTAAGAATATTTACATAATTGAAACCCCCGTATCGCAAAATCCACTCCCTCACTGACCCCCTCGACTCTTGATACAGACGGAAGAGTAACCCCTTGGCTACCACTTCCTAGGCCTAAGCAAATCTTAAGTTTACAGTCAACCTTTAATATGAAAGTATATATAATAGTCATTATATTTTAATAGCATCTGAAGTGCACCGTATTAGCAGTATAAACATAGTTATGCGTACACATTAATTTAAAGTAAAAGAAAAGAAATTTAAAATTCTAGGTTCAAAAGTTATTGTTTTCCCACCCCTTAACCCTACTGCGCTTAAGATATGCCCGGTTCAACTTTGGTAAATATCATTAAAACAATTTTACCAGAATATGATAGAATTGATTTTAAGGATATTTACATAATTGAAACCCCCGTATCGCAAAATCCACTCCCTCACTGACCCCCTCGTCTCTTGATACAGACGGAAGAGTAACCCCTTGGCTACCACTTCCTAGGCCTGAGCAAATATTAAGTTTACAGTCAACCATTAATCTGAAAGTATTTATAATAGTCGTATTTTAATAGCATCTAAAGAGCACCGTATTAGCAGTATAAACATAGTTATGCGTACACATTAATTTAAAGTAAAAGAAAAGAAATTTAATATTCTAGGTTCAAAAGTTATTGTTTTCCCACCCCTTAACCCTACTGCGCTTAAGATTTGCCCGGTTCAACTTTGGTAAATATCCTTATAACAATTTTACCAGAATATGATAGAATTGATTTTAAGAATATTTACATAATTGAAACCCCCGTATCGCAAAATCCACTCCCTCACTGACCCCCTCGACTCTTGATACAGACGGAAGAGTAACCCCTTGGCTACCACTTCCTAGGCCTAAGCAAATCTTAAGTTTACAGTCAACCTTTAATATGAAAGTATATATAATAGTCATAATATTTTAATAGCATCTAAATTGCACCGTATTAGCAGTATAAACATAGTTATGCGTACACATTAATTTAAAGTAAAAGAAAAGAAATTTAAAATTCTAGGTTCAAAAGTTATTGTTTTCCCACCCCTTAACCCTACTGCGCTTAAGATTTGCCCGGTTCAACTTTGGTAAATATCATTAAAACAATTTTACCAGAATATGATAGAATTGATTTTAAGGATATTTACATAATTGAAACCCCCGTATCGCAAAATCCACTCCCTCACTGACCCCCTCGTCTCTTGATACAGACGGAAGTGTAACCCCTTGGCTACCACTTCCTAGGCCTAAGCAAATCTTAAGTTTACAGTCAACCTTTAATAGGAAAGTATATATAATAGTCATATTTTAATAGCATCTAAAGTGCACCGTATTATCAGTATAAACATAGTTATGCGTACACATTAATTTAAAGTAAAAGAAAAGAAATTTAAAATTCTAGGTTCAAAAGTTATTGTTTTCCCACCCCTTAACCCTACTGCGCTTAAGATTTGCCCGGTTCAACTTTGGTAAATATCCTTATAACAATTTTACCAGAATATGATAGAATTGATTTTAAGAATATTTACATAATTGAAACCCCCGTATCGCAAAATCCACTCCCTCACTGACCCCCTCGACTCTTGATACAGACGGAAGAGTAACCCCTTGGCTACCACTTCCTAGGCCTGAGCAAATATTAAGTTTACAGTCAACCATTAATCTGAAAGTATTTATAATAGTCGTATTTTAATAGCATCTAAAGAGCACCGTATTATTATCAGTATAAACATAGTTTTGCGTACACATTACTTTAAACTAAAAATAAAATTTAAAATTCTAAGTTAAAAGGTTATTAATTTCCCACCCCTTAACCCTACTGCGCTTAAGATTTGCCCGGTTCAACTTTGGTAAATATTCTTAAAACTATTTTATAAGAATATGATAGAATATATTTTAAGGATATTTACATAATTGAAACCCCCGTATCGCAAAATCCACTCCCTCACTGACCCCCTCGACTCTTGATACAGACGGAAGAGTAACCCCTTGGCTACCACTTCCTAGGCCTAAGCAAATCTTAAGTTTACAGTCAACCTTTAATATGAAAGTATATATAATAGTCATAATATTTTAATAGCATCTAAATTGCACCGTATTAGCAGTATAAACATAGTTATGCGTACACATTAATTTAAAGTAAAAGAAAAGAAATTTAAAATTCTAGGTTCAAAAGTTATTGTTTTCCCACCCTTTAACCCTACTGCGCTTAAGATTTGCCCGGTTCAACTTTGGTAAATATCCTTATAACAATTTTACCAGAATATGATAGAATTTATTTTAAGAATATTTACATAATTGAAACCCCCGTATCGCAAAATCCACTCCCTCAGTGACCCCCTCGACTCTTGATACAGACGGAAGAGTAACCCCTTAGCTACCACTTCCTAGGCCAGAGCAAATATTAAGTTTACAGTCAACCATTAATCTGAAAGTATTTATAATAGTCGTATTTTAATAGCATCTAAAGAATACCGTATTATTATCAGTATAAACTTAGTTTTGCGTACACATTAATTTAAACTAAAAATAAAATTTTAAATTCTAAGTTTAAAGGTTAGTTTTCCCACCCCTTAACCCTACTGCGCTTAAGATTTGCCCGGTTCAACTTTGGTAAATATCCTTATAACAATTTTACCAGAATATGATAGAATTGATTTTAAGAATATTTACATAATTGAAACCCCCGTATCGCAAAATCCACTCCCTCACTGACCCCCTCGACTCTTGATACAGACGGAAGAGTAACCCCTTGGCTACCACTTCCTAGGCCTGAGCAAATATTAAGTTTACAGTCAACCATTAATCTGAAAGTATTTATAATAGTCGTATTTTAATAGCATCTAAAGAGCACCGTATTATTATCAGTATAAACATAGTTTTGCGTACACATTACTTTAAACTAAAAATAAAATTTAAAATTCTAAGTTAAAAGGTTATTAATTTCCCACCCCTTAACCCTACTGCGCTTAAGATTTGCCCGGTTCAACTTTGGTAAATATTCTTAAAACAATTTTATAAGAATATAATAGAATATATTTTAAGGATATTTACATAATTGAAACCCCCGTATCGCAAAATCCACTCCCTCACTGACCCCCTCGACTCTTGATACAGACGGAAGAGTAACCCCTTGGCTACCACTTCCTAGGCCTAAGCAAATCTTAAGTTTACAGTCAACCTTTAATATGAAAGTATATATAATAGTCATTATATTTTAATAGCATCCGAAGTGCACCGTATTAGCAGTATAAACATAGTTATGCATACACATTAATTTAAAGTAAAAGAAAAGAAATTTAAAATTCTAGGTTCAAAAGTTATTGTTTTCCCACCCCTTAACCCTACTGCGCTTAAGATATGCCCGGTTCAACTTTGGTAAATATCATTAAAACAATTTTACCAGAATATGATAGAATTGATTTTAAGGATATTTACATAATTGAAACCCCCGTATCGCAAAATCCACTCCCTCACTGACCCCCTCGACTCTTGATACAGACGGAAGAGTAACCCCTTGGCTACCACTTCCTAGGCCTAAGCAAATCTTAAGTTTACAGTCAACCTTTAATATGAAAGTATATATAATAGTCATAATATTTTAATAGCATCTAAATTGCACCGTATTAGCAGTATAAACATAGTTATGCGTACACATTAATTTAAAGTAAAAGAAAAGAAATTTAAAATTCTAGGTTCAAAAGTTATTGTTTTCCCACCCCTTAACCCTACTGCGCTTAAGATTTGCCCGGTTCAACTTTGGTAAATATCCTTATAACAATTTTACCAGAATATGATAGAATTTATTTTAAGAATATTTACATAATTGAAACCCCCGTATCGCAAAATCCACTCCCTCACTGACCCCCTCGACTCTTGATACAGACGGAAGAGTAACCCCTTAGCTACCACTTCCTAGGCCTGAGCAAATATTAAGTTTACAGTCAACCATTAATCTGAAAGTATTTATAATAGTCGTATTTTTATAGCATCTAAAGAGCACCGTATTATTATCAGTATAAACTTAGTTTTACGTACACATTAATTTAAACTAAAAATAAAATATAAAATTCTAAGTTTAAAGGTTAGTTTTCCCACCCCTTAACCCTACTGCGCTTAAGATTTGCCCGGTTCAAGTTTGGTAAATATCCTTATAACAATTTTACCAGAATATGATAGAATTGATTTTAAGAATATTTACATAATTGAAACCCCCGTATCGCAAAATCCACTCCCTCACTGACCCCCTCGACTCTTGATACAGACGGAAGGGTAACCCCTTGGCTACCACTTCCTAGGCCTAAGCAAATCTTAAGTTTACAGTCAACCTTTAATATGAAAGTATATATAATAGTCATAATATTTTAATAGCATCTAAATTGCACCGTATTAGCAGTATAAACATAGTTATGCGTACACATTAATTTAAAGTAAAAGAAAAGAAATTTAAAATTCTAGGTTCAAAAGTTATTGTTTTCCCACCCCTTAACCCTACTGCGCTTAAGATTTGCCCGGTTCAACTTTGGTAAATATCCTTATAACAATTTTACCAGAATATGATAGAATTTATTTTAAGAATATTTACATAATTGAAACCCCCGTATCGCAAAATCCACTCCCTCACTGACCCCCTCGACTCTTGATACAGACGGAAGAGTAACCCCTTGGCTACCACTTCCTAGGCCTGAGCAAATATTAAGTTTACAGTCAACCATTAATCTGAAAGTATTTATAATAGTCGTATTTTAATAGCATCTAAAGAGCACCGTATTATTATCAGTATAAACTTAGTTTTGCGTACACATTAATTTAAACTAAAAATAAAATTTAAAATTCTAAGTTTAAAAGTTAGTTTTCCCACCCCTTAACCCTACTGCGCTTAAGATTTGCCCGGTTCAACTTTGGTAAATATCATTAAAACAATTTTACAAGAATATGATAGAATTGATTTTAAGGATATTTACATAATTGAAACCCCCGTATCGCAAAATCCACTCCCTCACTGACCCCCTCGACTCTTGATACAGACGGAAGAGTAACCCCTTGGCTACCACTTCCTAGGCCAGAGCAAATATTAAGTTTACAGTCAACCATTAATCTGAAAGTATATATAATAGTCATTATATTTTAATAGCATCTGAAGTGCACCGTATTAGCAGTATAAACATAGTTATGCGTACACATTAATTTAAAGTAAAAGAAATTTAAAATTCTAGGTTCAAAAGTTATTGTTTTCCCACCCCTTAACCCTACTGCGCTTAAGATTTGCCCGGTTCAACTTTGGTAAATATCATTAAAACAATTTTACCAGAATATGATATAATTGATTTTAAGGATATTTACATAATTGAAACCCCCGTATCGCAAAATCCACTCCCTCACTGACCCCCTCGTCTCTTGATACAGACGGAAGAGTAACCCCTTGGCTACCACTTCCTAGGCCTAAGCAAATCTTAAGTTTACAGTCAACCTTTAATAGGAAAGTATATATAATAGTCATTATATTTTAATAGCATCTAAAGTGCACCATATTATCAGTATAAAAATAGTTATGCGTACACATTAATTTAAAGTAAAAGAAAAGAAATTTAAAATTCTAGGTTCAAAAGTTATTGCTTTCCCACCCCTTAACCCTACTGCGCTTAAGATTTGCCCGGTTCAACTTTGGTAAATATCTTTATAACAATTTTACCAGAATATGATAGAATTGATTTTAAGAATATTTACATAATTGAAACCCCCGTATCGCAAAATCCACTCCCTCACTGACCCCCTCGACTCTTGATACAGACGGAAGAGTAACCCCTTGGCTACCACTTCCTAGGCCTGAGCAAATATTAAGTTTACAGTCAACCATTAATCTGAAAATATTTATAATAGTCGTATTTTAATAGTATCTAAAGAGCACCGTATTATTATCAGTATAAACTTAGTTTTGCGTACACATTAATTTAAACTAAAAATAAAATTTTAAATTCTAAGTTTAAAAGTTAGTTTTCCCACCCCTTAACCCTACTGCGCTTAAGATTTGCCCGGTTCAACTTTGGTGAATATCCTTATAACAATTGTACCAGAATATGATAGAATTGATTTTAAGAATATTTACATAATTGAAACCCCCGTATCGCAAAATCCACTCCCTCACTGACCCCCTCGACTCTTGATACAGACGGAAGAGTAACCCCTTGGCTACCACTTCCTAGGCCTGAGCAAATATTAAGTTTACAGTCAACCATTAATCTGAAAGTATTTATAATAGTCGTATTTTAATAGCATCTAAAGAGCACCGTATTATCAGTATAAACTTAGTTTTGCGTACACATTAATTTAAACTAAAAATAAAATTTTAAATTCTAAGTTTAAAAGTTAGTTTTCCCACTCCTTAACCCTACTGCGCTTAAGATTTGCCCGGTTCAACTTTGGTGAATATCCTTATAACAATTTTACCAGAATATGATAGAATTGATTTTAAGAGTATTTACATAATTGAAACCCCCGTATCGCAAAATCCACTCCCTCACTGACCCCCTCGACTCTTGATACAGACGGAAGAGTAACCCCTTGGCTACCACTTCCTAGGCCTAAGCAAATCTTAAGTTTACAGTCAACCTTTAATATAAAAGTATATATAATAGTCATTATATTTTAATAGCATCTAAAGTGCACCGTATTAGCAGTATAAACATAGTTATGCGTACACATTAATTTAAAGTAAAAGAAAAGAAATTTAAAATTCTAGTTTCAAAAGTTATTGTTTTACCACCCCTTAACCCTACTGCGCTTAAGATTTGCCCGGTTCATCTTTGGGAAATATCCTTATAACAATTTTACCAGAATATGATTTTAAGAATATTTACATAATTGAAACCCCCGTATCGCAAAATCCACTCCCTCACTGACCCCCTCGTCTCTTGATACAGACGGAAGAGTAACCCCTTGGCTACCACTTCCTAGGCCTGAGCAAATATTAAGTTTACAGTCAACCATTAATCTGAAAGTATTTATAATAGTCGTATTTTAATAGCATCTAAAGTGCACCGTATTAGCAGTATAAACATAGTTATGCGTACACATTAATTTAAAGTAAAAGAAATTTAAAATTCTAGGTTCAAAAGTTATTGTTTTCCCACCCCTTAACCCTACTGCGCTTAAGATATGCCCGGTTCAACTTTGGTAAATATCATTAAAACAATTTTACCAGAATATGATAGAATTGATTTTAAGGATATTTACATAATTGAAACCCCCGTATCGCAAAATCCACTCCCTCACTGACCCCCTCGTCTCTTGATACAGACGGAAGAGTAACCCCTTGGCTACCACTTCCTAGGCCTGAGCAAATATTAAGTTTACAGTCAACCATTAATCTGAAAATATTTATAATAGTCGTATTTTAATAGTATCTAAAGAGCACCGTATTATTATCAGTATAAACTTAGTTTTGCGTACACATTAATTTAAACTAAAAATAAAATTTTAAATTCTAAGTTTAAAAGTTAGTTTTCCCACCCCTTAACCCTACTGCGCTTAAGATTTGCCCGTTCAACTTTTGTGAATATCCTTATGACAATTTTACCAGAATATGATAGAATTGATTTTAAGAATATTTACATAATTGAAACCCCCGTATCGCAAAATCCACTCCCTCACTGACCCCCTCGACTCTTGATACAGACGGAAGAGTAACCCCTTGGCTACCACTTCCTAGGCCTGAGCAAATATTAAGTTTACAGTCAACCATTAATCTGAAAGTATTTATAATAGTCGTATTTTAATAGCATCTAAAGAGCACCGTATTATTATCAGTATAAACAGAGTTGCGTACACATTACTTTAAACTAAAAATAAAATTTAAAATTCTAAGTTAAAAGGTTATTAATTTCCCACCCCTTAACCCTACTGCGCTTAAGATTTGCCCGGTTCAACTTTGGTAAATATTCTTAAAACAATTTTACAAGAATATGATAGAATATATTTTAAGGATATTTACATAATTGAAACCCCCGTATCGCAAAATCCACTCCCTCACTGACCCCCTCGACTCTTGATACAGACGGAAGAGTAACCTCTTGGCTACCACTTCTTAGGCCTGAGCATATCTTAAGTTTACAGTCAACCTTTAATATGAAAGTATATATAATAGTCATTATATTTTAATAGCATCTAAAGTGCACCGTGTTAGCAGTATAAACATAGTAATGCGTACACATTAATTTAAAGTAAAATAAAAGAAATTTAAAATTCTAGGTTCAAAAGTTATTATTTTCCCACCCCTTAACCCTACTGCGCTTAAGATTTGCCCGGTTCAACTTTGGGAAATATCCTTATAACAATTTTACCAGAATATGATTTTAAGAATATTTACATAATTGAAACCCCCGTATCGCAAAATCCACTCCCTCACTGACCCCCTCGTCTCTTGATACAGACGGAAGAGTAACCCCTTGGCTACTCCTAGGCCTGAGCAAATATTAAGTTTACAGTCAACCATTAATCTGAAAGTATTTATAATAGTCGTATTTTAATAGCATCTAAAGAGCACCGTATTAGCAGTATAAACATAGTTATGCGTACACATTAATTTAAAGTAAAAGAAAATAAATTTAAAATTCTAGGTTCAAAAGTTATTGTTTTCCCACCACTTAACCCTACTGCGCTTAAGATTTGCCCGGTTCAACTTTGGTAAATATCATTAAAAATTTTTTACCAGAATATGATAGAATTGATTTTAAGGATATTTACATAATTGAAACCCCCGTATCGCAAAATCCACTCCCTCACTGACCCTCTCGTCTCTTGATAAAGACGGAAGAGTAACCCCTTGGCTACCACTTCCTAGGCCTAAGCAAATCTTAATTTTACAGTCAACCTTTAATATGAAAGTATATATAATAGTCATTATATTTTAATAGCATCTAAATTGCACCGTATTAGCAGTATAAACATAGTTATGCGTACACATTAATTTAAAGTAAAAGAAAAGAAATTTAAAATTCTAGGTTCAAAAGTTATTGTTTTCCCACCCCTTAACCCTACTGCGCTTAAGATTTGCCCGGTTCAACTTTGGTAAATATCATTAAAACAATTTTACCAGAATATGATATAATTGATTTTAAGGATATTTACATAATTGAAACCCCCGTATCGCAAAATCCACTCCCTCACTGACCCCCTCGTCTCTTGATACAGACGGAAGAGTAACCCCTTGGCTACCACTTCCTAGGCCTAAGCAAATCTTAAGTTTACAGTCAACCTTTAACAGGAAAGTATATATAATAGTCATTATATTTTAATAGCATCTAAAGTGCACCATATTATCAGTATAAAAATAGTTATGCGTACACATTAATTTAAAGTAAAAGAAAATAAATTTAAAATTCTAGGTTCAAAAGTTATTGCTTTCCCACCCCTTAACCCTACTGCGCTTAAGATTTGCCCGGTTCAACTTTGGTAAATATCCTTATAACAATTTTACCAGAATATGATAGAATTGATTTTAAGAATATTTACATAATTGAAACCCCCGTATCGCAAAATCCACACCCTCACTGACCCCCTCGACTCTTGATACAGACGGAAGAGTAACCCCTTAGCTACCACTTCCTAGGCCAGAGCAAATATTAAGTTTACAGTCAACCATTAATCTGAAAGTATTTATAATAGTCGTATTTTAATAGCATCTAAAGAGTACCGTATTATTATTAGTATAAACTTAGTTTTGCGTACACATTAATTTAAACTAAAAATAAAATTTAAAATTCTAAGTTTAAAGGTTAGTTTTCCCACCCCTTAACCGCTTAAGATTTGCCCTGTTCAACTTTGGTGAATATCCTTATAACAATTTTACCAGAATATGATAGAATTGATTTTAAGGAAATTTACATAATTGAAACGCCCGTATCGCAAAATCCACTCCCTCACTGACCGCCTCGACTCTTGATACAGACGGAAGAGTAACCCCTTGGCTACCACTTCCTAGGCCTGAGCAAATATTAAGTTTACAGTCAACCATTAATCTGAAAGTATTTATAATAGTCGTATTTTAATAGCATCTAAAGAGCACCGTATTATTATCAGTATAAACATAGTTTTGCGTACACATTACTTTAAACTAAAAATAAAATTTAAAATTCTAAGTTAAAAGGTTATTAATTTCCCACCCCTTAACCCTACTGCGCTTAAGATTTGCCCGGTTCAACTTTGGTAAATATTCTTAAAACAATTTTACAAGAATATGATAGAATATATTTTAAGGATATTTACATAATTGAAACCCCCGTATCGCAAAATCCACTCCCTCACTGACCCCCTCGACTCTTGATACAGACGGAAGAGTAACCCCTTGGCTACCACTTCCTAGGCCTAAGCAAATCTTAAGTTTACAGTCAACCTTTAATAGGAAATTATATATAATAGTCATATTTTAATAGCATCTAAAGTGCACCGTATTATCAGTATAAACATAGTTATGCGTACACATTAATTTAAAGTAAAAGAAAAGAAATTTAAAATTCTAGGTTCAAAAGTTATTGTTTTTCCACCCCTTAACCCTACTGCGCTTAAGATTTGCCCGGTTCAACTTTGGTAAATATCATTAAAACAATTTTACCAGAATATGATAGAATTGATTTTAAGGATATTTACATAATTGAAACCCCCGTATCGCAAAATCCACTCCCTCACTGACCCCTCGTCTCTTGATACAGACGGAAGAGCAACCTCTTGGCTACCACGTCCTAGGCCTGATCTCTACTTCTATTTTATTTACTCCATCTACGTATATACATATATCTATATCTCTGTTATCACTATCACGTATACATCTGCGCCTTTCTTTGCGTACGTACTGCAACTAAATATAATAGAAGAAAGTCACTGGTATCAAACGATTGGAAACAAAGTCTACTTTTTATTTATGTATATAAAATTTACTTAGGGGGGCATCTACAAATTAAAACCAGAGCAAACTTTGTTTTTACATTAAAGCAGAATTTGAAAAAAATATAATTGAAACATATGGGTTTACAATAGTCGAAACATATTAAGCGAGTGAAATGGTACTGTTGGCAAGAAATTATACAATAGAAGTGACAGTCATTCTGTAGCATTTCAACAATCGGTTACGGAACTTCAATTCGGATACAGCCCCGAAAATACGCTCATTTTAAAATAATTAATTTCTGGGAAACTAATCGTGCGAATTTAATGAAAATTCGAATTTAGGCTAATTGTGAAGTATGTAGAATTTATTTATGGTGTTAAACTTGCGTAAAGCTATACAAAAAAAATCAAAGTTTGGGTTCGCAGATGGCCCCCTAAGCAAATTTTAATCATTTAAAAGTAGACTCTTTCCAATTGTTTGGTACTAGTAACTTTCTTCTGCAATAATTTGTTGCAGAATTTGTAAAGGGTGTTTACTTTTTTCCAACGACTGTACATACCCCCCCCCCCCCCGCCCCATGCAACAATAAACTTAATTATACATTTAAAATGAGATATTTTCTAGAAGAAAAACTAATTTTGGTTATTTATACCACAACCGATATTGTGCTAGTTTTCCTACATTTACTCTCCTTGCGGCAATAAAATTAATAAGTGTCTTCTAGAAAAAGTATTTTTTATTATTTACGGAACAACCGATATTACGCCAGCTTAGTTTCTCGCTATGTATTTTGGAACGCCAAATTTACCACTTATGAATCCTGAAGAAATCGATATGGAACTACCACCAAAACATGCTCTTTCCGACAAAATAATTATAAAAATCCGGTCATCTATTCAAAAAATATGCGTGGACATAATTAAAAAATATATACACACAAATTCTGTAAAGATTTTTTGAAAATCGGTTAAAAATGATAAAATATTTAAAACTTTACTTTTAACACAAATAATTTAGACTTCGATGCTTACTCGCAGTAAATGTGTTTTGAAGATGAAATACACAGTGTCCTTATTTAATAACTGTTCTAAATGAGGTTTTACAAAGTTTTTCTCAAAGCTGCATTTCTGCCGTTCACTGTTCATCTAAAAATGGTGATTGCATTTCGTCGATCCATCTACATTTCCCATTGTTGCTTTATTTGTCATCTGACATATTAACCATTCACAAAAATTAATCATAATGCAAGAAAGACTTTCAATTGTTATGCCGTTTAATACCTTAATCGTTATAAGCGGCAGATTTTCATTCTTACGTCAGCGTTAAATATTTTCGTTTAGTTTGAAGATTTTCACCGTCGAGATTTCCATTTTTTTTTATGTTATATAAAAGTATTGCAAAAAAATAAATAAAATACGCTGCTATTGGTAAGATTTATTTGTGGAGCAGTGTGGAATATGTCAAAAAATCACAAATAATACTACATAAAATAACGCTATACATTATATAAGATAAAGGAATCAACAAATTTCCGTATATTCGATTGTACTTACTATATTTAACGTTAATTTATCTATATTTAACGTTTTAAGCATACGCACCTACATATGCACACTTACATCATCAGTATCTATATTTCTATGCATTTACAGCAACTATGTTTCTCTGCACATATTCATCTGTCCTTGGATATATACATTTACTCTCCTTGCGGCAATAAAATTAATAAATACACATTAAAAATTGTGTCTTTTGAAAAATTTTAGAAAATCCAAATTTGCCATTTATGGATCCTGAAATATTCGATACTGAACTACCACCAAAACGTCCTCTTTCCAACAAAATAATTGTAAAAATCCGATCATGTATTCAAAAAATTATGTGTGGAATAATTAAAAAATATACATACATTTTGTAAACTTTTTTTGAAAGTCACTTAAAAATGATTAAAATTCAGAAAAAATTTAACTTTTACTTTGAACACTTAAAATAATTGAATTAGATGCTTACTCTCAATAAATGTGTTTTGAAGATGAAATGCAGTGTGTCCTTATTTACCAACTCTTCTAAATAAAGTTTTTCAAAGCTTTTCTCCAAGCTGCACTCCTCATCCCTTCACTGTTAAAGTAAAAATGGTGATTGAATTTCGTCAACCATCTACATTGCCCATTGTTGCTTTATTTGTTATGTGACAGTTTTACCGTTCACAAAAATTAATCATAATGTAAGGAATTCTTTTAATTGTTGTGCCGTTTAATATGATAATTGTTAGAAGCGGCAGATTTTCATTGTTACGTCAGCGTTACATATTTTCGTTTAGTATGAAGATTTTCACCGACGAGATTTCCATTTTTTTACATTATAAATGTATGGCAAAAAAAAAATAAAATAAAATAAGCTGCTATTGGTAAGCTTTATTTGCGAAGCAGTGTGGCTATGTCAAAAAATCACAAATAATACGACATAAAAAAACTATACATTATATAAGAGAAAGGAACCTACACATTTGCGTACATTCATTTGTACTCGCATCTATATTTACCTTTCTAATCATACGCACCTACATACGCATACTTACGCCATGAGTATCTATTACTTCTATGTATTACAGAAATGTTTCTCGGCACATGAACACCTGTCCTTGCATATATACATTTACTCTCCTTGCGGCAATAAGATTAATAAATAAACGTTTAAAATTGTGTCTTTTAGAAAAAAAATAATTTTTATTATTTACACAACTATCGCTATTATATCAGTTTAGTTTCTCGCTATCTATTTGGGAACGCCAAATTTACCACTTATGAATCCTGAAGAAATCGATATGGAACTACCATCAAAACATGCTCTTTCCGACAAAATAATTATACAAATCCAGTCATCTATTCAAAAAATATGCGTGGACATAATTAAAAAATATATACACACAAATTCTGTAAAGTTTTTTTGAAAATCGGTTAAAAATGATAAAATATTTAAAACTTTACTTTTAACACAAATAATTTAGACTTCGATGCTTACTCGCAGTAAATGTGTTTTGAAGATGAAATACACAGTGTCCTTATTTAATAACTGTTCTAAATGAGGTTTTATAAAGTTTTTCTCCAAGCTGCACTCCTGCCGTTTACTGTTAAAGTAAAAATGGTGATTGAATTTTGTCGAACCATCTACATTGCCCATTGTTGCTTTATTTGTTCTGTGACATTTTTACCGTTCACAGAAATTAATCATAATGCAAGAAATTCTTTCAATTGTTGTGCTTTTCAATATCGTGATTGTTATAAGCGGCAGATTTTCATTCTTACGTCAGCGTTAAATATTTTCGTTTAGTTTGAGGATTTTCACCGACGATAATTCCATTTTTTTACGTTCAAGATTTTCACTGAGGAGATCTTAATATAAATGTATCGCAAAAAAAAAAATAAATAAATAAATAAAATAAAATACGCTGCTTGCGGAGCAGTGTGGCTATGTCTAAAAATCACAAATAATACGATATAAAATAACGCTATACATTATATAAGATGAAGGAATCAACATATTTGCGTATATTCAATTGTACTTACATCTATATTTAACTTACTAAGCATACGCACCTAACATATGCACACTTACGTCATCAGTATCTATACTTCTATGCATTTACAGCAACTACGTTTCTCTGCACATATACATCTGTCCTTGCATATATACATTTACTTTCCTTGCGGCAATAAAATTAATAAATACACATTTAAAATTATGTGTCTTCTAGAAAAAATTAATTTTTATTATTTACACAAAAACCGATAATATACCAGTTTAGTTTCACGATCAAAAAATTATGCGTAGTTTTAATTAAAAAATGTGCACAGATTCTGAAACCTTTTTTTGAAAATCGATTAAAAATGATTAAAATTAACAAAAAAAATTAAAACTTTTACTTTGATCACTTAAAATAATTGACTTAGATGCTTACACGCAATAAATGTGTTTTGAAGATGAAATGGAGTGACCTTATTTACTAACACTTCTAAATGAGGTTTTCCAAAGTTATTCTCCAAGCTGCATTCCTGCCGTTCACTGCTCAACTAAAAATGCTTATTGAATTTCATCGAAGCATCTACATTGCCCATTGCTGCTTTATTTGTTATCTGACATTTTTACCGTTAACAAAAAATAATTATAATGCTAGAAATTCTTTCAATTGTTGTGCTGTTTAATATCCTGATTGTTATAAACGGCAGATTTTCATTCTTACGTCAGCATTAAGTATTTTCGTTTAGTTTGAAGATTTTCACCGACGAGATGTCCATTTTGTTTTTACATTCTGGTAACTGAGCAAATTTCATTCCTATGTCAGCATTGAAAATTTCAATTTAGTTTCAAGATTTTCACCGAGATCTTTATATAAAAGTATCGCAAAAAAATAAATAAAATACGCTGCGATTGGTAAGATTTATTTTCGGAGCAGTGTGGCTATGTGAAAAAATCCACAAATAATACGATATAAAATAACTCTATACATTATATAAGATAAAGGGAGTCAACACATTTGCGTATATTCATTTGTACTTACATCTATATTTACCTTTGTAAGCATACGCACGTACATACGCACACTTACGTCATGAGTATCTATACTTCTATGCATTTACAGCAACTATGTTTCTCTGCAGATGTACATCTGTCCTTGCATACATACATTTACTCTCCTTACGGCAGTAAAATTAATAAAAACGCATTTAAAATTATGTGTCTTCTAGAAAAATTTAATTTTTATTATTTACACAATAACCGATATTATACCAGTTTAGTTTCTGGCTATATATTTAGAAAAGCCAAATTTAGCATTTATGGATCCTGAAGTATTCGATTCTGAACTACCACCAAAACGTGCTCTTTCCGACAAAATAATTATAAAAATCCGATTATCTATTCAAAAAATTATGCGTGGACATAGTTAAAAAATACACAAACAGATTCTGTAAACTTTTTTTGAAAATCGGTTAAAAATGATGAAAATTCAGAAAAAAGACTTTTACTTTGAACACTTAAAGTAATTGACTTAGATGCTTACTCGCAATAAATGTGTTTTGAAGATGAAATGCAGAATATCCTTATTTACTAACTCTTCTAACTGAGGATTTCCAAAGTTTTTCTCCAAGCTGCGCTCCTGCCGTTCACTGTTTAACTAAAAATGTTGATTGAATTTTATCGATCCATCTACATTGCCCATTGTTGTTTATTTGTTATCGGAATTTTTTCCCATTAAAAAAATTAATCGTAATGCAAGAAATTATTTCAATTGTTGTGCCGTTTAATACCTTGATTGTTATAAGCGGCAGATTTTCATTCTTACGTCAGCATTAAATATTTTCCTTTAGTTTGAAGATTTTCACCAACGATATTTCCATTATTTTACGTTCTGGTAATTGACAAACTTTCTTTCCTAAGTCAGCATTGAAAATTTCCGTTTAGTTTCAAGATTTTCACTGGGGAGATCTTTATATAAAAGTATCGTAAAAAAATAAATAAAATACGTTGCTATTGGTAAGATTTATTTGCGGAGCAGCGTGACTCTGTCAAAAAATCGAAAATAATCTATGTTAATAAAAGAACAAATCGCTCTGTCTGTCTGTCTGCGTGTCTGACTGTGTGCGATGGCTAGCGAAAACTAGTGCACGTAGAAGTCTGAAAATTCAGATGTTAATAGCCCAACATATGTCCTGATGCACCTGATGCTTAGATTTTTAATTTTTTAAGGGCCTGGGCCCCTGGAAGTTTTTATGCACTAAATTGTTAATAACATGCTTCTTTTCTATCCGATCTTCGTCGTTTTTGGGGTGGATTCTCCTTTCAGTTTCTGCCCCATTTCTACATTTCAGTTAAGAACCCGGCACCCTTACAAGGGGCAGGGCCTCTTGAAGTTTTAGTGCACTAAATTGTTAATAAAATGCCTCTCTTCTATCCGATCTTTTTCCTTTTTTTGGGGGGGGGGGATTCTCCTTTCAGTTTCTGACCCATTTCTACATTTCAGTTAAGACCCTGGAACCCTTGCAAGGGGCCCAGTACAGGTGCTCTTAAAGTTTTAGTGCATTAAATTGTTAACAACATGCCCCTTTTCTATCTGATTTTCTTCATCTTTGGGAGGAATTCTCCTTTCAGTTTCTGCCCCATTTCTACATTTCAGTTAATACCCTGGCACCCTTGCAAGGGGCCCAGTACAGGGTCACTTGAAGTTTTAGCGCAGTAAATTGTTAATAAGATGCCTCTTTTCTATCCAATCTTCTTCGTTATTGGGGTGAATTCTCCTTTCAGTTTCTACCTCGGTTCAACATTTCAGTTGAGACCCTGGCACCCATGCAAGGGTCCCGGTACAGGGCCCCTTGAAGTTTTAGTGCACTAAATTGTTAATAACATGCCTCTTTTCTATCCAATTTTCTTCATTTTTGGGATGAATTCTCCTTTTAGTTTTTGCCCCATTTCTACTTTTCAGTTAAGACCCTGACACCTTTGCAAGGGGCCCAGTACAGGGCCCCTTGAAGTTTTAGTGCACTAAATTGTTAATAAGATGCTTCTTTTCTATCCAATCTTCTTCGTTATTGGGGTGAATTCTCCTTTTAGTTTCTTCACCATTTCTACATTTCATTTAAGATCCAGGCACCCTTGCAAGGCCCCCGGTACAAGGCCCCTTGAAGTTGCACTAAATGTTGAAGTTGTGCACTAAACTGAAAATAAAACTTCTTTTTTATCCGATCTTCTTTTTTGGGATACATTCTCCATTTAGTTATTCTCCCTTTTCTATATCCCAGTTAAGACCATGGTCCCATCTAGGGCCCCGTAGGGCCCTTAAATTTTTTGTGTGCCATGCGTTTTTCACACCCTAATTTTCTCACCTTCGCAGTGCGTAATTTTAAAGTTGCATCTTGAACTCTTCTCCGTAGCCGAACACTCACATATTTTTATTGGGGCCCCAGGGCCCTTTTTAAGCATTTCCCCAATTTTTTTTGCACATTTATTTTAAATTATGTTCTAATGATTAATTCATACCCAATGCTTAATCTCGACTAATTGAAGATCTAAAGTACTAAAACTTTGTAACATGTTTTCATGTTAGGGCCCTGTTCTCAACTATCAGTTGGCCCCTTTTGGGCCCCTATTATAACCCCTTAAAAATAGTCCGATTCACTACCTTTTTTTTTTTTTTTCTAAAAGCATCTTAGGTTCTCCAGCTATTACATGAATGCCAAAAAAAAAAAAAAAAAAAAAAAAAAACATTTCACACTTCAACTACCACCAATTTTGAATATAAATCGCCTTCTTGGGGCCCTTGGTGCATCTCCTTTAAAAATGATCCGAATTCCTTGCAATTTTCTTTACCATAGTTCTAGCGTCCTCAGATTACATTTAAAACTACTAAAAAGTGTATTTATACCGAACTACATGCCACTTAAGTCCCTTCCCCCTTTGGGGCCCGGTACAAGGCCCCTTGAAGCTTTTACACCATAAATTATTAATAAACTGCCCCTCTTAATCCGATCTTTATTTTTTGGAACCATTTTTCCATTTAGTTATTCTCCGGTTTGTATATTCCAGTTAAAATCCTGGGGCACCTTAGGGTCCTGTAGGACCCGATTCGGGGGCCCTTGAACTTTTTGGGTGCTATGCATTTTTTACACCCCAATTACCTCACCTTCTCATTGCATAATTTAAAAATTGAGTCTTGGACTCTTCCCCCTAGACCAACATCCTCATATTTTTATTGGAGCTCTAGGGACCCTTTTTAAGCATTTACCCCATTTTTTCGCATTTCTTTAAAATATTATTCTAATTATTATTTCATAACCTATGATTAATTTTGACTAATTGAAGATCTAAAACGCTAAGTACTAAAACATTTAAACATGTTTTCATATTAGGGCCCTACTCCCAACTATCAGTTGGGCCCTTTTGGCCCCCCTGTTATAGCTCCTTTAAAAATGGTCCGATTCAAGAAATTTTTTTTTCCAAACAACTTCTTAGTTTCTCCAGCTACTACATGAACGACAAAAAAAATTGCAGACTTCAGCTACCACCAATTTTGAATATTAATCGTTTTCTTGGGGCCTTTGTTGCAGCTTCTTTAAAAACTATTCTATTCTATTGCAATTTTCTTTAACATAGTTTTAGCATCTTGCAGCTACTTTAAAACCTGGCCCCAGGGCTCGGTCTTTCTTTATACCTCAGCTACCATCTTTTTCGAACATTAATCTCCTTTTTCAGCATCAAGTCACGTCTACAGCCTTAAATTAAAAATCGCGTTACTTTAAAGGTAACTTTAGATAAGGGATTATTCGTTTATTAAATATCTTATTAATGGTAACAGTAATTCATGAAATTTACAAGGTGAGGAGGCATCATGCACCGCTTGGTGGCGCGTTATTTTCTGGGGTTTAAGGGTCCAATTTCAACGGGATTTGCTTCCTTCAACTTAGATTACAATTCAGCTACTTTCTGTATTATGAAATTTTATCTTAGACTTTAATTACCAAACATTTTCTAACATTAATGGTGCATTCATTTTTTTCTTCTGTGGGCTTGATTCCTACGAGGTTCGGCTCACTCAACTTTGTTTTCGATTGTCTCCGGCACGTGTGGGCACTGCCGGTAAAGTCTGCCATAGGTAGTGGGGATCTAGATTACAGGTTCGTTCGGAAAGAAGTTTGACTGGAACACATTAGACGCTGCGGAAGTCAATTTGGCCTCCGAAATTAGGTTCATTTAAAAGAATATCCAAAGATATAAAATCATACAAACTGCTGCTTTATTGGTAAGATTTATTTGCGAAACAGTGTGGCTATGTTAAAATTTTATAATTTTTTTTATTTTAAAATAAAATCACAAATTGGTATAAAATATAAAATAACTCTGTATATTATAAGATAAAGAAAATTAGACATGTGCGTTTATTAATTTGTGCTAACTTTTCTATGCAAACGCGTCTACATACGCACACTTACGTCATCGGTCTCTATATTTTTATTCATGTACAGCAGCAGTATCCATGTAGAGTATCGCTGCACATGTAGATCTATATTATCAACAACACTTGTACATCTGTCCTCGCATATATACATTTACTCCCCTTGTAAGAATAAAATTAATAAATAAACATTTTAAAGGCGGTATCGTCTAGAAAAACTTAATATTCATTATTTATACAACAACCGATATTAGTTTTCTCTATGCATTTTGGGAAAGCCAAAGTGTGACCTTTGTGGATCTTCAAGAAATCGATACAGAACTACCACAAGAATGTGCTCTTTCCGACCAAAAAAAAAATAAATAAATCTATTTATGTATTAATTAATTAAAAAAATACCCAAAGGCATGTGTGGGCATAATTAAAAAATATCACAAAAAAAATCGGTTAGAAATGATAAAAATCAAAAACTTTAAACTTTGCTTTTAACACTAATAATATAGACTTTTGAAGTTGAAATGCATAATGCCTTCATTTAAGAACTGTTCTAAGTGAGCTAGCTTCTCCTGAGTTTTTTTCATCCTACACGTACGACATAAACTGTTAAATTAAAATAAAGTGACGACTGAATTTAATTGATCAATAAAATTGACCATTGTTGTTTTGTTTATTGCATTGTTACCGCTAGCAAACATTTGTCATAATTCAACAAATACTTTTAATTGTTGTGCAGTTTAATCTCTTGATAGTTGTACATTGTTATAATCGGAAGATATTCATTCTTACGTCACTATTAAAAATTATGGTTTTGTAAATATTTACCGAGGAGATCTCCATTGTTTTACATTAACTTTTATTCCTACGTCAGCATTAAGCATTTCGGTTCTGTGTAAAGATTTTAACTGAGGTGATGTCCATATTAAGGTACCACTAAAAAGAATAAAAGTACACTCGTTATTGGCAAGATTTATTTTCTGAACTGTGTGACTGTTTTAAAATATAATATATATATGTTTTAAACGAAACCACTTTTCAACAGTTGGCGTACGATGTAAAGTAATGTCGATAAACGAATCTACTAATCTGCCTCTATTCAATTTTACTTTCATTTACATTTACCCACTTCATCTACGTTTGTGTTTGCATGTATACATTTACTCCCTATAAACTTAATTATTACGCATTTAAAATGTGGTGTTTTCTAGAAAAAATCTAATTGGAACAAACGTAGTTAACCTAAGTACTTACAGAAAAATTAAATATGCCATTTTTAATTACTGGAAACATCCATACGGCATTACCATCAAAACGTGTCGTTTTCCGAAAAGGAAAAAAAAAAAAAAAGAAATTATAAGTTTCAGAACATCCGTTAAAAAGTTATGCATGAATATATGTTAAGAAATATTCAGAAAGGAAATTATATAACCTTATTTGAAAATCGATTAAAAATGATCAAAAGTAAGCAAAAAACTTGAAAACTATACTTTTAATACTCATAATAATATAAACTAATTTACTTACTACCATTAAATTTGTTTAAAAGATGCTGCCTCCATTTACAAACTTGAGCTTCTCCTGAGTTTTTTACATCCTACACGCACGACGTTCACTGTTAAACTAAAAAAAATTACGACTGATTTTCATTGATAAATAAATTTTGACCATTGTTGTTTTGTTTATTGCATTGTTACCGCTAGCAAACATTTGTCATAATTCAACAAACATTTTTAATTGTTGCGCAGTTTAATCTCTTGATAGTTGTACATTGTTATAATCGGAAGATATTCATTCTTACGTCACTATTAAAAATTATGGATTTGTAAATATTTACCGAGGAGATCTCCATTGTTTTACGTTATCTTTTATTCTTACGTCAGCATTAGGAATTTCATTTTTGTTTAAAGATTTTAACTGAGGTGATGTCCGTATTAAGGTACAATTAAAAAAGAATAAAATTACACTGCGTTATTGGCAAGATTTATTTTCTGAACTGTGTGGCTGTTTTAAAATTTAATATAGTATATACACACACACACACACACACACACACACATATATATATATATATTTTAAATGAAACCACTTTTTAACTGTTGGCATATGATATAAAATAATGCCTATAAAGGAATTTACTAATCTGCGTCTATTCAATTTTACTTGCATACGCCATCTACGCTTGTGTTTGCATGTATACATTTACTCCCTATAAACTTAATTATTACGCATTTAAAATGTGGTGTTTTCTAGAAAAAAATCTAATTGGAACAAACGTAGTTAACCTAAGTACTTACAGAAAAATTAAATATGCCATTTTTAATTACTGGAAACATCCATACGGCATTACCATCAAAACGTATCGTTTCCCGAAAAGGAAAAAAAATATTATAAATTTCAGAACATCGGTTAAAAAATTATGCATGGACATATGTTAAGAAATATTCAGAAAGGAAATTGTATAACAAAAATGATCAAAAGTAAGCGAAAGACTGAAAACTATACTTTTAATAGTCATACTAGTATAAACTAATTTACTTACTAGCATTAAATTTGTTTAGAAGATGCTGCCTCCATTTACCAACTTGAGCTTCTCCTGAGTTTTTTCCATCCTACACGCTCGACGTTCACTGTTAAACTAAAAATGACGACTGAATTTCGTTGATCAATACATTTTGACCATTGTTGCATTATTTATTGCATTGCTACCGCTAGCAAACATTTGTCATAATTCAACAAATACTTTTAATTGTTGTGCAGTTTAATCTTATGATAGTTGTACATTGTTATAACCCGAATATATCCATTCTTACGTCACTATTAAAAATTATGGATTAGTAAATATTTACCGAGGAGATCTCCATTGTTTTACGTTATCTTTTATTCTTACGTCAGCATTAAGAATTTCGGTTCTGTTTAAAGATTTTAACTGGGGTGATTTCTGTACAAAGTTACCACTAAAAAGAATATAACTACACTGCGTTATTGACAAGATTTATTTTTTGAACTGTGTGACTGCTTTAAAATGTAATATAATATATATACAGGGTGATTCAAAAAAGATGGGAAAATTTTTAAGAGGTGATAGTACACACCCAAACAAACATTTTGTATCAAAGAATGCATGGTCGAAAACTAAACGTAAAAAAGTTAGAGGGCGCCAAAAGTTATGTTCTTATACGAGGCAAAAACACACAATGAACGATTAAGTTAAGTTACGAAAGCAAATTTAATGGCATTTGATTACAATAAGTGCTCAAAACATTGACCGGCAGCTGTTATGCACGCAGTACAACGGCGAAGAACAGATTGGCGAATTTTCTGAAACACACCAGGCACCACCGCGCTCGCCAGATCTTTCATGTCTCGATTTTTTTTGTGGGGACAGCTAAAGGCTCTTGTGTATGAGACTCCCATTGAATCCGCAGAAGAACTAGTCGCCAAGCTTTCGGCTGCTATAGGGGAAGTTCGCGATATGCCTGGTGTGTTTCAGAAAATTCGCCAATCTGTTCTTCGCCGTTGTACTGCGTGAATAACAGCTGCCGGTCAATGTTTTGAGCACTTATTGTAATCAAATGCCATTAAATTTGTTTTCGTAATTTAACTTAATCGTTCATTGTGTCTTTTGCCTCGTATAAGAACATAACTTTTGGCGCTTTCTAACCTTTTTACGTTTAGTTTTCGACCATGCATTCTTTGATACAAAATGTTTGTTTGGGTGTGTACTATCACCTCTTAAAAATTTTCCCATCTTTTTTTAATCACCCTGTATATATATATATATATATATATATATTTAAAATGAAACCACTTTTCAACAGATGGCGTATGATGTAAAATAATGCCGATACACGAATCTACTAATCTGCGTCTGTTCAATTTCACTTGCATGTACATTTACCTACTTGATCTATGCTTGTGTTTGCATTTACGCTTGTGTTTTGCATACGCTTGTGTATACATTTTCGCCCTATTAACTTAATTATTACGCATTTAAAATGCGGTGTTTCTAGAAAAACATCTAATTTTGACTATTTATGCAACAAACGATCTTATACCAGTTTGGTTTTCCTAAGTACGTAGAGAAAAATTAAATATGCCATTTTTAAATACTGGAAATATCCATATGGAACTACCACCAAAACGTGTCCTTTCCCGAAAAGGAAAAAAAAAAATAAATTTCAGAACGTCTGTTAAAAGGTTATGCGTGGGACGAAATATTCAGAAATGAAACTGTATAACCCTATTTGAAAATCGGTTAAAAATGATCAAAAGTAAGCCAAAAACTGAAAACTACATTTAATTATCAAAATAGTATAAACTAAGTTACTTCCTACCATTGAATTTGTTTAGAAGATGCTGCCTCCATTTACCAACTTTAGCTTCTTCAGAGTTTTATCCATGCTCCACCCACGCCGGTCACTATGCAACTAAAAATGAAGATTGAATTTCGTCGTTTTTTTATTATTTATTGTATTACATTGTTAGCCTAAAACAAGGTCGGCGAACCTTTTTACATCCGCGTCACCGATTTTTTTTTTCAAAAAAGATTTTACGTGACCATGACGTGCCAAGCACCAAAAAATAATTTTGTGGTACAAAATTTCTGGATTTTTGTTTATTTGGATTTAAAAATAAAGGATTAATATACATCTAATAATTGCACTAACATATCTCTCTATTCTAAAAAAAAGTAACTACTGCTGTCACCGCCGCCGCCGCCGGTTTTGAATTTTTTGTGACTGGAGGTCTTTCTTCGTTAATATTAAACAAAATATTGCATACAAAAATATGAAAATAGGTGGAATTATAGAGAAATGTTTGATAAACACGCTGATGCAGACAGTTTTTAAATCGAAGAAATATTTAAAGAGATATTTAATGCTAAAGTTGGACAAAATCATTCCATTAAAAAAGTTTTATAGGAGCAAAAACTGTACATCAGAATTTAATCATTTTTAGATAATTTTATGCGTCAGAATTTCCCGGTGTGCAGACTGCACTCAGTTTATTAATTTGACTCATTTTTTGAGGTTTTATTTCTATTTTAAATTCAAATTTTCAGCATTTCAAGAGATATTTTTTACAAGTTTTAGAAAATTGTATTAATTTAAACTGTTGCCAACAGTATAAACAACGCAAGCAATAATGTTTGTTTCAAATTAAAAATTTAATTTACACGTGACTATTATAAATAGAAAATATAAAAAGCAGGAACTCATTGAAAGTTACGTCATAAAAACTATATTGACACGTGAATTTTAAATGAGAACGAATATTGTAAAATAATAAATTCATTAACTTGCGTTAGAAGTCAAAAATAGGAGAATTTACGTCACATTACACTTATTACGTAAAATGAACAAAAAATAACATTGCAAAACAGTTTAAATTTAAAAATTGCGCGAGACATTTATTTGATAAAGATGATCATAATATTTCATTTCTAACAAAAGTATTTTGACGTGAATATTAAAAAGAGAAAAAAAAGTTTGGTGAAAATTACGTCAGATTATAATTGTCAGATTCAAATTATAATTCAATCTTCCGAAATCTTTTTAAAGCCGATCAAATTAGCGTGCTGTTAGAGTCTGTGGTGTCTGAATGGGGGTTGACGCGCGTAGCTCGGTAGGGGGCAGAGCCCCCTAGTTTCCTAAAGTAATAAAATGGTGAATGCGATCTCGGTTACGCCAAATATTAATATGGCGTTCAACTTTTACTTTTAGCAGGATGCAAGCTGAATTCGAGTCATCTGGTAAGGTGTTTGGGGTTTCTAATATTTAAGATTTTTGTATCATTTCCCAAAATAATGACCAGCAGGAATTAATAAAGCGAATAATTGTGAAAACTACAAATTTTATACCGAGTCGCTATTATTTCCTCACTGGCAGTTTTACTTACCGGGTGTCCTAAAAAGGACTGACTGATTTTAAAATTCAATAACTTGTAAACGGTGACAGATATTTAAAAAATTCTTGCTGGAGGGTTATGCATAAGGTCAAAAATTGTTTTACATAGATTTTCAATTTTAGTTCGAATTACAAACAATAGATGGCGCTGCGATTAATAGATGCTAAATTCAGGCTCGATTTTTGGTACTTCGTGGCCCGCATAATACATTTCCATCTCCTTTTTCTTCATGGAACAAGAGAAAGGACCAAAAATCGAGCCTGTATTTAGCGACTATTGCTTACAGCGCCATCTATTGTTTGTAAATCGAACTAAAATCGATAATCACTGTAATAAAACTTTTGACCTTATGCATAACCCTCCTGCAAGAAGTCACCGTTTGCAAGTTATTGAATTTTAAAATCAGTCAGTCCTTTTTAGGACACCCGGTATAATGCCTGATATTTTTTTTCTTTATATTCTCCCAACCTTCTCTTAATTTGATAGCTTATTGTGCCCACACTGAAATAGTTTAGAAATTCAATTAGCTGCTTCCCAATAAAAAAAGAAAAGAAAAGAAAAGCCCAGCTTGTATAAATTCGCGTGTTTTGTTTAACTTCTTTCTATTTTGTTTTAGGATCTCAATCAACACTGTGCCGAAAATATTAAATCCCGTGCCAATTTTGGCCGCGTGGCATAGGTTCACTGTCCCTGCCATAAAAAAACATTTGTCAGAATTCAACAAATGATTTTAATTGTTGTGCAGTTTAATCTCATGATTGTTGTACATTGCTATAATAGGAAGATATTCCTTCTTACGTCACTATTAAAAATTTTGGTTCAGTTAGAACAGCCATACTCAACATTTTTATCTCGCGGACCGCAAACATGTGTTTCGACATTAGGCGGGCCGCACCACACTTAAACTAGTATGTTGTGGCCATCACAAAACTTTCTTCTATATAAATCACGTCAATTAAATCATTTAAATAGTACAAGAAATAACAACGATTTAGCACCAATTCATATCAAAGTATATCTGAATTTGAAGTTGGATGAAAATTCGTGTATTAGTTCTTGAGATACAGCTATAGCGGAAATTCTGAAAAAATGTAGCATAGCAGCGCCACCTGTTGAGCAATTTACACCAAAAGTAAACAGCACTAAACCATATCAAGGTATACCTGAGTCTGAAGTTTGTTGAAAATCCAAGCATTAGTTCTTCAGATAAAGCTATTACGGAAATCGCAAAAATACTGCATAGTAGCGCCACCTGTTGAGCGATTTACACCAAACATTAAACAGCACTAATTTATACGTCAATTCATGTCAAGGACTAACTAAATCTGAAGTTTGATGAAAATCTGTGCAATAGTTCTTGAGGTACAGCTCTTGTGGAAATCGTCAAAAATGCAGCACAGCAGCGCCACCTGTTGGGCGATTTACACCAAAAATTAAGCAGCACTAATTTATATAAGGGACTAACTAAATCTGAAGTTTGATGAAAATTGGTGCATTTTTTCTTGAGTTAGAGTTATTGCGATAATCATGAACAATGCAGCATACCAGCGCCACCTGTTGGGCTATTTTTACAGAAAAGTAATCAGCACCAAACTATATCTTGGACTAACTGAATCTGAAGTTTTATGAAAATCCGTGCAGTAGCTCTTGAGATATAGCTATTGCAGAAATCGCGAAATATGCCGCATACCAGCGCCACCTGTTGGGGGATTTTAACCTAAAACTAATCAGGTCTAGTTTATATCAAGGTCTAACTAAGTATGAAGTTTTAGTTTTTGTCACATACAGAATCACAGAGTGACAGAGTGACGGAGTGACAGAGTGACAGACAGACTCACAGACAGACATTTTCTAAAAACCATCAAATCGTGTTCTGGGCATTCTAAAACGTATAAATCCGTCGAAAACCGGAAGTCGAAATTTTTCACGAATCCAATACTTTCTTCTTGTAAAGATAGAAGAAAGTAAAAAGGGGGTTCTTGAAATACTAATATAACAAAGCAATATACAAAGTAAATATTATCAGTATGTTTGAATGTTTGTTGTGGGAAGAAATGCTACCAATAAAGTTTAACACAACGATTTCCAAATAATAAACTTCCTGGTTATATTTCTATTGAAAATGCGACAGAAATTTTGAAATACGGTCTGAAGTGTGTTGGTTGGAAATGATAGTGTAAAAATTCTTTGGTGCCATTTTTTCCGGAGCAAATGTTAAGCATAAAATGTAATAATAAAAAAAAAGCAAAATTTCCAAGTTCTAAAGAAAAAAAAAATCAGAAGATTTTCTTTAATAAATCAGTTTTTTTGCTCATTGTAAGCCCTTTTATTTATTTTTTTATTGTTGAAATATATAGCATAAATTGAATTAATTTGGTATAAAGTTTGATTACTGCTGTTAACATTGAATGTATACAGCACTGTAGCACAACTAGGATTATGCGTAAAAAATTGCTTTTGACCAAGAAATTTGCATTTAAGATGTTTTAATATAATTTTAAATTTATTATAATTACCAGGACAGATTTTGTCTTCGCACCAAACTATATAAAACAACTGTGAAGGTATAATTTTATGAATATCTCAATTTTATGAACATTAATGATTATGTATCTCGGGCAGCACATAGAAGGCCGCCGGGCCACATGCGGCCCGTGGGCAGCAGGTTCAGTATGGTTGAGTTAGAAGATATTCACCGAGGTCTCCATTGTCTTACATTGATATCACTGACAAACTTTCATTCTTACGTCAGCATTAAGAATTTAGATTTCGTTTAAAGATTTTCACTGAGGTGATCTCCATCTTAAGGGGTCTCAGGACTCTTAAAATTCGAAAAATCGTAAAAAAAAGACCGTTTTAAACATATAATATCTTAAAATGTAATTGATTTTAAGACAAAATTTTATATTGGGATGAAAGATGTAAGTATGTT
This sequence comes from Maratus speciosus, assembly GCA_963932465.1. Lineage (NCBI taxonomy): Eukaryota > Metazoa > Arthropoda > Arachnida > Araneae > Salticidae > Maratus > Maratus speciosus. Next base: position 362,951,558 of record OZ010798.1, read on the forward strand.
CTTTTACTTCATGTATTTGAAAAATTACAAGATGCAGAATTAGAATTTACAGTGGACTCCAAAATGTCAGACATTTGACGAGCGGAAAATCGGCATAACAAATTACGCGCACGATTACAAAATAAATTTCGCAACTAGAAGGTAAATTTTGGTTCCTGCTTATGTTTCAGATTGTAATAATTACTCTGAACCTAAATACATTTGTATTTAAAGCATTTTTATATTTTTAATACAAAGTTGTATTTAGTTAATGCAAAATTTAGAAAATTTCAACAGTATAATCACTTATAAAAAATATATTTCTGAACAATAAAAATGAAATTTTAGGTTCAGTTTCTAGAGACTAACATGAAACATGTGTTTTGGAAATTTCATAGATATCGTGTGCGTTTTGCCCAAAAACGTCATTTGGAGAAAATTGACTTCAAAATTTCTGAAACGCTACTTCAGCTATTGAGCGTGTATAATTCTAAAAGCCATAACTTCTGTTCTAATAGGAATTTCAAGGAAACATTTATACCAAAATGTTCAGAAAAGTTAGTAGTTTAATATCTGAAAAAATTAAAATTTTGAAAATTTTAAAGCTTTAAGTGTCCTGAGACCCCTCAAGGTAACCACAAAAAAGAGTAATGTATACTGCTTTATTGGCAAGATTTATTTGCCGAGCAGTGTAGCTATGTTAAAAAAAAGTTATTTTATTTTTAAATAAAACAACATATCAAAATATATGATATAAACTAACGATATGCGTTATAAGAGAAACGAATCTACTCATGTGCATATATTCATTTGCACTTACCCCCCCCCCCCAAAAAAAAAAAAGAAAAAAAAAGCCACACTCCATTCGCCAAATTAAGGCCAGCTTGCTGTTAAACTGCAGCAACGAAATATTTTAAACACTGAAAAGTGGAAAATATAAAGAAAAAGTAGAGCGTAGTATATGTTAAAAAAAAATAAATTATGATTTAATTAAGTAATAATATATTAATTACATTATGATTATACGTTGAGAAAACAATTTAAAAAATCTTAAAAGATCGTTTAAATAATACCTTCTTCCTTCGTTGCCATGTCTTAAAAAAGAAACTGTTAAAAATTGTTTTTTTAAATAAATTCAGTATCTCGTGCTTTTCATCACGCATAAAAAAAAACGGCGAATCTTTCATAATCGGGTTCGGGGCCAAACTAACGGAATTTTTTTGGAAAAAATATTGAAATTAGGCGTGATTTTTCCGATTAACATAGATTGCTTATACGTGGGTGGTTCAATAATTATTGTCCCTAATGTAATAAAATATTTGTACTGCGATGGTTAAAGTGGAATATCGAAGCCTAATCTCTCAAATGCCTATATGCTCAATTTCAGAAATTGAACAGTTGCTGCTATATTAACATAGTTTTGGAGGGAGGGGTGAAGTTTTAAAGACCTATTTTTGGTGGAGTTTTTAAGAAGTGTGTGTGTGTGGGGGGGGGGGGTGAAATGCTGGTTCGGAGCTTATGAGGCTACATTTGGACAGTGGAGGAGATGTGGCTACATCACTATGTACCTGAGTCCAAACGACAGTAGTTACGTCTCATCCACTGTCACAAATTTAGCCTCATAAGCTACAAATCAGCCTTTCATCCCCACTCCCCCGTTTCACTTCTCCCTCCAAAACTATGTAAATATAGCAGCTACGGTTCTGAAATTGAGCATATAGGCATCTAAGACATTAGGGTTCGATATTCCACAACAACCGTCGCAGTACAAATATTTTACATACACTAGGGACAATAATTATTGAACCACCCTCGTATAACAGTGTTTTTTTTTTAACTGTTTTTACTTTTATACTTATTTTTTTCTCGGGTTCTCAAATTTCCTGCTGAACAACGCGAAACTTTCTGACACGTTTTCTGATTTATTTTTAAACGTAAAGGAATAAAATATGCAGGCCTCACTATTGAAGCAATCTGAAGTCGAATGGCGCTTTCCATTGTTTGATAAATTTTTACTTATCGAGTTAAAAGCAATTGTGGTCACGTGACGAACGCTTTTTCTCCTTTCTCGCGGTGTTGCGTCCGGAAATTTGGTTCCAAACTCCAGCTTTGGCAGTATTTTCTGGAAGATCTTCTGTCTTTACCAAAAAATGGAAAATGTCTTTCGATTAGATTGTTTTTGAATAAGAAAACCTGTCAATTTCATGCGCTTCCGAACGAGTATTTTCTGGAAGATCTTCTGTCTTTTCCAAAAAGTGGAAAATGTCTTTTGATTAGATTGTTTCTGAAAAGAAAAACTGCCAATTTCATGCTTTTCCGAACAAAAATGAATTTAATAAATGCATCAGAAAGTAATCCCTTCGGATTTGAGAACTGCTTTAAGGGGGCTCGGGACTCTTAAAGCTCCAAAAGTTTCGAAATTTTAATTTTTTTAACGTGAAACTTCTATATTTTCTGAACATTTTACTATAATAGTTTCCTTGAAATTTCCATTAGAACAGAAGTTATTGCTTTTAGAAATGTGAACGCTCAAGCGGTGTTTCCGAAATTTTGAAGTCATTTTACCCAAAATGACATTTTTAGGCATAACGCGCAAGATATCTCAAAAACTTCTCAATATTTTTTTATGAAATTTTCAAAATATGTTTCATGTTAGTCTGCATAAACTGAACCTAAAATTTCCTTTTCATTGTTTAAAAAATATTTTTTTAGTGGATTATACTGTTGAAATTTTCAAAATTTCATATTAGCTAAATACTAAAAATTTTATGTTAGCTAAATATTAAAAATATAAAAATGCATTAAATGCACATTTATTTAGGTTCAGGGTAATTATTGCAATATGAAGTTTAATTAGGCACTAAAAGTTTCATTCAAGTTGCAAAATTTATTCTGTAATCCTGCGCGTAAACTGTCATACCAATTTTCTGCTGGGCAAATTTCCATGAATATTAATATTAATATAAATATTAATTATGCATCTTGTAATTTTTTAAATATATATGAATTGAAAGAACATACTTATATCTTTCACACGTCTAAAATTTGTGTGTTAAAATCATATACATTTTAAGATATTAAATGTTGAAAATGGTCTGTTTTAATTTTAAGAGTCCTGATAACCCTTAACTTTCACTGGAAGCCGTGCCACGGCGATTATTATTGTGACATTATAGAAAAAGAATGATGATTGAATTAAGCCAAATGCATCCAAATGTTTATCTTTTGTTGTTCTGCTGCAATGGATTAACGAACACGTTTGTTTTCAGATTCAATGTTCGTCGTTATAATGTTCCACTTCACGGAGTACGATGATCAACTTTCAGTTTCATTCAGATGTTCTTTCATGTCTTGTGGTATCGCCCAGTGCTTATCGAATTCAGCTGTTGATTCATGTTCAGTAGCGGCTCATGAGTTTCTTTAAATGGAGGTTCACAGTATACACTAGCCTCCAAAAGTTGCTCCTACAGTGACAAACCACTTTTTGTATTTTCTGTGACGTGGCTGATGGCAAACATTTTACAACTGAATTTATTGTTGGCCGTCTAACTGTCCCTGCGACTAAATCTTCGCTGAAAAATAGGAAGCCAAACATGTTCTTTACATCCTCTAAGTTCAAGGGCAATTCGTCAGGAATTTTCGTAGATATTCAACAAACGGTGTACAATCCAAAACGCCCGGTCACTGTTCCTTAACTTTTGGAGGCTAGTGTATATTGCGAAAAATGAAATAGGCAAGTGTGACTTAATGTACAGTCGTGGAAAAAAAAAGTAAACACCCCTACTAACTCCTCAACAAATTATCGTAGAAGAAAGTTACTGGTACCGAACGATTGGAAATAAAGTCTACTTTTAAATGATGTATATAAAATTTGCTTAGGGGGCATCTACATATTTAAACGAACCATAACTACATTTTTTTCAATGGCAATACCCAATTCTGACAGCATAAATGAACTCTACGCCCTTCAATTAGCCTAAAAACAAATTTTTATGCAATTCGTACCATAAGTTTCCGAGAAATTAATTATTTTAAAACGAGCGTATTTTAAGGGCTGTATCCAAATTAAAGTTCGTTACTCGATTGTTAACCGAGAGAGCCCCCTTCTTGATCAAGGCACCTTATGAAGCCTTTTAGATAACAGGACAGCAGAAGAAATTTCAAAATATCTACTCACTTCTATCATAGACGGCCCCTTAAACCATCATTTTGCCGTTTTTTAAGTATAGAGGAAAAGGTCCAAATACCGGCTACCACATTTGTTTTCAATCTAGATCATACAATTTTCAAAATTAATAAAATAAAAAGTGACAGCAGGGTACCTTGGCACGTCTTACACCTGTTTAGAGAAAAAATATCAGTTTAAAAGGCGTTTTCTGTTTATAAGAAGCAAAATTCCGAAAGTCTTCAAATTTTGTGTTTTTAAAATGGGGTCTAAATGTACCTAAGTTTTTTTCCAAAAAATCACACAAATAGAGCTAATGACAATTATTAAGCAATAAGAATACTATTTTAATAAATTGTATTCATTAATAACATTTCTTAGGCACAGAAAAAATACGCAATTTTTAATAAATAAGTATTTTTGTCAAATTTCTAAAATTCTTTACGACTATCGATCACTGTCTTCTTCCTATTTTTTTTCTAATTTTGTTTTTTAACGTGTAAAACAAAAAAAAAGCTTGCTGATTGAAATGAGAATTATTTTTTCTGAAAAAAATCAAAAGCATAATATCACTCTCTGCGTCGGTATAGTCCCTTTCAACCCACATATCGCATTCTTAACATTGAACTCAGATTCCCCTCCACCATTCTTGTCCACAGAGAAAGCATCCATGCAGAAGACACAAATTTATCATTTTCCTCTGATGGATATTTTCCTTTTTCACTTTTTTAGCCCTCTCGCTGCGTAATTGTTTTATCAAGATAGCTTCAAAAATTGCGTATTTAACCCCTTCGCGACGAACGTCTTTTCAGAATATTTATTCTTTTGTCACCGGTTTTTCAAAACAAAAGTTTTTGTCTTATGTAACCAGAAAAATCATCCGATTAAATAAGGCATAATTTACAATAAAAAAATAACTGGTGGGAATAATCAAGGAGGGTTAATCAGACGTAAAAAAATGCATCCCCGAGGAAATCTCGGGTTGCGCAAATTTTGCTACTTTTACGATGCCCAAGAAAATCTCGGGTTGCGCAGCGAGAGTGTTAAAATAAAATTTCTGCCTCTTTCGCTTGGTTTACTCCATCATTTTTTTCTTTCTCTTCACATTTATTACAGGCAATTTTGTAGTGTCCAGCAGCCCTTTTTTGGAAAGTGATCCGGTAACCAGTGTCGGTCCTGAAGAATTACGGACATGGTTGCTTTTTTCATATTGTGAAATGGGATGGGGACAATTTCTGAACCATTTAATTTAATTTATTAAGTATGGAACTATTTAAATTCATTATTTTCCTCCCCTTCAAGCAAAGCAACCAAGAGAGGTCCAAATACCGGCTAGCCGGTATTTAGACCACTCTAGGTAGCCGGTATTCGGACCACTGCTATGTTTAACTTAAAACCGGTATTACTCATATATATAATAAAATACCAATACTGTGCGAGTGGCAATTGAGAGCTAAATATGTCTAGGAAATAACTTAATCAACAATTCAAGCCAATATACGATCAGTATATTTTTAAAAAATGAGTAACACATATCTGAAAAACTTTTGATGTACCAGATTACGTAGATTCGACATATTTGTATTTACTATTTGTAAATGACACAGACTTCAGCGACGTACTTTTCGTAACTTTCTTCTCTCAATTAAAGTTACAAATTCTGCCTATCACCGCTAGGCTGCGCTGCGCTCAGTTCTCAGAACACCTAGTAGCCGGTATTTGGACCCTAGCCGGTATTTGGACCTTCTCCTCTAATTTGAAAACTATTCGGAAGAAAAATGTGAAATTTCGGATTTTCATAAAGCAGGACTTAATAAATCTAATCCATCAAAAAAATTGTAGGTTGCAATTCATAATTTTTTGAATATTAATTTCATAATTCATAATTCATATCATAAAATTATAAAAATTGCAAATTCAGCATATTTATGTTTGAGCACATTAGTATTATTGCTACTAAAAAAAAATAGCAAATTAGGAGCATAATTTCAGGCGATATAAATAAAAATATGAAAATGTAATTTAATATTAGAAGCACTAAATTTTGAATGTTTATAATTCAAAAACTTATCATTCAAATGACTTGAAATTTGGTGTCTAGGCATAGTTTGAACCGAAGATTTGAAATATCTCGTTAAAATTGGGTATTGCCATTGAAATAAAAAGAGGTTTGGGTTCGTTTTAATATGTAGATGGCCCCCTAAGCAAACTTTATATACATCATTTAAAAGTAGACTTTATTTTCAATCGTTCGGTACTTGTAACTTCCGTCTACGATAATTTGTTGAAGAGTTAATAGGGGGTGTTTACTTTTTTTTTCCAAGACTGTACAGCTTGAAATACATAAGAGTTTTCATAAGTTAAATGAAAACAATGCAACTGAAAGAAATAACAAACATTTATTGCATTTGTAACATTTTGCTTTCTACGAACAAACAAAAATTAACTAACTGAATATAGGAGATACAGAGAGAGATTTTGGATAAACAACAATCTAGAAAAATCCCTGCCGGCCCGGCCTACAGGCAGAGGTAGATTTCGAAGTTAAGTATACTAATTTCACCAACAAAAACTAAATCATTATTAGATATAAATCCACTTTAACAGTTTTATCTGTCTGCTTTTGACGAGTTTTTATTTCCTTTTTATAAAATAGCTGGTTTTATCAGAATCATGTTAAGGCGATATTAAAAAAATATTTTTCCATACTCAACAACTCGAAATTTTCTGGCACATTTTCAGATTAATTTTTAATTTAAAAAAAAATATGAAACATGCCTGACATGATTTTTGAAAAGATTTATAAGCGACCTGTGTTTTTATTTTTCTTTCAATTAATTAAAACTTGATTAATAAACAATTATTTTCTCAGTAGGGCAATATTTTTCGTTTCTAACACAATCGTTTCGGGAAATTCTGTTCAAAATGCCCACTTTGACATCATTTCTTGAAATATATTCTGCCTCTATCAAAAAATCCATCATTACTGTACATTATATAGTTTCTGAATAAGGGAATCTAGCAATTGGATGCGTTTGAGAGCAAAAATGAACTTAAAAATGAGTAAGAAAATAGACAGTTTGAATTTGAATGCACCCATAATAAGATGATTTTTTTCTTCAACCGCTATGTATTTTTAATTTGTTTTTGCTTTAAGAATTGGCCCTATCAAAAACTTGTCTATAGAAATGTTGAAGACAATATTAAGAAGATATATGATAAATTCATGGAGATTTTATATCTTGTGAATTGACGCAGTTATGAAAGTTTTTCTACTTCAACCCACCTTTTTTGTTTTCGTTTTTAATTTTTTTGCGGTACGAATTGGTCCTATCAAAAACTTGTGAATATAAAAGTTGTAGATAATATTAAGGAGATGTATAATAAAATTATTGGATTTGATATTTTGAGAATTGACGAAGTAAGGAATTTTTTTCTCCCAAAACTCCTATTTTTTGCACCCCTTGAGCCTATTTTAAATTTTATCAAAAATCTGTGATGCATGAATTTTTGGCGCTATTTTTAGAAGTAATAAAAACTTTAAACTGATTTGATATGTACAAAAATTAAGAAGTTACGGGGGTTTTTCGGTTTTCACAAAACCCCTCCCTATTTCCATCCCCTTTGTCTGCTTTTGCCCATTAACGAACTTGACCGAGATTTTATGTCCCTTGATTTTATGCATCAGTTTGGAATAGATTTGTGCAGAATTGCGGAAGTTATCGTGTCCAGAAGAAAGTGATAACATAATTGCTTCGGGAAATTCCGTTCAAAATGCCCACTTTGACATAATTTCTTGAAATATATTCTGCCTCTATCAAAAAATCGATCATTGCGGTACATTATATAGTTTCTGAATAAGCGAATCTACCAATTAAATGCGTTTGAGAGCAAAAATGAATTTAAAAATGAGTCAGAAAATAAGCTGTTTGGATTTGAGTGCATCCTTAATGCAATGATTTTTCCAACACAATCCGCTTCGGGAAATTCGGTTCAAAATGCCCACTTTAACAGCATTTTTTTAAATATATTCTGTCTCTATCAAAAAATCGACCATTATAGTACTTTATATAGTTTCTGAGTAAGAAAACGTACCATTTGGAAGCCTTTGAGAGCAAAAATGAATTGTAAAATGAGTCAGAAAATACGCAGTTTGGATTTGAATACACCCTTACTTAGATGATTTTTTTCTTCAACCGCTATGTATTTTTTATTTGTTTTTGCTGTAAGAATTGGTCCTATACAAAACTTGTCTATATAGATGTTGTAGACAATATTAAGAAGATATATGATAAATTCATGGGGAAATCTTTTGAATTGACGGAGTTATGGATTTTTTACTTCTTCAAACCCCCTTTTTGTTTTCGTTTTTAATTTTTTTTGCGGTACGAATTGGTCCTATCAAAAACTTGTGAGTATAAAAATTGTAGATAATATTAAGGAGATTTATAATAAAATTAATTGGAATTGATATCTTGAGAATTGACGAAGTTATGAATTTTTTTCTCCCAAAAACCCTATTTTTTGCACCCCTTGAGCCCATTTTTAACTTTATCAAAAATCTGTGATACATAAAATTTTGGCCCTATTTTTAGAAGTAATAAAAACTTTAAACTGATTTGATATGTACAAAAATTTAGATGTTATGGGGGATTTTCGTTTTTCACAAAACCCCTCCCTATTTCCATCCCCTCGGTCCCATTTTGCCCATTAACGAACTTGACCGAGATTTTATGCCCTTTGATTTTATGTATCAGTTTGGAAGAGATTTGTGCAGAATTGCGGAAGTTATCGTGTCCAGAAGAAAGTGATAACACAATTGCTTCGGGAAATTCCGTTCAAAATGCCCACTTTGACATATTTTTTTGAAATATATTGTGCCTCTATCAAAAAATCGATCATTTCGGTACATTATATAGTTTCTGAATAAGCGACTTTACCAATTAAATGCGTTTGAGAGCAAAAATGAATTTAAAAATGAGTCAGAAAATAAGCAGTTTGGATTTGAGTGCATCCTTAATGCAATGATTTTTCCAACACAATCCGCTTCGGGAAATTCGGTTCAAAATGCCCACTTTAACAGCATTTTTAAAAATATATTCTGCCTGTATCAAAATATCGACCATTACGGTACATTATATAGTTTCTGAGTAAGAAAACGTACCAATTGGAAGCCTTTGAGAGCAAAAATGAATTGTAAAATGAGTCAGAAAATACGCAGTTTGGATTTGAATACACCCTTACTTAGATGATTTTTTTCTTCAACCGCTATGTATTTTTAATTTGTTTTTGCTGTAAGAATTGGTCCTATCCAAAACTTGTCTATATAGATGTTGTAGACAATATTAAGAAGATATATGATAAATTCATGGGGATTTTATATCTTTTGAATTGAAGGAGTTATGGATTTTTTACTTTTTCAAACCCCCTTTTTGTTTTCGTTTTTAATTTTTTTGGGGGGTACGAATTGGTCCTATCAAAAACATGTGAATATACAAGTTGTAGATAATATTAAGGATATTTATAATAAAATTAATTGGAATTGATATCTTGAGAATTGACGAAGTTATGAATTTTTTTCTTCCAAAAACCCTATTTTTTGCGCCCCTTGAGCCCATTTTAAACTTTATCAAAAATCTATGATACATAAATTTTTGGCCCTATTTTTAGAAGTAATAAAAACTTTAAACTGATTTGATATGTACAAAAATTAAGAAGTTATGGGGGGTTTTCGGTTTTCACAAAACCCCTCCCTATTTCCACCCCCTTGGTCCGATTTTGCCCATTAACGAACTTGACCGAGATTTTATGCCCTTTGATTTTATGTATCAGTTTGGAAGAGATTGGTGCAGAATTACGAAAGTTATCGTGTCCAGAAGAAAGTGATATATATAGATAGATAGATAGATAGATATATATATATATAAAGTTTTTTACTGAGGGTGGTTTTGGGTTCTAGGAGTCATGATCGGTGTAGATCTGCAAAAAAATTTCAGAAATTCCAACATAGGAACGATCCCAATAGGTAGTATTTCATACGAAATCTACCTAAAAGAGACAGCAAAATATTGGAGCTCCGTCAAGCTGAAAGCTCTGCGATGGCCCTGGCCGCTTTCGTCCGCATAAGCTGGTTTTAAGCCTTTATTTTTCTCCCTCTAATTTTGTTTTTTAACGTGTAAAACAAAAAAAAAAGCTTGCTGATTGAAATGAGAATTATTTTTTCTGAAAAAAATCAAAAGCATAATATCACTCTCTGCGTCGGTATAGTCCCTTTCAACCCACATATCGCATTCTTAACATTGAACTCAGATTCCCCTCCACCATTCTTGTCCACAGAGAAAGCATCCATGCAGAAGACACAAATTTATCATTTTCCTCTGATGGATATTTTCCTTTTTCACTTTTTTAGCTCTCTCGCTGCGTAATTGTTTTATCAAGATAGCTTCAAAAATTGCGTATTTAACCCCTTCGCGACGAACGTCTTTTCAGAATATTTATTCTTTTGTCACCGGTTTTTCAAAACAAAAGTTTTTGTCTTATTTAACCAGAAAAATCATCCGATTAAATAAGGCATAATTTACAATAAAAAAATAACTGGTGGGAATAATCAAGGAGGGTTAATCAGACGTAAAAAAATGCATCCCCGAGGAAATCTCGGGTTGCGCAAATTTTGCTACTTTTACGATGCCCAAGAAAATCTCGGGTTGCGCAGCGAGAGCGTTAAAATAAAATTTCTGCCTCTTTCGCTTGGTTTACTCCATCATTTTTTTCTTTCTCTTCACATTTATTACAGGCAATTTTGTAGTGTCCAGCAGCACTTTTTTGGAAAGTGATCCGGTAACCAGTGTCGGTCCTGAAGAATTACGGACATGGTTGCTTTTTTCATATTGCGAAATGGGATGGGGACAATTTCTGAACCATTTAATTTAATTTATTAAGTATGGAACTATTTAAATTCATTATTTTCCTCCCCTTCAAGCAAAGCAACCGAGAGAGGTCCAAATACCGGCTAGCCGGTATTTAGACCACTCTAGGTAGCCGGTATTCGGACCACTGCTATGTTTAACTTAAAACCGGTATTACTCATATATATAATAAAATACCAATACTGTGCGAGTGGCAATTGAGAGCTAAATATGTCTAGAAAATAACTTAATCAACAATTCAAGCCAATATACGATCAGTATATTTTTAGAAAATGAGTAACACATATCTGAAAAACTTTTGATGTACCAGATTACGTAGATTCGACACATTTGCATTTACTATTTGTAAATGACACAGACTTCAGCGACGTACTTTTCGTAACTTTCTTCTCTCAATTAAAGTTACAAATTCTGCCTATCACCGCTAGGCTGCGCTGCGCTCAGTTCTCAGAACACCTAGTAGCCGGTATTTGGACCTTCTCCTCTAATTTGAAAACTATTCGGAAGAAAAATGTGAAATTTCGGATTTTCATAAAGCAGGACTTAATAAATCTAATCCATCAAAAAAATTGTAGGTTGCAATTCATAATTTTTTGAATATTAATTTCATAATTCATAATTCATATCATAAAATTATAAAAATTGCAAATTCAGCATATTTATGTTTGGGCACATTAGTATTATTGCTACTCAAAAAAATAGCAAATTAGGAGCATAATTTCAGGCGATATAAATAAAAATATGAAAATGTAATTTAATATTAGAAGCACTAAATTTTGAATGTTTATAATTCAAAAACTTATCATTCAAATGACTTGAAATTTGGTGTCTAGGCATAGTTTGAACCGAAGATTTGAAATATCTCGTTAAAATTGGGTATTGCCATTGAAAAAAAATGAGGTTTGGGTTCGTTTTAATATGTAAAGGCCCCCTAAGCAAACTTTATATACATCATTTAAAAGTAGACTTTATTTTCAATCGTTCGGTACTTGTAACTTCCGTCTACGATAATTTGTTGAAGAGTTAATAGGGGGTGTTTACTTTTTTTTTTCCAAGACTGTACAGCTTGAAATACATAAGAGTTTTCATAAGTTAAATGAAAACAATGCAACTGAAAGAAATAACAAACATTTATTGCATTTGTAACATTTTGCTTTCTACGAACAAACAAAAATTAACTAACTGAATATAGGAGATACAGAGAGAGATTTTGGATAAACAACAATCTAGAAAGAGACAGCAAAATATTGGAGCTCCGTCAAGCTGAAAGCTCTGCGATGGCCCTGGCCGCTTTCGTCCGCATAAGCTGGTTTTAAGCCTTTATTTCTTTTAAACTCAATCATCTGATTTGTAAATAATTCAAACTAGTAATTGTTCCATCTGAGCAAAAATGTGTCCAGGGCGGGACTCGAAGCCAGAACCTTTGGCTTTAATTGTCAATGCTCATCCAATTGGACTATCTGGACGACACCCCAGCCAAACAAATATTGGGTTGGCGTGTATATTGTGTTATTCTTTTACGTGATCCTGTAAATGAACGATGAATATTATGTTCAACATGTTCTATAGTAAGACACCTTAGTGCGCCTTAATAATATATATCAATTTAAATATGTTTGAAATCATTTTAACATCATTAAAACACAGTGCAGACTACTTTTCCTCAAACTGTAATGAGACGGATTATTTTTAGTGTCCCTGTAAATGAACCATAAACTCTAATACTTCGTTTTCATTACAATTTATGCCACAGTCAACCTTATTAACATATATCATTTGCATGGCAATCTGAGTATATTTGCAAAAAGGTAGAGCACGTATAGTTCGCAGGCAGGCAGACAGGCAAACCGAATATATAAACCTTTTTCAACTATGCTGGAAAGTGTTAGAAAGAGATGGCAACAAAACAACCTAATGCTAAAAACAAAATAGGTAAGTAAATAAGAAAGTAAAACCATGCGTCCAGCATAGATTACGCAGCACTTTCCAACACATTCACATTGTTATAATAAAATCTCAGTTTAATAAAGTGAAAAAGGATATCTAAATAAACAATTTGTAAAATGCATAATACATTTGCAAACACATTTTCCCAATTACCATCAATATTCAGAAAAATATCTTAATTTTTCGTGTAACCCTGTATATGGTCTACTAGCTTGTTTAACCCCAAGGGAATTAATGAATTTAATTCTAAAATCAAAATTAAAAATAAATATTCGATTTAGAAAAATATTTTTCTAAATTTCATTTTTTAATGAAATTTAATTTATCATGATACTATAGCAGCAGACGATAAAACGATATCTTTGGAATAAGGCAATAAATAGAATAAAAAGTTTTGTTGATGTTTGTGATAAAATGTGTTTCTTTATTTTTTAAAAAAGATAATAACTAAGCGCAATTAAATAATCTCTAATTATTTGCCAGTGAGGTAAAATAATTATCATAATACCTACTAGAACTTCTTTAGTATTGCAGCGTGGCGTACGTAATATGTATATCTCTAATTAGTCGCATGAGAGGTAAGAGAATTATCGTAATACCCGCTACAGCTTCTTAATATTGCTGTGTGGCGTACGTAATATGTATGGTTTGAACTCTCGCCATTACGGGTTGAACATAAAAAAGGCAAAAATTCGTCAAAAACATAAAATAAAAGAAAATTTATTTAAAATTTTCGAATTTTTTGCCCCAATCGTTCATGGGCACCCCTATCAGCAACCCGTGTGCCAAATTTCGTAGCCCTGCGTACGGTGGTCTCCGAGTTTTTGAGGTTACATAGATATGCTCACGGATTTTAATAGGGTAGATAGATTTATCATGTAATGCATAATATGCAAAATAAAGTTCAGTTAGCAAACGCATAGCACAGTTAAAATTTTCTTTTCATTAATTTCCATGAATGGACGGAAATGCACTCGAGATCTTTTGCGCTGCCCTGTACATCTGTAAAATTTATACACACCAAAATAATAGAGAAAAAAATCTGTTTAATTTAGAAACACTTACCACTCTTGAAAACATAGTTCCAGCATGTATTTTTCAAAGAGAGTGCTGTAATCTAATTATTTTATGTCTCTCTGTATATGAACGATGAATGTTATGCACACCCTATTCTATAATATGTTTACTGCAGTGCACATTACAGATATATACATTTCATATGTTTGAAATAGTGTAACATGAATAAAATTACACTGTAAACGATTTTCTCCCACAGACCATCATGTAACAGTATTCCTTTGAGTGTAATGAACGACGAATGCTTTGCACCGTATTCTATAGTTAAGCATCTTACTATGCGCTTCAGAGATATATATAAATTTCAATGCGTTCGAACTTCTGAAACATTATTAAAAACCACCGAAAACAATTTTTCTCCCATAGACCGTATTGTAACTGAAATCGTTTGAGTGCCCCTGCCTTGAAAATGAATTATTAACGCTACATATTTCATTTTCACTACCGAAAGTGTCATATGTTACGTTTTTTCGTTGTCGATACGATGATGATTTCCACACCAATTCTAGTCCACTACTCTTAAAGACTTCAAACAACCACTATTTCGTTGATATGCTGCCACCACCGATATAAGCAGGTGATATCGGATACAACGTGAGAAGGATCATTAACTACTGAGATTATTCAAATAGTAGGGAAAAGTGTTGTACCTTGAACCCTACACAGTTTTTAGCCCTATCTGTATCGATTTGTATAAAACTAATCAATGTAGTTTTGAGATATACTACTAGATGTCACTTTGCAGTTGGCCAATTTAATATAGTCAGCACATGTTCCAAGCAATTGTTAAACAAATGATTTGACCGCCAGAAAATAAATTTTTTTAAGTTACAACTTTTCACTATACACTGTAAAAAAATTTCGGAACGTTTCAGGAAATTATCCTGAAATATTTCGCATATTTTACCTGAATTTCGAATTTGAACATATAAAGTAAGTAGCTAGTTTAAACCTTTTTGAGGTACATTGATTATTTTTTATGATGTCTGATTATGAAATAATTATTCTTTGTAATAAAAACTGAATGTATCTCCCAATTGAGAATTTTTTTTAATTAAAATGTATAGATAAGTAATATTTTTCAATTTCCTTTTGAAATAAGCTTCCTATATTTAATACGAGTAATGCATTAATATTTTAAAAACATTATCAAATTAATTTTTTAAGATAAACCATCATGTTTTATTTAAAAACTTTCACAGAATTTAAGTATAATTAAATTCCATTAAGCTGTTAAAAATTAATATTTTTAATAATTTATGAAATAAAGCATATTTAAATCTTCCACAAACGGTTTTTGTAACGTTTGTATTGCTTCATGAAATTTAGCTTTTTTAACCCTTTAATGAGTGCTGTTTGCACTTCGCAAACACCAAAAATTTATAGTAAGATACTGGTTGTAAAACATCGTAATTTTGACATATACCAGTGCCCTTCAAAGAATTAATGCATGGAATCATAGAGCAGATGCTACAAGTATTTTTATTTATTTACTAGCAGGCTATGCCCGCTGCGCTGGTCCATTTTTCCAAGCGAACCTTGAATCAAACGAATGATGAATTTGATCTTGTGGATTTAAAGAAATAAGACCTTTAACTGAATGTCGTTCCGCAGTGCTGAATCGATATGAACGCCCTTGTGCTATTGTATTTTCTAATGTGCAGACAAAATTTCAGTTGTTACGGTCTAACTCAAGATTATCCCTCACAGTAGGATTTGGTAAAGAATGATAGCACAATATACGATATTTCATTTTGTATAAGAGCATTCTCGTTCGAAAGAGCCAATATGGTGAGAGTTCCGATCACAGAATTTTCCTCATCTATATTTTTAAATTATTTAAAGAAAATGTATTTTAAAGTCTCAGTTTAACCTGAAGCTATAAAGCAGTTTTTTTTATTGTGTATTGTCCCATGTTATACATTATAGCCTCCATGCTAAAATGTGCAATCTAAATGTTTAGTACTTTTCTGGTATTTCAACACCATTGTCGCCAAGCGCAATTGTTGGCACCAAACGAAGCATTTGAAAAAAACAATAACATTGTTGGCGCGAAAGTTATCATTTAAAAAATATATCATTTCAAAATTACAGAGTTTCGAGAACTATTTTATTGAATGAATACAAATATATACTGAAAATAAAAACACAAATAAATACTATACAATAAAATATTTTATTTTAAATAGCAATTTAAACTACACAATGAAATTGTGTCTCTTAGCAATGCTGTAAACATTTCCATTTTTGAATCAGCGAAAATGAAATTATAACTTAATTTTACTTAATAATAAAAAATATTTTCGATTGGAAAAATAGTAAATGAAATAATGCATTGTTACGACTAAATAATAATTGAAGCCAAAAGTGATCCACGTTCAAAAAATAGCAAGTTACAATGTATGGCGCAATTCGGGCATCAGAAAGTGAGATTTGTTGCCAAATGGTATAAACAGTTATGAAAAAAAAACTTGATGTGCTATTTCGCTTTAATATAGTTATTTTAAATGTATGTATATTATTAATGTTTTTTCATACATATTAAATGGTTTTCGATATAAAATTAGATAATTGGCGTTATTAAGTTAAATAAATTGTAAAAAAATGGAAAAAAAAATGTATGTGTATATGAAATGAAACAGTGAATAGGTTGTCAGAAAATATATTGCCAAATTTCCTTTTCCGCAAAGGGTATTTTTCTTATTTCGCCAAGCTACAGATATTGAAAAAGTACCAAAAAATCTTTGCATGTTCAGGTTTGAAATAAATGACACAATAGCAAACATTTTGGTAGTTGGTTTAGTGTTGGTGTAATGTAAATGTTGAAAAATGTCTCCAAAAAATGTGTCCCAAATTACTCCAATTCTCTTTAAAACTCGATTATGGAATAGGTCCGCTTTAAAAACAAAGTATCAACTTAACTTCTTTTATTGAGTTAATTATTCATCAAACCACGACCGGTAACATATGCCATTTGTTTGTAGACTGGATTATGCAATTTATTGGTACCAAATATTTCTATTATCTGTAGACTCGATCACGTAATTTATTTCCCAATTAATGCATACTTTACAAACTAAACATACTTTCCAATTTTCCTGATTTTTTTTTAATCAATAGTTGCAGTTAGATGTATATATGTTTGTCACTGTCGCGGTATTTTAGTTTCATCTCCGAAATATTATTATAATGTTCAATATTAACACTATTTCTGATATTATTAACAGTCATAGAAGCGGTCTTTTTTGGGTCCTCAATAATTTTTTTTAATTATTTCTGTGATAGGTTGCCTGAAAAATCTCAAGGAAAAACGGTACTTTTATGTTAGCCGGCCACATCTGATAAACAACAAAGTATTGTTCCCATTGCCATTCATTTAAAATATAAAGCTTTCACTCTTTTAATTTAAAATACACATATGTTAAATATACATAATTACATACCTTTAAAATAGTTGCTTTTCACCCATTTCATAAAAAAATTCAAAAGGATAAAAATAACCAATAATGCTATAAACAAAAATATTCTACTTCATCATCAATGTATTGTTTCTAATTTACACATGTGAAAAATAAAATATGCTACTGCGCTGAAAAAAATGCTATTGGCGAGATTTGTGCCCGGCTAACTTAAAAGACCGAGAAAAAACATCATCGCGTAGCTGGTTTCTACGAAATTTGTAAGTGAAATCTAAAACGAAAAATATTGTAAGGAAATTGTGTTAGTCAAAATAGAGACCACTCCGACGCCGATATTAGTGAACAATCAAGTTTGATGTCAAATATCAGTCAGGAATTGTTTGATTAAAACCATTTAACGAATATTTCTCCCCAAATCGACCATGATTAGTCAAAAATCAATGCTGTCATTTGAGATCTGTCATAAACGGGTTCACCTGATTACATAATTTTCTATACTTTTCCAGTATAGGGATTATTGTCGGGTTTTTTTTTTTAAAGCAAGGCGCAATTCGGACTTCAAAAAGTGAGATTTGTGGACAAATGATATGAACAGCTATGAAAATAAATATGATGAACTTTTATGCTTTTTTGACTATGTATTCATATAATAAACTTTTCAATGAAATATATTATTACTATTGTTATTTATATTCAATTTAATTCTGTTTTTATATAAAAAGAGATAAATGTCTTCTTTATAGTAAATAAATTCTATAATTATTGAACAAAAAACACTCATTGAAACTTTACTTCTTCCGTCAAGCCCATTTTCTGCATCTCGCCAAGGGATTGCCAAGGATCGCCAAGGATATTGGAAAATTACCAAAATTTCCCCCATTGATATATAACTAAGCAATGTAGACCAATATATTATATGCTAAAGCTGTCTTTGAAAAATTATCAAACTAACAATGCAAACCCAGAAAAAACAGTATATTAGAACTTTTTAAAAAGGTAAATTTTTGATAATTGGGGTCACCAGATTCTATAATTCTCCCCATAGCTGAATAGCTGAGCAAGGTAAAAGGATATGTTAGATACTTAAACCCTCTCTGTAAAATTATCTGATTAAAAGTGCAAGTTCTATCGAAAAACATTCAGCAGAATCTTTTCAAAAGATTATTTTTTCATAATCTGGTTCATCTCATTAAAGAACTTTAAACCAGAATTCGATACCTAAGCAACGTAGACAACGTAGAATGATATGTTATATACTAAAATCTAACGTTAAATTTAATGTATAGAATTTAATATCTACCAAACATGAATTTTCTAGAGAATATTTTTTACAAAAGATTAATTTACATATTTATGATTTAATTTACGAATATATACATATAAAAAGTAATCAATTACTTTTTGAAGTTGGTGCCAAACATTAAAAATTGATAATGATTAAACAAATAATTTGCTGAAGAAGTAGAGCATTTTTTAAATTTTGCATCATATTTTCCATCATTACTTTATTCATGGTAATAGCTACAATATATTCACAATTTTACTATACTTAAGATAGGTTGGTACCAACTTCAAAAAGTAATTGACAACTTTTTATGTGTATATATTCGTAAATTAAATCATAAATATGTAAATTAATCTTTTGTAAATCATATTCTGTAGAAAATCCATGTTTAGTAGATTAACGTTTGTATGCCGATACATGATATCCGATGTGTGGTTATTGGATAACGCTTCGTCATTAGAGAAGTTTAAAGAATTATTTAATTTTTAGAGCTTTTTTGAAGTCGGTTAATATTTTTTTTTTTGAAAAGATTATTTTATTTACATTACTATTCAATAACTATTATTCAAAGGTAATATTTAACTGTCAGTTAATAGTTGATGTGACTTATTTAGCAATTTTTCAGCTGCAATCGGCCGACAAATTTCACATTTTTTTCTGACACCGACTGAAGAATCTTGTGATGTTTGTCTCACGATTGACTGATGAATTTCACGATTTATTTCTGAAACAGATTGACAAATTTAACAATACTTTAAAACAAACGACTGCAGGCTTCTTCTACTTTTTTTTTCAATAATTGACTGGGGAATTTCATAAATTTTTTCGACGAGTGAATAATGATTTTTGAAATTTTTCCATGCTACCAATTGATGAGTTTTTCAATATTATATTTCTACTGATTGGAGAAATTTGCCGGTGTTTCCTTGCGATCGATTTGCAAAACTCATGGGATTTTTTTCATACTGTCGATGTATGAATTTCGCAGATTTTCACCGCGGCCGATCGCAGAATTTAATTATTTCTCTTACTTTTCGAACTTTTTAAAAATTTTAATATTTTCATGATTTTAGATTGGATTTTTTTTACAGAGACCTCCGATAAATAATATTTATAATATATAAAAATTTCAGAGGGGTATTCCGGAGATTCGGCCCCCACTTTTCTAAATTTTGCTGATATCCCTCATGTGACATATCGCTGGAAAGGCCTGTGACCACTTATTCAAGTTATGTGCCTCCGGTTTCCCTCCTCCCACTTTTCCCGCACAAGGGGATACTTTTCTACATTTTGCAGTCACCCCTTATGTCGCATATTGTTGGAAAGACCAGTGACAACTTATTCCTGCTATGTACATCTGGCGTTGATTAATCTCACGAAAGTTTGATTAATCTCACAAACTTGCGATTCATCGTAAGAAATCGCGAAATCATTTCCCTTATGTTATTTTACATTGATTTCTTTTTCCTTCTTTTTTACTTTAATTTAAAACTTTCTTTACTTAAATTTCTTTTCCTTACGTAGTTGCATATTCAAATTCATCTTAGTTTAAAGTTTCATTTTATTTACATTTTATTAACGTTAATTTAACTATACTTATTTATGCAGACATACCTTACTTTTATTTCTTGAGTTAATATTTATGAATTAATTTACCAAATTAATATTAATTTAGTTTCGCGATTTCTTAAGGGAGCGAAGAATATTTCTTCCGCATGACGCATATTCTACCGAAAATCAACCTTGCAATTCTCGATACAAAACAACGGTTTGTTTACCATGTATATTTCGCACGTGAAAGTCGCGATTGCCGCAACTCTGATTGAAGTAGTACATGGACAATAATATGAATCGTCCGGAGCAAGAACGTTAGAGAATCTCCCGAAAGTTTGAGTAATCTCCAGATCGTTTAAGTAATCAACACGAACGTTTAACTCTCACGAAAGTTTGATTAATCTCACGAAAGTTTTGATTAATGTCACGAAAGTTTGATTTATCTTACGATCTTGCGATTCATCGAAGAAATCGCGATATCATTTCCCTTATTTTGTTATTTTACATAGATTTGTTTTTTTACATAGATTACATAGATTTATATATATTTCACATAGATAAAATAGATTTTTTAGATTCACATTTTTTTCACATATAGATTCACATAGCTTTTCATCATTTTATTTAGATCACATTACATTTAGATTCACATAAGATTATTTAGATTCACATAGATTACATAGATTTTTTTTTACATAGATTACATAGATGTCACATGGATTACACACATTTTTTTACATAGATTTGTTTTTTTACATTTGTTAATTTCCCTTATTGTGTTATTTTACATAGATTTGTTTTTCCTTCTTTATGCTTTAATTTAAAACTTTCTTTACTTAATTTTCGTTTCCTTACATAATTTCATATTCAAATTCGTCTTAGTTTAAAGTTTCATTTTATTTACATTTTATTAACGTTAATTTAACTATACTTATTTATGCAGACATACCTTACTTTTATTTCTTGAGTTTATATTTATGAATTAATTTACCAAATTAATATTAATTTAGTTTCGCGATTTCTTAAGGGAGCGAAGAATATTTCTTCCGCATGACGCATATTCTATCGAAAATCAACCTTGCAATTCTCGATACAAAACAACGGTTTGTTTACCATGTATATTTCGCACGTGAAAGTCGCGATTGCCGCAACTCTGATTGAGGTAGTACATGGACAATAATATGAATCGTGCGGAGCAAGAAAGTTAGAGAATCTCCCGAACGTTTGAGTAATCTCCAGATCGTTTAAGTAATCAACACGAACGTTTAACTTTCACGAAAGTTTGATTAATCTCACGAAAGTTTTGATTAATGTCACGAAAGTTTGATTTATCTCACGATCTTGCGATTCATCGTAAGAAATCGCGAAATCATTTCCCTTATGTTATTTTAGATAGATTTGTTTTTCCTTCTTTTAGGTAGATTTCGTATGAAATACTACCTATTGGGATCGTTCCTATGTTGGAATTTCTGAAAAATTTTTGCAGATCTACACCGATCATGACTCCTAGAACCCAAAAACCACCCTCAGTAAAAAACTTTATATATATATATATATATATATATATCTATATATATATATCACTTTCTTCTGGACACGATAACTTTCGTAATTCTGCACCAATCTCTTCCAAACTGATACATAAAATCAAAGGTCATAAAATCTCGGTCAAGTTCGTTAATGGGCAAAATCGGACCAAGGGGATGGAAATAGGGAGGGGTTTTGTGAAAACAGAAAACCCCCCATAACTTCTTAATTTTTGTACATATATAATCAGTTTAAAGTTTTTATTACTTCTAAAAATAGGGCCAAAATTTTATGCATCACAGATTTTTGATAAAGTTAAAAATGGGCTCAAGGGGCGCAAAAAATAGGGTTTTTGGGAGAAAAAAATTCATAACTTCGTCAATTCTCAAGATATCAATTCCAATTAATTTTATTATAAATCTCCATAATATTATCTACAACTTTTATATTCACAAGTTTTTGATAGGACCAATTCGTACCGCAAAAAAAAAAATAAAAACGAAAACAAAAAGGGGGCTTGAAGAAGTAAAAAATCCATAACTCCGTCAATTCAAAAGATATAAAATACCCATGAATTTATCATATATCTTCTTAATATTGTCTACAACATCTATATAGACAAGTTTTGGATAGGACCAATTCTTACAGCAAAAACAAATTAAAAATACATAGCGGTTGAAGAAAAAAATCATCTAAGTAAGGGTGTATTCAAATCCAAACTGCGTATTTTCTGACTCATTTTGCAATTCATTTTTGCTCTCAAAGGCTTCCAATTGGTACGTTTTCTTACTCAGAAACTATATAATGTACCGTAAGGGTCGATGTTTTGATAGAGGCAGAATATATTTTAAAAAATGCTGTTAAAGTGGGCATTTTGAACCGAATTTCCCGAAGCGGATTGTGTTGGAAAAATCATTGCATTAAGGATGCACTCAAATCCAAACTGCTTATTTTCTGACTCATTTTTAAATTCATTTTTGCTCTCAAACGCATTTAATTGGTAGATTCGTTTATTCAGAAACTATATAATGTACCGCAATGATAGATTTTTTGATAGAGGCAGAATATATTTCAAAAAATTAGGTCAAAGTGGGCATTTTGATCGGAATTTCCCGAAGCAATTGTGTTATCACTTTCTTCTGGACACGATAACTTCCGCAATTCTGCACAAATCTCTTCCAAACTGATACATAAAATCAAGGGACATAAAATCTCGGTCAAGTTCGTTAATGAGCAAAATCGGACAAAGGGGATGGAAATAGGGAGGGGTTTTGTGAAAACCAAAAAAACCCCATAACTTCTTAATTTTTGTACATATCAAACCAGTTTAAAGTTTTTATTACTTCTAAAAATAGCGCCAAAAATTCATGCATCACAGATTTTTGATAAAATTTAAAATAGGCTCAAGGGGCGCAAAAAATAGGGTTTTTGGGAGAAAAAAATGCCTTACTTCGTCAATTCTCAAGATATCAATTCCAATTAATTTTATTATATATCTCCATAATATTATCTACAACTTTTATATTCAGAAGTTTTTGATAGGACCAATTCGTACCGCAAAAAAAAAAATTAAAAACGAAAACAAAAAGGGGGTTTGAAGAAGTAAAAAATCCATAACTCCGTCAATTCAAAAGATATAAAATCAACATAAATTTATCATATATCTTCTTAATATTGTCTACAACATCTAGATAGACAAGTTTTGGATAGGACCAATTCTTACAGAAAAACAAATTAAAAATACATAGCGGTTGAAAAAAGAAATCATCTAAGTAAGGGTGTATTCAAATCCAAACTGTCTATTTTCTTACTCATTTTTAAATCCATTTTTGCTCTCAAACGCATCCAATTGCTAGATTCTCTTATTCAGAAACTATATAATGTACAGTAATGATCGATTTTCTATAGAGGTAGAATATATTTCAAAAAATGATGTCAAAGTGGGCATTTTGAACAGAATTTCCCGAACCGATTGTGTTAGAAACGAAAAATATTGCCCTACTGAGAAAATAATTGTTTATTAATCGAGTTTTAATTAATTGAAAGAAAAATAAAAACACAGGTCGCTTATAAATCTTTTCAAAAATCATGTTTCATATATATATATATATATATATATTTTTTTATTAAAAATTAATCTGAAAATGTGCCAGAAAATTTCGAGTTGTTGAGTATGGAAAAATATTTTTTTAATATCGCCTTAACATGATTCTGATAAAACCATCTATTTTATAAAAAGGAAATAAAAACTCTTCAAAAACAGACGGATAAAACTGTTAAAGTGAATTTATATCTAATAATGATTTAGTTTTTGTTGGTGAAATTAGTATACTTAACTTCGAAATCTACCTCTGCCTGTAGGCCGGGCCGGCAGGGATTTTTTTTACTTTAATTTAAAACTTTCTTTACTTAAATTTCTTTTCCTTACGTAATTGCATATTTAAATTCATCTTAGTTTAAAGTTTCATTTAATTTACATTTTATTAACGTTAATTTAACTATACTAATTTATGCAGACATACCTTACTTTTATTTCTTGAATTAATATTTATGAATTAATTTACGAAATTAATATTAACTTAGTTTCGCGATTTCTTAAGGGAGCGAAGAATATTTCTTCCGCATGACGCATATTCTACCGAAAATCAACCTTGCAATTCTTGATACAAAACAAGTTTGTTTACCATGTATATTTCGCACGTGAAAGTCGCGATTGCCGCAAATCTGATTGAAGTAGTACATGGACAATAATATGAATCGTGCGGAGCAAGAACGTTAGAGCATCTCCCGAACGTTTGAGTAATCTCCAGATCGTTTAAGTAATCAACACGAACGTTTAACTCTCACGAAAGTTTGATTAATCTCACGAAAGTTTTGATTAATGTCACGAAAGTTTGATTTATCTCACGATCTTGCGATTCATCGAAGAAATCGCGATATCATTTCCCTTATTTTGTTATTTTACATAGATTTGTTTTTTTTACATAGATTACATAGATTTATATAGATTTCTCATAGATTGCATAGATTTTTTAGATTCACATTTTTTTTTCACATATAGATTCACATAGATTTTCATCATTTTATTTAGATCACAATACATTTAGATTTACATAAGATTTTTTAGATTCACATAGATTACATAGATATTTTTACATAGATTACATAGATTTCACATAGATTACACACATTTTTTTACATAGATTTGTTTTTTTACATTTGTTAATTTCCCTTATTATGTTATTTTACATAATAAGGGAAGTAATTAAACTAAGATTTCATATTTTCATATTCAAATTTAAGTATGTAAAATAATCATAATCAAATTTAAGTATGTAAAATAATCAAGTATGTAAAATAATCAAGTATGTAAAATAATCAAGTATGTAAAATAATCATAAAAATTAATGCAAAAATTTAAGTATGCAATTTAATAATGCAAAAATTTAATAATGCAAATTAAAAAATTAATGCAAAATTTATGCATAAATTAATGCATAAAATTAATGCATAAATTAATGCATAAATTTGCATAAATTATGCTATTAATATTAAATATTAATATTAATATTAATAGCAACTATTAATATTAATAACTATTAATATTAATATTAATAGCAATATTAATATTAATAGCAAATATTAATATTAATATTAATATTAATAGCAATATTAATATTAATAGCAACATTAATATTAATATTAATATTAATATTAATATTAATAGCAATATTAATAGCTATATATCACATTATATATCACATTATTTATATTAGCTATATATCACATATTAATAGCTATATATCACATATATATCACATTATTTATATTAGCATTCATATTATTTATATTAGCATATTATTTATATTAGCATATTATTTTTATTAGCATATTATATTATAGTTAGCATATTATATTATTAGCATATTAATACATAATATTATAGCAATATTAATAGCAATATTAATAGCAATATTAATAGCAATATTAATATTAATAGCAACTATTAATATTAATATTAATAGCAACTATTAATATTAACTATTAATATTAATAGCATAAATTATGCTATTAATATTAAATTAATGCATTAATGCATAAATTAATGCATAAATTAATGCATAAATTAATGCATAAAATTAATGCATAAATTAATGCATAAAAATTAATGCAAAAATTTAAGTATGTAATTTAATAATGCAAAAATTTAATAATGCAAACAATTTAATAATGCAAAAATTTAAGTATGCAAAAATTTAAGTATGTAAAATAATCAAGTATGTAAAATAATCAAGTATGTAAAATAATCAAGTATGTAAAATAATCAAGTATGTAAAATAATCATAATCAAATTTAAGTATTATTTTCATATTCAAATTTAAGTATAATATTATTCAAATTTAAGTATTTTCGTATTCAAATTTAATTAAACTAAGATTTCATATTTTCATATTCAAATTTAAGTATTTAAACTAAGACTTTAAACGTCTTAGTTTAAAGTTTCATTTTATTTACATTTTATTAACGATAATTTAACTATACTTATTTATGCAGACATACATTACTTTTATTTCTTGAGTTAATATTTATGAATTAATTTACCAAATTAATATTAATTTAGTTTCGCGATTTCTTAAGGGAGCGAAGAATATTTCTCCCGCATGACGCATATTCTACCGAAAATCAACCTTGCAATTCTCGATACAAAACAACGGTTTGTTTACCATGTATATTTCGCACGTGAAAGTCGCGATTGTCGCAACTCTGATTGAAGTAGTACATGGACAATAATATGAATCGTGCGGAGCAAGAACGTTAGAGAATCTCCCGAACGTTTGAGTAATCTCCAGATCGTTTAAGTAATCAACACG
This sequence comes from Maratus speciosus, assembly GCA_963932465.1. Classification (NCBI taxonomy): domain Eukaryota; kingdom Metazoa; phylum Arthropoda; class Arachnida; order Araneae; family Salticidae; genus Maratus; species Maratus speciosus. The sequence goes on from OZ010798.1 coordinate 362,978,308, forward strand.
AACGTTTAACTCTCACGAAAGTTTGATTAATCTCACGAAAGTTTTGATTAATGTCACGAAAGTTTGATTTATCTCACGATCTTGCGATTCATCGTAAGAAATCGCGAAATTATTTCCCTTATCTTATTTTACATAGATTTGTTTTTCCTTCTTTTTCACTTTGATTTAAAACTTTCTTTACTTAAATTTCTTTTCCTTACGTAATTGCATATTGAAATTCATCTTAGTTTAAAGTTTCATTTAATTTACATTTTATTAACGTTAATTTATCTATACTAATTTATACAGACATACCTTACTTTTATTTCTTGAATTAATATTTATGAATTAATTTACCAAATTAATATTAACTTAGTTTCGCGATTTCTTAAGGGAGCGAAGAATATTTCTTCCGCATGACGCATATTCTACCGAAAATCAACCTTGCAATTCTCGATACAAAACAACAGTTTGTTTACCATGTATATTTCGCACGTGAAAGTCGCGATTGCCGCAACTCTGATTGAAGTAGTACATGGACAATAATATGAATCGTGCGGAGCAAGAACGTTAGAGCATCTCCCGAACGTTTGAGTAATCTCCAGATCGTTTAAGTAATCAACACGAACGTTTAACTCTCACGAAAGTTTGATTAATCTCACGAAAGTTTTGATTAATGTCACGAAAGTTTGATTTATCTCACGGTCTTGCGATTCATCGAAGAAATCGCGAAATCATTTCCCTTATTTTGTTATTTTACATAGATTACATAGATTTATATAGATTTCACATAGATTACATAGATTTTTTAGATTCACATTTTTTTTCACATATAGATTCACATAGATTTTCATCATTTTATTTAGATCACATTACATTTAGATTCCCATAAGATTTTTTAGATTCACATAGATTACACAGATTTTTTTTACATAGATTACATACATTTCACATAGATTACACACATTTTTTTACATAGATTTGTTTTTTTACATTTGTTAATTTCCCTTATTATGTTATTTTACATAGATTTGTTTTTCCTTCTTTTTGCTTTAATTTAAAACTTTCTTTACTTATTTTTCGTTTCCTTACATAATTTCATATTCAAATTCGTCTTAGTTTAAAGTTTCATTTTATTTACATTTTATTAACGTTAATTTAACTATACTTATTTATGCAGACATACCTTACATTTATTTCTTGAGTTAACATTTATGAATTAATTTACCAAATTAATATTAATTTAGTTTCGCGATTTCTTAAGGGAGCAAAGAATATTTCTTCCGCATGACGCATATTCTACCGAAAATCTACCTTGCAATTCTCGATACAAAACAACGGTTTGTTTACCATGTATATTTTGCACGTGAAAGTCGCGATTGCCGCAACTCTGATTGAAGTAGTACATGGACAATAATATGAATCGTGCTAATCTCCAGATCGTTTAAGTAATCAACACGAACGTTTAACTCTCACGAAAGTTTGATTAATGTCACGAAAGTTTGATTTATCTCACGATCTTGCGATTCATCGAAGAAATTGCGATATCATTTTCCTCATTTTGTTATTTTACATAGATTTGTTTTTTACATAGATTACATAGATTTATAAAGATTTCACATAGATTACATAGATTTTTTAGATTCACATTTTTTTTTCACATTTAGATTCACATAGATTTTCATCATTTTTTTTAGATCATATTACATCTAGATTCACATAAGATTTTTTAGATTCACATAGATTACATAGATTTTTTTACATAGATTACATAGATTACATAGATTTCACATAGATTACACACATTTTTTACATAGATTTGTTTTTTACATTTGTTAATTTCCCTTATTATGTTATTTTACATAGATCTGTTTTTCCTTCTTTTTTACTTTAATTTAAAACTTTCTTTACTTAATTTTCGTTTCCTTACGTAATTTCATATTCAAATTCGTCTTAGTTTAAAGTTTCATTTTATTTACATTTTATTAACGTTAATTTAACTATACTTATTTATGCAGATATACCTTACTTTTATTTCTTGAGTTAATACTTATGAATTAATTTACCAAATTAATATTAATTTAGTTTCGCGATTTCTTAAGGGAGCGAAGAATATTTCTTCCACATGACGCATATTCTACCGAAAATAAACCTTGCAATTCTCGATACAAAACAACAGTTTGTTTACCATGTATATTTCGTACATGGAAGTCGCGATTGCCGCAACTCTGATTGAAGTAGTACATGGACAATAATATGAATCGGGCGGAGCAAGAACGTTAGAGCATCTCCCGAACGTTTGACTAATCTCCAGATCTTTTAAGTAATTTCCAGATTGTTTAAGTAATCTCTCGAACGTTTTAGTCTCACGAAAGTTTTGATTAATCTCACGAAAGTTTTGATTAATGTCACGAAAGTTTGATTTATCTCACGATCTTTCGATTCATCGAAGAAATCGCGATATCATTTCCCTTATTTTGTTATTTTACATAGATTTGTTTTTTTACATTGATTACATAGATTTATATAGATTTCAGATAGATTACATAGATTTTTTAGATTCACATTTTTTTCACATTTAGATTCACATAGATTAACATAATTTTTTTTAGATCACATTACGTTTAGATTCACATAGATTTTTTAGATTCACATAGATTACATAGATTTTTTTACATATATTACATACATTACATAGATTTCAGATAGATTACATACATTTTTTACATAGATTTGTTTTTTTACATTTGTTATTTTACGTAGATTTGTTATTTTCCCTTATTATGTTATTTTACATAGATTTGTTATTTTCCCTTATTATGTTTTTTACATAGATTTGTTTTTCCTTCTTTTTTACTTTAATTTAAAACTTTGTTTACTTAAATTTCTTTTCCTTACGTAATTGCATATTCAAATTCATCTTAGTTTAAAGTTTCATTTAATTTACATTTTATTAACGTTAATTTAACTATACTAATTTATACAGACATACCTTACTTTTATTTCTTGAATTAATATTTATGAATTAATTTACCAAATTAATATTAACTTAGTTTCGCGATTTCTTAAGGGAGCGAAGAATATTTCTTCCGCATGACGCATATTCTACCGAAAATCAACCTTGCAATTCTCGATACAAAACAACAGTTTGTTTACCATGTATATTTCGCAGGTGAAAGTCGCGATTGATGCAACTCTGATTGAAGTAGTACATGGACAATAATATGAATCGTCCGGAGCTAGAACGTTAGAGCATCTCCCGAACGTTTGAGTAATCTCCAGATCGTTTAAGTAATCAACACGAACGTTTAACTCTCACGAAAGTTTGATTAATCTCACGAAAGTTTTGATTAATGTCACGAAAGTTTGATTTATCTTACGATCTTGCGATTCATCGAAGAAATCGCGATATCATTTCCCTTATTTTGTTATTTTACATAGATTTGTTTTTTTACATAGATTACATAGATTTATATAGATTTCACATAGATTACATAGATTTTTTAGATTCACATTTTTTTTCACATTTAGATTCACATAGATTTTCATCATTTTTTTTAGATCACATTACATATAGATTCACATAAGATTTTTTAGATTCACATAGATTACATAGATTTTTTTTTACATAGATTACATAGATTTCACATAGATTACACACTTTTTTTACATAGATTTTTTTTTTTTTTTACATTTGTTAATTTCCCTTTATATGTTATTTTACATAGATCTGTTTTTCCTTCTTTTTTACTTTAATTTAAAACTTTCTTTACTTAAATTTCCTTTCCTTATGTAATTGCATATTCAAATTCATCTTAGTTTAAAGTTTCATTTAATTTACATTTTATTAACGTTAATTTAACTATTCTAAATTATACAGATATACCTTACTTTTATTTCTTGAGTTAATATTTATGAATTAATTTACCAAATTAATATTAACTTACATTCGCGATTTCTTAAGGGAGCGAAGAATATTTCTTCCGCATGACGCATATTCTACCGAAAATCAACCTTGCAATTCTCGATACAAAAAAAATCTGTTTTGCATGTATCTTTCGCACGTGAATGTCGCGATTGCCGCAACTCTGATTGAAGTAGTACATGGACAATAATATGAATCGTACGGAGTAAGAACGTTTCAGTAGTCTCCAGATCGGGAGCGCGCCAGCAGTATCCAGCGCCTGTGTGCAGAATTTCAGTTGGCGCCCTATACACCCCCCCCCCCTCCGAAAATAAAACTCTAAAAAAAATATGAGTATCTATAAATGCATAGCTGCCATCCTGCTGGCTTTTTTATCCAGATCAAATGAAGTTTTTTGAACCAAAAATTATTTAATAAAATGTGTCGTGTTTTTGTAGGATTCGTATTTTATTTCATTTATTAAATAGAATTTCTGGTTCCAAACATATTTAATTTACTTGAAAAATAAGGAAGGTTGGTAGCTATGTAAATAAATTTCTAAACACAATAAAGCCTGCCTGTATCAGCATCCTGAATTAAACAGTAAAATTTGATTACCATAATAATACATTCAATTTACTATATCTAAAAATGTATATCTGATAATGAGTAAGAGAATCAAAAACGATAAGTAACAAACAGGTGTAAAGTATTTTAAACATTTCTTCCACAATATAAATTATTACTTAATTGCGAAACGCCTTCCTCCTAGATGAAGGCTCCAACCTCCCTTCTTGCTTTTCATCTGTTTAATAAACTATGGCGCAAAAATTTCCCTACCCGTAACTGCCCTTCATTGTTGCTGCACAGCCCATTGTCGAATCACACATATATTTATTTTTACGGAAAAAGGCTAATTTATTTACATTTATAAAATAAACAATTAATCATTCTTACGTCATTATTATAGACTAGCTGGCTTCGCCCGCTAGTGGGCCCCTCCTTTTCATGAACACCTTTTTTATAAAATCTCGAAGCGAACGAACCTCGACCGGGGTCCCCGCTGCCTACGGCACCGTATAGCAGGCGTGCTGCGCACGCACTGTAAACTCTTTATCAAAAGCCAATCGCGCTCGAACGAAAGTCGAATTGGGTCCCCGCTGCCTTCGGCACCGTATAGCAGGCGTGCTCCGCACGAACTGCAAACCCCCACCTTTTTATGAACCTATAATAATATGAAATCTCGAAGTGAACGAACCTCGAAGCGGGTCCCCGCTGCCTACGGCACCGTATAGCAGGCATGCTGCACACGCACTGAAAACTCTTTTAAAAAAGCCTTCCGCGCTCGAACGAAAGTCGAACTGGGCACCCCCTTTTTCCCCTCGTGGACTTATTGTCCCTATACCTCACGGTAGGCTGTCCACGAGTGGGCGATTTCGGTCCCCGCTGCCTTCGGCACCGTACAGCAGGCGTGCTGCACACGCACTGCAAACTCTTTTAAAAAAGCCTTTCGCTATAAAGAAAGTCGAACCTGGTCGTCGCTGGCTACGGCACCGTATAGCAGACGTGCTGCGCACGCACTGCAAACTCTTTTTGAAAACCCTATCGCGCTCGAAAGAACCTCGAACCGGGTCCACGCTGCCTACAGCACCGTATAGCAGTCGTGCTGCGCACGCACTGCAAAATCTTGAGAAAACGGCAATCTCGCTTGAAAGAACCTCGAAACTATCTTAAAGTTTCAAACAGATCGACTTGTTATATTTCCTAATTTTAACAAAATTGCGTTATGTTAGTTCCGCATTCCACCACCGGGGAGCGCACTCTATTCTTAACAAAAGCATATCTGGGGGAAATTCCTTCCCGCTACCTTTCCGTAGATACATGAGTTGTAATGGTGGCGGTCTTAACCAAGAATTTTTCTTGATTTAGACCGCCACCACCTACGGAATTCTGTTAATTCCGCATTCCACCACCAGGGAGCGCACTCTATTCTTAAAAGAAGTGTATCAAAACGAAACTGTGTTAAACAACCTATCAGTAGATATGTTACTCGAGTTGGTGGCGCTCTGAAGCGAGAAATTAAGAAATTTGCTGAAAGTACTATTCGGAAATAGTGGTAACTAAAATATTGACATTTTTATATTAAATATGTAGCATATATCTGAAGACTCTCTCAAAAAACGGCATCCGAAATGGTCAGAAACGCTAATTTAAAAAAGAAATCCAGTGACTTTTGTATGTTTAATAAATAGCATATATCTGAGTATATGATAGTCCCTGAAAAAACGACATCTAAAAAGGTCATAAACGCTAATCTTTTAAATGTCTGTAATGTACGATGCAGGAGAATGAAAGTAAATTTGGAGGAAAACCATTATTTGGGCGCGTAAGGTGGCCCAAAATGACTAAACAAAATTTTAAACATTATTTCTAAGATCTGTGAAGTGAAAGCTTTCAGTAGACACGCTACATCCAAAAATGACTTTTATTTCTGCCCCCCCCCCGGCCCCTACCTTCGGTTCTATGTGGGAAACCGAAAAACCGAAGATGTAAAAGTTCAAGCTGGAACAAGGGTGTCAGGCTGGAAAAAATTTCTCTGCTGTAGCTCCCATAGAAGCAAAGTTATAAGCTGTTAAAGTTTGAAGTGAAGTGAAGAATCAGCCCTTTTTGAGTGAGTAACCAATAGGGTAGGGGCACAGACCCAGGGGTGCCCCGTACCTACTAACAAATTGTTATAGAACAATAGTAAAAAGAATGAGCGAAATTTTAAGGTGTATAATGGGGGGATAGGGCCCCTCCATCCCTCCCGCACAGGCCCTCAAAGTTAGTAATAAGGATAGAAATATAATTTTTGGGTTTAACTTGATGGTAATGGATATGTATTACCGCCTAGGACAATATTTTCTTCAACTCTTAAGAAAATACGTTGTTGGCATTGCTGTAATTGAATAATCTGCCTACAAAGGATCCAAAACGCACCTCATTGTCCACTACACATACAGATTAATTAAATAATAATTAATATTTCAGCTTCTAATTAAGCTATCACGCACTGAAATTATCCGATAGCGGGCGAAGCACGGAAGTCTTTGTCATAATAATATCTGTAATGCGAACTAACTGGGATATTTAATCAAAAGTATTTCCCTCCCCCCCTCCCCCCCTCCCCCTTTCCATTGACACAAACCTAACAAATAAAAATTATGTGACAGCGGGGGAAGCACGCTTTTGTCTCCCCTCGAAAGGTATATCTGTCTGATAGCGCTGAACCTCACGCAAATTGATAGATTTCCTAATTTAAATTATTTCGTGGTTAAAAAAGCACGTGCCTCCATTTTATTTTATTCATTAGAGAGAAATGAAACAGATTAATTAAATAATAATTAATATCTCAGCTTCTAATTAAGCTATCTCTTTGAAATGGGTATGTATGAAATCTGCGAGAGATTTCCCGTCCGGATGTCAAAAAATGTAATATTTAAGCAGTTAAAATTTCGTATTAGAAGGTCCTCCGCTTAAATTTCCCCAGCACCGATATGTCTGAAAGATGACGACAGCTGCGCTCCACTGAAATGAAATCTCTTTTCATTGTCTTTTCAAATACAGAAATTAAATTTTTATCGATCGATTTTTAGTGTTCTACCCTACGCAGAAATATGAAATTTATACTAAAATAAAGTAGAATTTTTTCCGCGTATTTCTGTACCTTTTACGAATTTGTAGGACCGATACTTCGGCAAATGCGATTTCGCTTTTTAAATGTCCACTTCATTTATTGCTTAATTGCCTCCGTGGTAACCATGCATCGGCTGATTTTACTGGCAACCCTTAGGAGAAACTTAGGAGGATTTGGAGAAGGTGCGTTCGCAGCTACGTTCGCAGCTACGTTCAGAAGGTTGGTTGGTTAATTTTAGAAGTTAATTAGCCCGTAATTTGATTAATTACGGCTCGAGTTAAGCAAAAAAAAAGCATGAGCATCCTGAGAAAACGACCTTTCGTTTGACACTTTTCCCGACGTTCTGAGTGCTCTGTGAAAAAAGTTTATCCGGGTACAAAAATTTTGTTACTAACATACATACATACATGCAGACAGACAGACAGACGTATACGGACATTAATAGTAATGATGATTTTTAAAATATAAAAACGATATTCATTCTTATGCCATAACTTTATAAATATTTTACCTTTAATATTTAATAAGTGGCATTAGAAGGCAGATTATAAATAAAGAGTTTGCAATATTTATACGATATTACAAGAAAGTATCATTTTATGCAATATACATAAAAAAGGGCGAATTCCATAGATGTGTGTAGCAACAGATTATGTGTGTGCATTTTAAAACATAAAGGAAACTCTGATAGAAAAAACATAAAAACCATTTCTTTACATAGGGCATATACTTACTATGTTCAGAGTTTTAAGCTTTTAAAAATGCCATAGTAATAATCAGCCGATCAGTGACATTTAAATTTCTATATCAAAAATGTATATCAGGTAATGCGTAGGATAATCAAAAACGCCCAGAAACAAACAGGTGAGCAATATTTTTAACACTCCTTGAGGAATATAAATTATTGCCCAATAGCGATTTAATTTCAAAACTCATTCTTCCTAGATAGATGCTCAACATTCCTTCTTGCTTTCCACCATTTAAATAAATTATGCTGCAAAAAAGTCCCTGCCCGTAACATGTCCTTCATTGTTGCTGAACTCTTCATACTCCTTGTTGAATCATACATATATTTATTATTATGGAAAAAGGCTCCTTTATATTTATAAAATAAACAGATAATCATTCTTACGTCATATTATAGATTTTAAAACAAAGAATATATTCTTTCTTACGCCATTATTTTATAATTACTTTACCTTTAATATTTAATAAGGGGCATTAGAACCTTTATCAGGCAGATTATAAATAAAAAGTTTGCAATATTTATACGATATTTATATCATTTCATGCAATATACATAAAAAGGGACTTTGATTGACCTGTCTATTTTCTGTACCGAATTTTTGTAACACTGCTATTAGTATAAATCCAGGTATTATCTACATTTACCCCCTTGTCTCAATTTATCAAATGATAACAATCTACACACTTAATGCCATAAGCTAAATACACATAAAACAGGTATTTTTTTGTACGAAATGTGTAATTTTTATGACACGTTGGTGATTTTAGAAATTTCCACACTTATCTGTGTATATATAATTATGTGTAAATTACAATAACACACCGATTCGTTTAAATTCGGTTATTTTTCTACATTTGCACTATTCAAGTGCAACAAAATTTTTCAAGTGACAACAAATTACACACTTAGTTTTATAAGCTAAATTACACATAAAAACAGGTAAAATTTTGCTAAAAGTGTGCATTTTTATGACAAGTGTGTAATTTTAGAAATTTACACATATATATGTGTGTAAATTTGACTAATTGACACATTTAGTTTTTAGAGTGTATAGATTCATAAAATAAAAATTAATTGATTCCTACACTGTAAAAAAAAATCTGTAAAGTTACTAAAGTTTTTCTAGGAAACTGGGATTCCAAGAACTTTTTATGTAACGGCAACATGAAAAATTCCTGTAACAGACGCTGTTACAGGAATTTTTCCTGTTGCCGTTACATAAAAAGTTCTTGGAATCCCAGTTTCCTTGAGAAACTTTAGTAACTTTACAGATTTTTTTTTACAGTGTACGTCATTACTTTATAAATATTTCACCTATAATATTAGAGAGATTTTAAATAAAAAGTTTACAATATTTACACGTTATTACAAGAAACTTTTATGCAATATGCTTAAAAAAAAAGACTAATTTCACTGACGTGTGTAGCGACAAATACACTGTAAAAAAAAATCTGTGAAGTTACTAAAGTTTTTCTAGGAAACTTGGATTCCTAGAACTTTTCATGTAACGGCAACAACAAAATTTCATGTAACAGACACACTTTTGCGCCGAAAATCAAAAAATCTGTAAGGTTACTAAGAATTTTTTTGGAAACTGGGATTCCGAGAACTTTTCATGTAACTGCAGCCAGGGTTACAAATAAAAGTTTAGTAAGATTACTGAAATTTTAGCAGATTCATTTGTAAAGTTACAGATTTTTGTATCTTTACAAAAACTAGTTTTGTAGATTTGCAGCTTTTTTCGTACAGTTACAGGTGAAAGTTTAGTAAGCATGTAACTTTACATCTGTAGAACTACAGATTTTTTTTACAGTGTATGGAAGCACCTATAGAAAAAACATAAGTAGCTATTTCTTTAAGTACGACATATGCTGTTTACCGAAATTTAAGCCTTTAAACATGCCATAGTAATTATCAGCCAGTTTTAATGACATTTAAATTACTATATCTAAAAATGTACATATGATAATGAGTAGCAAAATCAAAAACGCTAAGTAACAAACAAGTGTAAAATATTTTAAACATTTCTTCCAGAATACAAATTATTACTTAATTGCGAAATAATTTTGAAACTCTAGATGAAGGCTCCAACCTTCCTTCTTGTTTCCATCCGTTAAATAAATTATGGCGCAAAAATTTCCCTGCCTGTAACATGTCCTTCATTGTTGCTGAACTCTTCCTACTCTATTGTTGAATCAAACATATATTTATTGTTATGGAAAAATGCTCATTTACATTTTTAAAATAAACTGGTAATCATTCTTACGTCACTATTATAGATTAAAATATATATATATATCCTTTCTTACGTCATTATAATTAATTACTTTACCTTTAATATTTAATAAGGGACATTAGAGCCTTTATCAGGCAGATTATGAATAAAAAGTTTTCAATATTTATACATTGCAATAAAGTATCATTTTATGCAATAACTTAAAAAAGGCGAGGAACAGACCACGTAGATGCATTTTAAAACGTAATGGAAGCGGATAGAAAAAAACATAAAAAACATTTTTCTACATACGGCATATACTGTGTACCAAATTTTAAGCCTTTGAACATGCAATAGTAATTATAAGCCTGTTTCAGTGACATTTAAATTACTATATCTAAAAATGTATATCTCTGAATTAGTAGGAGAATCAAAAATGCTCAGCAATAAGCAGGTGTGCAATATTTGTAACATTCCTTGTTGAATATAAATTATTACCTACTTTCGAATGAATTTCGAAAATTCTTCCTCCTAGAAAGAGGCTCCAACCTCTCGTCTAGTTTCCATCCTTTAAATAAATTATGACGCAAAAATTTATGTCGATCATAGTTGCTGCTCACTTCACATTCCATTGTTGAGTCATATACAGGGTGCAAAGGAAAGTCCCTTTAACCTGAAAATACTTGCGAACGGAGAGAGGTACAGCAATGCAACTGAGGTAACGGTATATTAAAGTGACTACGCCCCACCTAATGCAAACGACAGCAGCGCTCCTAGTGGCGAAATTTGGAAGATAGCTATTGCAAATCGAAAACGAAAAGAGATAGAGAAAAATTTCCAGTTAGAAAGTTTTAGAGCATCAATTAATTAGTACGAAACGACATTTGGTTCACACGGATAAGATAAATCGTCACCTGTATACCCAAAAATGTCCGAAATCGATGAGTGACGATTCTACTTTGCATATTCACATTTCGGAAATGTAGCAGTGCGCAATTGCAAATTGTGACTTTGTACTGTACTGCAATGTCTGTAAAAATTTAATTTACAGTGCATTTAAAATTTTAGTTTAATCCCTCCAGGGGCAGAAGAATTCTGTTCGTAAAATGATGAAATAATTGACTGACACCAGAATATTCAAACGAATTTCTAAAAAAACAAAAACCCGCTAATTTGCACTTTCATTTCCAAAGCAAAATTTTATTAAAATATTCCGGGTGCCATTTGTCAGTTTTGAAATTAAAATTAGGTGCCTAGACCGTCTAGCCACCGCCCTTGAAAGTGTTAAATATATGTGGTCGTATTGAAGAGGCCGGCAACAGACATTCCATGCTGAGAAATGTGCATGCAAATTTACTCTCACGAATACAAATGTGCATCGTGAGCAATGGCGAACTTTTCTAACATACTAAATATTAACTTTTTATCTCTGTGGGACAGTTTGTCTTTTTTGTGTCATGCTATCAAAATTTATAAGCACGTGCTTATACAATAAATTGTGCGTATTTCGTCATACTTCCGGCTATTACATTCAAACGTTTACACAAAATAGAGTGCATCGATTTCGATATTTTTTGGGTTTACAAGAGAAATTTTATCTTACCATGTAAACCAAATGTCATTTCGTACTAATTAATTGATGCTATAAAACTTTCTCATTGGAAATTTTGCTCTTATCTCTTTTCGTTTTCGAATTGCAATGGCTATCTTCCAAATTTCGCCACTAGGGTCGCTGTTGTCATTTGCATTAAATCGGGCGTAGTCGCTTTACTATACCGTTACCTCACTTACATAGCTGTATCTCTCTCCGTTCTCAAGTATTTTCAGGTTAAAGGGACTTTCCTTTGCACCCTGTATATATTTATTGTTATGAAAAAAGACTCATTTACATTTATAAAGTCAACAAGTAATAATTCTTACGTCTTTATTATAGACTAGCAAACCCCGCGGCTTTGCTCGCGCTATAGTTAAAATATGCCAAGTGATAGTTGCATAACTATTTTTTTATTAGAAGAACAATTTTTGAAATAATTCAAAAATTACAAATTAAGCCACAGTTTGACTAAACTTCATCATAAAAGTGCAATAGACAGAAATGAGATTTTAATTAATAAGAAGAACTAAAACTAATTCCAATTAAATGATAATTTAGAAAGTATTTTGAGATTTTTATGCTCATTTCATACCCTCATTTCAGTATTCATTTGAAGTTTTGAATTTTTTAGAAACCATCTTAACACATTTACATCTTAAAATTAACCATCATGTGAAATTCCAAGCTTCTTGTGTAACAGTCTGCCACCTCTGGTGTTAGTGGCACCAACATAAAATGCCGAAACAGAGTTGAAATAGAATTACTCGAAAAAAGTTGAAACAGAGACTGTCATCATTAATTTGCCAACATTAACCTTGAAATCTGTTGATATTTCCTAATATTCTATAGAAAACGGAATTTAGATGTTTTTAAAGGCTTTCTTGTTGTTCCTGCCAACCAGGTGCTAGTGACAACGGCGTTAATTATAGCCCGTATAGGATCAGGGACTATCAATCTTTATTCGCAACCAATAACTTCTGTAATCGGTTTATTATTTCCTGAGATTCTATAGAAATCTTAATTTAGGACTCTTTTAGAATGCTTTTCGCTCCTTCCCTTCGATCCACCCCTTTTTAATTTCGAATTTATTTTCGACTGTTCTTAGAGGACATTTATATTTTATAAGTAAATATCGTGCTATATTTAAAATTTGTAGCCTCTTCAGTATCGCAGCAATCGCAATTTAGAACTTTTTTGCTCCTGCAACCCTCGACATAAAATATAGCTTATATTTGAGCAGGTTCTATCACCATCAATTTGCAACCATTATGTTTGAAATCGGTTTCGTGTTTCATACGATTGCATAAAAATCGTAATTTAGAACGCTTATGAAACGCTTTTCGCTCACTTCAACCTTTTAAATTTGGAGTTTTCTTTCGAAAATTCTTAGAAAGCATTTGCATCTCGAAATAATTATCATTCCAAATTAAAAAAGTTAGACCCCTCATTAACACAAAAACGCAATATTGAACATTTTTTGCTCCTGTAACCCCCAGTTGGTAGTGACAATAACGTAAAATATAGGCTATGTTGGAGCGAGGACTGTCACCATCAATTTGAAACCATTACTTTTGAAATCGGTTTATATTTCCTGAGATTGCATAGAAATAGCTATTTATAGCTTTTCGCGCATTTTCAGCCCTTTTTAATTTCGATTTTTTTAAGAAATGTCCTTAGAGATCATTTGTATCTTATAAGTAACTACCATTCCAAATTTCATGTTTCTAGGCCCTTCAGTAACACAAAAATTGCATTTTTAGAACGTTTTTTGCTCCTGCACCCCCTTTTGGACAGTGGCACGGACATAAGATATAGCCTATGTTCTAAGTTGGACTAACACCACCATTTTGATACCATTACTTTTGGAATCGGTTCGGTAGTTCCAGAGCTTACCTTCTACAAATAAACAATTTTTACCTCTTTATAATATGAAGTATAGATTTATGAAATAAAAATCTATTGATTCGTACGTCATTACTTTATAAATATTACACATTTAATATTTAATAAGCGGTATTAAAACCTTCATCAGACAGATTATAAATAAAAAGGTTTCAATATTTATACAATATTACAAGAAAGTATCGTTTTATGCAACATACATGTAAAAGACGACTTTCTTTGCACTGTGTAGCAACAGACTATGTATGTGCATTTAAAATATAAATAAAGAGCTTATAGAGAAAACATAAAAAAACATTTCTTTACATGTGAAATATACTGTATGCCGAATAAGCTTTTAAATATACCATAGGTGCTACATAGTACTCAACGGATTTTATCCAACGCTTCTTAGTTCTTGAAAAACCGGGGGGTCTAATAATGGTACACAACTTAAATACTTACTTTGCAACGGGAATGATAATTTGGTCGTAGCTCCGTTGGTAACGTATTTGCCGGCTGATCTGCGGGCCCGGGTTCGATGCCTGGATGCGCTACATTTGTTTTTCTCATTTTTTTGTTTTATTAATATACTTGTAAGTATTATTAAAAATATCATTGTCATAATATTAGCCATTTTCAGTGACATTTACATTACTATATCTAAAAGTGTATATCTGATAATGAGTAGGAAAATCAAAAACGGTAAGAAACAAACATGTGAGAAATATTTTAAACATTACTTCCAGAATATAAATTATTAACTACTTGTAAATTACTTTAGAAAAGTCTTCCTCCTAGATGGAGGATCCAGCCTTCTTTCTTACTTTCCATCCTTTAAATAAATTATGGCGCAAAATTTCCCTGCCCGTAACATGACTTTCATTGTTGCTACAGTCTTCACATTCCATTGTTGAATCATACATATATGCATTGTTATGAAAAAAGGCTCATTTACATTTATAAAGTAAACAAGTAATCATTCTTACGTCATTATTATCTATTACATATATATAATCCAAACGGAAATTTCGTTCCGAACGCCGAGATTTCGAGTTCTACCGCATGTATTTTTACGGAACTTATACCGTTAGATAGGTATCGTTCCAGGGAAGGTTTTAAGCTATAACACATCATTCTACCTAGATTAGTTATAGAATTGTTACGGAAAATTCTATTATTTTGGACTTTGTTACTTCATATTTCCTTAAATATCTCGGCTCCTATTGGTCGTACAGCTTAGATCTCGCGCCAAAAGTAGCTCCGAAGCACCCAAGCAAACTTTTCCCCGCGATTATCTTGCCGTCTTCCGATTTCCTCTAACTCTATTAGGGGCCCGCGTAGGGCCCCTTTAAAATATTTTTCGTAGTAATTTCAGCAATTATCTTAAATTATTGGTTAAGACCGCCACCCTCCCGATTCATGTATCTACGGAAAGGTTGCATGAAGGAGTTTCGTTCAGATACGCTTTCGTTAAGAATAGAGTGCGCTCCCTGGTGGTGGAATGTGGAACTAACATAACGCGATATTGTTAAAATTAGGAAATCTAACAATGCGATCTGTTTTAAACTTTGAGATAGTTCATAACACATAATCTATTATCTATTCTATTATATATATATATATAATCTATTATCAATTCTATTATCTATTATATATATAAAATCCAAACGAAAATTTCGTTCCGAACGCCTAGATTTCGAGTTCTACTGCATGGATTTTTACGGAACCTATACCGTTAGATAGGTATTGTTTCAGGGAAGGTTTTAATCTATAACACATTATTCTACCTATATTAGTTTTAGAATTATGACGGAAAATTCTGTTATTTTGGGCGATAAGGTTACCATTTTATTTCTTGGCGAAATTCATCGTTGATAAAAAAAATTGAAACGGCTATTAAACCACGAAAAATAAAAGAAAAACTGTTACTAATTTTATTTAAATGAAAAAAAAAAAGAAAAAAAGAAGAAGAAAATCCGTTTTAATGAGTGATAATATTAAAAAACGGAAACATTTAGTCAAAACCTGAAAGAAATATTTGTAATGCTTAAAAATTAATTTAATAAGAAATATTACACTCGATACGCAATATTTGGCTCTTTATCGCTTGCGTTAGATATGGAAACGAATCTGAAAATTTGATTAGATGAAATTTTAACGACATTTTCTTTCTGTTCTGTTCTTTTCTTTTTTTTTTATATCTAATTGTCCCATCACGTGACTTATAGAAGAAACAAGCAGATGTAATTGTGAGTCACATGTGTAATTACTATTTGTTTCTTTACAATTTTTTCTTTTTCTTTTGTCGCCAAACAATGTGATTTTAAGCCAAAAATGCATAAGCGTGACATTAGCTTGAGGATGTTCTCACAAATGGTGTTTTTTTAGGTGAAATAGATCATTTTTTGAGTACATTTTCATATTCAATTGTAACTTATATAGATATCAGTTAATATTTTAAAAATGGAATCGAATACTTAAATTTCAGTGTGAATTTCTGCCACACATACACATTGTAAAATAATTTCATACTTTTTAAAATGTTTTTCGCCGTAATTCCGAAAGCATGTGATATTTATAAACTCGAACTCAGATCAACGAATGTTACCCATTTTATTTAAGCAAATATTATCTATTTTCTCAAGTCATATCGCCAATTTCATTTATAGGAAAATTCACAGATTCGAAATCTAGGAAATAAAGATAATTTTTAAGAAAATTTATGTTTTAATACGTTATTACTATGGAAAAATTCAACATTTTGAAAAAAAAAATTACAAGTCATTTGTAATTCGTCATTTCTTCTTCGTCTTTCTTCGTACTTTCTCCTCTGTTATGTAATATTTCAAATGATATTGGACTATTTTCGATCATCGATTCACCGCAAAATCGCGGTGAAATAAAGTCTGGCTTATGAAATAAAGTCTGGATTAGGGGACTAATTAACGCACAGCGCAAACTACTGAACCTAAAATCTTGAAAATCGTGGTAAAAATACTTCTTATGACATAAACTTCTGCTAAGAAGAATTTTCTAAAGTGTCACCCCTAATGGTTTTTGCAAGGGGAGGGGAAAAAATCGAATATCAAAATTATGCGTCAAATGATTGCATATTTTAATGTAGTTTTGTATGCTGAATCGAATGCTACCAAATAAATTTTTATAAGTCCAACAGTTCATGACACATTTCATATTTTTCTAATTTGGCGGTGTCTTTGGCATCTTAACCTCAAAATATCTATCATTAAATCCGTTGCTCTAGCAACGGAAAAAATTCAAATCAACCCTTTTGGCTAAAAAATAAAAACTCCTCTATGAGTTTGAAATAAAAATACAAGCATCTTAATTTTTAAAAAAAATAGTGATTTTATGTAAAATAAAAGGGAAAAAATTACTGAGAATTTAGCGTTATAAAACAAAAATGGAAAAGGTACTACTTAGATATTCCGTCGACCAAAAATCTATCGTCAAACTATAAGATTAAATGCCAATAATGGTTGATCGTAAATATCAAATTCACTTGAATTTAAACAAACTACACGTGTTTACGTCATCAAGTGATTTTAATTTCGACGTTTTATTTGTATTTTTATTAATGTTATACTAATTTATTTGTTATTTCGTTATTTAAAATAAAGATTATGTCAATTTATATAATTTGGCGAATGGTTTGGCGATTTATATAATTTGGCGAAATTGGTCGACGGGATAACAAGTAGTACCAATGAAAATATTTAAGTATGAAAGCAATGTTTGTAACGACTTAAAAATTATTTTCATATATATAAACTCGGTTTATGGCGTCAGATGCCGTCATCCGAAAAATCTACAAGAGTCTTTTTCCATTTTTTCCGGTCATAGGTTCCTCAATGAAAGAAATTGGAATTGGAATAATATTGTGCGATTTATAAATTGCTCCTCGATAAGAAGAAAAAATCGGTACATTTATAACAACCGTGCGCACATCTCGCTGATAGCATTTTTAAAATTCCCAGTAGAAGTAGTTACATTTTGCGTATGTAAATTAAAAATATTTTTTTGCTTTTAATTATGGCATTATTTCCTGTTATTGTTTATCTTTTCAGTTTTTTAAATGAAATTAGCACAAGGCATGCATTTTAAATTAAATGAGTGAAAGGTTTGTGTTTTAAATGAAAATAATAAAATAAGAATATGCTATGAAAACAATCTTTATTGATTTATTACCTGCGCCCGGCTGACATAAAAGCATCACAAAAGTCACGTATTTACTTTTCTTTTAGTTGCTCATGAGAATTCAAGTTAACCTTCCGTAATCGGATACTTCACATATTGGTGTATTAGCTTTAATGTTGAAAGCATCGTTTTTGTTTGAAGCGAAAACTTTACTATTACACAAAATCGCATCATCATCATCTACTATATATTTACAACGGAAATTTGTATTTCATTCCGATTGTTTATAATACTTTCGTAGGATATACCACAATTAGTTAGGTAATAATTTTGGAAAGGTTTTAGTGTATACATATTGTTCAAGGGTACTTAGTTATAGAGCAACAGTAAAAGTTCAAAAATTAAGTGAACCTGATTATGAAAGTTTAGCCTTTTTAAAAAAATCTACAGAACATATTTTGTTACAAGTGGCCCTGTTGCATGACTTTTAGGAATGGTGTTAGTATATACGATTTCATTATATGTTGATTAGTTACAGAGGTATTAATTCCTGTTGTCATAACGGTCTCATTACCCGACCATAAGTGCGCTGTTTATAATCAACTAAAATAATTACTTCTTAATTGCTAAATTTTGTCCAACGCTTAAGATAACATTATATCGCAATGGCGTTCGCATCGTTTTCAGTAATGTGCAAGGTCAAGCTGAAGATCCATATTGTTTAAAATACAAGTTCAAATTCACCATTTAGTTTAATCCAAGGTTCATTTGGAAATATTGACCAGCGCAGCGGGCATAGCCTGCTAGTAGATTTATAAAATGAAAAACTTTATAAATATTTTACCTTTGATATTTAATAAGCGGAATTAAAACCTTCATCAGAGAGATTATAAATAAAAAGTTTACAATATTTATATGATATTGCAAGAAAGTTTTATGCAATATACTTTAAAAAAAAAGACGACTTTCACTATGTGTGTAGCGACAGATATAGAAGCACCTATAGAAAAAACTTAAATATCTATTTCTTTACATACGACATATGCTGTGTACCGAATTTTAAGCCATTAAACATGCCATAGTAATTATCAGCCAGTTTTAATGACATGTAAATTACTATATCTAGAAGTGTACATCTGATAATGAGTAGTAAAATCAAAAACGCTAAGTAATAAACAGGTGTAAAATATTTTAAACATTTCTTCCAGAATACAAATTATTACTAAATTGCGAAATAATTTTGAAACGCTCTCCTCCTAGATGAAGGCTCCAACCTTCCTTCTTGCTTTCCATCCGTTAAATATCTTATGGCGCAAAAATTCCCCTGCCCGTAACATGTCCTTCATTGTTGCTGAACTCTTCATACTCTATTGTTGAATCAAACATATATTTATTGTTATGCAAAATGCTCATTTACATTTATAAAATAAACAAGTAATCATTCTTACGTCATTATTATAGATTTATAAAATGAAAAACTTTATAAATACATTACTTTATAAATATTTTACCTTTGATATTTAATAAGCGGAATTAAAACCTTCATCAGAGAGATTATAAATAAAAAGTTTACAATATTTATATGATATTGCGAGAAAGTTTTATGCAATATACTTTAATAAAAAAGACGACTTTCACTATGTGTGTAGCGACAGATATAGAAGCACCTATAGAAAAAACTTAAATATCTATTTCTTTACATACGACATATGTTGTGTACCGAATTTTAAGCCTTTAAACATACCATAGTAATTATCAGCCAGTTTTAATGGCATGTAAATTACTATATCTAGAAGTGCACATCTGATAATGAGTAGTAAAATCAAAAATGCTAAGTAATAAACAGGTGTAAAATATTTTAAACATTTCTTCCAGAATACAAATTATTACTAAATTGCGAAATAATTTTGAAACGCTTTCCTCCTAGATGAAGGCTCCAACCTTCCTTCTTCCTCCTCCTCTCCAATCCGTTAAATATCTTATGGCGCAAAAATTCCCCTGCCCGTAACATGTCCTTCATTGTTGCTGAACTCTTCATACTCTATTGTTGAATCAAACATATATTTATTGTTATGTAAAATGCTCATTTACATTTATAAAATAAACAGATAATCATTCTTACGTCATTATTATAGATTTTCAAAACAAAAAATATATTCTTTCTTACATCATTACAATTACTTTACCTTTAATTGTCTGAGCGAAGCGAAGGCTAATACTCAGCGAAATATTACTTTCCGGACACATTACAGCTAAGATGGATATTAACGCCATGTCCTACTAAAAAAAAAAAAGCCTAATAAAAACCTTTCGAAAAATATTTGTTGGATTTCGTTTCTGATTGCACCAGAAGGTACCTATGAGGGCCACCTACTGAATGCACCTACTATGAAAAATAAGTTCCAAACCGTTTAAAAATTTTATTTAAAAAACTGATAAAAAAGCACAATTTATCGGCATACGTCACAGGAATTTAGTGTGCGTCACTTTCACCAGTGGATGTTTTCGTAGACAACTGGTTTGAACACGTGGAGCAAATAATAAAAAAAAAAATACGCACGCAGTAATATTGAATAGATGTGTTTCAACCACGTGATCACAAACCTTGTAACAACCCGTGACAACCAGTTTTGTTGGGCAAACAAATAATAATACAGTACTCCGTACCACGGCGACCGTTTTTAGCCTGTTGTATAAAATCTGGCCTGTTGTATGACATACAATTGTGGATGATTAAAACAAAAGACATGAGTGTTTATTGCTCCAGGAGGTTATCTTTCTCTGGAAGTCTGTTTACCTATCATACAGCATGGAATTTTCTTGTAAAGGATGATATTATTATGCAGTAAAACCTCCATAACGGACACACACGATTAGTGGACACCTCTATTTAGCGGGCATTTTTTCGATTACCAACCCTTAAATAACTGTACATTTTTTACTCTCAGTAGCGGACACCTCCAAATAGAGGACAAATTCTGCCCTACCGAGATGTTCGCTATTCAGAGGTTTTACTGGTAAAACCTCCATAACGGACACACCCGATTAGCGGATACCTCTATTTAGTGGACATTTTTTCGATTACCAATACTTAAATAACTGTACATGTTTTACTCTCAATAGTGGACACCTCCAAATAGAGAAAGAAACTCATCCCGTAACTAAGTTGGAGACTTGAAAGTTTGCATACTTATAGCTGAACACTTGCGATAACATGATAAATCATAAAATCTTGAAAAAGTCATATTTAACCCTCCGGTCTCTAACTTCTGTATTTTAAGCAATTTTTCTAACTCAGCCCCTAATTAAGTTGGAGAAATGAAATTTTGCATACTTATAACTGAACACCTCACATCAAACGACAAATAATAAAATTTTGAAAAAAGGTCTAATATTTAACCCTCTGGGCTCTAACTTGTGTATTTTAAACAATTTTTCTAACTCAGCCCCTAATTAAGTTGGAGACATGAAAGTTTGCATACTTATAGCTGAATACTTGCGATAACACGATAAATCATAAAATTTTGAAAAAGTCATATTTAACCCGCCGGTCTCTAACTTCTGTATTTTAAGCAATATTTCTAACTCAGCTCCTAATTAAGTTGGAGACATGAAATTTTGCATACTTATAGCTGAACACCTCACATCAAACGACAAATAATAAATTTTTGAAAAAGTCTAATATTTAACCCTCTGGGCTCTAACTTGTGTATTTTAAACAATTTTTCTAACTCAGCTCCAAATTAAGTTGGGGACATGAAATTTTGCGTACTTATAGCTGAAAACCTCACATCAAACGACAAATAATAAATTTTTGAAAAAGTCTAATATTTAACCCTCTGGGCTCTAACTTGTGTATTTTAAACAATTTTTCTAACTCAGCCCCTAATTAAGTTGGAGACATGAAATTTTGCATACTTATAGCTGAACACCTCACATCAAACGACAAATAATAAATTTTTGAAAAAGTCTAATATTTAACCCTCTGGGCTCTAACTTGTGTATTTTAAACAATTTTTCTAACTCAGCTCCAAATTAAGTTGGAGAAATGAAATTTTGCATACTTATAGCTGAACACCTCGCATCAAACGACAAATAATAAAATTTTGAAAAAGTCTAATATTTAACCCTCTGGGCTCTAACTTGTGTATTTTAAACAATTTTTCTAACTCAGCCCCTAATTAAGTTGGAGACATGAAATTTTGCATACTTATAGCTGAACACCTCACATCAAACGACAAATAATAAATTTTTGAAAAAGTCTAATATTTAACCCTCTGGGCTCTAACTTGTGTATTTTAAACAATTTTTCTAACTCAGCTCCAAATTAAGTTGGAGAAATGAAATTTTGCATACTTATAGCAGAACACCTCACATCAAACAACAAATAATAAAATTTTGAAAAAGTCTAATATTTAACCCTCTCGGCTCTAATTTGTGTATTTTAAGCAATTTTTCTAACTCAGCCCCTAATTAAGTTGGAGATATGAAATTTTGCATACTTATAGCAGAACACCTCACTTCAAACGACAAATAATAAAATTTTGAAAAAGTCTAATATTTAACCCCCTGGGCTCTAATTTGAGTATTTTAAACAATTTTTCTAACTCAGCCCCTAATTAAGTTGGAGACATGACATTTTTCATACTTATAGCTGAACACATCACATCAAACGACAAATAATAAAATTTTGAAAAAGTCTAATATTTAACCCTCTCGGCTCTAATTTGTGTATTTTAAGCAATTTTTCTAACTCAGCCCCTAATTAAGTTGGAGACATGAAATTTTGCATACTTATAGCAGAACACCTCACTTCAAACGACAAATAATAAAATTTTGAAAAAGTCTAATATTTAACCCTCTGGGCTCTACATTGTGTATTTTAAGCAATTTTTCTAACTCAGCCCCTAATTAAGTTGGGGACATGAAATTTTGCATACTTATAGCTGAACACCTCACATCAAACGACAAATAATAAAATTTTGAAAAAATCTAATATTTAACCTCTAATATTTTGTCTCGCGCAATTTTTAAATTTAAACTGTTTTGCAACACTATTTTTTGTTCATTTTGCATAATTAGTGTAAAGTGACGTAATTTCTTCTATTTCAGACTTTTAACGCATGTTAATAAATTTATTTTACAATATCCTTTCTCTTTTAAAATTCACATGTAAATATAGTTTTTATGGCGTAATTTCCAATAAGTGCCTACTTTTTATACCTAATTATTTAATTCTAATTTGAAGGTTTTTTTCTGTTTATAATAGTAACGTGTAAATAATTTTTTTATTTGAAGCAAACATTATTGTTTGCGCTGTTTATACAGTTGGCAATAGTTTAAATTAATACCATTTTCTAGAATACGTAAAAAATATCTGTCGAAATGCTGAATATTTGAATTAAAATAGAAATAAAACCTGAAAAAATGAGTCAAATTAAAAAAATTAATGGAATTTGCATACCGAGATCTTCTATTGAATAAAATGATCTAAATATGATTAAATTTCCATGTATAGTTTTTGCTCTTATAAAACTTTTTCAATGGAACGATTTTGTCCAACTTTAGCATTATATATCTCTTAAAATAATTCTTCGATTTGAAAACTGTATGCATCAGCGTTTTAATCAAACATTTCGCTATAATACCACCGATTTTCATATGTTTGTATGGAAGAGTTTTCATAATATTAACGAAGAAAGACCTCCGATCACAAAAAATTTAAAACCGGCGGCGGCGGCTGCGGCGGCGGTGACAGCGTTAGTTACTTTTTTTAGAATAGAGAGATATATATAAATGAAAACTTGTCTATCTGTCTGTTTGTAATTCTAAAAAAATCCGCAATTTGGAAGCCAAAATTGTGAAAAGATTTGTACATGTGTATTAAAACGTGGCCGAGGCATCTAAAGTAATCCGGAATCGAAATAATTTACAGTTAATTTTTAATTAATAAAAAACCACCAATTTAACAGCAATTTCTTATAAAATTTAAACATTTTTCGTTATAGCAGTTGCCAACAATTAAAAAACACAATAAAATTATTACTACAACAATTAATTTTCTATTGCAAGATTTCCACGTGAAAATGAAAATGAAATAAATAGTTTGCCGAATTAAAAAAAAGGTGAATATTACGTCATAACTTTTCTATTGCAAGATATTCACGTGAAAAATGAAAATGAGACAAATAGTTTGAAGAA
This sequence comes from Maratus speciosus, assembly GCA_963932465.1. Classification (NCBI taxonomy): domain Eukaryota; kingdom Metazoa; phylum Arthropoda; class Arachnida; order Araneae; family Salticidae; genus Maratus; species Maratus speciosus. Next base: position 363,002,664 of record OZ010798.1, read on the forward strand.
TTTAAATGAAAGTGAATATAACTTCATAACTTTTCTATTTCAAGGTTTCCACGTGAAAGAGGAAAATATTACGTCATATTGGAAATATAAAGGACGTGGTGGATATAATATAACGTCATATGAGTGTGAAAAATGTATTGAAGAATGATAAAAGCCCGATTAGGGAAATATTGGCGTATTTTAACATTATTGCTCCAATTATAAATTGAAATAAGTTCATTTATAGCTGTATTTTTTTGCGTCTGTTATATACATTTATACATTTTTATATAGCGTTTTCATATGATTCATTCATACAACATTTCGACTACTTTTTTTAATGTGTTGTTTTGTGTTGTATGTTAAAATTTAAAATTGATTTTTCAGAACGAACATCCTTCAAATTCTGGGCAACGCCGGGCACTTTAGTTTGTAACAGATAAATGGCTTTTGTATCTGTACATTTAATACTAATATTAGAAAGCGTTATAACATTATAAAGTGTATAATATTATTAATGCTTGTACGTTTGTGAGGTGTTATCTCAACTTAAAAAAATGTTGTGGCCATCTCTGCTCCGAAAAAAAGACTATTTTATGTCAGTGTAAGAACCTACATCGCTGCAGGAGCAAAAAAGTTCTAAAATTGCGATTTCTGCGATATTGATTGCGTTAGAAACTTTAAATTTGGTGCGGTAGTTACTTTTAAGATGCAAATACTCGTAATGAACGCTCTCTAAAAGGTTCAATTCGACGGATAAACGTAAAAATTTCTAGAAAGGTTCTAAACTATGATTTATTTGGAATACTGAAAATTTTGGGATACTGTTGGGGTTAGAAACTAGAATTTTAGCATGGTAGTAATTAATACGATGTAAGTGCTCGTTCTAGAATGAATTCTAAAAAAATCGAAAGACTACACAAAGCGGAAAAAGATCTAAAGATGATCTAAGTAACGAAGTACATGGAATTGTTAGGAATATAAATATGAAAATTGACATGGCTGTATTTATCATGACGTAAATTCTCGCAATAGAACAATTTCTAAAAATGTCGCTATATAAAACAGTGCAGAAACAAAAAACTTTCGAAAATTTTCTATTTCTGTGTTACTGCTGAGCCCAAAATCTTGAAATTTTTCTTCGGGTTAGTTTTAAAATATACAATTGTCTTTATGAATAGTTTATAAAAAAAAATGAAAATTTAAAAAGATGAAATTAACGGAAAGCGATCTCAATTACCATTAATTTGGAATTATTAGGTACAGCAACTTTAAATATTTCATAATGCTGCATTTCCTCCGCAAAACATGCAATTTAAATGCAACAAAACTGATAGATACCCACCTAGCATTAAATAAACTGTGTAAATATTGAATAAAGACCTGTATGAAACAGTGAGTAGGTTCCCCGAAAGTACTTGTTAAAGTGTTCCTTCTCTAGGCTTTTCTCTCTCTCGCCAAGGCCACTAACAGAGGGAAGTGCCGTTTTAAATGTAATATGAATTTTTTATCCGATTCATTTTTCTAGACATTTTATCATAAGGTCATATTCTCAATTATCGTTAGTAGATTTTTTATATATTAACTTATTCTGGTGAAATTTCATAATCGGGTTCATATTAGCGTATGTTAGCTTGCATGATTTGTTGAATAAATATGTATGGATTTGTTTAATTTCTTCAAATGACACTTTGACAGCTCAAAAGTTATGCAGACGATATATTCAGATCTTGTGTCATACTTTATGTTGTAATCATTGCCGATTTCTTTTATTTAATACATGCTAAATACAGCTCAACTTGTGCAGAATATGTTTGAAAACAAAACAATACAGCGTATGTAGTGGCCAACATACACTCATCATTTAAATCCGATCGAGCATATCTAAAACACACTCTAATGAAGCATTGCATGCCACTGTTGATGCATTCGGTACTTTGATACTATATCAGATTTTGAGGAGAGAATTCCTTAAATGTTATCGACAGCCTCATTGCATCCGTTGAAAACAGATATTGTAAAATATTAACTATTCCGGTGGAGCACACACCATATAAAGTATAGTCAATTCTTTTTAAACATCATATATTTGTCCTTTAAAGTTACTCAAATTGGTGCGGAGCGTCTGATTATGCTCTTCACATCATTTTATACAGTTAAAATTCCGATATAAGTAATTGAGTGTTTCATTTTCTATTTTACTTTTAATATATTGCATACTTTCAATTTTATATCTATGCATGGCTGTCTTGAATGGTTTGATTTACCATTTTTTTAAACAGTGTATACGTATTTATATATAAGATTTTGAGATTTTGTAATTCTACGATTCGTTTATTTTCATCATTTCAATTTATCGCAGTATATGGACAGTTAAAGATAACATCTCATTTTCTTTGCTTCCACATGCTATTATTAAATCTATGTCCTCAGCAATATCGCTCAGACTAATCCCTCTGAGGGAAGTCCTAGTATTTAATAAGGGACATTAGAGCCTTTATCAGACAGATTATAAATAAAAAGTTTGCAATATTTATACATTACAGTAAAGAATCATTTTATGCAATAACTTAAAAAAGACGAGCAACAGACTATGTAGATGCATTTTAAAACATAATGGAAGCGCATAGAAAAAAACATAAAAATGCATTTCTCTACATACGACATATACTGTGTACCAAATTTTAAGCCTTTGAACACCTTGTTGAAAATAAATTATTACCTACTTTCAAATTAATTTCGAAAATTCTTCCTCCTAGAAAGAGGCTCCAACCTCCCGTCTAGCTTTCCATCCTTTAAATAAATTATGACGCAAAAATTCATGTCGATCATAGTTGCTGCTCACTTTACATTCCATTGTTGAGTCATATATATATTTATATATGAAAAAGGCTCATTTACATTTATAAAGTCGACAAGTAATAATTCTTACATCCTTATTATAGATTTATGAAATAAAAATCTATTGATTCGTACGTCATTACTTTATGAATATTTTACCTTTAATATTTAATAAGCGGTATTAAAACCTTCATCAGACAGATTATAAATAAAAAGTTTTCAATATTTATACAATATTACAAGAAAGTATCATTTTATGCAATATACATGAAAAAGACGACTTTCTTTGTATTGTGTATCAACAGACTATGTATGTGCATTTAAAATATAAATAAAGAGCTTATAGAGAAAACATAAAAAAACATTTCTTTACATGTGAAATATACTGCATGCCGAATAAGCTTTTAAATATACCATAGTAATTATTAGCCATTTTCAGTGAAATTTACATTACTATATCTAAAAATGTATATCTGATAATGAGTAGGAGAATCAAAAACGCTAAGAAACAAACATGTGAGAAATATTTTAAACATTACTTCCAGAATATACATTATTAACTACTTTCAAATTACATTAGAAACGTCTTCCTACTAGATGGAGGATCCAACCTTCTTTCTTACTTTCAATCTTTTAAATAAATTATGGCGCAAAATTTCCCTGCCCGTAACATGAATTTCATTGTTGCTGCAGTCTTCACATTCCATTGTTGAATTATACGTATATGCATTGTTATGAAAAAAGGCTCATTTACATTTATAAAGTAAATAAATAATCATTCTTACGTCATTATTATAGATTTATAAAATGAAAAATTATTGATTCGTACGTCATTACTTTATAAATATTTTACCTTTAATATTTAATAAGCGGAATTAAATCCTTCATCAGAGAGATTATAAATAAAAAGTGTACAATATTTATATGATATTACAAGAAAGTTTTATGGAATATACTTTTTTTAAAAAAAAGACGACTTTCACTGACGTGTGTAGCGACAGATATGGAAGCACCTATAGAAAAAACATAAATATATATTTCTTTACATACGACATATTCTGTGTACCGAATTTTAAGCCTTTAAACATGCCATAGTAATTATCAGCCAATTTTAATGACATTTAAATTAATCTAAAATCTAAAAGTGTATATCCGATAATGAGTAGCAAAATCAAATACGCTAAGTAACAAACAGGTGTAAAATATTTTGAACATTTCTTCCAGAATACAAATTATTACTTAATTGCGAAATATTTTTGAAACGCCTCTGAGGCTCCAACCTTCTTTCTTGGTTTCCAACCATTAAATAAATTATGGCTTAAAAATTTCCCTTCCCGTAACATGTCCTTCATTGTTGCTGAATGCTTCATACTCCATTGTTGAATCAAACATATATTTATTGTTATGGAAAAAGGCTCATTTACATTTATAAAATAAACAGGTAATCATTCTTACGTCATTATTACAGTTTTTTAAAACAAAAAAAATATTCTTTCTTACGTCATTACTTTATAATTACTTTACCTTTAATATTTATTAAGGGTATTCAAACCTTTATCTGACGGATTATAAATAAAAAGTTTGCAATTTTTATACGATATTACAAGAAAGTATCATTTTATGCAATATGCATAAATTTTATGCATAAAGTTTATGCATTATGCATAAAAAAGGGACTTTCATTGATCTTTGTAATTTCTGTACGGAATTTTTGTAACGCTACCGTTAGTGTAAATCCAGGTATTATCTACATTTACACACTTGTCTGAGTTTATCAAATAATAACAATTTACAGACTTTACCATAAACTAAATACACATAAAAATAGGTATTTTTTTGTACGAAATGTGTAATTTTTATGACAAGTGGGTGATTTTAGAAATTTCCACACTTATCTGTGTATATATAATTATTGTAAATTAGAATAACACACCAATTCGTGTAAATTCAGGTATTTTTCTACATTTACACTTTTATTTGTGTTTTTAAAGTGACAACAAATTACACACTTAGTTTTAAAAGCTAAAATACACATAAAAACAGGTAAAATTTTGAAAAAAGTGTGCATTTTCATGAGAAGCGTGTAATTTTAGTAATTTACACATATATATATGTGTAAATTTGGCTAATTTACACATTTAGTTTTTAGGGTGCAGAGATTTATAAACTAAAAAACTATTGATTCCTACGTCATTACTTTATAAATATCTTACCTGTGATATTTAATAAGCGGAATTAAAAGTTTCATCAGAGAGATTATAAATAAAAAGTTTGCAATATTTATATGATATTACAAGAAAGTTTTATGCAATATACTTTTACAAAAAGACGACTTTCACTTACGTGTGTAGCGACAGATATGGAAGCATCTATAGAAATAAAACATAAATATATATTTCTTTACACACGACATATGCTGTCGTATGTCATGTAATAACACACCGATTCTTGTAAATTCAAGTAGTTTTCTACATTTACACTTTTATTTGTGTTTTTCAAGTGACAACAAATTACACACTTAGTTTTAAAATCTAAAATACACATAAAAACAGGTAAAATTTTGAAAAAAGTGTGCATTTTCATGAGAAGCGTGTAATTTTAGAAATTTACACATATATATGTATAAATTAGACTAGAGGGTATAGATTTATAAAATAAAAAATTATTGATTCCTACGTCATTACTTTATAAATATCTTACCTATAATGTTTAATAAACGGTATTAAAATCTTCACCAGACAGATTATAAGTACAAAGTTTGCAATATTTATACGATATTACAAGAAAGTATCATTTCATGCAATATACATAAAAAAGGTGTGCAACAGACTATGTGCATTTTAAATCATAATGGAAGCGCATATAGAAAAAAACATAAAAACCCATTTCTTTACATACGAAATATACTGTGTACCGAATTTTAAGCTTTTAAACATGCCTTAGCAGTTATCAGCCTATTTCAGTGACATTTAAATTACTATATATAAAAATGTATATATATTAATATTATAAAAAAGGTAAAAATTGTTTATCTGTAGGAGGTAAGCTCTGGAACTACCGAACCGATTCCAAAATAATGGTGTTAGTCCAACTTAGAACATGGGCTATATCTTATGTCCGTGCTATTGGCCCAAAGGGGGTGCAGGAACAAAAAACGTTCTAAAAATGCGATTTTTGTGTTACTGAAGGGCCTAGAAACATGAAATTTGGAATGGTAGTTACTTATAAGATACTAATGGTCTCTAAGGACATTTCTTAAAAAATTCGACATTTAAAAGGGGTGAAAATGCGCAAAAAGCGTTCTAATAAACGCTCTAAATGGCGATTTTTACGCAATATCAAGAAGTACCTAACCGATTTAAAAAATAATGGTGCCAAAATGATGATGATAATCCTTGCTCCAATATAGGCTACATTTTATGTCGGTGGCAATACCCCTAAAGGGGGTGCAGGAGGGGAAAATCGTTCGAAATTGCGATTTTTGTGTTACTGAAGGGCCCAGATACATTGAATTTGGAATGATAGTTACAAGATATAAATTATCTCTAAGAACATTTCTTAAATAATGCAAAATTTAAAAGGGGTGAAAACGCGCGAAAAGCGTTCTAAAAAACGTTTTAAATGGCAATTTCAACGCAATCTCAGAAAGTACCCGACCTATTTCAAAAGTAATGGTTAGAAATTGATGATGACAGCCCTTGCTCCAAAATAGGCTCTATTTCATGTCGGCGTCATTACCATCTAGAAGTTGCAGAAGCAAAAAACTTTCTAAATTACAATTTTTGTGTTACTGAAGGGCCTAGAATCCTGAAATTAGTCAGGGCAGTTATTTATAAGATACAAATGATCCCTAAGAACATTTCCTAAAATATCGAAATTTAAAAGGGGAGAAAATGAGCGAAAAGCGTTCTAAAAAACTTTGTAAATTGGATTTTTACGCAATCTCAGGAAGTACCGAACCGATTTAAAAAATAATGGTGTGAAAACGATGGTGACAGCCTTCGCTCCAACATAGGCTGTATTTCATGTCGATGCCACTACCCCAAAGGGGGTGAAGGAGCAAAAAACGATCTAAATTGCATTTTTTGTAATAATGCAGGGGCTAGCAACTTGAAACTAGGCATGGTAGTTACTTGAAAAATATAAATGATCTCTAAGAACATTTCCTAAATAATTCGAAATTTAAAAGGGGTGAAAATGGACGAAAAACGTTCTAAAAAACGTTCTAAATTGCGATTTCTACACAATCTCAGAAAATACCCAACCGATTTCAAAAGTAACGGTTGGAAATTGATGATGACAGGTCTTGCTCCAATATAGGATCTATTTCATGTCGACGTCACTACCACCTTGCGGTTGCATTTTAAATATCTTTCTAAATTTTGATTTTTGTGATACTGAAAGGGCTAGCAACTTGAAATTTGGCATGGTAATTACTTATGAGATATAAATACCCTCTGAGAAAAGTTTCTTAAAAATTTGAAATTTAAAAGGGGTGAAAATGAACGAAAAGCGTTCTAAAAACGTTCTAAATAGCGATTTCTACGCAATCTCAGGAAATATAAACCGATTTCAGAAGTAATGGTTTCAAATTGATGGTGACAGTCCCAGCTCTAACATAGCCTATATTGTACGTTGTTGTCACTACCACCTAGGTATTACAGGAGCAAAAAATGTTCTAAATTGCGTTTTCTGTGTTCTTCAGGGGGTCTAAGATTTTGAATTCGGAATGGTATTTACTTCAAAGATGCAAATGCTTTCTAAGAATTGTCGAAAGAAAATTCCAAATTTAAAAGGATGAAGTGAGCGAAAAGCGTTCTATAAGCGTTCTAAATTACGATTTTTATGCAATCGTATGGAATACGAAACCGATTTCAAACATAATGGTTGTACATTGATGGTGACAGAACCTGCTCAAACATAAGCTATATTTTATGTCGAGGGTTTCAGGAGCAAAAAACTTTCTAAATTGCGATTTTTGCGGTACTGAAGAGGCTAGAAACTTTAAATATAGCACGGTAGTTACTTATAAAATATAAATGTGATTTAAGAACAGTCGAAAATAATTCGAAATTAAAAAGGGGTGAAGCGAAGAGAAGGAGCGAAAAGCATTCTAAAAGAGTCCTAAATTACGATTACTATCGAATCGCGGGAAATAAACCGATTACAGAAGTTATTGGTAGCGAATCAAGAGTGATGATCCTATACGGGCTATATTTTATGTCGGTGTCACTACCGCCTGGTTGACAGGAACAACAAGACAGCCTTTAAAAACATCTAAATTCCGTTTTCTATAGAATATTAGGAAATACCAACAGATTTTAAGGTTAATGCTGGCAAATTAATGGTGACAGTCTCTATTTCAACATTTTTCGAGGCGTTCTATTTCAACTCTGTTTCGCCATTTTATGTTGGTGCCACTAACACCAGAGAAGTAGTAGAATATTAGACTAGAAGCTTGGAATTTGAAATGATTGTTAAGTTTAAGATGGTTTCTAAAAAATTCAAAACTTCAAATGAATACTGAAATGAGCATAAAAGTATCAAAATACTTTCTAAATTATCATTTGATTGGAATTAGTTTTAGTTCTTCTTATTAATTAAAATCTCATTTCTGTCTATTGCACTTTTGTAATGCAGTTTAGTCAAACTGTGGCTTAATTTGTAATTTTTGAATTATTTCAAAAAGTGTGCTTCTAATAAAAAAAAAAGTCATGCAAATATCACTTGGCATATTTCATGTATTACGCGAGCAAAGCCGCGGCGTTTGCTAGTATCTGATAATGAGTAGGAGAATCAAAAACGCTAAGTAACAAACAGGTGAGAAATATTTTAAACATTTCTTCCAGAATATAAATTATTACCTACTTACTAATTAATTTCAAGTCGTCTTCTTCCTAGATGAAGGGTCTAACATTCCTTCCTGCTTTCCATCGTTTAAATAAATTATGGTTCTAAAAATTCCCTGCCCGTAAGGAGACTTTCAGTAAAGTGTGCATTTTGTATGTGCATTTTAAAACATAATGGAAGATGGAAGCACCTACAAATAAATCATAAAAATCCATTTGCTTACATATCACATCTGCTATATACCATATTTTAAGCTTTTAAAAATGCCAGAGTAATTTTCAGTGATATTTAAATTACTATATCTAAAAATGTATGCCTGGTAATGTGTAGGAGAATAAAAAATGATAAGCAATAAGCAGGTGAGCAGTATTTTTAATATTCCTTGTTGAATATAAATTATTACCTACTTTGGAATTAATTTCGAAAATTCTGCCACCTAAATAGAGGCTCCAATTTTCCGTCTAACTTTCCATCCTTTAAACAAATTATGACGCTAAAATTCATGTCGTTCATAGTGGCTGCACACTTCAATTTTGTTGAGTCGTCATATATTTATTGTTATGAAAAAAGGCTCATTTACATTTATAAAGTCAACAAGTAATAATTCTTACGTCCTTATTATAGATTTATAAAAAATCTATTGATTCGTGCGTCATTGCTTTATAAATATTTTACCTTTAATATTTAATATAAGCAGTATTAAAACCTTCCTCAGACAGATTATAAATAAAAGGTTTGCAATATTTACATGATATTACAATGAAGTAGGGTGTAAATAAATCATGATTTAAAAAAAAATCTGATTTTTATTTTTTATTTAAATCAGATTTTTTTTATTTAAATCGGATTTTTATGATTTTTTTTCCCAGCGTTCAAATACTGAATAGGCCTGGGCCTTAAATCGATTCAAGTCTTAAATGGATTTAAAGCTTACATCGGAAATCCGATTAAACCATTGGTCTTAAATCGATTTAAGCTAACATCAGAAATTGCGATTTAGTCAATGTGTTAAATCGCGATTTAGCGATTGGCTTTAAATGGATTTAAAACAAAATACTGATTCAGAGCTAACATGAGAAAAACGATTTATCTACTTTGATGTATCTACTGCTTACATAGCATGCTGGTGTTAAATCGATTTAGGATGATCCGATTTAAGCGAACATCGCAAGCCTCAATGCTTTCCGATTTAAGAAAAACAAGGCCAGCTGGCGTTAAATCGATTTAGGAGGATCTGATTTAGGCAAACATCACAAGCCTCAATACTTTCCGAGGTAAGAAAAAGACGATTTAAGAAAAACAAGGCAAGCTGGTGTTAAATAGATTTAGCAGGATCCGATTTAAGAAAATATCGAACCTCAATCCTCACCAATTTAAGAAATGATAATTTCAGTAAAAATTGATATTTATTTATTTATTTTGTAAACGAGAATCAGAGTTTACGACATTGTAATGTGTATTTTTCAGAAATTAAGAACTTATATGGTGGAAAGTTGAAAAGAAAAAGTAATGCTTGAAGGGGGGGGGGGGGGCTTTGAGACATATAGCGGCATGGCTGTCGCCTCGAATGATCGAATTGTTTAATTCTTAAAATCCAAATTCATCGAACTTCATTTTATATGTTAATGCAATTTTTTGATGAAAAATTAAGTTTTCACACATTTGAGTAATATTGCAATATGTATTTTTTATTTTCTATTATTGTGTAATCAATTAATGTTTTAAAGTAGAATCCTGCATTGTTTCAAAAGATTGTTTTCCTGAAACTGATTCAGTATTTATATGATTAACAAAATAATAATAAAGTTTTATATTTAAAATCCAAACTCATCGACTTTCAGTTTGTACTTTTATGTATTCTTATGATGAAAAATTCATTTTTTACATGTTTTAGTAATATTTTAACATATATTTTTTATTTTCTATTATTTTGTAATTAATGAAAATATTTTAAAGTATAATCATGCATTGTTTTGTGTTTCCTGATTTGGCCGTGATCAACATGAAATATTGTTCTTCTGCTAATAAGATTTTTTTTCTGAAATTGATTGAGTATTTATGGTTGAAAAAAAAATTGAATAAAATTTCATATTTAAAATCCAAATTCATCGAATTTCAGTTTTTATTTTTATGCATTCTCTTAATGAAAAATTCATTTTTCACATGTTTGGGTAATATTTTAATATATATTCTTTATTTTCTATTATTCTGTAATTAATTAAAATATTTTTAAATCGAGATGCATCGGGTTTGAGATCCGATTTCAATAACAGCCATGTGGATTGAGTATCTTGCTGAAATTGATTCACTATTTATATCCAAATTCATCCATTTTTAGTTTATATTTTTATGCATTATTTTGATGAAAAATTAATTTTCATATTCATATGTTTCGGTATTATGGGAATATTTTAGTTTTAATTTATTATTATTTTGTAATTAATTAAAAATACTTTAATAAGGTTCTGCAATGAGTCAAGTAACTTGATTTTTACAGCAGTATGAGGGAGGGGTGGAGAGGGCATTCATTAGATTTTTCTGCAGATTTGCGATTTTCTGCTTTTTTTGACATTTTGTTATCATTAAAAAGAGATATATTTTAAGATTATATTTTATTAGTAATCTTACAGAGTGGCAACAGCCGCGAAAAAATCAGCAATTTCAGTAATGTGTTCCAAGGCTTACACTTTTCAATCTTTCTTTATCCGCTATATGAATGTCAGCATTTATGTTCAAATCTTATTATAATCTAGAAGTTAAAAAGATATAGAATTGCACCTTATTTCTATTATTTTCCCTCTTTTTTTTTCTTTTTTTTTATTGCTTGTCTCATTATAGTAATGAACAGTTAAATTCATCATTGAATTCTTTGAATCTGCTTCTGTTTCACCTCAATAACTTTATTAATTCTGTGTCTGTAAAAAAAGGTATGTGTAGATTGTTAGCAATGAACTGCTATTTGGTTGGGCTAGGGAAAGTCTCACGCCCCCCCCCCCCTTTTAAGAAATTTAGATTGTAGCAGGCATAACAAGTCAGGCAAAAAAAGAAAAAAAAATCATTTTCTTTTACATTACTTTTTAAAGAATGAGTGGAAAAAAAAAACTAGTGTTTTGTGACATTCAAAGTTTTTTTTTTTTTTAATGTGTAAAATATACCTCTTTTCAAAGGTATTTGAAAAATTAAAAGCTAAGTATACTAAATAATACACGAGGGGGTGGGGGGCTGCATAAAAGTCATATTCTGTTACTGAAAATTAAAAAATAGCCTCCCATATTCTAAAACGTAAAATCGGTGTTAAATCGCGATTTAGCACTAAATCGCGATATTAGATGGATGATAAATCGATTTAAGGAATTTTTACATCGCCCAGTCCTACTGAATAGCTACCTAGAATTTTAGGTTTCCAAAACAGTTAAACCACTAATTGCTAACATAATCTACGTTTTTACAGTTTAATTAATAAAATCATAATTATTAGTTGGTAATTACAGAAATTATAAAAACTGCAAATTATTAGTTTCATTAATTAGTATCATACAATAATGTTATATACATTAATATTAGTAGAGAAGAAATGGGGTTCCGACCCCGGGAGGAGGCGGGAGGCGCCGGAGGAGGAGGGAGGGCGCCTCCTCCCGAGACCGTCTTGTAAGAGGAGGAGTAAATGAGGAGGAGGGAGGGCGCCTCCTCTCGAGAATGTCTTATAAGAGGGGGGGGGGGTAAAATGGGGTAAAATTTTTTTGAGAATGGGGGGGAGGGTGATCAGAATATTTTATGTTTTAAGAGAGGGGTTAATTGGAGAGGGGAAGGAATTTTTGAAGGGGAATTTTTCGAGATTGAATTTATTTTTACTCAGCTGTAGTACGAGGTTCGAATGAATAATTAATGAATTAAAAATGAATTAAAAATTAATGAATTCGAAATATTTAGGAAGGAACTTAGAATTTTTCGAGCAATTTTATTGGTGTAGTATAGTACGAGGTTCGAATGAATTATTAAAAATGGAAATTAATTTAAAATATCAATTAAAAAGTAATTAAAAATAATTAATAAGAAAAATTAATTTAGAAATTTTAATGAGGGGACTTAGAATTGTTGTGTTTGAATTTTTTTTAGCGGATCTTTTGGGAGATTGATTTTTTTTTTCTTTTTGTGTGTTGTAGTACGAGGGGGTCTTTTTTTACTGTCGGTTAACTAATTGGTAATTAAAAATAGTAATTAAAAATTTAATGAGGAAATATTTAATGAAGGGACTTAGAATTTTTCGAGCAATTTTATTAGTCAACTAAAGTATAGTACGAGGTTCGAATGAATTATTAATTAATTAAAAAAGTAATTACAAATAATTAATGAGAAAAATTAATTTAGAAATTTTAATGAGGGGACTTAGAATTTTTGAGTTTGAAATTTATTTTTTTAGTCAAGTGTAGTATGCAGTTGAATTTTAAGAATAATTAAAAGTATTCATTAATTAAAAATAGTAATTAAAATGATAATTAAAAAATTTGAATGAGAAAATAACTTAATGAAGGAACTTCAGAAATTTTTCGAGAGTTTCATTCAATTTTGTTAATGAATTGAGTGTTATGAGATAGTTTTATTTGAAATAAAAATTTTTTGAAAAAAAAAAAAAACAGTGGAAATTTTTAAATCTTTGTAGGAATGTGAATGTTTTTTGAATAAAATTTGGGGAAGGATTTTATTCTTTTAAATGACATGTTTTTTAAAGATATTATTTCGAATTGCAGTCATGTTTTCACAAATATTTCTCGGTTATATATATAAATGAATTGAAAGTTTTGCATTAAACGGTTAGTAATTTTAGACTATCATTAGTTAGGTAAATGAAGTTATACTTTTGTGTCGTGCTTTCTGACTAAACTTTACTTATTGAATGAAAAAAAAATATATGTAACTAGAAAATTTGATGAATATTTGGGGAAAAAATTAAAATTTCAGCGATCTTTTAATCTAGTCAATGAATTAAGCAAAAATAAAATAAAACTTAAATTATACTTAACAAATATTTCACAACACACCACAAGTATTGAAAGACTTAATACCATTCCATAATTATTTAAAAAAGGGATATATATTAGCTGATTTCGTTTTATATAACATCAAATTTTACTGTATGCGTGTATTCCCCATATGGAAAAACCCTTTGGTAGGTAAGCGGCTTAACAGTTCGCATGATAAGTACATGACTCATTTTACTTGAGGGTTTATTTGCTAGCGCAGTGAGGAATAGGGATTAGATAATTCTTAGTAGTTAAATATTAATTAAAAGGGAATTAGAAATTTGGTTTAGCACTTTGTTCTTTTAAATAAGATGTTTTCTAAAGGTAATTTTTAGAAATTACAGTTTTTTTTTTTCAAACCATTTTTCAGTTACTTTTTTGAATTGAATGAAAAGTTTTAGACATTTATCGGTTATGCGCTTTGGTTTAGTCAATACTATTAATGAATTCACTCATATTTACACATTTAGGAACCTTTCAGAAATATTTTGCTAAGAATTTAGAACATATGAAAATATACAGATTATCATTAAAAATATAGGATCTTCACACATGTTAATTAAGTACAATTTAATATTTAAAAAAAATTGTAATTCCCATTTAACTTTTAATCTAGTAAATTTGTGAAGGCACACAAATTTCAAAATTTTTCTGAATATAAATAAAGATTATTTTAAGATCATTTTTCATAAATATTAATACACGAAAGAAATGATTGCGCCTTTAGAGCATGTAACTTTAATCATCAAAATTTAAATAAATATTTATCACTTTCAAATGAAAATGATAAGCCTTTCGTTTAATTAATGCGTAATTAAATTTTTTGAATGATTATCATAATTAAAACAAATAGAAGAGGAATTCTTTTCAAATTTATTAAGAAACAGGCAAGTTATTATTAGCCAATACTTCAAATCACTGCAAACTTTTAACATGATGAGTCATCACTGAGAACTTAATGTTATTTACACACATAAGTGTCATTCTGCTCTTACATGTAATCAAGAAGAAGGTTTTAATTAATATGTTATTAATATCGAGGTATATGAATAGTAATGCTAGTTACACTCTTTAAAATATATATACATTCCTATATGTGTCTTAAAAACCTGACATAGTCATTCTGCGCAGTGTTTGTGAGATAAAGGTTTAGTACGCACTTATGTTACATAATAAAGATCACGTGATTTTTCCCACCAATCGCAGTTCATTCTTTATCATTATTCTGAAATAGTATTGTAAGTATCTTTTTTTTAGGAAATGTATAGTGTTAGAGAAGTGAATGACCAGAATTTGAAATATTTCGTCAAAATAATTTACATATTAACTCACTTACATAATTTTTATGTATGTATATATTAACTAACTTGCATAACTTTCTACGACCATGATTTTTGAGTACACTAAGATCTGACTGAAGTTTTCAAGACATATTTATCTCACATATTTAAATTTAGATATTTAAGCTACTTTTTAAAATTCTTGATTAAATTTCAGAAATGAATATGCTTCAACAACAAATATTTTCTAAATGTATAAGAGAAATAAGTATTCACATAAAAATTATACTTACCTTTAACAAACACATCTACTTCATACATTTTCTCGAAAAATGGAGAATACAAGTTCTTATCTGATTCAAATGACTAACAAGCTGTGAGTCATTCATGGGTTTTTCTCACGTAGATAACCTCACTGATTATAAGTACATTAAATTTTCGACTATATATTTATATTATTAAAGTTAGGATTGCAATTAACACATGTCCTTTAAATGATTTTTATAATAATTAAAATAATAATTCAATTAATCTTTTTAAAATAAATTATTTTTAGTTTTATTCATTCTTAACAAGATATATAAAAATTATCAAAGTCATTTTAAATACAAGTGAACTATTTTCCCTATTGCTATACTCGACTTGCGCGAAATAAAATAGAACCTTCCACTACTCTTACCTGGAGAGGACAGTCTGATAACATCCCCGCTTATCTACTTAAGCAAGATCAGGTAATATCCCCGAACATGCACTATGCTAACTAGTGACGTGATCGATCGTTGATAAGATTTCCCGATAAGAACTTGTATTCATTTTTTCCCAAGCAAGTGTACGAGCTTGTCGTGTCTAGGTAAGTAGCATTTAAACTTCAAAGTTTTTCCTTTATTAGACTTTTGAGAAAGAAAATTAATTTTTTTTTAGAAAACTATGTCGGCCGTACTACATCAGCGACCCTTGTCATTTATATTTAGCACATTCGCTCGCGTGGCAAGCGTATTTGAAAATGATTGATACACTTTTAGAATTGCTTACTGATATTAACATATTACTTTTCATCGATAGAATTTCTCGCACGGTTCGAACACACAAACCTTTTATCAAATTTCTCATTATTATTGGGCAACACACTAACCACTATTCTAAGTGGGCCCCACGCTTTTTTCACATAAATATGCTTTCTATCTTTTTAGTTTTTTAGCTACTTTTTTCATCAATTTATAATTCATATAAATTCATATATACTTTATTCATTTTAAGAAACTATTGTCATATTCTACCTTTTTCATTATGATTTAAATAATTTTTGGGTTAAAACATTAATTTTTCCTAAAATAATCAAGTTTTTTTTTTTTTTTTTTTTTTTTTTTTTTTTTTTTTTTTTTTTTTTTTTTTTAGATTTATTCAAATTTTTAATATACACTACTTAACATTCGATAAAATGCATATGTACTTTTATATTTTATCATTGGTAAGTTAATTAAACACTAAATATTAAAACGATAATTTCTATGACTTTAGAGTACCCATTTTAAATAATTGATTCGTTCATTATTATAAACAACAAACATGAAATTAACAAACGATTAAAATAAATAATTAAATATAAGATTCTAAAAGAAGTTCAACTATAGCAATTTTTTTTTTCTTTTTCAGAAAAATTTCACTATCAAATAAATATTCGTTCATCAAACGATTTAAAACTTCTAAATCTTATTGTTATTTCCCAAACATATTAGAAATATGTATTCATATAAGTATATGTGTATACGTATGCATGTATTTATATATATATATATGTGTGTGTGTGTTTGTGTGTGTATTTGTAATGTATTTGTATGTGTGTGCATTTGTATCTTATTTGTATGAGTGTGTGTGTGTGTGTGTGTATTTGTAAATGGGGAAAATTTTTAAAAGGTAATCTAATTCAAAGCTAATAATAAATTATTTAAAAATATATATCTAAAACGTTTCAAGACAGTATAAAAGATTTAAAAAAATTGATAAAAATGCTTTGAAGAACATTTCAAATTATTAAAAAATGTTTCATTAATATTTTAAAGTTAATAAATTTTAATAGCTATGTACATTCATGCATATGAGCTATGTTTTGAAAAAAAAATCGTAAGTTTAAAAATGATTTCTTATTTAATTACAAATTAACGAAATAGTTATGTTTTTTTATACATATGTTAACAAAACAAATGTTTTAAACATTTCTATACTAAAAATAAGTTAGCCAATATATACTTTTTTGAATATGCATATACTATATATATATATGTTTGTAAATTTTAACGTTTTATGTTTTTACTGACTAGAGAACACATTACACCTTTCAATTATTTATCCAGGTATCGTTTCTTTACACAATAAACCAACCAAACAATACAAAAAAACAACCAACCAACTGCTTTTCAAACGACTATTTGATTATCATAACAACCTAAAGCCTTTTATCTGCACATGCGCAAACATAAAAAATTACATATCTAACAATACAAGTTCAGCAGAACTCGAGTTATAAGCAACCGGAACGAAATTTTCATTTGTATTATATATATATATATATACATATATATGTGTGTGTATGTGTGTGCAGTAGAATTAGATTACTCCAGAAAGGCTACCATCCTATTGAAAAATCACCAATATTGTAAACGTCGCTCAAACCAATAGTATGCTTATGCCTTTTTGGCATAAAATCATATTATTTGGCGATAAAATCAGTATCGTAAATAAACATAAAACATGTAACACACAAGTGCCATTATTTTAAGCCTAATGATGGATGCGTTTGATGAAAATAAAAAGTAAAGAAAAAAAATGTCAGTCTAATATTGTCTAATCAAATTTTCTGACGCATTTTTCTTAACCTGACGCAATAGATAAATCGCCAAATGTTGTTTAAAACTGCAACCTTTTTTACTGAATAAATTTGTACGCATTAAGGATATTCTCTTTCTTGTTTAAATTAAATATTTTCGTTTTATAATATCGTCAAAACTGTTTTTCCTTTTCTCTTTTTCCTCTTTTTTTTTTCTTTTAATTAAAATTAGTAACAGTTTTTTCTTTTATTTTTCAAGCTGTAATAGCTTTTTCAATTTTTTTTATCAACGATAAATTTCGTCAAGAAATAAAATAGTAAACCTTATCGTCCAAAATAACAAAACTTTCCGTCATAATTCTATAACTAATCTAGGTAGAATGATGCGCTATAGCTTAAAACCTTCCCTGAAACGATACCTATCTAACGGTATAAGTTCCGTAAAAATCCACGCGGTAGAACTCAAAATCTAGGCGTTCGAAACGAAATTTCCGTTTGGATTTTATATATATAACTAGCAGGCTACACCCGCTTCGCTGTTCCATTTTCCAATTGAACCTTGATAAAACAAAATGATGAATTCGACCTTATATTTTAAATTAATATGGACCTTCACCTGGAAAGTCTTTCTGCATTTGCTTAATACAATGCGAATGCCATTTAGCTATTATGTTATCTTATGGGTTAGGCAAATTTCGGGCTATTCAGAATAAACTCTTTTATAGTCTATACTTCTATACTCCTATTATAAAGAAGAAAAAATTGTTTATTTGTCGGAGGTAAGCTCTGGAACTACCGAACCGATTCCAAAAGTAATGGTATCAAAATGATGGTGTTAGTCCAACTTAGAACATAGGCTATATCTTATGTCGGTGCCACTACCCCAAAGGGGATGTAGGAGCAAAAAACGTTCTAAAAATGCGATTTTAGCGTTACTGAAGGGCCTAGAAATATGAAATTTTTAATATTAGTTACTTATAAGATATAAATTATGTCTAAGAACAGTTCTTAAACATTTCGAAATTTAAAAGGGGTGAAAATGCACAAAAAGCGTTCTAAAAAACGTTCTAAATGGTAGTTTCTACACAATCTCAGGAAATACCAAACCAATTTAAAAAATATTGGTGTCAAAATGATGGAGACAACGCTTGCTCCAAGATAGGCTATGTTTTATGTCGGTGTCACTACCCCAAAGGAGTTTGCAGGGGCAAAAAACGTTCTAAAAATGCGATTTATGTGTTACTGAAGGGCCTAGAAATATGAAATTTTAAATATTAGCTACTTATTAGATATAAAGGATTTCTAAGAACAGTTCTTAAACAATTCGAAATTTGAAAGGGGTGAAAATGCGCGAAAATCGTTCTAAAAAACGTTCTAAATGGTAGTTTCTACACAATCTTAGGAAATACCAAACAGATTTAAAAAATATTGGTGTCAAAATGTCAGTGACAACCCTTGCTCTAACATAGGCTATGTTTTATGTCGGTGCCACTACCCGAAAGGGAGTGCAGGAGCAAAAAACGTTCTAAAAATGCGATTTTTGCGTTACCGAAGGGCCTAGAAATATGAAATTTGAAATATTAGCTTCTTATTAGATATAAAGGATTTCTAAGAACAGTTCTTAAACAATTCGAAATTTACAAGGAGTGAAAATGCGCGAAAAGCGTTCTAAAAAACGTTCTAATGGTGGTTTCTACACAATCTCAGGAAATACCAAACAGATCTAAAAAATAATGGCGTCAAAATGATGGAGACAACCCTTGCTCCAACATAGGTGATGCTTTATGTCGATGCCACTAACCCAAAAGAGGTGCAGGAGAAAACGTTCTAAATTGCGGCTTTTGCGTTACGGAAGGGCCTAGAATCGTGAAATTTGGAATGGTAGTTATAAGATATCAATGATCTCTAAGGACATTTCCTAAAAAAATTGAAATTTAAAAGGGTGTCAAAATGCGCAAAAACCGTTGTAAAAAACTTTCTAAATTGCGATTTCTATGCAATCTTAGGAAGTACTGAACCGATTTGAAATATAATGGTGTAAAAATGATGGTGACAGATCTTCGTCCAAGATAGGCTATATTTTATATCTTCCACTACCCCAGAGGAGATGCAGGATCAAAATGCGCGAAAACCGTTCTAAAAACGTTCTAAAGGCCGATTTGTCGGCAATATCTCAGGAAGTATGAATATGATTTCAAACGTAATGGTAGGAAATTGATGCGGGCAGCCTCTGTTCTAACATAGACGCTATTTTATATCGGTATCACTGTCACCAAGACACTTTAGGATCAAAAAAGCGTTCTAAATTTCGATTTTTGTAATCGGTAGGGGTTAGCAACTTAAAATTAGGCAAGGTACATATTTATTAGATATAAATTATCTTTAAGAACAGTTTCGAAAAAATTGGAAATTTAAAAAGGGGTGAAAATGCGCGAAAAGATTCCTAAAAACGTTCTAAATTGCGATTTCTACTCAATCTACGGAAATACCAAAGCTATTTCAAAAGTAATAGTTGCAAATCAATTGTGACAGTCCCTGTTATAACATAGGTTATATTTTATGTTGCTGTCACTACCATCTGAGGGTTGCAAAAGCAAAACATGTTCTAATTTGCGTTTTTTGCACAACTGAGGGGTCTAACACTTTGAAGTATGACATGGTATTTACTTAAAAGATGCAACTGCTTTCTAAGAACAGTCGAAAGAAAATTCCAAATTTTAAAAAATGAAGTGAGTGAAAAGCGTTATAAATTACAATTTTTAAGCAAACTTATAAATTACCAAACCGATTTAAAAAATAATGATGACAAATTTTGGTGATAGAACATGCTCAAACATAAGCTATATTTTATGTCTGTTCCACTACCACCAGAGGGTTGCAGGAGCTAAACTTTCTAAATTGCGATTTCTGTGATACTGAAAAGGCTAGAAACTTTAAATATGACATGGTAGTTACTTATAAAATATAAATGCCCTCGAAGGAACGTCGAAAATAAATTCGAATTAAAAAGGGATGAAGCGAAGGGGAGGTGCGAAAAGCATTCTAAAAAAGTTCTAAATTACGATTCTATGCAATTTCAGGGAATATAAACCGATTATAAAAGTAATAGTTGCGAATCAATGGTAACAGTCTCTGATCCTGCACAGGCTATATTTTATGCCGATGATTCTACCACCTGGGGTTCACAGGAACAACAAACGTTCTAAAAAAGGGCTTTAAAAGCTTTTTAAATGACGTTTCTGTGGAATATTAGGAAATAATAAACCGATTTCAAAATTAATGTTGGCAAATTAATGGTGACAGTTCCTGTTTCAGCATAGCCCTTTATGTTGAGAGACTCTGTAGGACTTGGAATTTGACATGATGGTTAATTTTAAGATGTAAGAAGATGGTTTCTAAAAAAATCAAAAATTCAAATGAATACTGAAATGTGCGTATTAATTGAGCATAAAAGTTTCAAAATATTTTCTAAATTATCATTTATTTAGTTTTATTTCATTTTATTAATTTAAGTCTCATTTCTGCCTAATGCTGTGTAATAATGATGTTTAATCAAACTGTGTTTTAAATAGTAATTTTTGAATTATTCCTAAAAGTAATAAGTACCTTTTAATTAAAAAAAACCTTTTAATAAAATAAAATATTACCTTTTAAAAAAATAAAAATTTAGTTAGTACCTTTTAATAAAAATTAGACATAAATATCACTTGGCATATTTCAAATATTACGCGAGCAAAGCCGTGGGGTTTGCTAGTAGATTAATAAAGTAGGGGTTGGGAGGGAAATATGACCGTTATGATCATCAGAAATTAAAATATTCTCTAGTCACCACACTACTAAAATGAGAGATAATTACAATGATTGCAGAGAGTGACTACTGATAATTAATCATATTCGGATTATTCACTACCGTTTGTTAGTTCTTGGAACTCCTGTCTCCTCAGTTTGGTGCTATATTTGGTTCTGGTAGCTTAAATACAATCTCTCCTACGTTACATTATATTTCGTAATATACGTCTTCTTCTGGCATGTCTACTGCAGTTTTCTATCTTCGGATCACAGCAAATACAGCCAAAGAACGTAATAAATTATTTGCACACTACGGACAGTGTTTAACTTTCATGATTAAAATAAATGTGAATCATATAAAAATGGCTTTTTAAAACTCAAGTGTTTGAATAAAATTAAAATAATGTCATTTTCACTGTCATTTCTTTTTTAATACCAGTTGCAATCATGCAGCTGTTAACCTGGAAAAAACATCGAAAACTGATTGTAATAGAAAAATGAACCTCTTTTTTTTCATGCAATCAAAATCTTCCCAATCTTCCGTAATCGGGTACACAGCTAAGTTTGACGTCAAACATTGGAAGTGTTTCCAAATATATGGTTATAATTGTACCAGAGTTAGATATAAAACAAAGGTAATTATGCGCCAAACAACACTCCATTAAATAAAGTGAATTTGCTGTTGACTGAATTATAGATCTTTCACCAAAAATACTCTTTGAGAATGATAAATAAAGTCAGTTATATAAAACTTAATAACCTAGTACGTAATAATATACGTAATAATCTTTTTGATGCACCAAAGATTTTTTTTTCATTTCTCTAATTAGCATAATTCACAGAGGAATAAATAGGCTTTCTATTTTCAAGATTACATTATTCTTCAGTCTTTTCCCTAAATAAACCTAAAATCGTTAATTTTCATAAAGTTTAGTAGCTACGGCTATGAGTCATAAGAAATTGCTTTATAATTATCCAATTTTATCTGAATTTCAGGTATTTTTTTTCTTATCTAGGCTAAAATGATAAATCAACAAATATTGTTTATTTTGTAATAGTAAAATAACTGCAAAAAATATATAATACTAAATCTTCTGTTGCCCATTTGCTTCATAATGAAAAACCATAAATTTACTAATCGCTATGTAGAATTTCATGTAATCTTCTGCAATCGGGATCACTGTCTAGAGTCTCTTTCAAATAAAAAGAAACATCCAACAATTCACTAAATATGTTAATTAAAGGGGTAACCTGATTACAGAAAATTAATCATATACCTTTCTAAAACCTTCAAAAAAGAAGAACAGATAGGCCAAAAAAAAAAAAAAAGAACTGAAAAAGGGGTGACTAATAAAAAGATTATCAAAAATTTATTTCAATATGTCAATGCAATATCAATTATAAGCAATTTTTAGTGTAAAATATTTTCTTTTGGGGTATTAATAACGCATAATTCCATAAATTTTCTAAAGAATAATCTTTAGTACTTAACATTTGAAGTAGTAGACATTTCTAAAGGGGACGATACGTGTTAAAAGAAAAGAGTGGGCAATATTCGCTGATCTGAGTTCAAGGTTATAAAAGTCACAAGTTTGGGGAAACAAACCAGCATGTTTCCATAGTAAAGTATGTAAAAAATATTTTAAATGTCTGAAATTAAATTATTTACAATATGTGTGTGTGTGTGGGGGGGGGGGGGCAGACATTTGCACTAAAATTTAAATATTTGACTCCACTTTCATAATATTAATTGCTATTTATATAATTTACATTTGACTATAAACAATTCCTCCAAAAATGCCGTCTTACACTTGCAAAAACACCTATAATGTATCGATGGGGCTATGTCATGTTTACGCCTTTTTGGATTAAAATCAAATTGTTTGGCGGCAAAATGCTCATAAAATTACTCGTGGATGTAAAAAAAGATCAGTCAAATGTAGCGTCGGAATTCCAGTAAAAAAACTGCAAAAAAATATTTTTTCCAGTATTTGGCGTGAAAAGACGAACGCTCCACGTTATTTCGCAAACGAATACATTTCCTGGCCAAATGCAAAAGATTGAAATGCATTTATAAATTTCTTGTTAAATAAATATTTAAATGCCTAATACTCAATGAATTTAAACTTAAATGGTGGATTAAATTATTATTTTTTTTTCTGTAAGCTTATTAAATATATACAAATTGCGTGTTGCTGTAGTTATTTTATTTTATACGGTGTCTCCGGCTGGATACGTTTTGTATATTTTGATTATGAATGCTATCATTAAACATTTCGATATGAAGTGGTTGTTTCAATGGCAACAATACATTTTTTTTGTTGTCTCTGGCACTAACAACATCGATGTCAAATTGCGAATGCTTGGAATAGGACCTTAATTTTGAGATTGAAACAATTTTAATCCATTTAAATGTTATTCTAAACAGCATAATTACCATCGTTAAATTTCATTACATACATATATAAAAGTATATGATAAAGCAGCAGTTATAAAAATGTATTTATTTAAGTCAAACTCACTTAAACTAACTTCATATGGAGACGGAGAGTTGATTTTTTTTTTTTAAATATTCATAATAGTATTATTCAAACTTTAATTGTGTCGCCAACCAGCTTTAAATCGCAATAAATGAAATTTTCATTATTGTTTTACGAACGTTAAATCGAGGTTCTGCTAATTTTTTTAATAAACATATATTATCCTCATGAGAGAAATTCCTTGGTATCATCTTATCAATTTTTCAGATGTGTTTTCTTAACCTGACGCAAAAGATAAATCGCCAAATCTTGTTGTTTTGTAGTAATATTTCAACTGAGTAAATTTTTAAGCATTACGAATATTCCCTTTCATGTTTAAATTAAATATTTTCGCTTTTTAATATTATCACTTATTAAAACGGAATTTTTCTTCTTTTTTTCTTTTTTTTTTTCCTTTTAAATAAAATTAGTAACAGTTTTTTCTTTTATTTTTCGAGGTGTAGTAGCCGTTTCATTTTTTTTTTTTATCAACGATAAATTTCGCCAAGAAATAAAATGGTAACCTTATCGTCCAAAATAACACAACTTTCCGTCATAATTCTATATCTAATGTTTGTAGAATGACGTGCTATAGCTTAAAACCTTCCCTGAAACGATACCTATCTAACGGTATAAGTTCTGTAAAAATTCATGCAGCAGAACTCATAATCTAGGCGTTCGGAAAGAAATTTCCGTTTGGATTTTATATATATACTAGCAGGCTATGCCCGCTGCGCTGGTCAATATTTCCAAATGAACCTTGGATTAAACTAAATGGTGAATTTGAACTTGTATTTTAAACAATATGGATCTTCAGCTTGACCTTGCACATTACTGAAAACGATGCGAACGCCATTGCGATATAATGTTATCTTAAGCGTTGGACAAAATTTAGCAATTAAGAAGTAATTGTTTTAGTTGATTATAAACAGCGCACTTATGGTCGGGTAATGAGACCGTTATGACAACAGGAATTAATACCTCTGTAACTAATCAACATATAATGAAATCGTATATACTAACACCATTCCTAAAAGTCATGCAACAGGGCCACTTGTAACAAAATATGTTCTGTAGATTTTTTCAAAAAGGCTAAACTTTCATAATCAGGTTCACTTAATTTTTGAACTTTTACTGTTGCTCTATAACTAAGTACCCTTGAACAATATGTATACACTAAAACCTTTCCAAAATTATTACCTAACTAATTGTGGTATATCCTACGAAAGTATTATAAACAATCGGAATGAAATACAAATTTCCGTTGTAAATATATAGTAGATGATGACGATGCGATTTTGTGTAATAGAATTCATAGTAAGGTTTTCGCTTCAAACAAAAACGATGCTTTCAACATTAAAGTTAATACACCAATATGTGAAGTATCCGATTACGGAAGGTTAACTTGAATTCTCATGAGCAACTACTCAAAGAAAAGTGAATATGTGGCTTTTGTGATACTTTTATGTCAGCCGGGCGCAGGTAATAAATCAATAAAGATTGTTTTCATAGCATATTCTTATTTTATTATTTTCATTTAAAACACAAACCTTTCACTCATTTCATTTAAAATGCATGCCTTATACTAATTTCATTTTAAAAACTGAAAAGATAAACAATAACAGGAAATAATGCAATAATTAAAAGCAAAAAAATATTTTTAATTTACATACGCAAAATGTAACTACTGCTACTGGGAATTTTAAAAATGCTATCAGCGAGATGTGCGCACGGTTGTTATAAATGTACCAATTTTTTCTTCTTATCGAGGAGCAATTTATAAATCGCACAATATTATTCCAATTCCAATTTCTTTCATTGAGGAACCTATGACCGGAAAAAATGGAAAAAGACTCTTGTAGATTCTTCGGATGACGGCATCTGACGCCATAAACCGAGTTTATATATATGAAAATAATTTTTAAGTCGTTACAAACATTGCTTTCATACTTAAATATTTTCATTGGTACTACATGTTATGCCGTCGACCAATTTCGCCAAATTATATAAATCGCCAAACCATTCGCCAAATTATATAAATTGACATAATTTTTATTTTAAATAACGAAATAACAAATAAATTAGTATAACATTAATAAAAATACAAATAAAACGTCGAAATTAAAATCACTTGATGACGTAAACACGTGTAGTTTGTTTAAATTCAAGTGAATTTAATATTTACGATCAACCATTATTGGCATTTAATCTTATAGTTTGACGACAGATTTTTGGTCGACCGAATATCTAAGTAGTACCTTTTCCATTTTTGTTTTATAACGCTAAATTCTCAGTAATTTTTTCCCTTTTATTTTACATAAAATCACTATTTTTTAAAAAAATTAAGATGCTTGCATTTTTATTTCAAACTCATAGAACCGTTTTTATTTTTTAGCCAAAAGGGTTGATTTGAATTTTTTCCGTTGCTAGAAAAACGGATGTAATGATAGATATTTTGAGGTTTAGATGCCAAAGACACCGCCAAATTAGAAAAATATGAAATGTGTCATGAACTGTTGGACTGAATTTATTTGGTAGCATTCGATTCAGCATACAAAACTACATTAAAATATGCTATCATTTGACGCATAATTTTGATATTCGATTTTTTTCCCCCTCCCCGTGCAAAAACCATTAGGGGTGACACTTTAGAAAATCCTTTCTTAGCAGAAGTTTATGTCATAAGAAGTATTTTTACCACGATTTTCAAGATTTTAGGTTCAGTAGTTTGCGCTGTGCGTTAATTAGTCCCCTAATCCAGACTTTATTTTATATACTATATTAGATATGCGATTTTGCGGTGAATCGATGATCGAAAATTAGTCCAATATCATTTGAAATATTACATAACAGAGGAGAAAGTACGAAGAAAGACGAAGAAGAAATGACGAATTACAAAAGACTTGTAATTTTTTTTTTCAAAATGTTGAATTTTTCCATAGTAATAACGTATTAAAACATAAATTTCCTTAAAAATTATCTTTATTTCCTAGATTTCGAATCTGTGAATTTTCCTATAAATGAAATTGGCGATATGACTTGAGAAAATAGATAATATTTGCTTAAATAAAATGGGTAATATTCGTTGATCTGAGTTCGAGTTTATAAATATCACATGCTTTTGGAATTACGGCGAAAAACATTTTAAAAAGTATGAAATTATTTTACAATATGTATGTGTGGCAGAAATTCACACTGAAATTTAAGTATTCGATTCCATTTTTATAATATTAACTGATATCTATATAAGTTACAATTGAATATGAAAATGTACTCAAAAAATGATCTCTTTCACCTAAAAAACACCATTTGTGAGAACATCCTCAAGCTAATGTCACGCTTATGCATTTTTGGCTTAAAATCACATTGTTTGGCGACAAAAGAAAAATAAAAAATTGTAAAGAAACAAATAGTAATTACACATGTGACTCACAATTACATCTGCTTGTTTCTTCTATAAGTCACGTGATGGGACAATTAGATATAAAAAAAAAAAGAACAGAACAGAAAGAAAAAGTCGTTAAAATTTCATCTAATCAAATTTTCAGATTCGTTTCCATATCTAACGCAAGCGATAAAGAGCCAAATATTGCGTATCAAGTGTAATATTTCTTATTAAATTAATTTTTAAGCATTACAAATATTTCTTTCAGGTTTTGATTAAATGTTTCCGTTTTTTAATATTATCACTCATTAAAACGGACTTTCTTATTCTTTTTTTCTTTTTTTTTTCATTTAAATAAAATTAGTAACAGTTTTTCTTTTATTTTTCGAGGTTTAAAAGCCGTTTCAATTTTTTTTTATCAACGATGAATTTCGCCAAGAAATAAAATGGTAACCTTATCGCCCAAAATAACAGAATTTTCCGTCATAATTCTAAAACTAATATAGGTAGAATAATGTGTTATAGATTAAAACCTTCCCTGAAACAATACCTATCTAACGGTATAGGTTCATAAAAATCCATGCAGTAGAACTCGAAATCTAGGCGTTCGGAACGAAATTTCCGTTTGGATTTTATATATACGAGGTGGAACCCGCCGAATTTCGACGAAAGAAAATGTTTACAAAGGAACTGTTGCATCAAATTTATAATACATCAACAACAATAATTAGAATAAAAAATCCATCTTACACTTGTTAATTTAACTCTCCAAAGACATATTTTAACCTAAGATTAACAAAATACTTTCTTCATAAACTTCAACTGTTAAAATTATTGAAAAATTAAACTTAATTCATATACGTCATCAGTAAAATATAATCAAGATAAGTAATTTTGATTAAGTTATTAATTGATGCTTGGTATTACGGAATGAAAAATCCGAAATGATTTCACCTTGACATAATCACAGAATTTTCCTACCTTTACATCTAAACCAAATCAAGTCATTTTCCACGTTTCACATCCATATTAACCATTTAAAAACATTTTAATGCGCAATAAGTTATTAATAAATATATTTTCAAGCTTGAAGTCACGTTTGTCAATTATTACAACTTTTCATGTTAAAATTCCCACTCGTGATTTGAGGTCTTAGTATAATCTCTGTACCTGCGCGTAAAAATTCCAGAAATTTATAACTTTTAGACGTATTCAAGGGGAAATATCACGTTTTATCAAATAAAATTATCGTTTACTTTTAAATATGACGTCATTTTCAGTCGCTGAAATATTTTGCCTATTGACTCGAACTCAATATCAGCGAAATGAAAAAATAGTGAAATATAACAGCATCATGAGGGAAATTGTGTCTTTTTTTAAGCGTAACGTCATTTTCTGTTCAATTTTTTAAAAATATATTTTTAACTGTAATGAGAAAATGGCATCAGTAAGAATATAATCAATAAATATAACTAATCCACTTTTAATAGAAATGAAGTACTTCAGTTGCCACGATTAGAAAATTGGTATTAAAAACTATAAAAAAAAATTAATATCTCAAAAATAAATTGAGATACAGCTTTCAAACAAATTGCATTTAAAAGTGCATTTTTTTCTGCATACGACTGTGTAAACATTTAAAATGTGGGATGTTTAGAAATTTAAAAATTTGCAGTAGCGAAAATTGCAAAAGCGAAATTTCATTTCAAATTTCAAAGTGTTGCCATTCGCAGAATGACGTATGCGTTACGCACAGATATGTTTGTCCTTTATAATATAGATAATAGATAATAGAATAGATAATAGATTTTATATATATATAATAGAATAGATAATAGATTATGTGTTATGAACTATCTCAAAGTTTAAAACAGATCGCATTGTTAGATTTCCTAATTTTAACAATATCGCGTTATGTTAGTTCCACATTCCACCACCAGGGAGCGCACTCTATTCTTAACGAAAGCGTATCTGAACGAAACTCCTTCATGCAACCTTTCCGTAGATACATGAATCGGGAGGGTGGCGGTCTTAATCAATAATTTAAGATAATTGCCGAAATTACTACGAAAAATATTTTAAAGGGGATCTACGCGGGCCCCTAATAGAGTTAGAGGAAGTCGGAAGACGGCAAAATAATCGCGGGGAAAAGTTTGCTTGGGTGCTTCGGAGCTACTTTTGGCGCGAGATCTAAGCTCTACGACCAATAGGAGACCAGATATTTAAGGAAATATGAAGTAACAAAGTCCAATATAATAGAATTTTCCGTAATAATTCTATAACTAATCTATGTAGAATGATGTGTTATAGCTTAAAACCTTCCCTGGAACGATACCTATCTAACGGTATAAGTTTCGTAAAAATCCATGCGGTAGAACTCGAAATCTCGGCGTTCGGGACGAAATTTCCGTTTGGATTTTATATGTATAATAGACTAGCAGAACTACCCGGCTTCGCCCGGGTCAATTATAAGGAGACTTCCAGGTAAAATAAATTAAAACGAAATAATACGGCAATCACAATAACTGAAATTTGTGCATTCCCATCCACAAATAGTTATAAAGACAATCAAAAAACATGGCGTTATTGTCTTGCAACCATAGTAAAATCTCTGAGAATGCGCGTTTTCTATGGCGGGTGTAAGAGAAATATATGTGATTTTCCTGACAATACGAAAAAACAAAATTCCTCAAAATCGCGCAGCACTTAGTGAAATTCTCGTTTGTATGGTATTATCTACATTATAAAGTAAAAACACTATGTCAGTGCCCATAAATTGTGCCCCATAAATTGTAACCCATAAAATGTGCCTTTACTGCAATTTTTCTAACTTTTAAACATCACACAATTTCATTTTTTACAATGTCGAATAGAAAACAGTTCTTTCAAATGAAATTTGTTTGAAAATTGCACCTCAGTTTTCTGATTTTAATGAATTTTAAAGTAATTTTTAAGCATGAATATTTTAAAGTTGAGTGCAACCCGATTACGAAACATGAACCTGTTTACACTTAATGCAATAGTATAAAGAAAAGACATGTCTATGAGTAACGCTGGTACCATATTTTCAATAACAACAACCTAACACAACAATAAATTTCCCTTTTACTGCAGTTTAACGTCTAAACATTGTACATTCGATTGTTCCAACGTATTATAGAAAACAAAAGTACCTTCAGTAATATTTGTTTGTAATGTTTATCTCAAATTACAAATTTTTTATGGGTTTTAAAATAATTTTTAAGCATGCATATTTTTTAAATATGCGTGCAATCCAAATACAAAAGATTAGCTCAGTTGCTCAAAAACATTGTAAATAATTCAGAATTTGTTTGTTTTCGTGTAATTTTGTCGTCCTTTTCGTTTCAATAACTAAATTGGCAAACGAAATTAAAACTCCAAAAATAAAATAAAATAAAACACTAAAATAACAGATATCAAATCAAACTACTCAAAATAACCCGATAAGTATATAAAATTCGAATGGGAATTTCGTTCCGGGTGCATATAACTCCGGGTGCATGAACGGGTGCATATATATCCGGGTGCATGAACGGATTTCCATACGACTTGCACTATCAGTTTTTTAGGGAATATTTTAGTGCGTAACATATTGTTTTCCGTTGCTTAGCCATAGAATTATAGGGGAAAGTTATATAACCATGCGAACACAATTATGAAGGATTAGTCTTATTAGCTGAATGAAAAATGCAGAACTATTTTTATCCCTAAGTATATTGACGGTTTTATCTTCATTAATGGGGCTGTGCGCTAGGTTATTCTTATTTTAATGAGTGTGCCTGACACCTATTATGGCATGCACCTTTGTTTAAAACAACATAGAATTACTTATGTTTTAAGCGACTATCTGGCATGCAACTTGATTACAAAATACTAACCTGCAATAATGCTTAAGGTGCTTCTCCAGTTCCCTGCTCAACAACGCGAAACTTTTTGACACATTTTCTGACTCATTAAACGTAAAGGCCTAAAATTTGTAGGCCTGACTATTAAAGTGATTTGGAATTGAAATGAGTTTTTCCTTTTTTCATAAATAAATTACTTATCGAGTTATGAGCAATTGTGGTTGCGTGACGGCCGGTTTTTGTCTTTTATTGCACTGTTGCGTCCGATATTCAGTTCAAAACAGAAACTGAAAGATCTTATACCTTTACCAACATATGGAAACTATCTTTCGATTACATAGTTTCTAAATAAGAACTCCTGTCAATTTCATGCGTTTCCGAACAAAAATTAATTAAAAAATATGTCAGAAAATAGCTCCTTTGGATTTGAGAACAGTCTTAACTTTATGAACAGCCTTAACTTTACGCTTATGAAAAAACTCACATTTCTAGTTTTAATTTTGGAACTCGCGAAATTTAAATTCAGAAAAAGGATATTCTTTTGACACATTGTGGCAATTTTTTTAACTTTTAAAATTAAAATACATGTTTTCTTTGGCGCGCGTAACAGAAGTATACAATATATCCCACAATACGGGGGAAAAATGCAAAAAAAAACCCATCCAAATGAGGTAGTAGTTACTAAAATTTTATTTGGAAAATTTGAAATTTTATTGAAATTAAATCTACAATGATTAGATGAAATGATGTCATTTTTGATAAATTTTAAATCAAGACATCTGTCAAGAATTTTTTTGAAAATGTAAATAACCGCTCTCTTTTTGCTATAAATCACAGAAAATGTTAGCACTGATTCTAAACCAATACAATACTTAGCGATAACGTATAGCTGTAAGATATGGCTGTAGTATACAATCGAAGTATTAAGCAAAATATAGGAGCCATTTATTTACAAAGAGTTTGATTACGCGTTGAAAAGATTTGATAGAATGTGACGTCATATCTAGCCTTTATTTCTTTTTCTTAAAATGTTTTCATGATATTTGACTGTTTGTATTAAAATAGATGTTTTAATTAAAAAAACAAACATTCAAATTGAGGTGCTAAGTTATTTTCCCGCTCTTATAGTTAAAGGTTTTATTTTATACTAGCAAACCCCGCGGCTTTGCTCGCGTAATAGTTCAAATACACCAAGAGATATTTGCATGACTATTTTTTATTAGAACACTTTTTGAAATAATTCAAAAACTACAAATTAAGCCACAGTTTGACTAAACTTCATTATAAAAGTGCAATAGACAGAAATGAGATTTTAATTAATAAGAAGAACTAAAACTAATTCCAATCAAATAATAATTTAGAAAGTATTTTGAGATTTTTATGCTCATTTCATTCCCTCATTTCAGTATTCATTTGAAGTTTTGGATTTTTTAGAAACCATCTTAACACATTTACATCTTAAAATTAACCATCATGTCAAATTCCAAGCTTCTAGTCTAACATTCTACTACCTCTCTGGTGTTAGTGGCACCAACATAAAATGCCGAAACAGAGTTGAAATAGAATGTCTCGTAAAACGATGAAACAGAGACTGTTACCATTAATTTGCCAAAATTAACCTTGAAATCGGTTGCTATTTCCTAATATTCTATAGAAAACGGAATTTAGATGTTTTTAAAGGCTTTCTTGTTGTTCCTGCCAACCAATTGGTAGTGACGCCGGCATAAAATTTAGCCCGTATAGGATCAGGGGCTATCACTCTTGATTCGCGACCAATAACTTCTGTAATCTGTTTATTATTTCCTGAGATTCCATAGAAATCGTAATTTAGGACACTTTTAGAATGCTTTTCGCTCCTTCCCTTCGCTTCACCCCTTTTTAATTTCGAATTTATTTTCGACTATTCTTAGAGGACATTTATATTTTATAAGTAACTACTGTGCTATATTTAAAGTTTCTAGCCTCTTCAGTACCGCCGAAATCGAAATTTAGAAAGATTTTTGCTCCTGCAAACCTCGACATAAAATATAGCTTATGTTTCAGCAGGTTCTATCATCATCAGTTTGCAACCATTATGTTTGGAATCGGTTTCGTACTTCATACGATTGCATAAAATCGTAATTTAGAACGCTTTTCGCTCACTTCAACCTTTTTAATTTGGAATTTTCTTTCGACAATCCTTAGAAAGCATTTGCTTGTTTGAAGTAATTACCATTCCAAATTTAAAATACTAGACCCCCTCAGTAACACAAAAAAACGCAATTTAGAACATTTTTTTCTCCAGTAACCCCCAGGTGGTAGTGACAAAAACGTAAAATATAGGCTATGTTGGAGCGGGGACTATCACCATCAATTTGAAATCATTACATCTGAAATAGGTTTATATTTCCTGAGATTGCATAGAAATAGCTATTTAAAAAGTTTTTAGAACGCTTTTCGTTCCTTTTCACCCCTTTTAAATTTCAAATTTTTAAGAAACTCTTCCCAGAGAGTATTTACATCTCATAAGTAATTACCATGCCAAATTTCATGTTGCTAGCTCCTTCAGTGTAAAAAAAATCACAATTTAGGACGTTTTTTAAAATGCAACAGCAAGGTGGTAGTGACGCCGACGTGAAATTGATCCTATTTTGGAGCAACGGCTGTCATCATTAATTTCCAGCCATTACTTTTAAAATCGGTTGGGTACTTTCTGAGATTGCGTAGAAATTGCAATTTAGAACGTTTTTCGTCCATTTTCACTCCTTTTAAATTTCGAATTATTTAAAAAATGTTCTTAGAGATCATTTATATACATCATACATCATTTATATCATATATATTAGTAACTACCATGCATAGTTTCAAGTTGGTAGCCCCTGCAGTACTACAAAAAACGCAATTTAGATCTTTTTCTGTTCCTTCACCCCGTTTGGGGTAGTGGCACCGACATGAAATACAGCCTATGTTGGAGCGAGGGCTGTCACCATCCTTTTCACACCATTATTTTTTAAATAGTTTTGGTACTTCCTGAGCTGCGTAGAAATCGCAATTTAGAAAGTTTTTTAGAACGCTTTTCGCTCATTTTCACCCCTTTTGAATTTTGATTTTTTAGGAAATGTTCTTAGAGATAATTTGTATCTTATAAATAACTGCCCTGCCTAATTTTAGGATTCTAGGCCCTTCAGTAACTCGAAAATCGCAATTTAGAACGTTTTTTGCTTCTGCAATCCCTAGGTGGTAGTGACACCGACATGAAATAGAGCCTATGTTGGAGCAACGGCTGTCATCATCAATTTCCAACCACTACTTTTGAAATAGGTTGGGTATTTTCTGAGATTGCGTAAAAATCGCCATTTAGAGCGTTTCTTAGTGCTCTTTTCGCTCATTTTCACACCTTTTAAATTTCGAATTTTTTAAGAAATGTTCTTAGAGATCATTTATATCTTATAAGTAACTACCATGCCAAATTCCTTATATCTGGGCACTTCAGTAACACAAAAATCGCAATTTCGAACATTTTGTTTTATCCTGCACCCCCTTTAGGGGTAGAGGCACCGACATAAAATGTAACCTATATTAGAGCAAGGGTTGTCACCTTCATTTTGACACCATTATTTTTGAAATCGGTTTGGTACTTCTTGTGATTGCGTAAAAATTGCCATTTAGAACGATTTTTAGAACGCTTTTTGCGAACCTCTTATTTTTTCACCACTTTTAAATTTCGAATATTTTAAGAAATGTTCTTAGAAATCATTTATATCTAATAAGCAACTACCATTCCTAATTCCTTATATCTGGACCCTTCAGTAACACAAAAATCACAATTTCGAACGTTTTTTTGCTTCTGCACTTCCTTTAAGGTTAGTGGCACCGACATAAAATGTAGCCTATGTTGGAGCAAAGGTTGGCACCGTCATTTTGACACCATTATCTTTGAAATCGGTTTGGTACTTTCTGAAATTGCGTAAAAATCGCCATTTAGAGCATTTTTTAGAACGCTTTTTGCGCAGTTTCACCCCTTTTTAATTTCGATTTTTTTATGAAATGTTCTTAGAGATCATTAGTAGCTTATAAGTAACTACCATTCCAAATTTCATGTTTCTAGGCCCTTCAGTAACACAAAAAACGCATTTTTAGAACGTTTTTTGCTCCTGCACCCCCTTTTGGCAAGTGGCACGGACATAAGATGTAGCCTATGTTCTAAGTTGGACAAACACCATCATTTTGATACCATTACTTTTGGAATTGGTTCGGTAGTTCCAGAGCTTACCTCCTACAAATAAACAATTTTTACCTCTTTATAATATTAGTATAGTATATATATAAATAGGTAAAAAAAATGTGGATTTTCTGTTTAGAATGACGTCAATATCAAACACGCAAAAAGATAGCAAGAAAATCTGAATTGTTATTGGCAAATAGAAACAAAATACACGCGTTATTCTTATCTTTTTCACATTATTGTGTCATTTTTAGGGTATGGCAACATTAAAGAAACGTTTGAATTAAAAAAGATTTAAAAAGAGATATTTCTATAATGTTAAATTATGGTAGTGGTAGAAAAAAGGGATAAATAGTTGTCTGATAATTTTTTAAAGCAGACAGTGATCTTTTCCACGTTCTAAAACGTATGTACGTGAAGTTTCGTGCAAATCGGTCAAAAATTGAAGATTTGTATAAAGGACATACACACAGAGAACGGCTTTTATATATACGAGTTGGAACCCGTCGAAATTCGACGAACTAAAATGTTTAGAAAGAAAGTGTTAGATCAAATTTGTGATAAATCTACAAAAATAATTACAATAAAAAATTCAACTTACATTGGTTGTCTAATTCTTAAAACAAATAATATTTTTAACCTAAAATTACCAAAATGTTATTCCACAAACTTCAACTGCTTAAATTATTGAAAAATTAAACTGTATTAGAATACGTAATCAATATAAATAATTATGATGAAGTTATCGATTGAGGGTCTTACGTTTGTTTTTACGGGATGAAAAATCAGTAAAAAGGATTTTGCTCTGTCACATCATAAAATTCCCCCCATAAAATCTAAACTGTTCGTTATTTTCAAATTCTCAAAATTTATATACGCATCACTCAAGTTCACAATTTAAAAGTATTTTAACGCGCAATAGATTATTAATGAACGAATTTCCCAAACTTAAAGTCACGTTTGTCCGATACAACGTTGCATGTGAACATTCTCACAAACTTTAAGTTCTGATCTCAGTACCTGCGAATAAAAAATTCAGAAATTTGCCTTTAGTTATCATAGTATTGGCTATTTAGTATTGGTCAAATATTTAGTTTTATCAAAGAAAATGATCGTTTTGTTTTAAATATGACATCATTTTTGCTCACTGAATCATTTTTCCTAGCGTTTTAAACTCAGTATCAGCGTAATCAAAAAATATTCAAATGTAACTGATTTATGAAGAAGAATGCGTGTTTTTTTTTTTTTTTTTTTTTTTTGTTGTTTTGTTTTTTAATGGCGACGTCATTTTCTGTTCAAAAATTATAAAAAAGTTACTTTTATTTTTAATGTGAAAATGGCATCAAAAAGAATATAATCAATAAAAATAAATGATCCATGACTATTTTCCCTTTACTTTTAATAGAAATGGTTGCCACAATTACAAAATTGGTACTAAAAACTATAAAAGAAATTTAATATCTCAAAAATAAATTGAGATAGAGCATTCAAACAAATTGCATTTAAAAGTACATTTTTCCCCCTATATTATGGTGTAAAAATTGAAACTGTGCGATGTTTAGAAGTTTAAAAATTTGCAGTATCGAAAATTGCAAATTCGAAATTTCATTTCAAATTTTAGAGTGTTGCCATTCGCAGAATGACGTATGCGTTACGCACAGATATGTTTGTCCTTTATAATATAGATAGATCTTTGAAAGTAAATTATTTCAGAATATGTGTGTATATGGAAGACATTTACACTAAAATTTAAATGATTGACTACATAATTATAATTTTAACTGTTTTTTTATAATTTACGCTTGAATGTAAAAATGTACTTCGAAATTCTCTTCTCTCGGCTTATTTCACACTTTTTTCTTATTTGGCTTAAAATTGCATTGTTTGGCGACGAAGGTAATAAATAAATAGCGTGTAACTCACTAATACAGTCATTTTTTACAAATACTTCTAGTTTTTCCTGTAAATCATATGATGGGAGAATTATATAAAAATAATAATTAAATTGACAAAAAAAAAAAAAAAAAAAAAAAAAAAAAAAAAAAAAAAAGGCTAAAGAAAGTAACCTAGATTTTTTTTCATCAAGTTTTCAGACACGTTTTTATTAACC
Organism: Maratus speciosus; assembly: GCA_963932465.1. NCBI lineage: Eukaryota > Metazoa > Arthropoda > Arachnida > Araneae > Salticidae > Maratus > Maratus speciosus. Next base: position 363,040,332 of record OZ010798.1, read on the forward strand.
TGGCGCATGCGATAAAAGAGCTAAAAAGAAAAAAAAATCCATTCAAAATTGTCAAATCAAATTTTCAGATTCATTTTTTTTAACCTATAGTAAGCGATAATTCGCCAAATATTGTACCAATTGTAAAATTTCACAATAATTTTTACTTTAAGCAATACAAATAATTATTCCATGTTTAAATTAAATATTTTCGTTTTATAATATTATGTCTTATTAAAACTTTTTTGTTGTTGTTTTTTAAATTAAATATCAGTATTTTTTTCATTTATTCGTGAGGTGTTTGTATTGTTTTCTAACAGATATAGCCATCTTAATTCTTTAATCAACAAACCTTTCGCCAAAAGATAATCACTGGCAACCTTTTCGTTCAAAATAGCAGTAAAATACGAAATTTACTGTCAAAAATCATAGCTATCCCTGTAAATTTTCTCATAAACCACCCCGGGAATATTTCCCATCGAATGATACAATTTAGAAAAAAAAACACCGGGTAGTTTTTGAAAACACTCGTGCGGAACTTTCAGAGCTTACTGCTTTATGATATACTAGCAGACTATGACCGCTGCGCTGGTCTTTTTTTGCACACGAACCTTAAATCACACGAAATAATGAATTTGATCTAATTTGACCTTTTATTTTAAAGCAACATGGACCTACACCTGGAATGTCCTGTTGTACTATATTATGCGTTGGACAAAATTTGGGCTATTCAGAAGAATTCTTTTAGTTTATCAGTTATAGTGGAGTTTGGTAGGGGAATGAGGCAGTTATGGCAACAGGAGTTGAAATACCTTTAGTCACCACAGTACTAAATTATTGAACATTACAATGATTGCAGAGAATGACCCTTAAACTAAGATACTTTTCCGGTGATTCATATCCGTTTGTTAGTTCTTGGACTCCGGAATTCTCAGCTTGACGAAATGTGTTGTGTGTAGCTTGAATAAAACTTCACACTGCATTATGTTATATTTCGCAATATGCATCTTCTCCTGGCAGGTCTATTACAGTTTTCCATCTTCAGATTCCAGAAGGCAAAAATACAGTCAAAAGTGTAACAAATTATTAACCATCATATTCAAAAGGAAAACGAAGAATAGCAAACGTAGATTTTTAAATCTGAATTGTTTGAATAAAAATAAAAGAACATAATTTTCATTGCCATTTCATTTTATAGACCAGTTGCAATCATGTAACCGTTAACCTGGAAAAATCCTTGATGACTGATACTGATAGAAAAATAGACATTTAGTTTGCATCTAATAAAAACTTCCGTAATCGTATTAAGGCAAGGTTAACGCAAACATTAGAAGTGTTTGTAACGATAGAGTTACAAATGTAACACATTTAGTTAAAAAACAAAGTTAATTATGCAACAAACTACTTTTCATTACATTATGTCAAATTGCTATTGACAAAATTATAGATCTTTTGCCAACAAAAGCCCATATCTTAAATACAACTGACAATGATAAAGCGTCAGTTATGCAAAATGTTTAGTAAAAATCCTTTTCGTGAATACTTGAACAGAAGATTTTCTTTGCATTTTTCTAATGAGTATAAAAACACAGAGAGATAAAGAGACTTACTGTTTCCTTTATATTTAAGATTAAATTATTCTTCGATATGTTGCCTAAGTAATAATCCCGATATTTAAAATAATCGTTTAATTGTCACTTAGATTAATTTATCGGACAGTCTGTCAGACGTAATTGCTTTATAATGATCTAAATTTTGTTTAATCAGAATTGCATTTTTTTTTCTTATATAGGCTAACTGATAAATTGGAAAATATTTTTCTATGCATTGGCAATAAAAAGTTTTTCAGTAGCTTGCAATTATTACTTTTTTCGTGACATTACAATAACAGAAGATGAAAAATATATAATACTGAATTTTGTTCGTATATTCCGCAATAAAAAATTATAAATATAATAAAAGCTAATTGCAAAATCCCTCTAATATTTTGTAATCGGGTTCACCATCCACAGTCTTCAATCATAAATCAATCTTCCAAAAATATAGAAAAATGCTCCAATTGGCGGGTAACCAGATTACGGAAAATAAGCCCAATATATTTTAAATAACTTCCTAAAAGAATAGAAGATATGCAGAAAAAATTAAAAAGAAATGGCGAATAAAAAACAACATTGAAAATTTATTTCAGCCTTTTTTTTTTTTTAAATGTCGAGTTTATTTTATAGTAATAACGCATAATTTCAAAAACCTCCTTAAGAATAACTCGATTTCCTAACTTTTGAAGCCATGAATTTTCTGCACAGATGTCATATACATACCCATATTGGTGCGATTTTTTCCGACGCCAATTCCGCGAAAACATCAACAGCATAAACAACAACATCCGGGTTACCATATCACACAAAATAACGACACTTTGGCGACAGTTAAGTACCGTTGCGTATATGACATTGGCGGCAGAAAAAAATCGCGCCAATATGTTTTTTGTTGTTGTTTTGTTTTTTAATGTGTGAAATTAAATATTTTTTACAATATGTGTATGTGTAACAATCATTTACGTTGAAATTTAAATATTTGAATTCATTTTTATAATATTAACTGCTATTTATACAATTTACATTAGAAAATAAAAATTTACCCTCTCTCATACACTTAAAAAAATAAATAAAAAACATTATCGCCCCGTCTGAAGTCACGCTTATGCCTTTTTGGCTTAAAATCGCATTGTTTGGCGACAAAAGTCAAAACAACAGGCACAGATGTCATTTTCGCCCCATATTGGCGCGATTTTTTCTGACGCCAATGTCATATACGCGATGTATACTTAACTGGCACCAAAGTGTCGTCATTTTGCTTGATATGGTAACCCGGATGTTGTTGTTTATGCAGTTGATGTTTTCGCCAAATCGGCGTCGAAAAAAAATCGCGCCAATATGGGACGAATATGACATCTGTGCCAAACAACATTTTAAGTAAACAAATATCATTTTAAATAAACCATTTCCTACAACTCATAAGTAGAGCCATTTTTAGAGCTATTTCTGCGAGTTTCTCCGGTAAGACACATAATGGGAGTGAGATAAAAATCAAAATAATTTAAAAAAATAGTACTGAGATTTTATATAATCAAATTTTTGAGTTGAATTTTTCTGTAGTACTTGAATAGGCACAGATGTCATACATGAACCACGTTGGCACTATTTATTTCTGACGCCAATTTGGCGAAAACCTTGTCTTCGAATATCAGTTACATATATATTTTTAAAAAGGGAATAGCAATAAATGAAAAAAGTTTAATTAATAACTATAGAACAAAACAATTTGTATAATTTAAAAAAAAGAAAATAAAAGTTAATAAAAAATTTATTAATAAATAAATAACAACATCCGGGTTACCATAGCAATCAAAATAACGACACTTTGGCGCCGGTTACGTACTCCGATGCGTAAATGCGATTGGCGTCAGAAAAAATTCGCGCCAACGTGGTGCGTATATGACATCTGTGTCCTTGATTATCCCGTCGACAAAAAAACTGTCGCCAAACTGTAAGGTTAAATGCCTATAATGGATTATCGTAAATGTCACATTCACTTGACATTACCCTCCGACTGTCTTGGAAAAGGGCAAAATTGTAATGTTGTTTTCTCTGCATTTTGTTTTAATTGCTAGAAAAAAATGATTCTTTGAATATTTTATAAAATAACTTAATAACGAATATGAATGCAACCTTTGCAAGTATTAATCATTGTTCAATGTATTAAAAATACATTAAATCAATAGAATTATATTACTTTAAATATTGCTTGTATTGCAGTGAAACCTGGAGCTTAGTGAACGTATTAACACGGGCTTGTCAGTGAGGGGGTTAAATATGTTAAACGTGTTTGTTACGTCATCAAGTCTTTTTAATTCGACGTTTTATTTGTAAATTGATTACTGTTTTATTAATTTACATGTTCTTTCGTTATTTAACATTACTGCAAAATTTGAAATTCTTATTCTTTAAGCTGATATCTAATGTTTACATAATTTTATAGTTATATCCGTCTATGTTTTTTGGCTAAATAAAGAGCATCAGGTTCCTTGCAATTTTCCGTTATCATTGATATTTATTGCGTGTTCTTTAATAAATGCGATTATTACATTTAAAATACTTACTTCTTATTCACAAATACTATATCTTAAAATACCTTTGTTTCTGGTTTAATTTAATAATTCTGCATGTAAATCGTAAACAATTAGTATTATTTTGTCCGAAATTATCTAAATAAATCAAATTTTATAATTGGTCAATTCATTTATCGAAGATAATTTTCGCCAAAAGATAATCACTGGCAAACTTTTCGTTCAAAATAACAGTAAAATACGAAATTTATTCTCAAAAATCATAGCTATCCCTGTATATTTTCTCATAAACCACCCCCGGAATATTTCCTATCGAATGATACAATTTGGAAAAAAATCCACCGGGTAGTTTATGAAAACACTCGAGCGGAACTTTTAGAGCTTACTGCTTTATAATATATATGATATGATATGATATGATTATATGATGATGATCCTTAAATTGAGTTAGTTATAGAGCAAATATATTACTTATTATATCATCATATATATTATAGCAGTAAGATCAAAAAGTTCCGCTCGAGTGTTTTCAAAAACTACCCGGTGGATTTTTTTCCAAATTGTATCATTCGATAGGAAATATCCCCGGCGTGGTTTATGAGAAAATATACAGGGATAACTATGTTTTTTCATAATAAATTTCGTATTTTACTGTTATTTTGAACGAAAAGGTTGCCAGTGATTATCTTTTGGCGAAAATTATCTTTGATAAATGAATTGGTATGGCTATACCCCTTAGAAAACAATACAAACGTCTTGCAAACAAAAGAAGAAAATAATTACTAATATTTAATTTTTAAACAGTGAAAGAAAAAACCGCTCCCTCCGACTGTCTTGGAAAAGGGCAAAATTGTAATGTTGTTTTTTCTTCATTTTGTTTTAAATGCTTAAAAAAAAATGATTCTTTGAATATTTTACAAAAAAACTTAATAACGAATATGAATGCAATCCTTGGTAGTATTAATCATTGTTCAATGTATTAAAAATACATTAAATCAATAGAATTATATTACTTTAAATATTGCTTGTATTGCAGTGAAACCTGGAGCTTAGTGAACGTATTAACACGGGCTTGTCAGTGAGGGGGTTAATGAGGGAAAATATTATGAACGAAAATATTTAATTTAAACATGAAGGGAATATTCGTAATCCTTAAAAATGAATTCAGTATGAAATATTTCAATTCATGCAATATTTGGCGCATTATCGCTTCCGCCAGGTTAAGAAAAATGATTACTACTTTATTATCCCTCTGACCAATTTCGCAAAATTATACAAATTACCAAATTATTCGCCAAATTAAACACATGGAAGAATGTTGCCACTCTAAACTTTCAAGAAAGAAAAAATAATTAATTTAATTTTAAAAAATCACTAAAGAACAGTGTTACTTTAATGATGACGTTCACTTATGGCGTAAAGCGATATACCAATTATAAAATTTGATTTATTTAGATAATTTCGGACAAAATAATACTAATAGTTTACGTATTTACATGCAGAATTATTAAATTAAACCAGAAGCAAAGGTATATTTTTAAGATATAGTATTTGTGAATAAGAAGTAAGTATTTTAAATATAATAATCGCATTTATTAAAGAACACGCAATAAATATCAATGATAACGGAAAATTGCAAGGAACCTGATGCTCTTTATTTAGCCAAAAAACGTAGACGGATATAACTATAAAATTGTGTAAACATTAGATATCAGATTAAAGAATAAAAATTTCAAATTTTGCAGTAATGTTAAATAACGAAAGAACATGTAAATTCGCCCCATATTGGCGCGATTTTTTTTCGACGCCGATTTGACGAAAACATCAACAGCATAAACAACATCCGGGTTACCATATCAAGCAAAATGACGACACTTTGGAGCAGGCTAAGTATACACTAGGGTATATGACATTGGCGTCAGAAAAATCGCGCCAATATGGGGCGAATATGACATCTGTGCCTGTTGTTTTTACTATTTTTGCCAAACAATGCGATTTTAATCCAAAAAAGGCATAAGCGTGACTTCAGACGGGGCGATAATGTCTTTTATTTATTTTTATTAAGTGTATGAGAGAGGGTAAATTTTTATTTTCCAATGTAAATTGAATAAATAGCAGTTAATATTATAAAAATGAATTCAAATATTTAAATTTCAACGTAAATCATTATTACACATACACATATTGTAAAAAATATTTAATTTCACACATTAAAAAACAAAAAAAAAACTAAAAAAACATATTGGCGCGATTTTTTTCTGCCGCCAATGTCATATACGCAACGGTACTTAACTGTCGCCAAAGTGTCGTTATTTTGTGTGATATGGTAACCCGGATGTTGTTGTTTATGCTGTTGATGTTTTCGCGGAATTGGCGTCGGAAAAAATCGCACCAATATGGGTATGTATATGACATCTGTGCAGAAAATTCATGGCTTCAAAAGTTAGGAAATCGAGTTATTCTTAAGGAGGTTTTTGCAATTATGCGTTATAACTACAAAATAAACTCGCCATAAAAAAAAGGCTGAAATAAATTTTCAATGTTCTTTTTAATTCGCCATTTCTTTTTAATTTTTTCTGCATATCTTCTATTCTTTTAGGAAGATATTTAAAAGATATTGGTCTTATTTTCCGTAATCTGGTCACCCGCCAATTGGAGCATTTTTCTATATTTTTGGAAGATTGATTTACGATTGAAGACTGTGGATGGTGATCCCGATTACAAAATATTAGAGGGATTTTGTAATTAGCTATTATTATATTTATAATTTTTTATTACGGAGCTTACGAACAAAATTCAGTATTATATATTTTTCATCTTCTGTTATTGTAATGTCACGAAAAAAGTAATAATTGCAAGCTACTGAAAAACTTTTTATTACCAATGCATGGAAAAATGTTTGTCAATTTATCAGTTAGCCTATATAAGAAAAAAATGCAATTCTGATAAACAAAATTTAGATCATTATAAATCAATTTCGTCTGACAGACTGTCCTATAAATTAATCTTAGTGACAAATAAACGATTATTTTCAATATCGGGATTACTTAGGCAACATATCGAAGAATAATTTAATCTTAAATATGAAGGAAACAGTAAGTCTCTTTATCTCTCTGTGTTTTTATGCTCATTACAAAAATGCAAAGAAAATCTTCGGTTCAAGTATTCACAAAAAGTATTTTTACTAAATATTTTGCATAACTCACGCTTTATCATTGTGTGTTGTATTTAAGATATGGGCTTTTGTTGGCAAAAGATCTATAATTTTGTCAATAGCAATTTTACATAATTTAATGAAAAGTAGCTTGGTGCGTAATTAACTTTGTTTTTTAACTAAATGTGTTACATTTGTGTCGTTGCAAACACTTCTAATGTTTGCGTTAACCTTGGCTTAATACGATTACGGAAGTTTTTATTAGATGCAAACTAAATGTCTATTTTTCTATCAGTATCAGTCATCAAGGATTTTTCCAGGTTAACGGTTACATGATTGCAACTGGTCTGTAAAATGAAAAGGCAATGACAATTAGGTTCTTTTATTTTTATTCAAACAATTTAGATTTAAAAATCTACGTTTTTTATTCTTCATTTTTCCTTTGAATATGATGGTTAATAATTTGTTACACTTTTGACTGTATTTTTGCCTTCTGGAATCTGAAGATGGAAAACTGTAATAGACCTGCCAGGAGAAGATGCATATTGCGAAATATAACATAATGCAGTGTGAAGTTTTATTCAAGCTACACACAACACATTTCGTCAAGCTGAGAAGTCCGGAGTCCAAGAACTAACAAACGAATATGAATCACCCGAAAATTATTGTAGTTTAATGGTCATTCTCTGCAATCATTGTAATGTTCACTAATTTAGTACTGTGGTGACTAAAGGTATTTCAACTACTGTTGCCATAACTGCCTCATTCCCCTACCAGACTCCACTATAACTGATAAACTAAAAGAGTTCTTCTGAATAGCCCAAATTTTGTCCAACGCATAATATAGTACAACAGGACATTCCAGGTGTAGGTCCATGTTGCTTTAAAATATAAGGTCAAATTAGATCAAATTCATTATTTCGTGTGATTTAAGGTTCGTGTGCAAAAAAAGGACCAGCGCAGCGGGCATAGTCTGCAAGTATATATATAAGTCAAAGCAATCTGTATTTAACTGTGACTGATGTGATTAATAATTTCATCCTGATTGGACAAAATGGGTAGAACCTGATGCTAAAAGTGTGTATAATCTACAAAATGTTTAGCATGGAGAAAAAAATAACCCCAAGAAATATAGATGCATCAAGCAATCATTAAAAGCGAAATATCTTGTTGCTAAACAATTTGTAAATTTTGCAAAAATTTGTTTCAAAAATCAAACAAAGTTTGTGCTTCAGTATCAGTTATCAAAATTCCACTCTTAAATTCACAATTTTTTGTGTTAACACTTAAGATCTTGATACTTGATATTTTTTCTTTTTTTGTATTGGAAAGCCAAAAAAATTTCTAGCTGGGCTGTGCTACACACCCGTACAAAATATAAATATTTTGTAGCTTTTAATATTTCTTCACATAACTAACCAAAAGTTCGATATTTGGAAATTTTATATTACCAGTATGGAGAAGTCAGGGAAATTTGTGGCTGACTTAGAATAGACATCCTTATTCTAATAATTTAAATAGCGCATTTATACACCAGCAATTATGAATAGGAAGTAAAAATTTAACATAAGTGAATAAAATAGCACTTGTACAACAACGCACTCTGTTGAATATTCAAAATCAAAAATTAGATCATCTATATATTTTAACTAGCAGGCTGAGCCCGCTGCGCTGGACCATTTTTCAAATAAACCTTCAATCAAACGAAATGGAAAATCCGACCCTGTATTTTAAATTAATATGGACCTTCACCTGGAAGGTCCTTCCGCATTTTCTGAATACGCATCGGACGCCATTGCGCTATTATATTATCTGATGCGTTAGACGAAATACGGGCAATTCAGAAGCAACTCTTTAGTACTCATGTAGGGTTTGGGAGGGAAATGCGGCCATTACGATCATATCACCGCACTACTAAAAAAGATAGAATTACAATGACTGCAGAGATTGACCATTTAACTTAAAGAATGTTCTGGTTATTCACTTTCGTTTGTTAGTTCTTTTACTCCGGGCTTCTCCGCTTGGTACTTTGTGCGGATCTGACAACATAAATACAATCTCTCTCTACGTTACATTATATTTGGTAATATACGTCTTCTTTTGCCAGGTTTTCTTTACAGTTTCTTATCTTCGATTTCCAGTAGAGTAAATACAATCAAAACAGTATTTAACTTTTATATTTTAAAATATGTAAATCATGTAAAAGTGGATATTTAAAGCGGAATTGTGTGAATGAAATTAAAATAATGTCATATCTAATAAATATGTACCTTGCCTAATTTCAAGTTTCTACCCCCACCGATCACAAAAATCGAAATTTAGAATGTTTTTTGCTCATGCAACCTCCAGGTGATAGTGACACCGACATGAAATAGCGTCTATGTAAGAGCAGAAGCTGTCATCATAAATTTCCTACCATTACTTTTGAAATCAGTTTGATTCTTCCTGAAATTGCTCATAAATCGGCATTTAGAACGTTTTTAGAACGTTTTCCGCGCATTTTCACACCTTTTAAATTTCAATTTTTTAAAGAAATCTTCTTAGAGATCATTTATATCTAAAAAATATATACCATGCAAAATTTCATGAATCTAGGTCCTTCCATAATTCAAAAATAGCATTTTTAGAACGTTTTTTGCTCCTGTATCTCCTATGAGGTAGTGGGAACAGACATAAAATATAGCCTATCTTGAAGCAAGAGCTTTCACAATTTTTACACCATTATATTTAAAATCGGTTCAGTACTTCCCGAAATTGCATAGGAATCGCAATTTAGAAAGTTTTTTACAACGTTTTTCGCACATTTTCACCCCTTTTAAATTTCGATTTTTTTTATGAAATGCTCTTAGAGATCATTGATATCTTAGAAATCCTTTATATCTAATACGTAGCTAATATTTCAAATTTCATATTTCTAGGCCCTTCAGTAACACATAAATCGCATTTTTAGAACGTTTTTTGCTCCTGCACCCCCTTTGGGGTCGTGGCACTTACAGATAATATAGCCTGTCTTGGAGCAAATATTGTCAGCTTCAATTTGACACCATTATTTTTTAAATAGGTTTGGTATTTCCTGAGATTGTGTAGAAACCACATATTTAGAACGTTTTATAGAACACTTTTCGCGCATTTTCATCCCTTTTAAATTTGAATTTTTTAATAACTGTTCTGAAAAATCCTTTATATCTAATAAGTAACTAACATTTCAAATTTCATATTTCTAGACCCTTCAGTAACGTACAAATTGCATTTTTAGAACGTTTTTTGCTCCTGCACCCCCTTTGAGGTAGTGGCACTGACATATAACATAGCCTATGTTAGAGCAAGGGTAGTCACAATCATTTTGACACCATTATTTTTTAAATCGGTTTCGTATTTCCCGAGATTGTGTAGAAACCAGCATTTAGAACGTTTTTTAGAACGCTTTTCGTGCATTTTCACCCCTTTTAAATTTCGAATTGTTTAAGAACTGTTCTTAGAAATCCTTTATATCTAATAAGCAACTGATATTACAAATTTCATGATTCTAGGCCCTTCAGTAACTCAAAATTCGCATTTTTTTAACGTTTTTTGCTCCTACACCCCCTTTGTGGTAGTGGCACCGACATAAAATATAGCCTATGTTCTAAGTTGGACAAACACCATCATTTTGATACCATTACTTTAGGAATCGGTTCGCTAGTTCCAACTAGTTCCTCCTACAAATAAACAATTTTTACCTCTTTATAATATTAGTATAGATTACTAATTAATTAATTAAGTAAGTAAGTAAGTATAGACGAACGCACCTAAAAAGATATTTGAAACTTATTTGGCATATTTAATGTTGAGAAAAGCGATAGATCTGAAAATAGTGTTTCCTTTTATTTATTCACATTTTTTATGTAATATTTTATCTTTTCATAACAAGATTTTTTTTTTTAAATATTGAAAAATTCTTTTTTTTCCGCCCAAGCTTACATTTATGAACTATTATAATACTCTTATATTGTTTGTTAACCTTGATTGTAAAAAAAATTTCCGGAAGGCTCCGGACATAACTGGTGGCATTTAGATGCCACGGCTTTTTGCTGTTACGTTTCACAACAAAGTAGTGAAACATTCCAATTTTTCAGGAACATTCCGTAATGTATACTCCGAAACCTTTCATAACTGTTATGAAAGGTTTCGGAGTATATATTACGGAATGTTTCTGAAAAACTGGAATGTTTCACTACTTTATTATGGAAGGTTTCGTAGTATATATTACGGAATGTTTCTGAAAAATTGGAATGTTTCACTACTTTGTTGTGAAACGTAACAGCAAAAAGCCGTGGCATCTAAATGCCACTACTTTTTTCCGGAACCTTCCGTAAAATTTTTTACAGTGAATCTCGTTATTAACAGCTATTTGTTTTAAATTCAAAGTTATACATAAGAGTCTGTACAGTGCATTATGAACGTGAGTTTCAAATCATGTTAAACCTAACTAAAAAATGGTAAGAAATCATACTTTTTCAAGTCACCAAGTGTTGTACCTTGAACCTAGCAGTAGTGTTGTACCTTGAACAGGTCCAAAGTATAACTCAATTGCATATTATTCTATTAAAAAGCCAACAAATTAAAATGTCATTTCACAAAAGTTTGTCCTTGTATCATTAACCTTTAACTGATGTTACCGGTCTCTCAGACCGCGGATTTTTTCAATTTTTATAGTTTAACTTGCAATTTTCAGTTTAACTACAAACACTACCGAAATTTTGTTCCGTTTGGAAATTTAGTACTATCACCAGAGACTTTTGAATAGGTGAATTTTAATTATAACAGTCCTGTGCAAGAAGTTTAGTACAAAAATACCATCGTATGAGTTAATTGTGCCTTTTATTCATCTTTCGAGGGAGTGGTCTCACAGACCGCTTCACACTAGTTATGTGACAATTTCTGTGAAATCAGTTAAAGGTTAATGGTAGGAATACAAAACTCAACTCTATAAGTATACCACCCGTGCACAGAAAATATGCATAAATGATGACAATGGTGAAGAAGAGATTATTGTTGTGTCCATGAATCGTTTTAATAACATTAGAATAGAATTCATACGTGAAGAAAATGTTTTTCAATCAGTTGCGAACAAATCATTAGCATTTTGCCACAACCTAGTCTTATTGTAAGACATAAAATAATTCTTTACGTATTTCCTGATATATTATCATTGTCAGGTTCTGTGAAACATCTGCTATTGGAACTGGAGTTATATATTATTCTTTTTACTTGTATATTGTATTCATGTCGTTGGTCTGTGTACTGGAAATTTCAAAGTAACATTCTTTTCTTATCTAAAACATAATCCGGGCTGGTGAGTTAGACAGAGTGGGTGAAGGGAAGTAGTTATAATAGAAAGGGGTTTGCCCTGCTATTCAGGTGCCTGCCTGAGATAAGGAGACAAGGATTTCACCAGAGAGGGAAAGAGCTGACATTGGGGTCAGAGTGGAAAACTCCGTTTTATGTTGTGGGAGGAGGAAGGATTCAGTTAAGGCACAGAGTTGCTGGTGAGTAGTCGCTCTCTCCCAGAGTGCAGTTGAAGTCTAGCACGCAAAGTGGAATGCTGTTCCTGTGTATAGCTCTTAGATAGAGCGTAGGGTTGAGTGAAGCTCGCCGAGATTAGAGCCCTTGTGTTGGTAGATTAAGAGTAGTCTCCGGTAACGCTAATTTAACGAGTGTAGAGTGAGAGTGATATAACGTAGTTTAACAGTACACAGCCAGCATTTACTGTATTTAATTTAATGTTGAACCGGATCACCTACATCCGAGTTTTTAAGTGTAAATAGTGTTTTGTGATTTGTAAATAGTGTGTAAATAAACTGTTAATTTAGTTAATTGAACGAGTTGGTTTTCATTTAAACAATCTTCTCAGAGCGTGACCGATATCACTTAATCATATCGGTGGTGGCAGCATATAAATGGCAAAGGAATTTCTTCAAAGTTGTACGGACTAAGAGGAAACTCCGACAAATTGATGGCAGCGACGGGATAGAACTGTCTGAGACCAGTGACCAGCGAGCCGTGTTAGTTCCGGAGCACCCAGGGGAATTCTTGCGTGGTAATGCCGGATCGTCAAGCGGAATTTTAGAGAGATAACAACCAGGCATCAAGTGGAAGTACAGAGTGTGTGTGCCCTATCGTCGTTACAGTGAACCGAACGAGAGTGTTTGTGTCCTACCGTCGTTACAGCGAAACGAACTAAAGTGTTGTGCCCTATCGTCGTTACTGCGAACCGAACTAATGTTTGTGCTCTATCATCGCTACAGTGAATCAAATTACAGTGTGTTACAGCCCGAGTGTTGAATATCATCAAAGTGACTTTAAAGTGTGTATTATTAAATTCATCGTGCAACTACGTGTGAGAAGCGGAGTACCCCAGCAGATAAAGTATAAGGTAAGGTGTTTTGATCATTTCTTTCTGCTTACATTCTCGAACCAAATGTATAATTATGTTTTTGTATAATTAACAGTAATTTAAGATAAATTGTCTAAATCTTGATAATTTATGTGCAATCAAATAATTGTGTTCAGATAGGTAGGAGATATTAACAACCATATTTACTATTGTTTTAAGGAAAGGTCATAATAGCTTGAGCAAAAATTGATTTTCTATTTTTTTTTACTAATAATGGTAGTGAACAAAATTAAAGCATTATGTTAATAATAGTTGGAAGGAATAATTGAATTTACACTAATTAAAATTATTATTAAAGTAATATTTAAATGAAGCAATACTGTTTTAAGTTTGAAGAGTTGATAACAAACGCAGACCTGCCAACTTTTGAAAATGAGAAATCGTAGCACTCAAAATTAAAATTAATCTGGAGGTTGGTTGGGTGTTATTTTGTGTTTTGCAGCCATTTTTGGACGTTCGTAAAAGGAATAAGGTTTCAGTCTTTCAACTCAATATAGTAAATTTTTTCCTCCGAAAATTTTTATACGTTTTTTTTTTTTTTTTTTTTTTGAGCTGCTTCTCATTTCGCAACTTTTTTTTTTTTTTACATTTATAAAAGGAACCCAGTTCCATTTTTTTTAGCTCAGTCCAGTAAATTTTGACGAAATTTGTGTTTTTTCTTTTGTTATTTCACGATATTCACAATTCTTTTCCCCACAATCGTAATTCAAGTTTTTCGATCACGATTCTTTGTTGAAATCCGCACTTTTTACCCGAACTTTTGACGAAATTCGCATTTTTTATCTTAACCCGGGAGAACTCGCTGCATGAGATTTTCTCTCACAGTCGTACATTTTTAAGACTCTTATTTAAATCATTTTTCATTTTAATTAAAATTTCAAAATGTTTTACAATTATTTTACGTATTTTGTGAATAAAAGTACTAAGCCAACCAAAAAAAGTTGATATTATATGAATGTAAAGTAAAAGAAAAGCAATTGGGCATCCTCACTAGCGAGTTCTCCCGGGTTAATCCTTTGATGAATTTTGCGTTTTTTACACGATCCTTTGGCGAAATTCGTGTTTTCTTTCCGCGATCTTTCGATGAAATTTGCGTTTTCTGACTGATCTATCGATGAAATATGTGTTTTCTTACTGATCTTTCGATGAAACTTGCGCTTTATTTCCGTGATCTTTTGACGAAATTCGAATTTTCTTTCTGCGATAGTTTGACTAAATTCACATGCTTACCGCAATACTTCTACGAAATTGATTTTTTAAGCGGTCACTTGTCGAACTTCGCGATAGTTTATAGCGTCAGAGGGGCAAATTTCGCAACAGTTTTGTGCAACCGATCAGCAAAATTCGCAACAGTTTTTCGCGACCAATTGGTAAAATTTTCGATATCTTTTCGCGGCCAAATAACAAAATTCACTACTTGTTTCCGCGACTTTTTGAAGAAATTTGCAAGATTTTCTCTCAATAATTTATTGAAATTCGCAAGTTTGTGACGAATTTTTCTATTTCTTTCTGAACTCTTAACAAAATTAGATTTTATTCAGCGAACAACTGAAGATAATAATCACTATTTGTTTCCGAGATCTTTGACGAAATATCAGATATTTTCCCATGATCGTTTGAAGAAATTCTCAAATTTTTTCACGACGGATTCCCGAATTAATTTAAAAAAATTCGATAAAAGAAAAAAATATGCGGGCTTCCAAGAAATTTTGAAATATACTCGCAGAAGAATCATAGGTCTATGGAAGAATTTTCAGGGGGGAAATACTGCACAGCAGTTTCAATTATGCAGGACTTCCCTTTTCTTAGTGCAAATCGCGCGATTCCACACAATATTTCAAACCCTGCCCCTCAAGAAACTCTTAAAATGGCGCCCTTGTTTCTAAGGAAGGAAATTCCTGTTTAATAAATATTTACAGATGCACAATTCACTCATGGTTAATATACATTAAGGAGGTTTTGTATTAAGAAGTTTGTTTTGCAACCCAATTTTTTTTTTTTTCACTTGAGCATTTTTTAGTGCCCGAATTTTTAGACTAATGACCAATTTTTTAAAACTTTCGGAACCGAATACTTTAAAATTTAGGAAATTTCAGAGCAGAATCACTCCTGAAAAATGTGCTGCGTGGACTAAAAATCTCATCTAAAAAAAAAAAAAATGCAGTTTGTGTTTTTTTTTTTTTAATCGTAGTTTGAGACCAATTTTCGTACTATCGTAGTTTAAAGATCCAAATCGTAGCAACTACAATTTTTTCGTAGCAGTTGGCAGGTCTGCAAACGAGCAATGAACATTTACTTAGAATTTTAATTGGTTAGAAGAAAATTTCGAAAAAAAAAAGGGGGGGGGGGGCTCACAGTGAAAAAAAAAAGAGTGAAGGTTTTGATCTTATTTGTTTTAAGTGTGAGAACCATTGTTGAATTTGGAAATATTTTATTGAGGATAATTGTAGGAATTTATATGTGCACGTTATACAATTTTTCTTTATGTGGATGTTTCTATTGGCATCAGTATTTTTATTCAGTTTGCAACGTATCAGTGTTACTATGTAAATTGTATGTTATTATCTAATTGCATAAATTGGAATCTGTATTGCATAGTAATCAAATCGAAATTATTGTTTTTACCTTTTGTTTTATTGGAAGTAAATTGTGTGATAGCAATGGTTGAGGAAAATCAGGTTATACAGTATGTTAAATTAGAAATATAATACATCGATTATCTGAAAGGTATTAATTAGGAAAATAAGTGGAGGTAACTGTACTAAGGTAGAAATTTAGGAAATATTAATTTAGTAGGTTTAAATATTATTGTAGAGTCGTAATAGTAATCCGTGGTAGAAGGTATGGTTTTCTTATTGAAATTAAAAAGGGTGGATCTTCAGATGATAGCCGAAGAATTGGTGGTTGAATTCACGGAAGATGATACCAGAATTCAGCTTAGGAAAAAGATAATGGACAGCGATGACTATGATGAGGGGGTTATTATGGAATTATCTAACACTATTGTTGCAGAACGACTAGAACTCGAAAAGTTAAAAAAAAAAACATGAAAAATTAGAGCGCGAAAAGTCAGAAAAAAGGAAAAATTAGAGCGCGAAAAGTTAGAAAAACAGGAAAAATTAGAGCGCGAAAGTTTAGAAAGAGAAGAAAGGCGGGAAAAGTTAGAAAGAGAAGAGAGGGCTGAAAAGTTAGAAAGAGAAGGGAGGGCTGAAAAATTGAGATGGAACATGGATTAGAAATGGAGAGGCTAAGGATGCAAGGTTCGGCAAATAACTCTAATTGGTCTAGGGAATCTAATAATGAAAGCAACATAGAAAAATTGATCAAAAGTGTTAAAACACTGTCTATCAAAGTACCAGAAGGGACTGAGGGATGGAATTTATTTTTCAACAGTCTAGAAAGGGCATTCAAAACTAGAATACATCCTCCTTACTCTCTTTGAAATACTGTGTGCAGAAAAGTGATACTGTGCACAGTGACTATATACAAAAGGACCAATACAATATAGCAATTTCATAAATTTTACTCAATTATTTCTATGAGAGGGCAAAAACTTAATGATACACTTTCGTATATTTACTTAAAAAAAATCGAGGACTCCACTCACTTTTAGAACACTTTAAAGAATATTAAGTGTCCAAATAAATAGTAATATAACAATTAATGAAAACGTAGATCGTAATTTTACAAAGGTGAAATCTGGGGCCTGAAACGTGATAAAATTTTAATATACACGTGTGCATTCGCACACACATTGTGTTGCTAGGCCCTGCAGCTAAGATCACCAAATTGGTGAGCAGAATATATTTTGCACAAAAAGATGCTAGTTACGACCACGTGATTTGCTGAATAATATCTTCTCCCCCCTGAAGTATCGCTAAAAGTAATTTCGGTTCTCACTACATACTTCGGGTTTTTGTATCACGCTACTAGCTAAACTAGATTGTTCATAATGTAGCAAGCTACACTAGAAACTACTTAATTATTAAAAAAAATTAGCGACCACTGTAGTTTCCCAACTTAAACCTCGCTTCCTCGACCCCTGTGTATGGTGAATATACTTATGGGAAAAGTGTAATTACTTACAGTCCATCGAAACGGGTTAATATCATACTTATATCTCAGTATATACATATTTAAAATTAAAGAACATGGAAAAACGTTATTTAAATCAGTTTTTCTAAAATTTTGCTGTGTTTCTAGCTCACAGGCTATCAAAGCCTTTGAGCTAAAATGTGCCCGCATGTTCCGTATGCACGTATGTATGCACGTATATACGTAACGTGATAACTTGATAAAAATATCCGATTTGCCTCAAATTTTTTTTCTAGTTTTATTATGATAAGGCTCTTCCCTGATTAGTTTAGGGGGTTCATTGGTTAAGTATAAATGGGACGATGAATGTGGGCTGATCCCCCCCCCCACCCTTAATTTACATAAATGGGTGTTTCTATCCGATTTGCTTCAAATATGGTATACAGGTTTACTCTGATAAGGCACTTTCCTGATTAGATATGGAGGTGCATTTGTTAAGCATGAATGGGGGGAAATGGGCGGAGCAAATTCCCCTAAATGAGTTTTTCATGCAGAATTATCCGATTCGCTTCAAATTTGGTATACAGATTTATTCTGATAAGGTGATTTCCTGATTAGGCTTCGAAGTTCATTCGTTAAGTATAAAGGGGGGGGGGGAATTTAAGGCTTACCCCTTTAATTTATTTTTCGAGGGTCATTGTTCTTTGAAATGATAATATAATATAAAATATACAATTAGTGCGAATAGCCTGTGAGCTCAAAGCCATAATTTTAACTGGACACTTTTTTTTATTATCTCACTTCTATATAGGTGCAGATAAAACATATTATAAAATATTAACCGTAAAATAGAATTCGGTGCTCTGAAACATCTTTGCAAAATATTTCATGTATAATGATGTACTGAGCTGATTTCGCACCTTTGCAACGTATTATTAATTATTTTAAATTATATTGCAATAGTGTTAAAACCGCCTTAAATATTCAGCCATAACTTAGAAACCCAAAACTCATTTAATAAAATATTTTTATAATGTTTTGTATCTAAATTGAAAGTTTTCAATTTTTTTTTTTTAATTAGACATAAATAACCTACAAGTATACAACTTAGAAATGCGATAATTCAAATTCTTCAAACTGTTCTTACAAAAAAAAAAAAAAAAAAAAAAAAAAAAAAAAAAAAAAATTAAGTTTTATTTTCAATCTCCAATTTCATTAAGCAGTATCGATTATAATAATTAAATTCTCATTTTATGGTTCAATTAGTGTCAAGATTCGTGTTTCTTTATTGAATAAGTGCTTTATTATGTACTCCGATGAACCGCATAAAATGTGTATTGTGTCAGGAAACATTAATTTAATGAACAGAGACGTGAAACACTTAAAATTCAATTATATAAATTAAATGGCTTAAAGATATTATACGTTCATGATTTTTTATTGATTAGAGGAGTGAACAGATCTTTCGCTGTAGTTAATATAAATGCGGTAGTAAGTGAGGAATTTTTTGTTTGTGTATATTTTTAAAAATAATTTAAAAAGATCTATTTGTTTATTTGTTCTATCTGTTATAGAAAATTGTGACATGGAAACATGCTAAACTGCTATATATATAAAATACAAATGAAAATTTCGTTCCACCCGGAACGAAATTTCAATGTATCAATTATCATCTTTCAATATATGAAAGATGATAATCTTTCATATATTGAAAGATTACAACTGGAGTTCTGCTGAATGGATTTTGATGAGACTTAGATAGTATTAGAAAATTTTTCAGAGAAACTAAAAATTTAGTTTACTGCATATTGTTTACTTTGCTTAGTTATAGAATCATGTCGGGAAGTTACGATGTGTGTCTGATAAGTATCCGACTTTTATTTTTTCCACGCGCAATAGTGATTCTAAGGTGGCGCCACTGTGCACATTAGAAGTAGCGCATGCTTGAATTTTTTCCACAAATTCCAGTGTGCCAGACGTTGCCTGTTGGCTGCCGACTGAGTAGCTGTCATTCGCGTTCTTCGGATTTTGATTTATCTCAACATGAGTGAACGGGTTGAGCAAAGGTACGGCATCAAATTTTGTCAAAGCTTGGTGATTCTCAAAGCGAAACAATTCGTAAGATTCATCAGGTGTCGTAAGATTCATCAATTCTCTAGCTCATTCATCGTTCCCGATTTAGACTTTCTTGGCAAAACAAGGAATCCCAGTCGTTCGCCAACTTCCCTACTCTTCAGACATGGCTCCTTACGATTTCTGTTTGTTTGCGAAATTTAAGGCGCCATTCAAAGGATTCCGTTTTGAGAGTACAGATGAGATATGTAGAATGCGACGGCGGAATTGAACAACATTTTATAAAAAGCCTTCCAGAAGTATTTTTCGTAGTGAAAGGTCGGTGGTGGTCTACGTGGGTGGAGACGCAAGGTACCTACCTTAATGGAGATTAGGGTACAAATCCCGTAAATTAACTTATATTGTTTTTCGGACAAAGGTCGGATACTTTTCGAACAGGCCACGTATATAATCATGTGAACCCTATTGTGAAACATTAGCATTTTAAAAAGTGCGACTGAACAAAGTTTGAAAAGGCTTGCATTAATAGTTAAGTAATTTATCAGGGATAGTTTTAGTATCTTGCATATTGTTGTAAGTTACTTAGTTATAGGATTATGCAGGAAAGTTCTAGAATCATGTGAATCTGTTAGTGAAAGATAGCCCTTTTAAAAAGCAAAACTGGACGCGATTTTGATGAGACTTGAATTGTTAGCTAGATAATTTTTCAGGGTTTCGAATATTGCATATCATTGTATCGTTCTTTACCAAATCATACTGTAAATGATCAACTAAAAGAGTTGGTACTTAGCAGCTTAAATTTTGCTTGAAACATTAGAAAACATAATAGTGCAGTGACCTTGGTATCGTTTTCAGCAATACGAAATGACCTTCCAAGTACAGATCTGTATCAAGGTGAAAGTGCCCAATATTTACTTCATTTGATTCAAGATTCATTTTTAAAAATCCACCAGTATAGTCGTCGAAACTTGCTAGTCATTTTATAAATTAATGTAAAAGATTATTAGTAATTTTATGTTTTACCTGGGCAAGTGAAAATAATTCTTCCCGGAATCACATTCAGTAGAGAAATTTACGCTAACCAAAACGTAATATCTAGTAGAAATAATGCGTTTATTAGCGCAGGAACCCAATAAAACAATCGTTTTCCACATCAATAATCATTAGCCGAGACAGAGAAACAGCAATAAAAATATCCGATTTGCCTCAATTTTTTTTCTAGTTTTAATATGATAAGGCTCTTCCCTGATTAGTTTAGGGGGTTCATTGGTTAAGTATAAATGGGACGATGAATGTGGGCTGATCCCCCCCCCCCCTTAATATACATAAATGATTGTTTCTATCCGATTTGCTTCAAATTTGGTATACAGGTTTACTCTGATAAGGCACTTCCCTGATTAGATATGGAGGTGCATTTGTTAAGCATAAAGGGGGGGGAAATGGCGGAGCAAATTCCCCTAAATGAGTTTTTCATGCAGAATTATCCGATTCGCTTCAAATTTGGTATACAGATTTATTCTGATAAGGTGATTTCCTGATTAGGCTTCGAAGTTCATTCGTTAAGTATAAAGGGGGGGGGGGAATGGAGGGCTTACCCCTTTAATTTATTTTTCGAGGGTCATTGTTCTTTGAAATGATAATATAATATAAAATATACAATTAGTGCGAATAGCCTGTGAGCTCAAAGCCATAATTTTAACTGGACACTTTTTTTTTATTATCTCACTTCTATGTAGGTGCAGATAAAACATATTATAAAATATTAACCGTAAAATAGAATTCGGTGCTCTGAAACATCTTTGCAAAATATTTCATGTATAATGATGTACTGAGCTGATTTCGCATCTTTGCAACGTATTATTAATTATTTTAAATTATATTGCAATAGTGTTAAAACCGCCTTAAATCTTCAGCCATAACTTAGAAACCCAAAATTCATTTAATAAAATATTTTTATAATGTTTTGTATCTAAATTGAAAGTTTTCATTTTTTTTTTTTTTAATTAGACATAAATAACCTACAAGTATACAACTTAGAAATGCGATAATTCAAATTCTTCAAACTGTTCTTACAAAAAAAAAAAAAAATCAATTAAGTTTTATTTTCCAACTCTAATTTCATTAAGCAGTATCGATTATAATAATTAAATTCTCATTTTATGGTTCAATTAGTGTCAAGATTCGTGTTTCTTTATTGAATAAGTGCTTTATTATGTACTCCGATGGACCGCATAAAATGTGTATTGTGTCAGGAAACATTAATTTAATGAACAGAGACGTGAAACACTTAAAATTCAATTATATAAATTAAATGGCTTAAAGATATTATACGTTCATGATTTTTTATTGATTAGAGGAGTGAGCAGATCTTTCGTTGTAGTTAATATAAATGCGGTAGTAAGTGAGGAATTTTTTGTTTGCGTATATTTTTAAAAATAATTTAAAAAGATCTATTTGTTTATTTGTTCTATTTGTTATAGAAAATTGTGACATGGAAACATGCTAAACTGCTATCTATATTATAAAGGACAAACATATCTGTGCGTAACGCATATGACATTTTGCGAATGGCAACATTTTGAAATTTGAAATAAAATTTCGGTTTTGCAATTATAGCTACGGCAAATTTTTAAACTTCTAAACATCGCACAGTTTAAATTTTAACACCGTCGTATAAGGAAAAAAATGCTCTTTTAAACGCAATTTGTTTAAAAGCTGTATTTCAATTTATTTTTCAGATATTAATTTTTTTGTAGTTTTTAATACAAATTTTGTAATAGTGGCAACTGAAGTACTCCATTTATATTGAAAGTAAAGGAAAAATAGCCATGGTTTATTATTTTTATTGATTATATCCTTATTTAAAAATAGCAAATAAAGCCTTTGTGCAACAATATTAAAAAGCAGAAAAACCAACGTTTAAAATGCACAAATAATATATGAAAAGCAGCAAACAGCTGTTTCGAATCTACTAGCGAGATTCTTCTTCAGTGCAAAAGGAACAGCGTGCTAGAAAAAGCAAGGCTGAGCAAAATCATAGACAGAGACACGCTGGCTTTTATACCCTATGCGGGTGGCGAAGGCGCCGAAACAACCAATGAGAGAGAAGCAGTGGAAACGACTGGGTGGAGAAGTAGCGACATCTACCGGAGAAGTAGAGAAAAGAAACCAAAAAAGGGGAATTAAATTAACGCTTTCCAAATACTTGGAAAATCTGGAGTACTAGATAAGTCATTGACTAAAGAGTGAGAATTTTTAATGATATGGTAAGCTTCCCAAAAATCAAGATCAAGGTTAGAAGAACATTTTTGGATAATGATGGCTGAGGAAAAATCGAACCTATGTTGAGAAGACCAAGAATGTTGAGCAATAGAAGAACGTTTGAGCTCCTGATTTTTAACATAACCTTCATGCTCTTTTAAACGAAATCTAAGGCACGTTTAGTCTGACCAATATAAGAAAGACCACACTGACAAGAGATCTGGTAAATGCCCCAATTATCTAGGCGATCAACGGGGTGTTTGAGATTTGAAAAAGGGATTTTATTAACAGGAGAAAAAATAACTTTAAAATCAAACCTTCTTAGGATTTTAGCAACTTGCTGACTGATTTTAGGAAAAAATGGTAATACAACTGAAGTATTAGAGTTGGAATTAGAATGCTTTTCAGAATGGTCGGAATTCGTCAATTTCTTATAAATAGAATCGATAATATTAGAGGAATAACCACGATCGACAGCAATAGCTTTGAGGTAATTAAGTTCAGCGCTAAGTAACTGAGGAGTGGAACAAATATTAGTAGCCCGAAAAACAAAATTATTGAAAGCAGCGAATTTCTGGTTAGGGGGATGAGAAGAATACCTGTGAGGTGGGAGACTGACAGCAAAAGGTTTACGAAAGACGGTAGTCTGAAAGCCATTTTCACAACGAATAACAAGGACATCCAGGAAAGAAAGACAGTTATTGGTCTCAATTTCAGAGGTAAATTGAATGCAGGGATCAATGGAATTCATAATAAAGAGGATATAATTAATATCCGAATTCATTTCAATCAGGACATAAACATCATCAACATAACGAACATAGAACGGAAATTTTAAGATTTCAAAAAGCTTGACCTCAAAATAGTGCATATAAATATCGCATAAAATTGGACTAAGAGGATTACCCATAGCCAAACCGTCAATCATACGGAAGAAATTACCATTGAAAACAAAAGTATTTTGCGACAAGCAAGCGCGAGTGAGAAGTATAAGTTCCTCGATTTTGCTGTCAGTCTCCCACCTCACAGGTATTCTTCTCATCCCCCTAACCAGAAATTCGCTGCTTTCAATAATTTTGTTTTTCGGGCTACTAATATTTGTTACACTATGGCCAATACTATGACAACTAAAGGCAAATTTCTGATTTTTTTTTTTTGCGGGTATTGAGATTAGAACTTAAAGTTTGTGCGAATGTTCAAATGAAAAGTTGTATCGGAGAAACATGACTTTAAGATTGGAAATACATTCATTAATAATGTACTGAACGTTAAAGTACTTTAAAATTGTGAATTTGAGTGGTGCGTAATGTAAATTATGAGAATGTGAAAATAACGTACAGTTTAGATGTTATGGGGGAAAATTTTATGATGTGACAAAGCGAAATCCTTTTCACTGATTTTTCATCCTGTAAAAACAAACATAAGAGCCTCAATCGATAAATTCATCATAATTACTCATCTTGATTACGTATTCTAATACAGTTTAATTTTTCAATAATTTAAGCAGTTGAAGTTTGTGGAAATAATATTTTGGTAATTTTAGGTTAAAAACATGATTTGTTTTAAGAGTTAGACAACCAATGCAAGGCGAATTTTTTATTGTAATCATTTTTGTAGGTATATTATAAATTCGATCTGAAGTTCCTTTGTAACATTTTAGTTCGTCGAATTTCGACGGGTTCCAACTCGTATATATAAAATACAAATGAAAATTTCGTTCCACCCGGAACGAAATTTCAATGTATCAATTATCATCTTTCAATATATGAAAGATGATAATCTTTCATATATTGAAGGATTACAACTGGAGTTCTGCTGAATGGATTTTGATGAGACTTAGATAGTATTAGAAAATTTTTCAGAGAAAGTAAAAATTTAGTTTACTGCATATTGTTTACTTTGCTTAGTTATAGAATCATGTCGGGAAGTTACGATGTGTGTCTGATAAGTATCCGACTTTTATTTTTTCCACGCTCAATAGTGATTCTAAGGTGGCGCCACTGTGCACATTAGAAGTAGCGCATGCTTGAATTTTTTCCACGAATTCCAGTGTGCCAGACGTTGCCTGTTGGCTGCCGAATGAGTTGCTGTCATTCGCGTTCTTCGGATATTGATTTATCTCAACATGAGTGAACGGGTTGAGCAAAGGTACGGCATCAAATTTTGTCAAAGCTTGGTGATTCTCAAAGCGAAACAATTCGTAAGATTCATCAGGTGTCGTAAGATTCATCAATTCTCTAGCTCATTCATCGTTCCTGATTCACACTTTCTTGGCAAAACATGGAATCCCAGTCATACGCCAAATTCCCTACTCTTCAGATATGGCTCCTTACGATTTCTCTTTGTTTCCGAAATTTAAGGCGCCATTGAAAGCATTCCGTTTTGAGAGTACAGATGAGATATGTAGAATGCGACGGCGGAGTTGAACAACATTCCATAAAAAGCCTTCCAGAAGTATTTTTCGTAGTGAAAGGTTGGTGGTGGTCTACGTGGGTGGAGACGCAAGGTACCTACCTTAATGGAGATTAGGGTACAAATCCCGTAAGTTAACTTATATTGTTTTTCAGACAAAGGTCGGATACTTTTCGGACAGGCCACGTATATAATCATGTGAACCCTATTGTGAAACATTAGCATTTTAAAAAGTGCGACTGAACAAAGTTTGAAAAGGCTTGCATTAATAGTTAAGTAATTTATCAGGGATAGTTTTAGTATCTTGCATATTGTTGTAAGTTACTTAGTTATAGGATTATGCGGGAAAGTTCTAGAATCATGTGAATCCGTTTGTGAAAGATAGCCCTTTTAAAAAGCAAAACTGGACGCGATTTTGATGAGACTTGAATTGTTAGCTAGATAATTTTTCAGGGTTTCGAATATTGCATATCATTGTATCGTTCTTTACCAAATCATACTGTAAATGATCAACTAAAAGAGTTGGTACTTAGCAGCTTAAATTTTGCTTGAAACATTAGAAAACATAATAGTGCAGTGACCTTGGTATCGTTTTCAGCAATACGAAATGACATTCCAAGTACAGATCTGTATCAAGGTGAAAGTGTCCAATATTTACTTTATTTGATTCAAGATTCATTTTTAAAAATCGACCAGTATAGTCGTCGAAGCCTGCTAGTCATTTTATAAATTAATGTAAAAGATTATTAGTAATTTTATGTTTTACCTGGGCAAGTGAAAATAATTCTTCCCGGAATCACATTCAGGAGAGAAATTTACGTAACCAAAACGTAATATCTAGTAGAAATAATGCGTTTATTAGCGCAGGAACCCAATAAAACAATCGTTTTCCACATCAGTATTCATTAGCCGAGACAGAGAAACAGCAATAATAATTAATTAATTAATTAATTAATTAATGAAATCAAAGAAATAAAAAAATAATCGTTGGCTGAAACATTCGTTATCAGAAGTATACTTTAGACGATGTATCACTATAGTAAGTATTACTAAATTTTTTTAAAATTCATATACAGCACATCTATTTATATAAAATCCAAGTCTCTGTGTGTCCCTCACGATTCCGGTAGGACCGCCTCATTGAGATGAGTAATTGCGAAAATATACTAATGCAGGGTTACCACAGTAGCGCCAAATGTTAGCCAACTTTGTGACAGCTGGCTAATTTGGCGAAATTCCCATTTAAAACCATTAATCTTTCATAAAGGAGGTCTCCGAAATTTAATTTAAACTCCGCTCTTTTAAGATATTTTTTCAAAATCTATGAGTGAGAATTTAAAGTACATCTTTACATCCTCCTCCCGATGCTACTAATAAAATAACCGCCAATAGCCGACGCTGTACTGTGTGAGCTCCTAACTGTGCGATTTTAATGTGCTTTAGGTACTTTTCCAGTATAGGTGCCTTGGCGAAAAAGGAAATTTGGCAACATATTTTCCGGGAACCTATCCATTGTTTCATTTTATATACACATGCATTTTTTCGATATTTATACGATTTATTTAACATAAAAAAGCCGTTTCTCTAATTTTATACAGGAACAGAGGTAATTTGTACATAAAAATATGAATAATACACACATAAAATAAACATATAAAACAAACGAAAACGCTTATCAAGTTTGTTTTCATAGCTGTTTATATGATTTGACAACAAATCTCGATATTTTCCCGTTATACGACCATGCCAAAGTGTATGCTAAAGTGCCAATTATTTCAAAATGCTAAAAGATATTTGTAATTGTCTGAGCGAAGCGAAGGCTAATACTCAGCGAAATATTACTGTCCGGACACTTTACTACTACGATGGATATTAACGCCATGTCCTACTAAAAAAAAAAGGCCTAATAAAAACCTTTCGTCAAGCATAACTCAAAAAATATTTGTCGGATTTCGTTTCTGATTGCACCAGAAGGTACCTATGAGGATCACCTACTGAATGCACCTACTATGAAAAATAAGTTCCAAACCGTTTAAAAATTATATAGAAAAAACTCTTAAAAAAGCACAATTTATCTGCATACGTCACAGAAATTTGGTGTGCGTCACTTTCACCGGTTGATGTTTTCGTAGACAACTGGTTTGAACACATGGAGCAAATAAAAAAAATACGCACGCAGTAATATTGAATAGATCAATTTCAACCACGTGATCACAAACCTTGCAACAACCCGTGGCAACCAGTTTTGGTGGGCAAACAAATAATAATACAGTATTCCGTACCACGGTGACCGTTTTTAGCCTGTTGTATAAAATCTGGCATGTTGTATGACATATAATTGTGGATGATTAAAACAAAAGACATGAGTGTTTATTGATCCGGTGGTTATCTTTCTCTGGATGTCTGTCTGTCTATCATACAGCATGCAATTTTCTTGTAAAGGATGATATTATTATGCAGTAAAACCTCCATAACGGACACACCCGATTAGTGGACACCTCTATTTAGCGTGCATTTTTTCGATTACCAACCCTTAAATAACTGTACATTTTTTACTCTCAGTAGCGAACACCTCCAAATAGAGGACAAATTCTGCTCTCCCGAGGTTTTCGCTATTCAGAAGTTTTACTGGTAAAACCTCCATAGCGGACACACCCGATTAGCGGATACCTCTATTTAGCGGAAATTTTTTCGATCACCAACTCTTAAATAACTGTACATGTTTTACTCTCAGTAGCGGTCACCTCTAAATAGAGGACAAATTCTGCATTCACGGGGTGTCCGCTATTCAGAGGTTTTATTGTATATAATATTGATAATTATTTTACAGGGCCGCACAAAAGAATAAGAATATATGAATAGAATATAAACTAAATTCGGGATTGGTAGATCGCTGATGGTAATGTAATTTTAGGATGTTGTTACAGTCATCCGCAGCATGTTTTTAGAGTTTCGTCCATCTAACGAAACCCTACCTGTCTCACTCCTTTGTCTGTCTGTTTGCCCGTCTGTCACAGAGCCCGTTCTCAGAAACTATATATGTCGGAGACATGAAATTTTGCATACTTATAGCTGAACATCTCACATCAAACGACAAATAATAAAATTTTGAAAAAGGCTTAATATTTAACCCTTTGGGCTCTAAATTGTGTATTTAAAGCAATTTTTCTAACTCAGCCCCTAATTAAGTTGGAGACATAAAAGTTTGCATACTTATAGCTGAACACTTGCGAAACACGATGAATCATAAAATTTTGAAAAAGTCATATTTAACCCTCCGATCTCTAACTTCTGTATTTTAAGCAATTTTTCTAACTCAGCCCCTAATTAAGTTGGAGACATGACATTTTGCATACTTATAGCTGAACACTTGCGATAACACGATAAATCATAAAATTTTGAAAAAGTCATATTTAACCCTCCGGTCTCTAACTTCTGTATTTTAAGCAATTTTTCTAACTCAGCCCCTAATTAAGTTGGAGACATGACATTTTGCATACTTATAGCTGAACACCTTACATCAAACGACAAATAATAAAATTTTTAAAAAGTCTAATATTTAACCCTCTGGGCTCTAACTTATGTATTTTAAACAATTTTTCTAACTCAGCCCCTAATTAAGTTGGAGACATGAAATTTCGCATACTTATAGCTGAAATCCTCACATCAAACGACAAATAATAAAATTTTGAAAAATGTCTGATATTTAACCCTCTGGGCTCTAACTTTTGTATTTTAAGCAATTTTTCTAACTCATCCCCTAACTAAGTTGGAGAATTGAAAGTTTGCATACTTATAGCTGAAAACTTGCGATAACACGATAAATCATAAAATTTTGAAAAAGTCATATTTAACCCTCCAGTCTCTAACTTCTGTATTTTAAGCAATTTTTCTAACTCAGCCCCTAATTAAGTTGGAGACATGACATTTTGCATACTTATAGCTGAACACCTTACATCAAACGACAAATAATAAAATTTTTAAAAAGTCTAATATTTAACCCTCTGGGCTCTAACTTATGTATTTTAAACAATTTTTCTAACTCAGCCCCTAATTAAGTTGGAGACATGACATTTTGCATACTTATAGCTGAACACCTTACATCAAACGACAAATAATAAAATTTTTAAAAAGTCTAATATTTAACCCTCTGGGCTCTAACTTATGTATTTTAAACAATTTTTCTAACTCAGCCCCTAATTAAGTTGGAGACATGAAATTTCGCATACTTATAGCTGAAATCCTCACATCAAACGACAAATAATAAAATTTTGAAAAATGTCTGATATTTAACCCTCTGGGCTCTAACTTTTGTATTTTAAGCAATTTTTCTAACTCATCCCCTAACTAAGTTGGAGAATTGAAAGTTTGCATACTTATAGCTGAAAACTTGCGATAACACGATAAATCATAAAATTTTGAAAAAGTCATATTTAACCCTCCAGTCTCTAACTTCTGTATTTTATGCAATTTTTCTAACTCAGCCCCTAATTAAGTTGGAGACATGAAATTTTGCATACTTGTAGCTGAGCACCTCACATCAAACGACAAATAATAAAATTTTTAAAAGGTCTAATATTTAACCCTCTGGGCTCTAACTTCTGTATTTTAAGCAATTTTTTCTAACTCAGCCCCTAATTAAGTTGGAGACCTGAAATTTTGCATACTTATAGCTGAACACCTCACATCAAACAGCAAATAATAAAATTTTGAAAAAGAATAATATTTAACAGTCTGCGCTCTAACTTGTGTATTTAAAGCAATTTTTCTAACTCAGCCCCTAATTATGTTGAAAAATAAAAATTTGCATACTTATAGCTGAACACCTGACAACAAACGACAAATAATAAAATTTTGAAAAAATCTAATATTTAACCTCTAATATTTTGTCTCGCGCAATTTTTAAATTTAAACTGTTTTGCAATACTATTTTTTGTTCATTTTGCATAATAAGTGTAATGTGACGTAATTTGTTCTATTTCAGATTTTTAACGCATGTTAATGAATTTATTTTACAATATCCTTTCTCTTTTAAAATTCACATGTAAATATAGTTTTTATGGCGTAATTTCCAATAAGTGCCTGCTTTTTATACCTAATTATTTAATTGTAATTTGAAGGTTTTTTTCTGTTTATAGTAGTAACGTGTAAATAATTTTTTTATTTGAAGCAAACATTATTGTTTGCGCTGTTTATATAGTTGGCAATAGTTTAAATTAATACCATTTCCTAAAATAAGTAAAAAATAGCTCTCGAAATGCTGAATATTTGAATTTAAAATAGAAATAAAACCTCAAAAAATGAGTCAAATTTAAAAAAATTAATGAAATCTGCAGACCGGGATCTTCTATTGAATAAAATGATCTAAAAATGATTAAATTCCCATGTATAGCTTTTGCTCTTATAATTTTTTTTAATGGAACGATTTTGTCCAAATTTATCATTAAATATCTCTTAAAATAATTCTTCGATTTGAAAACTGTATGCATTAGTGTGTTGATCAAACATTTCGCTATAATACCACCGATTTTCATATATTTGTATGCAATAGTTTTCTTAATATTAACGAAGAAAGACCTCCGGTCACAAAAAATTCAAAACCGGCGGCGGCGGCGGTACCAGCGTTAGTTACTTTTCATAGAATAGAGAGATATATAAAAATGAAAACTTGTCTATCAGTCTGTTTGTAATTCTATAAAAAATCCACAATTTGGAAGCCAAAATTGTGAAGAGATACGTACATGTGTATTAAAACATGGCCGATACAACTAAAGTAATCCGGAATCGAAATAACTTATAGTTAATTTTTAATTAATAAAAAACCACCAATTTAACAGCAATTTCTTATCAAATTTAAACATTTTTCGTTATAGCAGTTGCCAACAATTAAAAAACACAATAAAATTATTACTACAACAATTAATTTTCTACTGCAAGATTTCCACGTGAAAAATGAAACTGAAATAAATAGTTTGCCGAATTTAAAAAAAGGTGAATATTACGTCATAACTTTTCTATTGCAAGATATTCACGTGAAATATGAAAATGAAATAAATGGTTTGACGAATTTAAATGAAAGTGAGTATAACTTCATAACTTTTCTATTTCAAGGTTTCCACGTGAAAGAGGAAAATATTACGTCATATTGGAAATATAAAGGGCATGGTGGATATAGTATAACATCATATGAGTGTGAAAAATGTATTGAAGCATAATAAAAACCCAATTAGGGAAATATTGGCGTATTTTAACATTAATTCTCCAATTATAAATTAAAATAAGTTCATTTATAGCTGTATTCTTTTGCGTCTGTTATATACATTTATACATTTTTATATAGCGTTTTCATATGATTCATTCAACAACATTTCGACGGCTTTTTTTAATGTTTGTTTTGTGTTGGATGTTAAATTTTGAAATTGATTTTTCAGAACAAACTTCCTTCAAATTCTGGGCAACGCCGGCACTTTAGCTTGTAACAGATAAATGGCTTTTGTATCTGTACATCTAATGCTAATATTATAAAGCGTTATAATATTATAAAGTATATAATATTATTAATGCTTGTACGTTTGTGAGGTTTTATCTCTGAAACTACATAGCCAACTTAAAAAAATGTTCGTGGCCATCTCTGCTCCAAAAAAAAAAGACTATTTTATGTCAGTGCAAGAACCTACATCGCTGCAGGAGCAAAAAAGTTCTAAAATTGTGATTTCTGCGATATTGATTGGGTTAGAAACTTTAAATTTGGTGCTGTAGTTACTTTTAAGATGTAAATACTCGTAATGAACGCTCTCTAAAAGGTTCAATTTGACGGATAAACGTAAAAATTTCTAGAAATGTTCTAAACTATGATTTATTTGGAATACTGAAATTTTTGGGATACTGTTGGGGTTAGAAACTAGAACTTTGGCATGGTAGTAATTAATAAGATATAAATGCTCGTTGTAGAACGAATTCTATAAAATAGACAGACTAAACAAAGCGGAAAAAGATCTAAAGATGATCTATGTAACGAAGAACATGGAACTGTTAGGAATATAAACATGAAAATTGACATGGCTGTATTTATCATGACTTAAATTCTCGCAATAGAACAATTTCTAAAAATGTCGCTATAAAAAACAGTGCAGAAACAAAAAACTTTCAAAATTTTTCTATTTCTCTGTTACTGCTGAGCCCAAAATCTTGAAATTTTGCTTCGGGTTAGTTTTAAAATATACAATTGTCTCTATGAATGGTTTCTAAAAAATTTAAAATTTAAAAAGATGAAATTAACGGAAAGCGATCTCAATTACCATTAATTTGGAATTATTAGGTACAGCAACTTTAAATATTTAATAATGCTGCATTTCCTCCGCAAAACATGCGTTTTAAATGCAACAAAACTGATAGATACCCACCTATCATTAAATAAATTGTGTAAATATTGAATAAAGACCTGTATGAAACAGTGAGTAGGTTGCCCGAAAGTACTTGTTAAAATGTTCCTTCTCTAGGCTTTTCTCTCTCTCGCCAAGGCCACTAACAGAGGGATCTGCCGTTTTAAATGTGATATGAATTTTTTATCCGATTCATTTTTCTAGACATTTTATCATAAGGTCACATTCTCAATTATCATTAGTAGATTTTTTATATATTAACTTATTCTGGTGAAATTTTGTAATCGGGTTCATATTGGCGTATGTTAGCTTGCATGATTTGCTGAATAAATATGTATGGATTTGTAAATTACTTCAAATGACACTTTGACAGCTCAAAAGTTATGCAGACGATATATTCAAATCTTGTGTCATACTTTATGTTGTAATCATTGCCGATTTCTTTTATTTAATACATGCTAAATACAGCTCAACTTGTGCAGAATATGTTTGAAAACAAAACAATACAGCGTATGTAGTGGCCAGCATACACTCATAATTTAAATCTGATCGAGCATATCTAAAACACACTCTAACGAAGCATTGCATGCCACTTTTGATGTATTCGGTACTTTGATACTATATTAGATTTTGAGAAGAGAATTCCTTAAATGTTATCGACAACGTCATTGCATCCGTGGAAAACAGATATTGTACAATATTAACTATTCCGGGGGAGCACACACCATATAAAGTATAGTCCATTCTTTTTAAACATCATATATTTGTCATTTAAAGTTACACAAATTGGTGCGGAGCGTCTGATTATGTTCTTGACATCATTTTATACAGTTAAAATTCCGATATAAGTAAATTAGTGTTTCATTTTCTATTTTACTTTTAATATATTGCGTACTTTCAATTTTATATCCATGCATGGCTGTCTTGAATGGTTTGATTTCCCATTTTTTTAAACAGTGTATACGAATTTATATATAAGATTTTGTAATTCTACAATTCGTTTATTTTCATCATTTCAATTTTTCGCAGTATATGGACAATTAAAGATAACATCTCATTTTCGTTGCTTCCACATGTTATTATTAAATCTGTGTTCTCAGTAATATCGCTCAGACTAATCCCTCTGAGGGAAGTCCTAGTTTTGTGCTAGCAGTTTAATATGAGTTTTATTTTATTGCTTTATTTTATAACACTTATTTGTTCACTTATTTTAAGTATATATTTGTGATTTAATGAAATAGTTCGTAAAAATCTGGAATTTTCAAATGTTATATTTTTTAAATGCTCACTTTAGTACCGACATGTTTTTTCTTTTATTTTTCAAATGCTTCAATTCACGTGATTTTCATTTTGCGCCAACTATTACGCTTGGCGACAATGGTATCCGTATAACGGAAAAGTACCCAAATCTCACTTTCTGATGTCCAAATTACACCAAGCTTTAAAAAAAAAAAAAACGCCAAAGCCCCTACAGTGGAAAAGTACCAAACTGTCTATTATTTTGCGCTAGCTGTGTTATAGTTTGTACTATATGCAAGTGGGTTGGAGCGAAGAGTTTAAACATTAAATATTAAAGTTTCGGCAGAGATGTCATATACGCCCCATATTGGCGCGTTTTCCTGACGCCAATGCCATATACACAACGGGTACTTAACTGGCGCCAAAGTGTCGTTATTTTGCTTGATATGGTAACCCGGATGTTGTTGTTTCTGCTGTTGATGTTTTCGCCAAATTGGCGTATATGACAACTGTGCCAAAGTTTCTATAAAGCAGTATAAGACTAAAAAAATTTAAGAATAAAATAAATTCAAAATAAGACTAAAGAAGAAAGATAAATCATGCGTTAAGCATAGAATATGAAACACTTTCCAACACATCCTGAATGCTTTAACAAAACTTCGTTATTTGAGGAAATCAGGTAAATAAGATAACTAAGTAAACATTTTAGAAGACGCATAAAATATTTTAAAAATTGATTTCAGCAGTTACCGTCCATATCCAATAGTATCGTTATTACATGCCACTATTTAGCCAAAATTTAATTTAAACTACTCTTAAAACTACTGAAATCACATTTCCAGATATTATCATCCATAGACGGTTATGTATCCAATTCTTTGCGTGACCCTGTATATTATTTTATCTATATTCTACAAACATTTCTTAGTAAACTAAATGCAGTTCAGCGTAAAAATGCATAACTCCTTTAAAAACCACCTTTAAGCAATTTACTCTCATACTCAGTAACCCTTACGAATTCTTTTGTGTAGCCCTGCATATGAACTGTAGCATTTATACATACAGTATTGTATGCATAAATTTAGTGAAACATAAAAGCGCATATAATAATTAAAAATGCATTTCTAGCAATCATTGCTTATGTACAATACTTCGGAGAAAAGTTTCTTGTCGAGAAAGAAGTTTGCCAACGTATTTTCTGACAACCTATTTACTGCTTCATATTCACGAGCAATTTTTTCATATGTATGCAATTTATTTAATATAAAAAAAGCTATTTACCCATTTTTATAAAGAAACATTCGTAATTTTTGCAGATGTCATATACGCATCGGGGTTGGCATGTTTTTTCTCTGACGCCAATTTGGCAGAAATCTCGCTTTCGAATACCAGTTACTTATATATTTTTAAATTATTTGCTATCATTTTGAAAAGGAAATAACTATAAATAAATAAAAGTTTGATTAATTGCCGAAACGTCAGTGAAGGCTTACTGTGGAGACACGAAAAGTTTTGGTTTCCGTTAGTCTGTCTGTCTGTTAGTCTGTCTGTCTGTTCCGCGATAACTGCCGTAAAAAGCATCCGATTATCTTAAAATTAAGGCTGCATGTTGGTGAAATCCTCGGATTTAGCTGTATAGTTTTTGGTTAAATTTGGTTTATTCGTTCGGAATATATAGAACTTTTTATTTTGCGACTTAATGCTTTCCTATAGCAATTCAGACGATTTTTCCATTTTTATTTCTTGAAAAGAAATGGCTCATATGATTGAAGGATTTAAATGCTAAATTAAGGATGATGAAATTTCCTAATTAGAACCATACATTATTCATATTAGTTTGAAATTTTGTGTATACATTTGTCAAAGTTTTTAAATTCGGTGTATAGCTTTTATGGAGGGATTTTATATATGTGTTTCAATAACATAAAATATTTTTTTTTAATATAAATTTTCTTTTTAAGCACATATTTAATTGTTTTTATTATCTTTTAACTGTTACCTAGCAGCGAACTACACCTAAAAATATCGTAAATGTGAAAGTATTTGTAATTGTTTGAAGTTAAATCAAAGTCAAAAGGGACGAATTAATGCCTTTGTGTCTTTACATATAGATGGAATTTACCACAGAAATAAAGAAAGACTATGTTCTATTTATTTTGTTCAAATATTTTTCTTTTAAATTAAAAAGTTCATTATTTTCATAAGGGATAAATCGACATTTGCTATGAAATTTAACAATCTTTTTTTTTTTTTTTTGCTGTTGCCACGAAAATTCAATCCCGGAATAAAAATTTATCCTAAACAGTTAATTTTGATTTGAAAGATTTTTATGTGCTAGAGGAAAATGAAATAAAGAATAGACATGAATACGCCTTCATATTAGAAATAAAGTGAAAATACGTAAAGAAGGCGAATTTGATCTCATATATCAAAAATAAAACGAATACGCTTTGAGGTTGAATTAAAAGGGGCTTGTGTTATGATATTAATTCTTATTATTAAAAAAAAATGTTACTAATATCTCATGGTTTATCGTCTGCACACAGCTAACAGAAATGTTAATTCTTAATCGAAAATTCCAATGAGACAAAAACAACTTTTGAAAAGCAAATATATATTAAATATCAAAATTATGCACCGAAAAATTATCGTTGTCGAAAATGACGTCATTGTATCGGGAAATAAATATTTTCATTCTTAAAAACCAAGCATTAACTAGATTGCCTGAAAAAATGTTTTTTGACGGGTGTTACTTCTTAATGCCGCCTCATTTCAGAAAATATGAATGAAAATTATTTTATTTTTAAAGGAAATTACATTTTCATTCATAACTAGGGGGCGCTGCCCCCTACGAGATACGCTCGTCAAACCCCGTTCAGACACCGCAGACTCTAAAAGCACGCTAATTTGATCGGCTTAAAAAATATTTCGGAAGATTGAATTATAAGTTTAAAAACAGTGGCGATCTCCCTATAAACGGGTTTCTATTCATTTCTCTTTGATTGGGGAGTTTTAAAGCCAAATCAGCGGCTGTTAAATGATACAATGGCTGTTTCCGTCTTTCATTAAATAAAATCAGTTGACATTTCAAAATAAGCTAATATAAAATGAATTAAATAAACAGAGTCTTTGCTTCCCGGTATTTTTTAGCAAAGCGAAAAGAAACGTTTTTTTAATGACACTTTAAATGTATCGTTTTTAATCTGACGTAATTTTCACTAAACTTTTCTTTCTCCTTTTACTAAGCACGTGAAAATAATTTTGTTAGAAATGAAATATTATTTGCGCTATCCTAAAAAAATAGTTGAAAATATCATCTTAAAATATTACATAAATGTCTCGCGCAAATTTTAAATTTAAACTGTTTTGCAATATTATTTTTTGTTCATTTTACGTAATGTGTAATGTGACGTAAATGTAACGTAATTTCTCATTTAAGACTTCTAACGCATGTTAATGAATTTATTATTTTACAACATTCTTTCACTTTTAAAATTCACGTGTAATATGGTTTTTATCATAATTCTCAATGAGTTCCTGCTTTTTATATTTTCTTGTTTATAATAGTCACGTGTAAAATAAATTTTTAATTTGAAGAAAATATTATTATTTGCGCTGTTTATACAGTTGGCAACAGTTTAAATTAATACCATTTTCTAAAATGTGTAAAAAAATATCTTTCGAAATGCTGAAAATTTGAATTTAAAATAGAAATAGTAAAACCTCAAAAAATGAGTCAAATTAATAAATTGAGTGCAGTCTGCACACCGGGAAATTCTGACTCATAAAATGATCTAAAAATGATTAAATTCCGATGTACAGTTTTTGCTCCTATAAAACTTTTTTAATGGAACGATTTTGTCCAAATTTAGCATTAAATATCTCTTTAAATATTTCTTCGATTTGAAAACTGTCTGCATCAGCGTGTTTATCAAACATTTCTCTATAATTCCACCGAATTTCATATTTTTGTATGCAGTATTTTGCTTAATAATAACAAAGAAAGACCTCCGGTCACAAAAAATTCAAAACCGGCAGCGGCGGCGGCGGCGGCGGCGGCGGCGGCGGCGGCGGTAGTTACTTTTTTTTAGAATAGAGAGAGACCTAAACGTTTAGTATAATTGCGTCAATGTAAATCATCTTCTGTGTTACCAGTATTGAAAAATAAGGTTCGGAAGTGTAAAAGTAAATCTAAGATTTGCGCTAACCATTAGCGCAATCAATAAAAAGTTACGTATGTAAATTAATAAGACCACGGGGGTTCAGGGGGGGGCGGAGCCCCCTGAAGAAATCTACTTTATTATTTAAAAAATATACCAGAATTAACAGCTCAATATCCTTCCATAACGTTTTTAATTTAATGCTTCTAATGTCTGAAAACTTCGTATTTTTTATTGTTATAAATAATTACATAATTTGAAAACTTTAAATTGCGGTTTGCAGGAAACTGAATATTACCAAAGGAGTCTAAAAACAATGACTTGCAGAGCTGACGTTGAGGCTCCTGATCTGCAGATTTACTAGTAATTATAGAACAAAACAGTTTATATAATTAAAAACAGAAAATAAAAGTAACTAAACAATTTATTAATAAATAAAAAACAATAGCCGGGTTACCATAGCAGGCAAAATAACACCATATTGGCGCCAGTTAGGTATACCGGTTCATATCTGAAATCTGTGTGTAATTTGTATATAAAAAAATATTATATATATTTAGAAACTATTTTTTCTATGTATGTAAGTGCATATATAAACAAAAATAAAAGTTCATTAGATTTGTTTTCATAGCTGTTTATATATTTTGTCAACATATCTCACTTTCTGATGCCCAAATTGCGACAAGCTTTTTTTAAAAATGCTCTATAATGGGAAAGTACCTAAATAAATAATTAACAGAAATAACCAATTATACAAACTAAAGCTTTTTATTTCGAGATCAAAGCATGGTTTTTAATTTCAATTAAAAATACATATATCCTTGGATAATTTCAGTTGAAATTAGGTTCACAGCTTAATATCTCATTCCATAAACCTATACAAATACGAGTGATTCATTCATCGTGAAACGTAAAAAATATTAAATCATTCAGGTAATCATACACAAAGTAAGTTCTCCAACAATCAATGGACAATATTCTAATGACGTCATAGTAGGTAAAATGGTGACGGTATCGTTTGTTTATGGTTTGAAATCACAAAGATTTAATTTTGCAATGTCTCTTAGTTACATTATTTTATTGTCATATTTATGAGCTCAGAACAAAAGCATATTTTTTCCTTTTTTAGTTATTAAAGACGGAAAAAAATTATAAATGCATGATTTGAAGAATTTAAATAATTTTCGGTACTTCTTAGTTATTCCGTCGACCAAATTACTGTCGCCAAATTGCAAGATTAATTGCCAATAATGGTTGCCATTAATTAATTAATTGTAAGATTAAATGTCAATAATGGCCAATAAAACCATTAGTTCGACGTTTTATTTGTATTTTTATTAATGTTTTGGTAATTTATTTGTTCTTTCGTTATTTAAAATAAAAAAAATATTTCAATGTGTATCATTTGGCGAGTGGTTTGGCGATTTATATAATTTGGCGAAATTGGTCGACGGGATAACTAAGAAGTACCTAATTTTCTTTCTTAAGAGTAAAAAATAACATCGGGAAGTAACAGCGGGTTTAAGTTAAATAAGTTTACCTGTTTAATTCTGTTGTAATATTCAAAATAACTGTGTTTATTAGATTTCAGTAAACAACATCAGGGCCCGATTAAACTTTGAAATTAGAGAAATTACAATGTCATTTCAGGACCTTTCTTTTGGAGAAGCTTTTCGAAATTCCACATATACATGGAAACTCTTCAGTGTTAGAAATATTATTCTTAGGACTGACATAACATGAGAACGGCCTGCAATTTTACACAAGTTTTTGAAAACTACTTTATATCAGAAATTTTACTAAAAACTGGTTACTTTTTTGTTATAGCGGCCCACACTGTGATGTAGCAATCACATTTATTATTTATTTTTTAAATTGTAATGCAGCATTATTATCTCATGTTTTAAACTATTTATTTTCAACGCAAAACATCGTTCAAATCGCTTTTTTTTTCCTTTTTACCGCAGTTTTGATTTCAGCTTTTCCCCCTCTTCCTGTGTTCTATTTTTAGAACCAGAGTGTGTTGCAAGTGACGTCGACCGCGTCATATTGGGGTGTGTCTTCGCTTGGCGAATTAAAGCTTCATTCTCTCCGTGTAAAGTTTCGTTTCTCTTTTCTCTGTTTTCATACGATTTAATCATAATACGCAAATTTAATTTTAACAAATAGATTTAAATCATTTCTGGAAGTAGTTTTGTGGACCCCTTTTATGCAGTATATATATCAATGCAGCCAGTTTTTTTAAGATTTTAAGATCGGATCAGATTCTTAAGATTTACGAAAGTTTTAATATGTATTATTTTTGACAATGTGACTTGTCGTTTGAATTTCGGGCCTTGCGCCTAAATTCAAAGAGCGATGTTTTTTCGATAGCTATATCTTTATCTAAAAGTTTATCTTCGGTCTCTGGTTTTTTTTTAATTTAACGCATATTTGATTTCGGACTTTTTATCATCAAGACCTTCTTTAAAAAATGATTTTAACCAGTAATCATCTTTATCATGGAATTACTTCCAAGTTTTAATAATTCTACGTGGAACGTTCTTCTGATGTGTACGGTGACCTACTTCTCCTAATTACCTTCCACCTCTCAAGTGAATCAACTAATAAAGAAGATTTTTACAACTGCTGTCTCTTCAATGTGTTCTCACCATTAAGTAAGACTATTCCTTTTATTTTTTACTGCAAGTCAACCTTATCATCTTTACTATACGATCACTCTATTCTCGCCACTTATATTTTTACCGCAACAATCATTTAAAAACATCGTCACATTTGGTTTCCGTGACAAAAAAGAACATTTCGGCGTTGTTGCTTTTTGATTAAAACGTAATGCCTTAAAAAATAACTTAATTACTGTATTTTTTTGCCGTATTTTTGACGATTGATGAAATTTTTTAAAGAAGATTTTTGTTCTCAAATACATGAACTGCTTTTTTTTTAAATGGAATTCTGAAAATGTTTTAGCATTATAATTGCTGTTATTCTTTTTTGCAATATTTTCTGTTCTTATAAAAAGAAAACGTAATCTTTTTCAATCTTAGAAGAAATTCTGTTCCTGAAAATTATTCTTAACTGAATTTTCTTTTGCATAAAAGTTTGAAGATTTGCTTTATTGAAATATAATGAAAGAAATTCAAATAAATTGTTTTAAAATTATTATTTTTTAATGGAATTTTAAGAAAATTATAATATTCTGCTGTTCGCAGATGGAACATTTTGCTGTTTTAACGGCTGAAGATCGATCAAATATCGTAATGACATTTTTGTTCTCAAGTTTTATTTGTGATTCCATGATTTTAAATTTTTGAGCATAGTATAATTTAAAAAAAAAAAAAAAAAAAAAAAAAAATCCGTTACTGGTTTTTATTTTGAAGTATGTCTTGACAAAATTATTGCTGTTTTTAAATTTTTGAAGAATGAAATATTATTTTTAAAAATCAAGAAATTTATTTATTTATTCTCTAATTTATTTATTCTTATGGTGCATTAAAATATTATATTTATCAAAGAAAGTCTTTAATGAATTTTGAAATTCTGAAATGAATTCTAAAAATTGTTCTCTGATTTTAAGAACAAATTTATTTAACAAGAGGCTATGGTTTTTATACTTATTCTTACATTGGGTTTTTAAATTTTATTTTATGGCACTTATACAATGAAATATTTAATGAATTTGAAGATATATTATGAAAATTAAGATATTTTATTGAAGCAAATTATTTTTCCCCCTTGGATTCTGTGATAATTATTGAAGTTTAAATTATTTTACTGAAGTTGTTCTTATCTGTTACTTTCAAAGGAGCTGAAGTTCTTCATGAATTCGTAGCTGTAAATATCCTGCATAATTTTTTGAAGTCTTCTGTACTTTTAAATGTATCAATTTATAATTTTTGTTCCAAAAATACCTTCAATAACTTTTTATAAAAAAATATATCTAACTTGCTTGTACCACCTTCCACTTTTATTCTCAAGATATTTTTGTCATCTAGTGCACGATTTGACTGGTAATATCGATTTTGGTGTTTGGTGAGTGCAGTGTTCCTTTATAAAATTTCAAGAACTCTGTTTGCTTTCTACAAACTGTTATGATAATTCTCAGTGCTTCAATTTTCCAGAATTATGTAGCTTCATCAAAATTTAATGACATATTTTTTTTTGCTTAAAGAAGAATTAAAACATCCTTTATTATCCTCATGATTGAAATAATTTGAAAATTTTTTATTCTACATGATTTGAAATGACAATAGTTTTACTCATCTTTCATATTCACATTTACTTACCTGCTGAAGTTGCCTTCAAGAGTGTTGTTATTAATCCATTTTTTGAAACGCTTCTCTGGTGTATGGAAATGTTGTTCTGAAAGTACTGAAAATATTATACATACCTGCAAAAAAAAAAATTCTGTTCCTCATTTACAGCAACCAATAAAGATTTGTGCTCCATTTTCGGCTTTGATGTTCCTGGTGAATTCTCAGTAATTTATGTAGTAAAAAATCCATTTATTTCTGATCTTCTCCAGTGTGTTTTTGAAGTTGGTTTTGAAGCTGAATCAGTATATATATTATTTTTTTCATAAACAATAGAATTTCCCAGTCAACGTTTACTTGTGAACGGGAAATTTTCATCCTTACGTAGGAGTAAGCGGCAAAGTTTCATCCTCGCGTTGAAAGTGTTTGACTTCTACATCATACCATATTCCACGACTATTTATAAAATTTACTGTTATTTGAATTACAGAAAATGTTTAAGCTCAAGAATGTTTGTTTATTTGCTTATTTCTGAAGATTTTTATATGTCAATTATTATTATAGTGCCTTTTCTTTATTTCATAACCCAATTGCTTCAAAATTCTTTAATCTGCCATATGCCCCACTTTTTCATTTTATGCAAGAAATTATTTTAAATTGATCATGAAGATATATTTTTTTTAAATGAAGAAAATTTTTATTTGCACCTTTTATACGAAGAAAAGCACAAATTCTTAGTGAACATATTTACCAGCGCATCTTTTTTTGAAGTGTTCGTCAGTGAATCTTCAACAATTCTCTAAGAATCATAATTAAAAAGTGCTTCTTCACTACCGATTTTGACTACCGATCTTGTCCTCTACTCATCATGGTGTATGTGTTTATATCATCCTTAAGTGTAGTGTTACTCCTAAATGTACCACCATGCATTGTCTTCTTTTTGCCAGCAGTGTCTACCGATTTTTCCTTCAAGTATATCACCATATTCTGCTAAATGTTCATAATTGGTGATGTGTTGTTGTGCTAACTGTGCCTTTTTTTCAACAAAATAGAAGTGTTTGAATAGTTCACAGTACTATTCATATCCAACCATTTGTGGTTTATACCAAGAGCTTCTTTACATCTGTAAAATACACTATTTTTTTTTCTTTTTCTATGCTGAATTATTTGATTATCTCTTGCACAAGATTTCACAAGTCTCTTATGCGCAGTGGAGTCTGCTGTATTTTTGTGTTTTGTA
This sequence comes from Maratus speciosus, assembly GCA_963932465.1. Lineage (NCBI taxonomy): Eukaryota > Metazoa > Arthropoda > Arachnida > Araneae > Salticidae > Maratus > Maratus speciosus. The sequence continues at coordinate 363,084,079 of OZ010798.1, forward strand.
TAAATGTGTTTACAGAGTTACTGAATGTGTCCACTGGCCATGGTATCATGAAGGATTGTCTGTTTACTCTACAATATTTTTTAAATTTTTGCAGCTCTTTAATTTAATTTCAACTGTTGTTTAAAGTTAATTTAATATAATTTTTCTTTACAAGCAAATAAATACTTAAATTTAAATTTTACTATTAAATTATTGAAGGAATTAAACTAAATATTTTTATGGTACACTTGCTTGGTAATTTAAAATTTTTTCCTGATTATGATAATTTTTTTAAAAACTATTATTATGATTAATGAAATTTAAAAACTATTATTATGATTAATGAAATTTAAGTCCTAGGTTGTCGGAAATAAGTAAAATATTCTCGACTTTCTCATTGCAATTTATTTTTATAAATATGCGGAAATTGATTAGTAGAAATGATTTATTTATTCATTTTGAATGTTTCAATATTATGAGAAAATTGATTAGTAGAAATGACTTGTTCATTTTGAATGTTTCAATATATGAGAAAATTGATTAGTAGAAAAGACTTGTTCATTTTGAATGTTTCAATATATGAGAAAATTGATTAGTAGAAATGATTTTTCATTTCGAATGTTTCAATTTATGATTTATTTTCCTAGGCAGTCAGAATATTTAGAGAGGGTACTTCTGACTTTTTGTTGCTTTACTTTTGCAACTTTGTAAATTTTGATTCATAAGTGTACCTTATTATTTAACTTATTCAATTCAAAAATTTTTTGTGGTCTCTTTCGGCTAAAAATTTATTTAGCTTTTGGATTTATTATTAATTTTAAAATGTTATAAAAGAGTAATATTTTAATTTATAGAGATCATTTCACACAGGAAGGTGCCTTTCTTTGCCTGTGATTACAATGGGGCTTGATATTAATATTATTGTATACTATCATGTTTGAAATTTGAATGTACTACTTGATGTATATTCTTTTTCTTTAGGTCACTGTACCGATCCATAAATGTGCACATGCACTTAAAATTTTTATTTTGACTTTTAAATTTTAACTCAAATTTTATTCTACATTTTTTTTTGCTCCTTGGCTTTTAAAATTTTGTTTTCCCTTTGTTGAAAAAGCTCTTTCAAGATTTACCTTTTTCACCTTTTGGTCATCCAAAATTTTGTTCGGCAAATGGGGGTAATGTGATGTAGCAATCACATTTATTATTTATTTTTTAAATTGTAATGCAGCATTATTATCTCATGTTTTAAACTATTTATTTTCAACGCAAAACATCGTTCAAATCGCTTTTTTTTTTCCTTTTTACCGCAGTTTTGATTTCAGCTTTTCCCCCTCTTCCTGTGTTCTATTTTTAGAACCAGAGTGTGTTGCAAGTGACGTCGACCGCGTCATATTGGGGTGTGTCTTCGCTTGGCGAATTAAAGCTTCATTCTCTCCGTGTAAAGTTTCGTTTCTCTTTTCTCTGTTTTCATACGATTTAATCATAATACGCAAATTTAATTTTAACAAATAGATTTAAATCATTTCTGGAAGTAGTTTTGTGGACCCCTTTTATGCAGTATATATATCAATGCAGCCAGTTTTTTTAAGATTTTAAGATCGGATCAGATTCTTAAGATTTACGAAAGTTTTAATATGTATTATTTTTGACAATGTGACTTGTCGTTTGAATTTCGGGCCTTGCGCCTAAATTCAAAGAGCGATGTTTTTTCGATAGCTATATCTTTATCTAAAAGTTTATCTTCGGTCTCTGGTTTTTTTTTAATTTAACGCATATTTGATTTCGGACTTTTTATCATCAAGACCTTCTTTAAAAAATGATTTTAACCAGTAATCATCTTTATCATGGAATTACTTCCAAGTTTTAATAATTCTACGTGGAACGTTCTTCTGATGTGTACGGTGACCTACTTCTCCTAATTACCTTCCACCTCTCAAGTGAATCAACTAATAAAGAAGATTTTTACAACTGCTGTCTCTTCAATGTGTTCTCACCATTAAGTAAGACTATTCCTTTTATTTTTTACTGCAAGTCAACCTTATCATCTTTACTATACGATCACTCTATTCTCGCCACTTATATTTTTACCGCAACTCAATCACTCTTATTCACGGCATCTCTCATCAATATATATTTAAAATCGTCACACACACTATTAGAATTATGACAAGTTGCAGCCAATTTCGCCAACGTCGTAACCAAGATCGTGAAGCACACACATATAATATCATTTCATGAAATTGTATACGATAATTTAATATTTTTTACCTTACTTCAAGTGTGTAATTTATTTATTTTTAAGGCTTAACAATCTAAATTGTCCAATATATAAATTTAAAAAAATGTAAACAAAGATTGAATTGACATGACCGCAAAAAGCCTCAAATCTGCATAACACTTGGAACCAAACTGTGCAGATTAGTGGTCTTATACTGTACACAATTTTTCATAAATGTGTTTCCTTCTTAACCCTCCGACTGTCTTGGAAAAGGGCAAAGTTGTAATGTTGTTTTTTCTGCATTTTGTTTTAAATGCTTAAAAAAATGATTCTTTGAACATTTTATAAAAAAACTTAATAACGAATATGAATGCAATCCTTGGAAGAATTAATCATTGTTCAATGTATTAAAAATACATTAAATCAATAGAATTATATTACTTTAAATATTGCTTGTATTGCAGTGAAACCTGGAGTTTAGTGAACGTATTAACACGGGCTTGTCAGTGAGGGGGTTAAAATGTGTTATTTTCATTTATCACTGCGGAACAATCGAGAAAACTCATCTTCTTGCACATGAGTTGTATATATCTTTATATCTAAATTTCCGTCATTTTTGACGGGCTACCTTTCTAGTAGTGATATAAAATGTACAAATAAGATTGGCAGTAATTCAAAATTTTAAAGCTATACATATACACTCTGCTGTAAAAAAAATATATGCACCCAGAAAACATTGAGCCATGACCATGAAACTTGGTATATGGCTAGTGTTTGGTTAGATGAACAAATGATTGTAAATTCAGAACAAAAAATATTTTGTTGACTAGTAGCAGAAAAAAGAATGCTAATTTTTGTAGGTTATAAAACCACATTTGGCAGCTATAAAAGACGCTACTCGTTGAGGCATGGAGTCTATTAAGTTACCGATGTCCCTCTTCGGTGAATTCTGCTATAATGGTAGCAACTGATAAACTAAATCGGCGGAAGTCGTATTTGAAACATGTCCCATACGTTCCCTGTTAGAGCAAGATCTGGTGACATGGCACTTCATCGAAGGACATTATATCCTTGCTGCGAGAGTCTTGCAGTATGTGGCGAGCGATAGGTGCCACTTATCATGCTGATAAATGGCCCCTATAGACATGATAGCATAAACCTGTACCACCGGCTGCAAAATGTCGTCTACGTACCTGCCCTGCGATCTATTTGAGTACATTGCAGAACGAGTAAAAGTGATCAGCTGTCCCAGCTGTTAGCTCCCCAGAATGTGACCCAAGGTGTTATGGCGGTATGCCACTCGGTAACAAATACAGGATTCAACCGCTGACTTTTCTGCCTCCTCACACGTATGGTAGTCACCTGCTCTGGAAGAAAAGCAAGATTCGTTGCTGAATATTACATTTCTCCAATCAGACACTGCTCAGCTTGCTTGAGATCAACACCAATCCAAACGACACTGCCTAAGTTAAAGGGTTAGAAGCAACTGCCTAAATGGACATAGAGAGCTGGACCCAGAGTCAACCTGTCATCTATGGATGGTATGCCTTGATACCCTGCATCCAGATCAACTGGCAAATGGCATCGAATAGGTGATAGTGATATTGTTGGTGTGGATGTAGCTGCTCTTTTGATTAATAGATCGTCTCATGCATTTCTAACCCGGTGGCCCCTGAGCCACTACAGCGGCAGGACGTGCCTTCTGTGATACACCGATGCATACATCGTAGAACTACAATATTACTTCAACCAAAATGCAGGTTGAAACGTTTATTGGACGAACCAGTTTTTTGTAGTCCAATGGCTCGACCCCTATCGAAGTCGGACCACTGTCCGTAGCGCCTTCGAGTACGTGTTAAAGGTATCGCACATTGAAATCCCCCGTATCAACAATGATAGTTCAGTTCAAATTACCTGTGAATTCGAGTACCAGCTCTTTTACACGTTGCCTGCTGCGCAATTTAATGTGCATTGCACAAGCCCCAATTGGTCATTTGTACTGAAATGTTGATCATTTACATAACTCATCAAATCACATCAGCACACCACGTTTCGTAGCTATGGCTCAATTCTTTCTGAGTGCATATATTTTTTTGCAACAAAATGTAATTAAAGCAGTTTGCCTTATCTGTTTCTAATGTAATTGAAAGTAAATGATAACGTTATTTTAAGGAACAAAAAAAATTTGCGAAATTTGAGTGAAGTTTGATCGTGTGTTAGGAAGTTTGTAACTAACTTAGTTTAATACTTCTTTTTTATTCTATTTATTTATGTTTTATGGAAATAAAAAGTATTTGTTAAATTTTAAAGAATATTAATAAAAGTTTTAATATTGAAAACATTGAATGTGTTGCAAACATTGAAAATGTTGAAACATTAATTTTGCAAAACTAGTTTTGTTTCGATTTCAAGATTCATATTCCATATTTTGAGACATTGAGACGTCCTTCTTATTTTTGTTGCTTTTTACGCCTCTGTATAATATTTAAAAACGAATAAGCAAAACGTATTTCAATAAAAAATAGCGATTCGATTTTATAGATTTTAAATTTTTCCTTATAATTTTTTTAATTATACCCAGGTCAAAATTCTTGCTAGTACTAGCATCAGAAATATGCTAGTTATTGCTATGTATTGCTTTGTGTGCTAGATTTTCATGCTAGTATATGCTTTATAATGCTAGCCAGCATCACATGCTATATAGCTAGCTTACACAGTAATAGCATGACAAGCTATATACAAGCATTTTATGCTTGTTTGCTGTTTAAGCTTCTCCCAAAGCATGGTGAGGTAAGTACCTTGCCGTGCTATTATATGCTTTTTTATGCTTGCCAGCATAATATGCTATGCAGCCAGCTTAGGGAAAAATAGCATGACAAGCTATGTGCAAGCATTTTATGCTTTTTTGTTGTTTAAACTTCTTCCAAAGCATGGAGAGGTACGTACCTTAACGTGCTATTATATGCTTTTTTATGCTTGTCAGCATAATATGCTATGCAGCCAGCTTAGGTAAAAATAGCATAACAAGCTACGTACAAGCATTTTATGCTTGTTTGCATTTTAAGCTTTTTCCAAAGCATGGAGAGGTAGGTACCTTAACGTGCTATTATATGCTTTTTTTGCTTGCCCGCATAATATGCTATGCAGCCAGCTTATTGAGAAATAGCATGGCAAGCTATGTACAAGCACGTTATGCTTATTTGCTGTTCAAGCTTCTTCCAAAGCATGGAGAAGTAGGTACCTTAATGTACTATTATATGCTTTCTTATGCTTGGCAGCATATAATATGCTATGCAGCCAGCTTATTGAGAAATAGCATGGCAAGCTATGTACAAGCATGTTATGCTTATTTGCTGTTTAATCTTCTTTCAAATCATGGAGAGGTACGTACCTTAACGTGCTATTATGTGCTTTTTTATGCTTGCCAGCATAATATGCTATGCAGCCAGCTTAGGTAAAAATAGCATAACAAGCTACGTACAAGCATTTTATGCTTGTTTGCATTTTAAGCTTTTTCCAAAGCATGGAGAGGTAGGTACCTTAACGTGTTATTATATGCTTTTTTTGCTTGCCCGCATAATATGCTATGCAGCCAGCTTACTGAGAAATAGCATGACAAGCTATGTACAAGCACGTTATGCTTATTTGCTGTTCAAGGTTCTTCCAAAGCATGGAGAAGTAGGTACTTTAATGTACTATTATATGCTTTCTTATGCTTGGCAGCATATAATATTCTATGCAGCCAGCTTATTGAGAAATAGCATGGCAAGCTATGTACAAGCATGTTATGCTTATTTGCTGTTTAAGCTTCTTTCAAATCATGGAGAGGTAGGTACCTTAACGTGCTATTATATGCTTTTTTATGCTTGCCCGCATAATATGATATGCAGCCAGCTCAGGAAGAAACAGCATCACAAGCTATGTACAAGCATTTTATGTGCTTATTTGCTGTTTAAGCTTCTTTCAAAGCATGGAGAGGTAGGTACCTTTACATGCTATTATATGCTGTTTTATGCTTGCCAGCATAATATGCTATGCAACCAGCTTTGATAGAAAAGAGCATGACGTACTATGTGCCTGTAAGATGTGCTAATTTGCTACACAAGTCTCTTCCCAATAATGATGAGGTAGGTATTTAAATGAAGGATTGTGTGCTTGTTATTTCTTAGTAGCATCAAATGCTTTTTTTTTTCTTTTCTTTTTTCTTTTCTTTTTTTTTTTTTTTTTTTTTACACGAAAGTATAAATTTGACTATGTTTTTTGAAAATAGAAGAAAAGGAAATTTTATTTATAAATTAAATTAATTTTTCAAATCCGGTGCGAGACAATAGCTCTCTTCCAGCTCAGTCCCTCCACCCGTCCCCCCCTCCCCCCAACAGAAAATTCTTAGTTTCTTTTTTATTTTAAGCTAAGAGAAAAGATAAAATTTCAATTTGTTTTTCAAAATCGGAGTAAAAACGTAGTTAAATTTCAATTTCGAGGGAGGCTTAATGGATCACCTAAGCCCTCTTCCCTTAACGGAATATTCAGGAGTTTGCGTTATGGAGGTTTCACTGTACATTGCAATTTTGCAAGATGTAAAATACAACTTCTATTTTTTAAATTAACTTCATTTTTTAAATTAACTTCTATGGGGTGGATTAAATTCTATGAGGGATTTAACTTCTAAGAGAGTCTTCTAGGGGAGCCCCGCCCCCTATAAAGGAATTTTTTCTTCTGTTTCTTAGAATTTAAATATTCTAAATTACTCGAAAAAAAATCAGTATATCTTTAAAAAATGTAGAAAAAAAAATTTGTTCATTAAAATCTAAAATCCGGGCTGGCCCTCTCCTGAATTTAATACTGTCTTAAATCACCCAATTGAGATTAGTTTTTAACATCTAAATATCAAAAGAAACAGATATAAAAATTAATTACAAAGCGGATACAGAAGAGTAACCCCCCCCCCCCCCCCTCCAATAGAAAATTTTAAACTGATCTTTCTCTTACTGTTAAATTATTTTAGGTTACCTGTAAATTATAAATTTTCTATATCTTTAAAAATGGCAGAAAAATAAAATTTTGTTTATTAAATTTCAAAAGCTGGGAGGGGTGTGTCACCGCCACCTGAATTAAACACTGTCCCTTGAACACGTTTGAGATAATTTTTTAACACATAAACTTAAAAAAATTAATAACTAATTTCAGTGGTATACTTAAAGGGAAAAAGCCCCCTCCCCCGAATTGGAAGAAAATTCCTCGCTGCAATTTCTCTTAGTATTTAATTCTTTAATTTTCTCGAAAAGATTAAATTTGCTATGTTTATTAAAATCAGAGAAAAAATATTATTTTGTTAAATTTCAAAATCCAGGGGCGGTAGATTTCCTTTTTTCTAACCACTACAACGTAAATTCAATACTGCCTTCGTCTACCCGTTTTAGATAAAATCGAAACACATAAATCTAAAAAAAACTGGAAATTAATTTCTATAAAGGGTTTATTGGGAAAAAGCGCCCACCCCCCTGGTTTAGATAAAAATTTAACACATAAATATTAAAAAAAAAAAAACTGAAAATTAATTTCCGTGAAGGATTTTTGGTAAAAAGCGCCTCCCCTCCACTCCCCCATCATAAAATTCTTAGCTGTTCATTCTCTGAGTGTTTAATTATTTTAATTATACAAAAAAAAAAAAAATCCGTGTTTTTAAAAAATAGAACTTAGTCTGTTAAATTTCAAAATTCAAGGAGCACTGTTTCATTTAAGAAATAAGTTTATAACAGTTGAAATGAAAATATATACAATTGACACCCCCCCCCCCCCATCCAATAAGGACTAACTTTTAAAATTTTAACCCCATCCTAAATTGATAAATTCTATCCTAAATACACTTCAAAATCTTTTATTTTTCTGGAACAAATAATTATGACCATATTCAAACCATTCATTAATCAAAGAAAATTCCACAAATGCATTATAATAATCAAGCCATATTCTAATTATCCATTAAACATACAAAAAACCCTAATAATAAATCAACCTTATTAATTGAAACTTGGTGGATAACAGCATCAATAAATTCTATGTCTTATAAATAATCTTATAATAATCGATAACCCTCTATCTTAGAAAAATATCAACACACAGCAGAATCAGCTCTACACCCATTACGCGCATTTAAAATCGTTTGCAAACACGACCCCAGTGGCGAAGTAAGTAAAGCATCTGGCTTCCAAACCGGAGATAGTGAGCTCTGTCCTTCTCGGAGGAAAAGAAAAGCCGACCTAAGTTTCTCCTTCTAAAAGCTGTAGGTGTTTCAGAAAATCTCCAAAGATGGCGCCACCAGCGTCATTTTTTTTCTAACCGGGATAATAGCAAAAAATAAAAGCAAGTGATGCTAGAAAAATAATGCTAGAATAGGAAAAAATAAAAGCAAGTGATGCTAGAAATGTAATACCAGCATAGCAAAAATTGAAACCAACTGATGCTAGAAAATTAAAAGCAACTGATGGTAGAAATGTAATGATAGACTGGCAACAAAAAAAAAGTATCTGTTGCTGGTGAATTACTGCTAGAAATCAGAAATTACAAGCAAGTGGTGGTCTTGATTGCTGCTAGCCCAGCAACATATTCAAGCAACACAAGCTGGAATATGTATGCTGTCCAAGCAGTAAAAGTGTTCCAATACACACCATGACTTGCTGGTAATTATGGTGGAACCAGCAAATGTGTTATGGTAGTTTATGCTAGTTAACTTAGCTGGGATACAGCATTTAATGCTTGTCTAGCAAACAAATACCAGCATGAATTTCGACCTGGGTAGAAAAACCTTTCTGAAAGCATGGAAAAGTATCCTTTGACATACTTTTTATTCTATTATTCATTTGTCATCATAATCATTAATTACATTATCAGTTAAATTCACCATATACAGTGGCGGTCAAAAGACTCCGGCCAGTTAGTTTCTTTGATTTGTTTACCAGAACGTTTCAGCGAAAAAGAAGCGCAATTGCTCCAAAAGTTAGTAATATGAAAATGACCTCTGACCACGTAAAAATTTCGATTGGATACTGAAGACACTTCATGCAAAGACAGGAAATTCGAAATTCGTGTGCGCAAAAGTTTCCGTCCATTCGTCATTCGTTTATTTTTACTATCTGTAAAGTGTTCTTTGGCCGTTCTTGTTAATTAATAAACATATAAATAACATAGTTGAAATTCAAAAACGAAAAGTTTAACAATTATTGTTCGTAAAAGAGTGATTTGTTTGTCGCTAAATGGTCAATCCTCTCGTGAGATTGTGGCAAAGTTATCGATCTGTAAATCTGCTGTGAACAATATTTCTTTTAATATAAAGATGGCCAGGGCCTCCAGAACTTGCCACGGCCTGGGAGACCCCGGGAAACTAATATTCGTGTGGACAGAATTATCAGGAGAAAAGCAGTTGGTGACACGCATAAAAATGTCGCTGCAATATCCCGCAATGTACAGAGTGAAAATATTGCTGTAATAAATCGGTCTACCGTGTCAAGACTCTTACGTAATGTAGGACTTTATGGAAGAGTCGGTGTTAAAAAGCCTTTCATAAGTAAAAAAAAATCAGCGGTCCCAAATGACGCTTGCAAAGGAACACAAAGACTGTTGAAGTGAAAACTGCAAAAAAGTACTATTTTCTGATGAATCGAAGTTCAATCTTTTTGGGAGTGATGGCAGACACTACGTCCGATGACCTAAAAACAAAAGATATGATTTGAGATATGTTATTCCTACAATGAAGCATCGGGGAGGCCACGCTATGCTGTGGTGAGCATTTTCTGGAAAAGGTGTCGGTCCGTTAGTTGAAATCCGCAGCAAGATGAATGGTGCAATGCATAAGGATATCCTGCAAGATCATTTGCTACCTTATTGGAGGAAAAATGTTGGTCACAACTATTTGTTTCAGCATCATAACAACCCAAAGCATACATGCAAACTCGTTAAGCAGTGGCTTTAACACAAACAAATTCCGCTTTTGAAATGGCCAGCCCAATCAGCCTATCTGAATCCAATAGAAAATCTCTGGAATGAACTTGACAAACGTGTGCGAAATTAGAAATATTCCAATTCAGCAGAATTTTCTCAAAAATTGCAAGAAGAGTCGAAAAAAATTATCATAGACGATCTTCATCTTTTCATTGAATCAATGCCACGTCGCTCGCCACAGTACTTATTGCTAAATGTATGAGACAAAATACTAATTGTAAATGTTGTTGATCACAGTTATTTTCTATTATAACTATTATATCAATAAAACGTATAAGTATCACTTTGAAATTCCTTTTCATATGGGTATACTTACAAATTAACGAAAAATTTTATGCCGGCCGGAAATTTTGACCGCCACTGTATATATATTTCCCTAGTTTCTGAGGGATTTCTTCAAGCAAAAGATTATAAAATGAAAATAAATAAATACAAAGCTGTTCTGCCCCCATACTCATGTATCATATTGGTTATCAATTTAAAAATTTCACTTTTTAAATCGTTACTGATATCTATCCCTTTTCAAAACATCATATACATAGCTGTAGTTTTAGAGATGAGAGTAAGGCATCATTGCAAGTTTGGAACAAATGAAATAGAAAAAATATTGCAATGTTATTTAATAAAATACTTTTGGATTAACAATGTATAAAAAATACTGTTGTAAACCGCTTACTAAATAATACATAATACTTAATACTTTAATACTGAATTTATTTACAATTGAACAAGCTTGTTGCTCTTTGTGTACTTCCTGCAAGATGTGGTTCTGGAGGTTTCAAAATAAATTATTACATGAGAAACGCATTTAATAAGGAAAATTACGTCACATATTAAAACGATTTTCATTCCGGAGAATTAATATGACGTCACATGGTATAAAAATAGTAAGACAGGAAAATTTGTTTATATATTACATCACTTGATGCAGCATAAATACAGTTAAATGCATGCGCAAAATACTTTCGATTTATTTTGTACGAATTACTATTAAATAAACTAGGGGTTCGAACCCGAGCTCCTCGGGTTACAGAATATAGGTGAAAACCATTTTTTTTTTTTACTCTAATTATTTTTTTACATGTAATATATATTTTAGATCGAACACTAACATCAAAAAGAATTTTTATATGAAAAATATCAATTATGCAATCAAATAAAGTTTTGAAATTTATTAAAAGCGATACTTTCACATGTCCCCGCATGCCAGGAGTTATTAACCTAAGATTTTGTGACTTACGTCAGTCTTTCCGAACCTTTCGGTGCTTTAAGCGCGTGATTCAATCACATGTCTGTTAAATTTGTTTCTTATTTACATTATTTTATTTATTTTTCTATAGAGTAAGTTTTAATTTTGTTATGGAACATCAGACGGAAACAAATGCTGGACTTTTTACATTGTTTTAAGGGCAAGCGGATTAACGTTTCGTAATCGAGCCACACGTGATAGAGATAAATTTAAAAATAATTTATGCTCGAAAATCTATATATATATATGTTACACTATCGTACGTGGCACGGAAATCGCGATTATTTGTTAATTGTTTAATGACAACGCCCGAATGAAACACATCTCATTGGTTATTGCGCAATATTTTTAAAAAGGGAATAACAATAAATAAATAAAAAGTTTAATTAATAACTATAGAACAAAACAATTTATATAATTTTTAAAAATAAAATAAAAGTAAATAAACAATTTATTAATAAATAAACAACAACATCCGGGTTACCATATCAAGCAAAATAATGACACTTTGTATCCAGTTAAGTATCCCTGTACGTATATGACATTTGCGCCAGAAAAAAGTCGCGCGAACGTTGTGCGTATATGACACTTGTGCCGTCTTTTATTAATCTAATTTAAAATACAATAAATAAATAAATAAATAAAGGTACTTTTCCAGTATAGGTACATGGCGAAATAGAGAAAAGGTCCATGGCGAGAAAAGATTTTTTTTTTCTGGCAACCGGTTTAATCAAAATATTTTTTTAAATTAAAACTACATAAAAGTTGCCATGATTGCAAAGAGTTCGTACTTTTATATTAGATGGGCGCAATTCTCGCAAATAGCATTTTTAATTCGTCAGCAGAATTTTTTATTTTTCGAGGGGTAAATTAAAACAATGCTTTAATGTTGAAATTAAATGGTTTATGGAATTATTTATACTTTTCCTTTTCTTTTTCTTGTTTTAAAGTGAAAGTCATGAATTTTAAAGGTTTCAATTTTAAATTAAAGTTATCCATTCTAAATATAATGAGTGAAATGGTTATATTTTAATCTGAATTAACGAAATATGAAAAAAAAAATACGTTTTATCACCTGTTTGGCGATTTATTACCTGTGCCCGACTAACATAAAAGTGGAGAGGTCTCTATTTCTCTGTAAGAATCTTCCAATTTGGCGAAGGATTGAGCAAGTAAATTAAATTATGAATAAAAGTAACATGATACAATGCCTAGCATACATTTAAGGGAGACCAAACTGGTCGTCACGGGCGGCTAGTTATTTAAAAAACATAATAACTCAGTCAGTCGAGATACAATGTTCAAACAAATTGCATTTGAAAGTAGATTTTTTTCTCTATTTGACAGTTTAAAAATTGAAAATATACGATATTTAGAAATTTAAAAAGTCGCTGACATAGCACGTATTTTAATTTCAATTTTTTTCCAGGTTTTATAAGAAAATGGCAACAAAAAGATACAGTAATATATTATTTTCTTTCCCCTGTGATTATTTTCCCTTTACTTTCAACCCTCCACGACTTTCAACAGAAATGGAGTTCTTCAGTTGCCACAATCACAAAAAAATTATTAAAAAACTGCAAAAAAATTAATATCTCAAAATTAAATTGAGATACAGCTTTTAAACAAATTGCATTTAAAACAGCATTTTTTTCCTTATACGACGGTGAAAAAAAATTTAAAATGTGCGATGTTTAGAAGTTTAAAAATTTGCAGTAGAGAAAATTGGAAAACCAAAATTTTATTTCAAATTTCAAAGTGTTGCCATTCGCAGAATGACGTATGCGTTACGCACAGATATGTTTGTCCTTTATAATATAGATACATAGTAGAAAATCCGAATATTCTTATTAATTAATACAAACAATATACATTGTAAAAATAACCTGAAAATAAGCATGATGGCGCATTAAATATAGAAAAGAATTCATGAATAGGCTATACCAGGTTTGGCGAACCTCTTTACATCTGCGTGCCAATTTTTTTCCAAAAAAATTTCAAGTGACCATGGCGTGCGAACAACCCCCCCCCCCCCCAAAAAAAAAAAAGGAGAAAAAAGAATAATGAATCAAAATTATTTACTTTTACTATTATTAGATTACGGTAAATGTGGATAACATACCTGCAGTTAATACCAATATACACATTAAATTGAATAATGTATCATATTGAAAAGTCAGACCAAAACATCTTGTCACATGATATGATTAATTAATTATAGTAATAATTACAGAAATAAGATAACATATAAGAAATAAATATAGTAATCGTAAAAAATATTAAACTCTAATCGAAACAACTTGCCAAATGATTGTAAAAATTATGGTAATACATGGCGTTGCTCCTTGAGATCTGTTGATTTTGGAATTTTAAGAATGATGGTACTTTTATATTGTATGTAATTTTATTTTAAAACAGACAAAGATAAAAGAAATATTAAAAAAATATTATTTATGACTTATATCTGTATAATATTTGTTTTATACATATTGTTAAATGGAACATTATTTAAAAGATATATTACAATGCATAAGAAGAAATTAGCAAATATAAGGAACATTACCTAAAAGTCTGTCAAGGAATCCTGTTAGCTCTTGGGTTTTCGTTAATTAAATTTTATTTTCTTATTTCATAAATATTGCAAAATCTTTTTTTTTTTTTTTTTTTTTTTTTTCAGAAGGAAATTAAAAGCTTAAGAGCCTTAAAGTACCGAAGGTTAAAACCTTAAGGTACGAAGCGACACAGTGACTTGCCATTTTGGTGTTACTTTCTCCTCATCGAGTTCGTTATCATTATCATTTAACTTATATCACAAATGTGTGTTTCTTCTATCGATTTGCAATTATCATTTGTACAAAAAACGTAAATTGTAAGCCGAAAGGGACGGTTTAACAGTTCTTATATTTTTCGAGTCAAAATTTATTGGGATTTTTTACCGTGATATTCTTATCACTTTGGTTGGAACTTGGCGTTTTATGTAGCGTAGCATTTAAGCGAGTGACGGTTTAAGTAATTGAAATAAGAAGAGAGTAAAAGTAAAGTACTATTTATACAAATTAATGTGATTTCTGATGTTGCATCTTGGATGCTAAATGATTGACATCGGGCACATAATTGGTTACTTTTAATAAAATGCATGATGAGCTGGAGCCATGTGACAAGTTGATTCGATTTGAATTTTTAATATTGTTCCTCTCTGAAAATAATGATTCGCAAGCATAAGTAGAAGGAAAAATTGTCAACATGGCAAATGCTAACTTCTTCAAATAACTGTAGTTGTCTGGAATTGAAATCGAAGTGGGCATAATTTTACTATCAGCATTTTTATTTATGATGCCTGATAGTCTGTGTTTTTCGATCATCTCCAAATCTTCTCTCAATTTGACAAATTTCTAAACCCATATTGAGCAGGATTGGAAGTCGATAAGTTCAATTTCTGAAATTTCCAACCATTCGAATACAATCAAGTTCAGTTTATCAATAGGAGTCACATCTGGATAGATAATAAATTTAAATGTTTCCGAAAGGATTTTGAATTCACAAAATCTTGATGAGAACTCTTCGACTTATGAATTTATGATAGAAGTAATCTCTTCAGTGAGACTTGGTTCATCTATTTCTTCATGTAAATTAAAGTCATCAGCCATTATTTTTTAAGTTTGGGAAATACTTATACTTTTTGGAAACAATGTCTTTTCTAAATATTTGCAATTTCGCTTCAAAAGCTTGAATCATATCTATCATGATAATAAAAGTCTTATTTTTACCTTGGAGCTTTAAGTTTAAGTCATTTAAATGCTGGCATAAATCAGTAACATACATTAATTTTTCAAGCCATTTAACATCCATCAATTGCGTATATTTCTCAATTTTACTTTCTTCATGTAAAAAAAGCCGGATTTCTTCCAAACAGTCAACAAATCTTTGTAGCACTTTGCCGCGACTTAACCAACGAACATTGTTATATATCAGTAATCCGCTGTACACAGAGTTTACTTCATTTAATATAGCCTCAAACTTCCGTTTATTTAAAGGCTGTCACGATACGAGATTAACTAATTTTGTGACTACGGCCATAATATCATTAAGAGATTCGAAACCAAACTTTGCACACAGGAATTGTTGATGTATGATGCAGTGAAATCCAACAATAATATGTCCAATGTGGGTTTGAAATAAACTTAAAAAATCATTTATTTTACCCACCATACTGGGGTCCCCGTCAGTTGTAACATAAACTATTTTAGACAAATTTATTTCATTTTCAGTAAGTGAATTTACAACTGCTGTACAAATATCTTAACCCATGGTTGTAGTTGATAGCGATAATAGCGATAATAATTCCTCCTTAATGTCATTTTCAATAAAATATCGTACAAAAACAGCTAAACGAGCAGATTTAGTTATATCTGTACTTTCATCAAGACACAGTGAAATGAAAGGAGAAGCCTCGATATCAGATTTTTGTTGCTCTCTTACATTTTCTGCCATTTTTAGGATTTTATCTTTCACTGTATTTCTTGTTAACGGCATAACTTTAATTCGCTGTATTATTCTCTCTTTATTTTCAAAATCGTCAAACAAGGAGGGAGCACATGTTAACCAGGCTTCATTCAAAAACTCTCCATCGCAGAAAAGTTTACCATATCGAGCGATGACCGAGAAACTTGCGACACAAGTTTGAGAATCCTTGTTATATTTAATCATAGTATATAATCATAATATTTAATCATAGATGTGGACATTTTTTTCTTTAATTGCATTGGCAATTAATTATTTTTGCTCTTCATAACTTTTTTGTCAAAGAGATTTGTGACTACCGTATTTACCCGCGTATAAGTCGAGAAATTTTGGACAAAAAAAGACTTTAAAGTTTGGGGGGTCGACTTATACGAGGGTCCTTTTTTTATTTTATTTTACCAGAAGTCAAAAATGCCCTTCTGAAAGACAATTATTCTCCTTTCGCATTCCATAACAGAATGACGTCGTTTACTGTCGATTTCCATACCATGAGAAAAAAAGAGGAGACTGAGTGACGGGTTTGGTCCTGGCGATGAATGTACGCCTACTACCCCCCCCCCCCTCCTCCCTCTGACAGATCAGTGGATAAAACTCCGAGAATGTATCACCTCTATGTGCAATTGAATCGTCCGCGAGTGGCTAGAAACATGTGACTCTCTAAAAATACGTGACCCGTGTAATATCTTGGGTGTTCTTGATAGTACACATATTCATTATTTCTACGTTTAACTTACTGCACTTTTTCTCCTTGTTTCTGCTGATATGGCTGATTTAGTTATTAGAAAACAGAAACGCAATTCATACGCAGCTGGATTTAAACTTAAAGTTATTTATTTTGCGGAAAGAGTCTAACAACTGTGCTGCTTCTCGTCAGTTTGAGGTTCACGAAAAATTGATTCGTGATTGGCGAAGCTAGAAAACATCCCAAAATCAAAAAAAGCTTTGCGGCGTGGAAAATCGCCCTTCCCAGAACTCAAAAATGTTTGCATGGTTTTATTGTCACTAGAACTGGCATACGTTTACGAGCAATGAAGCTTCCAAAAGAAGAAAAGTATAGTGTTCCAAACACGTTTCGTGCATCAGAACATTGGTGCACTAGATTTAAGAACCGTCATGGTTTGACTTTACGCCAGCGCACTAAACTGGTGCAAAAATTACCATCTGACTTGGAAGCAAAGATTGTGAAATTTCAAAAGTACGTCATCGATCAAAGAAAAATTAAATCTTTTGAACTTTGAATAGGAAATATGGAAAATCCTCTACCAGAAAATAAAACAGTGAATTACAAGGGGGAAAAAAGCATTTTGGTAAAAACGACTGGGCACGAAAAAACCCGTTTTACGGTCGTTCTTTCCTGTTTGGCCGACGGTAATAAGCTTCATCCATTGATTATTTTTAAAAGAAAAACTTTGCCGAAAAACGTTACATTTTCTTCTGGTGTGCTGATTCGAGCCCATGAAGAGGGGTGGATGGATGCTGACGGAACAGTCGACTGGCTTAAAAATGTGTGGGGTAAAACACAGAGTATGGAGATCTATTAAAATCTCCTTACTCTGTGAGGTAAAAGACCGGGAGCTGTTTTCAAAAAACCTTCCCTTTTAGTTTACGACTCGTTTCGTGGCCACTTTTCTGAAAACGTGAATAAAGCGACAAAAGAACTGAAAACGACTGTAGCTGTAATCCGGGGAGGTTTGACATCCGTCCTTCAACCCCTAGACATTTGCCTCAAAAAGCCCTTCAAAACAAATGTTAGAAAATGTTGGACAGAGTGGATTTCATCTGGTTGTCCAACATTTACAAAGGGCGGTAACATTAGAAAGCCCGACATTGCATAATTGAGCAGTGGGTTAAAGATGCGTGGAATCAAATTCCTTCCGAAATGATTATAAAATCGTTCAAGAAATGCTGCATAGGCAATGAACTAGACAGCACAGAAGATGATACCAATTTCGAATGTGATAACGACGAGGGAAGAATGTCGCGATACAGAGATTGAAAACGTGTATCGTGATGAGCCGATAACGACGGAGGATTTTTGTGAATTGTTTGGCGAATCCGATATTGAATCGGACCTTGAATCAGTTTAACTTTGTATATTGCTTTAGTATTTTATTATCTTCATTATTACATATTTAATACTTTTTTTTCATATGATTTCGAATAAATGAAAAAAAAATTAAAGTTTCTTTATTATTGTACATTTAGTACTTTCCTTTTTTTCCATGTGATTTTGAATAATGTATTTTAAAAAAAATTCAAATTTCTTGATCGGAAAAGTGGGGGTCGACTTATACGCGGGATTTAAAAAAATTCAAATTTCTTGATCGGGAAAGTAGGGGGTCGACTTATACGCGGGATCGACGTATACGCGGGTAAATACGGTAGTTTCAAAATGCCGTCTTACAGATGACGTTCGGCAGACCACTGTTCCGGAACATAAAACGCAAAGTGCCTTATCATCTTTATTAATCATACCATATTTCTCAGTCCACCATGTTTGAAATTCTCTATTATGTTGTACTTTCTGTTTTTTAGCCGAATTGCCCATGTTTAATAAATACTACTTGAACGTTCCAATCTAATCAATCTTATATTATCAGCCCTAACAGTGAAGGTTGTTTAATAACAAAAAATCATGCAATATAAGCAAATCAGAATAATAATAATAATGAAATGACTAGCTACTGGAGTTTTATGAGTTTTATACGTAACAGAATTCTGTCGGCAGTCAGTCGTCTGTCAGATAAATTACCCCTACCCCTCCTTCAAGCCGACACATAAAAATATATAGAAATCTTCGAAAGCATGATTATAGTTTTAATTTCATTTTACAAATGTTTTATCAATCGAATTATTATTTTTTCTTATCAGAAAAAAGTAGTCATATTTTATTAGTCTTCGTAATATTTTTGTCATTTTAACTAACTAATTATTTAGCAAATTACAGCAACAGTTAAATAAAGCCTCGTGTGCAGATCAAGATGCGTTAAATGATGACGAGATTTATGAAATATTGTTCTTTTATTAGTAAAGAAAAACAAAAAATAATTTGATTTGTTAGATTTCTCTCTCTTCATATGCGAATTACCGGCGCCAGCAGAAAACGAAATCGAGGAAGTGTGTGTGTGGAGGGGGAGGGGGGATGTTTCTGAGCGGGTAGTTATAGTTCAATGATATGACAGGTGCACTATTAATTATAAAAAAACAAAAGCTTTTTTCAGTCAAGCTCGTGTACTAATAAAAAAATAATAATGAGGTTCAGAATTTTAGGGAGTTTGAGTGAATTTTGATATAAAACTTCAATTAACGGCGTGCCGAAAATATCTCGCGTGCCAGCTACGGCACGCGTGCCATAGGTTCGCCAACCCTGGGCTATACTTATTCTTGAAATGCCTAAAACTCGATCAAGACATAAAATATAAGCGTAAAATTTCAAAACACAATTCTTTTCAATACGTGGATCTGAAAACTATTCCAGTTTTTTTAACCTCAAACCTAAAGGAAGAACATTGTCATAACGTCGTTATAAAACTCATGACGATAGCGTCATTTTTAACCTAACCACTTTAAACAAGTGATTTTCAAATGAGTTATTGATCTTACTTATCAAACCCGAAAGCTGATGTCATTTATTACGACAGCGATGGATGAGGACGAGGTAACCTAAAACTGCCTATTCAAACTGAAAGCATGATAAGATAGCCCCGCTGCTATACTGATAATATCACTTAATCTTCCATAACCTGGTAATATATTTTTTTAACAGGGCACATTAGTATGCTTTCAGAGGCTGCCAAGACTGAACGCGGGCTGGCGGACGTAGTTCGCAGGGGCTGAGCCCCCTAGTCTACATATAAATCTATATGTAATATGCAAGGCAGCTCAGATAATTATGATATATTTCCGATTGTACGTAACGGGAAATTACTGAAATTGGGTTTTTAAATGTATTAAGCGTTTCCAAATGTTTCAGCTAGACATCGTATTTCAACTTAATAAACGGTTTAGTTTTGTTACATTATTCTGGATGTGCTGGAAAGTATTTCATAATCTACGCTTGACGCATGATTTTTTCTTTGTTGTTTATTTTACCGAAAGAGTTCAGGATATTCCTTATACATTAAAATAAAAATGCTTTACGCTATATAAAAGGGAAAATTCTTAATATTTTACCATAAATTTTATTGACTTCAAAAGAAAATGTACTTTAAATCGTTGCCATGAATGCAATGTAATAAACTACTTTGGAAACCTACATAACCAAAAATCAAAGAAATCCGAGAACATAAATAAAGGCGGAATTCTGAATGTGATTTTAGTTGCGAATTTTTCTTTCCACAGTGAAATATGAATAAAATAATTTTCGTTTTCAAAGGAAAAGTATTCGTTGTATCCAGTTTCAATTCCTTCAATTGTTTTTCGAAAATAAATTTTATGCTTTAGAGTAATGTTATTTTCTACATCACAAAAGAAGAGAAATGCATGCTATATACTTTTGACGATGTTATATTGTGTAACGTTTTCATACTTTTATCTTCTCTTTTTGTGAATTTTCTGCAATTTTAAAATTAGAAATTCAAGAAACTTTACTAAATTATTTCTACGAAGTTTAGTTTTCATTTTGTTGCTATTACATAAAAAATATTTCTAAAAGCCTTTCACAAAAATTGAAATAAAACTAGTAATTTATCAGAGATCACCTTAAAACAACTAGTTTTTCAAAATTAAAAAAAGAAAAAAAAGATAGCACGGAAAATGTTGTTAAATTATGATTTATGACAATTTTTTCCAGTTGAAAAGAAGTGTGACCTAAGTTCAGGACTCTTTTTTTTTTTTTTTTTTTTTTTTGGCATTAAAATAAGCTGAAAGCAAACGCAAGTGTTCGTATAATGGCTTACGTTTTAACAATTATCCAAAGAAGTTAAAAATTGTTTATGAATTCGGTTTGCGTGCCTTTCTGTCTGGCCACCTGGATGTCCGTATGTGCTCTAACTCGAATAAATAAATTCGGATTTTTATATACTATTTAGGTTTACAACAGAATATTCGGTATTAAACAGGAAAAGTAACAGAATGTTTCAAATTATATAATTACGTTATTGAAAATGTTTAGAATTTTCGTTCACTTGCAGTATTTTTGTGTAACTTGTATATTATATTTAAATTTGATATATTTTATATTAAGAATATTTGTCCTGACTCTTTAATTGGACTTTGCCAAGATTTGGACAATTTGGAACTAAATGCCAGTTGGCATAATTTGACATGTGATTTAGGCCTAATATTCGTTATATATATATATATATATATATATATATATATAAATCAATACAGGTCTGCGCTTAGTAAGGAAGTTTAGTGACATATTCACTAAATTTTATTGCTGCAGCAGTTTCTCACAAATAAACATAATACATTGTCATCTGTATATGACAAAATTTGAATGGTATACCAGTTTAACTATTATAAAAAAATATCATGATATTTGTGTATGTTTCAGCTGATCTCCCAAATGAGCATTGTAAGTAATGTTTGTATATGTAAGTTTTCCTTGTGTTACCTTACATATGTATGAATGTTGAGCCATGGTAAGCTTTTGAAGAACTTCCATGGATTTCAAACGGACCGAAGTTATACCATGGTTCATATATGCAATCTACTCACTATTTCTTTATTACAAATCAACGGCCTTAACTAAACTAACCAACAAAATACCGTTAAATAAATTCAAATATAAATTAATGACACCATAACAACAAGATTGTAGTTTTTTTTTAGATGGAACATGATTATCGTAAATAGATTTTACGAGATAGACATTCGTACTTTTATGGATAGTGAATGAACCTTAGAAACCAATAAAGTATTTTTTATGACTACAAAGGTGATTTAGACATCAGATTTAAATCCTGTAGAATTCTTAGTTCGGAGCTAAATAATAGCATACGAATAACATGAAATAAAATCGATCATATTACTAAAACCAAGATTTTCTACTTAAATTTTAAACATGCCCACAGGTTCTGTATGTATGTATGTACATAATGCGATTACTATTGATAGAAATATCCGATTTACTTCAAATTTCGTATGCCGGTTTATTCTGATAAGGCGGTTCCATGATTAGATTTGGATGTTCATTGGTTAAGTATAAAGGGGAGGGGGAGGGGGGAGACGGGGGTAAATCCCACCATAATTTAGATAAATGTTTTTTTCATGCAGAATTATCCGATTTGCTTCAAATTTCATATGCCGGTTTATTTTGATAAGGCGCTTCCATGATTAAATTTGGAGGTCTATTGGATAAATATAAAGGGGGTAAATGGATGAGCTAATCCCCATCCTCTTAATTTAACTAAATGAGGTTTTTTTGTCAATTTCTTTACTTTTCGAAGAGCATTATTCTTTGAAATAAGAGTATAATATATAATTAGTGTGAATAGCCTGTGATCTCAATGCCACCAGTTTAATTGGGCACTTTTCTTTTTCCCTTTTTTTCCATAGACGGTATTTTTATGAGCAAGATATTATTAAAAGTATATGTTGCATAACTACGCATTAGCTAGAAATAGAAAAATGTTGAAATTAAATTGTTTTGAAAAGTATTTACAAATTCAGTTATAGATCGGGTATAAATATAAATAAATAAACAAAGCCTTTTGTTCAAACACGTAGATTTTTTAGTGAAATATGACTTATAGAACCAACAATAAAAACAAAATTCATAACTTAAAATTTCTATAATCTAATAAAACTATCAGAGTGTTTACACTAAAACATTCAGGAACATTATATAAAACATTTAGCTAAAGATATATTAAAACGATCAAAACAGGACGTTTTGAAAAAGTTTCAGCAGTTTAAAGAAATTATTATGATTACATTTATGAATTATTTGGAAGTTAAGAAGTAATATAGTAAAAGTCTAACAAAAGATTAAGATTTATAACAATATAAATAACTCTAAAGGAACTTTTCCTTGAAAATTTATGTTTTGAAAATAATACTTCAATAAAATGACAATAATTCGTTAAAAAGGTTTGAAAGGAAACATGGAAAAGGCTGGTTAAATTCATAACAAAACTTTTTTGCGATTAGACATATTAATATTTGTCATACACTGCAATACTCAGTATAGTTCTTCAAAAAAGAGACGGAAAATCTTCATTAGAAGAAACTTGCTGCAACTCATTTGGAAAAAATGAAGATTACACAGACACACACATATATAGATAGATAGGGGAGACACGGCAGGATTGACCCATTTTTTACAAAATTATTTTTTATTTTTTAAATATTGAATGTAGAATAAAGTCTCATATATTTTTTTTCTTTATGCAATCATCAAATAATATAGCGACATAAATGTAATATCTAAGGGTCAACATCTGAAAACTGGACAATTTCATTCGAGAATTTTTCTTTTTTTAAATTAATGTACCAACTACCAAATACAATTTTATACTATCATACATGTTTTGTCATTTAAATGTTGTAGTGTTTTGAGATCAAGGATGTATATTTTATGCGTAGGATAAATTTTTATGGAAGAAAGAGTCTGTTAACACCATAATCAGTGTCTAATAATTGGGACTGAGATGAAGGGGATTGAGGAAATGTTTTTGTCTGATCAGCTGCGCAACCATTTTGTTGAATCATTTTGCATACATGTGAATTATTAAATATACCATGTGACATTTGTATGTTACATAAATAAAGTCGCAATAAGCTTTTTTTTTAAAAAATAAAAAGTTAAATATGGTTACATGAATGATGCTATAAAAAGATACACTTCCCTATTCAAAATATAAAATAAGTATTTCTAAATATGAAACAAAGCGAAGAACAAGTTACCGTCAACCATGGCGGCTAGTTGAATTTCAGTTGCTGTTGCAATGTAAATAATTCTGCCAGCGCCACCTAGAATATGTTAACCTAAATGTGTGTTTAGAGGGACTGAGATGATGGTCAATCTCTTGGATAAATATATTTACTACAATATTTTACTATACAATCTATACTAATAAAGGAGAATTATATTTTCCCATACTGTATTATATATATACATATAGGTATAAGTATATAATAGCAAAAGTTAATAATATTTATAGAAATATTTACAGCATACATTTAATATTGGATATTTGTACCTGGGGACAGGGACTGAAATGATGATTTCGTTTGTTTAAAGCCTACAATTAATTAATTATACATCATTATATGTCCGTTTATCATTGGTAATTGTTATAACAAATGTTACAATATATTAAGCTAGCCACCTGTGGCGACCAGTTTGGTCTCCCTTATATTTTATGTTTCGGATAGCATGCTAAGCATTGTATCACGTTACTTTTATTCATAATTTAATTCGCTTGGACTCCCTTAAATCTAATTAATTTAATATGTCAACTTAATATTAGTTTTTGTTACATTAAAATACCTCAATTTGTTGATTTTCTGTAAGCAAGTAAACCCTACTGGTTTACAATGGAAGTCTATGGGAATTTGGCGAAATATTAGAGATATCGCCAAGTTGGCGTCACTTTTTGCGGCTAATTTTTCCTACATACGGTAGCGTAATATATATGTATATATATATATAGATAGATAGATAGATAGATTTTTCTTTATTTGGTTTTAGTATAATTAATGAAATCTTATTTGCAGTGGGCGCAAATTGTCCAATTTTCAGATATTGACCCATAAGAAACTTGAAAAGAGATTGATTTTAATTATGGGAAAAGGATGGGTCAAGACTTCCCACATATGAGAGGCTTGACCCACTTTATTTTATATTGACATATTTGTTAGGGGAAATAAAACCAGTTAAAAAAAGACAGAATAATTTTATACTATATTATTTAATCGTTATTAAAAATTATTTGGGAATACGTGATGTGTAAAAAATCCTGCTTAGACGGAATTCAAGGCACATGAGAAAAAATTCAGTTTTAAAACCCATTTTTTGTGACACTCGACTTGGCAACACCAGTTATCACTATTTTAGCTTCATCTCATTATGTTCATCTTGATGAAATATGTCTACATACCTTTCTAAAATGTTTTGATCAATGTTGTGTTTTTTTGCCAGAGACATGAATACTTAACTTTTCTTAAGACTGCTGCTTTCATCTGTTCTAGTCTTTTGGATTCTTTCTATTTGCCTATTATATGTACAATATAAATGGAATAAAGGAACAGATGTCGTATATTCCCGCGGCCGCCAACATGGATTTTTTCTTGGCGTGAAAACCCCTTTTCCGCCAAGTAGTAAATGTCACCAAGCAGCGATTTATGCGCATGTTAGGCTTAACGAAAATAAAATGTAAAACATAGCCAATAAAAAATCGCCAAGAAATCTTGAAACATCCAAGATGGCGGCCGCGAGAATATACAGCATCTATGCCGAAATAAATTTCCTAAGAACTTTCCAATTTTTATTTCATTAAATTTTTTTCTTGCTTCTATAGCAATTTTACATATATTACTTTAATCAATTTTAAACACTTCTCTCTCTATCATCCCATTTTACGGTAGCTTTACAAAATAAATTTACATTATTTTAGAAATATAACCATTAACTCTTCATTATGTACAGTGTATATTAAAAAGATTTCCAAAAAAAATCTCAATTAAAGAAGCTTTGACCATCTAGTCAACACATTGCTTGGTTCAAGCCTCCCCACATAGCCGCTTTTTAAATTATAGAACATGGTTATGTTTAGTCTAATTTACTGCACAATCTTTATGCTTGGAATGAAAGCTCAGTAACTCTGCATTACTTAAAACCTACTTAGTTAAATGTGTATGATATATTTTATCTGATAAAATCTTATGAAACGTATTTAAAGTATATAATTTTTAAGCTGAAAACTCTTTACAATTGATTTTTTCACACCTGTTTCAATTATCTGCATGAAACAAAGACTACTGTTTGGGCATTTCAATAGCTTTATTTGTCACCAATTGGCAAAACTCTAAAATTCTTTTAAATATGAAAACTATAGGGTGGTCAAGCCACCCCTATGATTAACCCTCCTCAATCTCCCCTATATATATACGTGGTATCCTAAAAATTCAGTTTTAAAACCCATTTTTTGTGACACTTGACCTGGCAACACCAGTTATCACTATTTTAGCTTCATCTCATTATGTTCATCATTATGTTGAATGGCTATCCTAAAACGGATTGACTGACTTTAAAATGGTGACAGCTATTGAAGAAATTTTCGCAGAAAGATTGAGCAAGGTGTCAGGAGTTTTTTTTTTTTTCAGTGATTCCAGATTTTAGTTCGATCTACCAGCGATAGATGGCGCTGCAAGAATTAGACGCTTAATACAAGCCCGATTTTTTGTCCACTATGTTCTCACAGTACTGTTGCGAAAGAAGGAGGTAAAATATATGGATTGGGTCCCTGAAAACAAGATTGCATTGGCAGCTAAGAACCACTCTATGTCTTTAACCTTCTTTTTTAGCATCAATATGGCGAGAAAAGAGAAGCCAAAAAGGTCCTGTATTTAGCGCCTATTTCTTGCAGCGTCATCTATCGCTGCTATTTTGAATTAAAATCGCGAACCATTGTGAAAAAACTCCTGGCATATTTCATAACTAAGAATTTCTTTAATAGCTGTCACTATTTACAAGTTATTGGATTTTAAAATCAGCCGGTTCATTTTAGGGCACCCGGTATATATTTGCGTGTGTGTGTGTGAGTGTTTAAAATATTTCATTCCTGCCGTGTCAATGCCAATTTTTATTATTTAGAAAACGTCATTTGGTGAATAATTAACTCCATTGATGCTTCATAGATGTCGCCATAAAGAATATTTCGAGATTTCACACTAACAGAAAAATGCATTAAAATTAATTTATTGATTTAAAATTTAGATCTAAACAATTAAAATTTTGCATTATCATCGAAAACACACCTGTATTACATTTTTGTTTTATCCTAGTATATGAGGCATTCTCACATAATTTTGACTTTTAAGTCCCTGAATAATAATTTTTATGTTAGTACATATTCTTGGGGGTGGGGGGGGGGTATTTCGTATGTTTAAAAACATCCCATTGCATGAATGTATTACAATATTAATGAGATAAATATGTGGAGAATTTCGCAAGCAACACCTGCATCAGACTGAGTGTCCCCGTGTTTTCCGCTTCGAGATTAAAAAGGAAACGAGCCTTAACGAAGCTGTGTGAAGTGGAAATGCAGAAGAAGTAAAGAGAACGAAATGAGTTTTTTACGACGCAGGGTTTTTGTTAAAAAAGAACAGAACATATTTCGGTGAAATAAGATTGAATATTTACACGACGTAAGAAAATCTCAGAAATATTCAACGACGTCCTGAATTATAGACTTTAAGCTAATTAAAGAACGAGAAGAGTGTTTATATCTGTATTTTTTGTTTGTGTGTTCGTCTCAATAAATGTCAGTGTTCGTCCTAAAAGTGAGTTGTGAGTTATGTATGGAGTCTCACCCCCATAAATTGGCGTCAGAAGTGACAGTTAACCCACCAATATGATTAATTAGAGTTATTCATCCTACATATTCAAGCCGGATATTATTCTAACGGTGAGTTCATTATTATTATTTTGATTATGAAGTTAGTTGAGATACCTGAACTGGAAGTTGCATTTAAAAACGAACGAACGCATAAAATTAAATTGCTGCATAAATTCCTATTTGATGCTGACGGTGATCGCTCTAATAGAAAGAGAATACGTGATTTTACTGGTTTCGGTTTTCAAACCGACAGCACCGAATTCAAAAATAAAATAACTAAAGTTCAAACTGATTTTTCATTAAATGATCTGATTACAGTGTGCAATCTACTTTGTATTGATAATGAGGGATCTTTAAACGATCTGGCAACCCGATTAGTTACATACCTTTCAGACTTGACCTTAGTACAAAATAATATTATACAAAATGAAAGTGACACTGACTCGGAACCCGAACTGCCTTCAAATAATATGACTTCAAGTAATAACACTGAATTATCAAATTTTGACACACAACAGCAATTTCCAGTTCAAAGTTTTATACCATCGTCTATGAATTTTACTGATATTGAAAGTGTAATACCTCCTTTCGATAGTAGTTCTTTTAGTGATATAAACGTATGGTTTAATAATTTTGAGGATGTTACTAATATGTTTAATTTATCTGACTTTCATAAATTCATATTTTGTAAAAGATCATTACGAGGAAAAGACCAGTTATTAGCACAAACAGAATTTCATATCAATTCATATGACAAACTTAAACAACTCTTAATATCAGAATTTAGCACCACTTATAATTCTGCCGAGTTAGATGATATATTAAATAAACGAAAATTGCAAGAAAATGAATCAATAGAAGAATATTTTCTTATCATGAAACAAATATGCTCGCGTGGTAAAATCGAGATTCCGCATTAATGCGATACATCATAAACGGCATACCCGACCCCGTTTTCAGAAAATCAATGTTATATGGATGCCAATCCATTGTAGAATTCAAGCGAAAGCTCAAAATTTATGACAAAATTCGACATGACTTTGAGAACACTAAATTTCGTAAAGTCAAACCTGAAATGCCAGTGAAATAGAAATCCTTTCGACCAAAATCTGATCTTCTTTGCTTTAATTGTGGTTTGTCGAATCATAAAAGTAGCCAATGCAGACATAAAGATAAAGGCCCTCGTTGTTTTAATTGTTCGAATTTTGGCCATAAATCGGCTCAATGTGATCAACCAAGGAGGCCTAGAGTTAAGTCAGAACCCTCCAATGTTTCCACTGTCACGTCGAACACTTTCATGACCAAACAAGTCATTATTTCGTCTGTAAATGTTACATCATTGGTAGACACAGGTGGTGAAAGAAGTTTGCTAAAGGAAAGTATTTATCGCAAACTCCTTACAATTTCGAACCTTGAACATTCAACTATCACATTAACTGGATTAGGAAATACTATAATCAAACCCCTAGGTTTTTTCTCTACGAACATTATGATAGATGATTTTAATTATACAACTAATGTTTATGTAGTCCCAGATTATTCCATATCTTTTGATCTTATTATTGGTACAGATATCATTCAACAAAGTATTTTAACAATTTCTGGAAATAATATTTCGATGCAAAAAATCGAGAAAAATGACGATACGTCCAATAATTTTTTGATTAATATTGCCCATGTGTTAGACGATCTTAATCTTGATTTATCTCATATTACCGATGAAACAATACGTTCAAAAATTTCAGAACTTATTCAAAATTATTCTCCAAAAAAAATAAAGACAACTGATGTTCAATTATCAATTCATCTGGAAAACGAAGAACATGTTAATTGTCCTCCCAGGCGCTTGGCGCAAATAGAGAAAAACTTCGTCGAAAAACAAATTTCTGAGTGGCTCGAAAAAGGAATTATTCGTAAAAGCACTAGTAATTTTTCATCACCTATTGTCCTAGTAAAAAAGAAAGATGGTTCATATAGATTGTGTGTTGACTATAGGAAGTTAAATTCTAAAACACATAAACAACGTTTTCCCCTCCCAGTAATTGATTACATTATTGATCAGTTGCATTCTGCAAAAGTATTTACTACTCTTGACCTTAAAAATGCTTTTTTTCATGTCGAAGTAGAAGAAAATAGTAGAAAATATACTTCTTTCGTAACACATTCTGGTCAATTTGAATTCTTATATATGAATTATGGCCTTAGCGATGCACCGTTAGTGTTTCAAAGATATATTTATAACGTTTTTCGAGACCTCATTAATGAAAAAGTACTTATTGTCTATATGGATGACTTCATAATACCAGCTGAAAACGAAGTCGAAGGACTTCAGAAATTACAACGCGTCCTTACAACTGCATCCGAATATGGTTTAGAACTGAATCTCAAAAAATGCCACTTTCTACAACGAGAAATTGATTTTTTGGGTTACCACATTAAAAATGGTCAACTGCACCCATCCCCCTTAAAAACTAAAGCTTTCCTTATTTTCCCAGAACCTAAAAGTATAAAAGATGTACATTCATTTGTCGGATTAACTTCATATTTTCGTAAATTCATTCAAGATTACTCTTTAATAGCTAAGCCTTTAACAGATCTTCTTAGAAAGGACACTAAATTTCACTTTGGCGACCAGCAACGAAATGCATTTAATCAGCTGAAACACATCCTTTCTTCAGGTCCTGTTTTAAGCATTTATAACCCTAGTAACGAAACAGAAGTTTACTGTGATGCATCGCCCCACCAGTGGCTGAGAGGTTCTGCTCTCGAAACTGGTAGACGGGAAGTGCTGGGTTCGATCCCAATCGCGTCCGTCGGCCTAATCATTCGGAGTTTTCGTGGTTTTCTTCGAACCATGGATTTCCATGCGTTAATACGGGTTAGTTTCCCTTAGAAAGACCCCCACGAAGGGCACTCTCTTTCGGGCCTATATCCCTAGTGTAGATAATCGGCCGTCACAAAATCAACCAACCAACCAACCAACCACTGTGATGCATCTATTGACGGTTACGGAGCAGTCCTCCTTCAAAAGTCTTCTATTGACAATCAATTTCACCCTGTCTATTTTATGAGCAAAAAAACCACAGATGCCGAACGTAAATATTCGAGTTATGAATTAGAAATTTTAGCTGTCATAGAAGCCCTTAAAAAATTTCGCGTTTACATTCTAAGTATTCCTTTCAAGATAGTCACAGATTGCAACGCATTCGCCCTTACTATGAATAAAAAAGATCTTTGCACCAAGATTGCTCGATGGGCTTTAATGTTAGCTGACTATAACTATACAATCGAACACAGACAAGGTACACGCATGCGCCACGTCGACGCTTTAAGTAGAAATCCAATATGTATGGTCATTCAAGATAGTTTTACTACCAAAATCATACAATCACAGAACACTGACGAACATATACAGGCCATCAAAGAAATTTTGAAAACAAAGCCATATGACAACTATTTCCTTAAAAATAACGTCCTCTATAAAAATCATAAAGGTATCGATCTGATAGTTGTGCCGGATGAAATGCAGCTAAATGTCATTAAACACGTTCATGACAAAGGACATTTTGGCCGTAAACGCTGTGAAGAACTCCTTAACGAAGAATTTCTCATCCCTAATATGTCAAATAAAATTGATAAAATTATAGCAAATTGTGTAACATGCCTTTTGTATAATCGCAAACGTGGCAAACAAGAAGGTGAATTACATCCCTTAGCTAAAGAAGAGACTCCTCTCCAAACCTACCACATTGATCATTTAGGCCCTCTTGAAACAACCAACAATAATTATAAACATATTTTGTCTTTAATAGACGCATTTACTAAATTCGTCTGGTTGTATCCATGTAAAAGTACTTCTGCTACCGAAGTTATATCAAAACTAAGACAACAAAGTCATACTTTTGGCAATCCTTCCATTATCATTAGCGATAAAGGTCCTGCATTTACAAGCAAAGAATTTGCTGATTATTGTCAAGATGAAAATATAAAGCACGAGACAGTTACAACTGGCCTTCCCCGTGCCAATGGTCAAGTAGAGCGACTTAATTCCACCATAATTTCTGTAATCTCTAAAATGTCCAAAGACGAACCGACCAAATGGTTTAAACATGTTCCTAAAGTTCAACAAGTCATTAATTCAACTTACCAAAGAAGCATTAAGAGAACACCGTTTGAAATATTATTTGGTACAAAAATGAAACAGAAAGAAGATGTACAAATTATTGACCTCTTAAACAGTGCAGTCGAAGAACAATTTATGAAAGACAGAGAAGAGCTCCGTAAAGAAGCCAAGAAGAATATTCTGGAAATTCAACAAGAAAACCGCAAGCACTATAATTTACGACGTAAGAAACCCCGTAAGTACAAGCTTGGTGACCTTGTAGCAATTAAGAGAACCCAGCAAGGACCAGGTTTAAAGTTGAAATCTAAATTCTTAGGTCCGTATAAAGTAATCAAAGTGAAGTCTAATGACACCTACGACGTAACGAAAATCTCATCAACTGAAGGACCGATAAATACTAGCTCCTGTGCTGAATACATGAAACCTTGGCCTGACGAAAACTGAAACTTAGAATTTTTTTTTTTTTTAAATCTTTTCTTTCTGTGTCCTATAAACATTTTACAAGTCACTGCTTTCAAAGAAATCTCTATACGATGTTACGCTACTTCAACTATGATGTGCAGATTAATTTTTTTTTCTTTTCCCCTAAGAACAGTTACTGGTTTTTGTTTTTTGTTTTTCAGATTCTATTTTACCACATGTCGCTGCGGCAGCTCCAGATGTCAGGACGGCCGCTTGTGGAGAATTTCGCAAGCAACACCTGCATCAGACTGAGTGTCCCCGTATTTTCCGCTTCGAGATTAAAAAGGAAACGAGCCTTAACGAAGCTGTGTGAAGTGGAAATGCAGAAGAAGTAAAGAGAACGAAATGAGTTTTTTACGACGCAGGGTTTTTGTTAAAAAAGAACAGAACATATTTCGGTGAAATAAGATTGAATATTTACACGACGTAAGAAAATCTCAGAAATATTCAACGACGTCCTGAATTATAGACTTTAAGCTAATTAAAGAACGAGAAGAGTGTTTATATCTGTATTTTTTGTTTGTGTGTTCGTCTCAATAAATGTCAGTGTTCGTCCTAAAAGTGAGTTGTGAGTTATGTATGGAGTCTCACCCCCATAAATAAGTTTGGACGATGTTGAGGGTCCAAACATACCATAAAATTCCCTACCGTCCCGTGTCCCTGAAGCTGATTTTTAAATTTGGAGCTGTCTGTTTAAAATTGTTCCAATAAAAGTGATTCGGTGTAATTTTTTTTATTAAACTAGGAGTATTTTTTTATATAAAAATATAGCAAAAAATTGACCTGCTCACATTTTTACGGTTGTTGTTATTTTTTAACTCTGTCCTTGGATTTTAGATTCCTTACCGTCCCTCTTGCTAAAATTAAACAGAAAATCACATGAATACGAAAAGATATACGAAAAGATGCGGCCACAGAATTTTTTTCAACTTTTTTCTCATGCGGAAGTATGCTAGAAAATCTTTGAACGAAAATTTACTGAGCAATTTAAATTAGCATTAAATATCAATTTCAAGCATCGAGGCTCTAGTGGTTGTCTTACCGTCCCCAAGGTTTACTCCTGCACTTTTCGAGGTAAATTACATTTTTTTAAATCCAATGTAAATAGCTCTTGTTAAAAATCAATGAATATTGCGGCTATCACTTAGTCTTAATATAATTTGCCTAAAGATAGGGGGTAATTTTCCTTGGCGTCCCATTATTACTGTCCCTTTTTATTAACACTTTCCAACAAAGTTCAAAAGTGTTTATGCATTCGGTTTGTCTGTCCGTCTGTCCGTCTGTACCCGCTCTAACTCCCGTAAATATACTCGGATCGTTCTGAAATTTTTGGATGTTAGTGACCTCTACCACAGCACAAAGCCTATTGCAAATGAAGTTTGTAGCATGTTTAGTTCATTTACAGGGGCAGTCAAGAGTTTTCCGTTACATTACGGCCTATGGGAAAAAATCATTTAAAATGATTTTTAATGATGTTACATGCTTTCAAACATAATAACATTTTTATGCATTTATCAAGTGCACTAATATATGTATTCCGTAGAATATGCGCTGCAAAAAATAAATATTATTCATTTACAGGGCCACACAAAAGAATTCCGTTACATAATGATATACGGGTGGAGGGAATTTCTTCCGGCGTATTTTAATTATGTTAAATTATTTCATGTATAATGGAATTGATATACGTCGCTGAGGTTTACTATAACTTATTTCGTGTATAATACAAAGTGAATAGCATATACAGGGCTACACAAGAGAATTCGTAATGGTTACTGGGTATGATTGTAAATTGTTTAGAGGCGGTTTTTAAATGAGTTATGCATTTTTACGCTGAGCTGCATTTTGTTTACTAAGAAATGTTTGTAGATAAAATTATAAAACATAGATAAAATGACATACTGGGTCACGCAAAGTATTGGATATATGGCCGTCTATAAATGATAACTTCTGAAAATGTGATTCCAGTAGTTTTAAGAGTGTTTTACTTTGAATTAAACTTTAGCTAAATAGTGGCGTGTAATAAAGGTTCTAGGTTAACTAAAGGGTTATACAAAAGTATACAAGTGTGGAGATTTCGCAAGCAACACCTGCATTAGACTGAGTGTCTCCGTATTTTCCGCTTCGACATTAAAAAGGAAACGAGCCTTTACGAAGCCGTGTGAAGTGAAAATGCAGAAGAAGTAAAGGGAACGAAATGAGTTCGACGACGGAAGGTTTTGTTAAAAAAGGAACAGAACATATTTCGGAGAAATAAGATTGAATTTTTACACGACGTAAGAAAACCTCAGAAATATATTCAACGACGTCCTAAATTATAGACTTTAAGCTAATTAAAGAACGAGAAGAGTGTTTATATCTGTATTTTTTGTTGTGTATTCGTCCCAATAAATGTCAGTGCTCGTCCTAAAAGTGAGTTGTGAGTTATGTATGGAGTCTCGCCCCCATAAATTGGCGTCAGAAGTGACAGTTAACCCACCAATATGATTAATTAGAGTTATTCATCCTACATATTCAAGCCGGATATTCTTCTAACGGTGAGTTCATTGCTATTATTTTATTATGAAGTTAGTTGAAATACCAGAACTGGAAGTTGCGTTTAAAAACGAACGAACGCATAAAATTAAATTGCTGCATAAATTCCTATTTGATGCTGACGGTGATCGCTCTAATAGAAAGAGAATACGTGATTTTACTGGTTTCGGTTTTCAAACCGACAGCACCGAATTCAAAAATAAAATAACTAAAGTTCAAACTGATTTTTCATTAAATGATCTGATTACAGTGTGCAATTTACTTTGTATTGATAATGAGGGATCTTTAAACGATCTCGCAACCCGATTAGTGACATACCTTTCAGACTTGACCTTACTACAAAAATAATATTATACAAAATGAAAGTGACACCGACTCGGAACCCGAACTGCCTTCAAATAATATGACTTCAAGTAATAACACTCAATTATCAAATTTTGACAAACAACAGCAATTTCCAGTTCAAAGTTTTATGCAATCGTCTATTAATTTTACTGATATTGAAAGTGTAATACCTCCTTTCGATGGTAGTTCTTTTAGTGATATACAGGTATGGTTTAATAATTTTGAGGATGTTACTAATATGTTTAATTTATCTGACTTTCATAAATTCATATTTTGTAAAAGATCATTACGAGGAAAAGCCCAGTTATTAGCACAAACAGAATTTCATATTAATTCATATGACAAACTTAAACAACTCTTAATATCAGAATTTAGCACCACTTATAATTCTGCCGAGTTACATGATATATTAAATAAACGAAAATTGCAAGAAAATGAATCAATAGAAGAATACTTTCTTATCATGAAACAAATATGCTCGCGTGGTAAAATCGAGGATTCCGCATTAATGCAATACATCATAAATGGTATACCCGACCCGGTTTTCAGAAAATCAATGTTATATGGATGCCAATCCATTGTAGAATTCAAGCAAAAGCTCAAAATTTATGACAAAATTCGACATGACTTTGAGAACACTAAATTTCGTAAAGTCAAACCTGAAATGCCAATGAAAGAGAAATCCTTTCGACCAAAATCTGATCTTTTTTGCTTTAATTGTGGTTTGTCGAATCATAAAAGTAGCCAATGCAGACATAAAGATAAAGGCCCTCGTTGTTTTAATTGTTCGAATTTTGGCCATAAATCGGCTCAATGTGATCAACCAAGGAGGCCTAGAATTAAGTCAGAACCCTCCAATGTTTCCACTGTCACGTCGAACACTTTCATGACCAAACAAGTCATTATTTCGTCTGTAAATGTTACATCATTGGTAGACACAGGTAGTGAAAGAAGTTTACTAAAGGAAAGTATTTATCGCAAACTCCCTACAATTTCGAACCTTGAACATTCAACTATCACATTAACTGGATTAGGAAATACTATAATCAAACCCCTAGGTTTTTTCTCTACGAACATTATGATAGATGATTTTAATTATACAACTACTGTTTATGTAGTCCCAGATTATTCCATATCTTTTGATCTTATTATTGGTACAGATATCATTCAACAAAGTATTTTAACAATTTCTGGAAATAATATTTCGATGCAAAAAATCGAGAAAAATGACGATACGTCCAATAATTTTTTGATTAATATTGCTCATGTGTTAGACGATCTTAATCTTGATTTATCTCATATTACCGATGAAACAATACGTTCAAAAATTTCAGAACATATTCAAAATTATTCTCCTAAAAAATAAAGACAAGTGATGTTAAATTATCAATTCATCTGAAAAACGAAGAACCTGTTACCTGTCCTCCCAGGCGCTTGGCGCAAATAGAGAAAAACTTCGTCGAAAAACAAATTTCTGAGTGGCTCGAAAAAGGAATTATTCGTAAAAGCACTAGTAATTTTTCATCACCTATTGTCCTAGTAAAAAAGAAAGATGGTTCATATAGATTGTGTGTTGACTATAGGAAGTTAAATTCTAAAACACATAAACAACGTTTTCCCCTCCCAGTAATTGATGACATTATTGATCAGTTGCATTCTGCAAAAGTATTTACTACTCTTGACCTTAAAAATGCTTTTTTTCATGTCGAAGTAGAAGAAAATAGTAGAAAATATACTTCTTTCGTAACACATTCTGGTCAATTTGAATTCTTATATATGAATTATGGCCTTAGCGATGCACCATTAGTGTTTCAAAGATATATTTATAACGTTTTTCGAGACCTCATTAATGAAAAAGTACTTATTGTCTATATGGATGACTTCATAATACCAGCTGAAAACGAAGTCGAAGGACTCCAGAAATTACAACGCGTCCTTACAACTGCATCTGAATATGGTTTAGAACTGAAACTCAAAAAATGCCACTTTCTACAACGAGAAATTGATTTTTTGGGTTACCACATTAAAAATGGTCAACTGCACCCATCCCCCTTAAAAACTAAAGCTGTCCTTAATTTCCCAGAACCTAAAAGTATAAAAGATGTACATTAATTTGTCGGATTAACTTCATATTTTCGTAAATTCATTCAAGATTACTCTTTAATAGCTAAGCCTTTAACAGATCTTCTTAGAAAGGACACTAAATTTTACTTTGGCGACCAGCAACGAAATGCATTTAATCAGCTGAAACACATCCTTTCTTCAGGTCCTGTTTTAAGCATTTATAACCCTAGTAACGAAACAGAAGTTCACTGTGATGCATCTATTGACGGTTACGGAGCAGTCCTCCTTCAAAAGTCTTCTATTGACAATCAATTTCACCCTGTCTATTTTATGAGCAAAAAAACCACAGATGCCGAACGTAAATATTTGAGTTATGAATTAGAAGTTTTAGCTGTCATAGAAGCCCTTAAAAAATTTCGCGGTTACATTCTAGGTATTCCTTTCAAGATAGTCACGGATTGCAACGCATTCGCCCTTACTATGAATAAAAAAGATCTTTGCACCAAGATTGCTCGATGGGCTTTAATGTTAGCTGACTATAACTATACAATCGAACACAGACAAGGTACACGCATGCGCCATGTCGACGCTTTAAGTAGAAATCCAATATGTATGGTCATTCAAGATAGCTTTACTACCAAAATCATACAATCACAGAACACTGACGAACATATACAGGCCATCAAAGAAATTTTGAAAACAAAGCCATATGACAACTATTTCCTTAAAAATAATGTTCTCTATAAAAATCATAAAGGTATCGATCTGATTTGTGCCGGATGAAATGCAGCTAAATGTCATTAAACACGTTCATGACAAAGGACATTTTGGCCATAAACACTGTGAAGAACTCCTTAACGAAGAATTTCTCATCCCTAATATGTCAAATAAAATTGATAAAATTATAGCGAATTGTGTAACATGCTTTTTGTATAATCGCAAACGTGGCAAACAAGAAGGTGAATTACATCCCTTACCTAAAGAAGAGACTCCTCTCCAAACCTACCACATTGATCATTTAGGCCCTCTTGAAACAACCAACAAAAATTATAAACATATTTTGTCTTTAATAGACGCATTTACTAAATTCGTCTGGTTGTATCCATGTAAAAGTACTTCTGCTACCGAAGTTATATCAAAACTACGACAACAAAGTCATACTTTTGGCAATCCTTCCATTATCATTAGCGATAAAGGTCCTGCATTTACAAGCAAAGAATTTGCTGACTATTGTCAAGATGAAAATATAAAGCATGAGACAGTTACAACTGGCCTTCCCCTTTGCCAATGGTCAAGTAGAGCGACTTAATTCCACCATAATTTCTGTAATCTCTAAAATGTCCAAAGACGAACCGACCAAATGGTTTAAACATGTTCCTAAAGTTCAACAAGTCATTAATTCAACTTACCAAAGAAGCATTAAGAGAACACCGTTTGAAATATTATTTGGTACAAAAATGAAACAGAAAGAAGATGTACAAATTATTGACCTCTTAAACAGTGCAGTCGAAGAACAATTTATGAAAGACAGAGAAGAGCTCCGTAAAGAAGCCAAGAAGAATATTCTGGAAATTCAACAAGAAAACCGCAAGCACTATAATTTACGACGTAAGAAACCCCGTAAGTACAAGCTTGGTGACCTTGTAGCAATTAAGAGAACCCAGCAAGGACCAGGTTTAAAGTTGAAATCTAAATTCTTAGGTCCGTATAAAGTAATCAAAGTGAAGTCTAATGACACCTACGACGTAACGAAAATCTCATCAACTGAAGGACCGATAAATACTAGCTCCTGTGCTGAATACATGAAACCTTGGCCTTACGAAAACTGAAACTAAAAAAAAAAAAAAAAAAAAAAAAAAAAAAAAAAAAAAAAAAAAAATACGATGTTACGCTACTTCAACTATGATGTGCAGATTATTTTTTTTTTCTTTTCCCCTAAGAACAGTTACTGGTTTTTGTTTTTTGTTTTTCAGATTCTATTTTACCACATGTCACTGCGGCAGCTCCAGATGTCAGGACGGCCGCTTGTGGAGATTTCGCAAGCAACACCTGCATTAGACTGAGTGTCTCCGTATTTTCCGCTTCGAGATTAAAAAGGAAACGAGCCTTTACGAAGCTGTGTGAAGTGAAAATGCAGAAGAAGTAAAGGGAACGAAATGAGTTCGACGACGGAAGGTTTTGTTAAAAAAGGAACAGAACATATTTCGGAGAAATAAGATTGAATATTTACACGACGTAAGAAAACCTCAGAAATATATTCAACGACGTCCTAAATTATAGACTTTAAGCTAATTAAAGAACGAGAAGAATGTTTATATCTGTATTTTTTGTTGTGTATTCGTCCCAATAAATGCCAGTGCTCGTCCTAAAAGTGAGTTGTGAGTTATGTATGGAGCCTCGCCCCCATACATATATGTTTCCATCTATTAGTATACATTATTGAAAAAGAAATTTCAACCTGTTATTCGTTTTGTTGCTAAACTAAATTTCTCCATTATGTAGCATATATAGCAACCTACAGATCAAATACAGAGCTGATCAAAAGAATTGAAATACATATTTGATATGGATGGTAACTGCTGAAATCAGTTTTTCAAATGTTTTATGCGTTTTCTAAAATATTTACCTAGTTCTTTATATACATTTTACCCCTAAATAACGAAGTTTTGTTAAATCATACAGGAAGTGTTGGAAAGTGTTTCATAATCTATGCTTAAAGCATGATTTTTCTTACTTGTTTTATTCTTACAGTCCCTTTTTTCCCTTACCCTTCTTTTTCCTTACCGTCCCTTCCTTAACATCCCTTTAATACAATGTTATACCAAAATTTTGTGCTAAAAAAACTACATTTTTATTATTTATTAGTTGAATGTTCTGTGGGTACTATAAAAATTCTTTATAAGTAAAAATTTAGAAAAAAATAAAAAGTTAGAGAGATAAAATGGTAAGGAAAACTAAACTCGCAAATTTAACTTAAACCTAATTTAAATAAAAAACATCGTCGCTGGTGACCATTTTTTCTTTATTTCGAATCATTAAGGCATTCGTCTATTAGTTTAAAATGTTATTTTATTAAGTTTAATTTTACCAGATTTTTATTCCTGAAAGTTAAAATTTTGTGAGATTGCCTCTTATCAAGAATTGTGAGGAACAGAAAATTAATTACAAAATGTCATCTTTATATAGATAAACTGAGTTAAGTATGATATAAGAGAGTAATGTCATAGAAGAGACATCCAATATACTTAGCCTTTAACTGATGTCACGCGGTCTCCCAGACCCCGCGACTCCCAGCTGTAAACACTTTTACAGCTTTTTACTTTTCTGTACTGAAGTTAAATAATATGAATAAAATACTTTTTTCATGCAATTTAATTCACATGCTCCTAAGAGAAGTACAACGATATTGTTGGGACAAAATTTAAGTAAATTCAACCATTTGAGTTATTTTTTAATTCATTTTATTCGTGGGGTCTGAGAGACCGGATCACATCAGTTGTGTGACAAATTTTAGTCACATCAGTTAAAGGTTAACTTATTTTATTATTTCCGCCAGTGTCACGTCTGGTGGAAAAATCTTTAATTTTCGACTTTTCTCCACGAGAACACGTTAACTTACTTTTCTCTCCTGGCCTTTTTGTAAATTGGATACATCACAAACAATTACCTTCTCCTGGACCAACTTACTCTGTAGTGAATTAAACTCGGTGAAGAAACCGACTCTTTTTACTAAAAGCGACTTCATTGTCATTTTGATGTATACCAGAGATACAAAAAGATGGAAAATAAATATTTGGAAATACAATTGCATTTGACATGGATTTTACTTTTTGTAACAATTTTGATATTTATGTTTCAAGTCGTTATTTTCTATCAATTTCAGCTTCGTACTCTCTGCTGTTCCTAAGAAAAACGATCCTGAGAAAATAACGAGCAACAAATCAAAATTACAAGTATCCCCCCCCCCTTTTTTTTTGCCTTTTGAAATATAGAACCCTAAAAGGTAACATTTTACTCAATATATATAGCATCCTGACTGTAATAAAGTTATAGTGAAAAATAGTTATTTTTATAGTAAGGATGCTATCTATATTAAGTAAAATATTGCTTTTTAGGATTTTGTACAAGGGCGCCATTTCAGCACATTCTTGAGGGATGGCAAACATTTGTTTGGATTTTGTTGTGCACATTTCACGAGCACTATACATTGCATTATTGATACAGTTTGATTCTCACACATCTTTTAAAAATTAGTCAAACTACTCATTAAATATAATTGCGTCTCACTTTAAGAATCTTCCAATAACAAGGTTTTAGAAAATAATATTGATAATTATTGTCAATGTCTGTGCTTAAACTGCTCATTTAATGAAACCTTTTTATTTTGTAAAATCTGATGTTATATTAACTTTTGGGCAATTTCAGAGGGAAAAAAATCGCTAACACGTGATGACTGATACATTTTGAAATATCAAATTCCTTGAGGGGGCAATTGCGCCCCCTCGCCTCCTCCAAATGGCGCCCCTGGTTCCGTATCTCAAAAGAGAAAAACGGAATACTCGT
This sequence comes from Maratus speciosus, assembly GCA_963932465.1. Taxonomy (NCBI): domain Eukaryota; kingdom Metazoa; phylum Arthropoda; class Arachnida; order Araneae; family Salticidae; genus Maratus; species Maratus speciosus. The sequence goes on from OZ010798.1 coordinate 363,125,649, forward strand.
AAACTTGCTTTGTTGTTCGCATTTCTGCCAATACCTTTTTTCTCAGGAACGGCAAAGGGTATGAAGTGTAAATTGATATTAAATAATAAGGTCTATGCTTCCAATATCGTGTACCAATTTCGAGCTTCTAACATAACCCATTTATGCCTAGCGTCCCATTTTTGGGACCCTTCGAATATTAATAAATTTCTACAATTTTCTTCTTCTTTATACCATGAAAATTGTATGAAATAATTATCTATAAATGTCTTTATCTGTTAAAGTAAGATGACAGCATAAGATGGACAGTTATTTGCTTAAAATGAAGGCTTTTTTCGGAGTTTATAGATTTTTCGTTTTTCAAGATGCCGAAATATAAAGAGTAAGTTTATTTATTTTTTTTTTCTACTACAGAAATAAATAAGCCATAATCTTAGCTTGTAGACTTCTTTGAAATTCGTATTTTTTTAAATTGTGAAATTATATATTTAAGCTTATTTTTTATACTATTCTGTAACGTACAAAATATAGGGCGCTAGGCACGAATAGGTATATATTTTATGAGTCATTTAGGGGACAGTTATTTATGTAATGACCTTTTCAAGATTATTATGAAACAAATTGTTTTTAAGCCTCAAATACGATTATTCTTAGTTTATTATTAGTAATACTTATAATGTTATTATTCTCTGTAAATAAATAAATATATTTTTTAGTAATGCATAAAACTACTAATACTAATTATATTATATAATGTGCAATTTAAAAGCTTAATTTATATAAATTTAGACAAGACATATAATTATGCATATCACACTATTACAAATATTATGCATATCCCATATTTAGTACGTTTATATTTTATCAAATTTTAACAAAATTTTTAACAAAAAAAATTTGGCGTAGTTTTTTTTTTAGTATTTTTCTAGTTAATTTTGTGACATTTTAAAGTGATTTTACCAACGAATTTTGGAAAACAAAAATTCAGGCATAAATGTGTTAATGTCAAGAGTGTAATGAAATGTAAGTGATATTTAATATACTTATCTTATTATTTCCACTAGTGTCACGTCCGCTGGAAAAATCTTTAATTTTCCACTTAATATTATCTCAACGAGAAGACGTTACTTACTTTTCTCTCCGGCCCGTTTTCTTAAATTGGATACATCACAAACAATTACTTATTCCTGTACCGACTTAGCCGGTAATGAAATAAACTCAGTGAAGAAACCGACTTTTTTTTACCGAGAAAGACATGACTGTCAGTTTGGCATATGAGAGAGATACAGAAAGATGGAAGAATTATTTTGAACAGAAATATTTGATACAGAAATATTTTGAATTAATGAATTTGACATTGATTTTACCTTTCGTAATAATTTTGCTTTTGTTGTTTCAAGTAAAATTTTTTGTGGTAAGGGTGCGATTTATATTGAGTCTGTGAATACTTTTGAGGTTCCGCATCTCAAAAGGAAAAAAAAAAAAAAAAAAAAAAAAAAAGGAACACTTAAAGTTTTGCTTTGTTGTCCGTTTTCCTGTAGGGACCGTTTTTCTCAGGAACATCAGAGTGTATGAAGTTGAAATTGATATCAAATAATAAGATCTATGGTTCCACTCTTGTGTAAAAATTTTGAACTTCTAATACAATGATATAAAAAGTTACGTCATTAAAACAAAATTTTAGGAAATCCCGATTATGCGATATCACGTGATAAAAGTGGCAAACTGTAGATTGTAGTTAAACACATTTTTTATTTCCTCTTGATAATTTTTTTTTTTTTTTTTTTGGTAATACATTTGTCCTTGAGCCTATTTTGGACAAAGAGACAGACAGACAAAACTCTTCTTTATGTTACTTTTTACAACACGCGCGTCGCCTAAATAGTGGAGAGAACTTGGAAATAGTTTTTTTTTTCTGAACGTCACAAATGGATACTTTAACTTTATATGTATTTACAGATAATTTTTCTCAAGTTGATTACAGTAAAAAAGACTTTGTCCATATACAGAAGAAATGTTAATTTAAAAAGAAAACGTGTAAATAATTTAAACTTATATATTAAAATTTTTAAATGTAAAATGACATAAAATATCTTTTTATTTATTCTATATCTGTCAGGTGTCCTCTAAATTTAAAAAAAAAAAAAAAAATGTTACATAATTATTTTACGTTTTTAATCTAAAAAAAAAAAAAAAAAAAAAAAAAAAAAATGTAGCACAGGAAGATATATCCTACAACAATATTAATAAATATTTCTTCTTTTACAACCTATGTAAACATTCAAAATCGTGTTGAAAAAAATAAGATGATATACTTTCCGTCAATATCTTATGATTTGAGTATGTTTTAGAAATTAAAAATACAATAAAGTCAAAAATAATTGTAATCAACTAAAAATAGATTAAAATGAACTTTTAATATGGCACAGAAAACAGGTTCAATACACTTAGATAAATCTAATTATTTCTGACAGTGTCAGGAATTTAAATTTCTAATTAATATATTTTACACGAAATCGCGTTATTTACTTGTCATTACTGACATCTTCGTAAATTGGAAACACAACAAACAATAATTTATTCCTGGACTGACTCCGTGTGTAATGAAATTAAGGTAATGAAGAAACCCAGTCTCTCTAACGAAAACGATGTGATTGTCAGTTTAATATATGGCAATGCTGTAAAGAAAGTAAAGATTAAATATTCCGAAATATTGTACATAGCGCTGGATCTTCTTTTTTGAGGTAATTTTGTTTTTAATGTTTTTGGTAGTTAAACTGTTGCAGTCATCGAAAAAATAAATATTACATTTAAAAGTAAGAAATGTATCGCTGGATTTGTTTTTATACTCTTTTATTTGACTTAACTTGTTTGTTTTTTTTCGTTTAATGTAATTATATAATTTTATAATAAATTTTTTACTCGTTTCCTGATATGCTAGAATTAGACAAAATTATGTAAACAGGTGTGTTTGCAATCAAAATACCACATTTTAAAATTTTTAATCTTCATTGTAAATTACTAAATAAAATTTAAGGCATTTTGCCGAAGGTGATAAATATATAATATAATACGAATATATTTATAATTACGACTGTATGTGACATCCAACAGCAATTGAGTTAATTTTTCACCAAAACCACGCTTGCTGAAATGAGCCAAATGACTGTGAAACTGCAACAATGAAATCATTTAAACATAAAAAGTAGAAAATAAAATATGAATAAAAAATAAAGAGTATAGTAAATATTTTTAAAAATATGCTTTTATCAATTAATAATTTAATATTCAGAATAAACATTTTAAATAATGCTTTTTTATTCCAGTTGTTATATCGCCCACCGGCAAGAAAAGTGATACAACTCGTAAAAATTCGTTTTGCATTTTATTCCGCTAATAGGTTTGTCATATGTGCGTCTTGCTACCGTAAATGTATCATAAGTGTAATTATCCGGAAAATCGTTTTATTACACTATTGTGTCCGGGCAAATTGTTTGGTGGGGTAAAATTATTCAACCTTCTAAATATCAGCTGCGTCTTCATTCTTAAAGGTTTCACGCTTTATGTACGTTTTTACTACTGTATGCAGAGCTAAGTACTATAATTTCATGGTGCAATAAAAACATGCTAATCGTCTTTTGCCTCTCCCATGAAATTTACTTTTGTCGAGATGTTTCATTTTTCATGCGGGTGAGTGATATCTTGAAACAGAGGGAGAGCAAAATATGTGATTCAAAAAATAAATTTTCTGGTTCGCGCTTTCTACTAAAAGTAAATCAAAGCGATGATTTTCCCCACAAAATTTAACGTATTGCAGTGGAATTTTTTTTTTTTTTTTTTTTTTTTTGGAACAGCATGGATTAGAGTCATAAACTTAGGTGTTGCTTTTAAGATAAATATTGATTGCTTATAAAAGAGTGTTTTTAAAAAACTGTTTTATTTTTATGCTTTCCAATTTTAAAAAATTATATTTTATAAACACAATGACATAGAAAATCAATTTAATTTATTATTATTTTCCACCGTGTCATTCACTAAAGCAATAATAATAATAACTTCAATTATCCGTTTAGTAATGTTTTAATGAACTGGTAAAAAAGTTGGTGAAAAATAACAGTACAGCGTAATATGCTTTAAATCAATACACAAAGAAACATATATGTTTCAGAAATACAAAATCCGACTTTCTCAATATTATTTCGTCAAGAAAAATAAGTTGGAATTTTTTAAAATCCAATTAATAACATAATAAATGCATTCAACACGTTTTATTACTTCCATCAGTGTTGTGACTTCAATTTTCTACCCGTTATTTCTTCTGCGAAATGACAATGTTTATTTTTTCTTCTTGGCCTCTTCGAAAATTAGATACATCACAGACAATTATCTATTCCTAGCCGCCTCAGTCTGTAATGAAATTAACGCCGTGAATAAACCTTTACTGATGATGACGTCATTGTCAGTTTGACATATAAGAAGGAATACAAATTGAAACTGAAAGATAAATGGTACAAAATATTGCACGTGGCATTCATTTACCTTCTTGTTAAAATTTTGTTCTTGATATCTATTGTTAGTAAAACCGCTGTCAGTTTTGTGAAGAAATGTTACTTTAAATTAAAATATTTTATTGTTGAATGCCACTGTTGATGATTGCGTTCCGTATACGAAAAAAATCTCCTGTCATTACTGCAATTCTACGAAAATAAGAGCTAATCAGAATATAAGCTTTAGCTTGATTTTATCAGGATGCTTGTATAATAAGCCCTATTCCAAAAATAAGAGCTATCACAAAAATAATTTAGAATTTTGAGATGTGCGTAGATATGATGAGGTATTTAAATAATGTATATTTAGCATGAAGTAAAAAAATAAAATTATAATGTAATTTTTTTAAAAATCTGTAATAGCATAAATAGATAAATGATAGTCAAAGAATTTTCTCTTTCTTTAGACTTTTCCCTTTTTACAATTCAGTTTTATGCATATATTATTTAAACAACGCGTTATTTTAATGTCAAACGTAAAATTGAAGTGTCTACCTGTGATTTTCAGAAAAAACACATATTTTTAACTTCATTCGACAATTTAGACGACGTGACGTTTAGTCAAAAATAACATTCATGTTTTATTTTTATGTCTGTCTGCCTATCTGCATGTCTGTTTTTCCGGAATATGTTCAGAAACAGTTTCATAATAATAACTATCATTATCGGGGGCAGATTAAAAAATGTTTCTGGCTAAAATAGGCAGATTGCGCATTACAATATCTAAAATAGATTTTAGAAATAAAGGGAAACACCAGAAGAATCACTCACTCAAAAAATCTTTCGATGCTTAAAACTCGAGAGTTAATGGACCAATTTTAAAGATTATTACGGTGTTTAAAAGATCTAATTAAGTTTTATTAATGAAAATTCTGATTACAATCAGTTTGATGAATTCGGATATTTAAAATAGTTTTTGGGAAAACGAGAAAATCTGAAGAATCAATCATTAAAAAAATATTTCAATGCTCAAAACTCCAGAATTAATTGATAAATTTTAAGGAATCTGAAGCCAATTGGAAGTTCTAATAAAAATATATTAAGGATAATTCTGGCTGCAATTTGAAGTTTGTTGAATTCCGATGTCTAAAATAGTTTTTGAGAAAACAGGGAAAAACTTGAAAAACTTTATATCGATCAAAAAACCTTTCAATGCTCAAAACTGGAGAACTAACCGATCAATTTCAAAGAATGTTACAGCGATTAAAATGTCTAATTAAGATTTATTAATACTAATTCTGGCTGCAATCTCCAGTTTTTTTAATTCTGATATCTAAATTAATTTTTGAGAAAACAGAAAAAAACTGAAGACTCAATCAATCCAAATATCTTTCAATGCTCAAAATTCCAGAATTAATTGATACAATTTTAAAGAATCTCAATGCAATTGAAAGGTCCAATTACGATGCATTAGTGATAAATCTTACTACAATCTGCAGTTTGTTTAATTCCAATATCTAAAATAATTTTTGAGAAAACACGGATTAACCGGTAGAATAAATCAGTCAAAAATGTTTTAATACTCAAAACTCAAGACACAATTGATCAATTTTTAAAAAAAATCTTACGGCAGTTAAAAGCTCTAATTAAGATTTATTATTGATAATTCTGGTTACAAGCTAGAGTTTGTTGAATTCCGATATCTCAAATATTTTTTTTAGAAAACAAGGAAATATCCGAAGAATGCTTCTATGAATAATTCTGTAAATGCTTAAAACTTGACAACAAATTGATCAATTTTAAAGGATCTTAAGGCGATTAAAAGTTCTAATTAAGATTTATTAATGATTTATTAATTCTTGCTGCAATCTGCAGTTTGTTGAATTCCGATATCTAAAATAGTTTTTGAGAAAATAGGGAAAAACCTGAAGTATCAATCAATCAAAAAAATCTTTTAGTGCTCAAAATTCCAGAATTAATTGATGCATTTTAAAAAATCTTATGAAAATTAAAAGATCTAATTAAGATTTATTAATTATAATTTTGACTACAATCTGCAGTTCACTGAATTCCGATATTTAAAACATTTTTTGAGAAAGCAGGGAAAAACCTGAAGAATCAATAAATCAAAATATCTTTCAATGCTCAAAACTCCAGAATTAATTGATGCATTTTAAAGAATCTTGCGAAAATTAAAAGATCTAATTACGATTTATTAATTATAATTCTGACTATAATTGGTAGTTTGCTGAATTCTGATATCTAAATTAGTTTTTGAGAAAACAGGGAATAACCGGTAGCATAAATCAGTCAACAAACCTTTCAATACTAAAAACTGTGGAACTATTTGATCAATTTTAAGGTATCTTACGGCGACTGAAATGTCTAAATAAGCTTTATAAATGGTAATAATTACATTTTTAGCTTGCGACTTATACATTTTAATTTAAAAAGAGGGATCGGCAAGTATTTTTCCACAAAAATTTCAAAGATTTCAGAAAACACAAATGCAACACAGCTTGCTATGTAACTAGCAATAAATAAAATTATTAGGATAAGAAATTCTATCTTTTATATAAAATGGAATGCCACTTTACCAGACGCGAGGACTGCAAGAATAAAATGATGATCACAGTAATGAATAAAATTAATGGTTCGAAAAACTGCAACTGAAAATGATCATTTATCTTGCAGTCAATTTGTTCTCACCAAACTGCAGTCATTAAGAAATAATGAATAATTAATTAGCTGTATATTCTGATTTAATAGTTTATTATTTTATTTTTACATAAATATTTTTTACATAACACAAAATATGTTATGAAAAATATATTTATTGCCATTTATTTTATTTCCATTGATACCATGGCCATTAAAAGAGCCAATAAATATTCTTATTATATATAGAATTGAAATACCTTGACTTTTATTTCCTGGACTCTTTGATATACCTAAAACAATTACTCACGTATTCTTGGACTGAATTACGTCGTAAAAAAATTAACAGAGTGAAGAAATTCAGTTTTTTTCATAAATGAAATATTACTATTCCAAATCCTTAGGACTATAAAAAAGAAAGAAAATTATGGTCACTTAATAAGGTAAATAATCCGAAATATTGCACTTGACAGTGTCTGTTTCTTTTTTTAATCATTTTGCTAGTGATGTTTATATAATCTGAAATGTCTGTAATCAGTAAACAAAACTAGAAATTTAAGGAAAAATGTTTTTTTTTTCTTTATTTCTCGAACTCATAGTGTATTATATGCAACAAAATTTTTTTCTTGCTTATTTCTGTGGAGTGACTTACATTGTAATGGAATTTTTATAATCGAGAATTAGAATCATTTACAAAAAGTTTCATTTAGAAGGTTTCAGAAAGAAAATGGTTATTATACAGGACTATCCTAAATTATTCTTCGAGGTTTCAAAACATTATATGTAGTGAGAGGTACACGACCTACAAAAACGGGTGATACATGACAAGAAGCATATGCTCACCAAGTTTCAAAGTCCACCTCTTGGCTCGCGTGCAAGTACGCATTCCTGAGGCGGTGATGGACATTGACAAAAGCCATTTAATGCATGGGTGGAACTGGATTACTCCTGACATGTGTGCCAGGTGACTAAGGGTACACACATTGAACATTTGTAGTATGTACCATAACTTGGTGAATGCATGTATCTTTTCATGTATCACCCTTTTTTGTACGTCGTAAACTTGTAAATAAACAGTCTTTTGAAACCCGATGAATCATTCATGCTAACCCTGTATATTTGTATAGAAATTAATGGAACTAAAATGACGTGATGTTGAACTTTTATTTTTAGAATAATTTTTGTTTAATAGTTATATTTATTAAAGTTACTACATGGTACATAAATGATATATTTCTTATAAATATAAAATATTCAAAGATTTTAATGAATTTTATAAATTTATTTTTCAAATAAGAGATACAGTGTAAACATTTTATTTAATTAATTGTTTTCATCGATGCCAAGTGAACTAAAAACAAATATCAATCTTTACGTTAGTAAATACAATATGAACTGTCACTTATATCTATACTTCCTAGACTCTTTCAAACATTAAACAGAATCCATTACTTTTTATTAGATTGAATTACAGTGTAATGAAATTAACTGGATGAAAAAAAGTCCTGTCTTTTTTGAAAAATGAAATGTCACTTTACCAGACGTTGGATTCTAGGGAGAAAAAAAAAACCCTGATCACACAAGGAGACAAATGGTCTAGAATATTTTTCTTGACAGGAATCTTCCTTTTGTTTGCGATTATTTTGCTATTGACGCTAGTACTTTGTTAGCTTGTTGTGTGTATCAAGATGAAAAACACTCATAAAAAATAAATAAAAAACATACCCGCGCTTAAGATTGCATGATTGTTGTGAAAACTTCTATAACCTTTAATTTGTTTAATTAGTAATTTTAATAAATACAATATGAACTGTCATTTATCTATAATTCCTTGACTCTTTCAAACGTGAAAATGAACCCATTGCTTTTTCTTAGACAGAATTACAATGTAACTAAATTAACAGGATGAAAAGCAATCTCCTGTCTTTTTTCAAAAATGAAATATCACTTTGCCAGACTTTAGATTCTAGGGACAAAAAAAGAACCCTGATCACACAAGGAGAAAAATGGTGTAGAATATACTTCTTGATAGGGGTCTTGCTTTTGTTTGCGATTATTTTTCTATTAACGCTAGTATTTTGTTAGCTTGTTGTGTGTATCAAGATGGAAAATACTCATAAAAAATAAATAAAAATTATATACGTGCTTAAGATTGCATGATCGCTGTGAAAACTTCTATAACCTTTAATTTGTTTAATTATTAATTTAAATAAATGCAATATGAACTGTCATTTATGTATACTTCCTTGAGTCTTTCAAACATAAAAAGGAATCCATTACTCTTTCTTAACTAAATTACAATGTAACGAAATTAACATGATGAAAAAAATAACTCCTCTCTTAAAATAATAATAATAATAATAATAATAAAATGTCATATTGCCAGACGTTGGGATTCTAGAGAGGGGGCTGTGAGGAAGAAGACAAATGGTATAAAATATTCTTCTTGACAGCGATCTAACATTTTTACTTTCTTATATCTTTAGTAGAAGAAAGTATTGTAATCGTTTGTTCGACTTCCTATTTTCGGCGCATTTACATGTTTCAGGGGTCAGAGATCTCAAAAATCATGTTTATACAAAATGTCTGTCTGTCCATCTATATTTGTGTCTGTGTGTCGCCATTGTACCATCGAAAAGTGTATGAAGTTATGCATAGAATCGAACCAAATTTTTTGTGTATGTTTTTGGCTGTGGCCAGTAGATCCTCTCTGAATTTGAAAAAAATTCACCGGAAGGGGGCGCTGTAATAGCGATGTTTATGCCATTTTCATTATTGTACCATCGAAAAGTGTTCACAAAAGTTATGCATAGAATTGAACCAAATTTTTTGTGTATGTTTTTGGATATGGCCAGCAGGTAAACATTTAATTTGGAAATATTCCACCAGAAGGGTGCGCTGTAATAACGATGTCTGTGCCATTTTCATTATTGTAGTATCAATTAGTGCGTGAAGTTATCCATAGAATTGAACCAAATTTTTTGTGTATGTATTTGGCTGTGGGCCAACAGTGTCTACTTGAATTTGAAAATATTTTGCCGGAAGAGGTTACTGTAATAGCGATTTTTGTGCCATTTTCTTTATTTTACCATTGGAAAGTGTTTGAAGTTATGAATAGAATCAATATATATATATTACGCTATCGTATGTGGCACAGAAATCGCGATTATTTGTTAATTGTTTAATGGCAACGCCCGAATGAAACGCATCTTATTGGTTATTAAACAGCATTTAATGCATCGCCATACCTATAAGGGGGTTACCATAGGGCGGATCTTGTTCTGTCGCCAAATGTCGTCAAGTTTGTTGCCAACTAGGCGATATATCGCCAAATTTGGCGACAAAAATTAGTCGCCAAAAGTGACACCAACTTTGAGATATCTCTAATATTTCGACTGATTCCCATAGATTTACATTGTAAACCAATAGGGTTTACATGATTACAGAAAATCAATAAATTGAAATATTTTAATGCAACAAAAAGTAATATTAGCTTAAAGGATTATATTAATTATATTTAAGGGAGTCCAAGTAAATTAACTTATGAATAAAAATATCATGATACAATGCTTAGCATGCTTTCCCAAACATAAATTTTAAGGGAGACCAAACTGGTCGCCAAGTGCGGCTAGTTTAACCAATTTTTTTTGTGTATCTGTTTGGCTATGGTCAGTAAGTCCTTCTTGAAATTGGATATATTCCGCCGGAAACGGGCGCTGTGATAGCGATTTTTGTATAATTTTCTCGGTTTTTCGTAGTTCTGTTGTCCATCGACGGCTCGTGCAGTGACGGGAACTAGGGTCCTGCTAACCTGGCTATTCGAAAAAAGCTGTACAACAGAATAACGAAAAACTATTGATTTTAATATATATCATGATCGAGATGAACTCATTTTTACTACACTTCCTTGTCTGAAGCAGAAATTTAAGATGAAAATCAAAGTTGGTACTGTATTGAATTAATAATATTGTTGTATTAACATGTGTAACTACTTTGTAAAATAGTAAAATGTATGAGATAGAAGAAGGTTTTAGGATTAGTACATCTAGCTAGTTTGCGATTATGTTGCTATTATAACGCTAGTAATTTGTTCTCTTGATGTGCATACTAAGATGAAAAATACTCTACTTAAGTACTTAAGATTGCATGATCGCAGTGAAAACTTCTTAAAATCTAATTTATTTAATTATTAATCTTAGTAAATACAGTGTGAACTGTTATTTATCTCAAGTTTCTTGAATCTTTCAAACATAAAAAAGAATCCATTACTTTTTCTTAGACTGAATTACAATGTAACGAAATTAACACAGTTAGAAGAAAACGCCTGTCTTTTTTCAAAAATGAAATGTCGCTTTGCCAGATTGTGGGATTCAAGGGATAAAAAAACTGATCACTCAAGGAGACAAATGATCTAAAATATTCTTCTTGGCAGGGATCTTCCGCTTTTTGCGATTATTTTGCTATAGACATCAGAACTTTATTAGCTTGTTGTGTATATTAAGATGAAAAATACTCATAAATAAATAAATAAATATTATATCCGTGCTTAAGATTAAATGATCGCAGTGAAAACTTCTATAACACCAAATTTTAAGTTCTTTCAATATCTTTGAATTGAATTTGTACCATTATTATTTTGTTGATAGACTATACTTAGCATAAATATAGATGTAGTAATGAAGTTGGTTTATATATAGGAAAAAGTTTACATTAATATTTGTTCTAATATAACAATTAACGTAGAATATTATTACATGCCATCTTCATTTAGAAATTTGCTTAATATTGTGATATCATCTTGTAAGATAAATTTTTATTCAAATGTATTACATACATACATATACGAAGCTACATATGCGTAAATTTGCAACTCAAAATGTTATAAATAAAATAACGATAATAACTAATACGAATTTTTTTCAAATGCATCAATAATTTATTAATAAATTATGTGATATCTGTCTATCTAACTTTGTGTTAAAAAAATCATTAATATCTTTTTCATAGTTTTGATAAACTTTAGTAAGCATCTGACGTAAGAATGTAAGATACATTTGAGTACAAGTAAAGAACGAATGCATGAAAATGAGGAGATAATTATTAAGCATGGAGTGGTAATCATGAAGTTAATTTATGAGGCAATTTAAAAATTAATTATCGTACAAAATAGAAAGCATTTTCCAATCTAAACCTCTCTGGTTCAAAAATAATATCTGCTACTTAAAACATAGTGTTTTATTTTTGTATTTTAGATATTTTCAGGGCAATTTTTTTTATACGAGCGACTAAGAATATTTGATAATTAAGCTAAAGCAATATTAACGATAATTAAATAAAAGTTTTATGACCTTACATATTTTATCCAAGAAAATATCGATAAAATCGTACACACTTTCTTATATCTAAATTGGAACATTTAATTAATCTCTCCACTTTGTAAGTGAAATATTCCTATAGTGTCAAAACACTGTATTGAAAAACTAGTGCCGTGAAGGAATTTTCACCTTGTTATTAATAAATTTTTTTAAAACATACTTATAATTACTTAAAAAGTGACACAAACATATAAAGATATTATTTAATATAACCCTGAGATGTTTCAAACGCACAACCGTTCATTTTCAAAGGGAAAAGACGACTGGCTAGAATAGAAAACATATTTAAAAGAAAAAAAAATAAATAAATACTACGCATTCGCAAGCGAAGTTCAGTCCATTGCTCTACAGAGGAGTGAAAAGATCAGTTCATATTTTCAGGAGCTCTTAAAATACTTAGAATATTATACCAAATCTCTGGAATATTATATGAAAGGACATCGTTACAAACAGTATTAACAACAACTAATTATTAAGTTACAAACAAGAAAACTTTATTGAATGGCTTATATCATCGGATAATCAAAAACAGTATGTCGAATACAGTCAAGATAGACATAAAAGTAGAAAGAATATCAATCCTCAATAAATAACTTCACCTATATACAGTAAAACCCCCCTAAAGCGACCACGTTCCTTTCCAATAAAAATTGGTCGCTCCGAGAAGAGGTCTCTTAATGGAGGTCATGTTTAAATCTAGATTTTAGTTGTTGGAAAAAGGTAACAATTAATGTCACTAAAATTTATTTTTCACATTAGGAAAAAATATGAAAATTTAAGTATCAAAACAAAAGTTAATTACATTAAGTTAATCACTGCAGACATTAAAAAATGAATACATCGACGTTTGCTTTGATTTTACAGTTTTATCTTTTATAAATTTTATTTCCAATTCCTTTCGAAGTTCAGTAAATAAAAGCAACCCTTTTTTTTTTGAATGGGAACAAATAATGACGATTTTATTAATTTATCTGTTTCATTAAGAGTTTCCTAACAGAATAATGTAGCGGAGTTTATTGGCCGTCATTATTAATTTGTCATCAGCGTTAAATTCATTGGCTAAAAAGGCACAAGGGGATTTAAACACATAAAAGTTACCGGAATAAAAAAAATAATTCTAAACTTAGTTTAGAAGTTTGATGAATAATGCGCTTTCCGGAATTAATTTTGTAATAAGACCTTCTTCAAGCCACCAAGAAAAAACAGAATTTGCTTCATTTTGTTCAAAGAAATTGGTCGTTCCTGGAGGGTGGCCAACTAGGATGGTCACTGAATGGAGGTAAAATTAGTATTGAGCGTATGGGAATAAATTTCGTTCCATGAAAAAATGGTCGTTCAGGGAGGTGGTCGCACTGGGAGGTTTTACTATAGTTATTTGGGATGTAAATTTCCAACTGGACGGGAGAAAAATGTCCGGGCCAAGATTTTTCGCCCAGTTGGAGATTTACATCTCATATGATTGATTTACCAATCAGAATAATTATGTTAAAATCTATGTAGTATATAGTTATTGTTCGAGAAAATTAAGAAGTAAAAGCTCAGTGACATAACTTTTTATTCAAGAGAAAAAAAATAAAATATGTATAAAATTCTTATATATAAAATGGAACTTATAATTAATCTCCCCTTTTTGTAAATTTGCGAAATAAGACTTTTTTTTTTGTCTTTGTATTTCAAATATTTTCAAAGCAATTTTTTTAATGGGCGTCTGTTATTTCATAATTAAAAATATTTTATTTGTCAAATGCAATCAAGCTATACATAATAAATGTGCAAATAAGAAAAAAAAACAAAGAACATGAATTGAAAATAAATGATGACATAGCGAATTACTGTTAATAAATTTTAAGGAGTAGAAGTTCAATGACATTTTTATTCAAAGGGAGGAGGGGTTGAATCAAAAGCCATACAGAATATTTATATCTAGAAGGCAATGTTAAAAAAATAATTAAATAAATTTTAAAATTTATTTTAGTCACCCAAAAGCAATTTTTTTTTCATTTAATCATATACACAGAAAAGAAATTCAAGAAATGTAATTACTCTGAATTGCATTACCTTTCTTTATTTACAAATGAAACACGCTTATTTATCGATAGAGTAATAAAATATGCTCGTGTTTTATTTATCAAACGCCGAAATAGCTTCGAAAAGTAAGTAGTAGAAGCTCTTTTAAAATTGCACAAAGAGCAGAAAAAAACCCAATAACATTTACATAACTCACAAAATAGCTTTCTCTTTCAAATAATGAAATGTTTTACCTATTTTCTACCCAGCAGAAATACTAAATATCAGCGTCACCAAAATTATTCTGGCGGAGAAGTGATTCAGATACAATTCTAATTTAATTATAAATGCAGCTTTTATTGGAAAAATCTCCAGTGTTTGTGAATATAATTAAATTTAAGAGTATATGCTGGATCTTTATATATGGAGTCGTTTTTGACATTTATGATTTGAATTTTTATAAAAGAAAAATGTTATGTAAATCAAATAGGAGATTCCTTTGAGGTATTTTTATTTTTTAATTGTGAAACATATGCTACGCATATAAAATCCGCTTTCCCGCTGCCATTTGTATTATTATAATTAAGTGTTCAATTGCTATTTCAAACCGTAGTTACTAAAAAACTGTATTAACCCTTAAATGCCGGATGTTGCTTTTCGGTAACATACCCAATTTAGGCTCTAAAATACTATTAGAATAATATTGAAGCTGTAATGACTAATGTTGCAAATAACATTCATTCTGAAAATATTATTAAATCGATTTTCATCATGTATATGGCAACACTTGTGCTGTTTAAGAATAAAGATAGATTTATTTTTCCAATTGTTGCTACTTGTTCTTTTTCTTTTGTTTGGAAGCTTGCAAAATACCCTTTTTTGTTCTGCAGTGAGCAAGTAAAATTTATTTCTTATTATAGTTCCTAAAATTCTTGTGTGTTTAATGTTATAGAATTTTATCATGGAAAATTATTTTTTCAATTAAAGACCAGTATTGCCGATTAGTAACAAACTGGTTTTCAGCCGTAAACCATACTTAAAACAAAATATGATTTTTAAAAGTATTTTTCCAATGATTTATTTTTAAAATGAAAGCCGAAAAACATTATTACAATGATTTTTGAAAAATCAGGCATTTAAGGGTTAAAAATTTAAAGTGTGGTCGTCAAGACTTTTTCTCTCTTTAATGTTATGAATTTTTAATATAGGTGTTCAGTTCTTTCCTTTTTCGTTTACCTGGATCATGAATTATTTGGACGCAATTTTTATTAATTTAAAAATTCTTTTGTATTATATCTAGAGTAAATCAGCCCGGACTTCCCGGGTTACAGTTTATAAGTGAAATCCATTATTATTTATTATTAAAGATTTTTTACAGATTTTTTACATTTAACATACTTTATAGATTGTCCACCAATAACGTCAGAAAACATTTAATTTTAGTAGTTTAAGCAAGTAGATCCATTAAATGGCTTTATGAATTGTGATTTACTTATATTATTTTATTTATTGATAAAGTTTTAATTTCATTATGGGATCTTAACCGGAAACAAAGGCTGAAAATGTATATTATTTAAGGGCAAACGAGCTATCTTTTGTAATCCTGTACGCTCGATACGGGTAGATTTCGAAAAATACTCATTGAAAATATTTGAAAAAACATAAAAAATCCGTAAATTGAGCTGGACATTCGAAAAAATTGCACTTGAAAGAATATTTTTTTCTCTATTCCTCGATGTAAAAATTGAAGATGTATAATATTTAGAAGTTACAGAAATTACAGTAAAATCGAACTTCACTGGTCAGGTTTTGCCAACGCCCTTGTTACTCACGGAGATGTTTCTGCTTTATAATATAGGTTTTGAAAATTAGGATTAAGTTTAAGAAGTTCATATACTAAAAAACATTGCATATTAATATAAATATGAGCATCCAAATATAAAAGGAAATACAAAAGAAATCTTTGAAGATTTATGATAAGTCAGAACAATGCCTAACACGAAAATACACTAAGGATGCTTAATTTTTCTAGTTCCTATTTTATCTTTTCAAAACCTCCTACTTTATTATCTGTCGTAATTTTTATTTTCTTCTATCTTTAATAGAAGAAAGTATTGAAATCAAAATTTTCTTCGATTTCCAGTTTTCGACAGATGTACGCGTTTTAGGGATCAGATATAAAAAAAAAACATGTTTATACAAAACGTCTGTCCGCGTGATGCCATTGTACTATCGAAAAGCATATGAAGTTATGCATAGAACTGAGCCAAATTTTTTGTATGTGTTTTTGGCTATGGCTAGCAGGTTCTCCTTTAATTAGGAAATATTCCACAGGAAGGGATTGCTGTAGTACCGATTTTTGTGCAATTGTCATGATTATATACCATCCAAAAGTGTATGAAGTTAGGTAAAGTATTGAACCAAATTTCATATTTATGGTTTTCGCTATGGCAAACAGTCTCTCTCTGAATTTCGAAATATTCTGCCGGAAGGGGGCGCTGTAATAGCAATTTTAGTACAATTTCCTCAATTTTTCGTAACTCTATTGTACATCGGTGGCTTCTGCAGCGACGGGAGCTTCGCATCCTGCTAAGCCAGCTCTTCGCAAACAGCTGATGTACAACAGAATAACGAAAAACTATTGATTTTAATAAATATCGTGATCGAGATTAACTCGTCCTTATTTCGATTAATTATCTGAAGCAGAAATGTAGATTAAACTCAAAGTATAGAAAAATTTTGGTATAGTATTGAACTAGTAATATTGAAGTAATGACATTTGTAACTACGTTTTGAAATAGTAAGATCTATGGGATAGAAGAAAGTTTTAGGATTGGCACATCGAACTACTGTTTGTTTACGGAAAGCAAAGCCCCCCGCTCTCTTGCGCATGTGCCAGGACTATTTTGATTTTATCAAAATAGTGGAGAGCGGAGTTTGTTTAGCTGCGTTTGGTTGGGTGCCAATCTTAGTGACAACCTACAAATGAACGACGAATTAGGGGTTCGGGAAATACCCATCTCAGCGTACCACCCCTTTGGATAGTAGAATCATCCCAGAGTGCTAGGAGCGGCTTTCAAAAACAAACAGAAGTTCTGTTTGACTTCTCGCGAACAAAGAAATACAAATAAATCCAAGAGTAGTGTAAAAGATTTTATTGGGCGAAATTTAACAGTAAAACAATAGATAGACACAGAATATGGTTTCACAAGAGGTATTTGAATTTCCGACCACTCGGTGTGCCTGATTTTGATTTTGTTCTAATTTTGTCATGAATTTTGTCCTTCGCGCGGAAATTCGGTTCAAAAGGCCCACTTTGACACTATTTTCTGAAAGATCTATTGCGTTTGTAAAAAAATGGAAAAAACAGCTCAATTAAATAGTTTCTGAACAACGAAACCAGCTAGTTTAGTGCATTTTCGAACAAAAATAAATTAAAACTTATGTCAAAAAGTTGCCCTTTTGAATTTGAGAACACCCTTAAGGGTGTAGGATACCTTTGAACACGCCGAAAAAGTTAAAAATATCACTATGTTCCAAGTTTCAAAGCTTGTGTAATAAGTCATAAATAAAAATCAAACTTAATTTAAATATAAAGCTCATATATAAATTTATATTTAAAGAAATATATATATACTTGTAAATTCATAAAGCAATATCGAAATGATAAGTTTAAAAATATATGATAATAAGAGAAAAGAAATCTGGCGCGCATGGTAAAACCTGAAAATAAGCACATAAAGAGGAAATTTTGGTGAAAATAAATACATAACCTTTATACTTAATACCTTTATACTTAAACCGGAATATTTGAAAAAAAAATATTAGCTTAATTAAAAAATTAACCGAAAATTAAAAATGTTCCATTTTTACAAAATATTAAAAAAAAAAAAAAAAAAAAAAAAAAAAAAAAAAAAAAAAAAAAAAAAAAATCTTACCTTTTTCTGGTTTTAAGTTATAGATAATACAGAAATGAATATGTTTTGAAATTTTTCTTTTATTGCCATGCATAGTTTTTTAGTAACACTGCGCGCAGTATCAAAATTCATCATTTTGAATAAACGCAACGCAAAGTTTAATTATCCTATGTAGTCTTAATAAAACTGCCATAATTTGTAAACTAATGGGAATTTTTTAATGCGGTTTTTAGCATATTGTTCAGAAATGATTACGGAATCAAAATATGTATTTAAAAAAAGTCGAAAATTTTGTAGGTTTGAATGTTTCCTACCTCCTTAAGCGTTTCAATATCTGCTTAGTAACAAAACCACCTCCAAAATTAAAGAATATCATTTGAGCTAAAATTGACCCAATTAATTTTGAAAATTACTCAGGAGATTATGAAATATCATTTATTAGAGCAGACGGATCAAAGAATTACTGCATTGGTATGACAAGCAGGAAATTTAAATATAGAAAAAAAAGGCGTATACAGCTGATATTAAATATAATAGAAAAACCACAGCCTTAGCAAGAGTCTATCAAGAAGAAACAATCCAAATAAATTTCAGTGACAAGTGGAACCCGGTTAAGACGCTCACGGTTAATACGCGATCCCGCTTAATACGCGGATTTTTTCGGATCCCTTGAACATCGCCCATAAGGCTAATGTAAAAAGATCACGTTTAATTCGCGAACGGTTATGACGCGATCCCGCTTAATACGCGATAAATTTTCGTTCTTTGAGGGAAAAAATCACGCTTAAGACGCGAATTCATTGATCAAGATGCGAATTCCTTCTTTCTTCTCGAGTGTTAACGATTTAGAGGATTTATATTATTCAGATAAAAAACACTGTTTCCGAATATTATTTTATTTATTTAGCAACAGATTAATTAAGGCGAAAATTACTAATCGGAAATAGCGATAGATGTTTGAATAACAAAAACACCCCGTTAAATTAGCAAAACTGCAATTCTTCTTTGATCCCACCTCCTAACATTCTTTGTCTCTCGCTTCGTGTACGTAGTAGAGATAGACGCATTCAGGTTACTTAGATACGTCACAAAAATTATTATGATTAGAGTTGTTCATACGTGTTGTTAGAGATGCTTTAAATGTACTTTAAATCGCTACTATGTTTTATAATGCATATTGGCAACAAAAAGTGAAACTCGCAAAGATTAAATACGACTGCGATTGGATTATTCTCTTATGTTTACTTTACTTTTTGCTATATCAATATTTTATAAGGATAGTTTTTCTTATTATATTGATAATGAAGAACAGATTATAATGGTACTCATTATTACAAGTACTAAATATGATTTTAAAAACTGGGTTGTGCTTCAAAGATTTAATATTATTTTACTTTCTGTTTAAAAAAATGAGTCTAGTAAGAAAATTATTTTTGGTTGCAACGCATTAATCGACAATAAATTCATGTTGAAATCTATATTTATTTTCCGTTGTTATTCCAGTTTGTCCTATAAAAAGAAACAATACGTTAAAGTGGAATACAATTAAATTTCAATCTAAATATATGTAAAAGACTCAACTTTCGACTGTAAACGTATAAATGAAGCCCAATTCCTACAACATTATATAAATCACGTTTAATACGCGATCCCGCTTAATACGCGACTTTTGGCCGCTCCCTTGAAACGCGTCTTAACCGGGTTCCACTGTAATTTTCCCTTCCATCCAATACTATCCACCCATTATGAGAGAAACAACAGAAATTGAAACACGCAAAAATTCAATACGTAACGATACAGCATCATTCAACACACCAAAGTTATGGCTCGAGCTACCCAAGGTTTACGAAAACAAAATAAGCATCCGATAATAAAAAAAATGTAATTTAATAGATTACAACGACCATTTGGAATTTATTTCGTCCACCAAATTCCGTCGCATCCTCTTCAACAGCAGATCGCAAAGATCAAATTTCAGACGACCAAGATCTGCATCGATAAACTTTCCAAGTCCCGTTTCGAGAAGAAAAACAGTTTACAAATCGAAAGCAGTTCCACCGAATCATCCACAGATTGTGACAAATTACCTACGTTAAGCTCAATTTTCCCGGTTAGAATCGACCGATTATAAAACGCCGTGGATAGTGAATTGGAGCCCCTCGAGACATGGCCTTTTACTATCAATCGATTAAACATTAGATTGTTTCCTTTTCCCACTTTGTCTTTTATTCTGTAATCGATTTTCATGGGCTACATAATCAATTGAAGACCTCCATTTTCTTGGCCTACATAATGAGTTGAAGACTATAGGTCAAAATTAACATTTTTACCCACTGGCCACTGGCCAGTACACTGATTTTTTTCACTGGCCAGTTTTTTTTAACCACTAGCCAGTAACAAAGTTATGTACGCTCCATACAAAATTGTGTTTTTTCTAACTATCAACATTGTAATTTACTAATATATATTACTTACCATTCGATATGATTACACCCAACTGAAAAATTTTATTTTTACTATTAATTGCAATGAAATGAATTCACAGGAAATTTTCAGAAAGGTTACAGCAGAGGGTACAGCAGAGGTAACAGCCCCCCCCCCACCTCGGCACTAACTAATATGCATTTTTCTGTGACCATTTAACGAATTTCGCGTTTTTTTTCCCCGATCTTTTCACGTTTTTCGTAACCTTTTGCAAAAACTGCGTTTTTTGCGATCTTTTGATGAAATCTGCGTTTTTTCCGCGATCTTTTCTCAAAATGGCGTTTTTTTGTAATCTTTTAACGAAATTTGTGGGGTTTTTTTCGCCTCTCTTTGAAAATATTTGCAATTTTTTTCAAGATTTTTTGACGAAATTCGCGTAGGCGATCTTTTGACGAAATCTGCGTTTTTTCCGCGATCTTTTGATGAAATTTGTTTTTCCAGCAATCGTTTCATGAAATTTACGTTTTTTCTGGGATTTTCTCACGAAATTTGCGTTTTTTCGGCGATATTTTCTCGAAATTTGTGTTTTTCCGCGATCTTTTGACGAAATTTGCGTTTTTCCGCGATCTTTTCTCGAAATTTGTGTTTTTCCGCGATCTTTTGAGGAAATTTGCGTTTTTCCGCGATCTTTTCTCGAAATTTGTGTTTTTCCGCGATCTTTTGACGAAATTTCCGTTTTTTACGCGATTTTGTCACGAAAGTTGCGTTTTTTCCGCGATCTTTTCACGAAATTTGCTTTTTTCCGTGTTTTTTTTCACGAATTTTGCGTTTTTTCCGCGATTTTTTCACGAATTTTGCGTTTTCCCGTGATCTTTTCACGAATTTTGCTTTTTTTCCATGATCTTTTCACGAATTTTGTGTTTTATCCGCTATCTTTTCACGAAATTTGCGTTTTTCCGCGATCTTTTCACGAATTTTGCGGTTTTTACGCGATTTTTTCACGAATTTTGCGTTTTATCCGCGATCTTTTCACGAATTTTGCGTTTTATCCGCGATCCTTTCACGAATTTTGCGTTTTACCCGCGATCTTTTCACGAAATTTGCGTTTTATCCGCGATACTTTGAAGAATTTTGTGATTCTTTTTCGCGATTATTTGTCGAAATTTGCATTTTTTCACGATATTTTCACGAAATTTGCGTTTTTTTCGCCATCTTTTCATGAAATTTGCGTTTTATCCGAGATCTTTTCACGAAATTTGCGTTTTATCCGCGATACTTTGAAGAATTTTGTGATTCTTTTTCGCGATTATTTATCGAAATTTGCGTTTTATCCGCGATACTTAGAAGAATTTTGCGATTCTTTTTCGCGATTCTTTGTCGAAATTTGAGTTTTATCCGCGATGTTTTCACGAAATTTGTGTTTTATCCGCGATTTTTTGACGAAATTTGCTTTTTTCCACGATCTTATCACGGAAGTTGCGTTTTCTCTGCGATCTTTTCACAAAATTTGATTTTTTTTCCACGATGTTTTGACTTAATTCACGTTTTTTACGTGGTCCTTGGGCGAAATTCACGTTTTTTCGCAATCCTTTGACGGAATTGGTGTTTTCTACGAACGATTGACGAAATTGATTATTTTCGGCAACCATATCGAAATTAGCGATATTTTTATGTCCGAATTTTCGGACAGATTTTTCGGAACCGAATGCCTTAAATTTTCGGAAAAATCGAGACAGAATCACCCCTGCTACTTTCTTTTCTTACGTTCGGGAGAATCGCCGATTTGGACACCGTAAATTCCGAACGAATATCACCCCTTTCCTCCCTGGCATCAATCATTCAACCATCGCGTTTGGCGAGTGGTGCCCATTGAGTTTGGCGAGTGAGGACAATAAAGTTAATCGCCACGTTTTAAGTGTTACTCGACAACTGGCGAGTGGCGAGTGCTAATTTTGTGCTATATTGAAGACCTCGATTTTTGCTTTGCAAGACGATTTTCATTTCGGCGTCGCTCTTTGGCTTTGGATTTTTTCATATCTGATAATTTACGCCTACCCATTTTGTAACTTTTTCAATTTTTAACGATTTTATGCCTTTCGATTACCTATTCAAACAATTTTTAACGGTTTTATGCTTTTCTATTACCTATTCAAATAAATTTCTTCTAAAACTAAAGGACATCGTTGAATTTCGTTAAAAAAATAAAATGCGATCATCATTTCCACCCTTGACCGAAAACAACAACCATTTCCAAATGGTTAATAAAAATAACTTGCATAAAATGAAATGCGTGAAAAATTGAATGATGACGTTTCATAGATCGTGAAATTTTAGAATATTTTTTTTTTTTTTTTTTTTTTTTTTTGAAACTGACTCGGGTAGAGTTGAATCATATAAACATTCAAAATAAACGTATTTTTATTGGTTTAAGTGTTAATTTACACATTTAGCAATCGAAATTAATGTAATAATACAAGGTGTTAATTTTCTATATACAATAGAACCTCGATTATCCGAAGTAATTGGGACAGACCCTCTTTCGGAAAATAAAAATTTTCGGATAATCGAAAATGCTTCATTTTTAAGATTAAGAAGAAATATACAGTAAACTCTGTCTAAGGCGGAATCGGTGGGGACTGAGAAAATTTTCCGTGGTAGACAATATTCCGGCTTATGCAAAAGAGCTCCACTCCTGAAAAAAAAGCACAAATCGTATAATTTTTTACGTTCGTAACTTTTAGTATTGTTCTTTAAAATGAAATTTTTATTGAAATCCGACTTGTTATTAAATTTATTGTTTTTAATAATTTCGACTTCGAAAAACATTATTTAAACACAATAATAAATATTACCAATACGAAATTGCTTTAATTTTCAAATTTATTGAAAATCATTTAATTTAACCAATACAATTACATACCTCATATTTCGCATGTTTTATCGATCCTTGTTTTTTTTCTTTAGGTCTCCATGGATTATTAACTAACACGTAAGTCTGTTATTATAGGTATTTTTTTTCCTTGAACAAGAAAAATATTTTTGAGTCACCTAATTCTTTTCAAGCAGTCCTGGTATGTTTAAAATCACCGCTGTCTTCAACGTTTTCAGAATCGTGAAGATCAGAATTCTTCATTTGCATACTGCACTACAAGCATAGTGCATACACATCACAAGCATAATATACTTTACATTAGACAATACATATTTTCATAAATGTGTACTCTACTAGTAATAACAAGAATAACTTTTAAATGCAAATTTTTATCGGAAAAAATGGCATAAGAAAGAATTCCTTAAAATTTAAATAGTTTCTCTTCTTTTGAATTAACTTTTTTGAAGTATTACGGAATTAAATTATTATGTGGACATTGAGTATTTGAGGTATATAATCAGTTTTAAAGTTTCGTAAACGAAATGCCTTTCATTTTTAAAATATCCTTTTTTCCGCCTTATGCAAAATTTTGGTTTCGGTGGGACTTCAAAAATCTTTCCGTTTCCACGTTAGACAGATTCCGACTTATACAGCAAGAATTAATGTTATTTTCTATGGGTTCGCCGGGACTTAAAAATTTTTTCGCGGTAGACAGATTTCCGGCTTACACAGAGTCCGCCTTAGACAGAATTTACTGTATGCAATATTTCTTATTATGGTGACAAGTGCTTAATAAAAATAAAGTAATAGCAAATTAGAATCTAGAATGAACTACCTGAATTTTAATTTCGAAAATAAGTACCTTTTACGTATATCACAAGGGTTTGAAAAAATGTTTTGTTTGTCGCAGTTTTGATTGTCTTTGCTTTGAAACTCTATCACGGAGTTTTTTTTTTTTTTTTTGTTTTTTGTTTTTTTTTTTTTTTATATTATTAGTTTACCAGTATCATAGTATTTCTGCTGCTCTAGCCATACCATACCTTTTTCAAAATATTCAAAAGCTTCAGAATTGCTAATTTGTTCCTTTTTTGTTCGTTCCACTCCGCAGCTTAGGGGAGCTCAGGTTAAATTCAAAGAAACTCTAAGAAAGGGAATCGAAAATATTTATATGCACTCGTAGTTCGACAATGACCGCTTGCACACAAGGAATATGATAGTAAAAAAAAAAAAAAAAAAGCTTTCAAAATGGATTTTGCACACAAGGAATGTGATAGTTAAAAAAAAAAAAGAAAGAAAGAAAGAAAAAGAAAAAGAAGCTTTAAAAGTCGATTTCGGTTAACCGAGAGTTTCGGTTAAAAGAGTTTAGGATAAATAAGGTTCCACTGTATTTAAAAAATGATTTTTTTTTAACAAATTTATTTTGTTATATGGTAAACTCTTTTGGTAATAATTTAATTCTTAAGCAAACTGACATTTAAATAAATAATCAATTCGGTTTTCCATAATTTTACATTACCTCATATAATATTAAAAATTTTAACATTTATACTGTTACTAAGTATTGAAAAATCTGCTTTTGATTGAAAATTAAACTACAATATGTTTTTTCTATTTGAAACATTATTTGATGCATTTTCGTTTAAATTAAAGGACAGTTTTTAAAAAATTATGTTAGAGTAACTCCGGGAGAGTCGCCGCATACGGGATAGATGCCGCACCCTTTGTATTTCTTGTAATTATATATAGATGGTCATCAAACGCACAGTATAGGTGCGCAATGAGATTATTTTAACCAGTGTATGGCGTGAATCCCATTTCGATGTTTACTTGTAGAAGTACAATCATTAATTTGACGTAAGTGCATGATTTCACAGTTCAAATTTTTAAACACGTTATGTTTAAATACTTTTCATACACTAATTACTAAATGAATGCATGATTTCGAAGTCAAAACTAAGTGTAGTTTTTGTATAGAGTACTGCGTGTATGGTTACGCCATTCCCCTTAGTGATGGCAGGTAACTGTGATGGCCGATATCTGCACCATGCAAGATCGGATACATGCCACACTGCTATTCCGGTATACATGCCACAGTTTCTTTTGTTCGGGATGATTAAGTGTTATTAACTTTTCCTTTTCTTTTTGCACAGACTAACCATGTTAGGCATGTTATCAAGTTTACTAAAACCAAAGGAGAAAAAGGGGAAAATAAAAAGTAAGAAGTGCAAGAAAGATGCAAGTCAAGATGATAATAATGAAAAATCGGATTACGCGTAACGCAAACGTTCTTTGCAAACTACTCCAAAAAAGAGGAAGTGTAATTGGCTTCGTTGCATCATGTGTTTAAATGTAGTCACATAAAGACTAAGACTGTACTTTTTTGACACTTTTTCTGTAGATTGTAGTCGAAAAAACAGGTCTCTTAACCCATTCGGGACCATAGGTGCATATAAGCACCTTCATAAAGAGCTTACAAAATTTATTTCTGGCACCAGTAAAAAAGAAAAGTAATATTTACTTTGTTTAATTAGAGCATTTTCATATTTTTTTTAAGTAAAGGTAACTTCTTTTTAAAAAGTGGAAGAAACCGAATAAAATGTGTGTAAAAGCAACCGGTCCCGAAAGGGTTAACAAATAAATTATGTAAACACAATTTTACATTTTTTCTTTTCCCTAATACCTTGATGTTATGTTGTTGCTGAAATAACAATTAAAATTTAATGTAAAAAAATAAGTCGATAATTTTAATAGTGAAAGTAGGCAACAATTATTAATTTGAATCTACTAATACGTTTCATTGTACTCATTTAGTTTCTTTTTCTTATTACATCGTTAATTATAGTCCAAATATGAATATTTTTTTAAATATTTTTATTTATAATTTTATTCTGTTCTTATAGCAAGCGCGGCATAACTACCGCACAAGTGCTGCGTCTCAACCTGAATGTACGGGTGACGCGCCGCAGTGTAATGTTTTAGAAAAAAATTGTTAAAAAATATTAATAGTTTGTTTTGAATTTTTTGTCGCAGTACACGCGTTGTATATTTAACATTAAATAGCACAGCATGATTTTTTTTTTTAATTTTAAGTCCACCATGGGACTTTATACACAGCTTCAAAAAAATGTGCGGCATAAATCCCGGAATTACCCTATTTTAAAAGGATAAAAGTTTCTTCTATAAATGAACTTTAATAAATACAGTGCGAATTTTTATGCCACTTTTAATAACAATACATACATTCCTTTTTATTTGGCTAACGAAGATAAATCTCGATGAGATTAAATCTATATGAAAAGAAATTTTGTCAGAAATTATTTCTTTTGTTATTATTCTGCTGAAATATAATTAATTTTATTTTAAATATTTATGTTTAAATAAAAATAATATGAAGATTCAATTTTGATGAAAATATTAACATTATCTTAAAATAGTTTTAGATATTCATACACTCTAGAATATATCACAAAGTAAAATAAAACACACGATTCTTTAAAAGTTCTTTATTATATCTAAATTCGATTTAATATAGATAAATTCTATTTCTTGATTTTTCGCCATACATTAGTCTTTAAAAATCTTCAAATATTGAATGCAAAATACAAATTATTTTTACGCAATACACTGTAAACTGAAATGTCTGAAATTCAGTCACTTAAGTGTCTGAAACGTAGTGTTCAATTTTCAGACGTTTTAAAATGTCTGAAAATTTTAAGACACTTCTTGCGTCTGAATTTCAGACACTTAAGTGTCTGAAACAGGAGTGTTCGATTTTCAGACGCTTTAAAATGTCTTAAAATTTTTAGACACTTCTTGTGTCTGAGTTTCAGACATTTCAAATGTCTTAATTGCGGCCATCTTTGATCCTTTTTTTTTCAACAATGGGAAGCCATCTTTGATCACTTTTCATTCTAAGCCATATACGCAGCCATATTTGACCACATTGAATCATTTTTTATAAATGGGAATAATCTGTTACCATAAGGCTAATGTCAAACGGACGTCTTTTTGCACGCTTTTTTCCTTGCGTATTATCCCTAGACAATGCCGCTAGCATTGTGTAGGGATAATACGTAAGGATAAAAGCGTGCAAAAAGACGTCCGTCTGACATTAGCCTAAAGCAGAGCTGATTGCAGCGTGGTAAAACTGGGATGCTTCGGTACGAAGTTTTCATAAAGCTGATATTTCAAATCATTTTTGACCTTATGATGATTGTAATCAGTATTTTGTAGTTTTAGAATAGACTAATATCTATATATTTTCACCTAAATATGTATCTATGTGATATCATATATGCCTTACGGCATCCAAAATGTTTATTACTTTTAGTGCGAACTTTCAAAGACCTAATATTCATTCGCGCCCGTCCCCACAGCTTTGATATACTGTTAGAAAAAAAAAAAAATTAAGCCTACTCGATGCTATCAATACATATTTGGATAAATATATATTTTTCTTTAACCTAATCATGCTCTAAAAATACAAAATATTTATTAAAATAAGTATAAGATCAAAACAAATTTAAAATGTCAGATTTATGGATATTGCATACCAAATTTGGGGGCCCGTAAAGCTAAAGGCCCATAGAAACAGCCCAGTTTGTCCATGCTGCAATCAGCTCTGCTTTATGGTAACAAATTATTCCCATTTATAAAAAAATGATTCATTTCTTCAGAAAGAATCCCATCCCTGCTTTGTTGTACAATTTTTTCCCATTGAAATTAGATATTCCCAGTGAATTATTTTAAGCAGTTTTTGCATTTTTATTTCAAAATTGAGTATGAAACTCTTACTTTTTTTTTCTTCCTTCATTTTTATTATTATACTATTTACAGGGCTCGCAGTGTTCCTAAAATTTTCATCCTTGCTACCACTATTTTAAAAAGATAATCTTTATCGTATATTTCTATTATAAATGTTAAAGGAATGTAACACGAAGAAGTTTTACTTTAAATACTGGTAGCAAAATGCGAAAATTTTAGGAACGCTGCGAGCCATGTGTTTATCATTACCAAGAAATACTGAAAAATTTGACAACCACACATCGGCGGCTGAGATGAACAGTAGTTATAGGATTCTGGATGGACAGCATGTCTATTTGACACTTTTTAAACGATAAATAATATAGTAAATATAACTGGAAACAGAAATCCTTTATAATGAATATATTTCATTTCTGCTCCCCACGAAGTTTGTAATCACACAAGCAATGGCAGTCACTAAAGCCATTTCTTATCCACATGATTGGTATATTGTTAACTACATTGAGAAAGAAACCAAATTAAAATTGATACAAAGTAAATATATTGTACTATTCTGTTCATTTCTTAGTAGAAAGTACAAG
The DNA here is from genome assembly GCA_963932465.1 of Maratus speciosus. NCBI lineage: Eukaryota > Metazoa > Arthropoda > Arachnida > Araneae > Salticidae > Maratus > Maratus speciosus. The sequence goes on from OZ010798.1 coordinate 363,154,713, forward strand.
TTTCTTTCCTTGAAGTGTGCTTTGAAATATTTTAACGTTTAAATATAATAATTCAAAAATAATACTATTAATAATAAATTAAAGGTTTTTCTTTCTCTGAATATTTTAAATTTGTCATACAAATATTAATATCTCAAAAAAAAAAAAAAAAAAAAAAAAAAAAAAAAAAAAAACAGGCTGGTGTTATGAACTCCCTTTTTTTAAGTGAGAAAAGAAAAAAAAGAAAAAGAAAGAATTTTGGGAAAATGTCCAAATATATTAAAATTTGCTAAGCAGTCTATGTATAATATTGTACAGCATTTTTAAGCAGTCTAGTGTAAAAAGAAAAACAATGAAGAAAAAATCATAGAACCAGTTAATTCTACTCTATATATAGCGGATACCAGCAAATAGCGGATTAATTACGTGCTCCCGAAGCGTCCGCTATTCAGAGGTTTCGCTATTATATTCATTTATAGGCGCATTCTAATTAAATAAAAAGTTTTTTTGTTACAGTGTAGGAATAATGCTCTAAATAAATTCTAGGTCCAGTGGTTGACATTAATCAATAATATTCGCAAAGTTACTTTAAAGTTTAAATCATATGAATCTAAATATCCATACATGCAAACCAACCAATTAATTACTTGATAAGTTACTCTATTTAATTTGTAGCATTACAATGTGCATTTATACATTTTTTTTTTTTTAAATCATATAAAAACAAAATTGAAATGCAACAAAGATAACTTGCGTTGAGATGCTACATTATCAAACACAAACATAAAAAATAGACTTAAAATCCTATTTCATTTTTTTTTTAAATTAGTTTCTTTTTATTATTAATTTTCATGATTTTTTTTTTTTTTTTTTTTTTTTTTTTTTTTTTTTTTTTTTTACATTCAGATAAAAAAAAATCTTTGAAGTGAAAAGAAACTTCTAAAAATATTTTTCCCTATAAACATCGTAATAAAAATACCGTATATACTCGCGTATAAGTCGACCCCCTAACTTTCGAATGCAAATTCTGTAAAAAATCAAAAACGCGCGTATAAGTCGACCCCCTAACTTTTTACTTCAATTTTGCATAAAATCAAAACATAGATTTCACTTGCCAATGAGAAGGTAGTAAGTAAATAAAAACAAATCATTGAATTTATTTAAGTGATAAATTATTATCATTTATATATTTTATATAGTACTTTTTTTTTATTCTTACACATAAAAAGAACATTATTTTGCAGTATTCGATGTTTATGTTTTTGCTTTTTTAACTGACTCGCGTATAAGTCGACCCCCCAAATTTGCTTACCGAAAATTGTCAGAAATTTCTCGACTTATACGTGAGTATATACGGTAATTTATTTAAGCATAAATTAAAAAATGGAATAATATGAAAAAAATATATACGTACACGGAGCAAACATAATCATAAGAGTAATCTTCAAAGCACATTCTTTCACAGAATCTTAAATATCAGCGAAGTTATATAACTCACCAATCATATGGTAAACAATTAGAAACGTATCTTCCCCTGTCATGGGCGAATGGGTCTTACTTATGACCATATAATTTTTTTTCTCATATTTTTTTTCATTTCTGTGTATGATACTCAACTTGATTTTTTAAATATTTTTTTAGCGCATATTGGATTAATTACACAGATTTTATTATTTGCTTAAAGCATCTTTTAAATATGGCTCCATTTTAAAATTTAACCCAGGAGGACGGGCGCATGCCCAGGGTGTGAATAGTTTTTGTCACCAATAAATACAAATAATAATCGTCACTTTATTTAGTCGCAGACAATTGTTACAAATTCTGCGATAAAATAATTAGAAGATTATTTAACAAAAAATAATGGTAACAATTGTAAAAACCATACGCACTCTGGGTCTGTCAGGCCTGGCGTTAATCCTTCCAGGTTAAATATGTTATGTAACACAGTAAATATACATAAATAATTTTCTATTTTTAAACAAGTTTTCATAACGATAATTGAAAATAAATAATAAAAATAGTCGTTCAGTTGAATACTATAGGAGAGATTTATTTCACATTGGAAAATTGAAACTTATAAACTATTCTGAAATTCATAAAAACTTTCATTCTTATGCTTTTGTGATTTCTTTTCATGCTCTTGTATCCACTGTATGAAGCGAAAAAAAGATTGATAACATTTCTCAATATGAATTTCTAAATTTATCAATATGAAAAAAAAATATTTCAATGATAGGAGTACTGGTCCCAAGGGCCAGTAAGCATGAGAGTTTACTGGTCAACAGTCATCATCACTGGCCCGCTACATAAAATTCAATTAAGTACCTTTAACACTTTGAGTGACAACCACTCCCCCCACCCCTCTTGTTAGAATATAAACAAACTTTCCTTTGCAGTTACCCAAAATTTGGCTTAGGGGGGGGGGGGGTTGAAAAAGGTCTTAAGGCTCCAAAAACTTCGAGAAATGCTGTTTCGTAAAAGAAATTCTGTTCTTTACTATATAATAATAATAATAATAATAAAAGAAAATTAATTTTAACACATGACAACATATATCCTTCTTCCCCGCCCCCGGCCAATACTCACATTCTGCGAGATAACAAGGACGATTATCGCCATATAAAAAACATATATATGTATATTAAAATTTAATCGATATAGGATTAAAATCTTATGGAAAAGTTGAAGGAGTACATGAACTTCAAACACAAAATTCACTTAAAATTTAACACACGAAGCATGGTTATAGAAAAAAGTTTAATTCTTATTAAACGCGTGACTGGACGGGAATAAACAAGTATAAATAATCATTTGTTAATACACATTATTTACACTTAATTACTAATGCGAAAATTCTCACTAATAATCAAGATATAGGTATATACTACTTATTAAGCAACACATAGGTAATTATAAAAAAAAAGTAAAATTGACACACTAAACATACAATTGTAAAATTTTAAAAGATTTTATTAATTCTCAAGAGATTTTTTAAGAAGAGACAGCATCAGCAATTTAAACAAATTAGCATGATAAACTTTAATATTAAGAGTGCAATATATTATTTTAATATACCTATTAAATAATTACGTTCATTCTAAAATAGAAAAATAAAAAACCAGTAAGGAGTTACCTGTAAATACAATAATCCAATAGAAGAATTTTTAACGCATATTTTTATGCATTATCATGTTTTATTTAAATTAAAACATTATTAATAAACACTGTGAATCTTTGATATTGATACCACAATATTAAATAATCAGGTAGGATAATGCCAAGAACAGTTAGTAAGATTGTGGCGGTAGGGATCTTTACTTTAATATTGTATTGGAAAATGCTTGTCTTCAAAAACATTTACGCCTCACTACAAGTTCTAAATGATTAATCCACCGTAATAAAGTTGCATGAGAGAATGATTAATATTACTGTTTCTGGAGATTGATATTTAATTAAGAAATCGTTGATTTAGGCTACTAAGTCCGATTTGAGAACTGATGATGGTTAAATATGATGGTTTTCGATATGATGATGGTTTTCGATAAAAATGTTATATCCTTAATACAGTAGGTTTTTTCATGCTTAAGTATCTCGGAATTAATGCACCGGAGCCGGATGTGAACTTGATTCGACGGCCATGCTTGTAAAGCTGGGCACATGGTAGGCTTAGCGGTTTTAAAACGTTCGAAATTAGAAGAAATGAACAGTGCGAGACCACGCAACAACCACGAAAAACACTGACAGGATGCAGAAAGGGTACAACTCCACGATTAAAATGCGGGGAATAATTATTCGAACAGAAAAATGAATAAAAAACAAAGTGCTAAGACTTGTAAATACTCAAAGAATTCTCCCTTCAACACTCCGCTGTTAAATTCGACACTGTCTCAGTTACGCATGCGCGGCTAATTCTACGCTTCTTCTTCTTTTTTTTTTTTTTCCTATCTCTGTCTCTGCGATATGGAAAGATTTGCCATTTAGGAAAGTTGTCGAATGTTCCACAATAGAAATTAGTAATAATAAAATTTGGGGTTTTTTGTTTTTATGCGAAACACTTTTTTACGAATAATATTATTAATAAACCTTTTCATTTTTTTTTCTATTTTACTATTTTAAGCAGGTACATCTGTATCAAAAACTTTATTTTGCTACAAGCTTTTGAGTAGTAATGTAGGTCCACGAGTGTGTGTGTGTGGGTGGGGGGGGGGGGGTTACGAAGGGAGATTTTGAAATTTAATTAATGAAATTTTCTTTATATTTGATTATTAAGAAAATATTAAAATGCATTCGTCCCAGTGCCTTAGAGAATAATCAAACACCCCTAAAGCCCACATAGAAGAGAAGATTTAACTCTGCTCGCCTTTTAACGTTCACGTGTTTCTATTTAAAACAGAGGTTTTCTATTTGTGGTGCTATATTTCAAGGATCAGGAAGACAGAACCCCCACCTCCCTTCCCCTCCAAATAAAAACTGCTTCAGTTCTTGATTTTGAAAAATGTTGTTACAAATTTATTTCCGAATATCTAATATTTCTTAATTGTAAATTTGTTCTATTGCTTTTATGTTTAAAAATTGTCTTGCATGGGGAGTTGTGACAAAATATTCTTAGTTTAGCTTATTTTATATTTGTATTCTGCATTTTAAAAAGCGAATTAGGTAGTAGACTACAGGCATATCTGTTCCTCAATCTTGCTCCTCCCTACATTTCTTGCCCCACCAGTGGCCGAGATGTTCTGCTCTCGAAACTGGTAGACGGGAGGTGCTGGGTTCAAAACCCATCACTGCTGTCGACGTAATCGTTTGGAGTTCTCCCTGGTTTTCTTCGAACCTTGGATTTCCTTGTGTAAATACGTGTTAGGTTTCCTTAGAAAGACCCCCGCGGGGCACTCCCCCCCCCCTTAGGGCCTATATCCCTCGTGTTGATATTTGGCCGTCATAAACGCAACCAACCAACCAACCCTATATTTTTTTCTGCTCGCGTTCAAATCTTAGTATTTCAATTTTCAAGCTATATATATATATTACTCTTTTAGTGGTAGTTTTCCGCATTCTCCGGCGTAGACCCATGAGTGTAAGTAATTTTTGAAAAACTTTATAATTTTGTGAAAAGTAATAATTTAATAACTTAATACATCATAAAATTAACTTAGTCCCCAAACTTGATAAATGGATTTGTACAATACTGACACACGTTCTATGTTCTAATCAAATTTTTTCTTTTATAAAGTAATACCAAATTTTGTGTGCAGAACTGTATTTTAAACATTTTTCATTTATCCAAAATATTCTCTGGTGGTGCTGAAAAATATAATGACACAATCGTCATAGTTATGATGCTATTATATCATATCCAGACACTTAAATGTCTGAATTTCTAAATGTCTTAATTTCAGACATATAATCACAATTAAGACATATTTTCCCGTTCATTTACATCATGATCATAGTAAGACACTTATGTGTCTTAAAGTAAGACATTTATTATATCTGAATTTTCAGATTCAGACACTTAAGTGTCTGAAATTCTTTTTCAGTCACATATGTGTCTGAATTTAAGACGTCTCTATTTGCAGTGTATTTATTATTTAATTTTAATTATCTAAAAAAACCCAATAATATATAATTAAGAATTTTTAATTTTCAATTATGCCGTAAAGAATAATTATTTTGATGTTGTTTCTGAATTAAAACTTTTTAAGTAACATAAAAATAAAAACAAACTAAAAAAATCATATGAAGAAGAATTTATTAAAATAATCCTATTTTATATGTGATATTTTATTTAAAATGCACTTAATTTCAGAGAATCTATTTAAAAAATAAAAAATATTGTCTTTAAAAGTGCCAGATTAATTAAACATACAAGGAAAACATTTTCAGTTTTTCAGTTAGTTCCCGAAAAATTATACATTTTAATTTCATTTCTATATAATATTCAGTATCATTTTAATAGGATGATTTAGAATGTTTAAATATTGAATACTTCGATTTTTATTATTTAGCATCGATTATTATCTTTGTTCTTTTGACTGTTCAAATATTTATATGAGGAAAAGTTTCGTTTAACTATATCTTTTCTTTAAACTTCCTTAAAATATTAATTTTTGATTAAAAAGGAAAATCTTGTATTGAAAATTTTAACTTTATTTAAAAAAATGGGTAATTATATAGTCTGAAATTTAATTAAAAGATCCATAATGAAATTTAATATCCTATAAAAAGTACTTTAATTCATGCATATTTGATTAAAAAAGAAAGTGATGTTCTCTGTTGATATTCTTTGTTGATATTTTAATCGTATATTCAACTTTAAAGCCTTACAAAAACTGCAAATTTTTTATGTATTCAATGATGTGTATCAAAAACTTTTAATTAAAAAATGCAGTTCTGTTAATGAAAGTATGACATTTTATGAGTTTAAAACATCTTAGGAATTTACTTTTATATTACGACTTAAAACGTGTTGTGAAACAAATACACACACGCGTGCACACGCATACACGGAGAAATAGCAGGTTTCGGTTAGATTGGCGTATGACTGAATGAATATTCTGCCGCACGGTGGGTGATTTAAGGATTCTAGCAGGCCAAAATTATTTTTGGCGTCAATATAAACGCATCGCCATGAAATGGAAAAATGTTATTGTTATTCACTATTGAATGCTAGGTATTGCAAAATGTAGCGTATAGCAGTCATAATTTCGTTACATTCAAAAGTATTTCATTACATTACCGCCCATGGGGGAAAATCATTTGCGGTGGTTTTTAATGATGTTTCGTAATTTCAAACACTTTGAAATTCATATACATATCTATGAAGTGCACTACAAGATTATTGCTATAGAATATGGTATGGATAACATTTATCAATCATTTACAGGGAAACTAAAAGAATTATGATACATTAAGGTCTATGGAGAAAAATTGTTTGTGGTGTATTTTGTTCATGTTACACTATTTTAAAAAAGCATAAATTGATATATATCTCCGAGGTGCTCTATAAGATGCTTACTATTGAATATGATGTGCCATTCATCTTTCATATACAGGGGCACACAAAATAAATCAGCTATATTTTTCTCTGTATGAACAATAATTGATGGAAGTGCGTTTTCAGTTGTGGAACACTTTTTTTAAATTATAAAAATTGCATATTATTTAGTGTGTATAAAATCTATAAATCATATACAGGGCTGCACAAAACATCTGAAGTACACTTCTGTTTATTGACGGAAATTGCTAACGAGGAATTTTCAACTGTGCTATGCGTTCACTAACTGTTCTAAATTTTAGCATATTGTGAATTATATGATAAATCTATAGTTCATATACAGGGATATACAAAATTTTCAGCTATTTTTTCAGCTTTGGTTGAAATTGTGTTTTCAAACGTGTTATATGTTTTACAAATTATTACTTAGACATCGTTTTCACGTTATTAAGCTATGAAGTTTTATTATAGTAGTCCGAATGCGTTGAAAAATGTTTCATAATCTGCTTGACGCATGATTTTACATTCTTGTTGATAACTTTAATGATACTCTCTTAACAGTATGGAAGCTAAAGCTATAAAACTATTTTTGTATTATTATAACAAATCCTATTTTTTTTTCTAAAATTTAAGATACGGAGCAAACATTCGATAGCTTTAATGAAAATTGCTGTGTTGTATATTCTTTTGTATATTTATATTTATCTTTGCACAGAGGAACCTTATGTAAAGAATGGGAATCATAAGATATCATGAGAAAATGCCTATACTATGTTTTGCATTGTATCTAATTAATCTAATTTGGAGAATTTATCTGGATCAATTTTGTAACCACTCAAAATTTGCAGCCAAGTAATCTATTTTAAATCATTTTGTCCTGTGACATCTACATACAACTGGCAATGATTGACCAAATTTGGTCAAACATTTCGCTCTTGCAAAACTTCATGTACTCTTCATTGTAATTTTCCTCTGTAAACAAAATATTTTCAACCAAATTCACATTTTCGTTAAATTTTATATCTTGGTGCCGTTGCATAATGGTGCAAAAATTTATTTGACTAATTTAAATTCTGCTGTATTTGGTAAAAAAAAATGGTACTTGAACTAAAATTTTAAAAAAATATTTAGACTTGATAAGGTAAAAACAATTCTAAAAACTGGGAGGCACCTAAGGACAGACAAATTAAATTGTAACGAAAAGGTAATAATCAAAAATATTTAATCATATCAAAAATTGTGGTTAATCTTGCTTTATCATATAGCTTTTTCTGTATTAAAACTGAAAAATTGTAAAAAAAAAATACAGAGTTTTTTGCGACATTAAATATGAAATAACGGCCGATATGTGCAAACTTTAGGCACATAAATGCTATAAAATAAAGTCCATATTTTGTTGGGAAGCGTCCATAATCGAGCAGTATATTTTATTTCGCTTCAAGTAACAGATTAAAGAACTATACTCAAATTGATTGATTCATTCCCAACTAAGAAGCATCAACTTTGCGCTAGTCTGTGGACCATACAATTATATTTACCGTATTTTCGGGTGTATAGCCCGCGGATCAAACAATCGTTTTTCGACCCAGAAATTTTTTAAAATAAAATGTAACTTTTTAGATCGCGGTAAATATTGGTCTTCAAATACTTAATAAAATTCCTGGGTCCAAACTGAATTATTTGATCTGCGGGCTATACACCGGAAATTACGGTATATCAAAACCAATAGCAGGGTACTACGCCCTAATTATTGAGCTATAACAGGCAAAAAATAAATTATGCCAGGATAAACTTTTAAAAATCGACTTTTGGCCAGCTAGAATCGGAAAATCACCCACCCACCGTGCGCCTTTGAGATGCCATCATCTGTAGAAAATAACACAGTCAAAAATTATATGCAGTCGAAGATCATATTAGATAGACTAGCAGTGATCACTAATGAGAAGTTATATAGTCGCAAGTCATCATGGATTGATAGACAATGATCTCTACTGAGAAGTTATGCAGTCGAAAGTAGTAGAGTGGCAGGTAATGATCAACCATTACTAATTTCTCCGAAAGAATAAGACATCACTAAGCGTGAATAGTTATTTATTAATAAACAGAATATATCAACAATTCCCAGGTTCTATAGTCGGTCAAAACGCCTTACGGCGAAGCTTTAAATTGAGGTTTTGGAATAAGATATTATTGATATACTCGTTTTACATTAAAGTGAATTTAAATAGGAATAAATGATAGATATTATTAAAGTAGGGAAAGATTGAATACGCCGAAAAATAGAATAATTTAAGGAATACCGCAAATAAAATTTTTATGAAACATATATATAATATATATATTCTATCTATTTGAATTCCTTTCTTTAAAAATGTTTTGGCTCGATACCTCTTAAACTTGGATCAGTATTAACCGGAATTTAACGGAAGTTACGTTAAAGATTGGCAAGTATGACCTACTGAAAATTAATCATAGCAATTGTAGAATATTGGTGTTTATCCGATAAATAAATGTCCCACAGCATTAATTCCAACTTCTTTATTACATTATGATTGTTCAGCACTCTCACAAATGGTGTTAGTTTGAAAATATTATAATTCAAATGGATGTTCTTCTCCCGATCTCATAATCACATTTCAACAGTTAAAATCACTGAAAAAAGTTCGAAAGCGATTTGGTTTTACTTTTCGCGGAAAGAATGCTCCAGGAAAAGACGATAGAAAAATATTCGAAGGGAAATTTAAAAAGGGAAATTTAGAAGGGAAGTTTGAACTCGCGCAACGCAACGCAAAAAAACAAAAAAAAAAAAAAAAAAACAAAAAAAAACGCGTAGCTTATTGAAAAGAGAAAGAATTTAATAATATTTGAAGAGAAATATAGAAGAATTAAAAGGGGAAAAAATTAGAATATTCTTTAGTTAGGCTAATAATTAAAATACTGTACACGCACGCACTTACGCCCCCCCACACACACACATACACACGCACATATATACATATGAAGAATCATTTATAAAAATGTATTATTATTTAACAATCCGCCTATCAGGCGGGTTCGATGGACCCGGCAGGTATATTCAAAATATTTATTTCAACCAGAAATTCCCTTAAAATAAATTAAATATACAAGCCGGACCGGACAGTGATAAGCTAAATAAATCAGTTAAATAGCTTTAAATAAAACTTCTGGTGTACAATATTTTTATAAAAGTTGAGTAAAATTTCCGGTAGTTCTAGGATTAAAACATGTATTTTGCTTTAGAAAAAAATAACAGATTTCAAATATATCATATAATTTACAAAGGGGATTGCAGGTAATTTCAGAACATGCATTTAATAATTATCTTTAGAGAAAATCAAAAATTATTAGGTTAAAACAAAAATTGTAAATGCTTGAGGATCTGTTTGAAATAGTCTTAGCTAGAAAACCAAAAGTACATTTAAATTGAAACATTTAAACGTTCGAAATATGCATTTAAACCTTTGTATCATCACCTTCCATATCTGCAAACTATTTCCTTCATATTACTTGATGTGTATAAATTCTGTAGATATTATACAGGGCAGCACAAAACATCTCAAGTACATTTCCGCGTCTATTGACGGAAATTGCTCAAGAGGTATTTTCAACTGCGCTATGCGATTCATAACTTAACTAAATTTTAGCATACTGTGTAGTATATATAAATTAAACTTTGTGCGAATTGTAATAAAAAAGCTAAAATCTTTAACAACGGTTTTACGCACAAATAACGTACAGAACGACAAAAAAAATCCCCATATGATCGTTTCGAGGATTCCTGGATCCCCTTCCTCAGTGAGAAAGAAAAAAAAAAGAATTAAACACATTCTTTTTCACCTTACACAACGAGGCTAACGGAAAGACAGGCTACCGCGGTGCATTCCACGTACCTTGTTTTACAAACCGCTGGAGTCACGTGACTCTCGAATGCACCAATGAAGGCTTTCAAAAAGAGCATCACGTCATTGTAGTGGTCTGTAAAAAAAGATACGTGGAATGCACCGCGGTAGCCTGTATTTCTCGTTAGCCTCGTATCCTAAAGAAATGACGTAACTGACCAGAACTAACTGAAAAATAGTCACTGCGCGGGATCCCTCCACACTGGTAAAAGAAAAGGGGTGCTGGTCGTATCATTTACCAAGGAGGAAGTATGTTTATGAATATAGTGATAATCCCCCCCCCCCCTTTTCTTTCACCAGTGTGGAGGGATCCTGCGCAGTGACTATTTTTCAGTTAGTTCTGGTCAATTACGTCATTTGTTTAGGATATATAAATTCGTTTCCGCTTTTTCAATCAGTTCATAAGCCAGTACTCGGGGCTATAACCGAGGGGTTCTTCGTACACATTTTAAATCTTTTTTTTTTCTTTCTCACGCAGGAAGGTGATCCAGGAATCCTCGAAATGATCGTATGGGATTTTTTTTGTCGTTCTGTACGTTATTTGTGCGTAAAATCGTTGTTAAAGATTTTAGGTTTTTTATGCAGTATGTATACAAGTTTTATACATCATATGCAGGACTGCATAAATAAATTCTGATATTTTCCCGACTGTTGGCGGTAATTCTTGAAATTAAATTTTTTAAATGTTTTATGTGTTTTCCAAATTGTCTACTTAGACATCATCTTTCACGTTATTAAACGGCGGAGTTTTTTTAAAGTATTCTGGATGTGTTGGAAAGTTTAATAATCTATGCTTGGAGCAGGATTTTTCATTCTTATTTTCTTTTTTCAAACAGATGTTTTTCTCTTTAAATTTAAAATAGGAGCCGATTTTTCGAACAACAAATTTCTGATTAAACTTTAAAAATACTAGGGGATCCAACCCAGCCTAACAGGGTTACAGAATATAGTAGTACAAACCCATTTTTTATTAATTGTAGAAAAGTAGTAATTTCTTTTCTACATGTATTTATTCATTTTATTTATTTATTTATTTTCCCACTATCAACACTAAAAATCATTTTTATGTATAACATATTATTAAAGTATCCAGGTAAAGTTTTGAAATTAATTAAAAACGTAAGTGCAGTAGAGCGCCGATTATCGGAACTCCAATTAACCGATTTTCCAATTGTCCGAACAGCATATTTCGCTCAAAAAATTTTTTTTTAAACCGAACTTTTATTTATTCGAATAGCCTATTTTTCCCAATAAATTTTTCTAATGATGATGAGATTGTGGATGATATTTAGGAAGAAAAAAAAAATGATAAATTAAAGAAATGAAAACGAATGCTCTGAAAATGTCCGTCACATAACGAAGCCTTTGAATGTTTGGAAAAAGCTATGAAAAGGCTCGAACGGCAGAAGAACTCTGATTCTATTCAACTAACATATTTAAGAAGAATTAGAGATATGGAAGTATTGGAAAGAACGTCTTCTTTGAAGTAAGCAACAATCAAAAGCTTTTTTTTGTTTAAATTATAATCTCTGGAGCTCAGAAAATGAGAAAAAGAGAAAAAGATAATTTTTAATGATAAAAAAGTAAACAAAATAAACAGTTTTTAAACACGCTAGTGCTAACTGGTGCTACCAGCCATAAGCCTGGATAAAGTTTGAAAGTTTTAGTATGGTCAGGAACACCCCTTAAGTTGTCTGTCAATATTTATCCGAACTTTTGCTTATCCAAACTAGGGTCGGTCCCGACTTGTTCGGATGTTCGGCGCTCTACTGTACTTTCGTATTGGCCTCGTGTCAGAGTCAATAAACAAAGAAATCACCATAGATCGTCATTTACAGCAGGAATTTTTATTCTGATAATTTTAAAGCGCTTAGTTGAAGTATGAGTTTTAAATTTGTGTTCTATTTTTTATAACTATTATTCATTTATTCATGAAGTTTTAATTTCCTTATGGAATATAGGCTAGAAACGAATTCCGAACTATTTATATTAATTGCAAACGGATTTATGTTTCGTAATCGTCTGCCCACGCCAGAGATAAATTAAAAAAAAAAAAACATTCAAGCTTGAAAATTGTTTAAAAAACCACAGAAAAATTTAGTAAACTACAATACAGTTTTCAAACGAATTGCGATATAGCTTTCAAACGAATTGCGATTGAAATTACATTTTTTTCCTATGCGACGGTATAAAAAATTGAAAATGTGCGATGTTTACAAGCTAAAAAAACTGCAGAAAAAGTTAAATTTAATCTTCTTCCGTTGCCAACATCAAAATGACGTCGGTGTTATGAATGGACACGTTTATCCTTTATAATATAGACTAGAATATTACTATGTATGTTTAATCCTGTTGTAATTCGATATTGATTAATCCTAATGAACTTTATCCAGTTACACATAGCTGCCAACCTTCTACTAATCTTCCGTAATGTCTGGTTTAATTTAACCCAGGTTAACCACGTTTCGAACCAGAAAATTTATTTCATGAATGCTTGTTTATTTAATTCCATGTTTCTACGTGGAACATATTTAATTTCATTTCTTAAAAAAATTTCTGGTTCGAAACCTATTAAACCAGGGTCAAATTAACGCAAGTATTACGGAAGATTAGTTTGAGATTGGCACAAACGATTTTACATGAAAAGTCTGAAAAATCACAGGCGCTTGGAATTTGGAAGATGAGTTATTTTCTCAATTACTTGTCGTCATATTTTAGCTAATTTAACTTAAACTTTATTTACCTTTAACTTTAACTTATAATTTTAACTTTAATAAATTTTTACTTAGGCTAGCGTATGGAAATATGCTAGCATAAGTAAAAATTTATGTTAAACATATTTTCCAATGAAATAATTTACAATAACTTTTAAATGATGCCTCTCATTTTTCAATTATGACGACAATTTAAACATTTATTAAAAGTGAAACAGCACCGAAAACTGGCGATTTGAAGCAATTAAAATAATAAAACTTTGTAAAAAATCACCATAAAATAAAACAATACACAGGACGCGTTTCGAGCTAAAAACTCGAAACGGGGTTTTTCTTTTCTTTTTATTTTGTTTAAAAAAAAATTATCTTTTGGTTTTTTTCTTGTTTTATTCTTTTATATTTCTTTATTTATTATTATTATTTATATTTTTTAATTTACTTCTTTTATTTTATTTTAATTTGTTTATTTCCATTTTTTCCCTATCAATTTCTCTTCTATCTGTTTGGCAACACCTTTCTCTTCTGCATGGTCCTCTTTCAGCTGGCGCCATCTGTCGCATTCTTTGCAACATTCTTTAACTTCAATTCATTTTTGACCTTGTTCGCTTGCGGACACGTCTTTGCTGTAGCTGATGACGAGCTATTATGTTTTTTATCTCGAAATGCGTCCTGTGTATTGTTTTATTTTATGGTGATTTTTTATAAAGTTTTATTATTTTAATTTATTAAAAGTATTTGTAACGTATTTTTATTAACTCAAATATGTTTTTTAAATTATTTTTTTAAATCTTATCTGTTTTAATATATTTTCTTTCCTTATTGTTAAAATATCCGCCATCGAATAAAAAAGAAATATTAAATTTTATTGAATTCCTCAAAAAGAAATTATTAAACTTTAGGGAACATATGTGTTATTATCCCACCCTCCGCCATCTTGGATTTTTTTTGGCGAAAAAACCCCTTTTCCGCCAAGTAGTAAATGTCGCCAAGTACCCGTTTATACGCATGTTTGACTCAACGAAAATAAAATGTAAATAATAAACAAAATTTGCTAAACTGGCAATCAATAATCCTTGTATGAGCGTTTCGCGCACATTTAACGGAAAAAAACATCGCCGAATTCAGCATTTTTCGCGATATAGCATTCTCAAAATTCAGTAGTTCTCGTTTTGTAGCAATCTCAAAATGTAAAATCTCTTAAAGCAACAAAATACACATAAAATTATCAACATACCTTAACAGACATCTGCTTTCTTGAACCCTACAGCACAAAATATAACACCGCCGTCATTTTCCGAAATAGGCTTAATACGCATTGACACGCTATAAACAAACCTCCCTTTCATGTCAAAACTTTCTCATATTTCTTAATTACTTCAGCAAGAGCGTTTAAACGGACTACAGAAACTATAGTCAATGAAATACATCCAATAAATTTAACATAAAAATAAAAAGACAGACATAGAACACGATATCAAAGAGTATCTGGTACAAGAGTCAAGCAACCATCAGCAACGACAACCGGCAGTGAAATGAATGTTCACGCTCTCGCGTCGTAAAAAAGGGGGTTGCCATAATAAGTTACTAGACGCCAAACGCCGGGGTTGCCTGAGCGATAAAAATCGCCAAATACTCAACATCGCGGAGGCTGGGATAATAACACATCTTAGCCAACTTTAGTAACTTATTAAATTTTATACAACTCATTATTCATTTAATTCGAAAATTTTAACTTCGTATTAAAGTATGTTTTCGATACTTTTATGTAATTTAATTCTTTATTTTTATTTCTGTTTTTAAAAATCGATTTGTTTAAATATTAATTTTCTTTTAAAATGTTACAATATTTTTTACTAAATAAAAAGTATTAAATTTAATTGTGTGCTTAAATAGACTTAAAAAATGTTCTGAGTGTATTAGAAAATAATATGCATTTAACTAAAGATAGATATTTTATTAAATATTTCTGCTATGCAATCCTTTTAAAATATTCTTATTTGATTAAAATTTAATTATGTGACTAAATAGACTTAAAAAATGAAAAGAAACCTCAATCAAACAAAACTGTTTAAAATTCTAGAAACAAACTGTTTGTTCTCTCTTTTCAAAGAACATGTGATATGCACTCTGCTAAAAATTTCTAAATATATTCTTGTATGATTAAAAAATTAACACTGTGTTTCATTACATTTGTAACTATGTGGCTAAATAGATTTTAAAAGTCTTCTTAGCATTTTTTCTAAATTAATATGAACCCAATATCTTTCGTTAAAATTAAATATATTTTTTAAATGTTGTCCTAAAACCGTATGAAGAATGCAATATTGTTTGAACGAAAAGCTATTCACTAGTCTTTTAAAAAATTTATATTTTGAAGTAACTTGTAATTTAAAATTTTCTGTAATAGTTGTAAAAAATGTAAGGAGTGCCTGCAAAATTAGAGAGGATTATTTCACTTGAATTAAGGCAGATATAATCGCAAATACATAACAAATTAAAAAATCATGCATTTAAAATTAAATATTAAACAAAATCTCGAGGATTAGAAATCAAACGAATGCTTTATAAATCTGCTTTACCGTACACACCTAAGAAAGGATTAATTAGAGAAAAACAAAATTTATAAAGCAGTTTATGTTAAGCTTTGCATTTTCTCCGAATTATTTTTCTCTAAAATAAAGGTTTTTATAAACATAAAGTTGAAATGTTAACATTGTTTAATGAAAAAAAAATGTTGTACATTTAATTTAATTTTTTAATACATAAATTTTTACAGGGTTATAAAATTGAATTTTCCAAAATGTTATAGTTGAATTAAGTTCCCATCAAACATTAACATACAAATATTTTCTGACATTTAAGAAGTAAAACATTTTCAGCATAGGCAAAACATATTTGTAAAATAAAGTATAAGTACATGATAGAATGAAACAATAAGCCTTTGCAAAATAGCCCCAAAAAAAGTTTCAATGAACTTCAAAGTTTCTGGATTTAAAACTTAGAAAAAATAATGTTTAATAAAAATTTTATGGAAAACGTAATGAAACATTGCTGCAAAAAATTCATATTATTTATAGCAATGACATATAGTGCATGTTAAATGATATGCTATAAGTGAAATTTAATGTGAAACAGAAAGAAATTTTTTTTAAAGTAGAACAAGGAAAATAAAGAAAAATATATCAATGATAAACATTTTAAATTATGGTGATACTAAATAAAACATAAAATTACAAGAAAAAAGTCCTTCCGGCCAGTGCCGGGAGGAAGAGGTAGCTTTCATAATCCTTATTTTAAAAAAAGCCAACTTATATCATGCAAACACACGAAGCTCAATTTAGTGGAAACCGAATATAGGAGATTCAATACTAATTTTTATCAATATAATGAATGAGAATTTCGCGAAATTAGTCAGCTTTATCCAAGCTACTTTTCTTTAAAGTAACTTATATTTGGCTGCCAAATTCGGCAATTTCTTAAAGTGCCTGTCATTTTAAGACAACATGGTGGTTGAGGCTAAGCAGTGAACTTGGTCGAGACCTTAGTAATTGCTGTGCACATGCTCACTCACATCGGAATCGGTTAATATATAGGAGTGCTGTCGCATGCAAAAAATCAGATTTTTCAAAATGTCACCCACAATAGAAATTGAAACTGCTATATCTGAGCCATTTTTTAAGGTAAAGACAAACAAAAAATGCTCCTGAATCCTTATATCAAGATCAAATACTTAAGAAAGAAACCTTTTTCAATTTCTAATTTTTTTGCACTCACTTTAAATATATATATATATTTTTAATTTAATGGCCGCCATTTTGAAACAAGATGGCTGATGAATCTGTCCAGCGAACTTGGTCGAGGTGTTGATGTATACTATCCACATGCCTTCTTACATCGAAATAGGCGAATACGTGTGTTATCGCGTGACAAATACAAGATCGTTTCAAAATGTTAGCCATGCTAGAAATTCAAAGTGCTATAAATCAACCATTTTTTAAGATATCAACAAAAGAACAAATTTTCAGAAACAAAAACTGCTCCGGAATCTTTGTATCAAGGCCAAACACATAAAAAAAATCTTTTTCATTTTCCAATTTTTTAATATCTCATTTTGAATTTTAAATTTAATTTTTTTAAATGGCAACCCTTTTGAAACAAGATGGCGAATGAAGCTGGCCAACGAACTCGGTCGAGACATTGGTATGTACTATGTACAGACCAAGTTACATCCAAATAGGTTCATAAATACGCCTGTTATCGCGTGACAAAAATCAGGTCGTTTTAAAATGTCAGCCACAAGAGAAATTCAAAATGCTATTACTCAGCCATTTTTTTTAGATATAGACGAAAGAAAAACTGTTCCGGAATCTTTGTATTAAGGTCAAACACATACAAAAAAAAAATCTTTTTCATTTTCCAATTTTTTGGTATCTCATTCAAATTTTTTTATTATTTAATTTTTTAAAATGGCCGCCATTTTGAAACAAGATGGCGGATGAAGCTGGCCAACGAACTCGGTCGAGATATTTGTATGTACTATGTACACACCAAGGTACATCCAAGTTGGTTCATAAATACGCCTGTTATTACGTGAGAAAAATCAGGATGTTTCAAAATGTCAGCCACGCTAGAAATTCAAAATGCTATAACTCAGCCATTTCTTAAGATATAGACGAAACAAAAACTGATCCCGAATCTTTTTATCAAGGTCAAACACATAAGAAGAAAATATTTTTTCAATTTTCAATTTTTGGTACCACAATTCAAATTTAAATTTTTCTTAAAAATTTAAATGGCCGCCATTTTTAAACAAGATGGCGGGTGAAGCTGGCCAACGAACCCAGTCGAGACATTGGTATGTACTATGCATAAACGAAGTTACATCCAAATCGGTTCATAAATACGCCTTTTATCGCGTGACAAAATTCAGGACGTTTCAAAATGTCAGCCACGCTAGAATTTCAAAATGCTATAACTCAGCCATTTTTTAAGATATAGACGAAACAAAAACTGCTCCGAAATCTTTGTATAAAGGTAAAATACATAAGAAAAAAATATTTTTCCATTTTCAATTTTTTGGTACCACATTTCAAATTTTAAATTTTTTTAAAAATTTTAAATGGCCGCCATTTTGAAACAAAATGGCGGATGAAGCTGGCCAACAAACTCGGTCGAGAGATTCGTATGTACTATGTACACACCGAATTACATCCAAATCGGTTCATAAATACGCCTTTTATCGCGTGACAAAATTCAGGACGTTTCAAAATGTCAGCCACGCTAGAAATTCAAATGCTATAACTCAGCCATTTTTTAAGATATAGACGAAACAAAAACTGCTCCGGAATCTTTGTATAAAGGTCAAATACATAAGAAAAAAATATCTTTCCATTTTTAATTTTTTGGTACCACATTTCAAGTTTTAAATTTTTTTTAAAATTTTAAATGGCCGCCATTTTGAAACAAAACGGCGGATGAAGCTGGCCAACGAACTCGGTCGAGACATTGGTATCTACTATGTACACACCGAATTACATCGAAATCGGTTCATAATTACGGGAGTTACAGTGTGACATAGGTCAGATATATATATATATATATATATATATATATATATATATATATATCAATTTTGAACGGAGGGTGGTTTCGGGGTCTGGGGGTCATGATCGATGAAAATATACCAAAATTTTTTGAAATCGCTTTCCTCCGAACGGCTGCAATAGGTAGCTTTTTTGTAAAGAAAGCTACCTAAAAGATACATACACGCTTTTGAAGATTTATATTATTGGTGGGACAGTTCTGAGCGTACTGCCAAGCATGTGTATAGCCTTTTCATTATTTATATTTGACTCCTTTGGATGAGGCAATCTGCTCAGAAAGTATATATCTATTCTGCATTTTTATTTCGTTTTTCACATACAAAAATATCCTGATATTTATTTATTTTACCTTTGTAGAGTCTACTCCTAAAGAAGTGCAGTAGAATACAGGCTATTTATTCATATTTCGGGCACGATGTACCTCCTAATGTGAATATGTTGTGTTCTATAACTTTAAAAAAATTATCAAAGCAATATTTCATATGAATGTTTCGGATATTCCTTTACTAAACACACACATACATAAGTCAATACGTCAGAAATACATGCACGGACTAGAGTCCTGCATCGGGTCGGGTTAACGTTAATTTTGTTATGTGGGTCAGGTTCGTGGTCAGATTGACTTTAAATGCTTCGAGTTAGGTTTTGAGTCTTTCAGTTTAGGTTGACCGATTTTTCAAAATAAGGTTGAACGACGATCTTTCTAAAGAAGGCTGAATATTTTTCAATTGAAATAAACTATACATTCTAAAAACCAACACTCTTATTTGAGAATGTCTTTTTTTTTAGAATCTAATGATAATGAACGCTTTTCGAACGATTCATGAGTATCTCTGGATAGATTAGTGTATATTTTCGTAGACTAAGAAATATTCGTCTAGTTTTATAGCATTTTGCACATGATTTTAGCATCCGTTAATTGATTAAAACTGACTTCTCCCGTAAATTAATAAAATTTATGTGCCACTTTGTAAAAAGTTTGGATGTTCCAATTAACTGTATCATAATTTTTTTAAATTCAGCAATGCAAGCTATTCTCTGCCGGGTGTGGGTTAGTAACCTGAAGTAAATATATTGAACGTCTTTAGATGTAATCCGTGCTGAAGATGCATTGATGATTTATTAACATTAATGTGAACATAGGAGAGAGTAGCCATATTTGGAAAGACGCTTAAAATGGACCACTGCAATTCTTCCGTTAATTACAGAAAGAGACACCATCTACCGCTGAATATCTACTGACCAGAATGACGTCATTTATGATTAAAGAAAGCACCCGCCGCCTTCCAGTTTAGCTATTTTCAGACATTTTTTAAAAAAACTAAAATTAGGTGTTTTGATCTAATTTTTTCATACTAAACGTAAGAGAATACTTTAAAAGTAATGTAAGTTGTTATATTTTCATATTTATATCTAAATTCATGTGTTTATTGCGCATATGTTTCACGCGGATTTGTTTGCTATCGTTTTTGTTCTTAGTCTTGAGGTTATCTGCTTTAAAACATAGCGTAATTGCCTTAATTGGACCAATTTCAGTGGCTTAAATTGGACCACATATACTATTGTAAATTTGAAAAGTAAGTAATAAATTTCGAGGGTTGTACGCTTTGGACACTATTTATTTTTAAAATTTTATAATAAATTACTATGTCCATGCATTCTTTTAAATATTTTAATTATGTTTTTTTTTTTTATATATGGATCAAAGAATCTACCCAAAGTAACCTTAGAAATGTTATCTCCCTTGCCAAAATCTGTTAAGGCAAAGTGCAGCAGGAACCGTGTTAACCCTTAAATGCCGAATTTTTCAAAAATCATTGTAATAATGTTTTTCGGCTTTCATTTTTTAAATAAATCATGGGAAAAATACTTAAAAAAATCATATTTTGTCTCAAGTATGGTTTACGGCTAAAAAACAGTTTGTTACTAATCGGCAATACTGGTCTTTATTTGAAATAATAATTTTCCTACATAAAATTCTATAATATTAAACACACAAAAATTTTAGGAACTATAATAATAAATAAATTTTACTTGCTCACTGCACAACAAAATAGGGTATTTCGCAAGCTTCCAAACAAAACAAAAAGAACAAGTAGCAACAATTGAAAAAAAAAACTATCTTTATTCTTAAACAGCACAAGTGTTGCCATCTACATGTTGAAAATCGATTTAATAATATTTTCAGAATGTATTTTATTGGCAACGTTAGGCATTATAGCTTCAATATTATTCTAATGGTATTTTAGAGCCTAAATTGGGTATGTTGCCGAAAAGCAATACCAGGCATTTAAGGGTTAATATCTTCGCTATATAAAGTAAAACTTGAAATGAAAAAAAAAACGGCAAAAGGAAGCTATCAAAACACAAAAGCAATTGGAACATCAAGTTTTAAAAATTGTCCTAATTCAATTGGAAAGAAAATTATGCAAGGGAAGAACTATAGACATTAGGCAAAGAAAACTTCTGTTGGAAAAAAAAGTCTAATAATTCAGAATCTAAAAATAAAAACTAAGACAGTGCTTATTGGTTTTGCCTATTTTGTAATAAAAAAATAGTAGAAAAGATTCAGTGTTCATATTGTCATATATGGTTCCATGTTGCGTGCGCTGGAATGAAAAATGAACAAATGAAATTCATGTGTAAGCCTTACATAACTTCTTACATGATATTCAAGTAACTGGCAATTAGTTTCATAATTTCTATTCTTAATTACTTATAACTTTGATTTATATTTTGAATACATTTCGATTTAAAACAAACACTCTTACTGTCAGTCATTTGATTTCATTATATTTCATTGCTGTTGTTTTGTTTGATTGTTTCATTAATTATAAATTTGTTTCTAATAAAATTAGTTATATTCCCTACTCATTAAATCAGGTTATTATTGTTTGTTCCAATTAAGTAGACTGGGGATCCAAATTAAGCGGCCAGTCGCTGAATTTGGACTACTTTCGACATTTTTTTTCAAATTAAAATAAAACTGAAGATTTTCAAAAAAAATTTTTTATAATGATTCATTTAGTTAGTAGATGCATATATTGAACACGTGTAGTGATATTTTGCAGATATTCCAAAAATGAAGTGAGTTATGCCTGAAAATAAGTGAGGTGGTCGAAATTCGGCTACTCTCCCCTAGATAAATACAGCATTCACTTTTGGGTGCTCAACGTGACACATTGCGGTACAGCGCCGATTTCAGTGAAACCTCCGTCCGTTTTGAAGCAGCATCGTTCGAGATCAGTACTCGATAGGATGAAATGAAATCTAGACACATGTCACAGACCTGCACACAAAATCAGTGGTTTGGAGTATCTTCTCGCTGGTAGGTTAATAGTTTGAGAGACAAATTCTAGGCTTTTAACGCTTTATAGCCTGAATTTTGACTAAAAAAATTTCTTCACCTGAATATTTTTTTACGTTTATGTGTCTAAGATATCCAGAACAACATGTATAATAATAATTTGGTTTTTAGATAATTTTTTTTAAATTAAAACCCATTTAATAAATTGGTAATTAGAGCTATTTTTACAAAACGTTTACAAGACTAATTAGATTAATTAACAAAAAATTGTGTTATGGAAATCTCACAATTTTTATAAGAACATTGTAAATAAATGTTTTGTGATGCTATCTGTAACAGAGAAGTGTTTTGTAGTTGCAACTTTTTCGTATAACATTTTTAATAGAATAAAAGCTACACCTAGGTAAATGCTTGAGAAAATAACCGCATTAAAAAATATTTACCTTCGACTGTCGCACCGTGCTTTCTAAATATGATTGAGAAAATTCTTTTGTATGAAAAGTGCAATCTACTTTTATTAGTAGACGAATTAAATAAATTGTACATTGGATTTTCATTAATTGTACTTAAAAGTACCGTCAGAATATAAGGGGTTAAATTTCTCCCTTTTCGGTAAGAATGCAAATGATGGAGAAAATTGAAGCATTACAGTTTTCCACCCTATGGTTGCTTCGTTCAAATGATTCTGAACCCCTTCCCCCAGAAGTTTCGGAAGTTCTGCCGCCACAGTCGGTCAAAGGGCACTTAATACAAAAAGAAAAACAACTCATTGTAGGAAAAAATAATGCAATTGGATGTATCATTTTGAAAAACCCTGTATATGAGGTAATTAACATAGACCTATGTATTAGACATCGTTACATAAAAAAGGTTAGGCAGGTAATTAATATTTCAAGTGTACTGGAAATAATCTACACATTAAATCGGTGTTCATCAGTAAATGAGTACTTCTAAGATAAATATATATTTTTTAATTTTGCCTTTCAGAGATTCAAAATCTAAATATGTAAAATTTTGAATACTAGATATTAATGTTCGTCTCATTGTATCTACCAAATTTCATCTTAAAATCACATTTATCCATTTAGTTAAAAGAAAAACAAACATTGCTTGAAATGCCTGGGAGAATTTTGAAAATGGGGAAGTTACACTTTATGTGAGAGAATTTAGCTTAGGAGATAATTTGGATTATGTTAATTGCAAAAATCTAGTCAACCTTTGAAAAATAATTCATTAATAAACATTATAAAAAGCATTCCCACTGTAATAAAAATCTGTTGTTTTTATAAAAAATAAAATAAAGCCAGGACACCAGTAAAATACTGTGTATTTTACGGACATAATTTACGTTTTTTACGTAAATACAGATAAAATGTGATAAAAATTCAGAAAGTTTGTAACAAATACGGATTATTTCCGGTAAATAAACAGTATTTTACTGGCATCCCGGCTGACTGTTTTTTTTTTTCTAGTAAAACCAGCAGTATTTTTTTTTCTTTACAGCGTAGTAACGCTACGTTCAAGACTAAAACTATATATCGGGATATGCACTATAGCTCCTGACATGAATTGAAATTTTTTTTATAACATGTAAACAAATAAATAATAGCATTTATTTTACATGTATTTTTACAAGTAAATTTCTAGTATAATTTAAAATAACATGTAACTATTAAAGTTATCCTTGCAGGAAGTTAACATGTGAAGAGAATGACTTTATCATACTTCCTTACTTTAGCTGCAAATTTCATGGATATAACTGCGCTCGCTCAAGCTGTTAGAATGCTCTAACAAATAAAATGAATAAAAAAAACTAAGCTATCACTTTTCACTCTGTTTATCTGTTAAAAGGCCAAGAAAATTATTTCTGATTTGAAAACACAGTATTTTTTTTTAATGTTATACAGTTTGATGAAGTGCAGTGCTATATTTGTGATATTAAAAAAAATGAAAAATAAATAATAAGTGAGCAAAATATTGTTACAACTTGTTATCTTCGTCTTTCAAGCTTGGTGAGGCCATCATTTTTTGGTTAACGTAAGTCCATATTAAAAAATAAATGCGTAAATTTACACATTAAAACAGGTACACTGATGACACAAAAGCGATTTGTCTATATGTTTAAAGTGGCAAGTAAATTGCAAAAGACACGCCTGGTGTGTCAATTTTAAAGTACACATTGTCTGTGAATTTTGTTGATAGCACATTAAGCTGATTAGTTGTGTAAAAAATTATCAGATAACTCTGAAATACATAGTTTAACGTGTAAATTGCACATGAGTACACATATGTATGTCTGTGTAACATACAAAAACGATAGATTTTGTGCACATAGTACATAACCTTATATTTTGGTATGTAAGTTTTGAACTAAATATTTTTATGGTCGGAAAGAACAAATTCATGTGCTTGGTGTGTTTGTTCTCTTTCCAGCATGGTTGTTTTAAAACCACAAAATAGAGTAACCTTAATTTACAAGAAACAGGATCATGTAATTATATTTACTGCATGGCATCTGTTACAATTGTTTTGAAGTCCTAAATTCGGATGCATAATTTATGCACGGAACCTGTATCTCTCTATTATATATATAAAAAAAAGTAACTAACGCTGTCACCGCCGCCTGTTTTGAATTTTTTGTGACCGGAAGTCTTTCTTCTTTAATATTAAGACAAATATTGTATACAAAAATATGAAAATCAGTGGTATTATAGAGAAATGTTTGATAAACACGCTAATGCAGACAGTTTCCAAATCGAAGAATTATTTTAAGAGATATTTAATGTTAAATTTGGCCAAAATCGTTCCATTAAAAAAGTTTTATAGGAGCAAAGACTATACATAGGAAATTAATCCTTTTTAGATCATTTTATACATTATAAGTTCCCGGTGTGCAGACTGCATTTATTTTTTTAATTTCACCTATTTTTGAGGTTTCATTTATATTTTAAATTCAAATTTTCAGCATTTCGAGAGATATTTTTTACAACTTTTAGAAAAGGATATTATTTTAAATTGTTGCCAAATTTAAAAACAACACAAAGAATAATATTTCCTTCAAATTAAATATTTATTTACACGTGACAGTTATAAACAGAAAAAAAACTTTCAAATGAGAATTAAATGATTACGTATTAAAAGCAGGAAAATATTGATAAATTGATAATTACAGTATTAATAAAAATTGCCAAACTATAATATTGCTAAACAATTTAAGTTTAAAAATATACTTGCAGGAGACATTTATTTCATACTTTGAAATAATCTTTTAAAACTAATCTATATATATACACTGCTCAAAACAATTAAAGGATATTGCAGTTTTAGGTGGATTTTGTATCTGGTAAACTGTTTAGCTGATTGATACATGATCGACAGACATAGTAGGTTATATGAGAATAAATTACACATTTTTGGCAGAAAAAAATGCATTTTTTGCGCATTTGTGTACTAAAGGAAAAAAACATAATTTGTGCATATGAGAAAAAAAGAATAAGAAAAGGTGTTTTCTTCAAAGAAAATCATTTTCACTAGGGGGTATGGTTTCCACGGGCGGCCAGCAACGTTGAACACCTTTGAGGCATGTACTCAATGAGGCTATTAATGACGAGTTGGGGTATTCTGCCCCACTCTTCCAGAAGAGCTCTTTCCAGTTCTTGGAGAGTTTGTGGGGGTTCTTGGCGGCCAGAAACTCGTCTTCCTAGAGCGTCCCAAACGTGCTCGATTGGATTCATGTCTGGAGAACACGCTGGCCATTCCATTCGAACGATTCCTTCCTCGAAAAGGAAATCCTCCACCAGGTTTGCACGATGTGGCCTGCAGTTATCGTCCATTAAAATGAAGTTATCTCCGATTGCTGCAGCGTAAGGGACTACAATAGGTCTGAGGATCTCATCCCTATATCGGCGACCAGTCAGAGCTCCATCTCGAATGATGTAGAGGTCAGTGCGCCCGCCAATGGAGATGCCACCATACACCAACACTCCTCCACCGCCAAATCTGACACTTTCGTGCACGAACGCAGGATTATTCCTACTGCCACGGTCCCTCCAGATGAAAATACCCTATTATCTGGATGCACAGAAAAACGGGACTCGTCAGAAAACATAATATTGCTCCATTCATTTCTCCTCCAGTTGACATGCTCGGTTGCCCACTCCCTGCGGTCGCGACAATGCCTTGATGTTAATCTAACACATACCATCGGTCGGCGAGCATACAGACCTACAGCATGGAGCCGGTTTCGGACAGTCTGAGTTGAAATCGTGGTGCCTGTAGGCGAGCGAAGGTGTTGTTGGAGAAGAGTAGCGTTCATGGTTCGGTGTCTTCGAGCTGTTAACGCTAAATACCGATCTTCATTGAGCGTTGTTGCCCATCTACGACCTTACCCTAGTCTTCGGCCTGCACATCCACTCTCCAAAAAACGGTTCCAGATCCTGGAAATGACACTTTGTGACACTCCAATGGCTTGCGCTACTTCGGCTTGAGTTTGGCCCCCTTCTAACTTACCAACAATTCTCAAAGCTACTGAATCTGTCAATTGACTTCGCTGAGACATCGTACTCATCGAAACAAAGCAATCACTGAATGCCGATCATCCTTGTCTTCATTCTCTTTTATCCAGTTGAAAGTCAAATTTCATTCGCTGCCGCTGAAGCGACGTTTTTGACGTCGAACTCAAAATTTGCATACTCCACAGTTTGAAAACCAGAAAAATTTGCATTTGTGATTCTCTTCTTCTATTTTCGGCAAAAAAAATTTCGGTTA
This sequence comes from Maratus speciosus, assembly GCA_963932465.1. NCBI lineage: Eukaryota > Metazoa > Arthropoda > Arachnida > Araneae > Salticidae > Maratus > Maratus speciosus. The sequence continues at coordinate 363,181,994 of OZ010798.1, forward strand.
TATCTTTATTTTATATAAAACTTCAAATATCCTTTAATTGTTTTGAGCAGTGTATATTGCGCTATAGTATCAATGAAACGCATCTCATTGGTTATTGAACAGTATGTAATGCATCTCCATACCTATAAGGGGAATTACCATAGGGGGACCCTGTTCTGTCGCCAAATACCACCAAGGTGGTCGCCAACTTGGCGATAAATGGCAAATTTGGCGACCAAAATTAATAGCCACAAGTGACGCCAACTTGGCGATATCTCTAATATTTCGCCAAATCCCCGTAGACTTCCATTGTAAACCAGAAGGGTTCACTTGCTTACAGAAAATCAACATGTTTAGGTATTTTCAACCAATCCAGATGTTATTGAAGCGGCTACAAGAGTCGCATTGCTCTCGTGTTGAGAATTCGAAGATAGCGCAAATAATATTTCCTTTCTAACAACAAAAGTATTTTCATGTGAATATTAAAAAGGGAAAGAAAACTTTGGTGGAAATTACGTCAGATTTAAAACGATACATTTAAGCGATACATTTTAAAGTCGATCAAATTAGCGTGCTTTAGAGTTTGCGATGTCTGAACGAGGGCTGGCGAGCATAGTTTGTAGGGGGCAGAGCCTCCTAGTAATCTAAATAAACACACTGTAAAATAAAATACAGAAATTGTGACGCCAATAACGTTTACTCATGTTGTCTTCTATCAATTTCAGTCACAAGTTTTCAAAGATACATCAACATCAACAGGGGAAATTCTTTATTTAATTCAATCTACAGTAAACAAGTAATACTTACCGAAACAGGGTAAGAACTGAGAAACTGCAACTTTCAAAAGCAGCACTTGGACCATTCAACTACTATTACACAAGCCAAGTTTTCAAGTATCGATATATATTGTGTGTACATAAGGACACATATTTCCGTGTAATAGTTTATTCTTACACATAATCCTGTATAACATTGTATTTTTACACATAAAGCTGTGTAAAATGCGTACGTATATTTTTGTGTAATGCTATGTTCTTACGCATATATCTGTGTGATATTCTTACACGTATTTTGGTGTAATATGTAAAATACACAGATATTTGTGTAATATGCAAAATTTGTATATTTACTTTAACACACCAATTCGGGTAAATCCGTACAATTTTCTACCATTTACATACTTGTTAGAGTTTTTGAAGGGATAACAAATTACACAATTCTATTAAGCCGATAAACACACATGAATACCGATACAATTTTACGTCAAGACTGTAATTTGTATGACAAATGTATAATTTTACGAATTTACACAGATACTTATGTAAAAGTGACTAATTTACACATTTATGTTTTAGAATGCATGTGAAAACAAACACACATAAATTAATGAATATGCATTTCAAAAATAACTTCAATAAAAATCGATGATTTTATCTTTAAACAAAGCAAGTAAAACTCTGAAATGCAGGAACAATAAATAATATATTAGGTAAAAAAAGATTTTTAAAATATCGATTATACATTAAGATAACAATAATTGCATATTAATTGCCCATATTCATGTAAAAAGCATTGATTTTCAATTAGAGTAAGTAACAAATTTGTTCATTTTTTACAACACATCAAAATGTCATTAGTATTTTCTTTAATGAAATGCTCAAACATAAGCTCTTGTTTTATGAAAGGATATTTTGATTGTTTTCTTTTGAAGATTTATAGAAATATATTGTGTAAAAAGATACCTTAAATACGTTATAAAAATGTTAATAATTTTAGAATGTCATTGGATAATAATTATTCAGTCCAATTAATAATTTCTAGTTTCGAAGATATTTATATGTTTTCTTTGGTTATATATATTTTATCACCCACCTGTAAATTTTAATAAAAATGTGTATAGGCAAATGAAGAACTATACTCCATAGGCAGAGATAGGTAATCGAATTTGTGAAGCTAAAGTAACATACAGAATGGTATGTTATATTACTATAATGTATGTTATTACATTACTAAAAAGAAACAATCGGCTGTTATTATACTTCTGTTTAGAATGAATTTGAACTAATTTCTGTTTTTTAAAAACTGATTGGCCGTATCCTTCAAATTAAGCATAAAGTATATTTCTTTTTCTTTCAGTCGTATTAAAATTAAATTCAGTCGAAAAGGCCAATATGGCTCTTTTTAAAGATAGCTATTCATGTTACATTTTCACTTTAATCTTTCTAAAGAAAAAAATTGTTGCAATCGATATTTTTTTTTCGACTTCCTGTTTTCAACGAATTAACACGTTTTAAGGGTCAGAGGTCCCGAAAACCATGTTTATGCTAAATGGCTGTCTCTCCGACCGCATTGCCGTGTGTACATATGTCGGCGTGTCCGTATATGTGTATATCCGACAGAAAAGTGTATATGAAGTTGTGTATAGAATTGAACTAAATTTCATGTATAGAGGGGAGTAGCCATATTTGGACCACCGCTTTAAATGGACCACTGCTTAGAGTGAATATTCACTCTAAGCAGGACTGAGTACTGCATGTAAAGGTATTACTCATCAGCCAATCCTCTTTTTTGTCCGCCATTTTAGGATTAAAATATATCGATATCATTAAAGTGATTATTTATGGAACATAAAGTTATGTCTTATTTAATTTTAATCTTTTATTTCTGAAGATTTTGTATGCTATGATAATGAGCTAAATAGTTTTTTTGGTACATAGAAAAAGATTGATCTGGAATTGTTTTCCTGATTTCAGAAGCGATTGTCTGTTATATTCTTTTTTTCGTGTAGTGGTTTAGACTATAATTGTTTTAACAAATGAATAATAAACAATACTTATAAAAAATATTCAGGACTGCTTCGGTTTGGCATTTGTGAATAAAAAATGAGCGTATATATTTTGTTGTTCCTATTCGATACTGTGATATAAAACATTTTAATTTGCCATCGCTCGATTACAGAAACAAAACATGATGTATCTCACGTTTTAAATGAGGTCACAGAGATATCTAGATTCATGATGCAGATGCAAGATGCATGACGCGTGGTAATTCATGCAGATTATAGTAAACATTAATTTGTAGTGCTTTGCGATTTGTTGAAAATGTGTTGAGATAAGTGATTCGTGCGACTGGATTTTTTTTTTTTTTATAAACACTTACAGTATTAATCATTATTATTATTTTGGAGTTAAATATGATATTCGATTATTATGATACTACGAAAAGGTTTCAGATTGAAAAATAGCATTATACAGGGAATGTTTTGAGATTTAACATTTACCAAATTTCTAAAATAATAGTAATTTCTTACAACATATGGCAAGATTTTTGAGAATTTGTTAAATCTAATAATACACTTAATTCATCTATTGCAATTTTTAGTTGTTTAATAGTACAATTATAAAATATTAATTATTATTTTTAGTGTTTTTCAAATTGGTATATATATATATTTTTAATTGTATGTAAGCATTTTTTTGCTGTTTATGATTTTAATCCAAACATTAAATTACAGATATTCTGAATCAGTTATTGAATTGCCTTCTATTGCAAACGCATTTTCTACATTTATGATACACGTAATTATTGGCATTAAAAAATAAAACATGATATTTAAGCATTGAAATAAAGTGTTTTTTATGTCTGATATGAAGTTTATAGATAATCCTGCATTAGAATATTTTTGAAAAGTTAATAGTATCACTTATATAGTATAATTCAATATATAATTCAATCTTAGATTGAATATATTTTGAACAGATAAATAACTACTTTTTACATTAAAATGTTTTTCAAACAGTAAGAACAGTATATATGCAGTCATTTCTTTTCTTTTTATATTTCCTTCTTTTTTCTATTTCTTAGATCAATCTTTTCCTATAAAACATTCGAAATCTATTTAGCCCATATTCACAAAATACAATATATTCGGGAATAATATTTTTAAAATTAAATATCGCTTATCATGTAGTTCCATAAATAAGAGTTGTATTAATATCCGTTTTTCAGCATAACCTGACACAATGCGCAGTAGAAGGAATAAGAGACTTCTTAAAATTAGCAGAAATAATGAAAGAAGACATGATAGCGGATTTACTAGAGTTAATTTCAATAGTGGAAATGTCTTTGTGGATATCCACATTGGGACCAACACTAATTAATTTATGGGATTTTTCCAAACATACAGATTCGTCAGGAAGAACAATCTGACCTTTGTCAGATTTGGTAATGATTAACTTTTTACTGATGTGACTAAAATTTGTCACACAACTGATGTGATCCGGTCTCTCAGACCCCTCGAATAAAATGAATAAAAAAAATAACTCAAATGGTTGAATTTACTTAAATTTTGTCCTAACAATATCGTTGTACTTCTCTTAGGAGCATGTGAATTAAATTGCATGAAAAAAAGTATTTTATTCATATTATTTAACTTCAGTACAGAAAAGTAAAAAGCTGTAAAAGTGTTTACAGCTGGGAGTCGCGGGGTCTGGGAGACCGCGTGACATCAGTTAAAGGTTAAGTTTGGATCAGAACGCAAACTTTTCAGACAATGTTTGACAGGATTCTTAAGATTGGGGTTATAAACTGTTTTGTTTGTTGGGCTGCCAATATTTGTTCCACTCCCCAGTTACATAGTGCTGAACTTAATTACCTGAAAGCTATTGCTCTTGTTCGTGGTTATTCCTCTAATATTATAGATTCTATTTATAAGAAACTGACTAAACCCATCCATTCTGAAAAGAATTTTAATTCCAACTCTAATACTTCAGTTGTTTTGCCATTTTATCCTAAAATCAGTCAGCAAGTTGCTAAGATCTTAAGAAGGTTTGATTTCAATGTTATTTTTTCTCCTGTCAATGAAATCTAATTTTCAAATCTCAAACACCCCATTGATCGTATGTATAGCTGGAGTATTTACCAAATCTTTTGCCAGTGTAGTCTTTCTTGTATTGCCCAGACTAAAAGTGCTCTTAGATTTCGTTTAAAAGAGGAGGAAGGTTATGTTAAAAATCAGGAGCTTAAAAGTTCTTCGTATTGCTCAACTTTGTTTGTCTTTCCAACATATGTTCATTTTTTCCTCAGCCATCATTATCCAAAAATGTTCTTCTAACCTTGATCTTGATTTTTGGGAAGCTTACCACATCATCAAAAATTCTCACTCTTTAGACAATGACATATCTAGTACTCCTGATTTTCCAAGCATTTGGAAAGCATTAATTTAGTTTCCTCTTTGTTGGTTTCTTTTTCTTTCGTTCTACGGTAGATGTCGCTACTTGTCCACTCAGTTGTTTCATGTGGCATTTCTCTTATTGGTTGTTTTGACGCGTTCGCTACCCGTATCGGTTATATAAGCAGCCACCACGCTGTCGTTTAGCCCAATCTTGCTTTTTCTAGCAGCTGTGCTCTATCTTGCACTGAAAAAGAATCTTGTTTGTAACAGCTGTTTGCTGCTTTTTATGTATTATTTGTGCATTTTTAAACATTGGTTTTCTGATTTTTAATATTCTTGCACAAAGGATTTATTTGCTTTTTTTTTTTTTTTTTTTTTTTTTTTTTTTTTTTTTTTTTTTAATAAAATCTTTATGTTTATGGGCTACTAAAAAGAAACCACCTTCCAAATGCCAAAGTTCAAAATGGCGTGAACCCTTAATTCATCACGATGACTGTTATTTTTGTATTATGAACATAACTGTAATTAACAAAAATAACAGCTCCAAGTGGGATTACGCAAACTTATCATCTGCTATTAGTTTTTTTCCAAATTCCAAGGATGCTTTTTTATCAAAACCTGGGTTGTTGAAAATTTCTTTGACAATAAAAAATCACAAGATTACACTGATCCCATTGAAGAGCTGTTATTACATTTTCAGAAGCTTGGATGCAATGTGAGAATTAAGATAAACTTCCTTCATAGCCATTTAGATCGTTTCTCTGAAAATCTGGGGGATCTCGTGAAGAACAGGGCGCACGCTTCCATCAAGATCTCTGCAGTATGGAAAAGCGATATCAGGGTCGTTGGGATAAACATACAATGACGGACTACAGGCTGGAGTATTCAGAGTAGTTGTTGCACATTTGTTAGCGGCAGAAAATCTTATAAGAGAAAATTTTGTGAAGTTTAATTAGAGTGATTATGTTTTTTTTTAATCAAAAAACATTTTCTATAAAAAAAAAAAAAAAAAAAAAAAAAAAAAAAAAAAATCCCTCTTCTTATATCTCGATAACTAGAGTTGGTGTAGAAATGCTGATTACATATTTAAAGTCATTGCGAATAAATTTTTAAAATTAATTGAAATATCTCATGCAACCGAAATGCTGTTGGGAGGTGTTATTATTACTTAGAGTTCCATAAATTTATGATTCTTTATGCATATTAGTGTCCTTTTATTTTTGGCCAGGATGTAACACAAGCAGGGTTCGTTGATATATATCAATGGATATATATCATGATATATATCTTGATATATATCCGATATTTATTTTTAAAATATCAAGATTTTTGATATTTTCAAATTCTTGACATTTATTTTCAAAATATCAAGATGTTTGATATTTATTTTCAAAATATCACCGTACAAGGAAATTCTGATATTTTTCACATTCAAAGCAAGTGTAAATGAAATTTCTACCTGTTATTGACTGTGTCATTCTGTAGATCATGAACTTTTGCCTCTGGCAGTGACTTTTTTAGGAAAAGAAGAAGACAAATCTTTTCCAAGCTTATGTTTCAAACTTTTATTTTTAAATGTAGAACTAATAATTATGCTAGACAGTTAATTCAGAACAGCCATTGAAAGATAAAATGTAATTTTGATAATCATTTATATACAGCCAGGGTTCGTTGATATATCTCAATGGATATATATCCAGTATTTATTTTCAAAATGTCAAGATTTTTGATATTTTCATATTACTTGATATTTATTTTCAATGTATCAAGATGTTTCATATTTTCTGCATTTGATATTTATTTTCATAATATAAATGTGCGCAAGATATTTTTGATATTTTCACTCTTAATTCGTAATATTTCAGTGTAAATGAAATAAATTTTCAACTGTTACTGACTGTGAATTTGTAGATAAAAAACTTGTCTCTTCTGGATGTGACTTTTTTTAGCCAAAAAAGAAAACAAATATATTTTTCAAACTTTAAATTTGAAGTATTTTTTTTTAATGTTGAACTAATAATTATGTGGGACATAATTAATTCAGAACAACCATTGAAAGATAAACTGACTAATTTAAATAAGCAATTATATACAGCTTCATTAGAAAAGAATATTTTCTAAAGTTTTGGTTCAGTTGAATTTGAACTATACAGCATGTTAGGAAATATGAAATGAAACATTTTATATTTACATTTGTTAAAATTTTTCAATTAAAAAAACTTTTTTTTTGTATTTAAAATTTTGTTTTAAAGATATCTGATTTTTTTTTACTTGATCTTGATACTGAATCCTATAGTTAGTTTTTTTATAAGTGTATAAATCAAATTGTTACTGTTTTCAATTATTTCATCTTCAATTTTGCTCTAAGTGAAAAAAAAAAAATGCATTTTTAGAATATTCTTTAAGTTTTCATGTTAAGTGTAATATATTTTAGTTTCTAATCTATATTATGCTCGAAAACATTTATTATCAGAGGTAAGTTGGCTGCTTTGAAAATATCGGATATATATCGAAAATATCGGATATATATCAAAATATCGGATATTTTTGATATTTTCGAAAATATCATGATATTTACGAACCCTGAACACAAGTAATTAATGCAAAGTATAATTTTCTTAATGAGCGTTTCTCGAAGTAAAATATGTTCCAATTCACAAAACATCTCGAAGTCAAAAATTTTAACATCTGTAATCTTGTAGTTAAAATTTCATTATAAATTTTCTTCTTAAGTAAAATTATTTATCGAATCTCATCTTTCAAGTCATAATAATCTTTCAAGTCATAAAATGAAAACATATACAAATATAACACGTTTTAATAAATAAAAACTTCTTGTTGTAATATATGACATCAATTTCAAGAGCTTCACAGCAACAATATTTATATCTTGTTATTAAAGATGTTAGATAAGACTGAATCAAGATAAATCAATAGCACCCAACTATATAATCATAAATCAAGTAGCTGAAGGAGCATTTTATTTAGTATGGATTTTCGAACTATATATATTGTGCATCCATCCGTACTATCATAGAGTAATATCCATTTAAATAAAAGCATTTTGTATCTTCGAGACCATATTTTTTTTTTTTTTTTTTTTACCATTTTTGTAAATATTTGAACCTTCTTTTAATTTTGTTGCAAAAGTGGTATTTTTATAACGATAAGTAAATATATAAGATATGTGGTGTACAAAATATTTTTAAAGCAATTGATTTTTACAAATCTGATTTATGAATAGAGTAACCCTAGGATAGATGGCCATAGTTTTTAAAGATTGAAATAAAAATTCTTAGAATGCAAATACAAGAAATATTGATGCATATGTAAAATTCTTATACATATACTCACAATATTTTATGCAAAAAATAATTAAATATTGAAAACCAAAAGTGTTATACAAAATTGAAATTTAAATGGCAGATGGCCATCTCTCCTTAAAGCGGAGGAGAGATGGCCGTCCAATACAAGAAAGAAAAAGTTAATGTAAATAGCAAAAAATAACACATTTCATATAGGTAATCATGAAAAACAAATAGCAATTTGTAAAGTTGCAGTTATATGATGGAAAATGAGTGAAAAAAATCGAATATACAAAACTTGAAGTATAATTTCAATACTTCACTTTTCGTAAAATGGTGGCTTGGCACATGCTTGGCAAATGTCTTAATAATTTGTACACGTTTCATGGAACTACTCCAGGTACCTTCTGCATTGTATCGAGACATTGTTTTTGGATGTGATATTATATTGTTTTGCACAACCAACACAATGATCCTAATCCAATTCTATTTACTCGGGATCTGTAGAATCTGATAATTTAAATGTATTTCGTTTTCTTCGCTACTGGAATTGTCGTGTTTTTTTCTCGCGTTAATTGTAGGTTTATTACGTTAATTTAGTTAATTTATCAATTTTATCAACTTCTGTTATGAAAGCTTCCGAAGTTTTTCAGTATTTTCTAAAACAAAAAAAAAATCGTTAGGTATTATATTATTAGTATTATTATTATTATTAAAATATTTATATTAGTTAAAATTTAAATAATTATATCAATTAATATATTTATAAATGTAAACGTTATATATTTATTCTAAATTTAATTATATTTAGTTAAAATCATCAGTAAGTATAACCTTGAAATATTGATTAAAGGTGGCCATCTCTCCTCGATTTAATGTAGCCATCTCACCTGAAATTGAAGGATTCATAGTCGCCCAATTTAAAGCCTCAGTAGTCATTGTACGCCTTTGTTTTAGTCTTATAAGTAAAGATTAGATTATATACGTGCCTTAAAAGTCCATATAGTAATATATATATATATAACTTACGTACTGCAAAACATTCAGATACCTAAGTCAAAAAAAAAAAAATCAACAACCTATTTAATTTACAATATAATAACACTTACTTTTTATAATCGAAAAACAGAATTGCATGTCGCAATAAATAAACTCGTTGAACTATTTCTTACGAACAATGTTTATATTGCAAACTATGTACAAGTTTTCGAGATATTTAGACTGGCCATCTCTCCTCAATGGCCATTTATCCTAGAGTTTTCCTATACATGAATTCGATAATTTATCTTACATAGAGACACGTAATACAAAATCATGCAATGAATGCTGTTTGACCAGTTCTGTAAATGCCTCAGTTCTAGAAATTAGTTTCATCTTGCAAGTTAGATACAGTCATGTTGAAAATTTTTATATGTAAAAATATAGTTGCCATAATAATTATACAGAGTTTTTCAAAATAACTTTTCCTAGTAAATTATTGAAAATATATAACTCAAACTCGACGCATCAATAAGTTTTGGGTATCTAAAAATGAAGTTATAATAAAAAAATATTAAATTTATGACTTCATATAAAAAGTTTCTCATCCTGCTGATATAGATTCTATTCGAAACACGATCAGCTGACTCAGGAGCATCCAGTTACATGTTCCGAAATCAAAGTATATCTGAGTAAGTACTGTGTTTACTGAGGGTTTTCAAATTTCAGATTTTATATCTCATTTTATTGTTTCAAAGAGCAGTTCTATATTTGTAGTAAAATAAAGTAAAATACATTATATCATCAAAGGAGAAAATCATCGTACTCTGATTTCCATCTTTAGATTTTATTTCTTTTTAAGAATACTTCTATCTTTAGCTGTACAGTATTTTTATTTATCAGAGATACAAATTAAAAAGATCTGTGCTAAATGAGATTGAAATATTTCTTTCAGGAAAAATTCTATTTTCATTCATTTTGCTTACAACAATTTATTGTATATTTCATACAAATTAACTGATACTAACCTAGCGATTTGAAATTTTATCTCATGATGTGGATAGAAATATTAAAATATAGGGAACGTCCATTCTTACTCTTGTGACAATTAGAACAAATTTTCACAAATACTCCCAATTATTTTATTAATAAATAAAATTAACACAAAAATTTATGTAATCAGTTAAATACAATTGTGTTCCACTTACATAAAATATATCTAATTTGTAACAAAAAGCTTTTCACTTGTCTATATAATCAATCAAGTTTTTGTTACTCTTGTGACCAGATTGTCACAAGAGTAACAAAATTTTGATTTAATATATGCAGAAGTAAAATGCTTTTCGTTACAAATTAGATGTATGCTTGTGAGTTGAACACAATGGTATTTAGCAGGTTATATCAATTTTTATCTTAATTATATTTTGAAATAAAATGATTGGAAATATTTATGAAAATTTGCTCTAATGGTCACAAGAGTAACGAATGGACGTCCCCAAATGTGAATATAGTTTTTGCAAAATATTTAAAAAATAATAATAAGTAAGTGAATGTATAAAGAAATTCAGCCCTTTTTATACTTTGATTTTACAGTTAAGTTCGGCGCAATGTAGATACACATCGGTTTTAAGAACGAAAATGTGGAACCGAATGATGCAATAATAATAATAATAATAAAACTCCCCGATATTGGAGAACAAATAGGGCAGGGAGCAGTGACTAGAAAAAATAATTCAATGAAATAGCTTCGTAGCCATGATGCATATTAATTGTCGGTGACAGAATCTAGAATCAATATCAAAGTATTGGATAATTACAATAACCTTAATAATTACATAGATATTTTTATCTTGAAAATATATCTGGTGAGTCTTAAAATGTATCTAACTTATCATAAATACAAAACATAGAATCATCTGACATACAGAAAGAAAATTATAATGAAAGGATATGAAATTTATGACTTCAAATAAAAAAAAAAAATGCTTCCTGCTGCTGATATAGATTTCATCCGAAACACGATCAGCTGAATCAGTAACATTGAGATACATGTTCTGAAATCAAAGGATATCGGAATAAGTAGTGCGTACGTTAGTTTAAAGATTTTAAATTTTGGATTTCATATGTCAGCTTTTTCTTTCAAAGGAAGATGTGCATTTAAAATAAAACAATTCGCATCAAAGAAGGAGGAAAAATCATATTCTGATTTCAGTACTTTGATTTTTTTTATTTCGTTACGAATACTTTTATCCTTTAGATGTATAGTATTTCAATTCTCATAAGTATAGACAAAAAACCTGCGTTGTATCATATAAAAATATCTATTTTATAAGACTACAATAAACTTTCGATTATTCACCACTCTATCAACCACCACCCCTCTTTCCTAATATATTATTACAGTAGAACCTCGATTATCTGAAGTAATTGGGACCGACCTTCTTTCGGAAAATCGATATTTTCGGATAATCGAGAATGCTTCAATTTTAAGATTAAGGAGAAAAATAAGCGCTATTTCTTATTATGGTAACAAGTGCTTAATAAATTTTGAAATTAAGTACTTTTACATATTGCACAAGGGTTTGAAACAATGTTTTGTTTGTCGCAGTTTGGATTTCCTTTCCTTTGAAGCTCTATCACGAAGATTTTAATATTATTAGTTCGCCAGTCTTTCTGCTGCCACAGCCATGCCAAACCTTTTGCAAAACATTCAAAAGTTTCAGAATTGCTAATTTGTTCGTTTTGTTCGTTCAACTACGCAGCGTACGGAAGCTCAAGTTAAATTCAAAGGCACTCTAAGAAAGGGGATCGAAAACATGTATTTGTACTCGTAGTTCCGAAAGGATCGCTTGCACACAAGGAATATGACGGTTAAAATAAAAAAGGTTTCAAAAAGTATTTTGCACATAAGGAATGAGATAGTTAAAAGGATTTCGGTTATCCGAGAGTTTCGGTCATCCGATATTTTCGGTAAAAGAGTTTCGGATAAAAGAGGTTCTTCTGTATTATTTGTTTTTTAATCTGAAACAAATAACGAATATTCAAATGCACTTAAACCCGAATGAGACGGTGCTATTTTGAACAAAATGCTTGTGATCTATCTCAGCTGTCAACTCAGTCGTCAGAAACTGCAGCTAGGAAATATTTATGCGGATGAAGTAACAGACTGGCGTAATTACGACAAGAATGATACTGATTAAGAAGAATTAACGGATAATGAAATTATTCAAAATGTTTAGAATCCAGAGAAATCTGAAGCGAATGAATCTGATGAATCGCAGAATGGTCATCCAGTAGTCAGTCATGCAGTCTATGCTCTCTGAATGCATTAATTAGTTTGAGATGCAAGAAGAAGCCGATGCAACTCAAGTACTTTTATCACGTAGAATTGGTAATCTTGCTGAAGTAAAAGCAGAAGCAAAACGCAAAATGTATAATGGATTACTTTGTATAAAAACATGTACTACATACTTATTCACTAAAATTCTAAATTTTTCTGATAAATACATTTCTTATTATCAGTTACTAGTGTAAATGCCTGCCCTAGGACGGTGGGTAAAAATTGTGTTTTTCACTTAAAATTTGAAAAACTGATAAAAAATAATTGACAATATGGAAGAGTTTAGATGAGCAAAGTTCGGCTAGTTTATGTTCTAATATACACAAAATTAGCATTTACAATATTTCTGGGTAAACCAGGTTTTCCGACGAATATACTATAACAAAATTAAGATTTCTTAATAAAAAAAATTAACAAATATGCAATAAAACTGCGTAATTAAAACAGTCTGCTGTAACTATTGAAATAATAGTATTTTTTTAAATAACACTTTGAAATTGTATTTTTATCGTTTAACCCCCCCCCCCCCCTCCAAAATTATTTTTATATGTATATTAATTAATAAATAGGTATCTCGGGTTGAACCTCATCCGTAAAAACGAAGGGGAAGCATTGTTAAAGTGTTCTTCACGCCTATGGTGTTTTTCTTTTGTTTACCCGCGGCTGACGTCACGCAGCAGGGGTGGGACATCTTCAAGTGATGTCATTTATGTCGTCTCCTTTAATCTTCATAGCTCCATGGTTTAACTTTTTTTCAATGAATCACAAAAGGAATGACTCTCTACCACAGCTTCTTATTTTCGTTTTACGCAGGAAGTGAGCTACGTTTGTTTTCTGAAATGGCTGCGTAAATCATTGAAATTTTGTTAGTTTTGAATCTTTTATAAAAAATTATTTTGAACAGAATATATTTCAGGTAGAAAGATTTGCATTTAGGCAGATAAGTTTTCTCATATACATCTCAAATCAAAATTAAGCCTAACGTGGCTCCATCATATGGAGACTGGTAAGATTGATAAGATTGGGTTCGCCCCGGATGCGTTACACTGCCTTTTATTATATAGAGATGTTTTTTATAAACGAAAGTACAACAAAAAATCTTTAATTGTACTTATTTATAAATTAACATACAGAATGATAATTATAATAACGGTCTTGTCTTGTACTGTTTTTCGATTATCCGCCACACCATCGGTGCCGTGAGTGACGGATAATCAAAAGTCTACTGTATTCTAATTTGTTTTTTCTTATTCGCAGTCAGGGGTGTAGTGGAAAGCATATAGTGGTATACGCTAAATTCTAGTATATTCTGGATTTTTCAAAATAAACTATGTATACCCTCTGTTTTTCAAATACAACTATAGTGTATACTCTCGGGTAAGTAGGTACTTATAGCATATACTCTCTGCGTATAACATGTTGCCTAAGAGAAAGAAAGGGTATATTCTCTGTTTCAGTTAAACCTTTCAGGGGCAAAATACTTCTATTTGTAAAATGCTGAAATAGGTTGAATGACACCAGAGTTTACGAACAAATTTATTTAAAAATAAGTAAAAGCTTTTATTCGTGTACTAATAAAATGAAAATTGTCGTTCCAAATTTCTGGTGTTAATTTAGCATTTAGGGGTTTAATTTAAGGGGCCCAAAAATGAACCACACCCTTAAAGGCGTTAAATTTAAAGCACTGCTTTGGCATGTTCATTGTATGCTTTATACAAAACTTAGTCAAAAATTTACATGTGTTTTTCCTCTTTCTTTCTCTTTGTTATTTCTTCTCTCTGATATTTTGTGCAGACATATTTGATATCGTTGATTAAAAATATATTTTTGTTAAATACGTTATGTTAAAAGTAACCAATGTACAATATGCATACTTTGAGATTGTTTAAACCGGAATGTTGTAATTCAGAGCAGATTAGAGGAAAAAACTAGTGATAATAAGAACGAAACAACAAAAGTGCGTATTTCAGGACATGGGAAAAGCGAAAAACACAGAAAATAAAATAATATTAGGTTGATGAAAAAATAATGCATGATTTTACAATGCAACGTATTTTATAAGCATTTTATATACAGAATTTTATCCCAGTGGTATGTATTATATATCATGTTAAAGCTTTTATTAAGCACATTCTTTGCAAAATAATTGTTTTAATTTCGTTTTATTCTATTAATTGACTTCAGATGCTAAGATGTCAAAACAAAATTTTCGTCAAGTTTATTTTTACGCGTTTAAACTCGGTTCCAAAGATTTTCAAAGGTTTCGATCTTCAAGACACCTTCTGTTGTTGATGATGATCAACTGCAGGTAATTCTCAAAGTTGATCCAACCAAAACAACTCAAGAAACCGCGAATGAACTCAACGTTGACCATTCCAGTATCGTTTTCACTTAGAGCAAACAGGGGATCAGCAAAGGTGGCTCCCCTCCAAAAAGTTTGTGAGAACGTCATTAAGTATAAACCAAGACAGTTAAGATTAAAAAATCAAACACAATTAAAAATCTTAAACTCTAAAATTGGGAGGAGCAAATCTTTCAAAGTTCACTCTTTGAAAGAGTGACAGGCATTTTCACTCTTTTTGGAGTGAATTTTATAAAAATACACTCCTTAAAGAGTAGAATTTTAAACTCCCTAGAAAGGAGCGATATATTTCACTCAATTGTCGAGAGTGAAATATGTCACTCGTTGTCGAGAGTGAAATATCTCACTCTGCTGACGAGAGTGAAAGACTGGCATTATACACTTTAAAAAATTTCCGATCAACTTTGAACCAATATATGGAGTAAAATATTGAAAAGCACAAAATATGTCACTTCTTAATTTTCAAAAACTCCATTTCGTAACGCAACCTTGGAAATTACGCTCATTTGATACTAAAACGCACTCCTTTTCAAGAGTGGATAATCATTAAAGAAGAAGTGACTATTGGTATTGCTCATCAGCCAATCAGAACAGTATCTACAACGCTTTTCTTAAGATAAGGGAAACGCGACCACCATTTTAGGATTAAAATACATACGGATATTATTAAAGCGATTATTTATGAAACGTGAAGGTAAGTCTTATTTATTTTAATTTTTTTTATTCCTGTTGTTTTGTATATTATCATCATGAGATAAATAGTTTTATGTTATATAGAAAAAGACTGATCTGGAACTGTTTTCTGAAGCAATATTTTCCTATTCGATACCGTTATGTACAATAGCTTAATCTGCCATCGCTCGAAAAAAAAAAAAAAAAAGCTGACGCAGAAACTGATTCATGCCTACATTCATAGTAAAATGCAAACATTAATTTGCAGTTATTTGCGATTGAAAATGTGTTAAGACAGTGATTTGGATATTTTTCGGTTTCTTTCTGTTTTCTCATTATTAACACTTACAGTATTTATCGTCATTATTATTTTGGAGTTAAATACTGTATTCGATTATTATGATATTACGAAATGGTTTCAGACAAGAAATTAGCATTATATTGGGAAAATATCTTTTTACATATTACAGTAGTGAAACTTTTGAAAAATTTCTTTTATTACTAATAATACTTTAAATTATTATTTAAAATCCGAAATATTCATACCAATGTTTTCAGATTTAACATTTGCTCAATTTATAAAATAATAGGAAATTCTTCTAATAAATGGAAAGATTTTCGAGATATTGCATCTATTGTAGTTTGTTCTTTAATAGTACAATGATAAAATGCTATTTATTATTTTTAGTGTTTTTCAAATTCGTATATTTATTTTTTTAATTGTATGTAAGCATTTTTTTTTTTGCTGTTTGTGATTTTAATCAAACAGTTAATTATAGACATTTTGAATCAGTTATTAAATTTCCTTCTATTATAAACGCATTTTCTACCTTTTTGATACACTATATGGTCAAAGGTGACCGGTCACTTGCGATTTTACACGTTTTGTTAAATATTCAGAAAAAATAGATGAGGAATCAACCTGAAACTGCAGATGTATAAACTGTATAGTATAGGTCATATATTTCCGCAAAGATTTTTTCCCGAATCCTCATAGGGAACGAATAGTTTTTGGATAACCCTGTAAAAACTAATGTAGCAAAAGCGTTCAAAGACGAGATTATTAATAAGTGGCTTATTGTAATATACTGTGTTCATTTTTATGAGGATAGCATGTATACTCGTAGAGAAATTAAGATTTTATAAAAACCGTCCCAAATTTCGCCAAGTTTTTTGCTTATAATTTGAAGAGTTCTTAATATATAAAAAAAGTTCTTTTCAGAAAATATGACGAACAACATTGTACACAATACTCTGTAATCCGAATTAAAAAATAATAAAAATTGTATGAAAAATGAGCAGGTTTACTGAAAAATGTTTCACTGCGCATGCGCAAATGTAATCGAAATATAATGTGCATAATAATTTAGCTATATGTATAGACCAACTTTTCTAAAAGTCTCAAAAACATAGTTTGAAAAGTCTGATAATAATCGTTTATAGAATAAGCTCAAAATCCGTTGTTCCAAAAATGAAGCAAAAAGATGAGGGGTTGTATCCATATATATATATTGATTAGTGCCAATATAGCATACACAATATTGCACGTACTACTGTATTTGGATACAGCCCCTCATCTTTTTGCTTCCTTTTGGGAATAACGGATTTTGAGCTTATTCTATAAACGATTATTATCAGACTTTTCAAACTATGTTTCTGAGACTTTCACAAAAGTTGTTCAATACATTTAGCTAATACATTATGCAGATTATATTGTGATTATCAAATTTCAAATTAAAATTGCCTTTTAAGCATGTAATTTGAAATTTGATTTTCATTTGAACTATTGTATGAAAGGCGAATGGTTCTCTCTGGAAAAAATTCCAACTATTAATATAATTTCAATCGATGCTGGATTTAATTAAGTTTCGTGTTTGCCCCATGCCGGTGGTTCACGATAAATATCCCATTTTGTGCTGCTTTTGCAGCCTTGCCAACATGTAATAGTGAGAAATTTTCCAGGCTGGGTATCGTTCCATGTGGTTTAGTCGGAAGAATGTCAGTGCGCTATACTGATGGCCCGGGTTCGAGTCCCGGCATGAATCTTTTTCACTATGTTGGCTTTTGCGTCTTTTAAGCAATTATTTGAAATTTGATTTTCATTTGAAATCATCACAGTGTTTATGACAAGTTCGTCACAAATGACACATATTTCACAAATTGGTCACAATGTGAGTTCAAAGCACTGTCGCATTCGTCACAGTTTCGTCACAAAGTTAATGCCGAAATAGTCACAAATGACACACTTTTCACAAATTAGTCACACCGTGACTTCACAGAGTGGTCACAATGTGACGTCACAAACAACCTCTAAAATGGCCATAACGACTTAGCATTCTAGTCACTATGACGTCACATCGACGGTCACAAAATCACAGCGTGACTTCACAACGACGTCGCCGTGACGTCACCATGCCTTACGGGTTTTTACAGGGTCATCCAAAAGTTATTCGCTCTGTTTCAATTTGTTGACAGTCCCCTCTGGGGATTCGGGAAAAAATCTTCGAGGAAATATATGACTTATACTATACTGTTTACACACCTGCAGTTTGAGGTTAATTACTCACGTATTTTTCTAGATATTTAACAAAACGTCTAAAATTGAAAGTGACCGGTCACCTTTGGCCATATAGTGTACACATAATTATTCGCAAAAAAACAAACAAACAAAAACATGATATTTAAGCATTAAAATAGAGTGGTTTTTATGCCTGATGTTTATAGATAAAACTGCTGTAGCATATATTCTAAAAAGTTCATAGTATCACTTATATAATGTAAGATTGAATATATTTTAAAGAGATAAGAAAATATTTTTAACATTAAAAATGTTTTTCAAACAATAAGAACAGTACATTTGTAGTCATTCCTTTTCTTATTATATTTCCTTCTTTTTACTATTTCCCAGATCAATCTTTTCCTATGAAACATACCAAATCTATTTAGCTCATATTCGAAAATACGGGAATAAAAAATTTAAATAAATATGGCTTATCATATCGTTCTATAAATAAGAGTTGTATTAATATCCGTTTTTCAGCAATAGCAGAAGAAAATTCGAAATCCTAATTAAGTTAAGGAATATGTTTAAAAGAAAAATATACAGATATTTCAGAGAATATAATATTCTAGACTCCATGTTCATATTTAATAAAGCAATGACAAATCACAACACATAAAAAAACTTACACATTCTTCATATTTTGATGAACCTTAGAACTTATTTAAAAAATATGTCAGTTGATAAGCATTGTTTTTCAAATGTAAAAATTAAAAATATTTTGAAAGAATAGTACTGGACTCCAAAATAGCGATATTTTGCTAAAAAATATGTTAAAAGGTAAGATTTTATATTTATAACTAAGCTTTATTTTAAAATTGGGTGTTGATGTTATTTATGACGGCCATTTATCTGCACGAGGAATGTAGGCCCGAGGGGGAGTGCCCTCTGGGGGGGGGGGGGGTCTTTCTAAGGGAACCTGTCCCATATTTACGCAAGGTTAACTAAGATTCGAAAAAAACGACGGAAAAATCCAAACGATTAGTCCGACGGGCGCGATTGGGTTCAAACCCAGCAACTCCTGTCTACCAGCTTTGAGAGCAGAGCCTATCGGCCACTGGTGGAGTCTTTTAAGATTAAAATATATTTATAGGGCATGCAATGAAAGCAAACACAGGGGATAAGATTGTAATAAAATACTTTCGTTTTTTTTTTTTTCTGTCAGTAATCTAATTTAATTCACATGTAACTTTAATTGAGTTTTTCTTTAAAAGTTCAATTGTTACAAACTATGAAATAAATAAATATTATCAATAAAGTATTTTATTCCAATCTTTGCCACGCTTGTATTCATTTTCATTGCATGCTCTAAAAGATGTGATTCTTTTAAAATGCAAAGGAAATAGCATAAAAAAAAAATTCACTGCATAAAAATTGAATATTCACTCCTATGTAAGAGTGACTATTCACTCCTACCAGGGGTGAAAAAACGCACTCATTTAGCAAGAGGGAATAGTCACTCCTCCAAAAGAGTGATTATTCACCCCTGTTTAGAGTGACTATTCACTGTTTCAGAGAGCCAAAAATTCCACTTTTGCTCAGAGGGAATAGTCACTCTAAAGATGTTGGACATATTTTGACTTTGCGATAGAGTCATTATCCACTCCTCCGTAGTGAATAGTCATTCCTTTTTATTTAGAGTGTAAATCAAAATTCTATACGCTAGTATCTCTTTTTCTTTTATTTTGTCAGCATGTTGAAAGGATGAATGCAATTCTTAGAAAGTCTTTAAATTTTATACAATTCTTTAAAATGCGACAAAAAAAAAAAAAAAAAGATTTTAAAGCTATGGAAAAAAAGGCTTGATTATTTTAATATAGATTCTGCAACTTTTTTAGCTGAAATTCTTGAAGAATATAATTAGGGTCTAATTCAAAATATCCAAAAATTGGCAAATTTGAACATGAGCGTTTTTACATATGCTTCTGGAAAGGTATTTTGGTCCAAAACAAAAAAAAAAACTTTATAAATCGTTATTTTGTTTAAAAGTAATCTTAATGCATAGGCAAAATAGAATCAACATTAACACAAACGAGATTATAAATTCTTTTGAAAAGAACATAGGTCAAGTATTCAACTTCCTTTTGTAATGAGTTATTCGAATTCACAATAAATAACATTTAAGAAATTTCATCTCTATTAAAGTATTAAAAAATATCAAAAATAAAATAACATTAATAAAATTTTGAACCAGCAAAACCACCACGAAAAAGTTTTCTGCGTACAGCCTTGGACACTGATGTGGTTATTCTACTCTAAAAATTACTTTCGTGTTTTGAACAGAAAACAAAGAAAATAATATAATCTTAAGCAATACTCATATTTTATTTTTTTTAGTATAGATAAAATGCATTTATGATTTCGGTTTCTGTTTGTATATCTATTTTTCATGTATTTTCTGAATTGCCCGAATACTAACTTTTATACATGTTTGGATTGCTATGAAATGGAAATTAATAATTAAGGAGCACTACAACACGTTTCTCCTATTGAAAATAACTTACCCCACTATTAACTTACCTACAATATTTACATTTATAATGTCCAAATTTTTCAGAAGTGTAATAATAATTGACAAACAACTTTATACATATATAATGTAAAATTTAATTTTTTTTTTATAATTATTAAATTTTACAATTATTTTTATTTAGATCATTCCTTTAATTTATCGAAATACCACCGGAATAGGAAAAGTATATTAAACATTTAATTCAAATAGCATAAAAAGCAAAAAAGTAAATAAAATAAGAAATATCCTGCTATAATGTAGTAGTTTCAGCTGTTTGAAATAATCTTTTACGAAACCGTTTTATTTCTGAAATAGTGAAACATTTTATTTTACCTCAGGCATTTACATTAGAAATCTTTCTAGTATTTGGATATCCAAGCCAGCCTAAAATAAGTTGTTATATCAAGCATGAATTTGTTTTCTGAACTATCAGAATAAAGAAAGAAAATGTGTTTCAATTCAAACTTTTAACTCTTGAAAGGAAAAGCATTGAAATATTTCGTTGACGTACTGTAGAAAATATAATGTTTTGAGGAAAATATTTAAATTTCACTTTCTCTTTTCAAACTGGTCGGCAACAAAATCCTTCCTGCAAAAATAATGGCTTATCCTTATAGGCTTCGCCAGAGTAAATCAAAATATGGCGATAGAATTATTGTATTTGGAAGGAAAATTATAAAGGAAACAAAGATGGAAAGAAAATAATGATATAAAAAATAAATAGTTTTATTCAAACTAATGTTATATCTAAAAAAAAGACAACTAAAATAAATAAATATTATTTTTTAAATAAATATAAAAGAATTTAATATCAAATACAACATATATTTTATGACAGTTAGTTTCAATTTTAACTGAAAGTATGAATTTATATAATTTGTCAAATTTGAGTCAACTACTAATGGAAAAGCTGTTTAAACTTTACAAATCATTTTGTAACGTCAGTTATATTTCGAGTTCCATTATGTCTAAACTTTTAAGGATCAATTTGAGTATATATTTTATATTTAAAGCGTGTAAAAGGGAATAAATGGGATTTGAATCAGTGGATAATTTATGCATTTTAAATATAAATTACAAAACAGATTACTTTCAATGTGAGGAATTGAGAGAAAGTGTTATGATGAATTGTCAAAATTTATGAAACTTTTCGCATAAATAAATTAGTTAAGTCAACTCACAGATTTAGGAATATATGCACTATAAAAGAAGCAAAATGTGTATACGAGTGGTGCACTAATCATTTTGTTTCGTCAGCTATATTTCAAATTCCATTATGTCTAAATTCCTAACGAGGAATTAGACTGTATATTTTATATTTAAAGCGTGTAAAATGGAATAAATACGATTTGTATCAGTGAATAATTTAAGCATTTTAAATAGAAATAACAAATCAGAAGGCTTCCAATGTGAGGAATTGAGAGAAGGTGTTATGATAAACTGTTAACATTTATGAAACTTTTCGAATAAATAAATTAGTTAAGTCAACTGACAGATTTTGGATTACATGCACTATAAAAGAAAAAAAAAATGTGCATACGACTGCGCACTAAAAACTTTTAAAGTGGATGTGAAATATGCACTTATATATGTGCTTTATCTCTGGTTTTCATGGAAAGTGAGGTATCTCCAATATATGAGTACGCATACTTGCGATAAGAAGAAAAGGATATATAATCCAGTAAACACTCGTTCTATCGTTCATATCGGGAGATACGAAAAAAGTACGGTATGTCCAAATGTGTGATACAACGAGGTGCATTTAAAAATTAAGAAAGGTGATAACAAAATAGAAAATTATTCATATTTATCTTTAAAATATTAATTTATATGCATATTATAAATTCTATAAAATAATTACAAATATACTTATCAAATTACAGTTGTTATGATGTGTTTGAAGGGGTTTGGGAATATTAGAAAATTTACACTGGGAAAGGAATTTAGCACAGCTGAATTATATGTTATTTTCTCTTTTGAGGGTCCATGTTTAGATAAATAAAGGGGTCTCAGTTTTCTGTTTTTCTCATTACAGAGAAAGCGCGGTGGTTAGATATGTGTTTACAGTTGGGTATAGGACGGATGAAAATATTGAATTTCAACGGATGAGAAAGATATTTCCGCTCTTTTCGGCTGGACTTTTGACCCGAGCAGCAATAAACTGAGGAAGGGAGATCTAGGTTTGACGTTCGTTAATCCTTCCAAAAACTATAAATTTTGGCGGCGAATGTCTGGGATATTTGTGCAGCTTAAGGGGGTTAAAGAGGTTAGCGTTACTTAAAAATTCAAGTGTTCTCATGGCGTCAGAGGGGGCGTAGAGAATTTTAGCCAATTAAAGCTGGATTGGGTCTCGGTACCTCCCGTCTTTAATAATAAAAATATACAAAAAAACAAAAGAGAAAAAGAGGAGTAGGGGATTTTCTTGGAGGAGAGGACGGCAGTGGTTGGAAGAAAGCGGTCTTGTCCGGCTAAAAATGGGGATCGTTCACGAAGTCCGAAGAAGGAGGAATTGTCGCCTGACTCCCGGAGTTGACGCTCCAAGCTGAAAGATTCACCTGAAAATAGGAGGGGTCCCTTCTAGTGAAATGTCGAGAATGTTTAGTTAATTTCTGAGGGTCCTTAGTTAGTACTTTTGTCTATGCTGTTGGAGCGGAAGTTTGATGACGGATCTAATGTAATTGTCTGGAATACGGTACAGACTGTTTTCTCCGCGCGGCCGAGAGGTTCGACGCTGATCTTATAGCAGTGATTGAAGAATGCTCGATGCCGATCAAGAGGTATTTTACACGATGTTATTGGAGAGCTGTGGTTATCCGTTAGAGACTGTTTCTCCGCGGCGGCCGAGAGGTTCGACGCTGATCTTATAGCAGTGATTGAAGAATGCTCGATGCCGATCAAGAGGTATTTTACACGATGTTATTGGAGAGCTGTGGTTATCCGTTAGAGACTGTTTCTCCGCGGCGGCCGAGAGGTTCGACGCTGATCTTATAGCAGTGATTGAAGAATGCTCGATGCCGATCAAGAGGTATTTTACACGATGTTATTGGAGAGCTGTGGTTATCCGTTAGAGACTGTTTCTCCGCGGCGGCCGAGAGGTTCGACGCTGATCTTATAGCATTGATTGAAGAATGCCCGATGCCGATCAAGAGCTATTTTACCCGATGTTACTGGAGAGTTGTGGACATCCGTTAGAGACTGTTTCTCCACGGCGGCCGAGTGGTTCGACCATGGTTTTTGGGTAACCAGTATAAATAAGGAGGAGTAACAGTTTTTGTGATATGAGCAAAGTGTTTTAAAAAGGACCTATGCTGTGACTTATATTTTTACATTAATATAAGGAGGAATAACAGTTTTGTGGTATGAGCAAAGTGTTTTAAAAGGACCTATGTGAGACTTTATATTTTCAGTAATTTTGGATAACTGTAACAGCCAGTTGCTCACTTAGGGTAAGTGTTGCATTTTTTTTTGTTTGAACATTGAGTTTTGATAATTTTATAGGGTTTATGTAATCCTTTGGTTTTAAACTTATCGCACGAGTTGCATCATTGTAAATATTGTCATTCTGAATTATATTAACTGTGTTGCTATAATGTTATGTTTAGGGATTTGAAAACTTTCTAAGATAAAGTGACAATCTATAAATTTTAAATGTAAATTTAGTAAAATAAAGTGTTAATTATAGGAAACGTATAAAGAGGTTTATTTGAATTTTTAATAATTGTCTCTTATTCATAAAAGTTTAGTTCCAAGATTAACTTAACGTAAGTATGTTTCTTCCAGTGCTAAACTGTAAAATCTATAATCATTATTGGATTGGACGGCTTTTAGAGCACCGTATGGAACACAACGCGATGGACACATTTAGTTTATAATTTAAATAAAAGGTTGAAAGGTTGAATTGATATTAGAATTTAATAAGATTGGTAGATAGTGAGTTTAGTAATCATTTAACTTTAAATATTTAATATATACAATTGATATACTAAGTTTTAGATAACAAAAATAAGCACAACATAACACTGGTGCCGTTAGGTAACAATTGGATTTTTGTTACAATTTTGACCTTTGCTGGGTTTTGGTGCTCTAACTCGGTTTTATATAAAAAAAAAATCTATTAAATTTAACTTTACACCTTTTTTTTTTGTGTTACTCAAAAATATTATTACTGTTGAAAAATTATGAAAATAATGTGTAATAAAATGTCCTAAGATAAATTTATTTATTTTGTGCTGGAATAATATGTTAAAAGTTGGTTTTTTATTATAACTTTCTCTTTCTCCCGTCTCTGCCATAATGAATGTTTTATGTTTTGTGTGAAATTATTGGTAAGTTATATACTTTCGAGTATATGTATAAGAATCCTTATTGAATTTTATATTGCTTATTTTATATTTTCATGCATGATTTTGGTTGGTAATTCGGTATAATTTTTTTTTCATATTTGGAGGTATTCTGAGATATTTTAAGGTACATACGAGTTATAGTTTGTTTTTATTAGAGTGGGATCATAATGACGGAAACAGATACTCAGGAAGCCAAAAAGATGGCAGAAATAGAAGCTACCATGAAAAGACGCGCATTAATTTTAGATTCTTTGAATATTATACCAGTTTTTACCGGGCAGGATTTAACATGGACATTAGAACAATTTAGGACCAAATTTTCTGCAGTAGCAAACTTCTTGCTTTGGCCAGCAGAAGATCGATTATTTGCAATTCAACAGCGTCTAGCCGGATTGGCTTTACAAACGTTCATAAATTTCAAGCATAACATTAAAACTGTGGAGGATCTATTTGACGTATTGCAGGAAAAATTCGGTTCTAAAAGAGATCAAGGGGATCTTTTAAATGATTTTTGGTTATTTAAACAGCAACAAGATCACTCTGTAGCTGAATTTATCGCGAAAGCAAATGTTAAGGCTACAGCGGCAATTTCGGCACATAATTTACCGGAGGATTGCAAAGAAAAAAACAAAAGAGGAATGGTTAGTTTCCATGTTACAAAAAAATTTACTCCCTCAAATAAGGAAAGGAGTAATCGCCAGGAATCCGAAAAGTTTAAAAGAATTGGAAGAAATTGCGTTATTAGAAGAGCGCGCATATAAATCTGTTCCAATAGATACGACTATGCAAATTGATAATTCTAATTTGGCTTGTGCAATTACCGCTAATAGAAATAATCAAACGGATCGAAATAATAAAACGGATAAAACGGATAGAAATAATCAAACGGAAAGTGACTATTTCCGTAATTTCTCTAGGGAACTCAAAGAACAATTACATTTTATGTCAGATAAGATTTCGAAGCTTGAAAATGATTTCCAAAAAAGGAAACAAGATGATATTGTTTGTTTCAGGTGTAAATTAAGCGGCCATATACAGCGTTTTTGCCCCCAATTAGAGAACAACCGACGGAGATTTAATGATGCGCCAATTGAAAACAACTCCAGACTCAGGAATGAGAATAGGGAAAATAGTTTGGAGGAAAGAGGACAGTGTCAGGTTTCCCGTGATCCGCAGACAAGGGGTATGAATGGAGAGCGCACCTTTTATCCCACAAATAGAGGCAGATCCGCGGGCAGGGGATTTCGCGGACAATATGCAAATCGTGGTTTTAGAGAGAATAATTTAAACTATTAATGGGGGATTCTAAACCGGCGAGTAATTCCTCTTTGTCTAATATACAGTCGGTATCGGAGAGATCGCAGTGTCATAATTTTAATGTTTTTAATCAAAGTATAGAAACTAAATTACCGTTAATTGAAGTTAATATTGAGGGTAAAATATGTAAAGCGTTAATTGATTCGGGTTCGACCTCTAATTTTGTTTCACAGGAGGTTGTAAATAAATTAAAACTGAATAAATTAAAAAAAGCTTCAATTTCTATGAATACAATTTTGGGGGGAGAGTTTAAAATTAAAAGTTCTGTTGATCTAACTTTTCGAATTGAGAATCGGGAGTTTACTGATAACTTTTATGTAACTAGCAGTTCGTTATCGTCGCACTTCCATATTATTCTAGGCGTGCATTTTATAAAGAAATTTGATTTGCTCATTGATTTAAAAAACAATACATTATTTTATGACAATGCAGGTTTTTCTTTATTAAAGGGCCCGAGTAATAATGTTAATTCAATCGAACTAAATCCAGAGCCTTTGCCAGTCTTTTCTAAACACAAAGAGTACATTCCTCCAAATTCGGAAAGAATTATTAAGGTTAGGATTAGAAAAACAAATTTTATAGATACAAAAGATGTCTTAATTAAACCGTGTATTCTCCCGTTTAAGAGGGATTTATTAGTGGGGACTTCTGTTTGTGAAAATGATGCAAATAGGTTATTTATTAAAATAGCTAATTTTAGTGATAATGCAGTGCATTTAAATAAAGGGACTAAATTAGGAGTGTTAGTGCCAGTGATGTCAAATTATCCCAAAAGGCAGGACGAGTTTACGGGTCATATTGACGACGTAAATATGGAATCCATGGATCATGCTGATTTAAGCTGGGATAGTAAAGTTAATTTAGATCATTTAGATGAACCCCTAAGAACGGAAGTTCGTGATTTTCTTAACAAAAATTCAGACATCTTTGCTTCATCAGTTCTTGGGCTACCAGGGTGCGATACTTTAAAACACGAAATTCGACTGAAAGACGATAAACCTGTTAAATGCACGCCTTATAGGGTTGCTTATAACTTAAGAAGGGAAATGGAGAGTCAATTAGACATGTTGTTAGAAGCGGGAATTTTGGTACCGTCAAATAGTGAGTTTGCTAGTCCAGTAATGCTGGTTAAAAAAGCGGATGGTGGCCATAGGTTATGTGCCGATTTTCGAAAATTAAATTCACAATTAATAAAAGATAGCTACCCCTTACCAAACATAACTGAAACTATTGATTCTTTGGCGGGTTCCAAATATTTTTCAACTATGGACTTGACTTCTGGTTTTTATCAGCAGCTAATTAATGAGGAGGATCAAAAATATACATCAATTACTACACATAAAGGATTATTTATGTATACAAGAAGCCCATTTGGATGTACCAGTTCTCCTCCTGCTTTTCAGAGATTAATGAATTTTATTTTTGGAGATGTTGCGGACCTCAGTATTTTAATTTATATCGATGACATATGTGTGGCTTCTAAAGACATTCAATCTCACTTTGAAAAATTATCTTTAGTTTTTGATAGATTGCGTGAGCACAATCTCAGATTAAAACTCTCTAAATGCCATTTTTTAAAGTCTGAAATTACATTTTTGGGATTTACTGTAAAAGACGGAAAAGTCTCGCCCACTACAAAGAATGTGGAAGTAATTAAACAATTTAAGGCGCCTAATAGTAAGAAACAATTGCGTCAATTTTGTGGGACGATAAATTTTTATAGAAAATTTTTGGGTGATTTTTCTAAAAGGGCTATTACTTTAAGTAATTTATTAAAAGGTAAATCTAAATTTATTTGGACGGAAAAGGCACAAGAAGAATTCGAGGATTTGAAAAATGCTTTGGCAGAAATTCCGACATTAAATCTACCGGATCTTAATAAAGATTTCGTATTGTTTACGGACGCTTCAAATTTCGCACTCGGTGCTGTGTTAGCCCAGTTTGATGAAAATAATTTCCCGGCCCCTATTGCTTTTGCAAGTCGAAAACTTAAAGACGTAGAAGTGCGTTATTCAACATCGGAACGGGAATTATTAGCTATAGTATGGGCTGTCAATTATTTTAAATGCTACCTTTATAATCGTAGGTTCATAGTGTATACTGATCATGCAGCTCTTACTTACGCATTAAAATTAAAGGATCCAACTTCGAGAATCGCGCGTTGGTTATGTTCGCTCGCAGACTTTGATTTTGAGACTAGATTTATTAAAGGGAAATGTAATTCGATTGCGGATTTCTTATCTCGTTTTGTGGATCATGAAATCGTAAATATTGAGAAAAATGATATTACAGAAGTTAAGATTAAAGAGAACGAAAATATGCATCTTGTAAATAACCTTGTTGATACTCCTTTGATGCATAGTTATGACCCTTCTAATTTTCTTAACGAGCTTAAAACGGAACAGAAAAGCGATAAATTTTGCTTGTCGATTATACAGAATCTGTCCGATAAAGTTAATCCTAAACCCGAACATATATTATTTTTCTTAGAGGACGGTATTTTGAAATGTAAGGATTTGCGTAACAGGACTAGAAGGGATGCGCAATGTAAATTTGTATTACCGTTGTCCCTAGTCCCGAAAATTTTCCAGTTAACGCATAACTCAGTTGTTGCTTGTCATGCGGGTATTTATAAAACATTAGAGAGGATCGAGCACTTTTATTTCTGGCCAAAAATGTATGCTCATATTAAGAAATTAATAGGCGCTTGTCACTCGTGTTTGCAATACCGGGGTCATAAACCAAAAAAGGACGCGGAGTTACAAAGGTTACCTATAGCAAATCACGTAATGCAGATTATTCATCTTGATATTTCGGGTCCTTACACTCAAACATTTCAGGGAAATAAATTCATTGTATCCTTTGTTTGTGCCTTTTCAAAGTGGCCTGATGCATGGCCAGTGCCTTCAATTGATTCAGATACTATTGCTGACGTTTTGGCAGAATTTATATCTCGATATGGTGTGCCTAGAACATTGATCACAGACCTTGGTCGGCAGCTGGTAGGTGATGCCATTAAGAAGGTCTATAAGCAACTGGGGATTGATCATCGTACGACAGCACCCTACCGTCCCCAAACGAATGCTAAAATCGTACGACAACACGCTTCAATCGCTGCTCATTTAGCACACCTCGTAAACATCACACATACAGATTGGGACAAGCAACTAAAATTTGCACTTCTAGCTTTGCGATCAGCAACTCATGTCGCAACTAATGAATCGCCACACTTTGTACTAACGGGGAGAGATATGCTACTTCCATATAATTTATTAACTCAGAAACCTGAATTCTCTTATGCAGATAGTCGTTCTTATTGTGAGACTTTAATTCCTTCTTTGCAAACAGTTTTTAATCAAATCAGGAGTAATCTAGAGAAAGCTGCGGAAAATCAAGAGAGGATTAAAAATAAAAATGCAGTTGATAAAAAAATTATAATTGGTGATTTAGTGTTATGGTATTGTCCCGCCATTAAGATAGGTTTGTCTCGAAAATTCGCAAAATTCAATACCGGGCCTTACAGGGTCATAGAAAAAGTAGGGAAAGTCAATTATAAAATTCAGCTAGTGTCAGATCCTTCAAAGATGAAGACGGTTCATGTTAATCAACTTAGAAAAATTGGAATCAAACCAGTTTTTCCTGCATTACAATGTCAGAATGAAAGTTTTCATTCTAATGAGCAGTATGCTGGCATTGATCGTGAAGTCAAATTATATCCCACAAGAATTTTTTCACGAAGCTCAAAAAAATATTTATTTGAGAATTTAAATCAACACACGGAAATTAGTGCTCAAATGCAGATTCAGAATTTAGAAAGCGGAGGGGTCTCTCAAAATACTGCGGGGAATTCAACTACACATAATACATTGACTGATGCAGTTTTCAGAGATCCTGCTGGCCCATCTTCCGATAACCGGAAAAAGAGACGGAGGTCAAAGTGCGTTAGACAGGGGAAGAATTGGAGAGGTCAGCGACCTCTTCACGGGCCGAATGTTAAAACGGGGAATGTTGCAACTCATTCGTATTCGTTACGAAAACGGTACTAGAGGAGGTAATTTTGTGTGTAAATAAATTCTCTTGTATATAGTTTTTTTTTCTCGTTTGTTTGTTTGTTTGTTTCACTTTTCTATCTTACTTAGTAAAAAGATAGATACTTTTAAGTAAATGTCTTGAATGCTATAGTTACATATATTTACTTATGTATAACATTATTGAACAGACCATTACATATTTTGGTTTGGTGAATACTAAAGTGGTTTTTGAGACAAATGTGAATTTTTTTTAAATTCAGTTTATGTCTGAACTATTTTTTTTTTCTTTTGTGTTATTTTTCATATTCCTTTATATATAATATTTGTGGTATTGCTTTGACTATTTAATTTTAAGTAACTAGTATTTTGTTTTATTATGTATGGGTTATAAAGCAATCAATTGTAGAAATTTGGAGGTTCATTGTAGTTTGTATTGGGGGTGTTCCTTTTCTTTTCTTTTTTTTGCATATTGATGTAAAGGTAATGAAAATTTTGGCAGAGTATAATTAAGGGAGAGTTTGTAAAGTATGTTTGACCAATGCTAGATATGAAGCGGACTGGTTAAGTTTTTAATGGAAGACGGATATTCAAATTTATTTTTAAAACTGTGGAATCGCGTATTCTTTTGCACGTTTTAAAATTAATTTTAGAGTAGAGGAAATATTTTATTAGGGTTTTACATGGAGTATTTTAGTTGCAGAAGAGTATTGAATATTGTGTAAAAGTGGAGAATAGTTTTAAGTGGGTTGATGTGGTACCGTGGTGGTATTGTGTCAGGAATATATAAATGATTGTTTATAAGAAATTGGTCAAGCATTACTGTTAGATGTCATTTATGTGTACATTTAAGTTTGTTAAAAAAAAAAATATATATATATATACATCGCTAGATAAATAATAAGCTATGGACTTTTTTTTTTTAAATAGATTTTAGCGGTGATATACGATATTTGTAATACATATATTTTCTTTGGTTGTTTACGGTGAATATATATTGCTGTATGTTATTTTGTATACATCATTAAGAAGTTGTATCGTGCTAAGCTATTTACAGTTTTTCAGTTTTGGTGAATTGAGATTCAAGATATTTATTTATCACTATTCACATAGTTCACTGAAAATATTTTATGATTCTCTATTCAGGATTTATTTATATATGTATAGGTTTGGTGTACTATTGTAAATTATGCTATTACATTGTGTGGGTTCTTTTTTTTTTTTTTTTTTTTTTAGAACTGTATTGAATTAATGGATACATATTGTTACAGCTTGTGTGGTTGGTTTAAATTAAAATACATATATATTAATTAAAAATTTCATTGGGACGCTTAATTTAAGAAGTTTGGGATGAACAACTGCTGCTGGTGGGTAAATCGTTGAATTTAACAAGATTTTTTCTTTTCCCTTTTCCATTTATTCTGGTACAAACTAAATGTGCGTATACTTTATAGAGTGGTGGTCATTTCGGGGGTACTCTCTTAGGTGCACAAAGTTTAGTACTGTGTTTTTGTTGCTGGAATTGTATTTCCTTGTCTGGGGCAGGAGTTTTGTTTCGGGCGAGGATGTGAGGTTTCAGTTGACGAGGCACGTCCGATGATTTCCTGGTTAATTTATTAGATTTTGCGTATAGTAATAATTTGTTTTTTGAGAAAATTTTTGTCTGCGTAAAAATTTTCAGTAAAAAGAGGGGATGTTGTTATGATGTGTTTGAAGGGGTTTGGGAATATTAGAAAATTTACACTGGGAAAGGAATTTAACACAGCTGCAATATATGTTATTTTCTCTTTTGAGGGTCCATGTTTAGATAAATAGAGGGGTCTCAGTTTTCTGTTCTTCTCATTACAGAGAAAGCGCGGTGGTTAGATATGTGTTTACAGTTGGGTATAGGACGGATGAAAATATTGAATTTCAACGAATGAGAAAGATATTTCCGCTCTTTTCGGCTGGACTTTTGACCCGAGCAGCAATAAACTGAGGAAGGGAGATCTAGGTTTGACGTTCGTTAATCCTTCCAAAAACTATAAATTTTGGCGGCGAATGTCTGGGATATTTGTGCAGCTTAAGGGGGTTAAAGAGGTTAGCGTTACTTAAAAATTCAAGTGTTCTCATGGCGTCAGAGGGGGCGTAGAGAATTTTAGCCAATTAAAGCTGGATTGGGTCTCGGTACCTCCCGTCTTTAATAATAAAAATATACAAAAAAACAAAAGAGAAAAAGAGGAGTAGGGGATTTTCTTGGAGGAGAGGACGGCAGTGGTTGGAAGAAAGCGGTCTTGTCCGGCTAAAAATGGGGATCGTTCACGAAGTCCGAAGAAGGAGGAATTGTCGCCTGACTCCCGGAGTTGACGCTCGAAGCTGAAAGATTCACCTGAAAATAGGAGGGGGCCCTTCTAGTGAAATGTCGAGAATGTTTAGTTAATTTCTGAGGGTCCTTAGTTAGTACTTTTGTCTATGCTGTTGGAGCGGAAGTTTGATGACGGATCTAATGTAATTGTCTGGAATACGGTACAGACTGTTTTCTCCGCGGCGGCCGAGAGGTTCGACGCTGATCTTATAGCAGTGATTGAAGAATGCTCGATGCCGATCAAGAGGTATTTTACACGATGTTATTGGAGAGCTGTGGTTATCCGTTAGAGACTGTTTTTCCGCGGCGGCCGAGAGGTTCGACGCTGATCTTATAGCATTGATTGAAGAATGCCCGATGCCGATCAAGAGCTATTTTACCCGATGTTACTGGAGAGTTGTGGATATCCGTTAGAGACTGTTTCTCCACGGCGGCCGAGTGGTTCGACCATGGTTTTTGGGTAACCAGTATAAATAAGGAGGAGTAACAGTTTTTGTGATATGAGCAAAGTGTTTTAAAAAGGACCTATGCTGTGACTTATATTTTTACATTAATATAAGGAGGAATAACAGTTTTGTGGTATGAGCAAAGTGTTTTAAAAGGACCTATGTGAGACTTTATATTTTCAGTAATTTTGGATAACTGTAACAGCCAGTTGCTCACTTAGGGTAAGTGTTGCATTTTTTTTTGTTTGAACATTGAGTTTTGATAATTTTATAGGGTTTGTGTAATCCTTTGGTTTTAAACTTATCGCACGAGTTGCATCATTGTAAATATTGTCATTCTGAATTATATTAACTGTGTTGCTATAATGTTATGTTTAGGGATTTGAAAACTTTCTAAGATAAAGTGACAATCTATAAATTTTAAATGTAAATTTAGTAAAATAAAGTGTTAATTATAGGAAACGTATAAAGAGGTTTATTTGAATTTTTAATAATTGTCTCTTATTCATAAAAGTTTAGTTCCAAGATTAACTTAACGTAAGTATGTTTCTTCCAGTGCTAAACTGTAAAATCTATAATCATTATTGGATTGGACGGCTTTTAGAGCACCGTATGGAACACAACGCGATGGACACATTTAGTTTATAATTTAAATAAAAGGTTGAAAGGTTGAATTGATATTAGAATTTAATAAGATTGGTAGATAGTGAGTTTAGTAATCATTTAACTTTAAATATTTAATATATACAATTGATATACTAAGTTTTAGATAACAAAAATAAGTACAACATAACACAGTTAAATTAATTTAAAACTGCCGTTGTAATAGAATTTTCAGCGAGCACGTAAGAAGAGCGATATAACCAAATGTGGGATATAACCGAGGGCATTTAAAATTTCAGAATGTTGATGACAAACTATAAAATGATCCAGATTTGTCTTCAAAAATTTTCTCGTGCATTATACGCACATCTCCTAAATTATTATAAGGAAAAATAATTACAATTAGTCATATCTAATTACATTTAAGTTACTTTAAAAGTGTCGTTATATTATAACTTATCTTTTTTCGTGAGCTCATAAGAAGAGCGATATATCCAAATTACCAATGTAAAGAGGCACGGTATAAAAAGGACTGGTATAATATTTTAAAAATTTCTTTTATTGGAAATATTTTTTCACTGTAAAAGAGGAGTTGTGATTTTTCCTACACTTTATGTTGTAATTTTTCAAGCACTGTTGCCGTGAAACTGAATTCAAGTACCGATACTGTGAAAGCGAATTTAAGCAACAAGTGAAGTAAAAGTCGATGTATGTTTGTCACGTGCACCACGAATCCAATAGCAACTCGACTTTCTTCAGACTTGAGAAATTTTGCTGCACTCTTAAAGACAGCAGCTTGTAAATGTTACAGCAACTGTGTTGGCAGACAGACTGCCAGCACCTTTTGTTGTAAAATACAGAATTTTCTTTTTTTACAGTGTATCATAGTGCATCAGTGTATATCATTCCAAATCATTCATAGTAAAGTTTTATCTGCGATCAATAACAATGTTATTTATGAAAGAACATTCACTGACATACCAGGTAAATATTTACAGAATTTTGCAACAGATGAAACTGTTTCTTTTAGTACATCTATTGCACCCTTATTAGTGAAACTATCTTTTGAACTCGATTTAATCGTATATATCACATCACACCTACAAGGGGAATATTATTAAATTTTATAAATTTCAATTTAGATATAATTATAATTCAGTTTTACATCAAATAACATATATAATAGCAAGATTTTCCATCAGCTTAAACTGAAAAAAAAAATTAATTCATTAAATTTATGTAAAAATATCAATAGATATATTTTTACACAATGAGAATACTTGCAATGATTCAGTCTCCCTTGAGTTACCTAAAATTTGAAAAGAGATGCTATGGAGTTTATTAACAATAGTAGAAATTAATTCATTCTTACAAATATCCATTTTTATTTTATTCCATTTTTGCACTATTTTTCGTTATACATGAAGTCTCCAGATATTATTTACCAAATTCTTGTTTTTTTTTTTTTTTTTTTTATTTGCTAAAATGTTTCTATCAAGAATCATCTTTCTTTCTATCATCTTGAAAATGTCGTCGCTTGTACGTTGAAACGCAATGGTGATCAAAATAAATGTATTTTTTCCACTATTAGTAATTTTTTAGCTTAGTTTGATTCATTAAATTTGTCTAATTTAGAATCAAGTACATATAAACGAGATTTTTAAATTACACAATCATCAACATGTTGAAATCAATACTGAAATAAAATTACCTCTTATTTAGCACATTTAACAATTTTAGTATTGATTCTGCATTTTTTAAAAGTCTCTTTTCTGTTACGCAAAGCCACATGTTCCCCTAGCGGTGACTTTTGGAACTAATTTTTTTTCGCGGAATTCCTCGTCCTTCGTCTTGTTTAATCTTCTTACAAAATTTGGCATCATTCTCTCAATTAGATCGCGCTACAGAACACTCTGAGTACTGTCCGCTTAATTATGACAACCTTCTATACAGTAAAACCTCTAAATAACGGACACCTCGGGAGCGCGGAAATTGTCCGCTCTTCGGAGGTGTCCGCTATTGGGAAAACCTCAGAGATTAAAAAATTGCTAAGAAATGCTTAATGTTTCATTAATTGACTTTTATACATCCTAAAACCTCTATTACATGATTAATCGGAAATTAAAATTATTTTTTTAAGCAATAACACTGAAAAGATGTATGTAAGGGAATTCTGCGGATCAAGAAATTTGTACTTCTAGACATTAACGCCCTCGCTGCGTAATTGTTTTATCAAAATAGCTTCAAAAATTACGTATTTAACCCCTTCGCGACGAGCGCCTTTTAAAATATTTTATTCTTTTATCACCGGATTTTCAAAAGAAAAATTTAATCGGAACATTTTCCCAATTAAATTAGACAACATTTACCATAAAAAAATAACTGGTGGGAATTTATCAAGGAGGATTATTTAGGGAAAAAATGCATCCCCGAGACAATCTCGGGTTGCGCAAATTTTGCTACTTTTACGTTGCACCAAAGAAATCTCGTGTTGCGCATCGAGAGGGTTAATCAGCAGAAAATCCTAAATCTTTCAAGAAGGAGGGGCTTTATCGGATCATCTTCTTTATCGGATGCGGGCACGTGGGAGGGAGGTTTTCCCCAGCCCACCCCCTTCATTTATCTGTGATCACAAAATTTGTGACACATTTCCCTGATAAATTTAGAGGCTTTTTCCTTTTTTATCTCTTTAAAAAAAAAATTTTCACCCTTTATCGCTAAAATTACTGTCCGCTATTCGGAATGTCTGTTATTCAGAGGTTAAACATACAAAAATTTAGGTTTTGGGAGTGGGGATTAGAAAACTGTTCGTTAAATAGAGATGTCCGCTATTCGGGAATGTCTGTTATTCAGAGGTTAAACATACAAAAATTTAGGTTTTGGGAGTGGGGATTAGAAAACTGTTCGTTAAATAGAGATGTCCGCTATTCGCGAGTGTCCGTTATGGAGGTTTTACTGTATTAAAGAAGATTAAATTATCAGATTAAAGGTTTTTTTTTTTAAAGAAACTCCCCAATCTAAATATTGAAACCGGCGCCTGAAAGTTTCTTTGTAGATACTTTCATATAATTCGCAAGCGTTAAAAAACTTAGTGGTTTTTTGTAGGTTAAATTACAGGCACATAATGGATTCTAGGTCCATTAAAGTTTCTGGTTATGTTAAAATATTCCTAAATTTCCATAAAATATTGTCAAAAAATGTTTATAACCATTAAAAGATGCTTATATACCACTTCGGTGGTCTTAATGATTCAAAAGTCGATTTCCGTCATCTAAATGATGTCACAAAAGAAGTACGTTTTTTTTTCTACGTTGTCTTTACTTACGTTGCATTTTTACTGGAAATACCTACACCACTTCAAATGCAAAAGGAAAAAAAAATCATTAATGACTGAAACAGAATAATGGAAGATAAATTTACATAATTCGATTAGGACATATTCATGTTATTCTAACGAAATATGAAAGTAATTTCCAGCCTGCATATTTTTACAGAAATGTGAAATTGTTAACTTTATTTTGAATTATAACTTAGAGGAAGGCATGAAATATATGCAATAGTATGCAATAATATGCCTAAAAGAATTAAGAATATTTATTAAAAATGAATAAGAAAACATTAAACTACCTTAAAAATATATATAATTTCTATTTAAATTGGGCATATATAATTACAAAAATAATTATAATAAGTTTAATAATTTCTACAGCGAAATCTTAAGTTGTATAATGTTGGTCATTAGCCAATCAATGTTTAATTATTTTTTAAACAAAAGCTTAAAATAAAAGGACTAAGTCGTTCTGAATATGTTATATATTAATACTTTTATCTGATAATTTTATCAATCACATTACTTTATACTATTATCCTTTTAACACTTTCCAACGTAGTTGAAAAGTGTTTGTCTGCCGTATACCTGTCGTATGTTTGCCGTCTGCCGTATGTCTACCGTATGTTTGCCGTCTGACTGCTGTCTGACCGTGCACTAACTCGCGTAAATATACTCCGATTGACACGTAATTGATATATGTTATTGAGGTTTGCCATGCCATGTTCGGTATTAAAAATGAAGTGTGTTGCATTCATTATCCATTTACAGGGCACTCAAATGTATTCCGTTACATATGGTCTATGGTGGAAAATTATTTTCAAAGTATTTTAATAGTGCAACACAATTTTAAACATAATGAAATTTATATACATTATTAGAGTGCACTATAAGAGTGTTGCTATAGAATATGTTATCTGTAGCACATACAGTATTCGTACAGGGGAACTCAAAAGTATTCCGTTATATCATGGTCTATGAAGAAAAATCATTTTCTGCATTTTTTAATGATGTTACTCGGTTTACAAACATGATGAAATTGATATAAATTTTTGAGGTGCACTAAAACAAGCTTCCGGTACAATATAGGTTGCAAAGCAGTTATCGATCATTTACAAGGTCACACGAAAGTGTCGGTTACATAATAACCTACGGAGAGAAACTGCTCGCAGCCATAGAGGAAAGAGATAGATGTAGATGCAGTATACCATGAAAACGGTTTGCAATGTGATGCGCGTTATCACTCAAATTTAAATGCTCTCACTCGGTCCAAACAAAACAAGCACCTTGAACAGGGACCGAATTCTTTGACATCACTCGTGCATTTTGTTCTCTAAATGAAAGTGATCTGCTTATTTTTAAGACTTCTAAAGCAGCATTCCATTGTATTATGAATTTAAAACTCTATTACTAAACGTTTTCTTCTTTTTTTCGTGAAAGGACGTGGTTGTGTTTGGGCTGACTGTAGCTGATTTTAGGGTTACTTTTTTGGCGTCACCCCCAGCCACCTTACTGCATCTCCATCTATCTCTTTCCTCCATGGCTTGCAGCGCAATTTAATTATGTTGCACTATTTCAAACATGATGAAATTGACACACACTACTGAGGTTCGCTGCAAGATGCTTGCAGTAGAATGTAATGTGCATCACATTTATCGTTCCTTTACAAGTACACATAAAAGATTTCGTATACAATACTGTGACTGAAGTATTTTCTACTAGGGATGATTGCTGAAAGTGTGTTTTCTGTTATGGCATGCGTTTAAAGTTCAGCAAACTTTTTGTACACAACGTGGTGTATATAAATTCTATAGACCATATACAGGACCACACAAAAGAATTCGAAAGCATTGCTGATAATATCTGTGAATTGTTTGAAGGTGTTTTTTAATTTGAGTTATGAATTTCCAAGATCAACTACATTTACTATACTCAGAGATGTTTGTAGCACATATTCTGTCTGCCTCAAACAAGAAAAACCCTGGAACCAGTCTTGACTAGGTCGTGTTGCCAGGGTAACTGGCCAGTCAACTTTATTAAGCGAAGTGCGGCATTTTATTTTCCCCCGTTCAATCGGTCATTCCGAGAATTTACCGTAACCTTTTCTGCCCTTTCCCTCCTACGGAAGAAGTTCCTTCCCTACAAGTTTTGGAACCTCCGAAAGCAGAAAATCCATTCAGGGTTTTGCTTGTCTCAGCCAGACAGTAAATAAAATAATATACAGGGTTAAGCAAGAAACTGGATAAGTGGCTGCCTATCTTTAGTAATTTCCGGAAGTGTGATTTCTGCAGTTTAATCGTGATTTTGCCTCAATTAAATTTCAGCTTATTATGTGGGGTGAATAAAAGTCTTTAGGTAATATACATGACTGTACAAAAGTATTTAAGTACGTTTTCGTCAATTCGTAGAAATTGCTAAAAGGGAATTTTCAATTGTGTTATTCGTTTTCTAACTAAACTAAATTTTAGTATACTGTGTAGAAAATATACAAATCTATAGATCATATACAGAGCTGCACAAAAGAATTAGAGTACTTTTCCGACTATATGCAGTAAGTGTTGAAATCTTGTTTTCAAATGGGTTGTATGTTTTCTAATATATTTTCTTAGGTATTGTCTTTAACTTATTAAACGGAAACTGTTGTTAAAGTATTGTGGAAGTGCTGGAAAGTGTTACATAACCTATTCTTGATGCATGATTTTTCTTTCTTGTTATTAATATTTCATGCATTTGTTTTTTATCATAAATATACATAAATATCTGACATTTTTTCTGATTAATTTTTAAACATAAATGTATGAAATGTGCCGTCCTGACTGTTGAAGCGATTTGGGATAGAACTACGTTTTCCATTTTTTAATAAAAAATCTACCTCATTGAGTTATAATGTATTGTGGTCACGTGGAGATATTTTTCTCCTATTTCCTGGCAGTGTCGCGTCTAGAAATTCGGTTGAAAACGACAAATTTGAGAGTATTTTCTGAAAGATCTTATGCCTTTACTAAAAAATGGAAAACCTCTTTCGCTTACATATTTTTTTAATGATAACACCTGCCAATTTAATGTTTTTCCTAACAAAAATTAACTAAGAAATGCGTTAGAAAGTAGCTCCTTTGGATCTGAGAACAGCCTTAAGTGTAAAACGCATTTCATTATTTACTCAAATAGGCTGAAACAGTTTCACTTGAGGCTGTTCTCAAATATAAAGGAGTTACTTTCTAATACACTTCTCAATTCATTTTTGTTCGAAAACGCATGAAACTGACACGTGTTCATATTCAGAAACAATGTAATTCCATAGCGTTTTCCATTTCTTGTTAAAAGTAAAATATATTTCAGAAAATACTGTCAAATTTGGAGTGTTGAACCTAATTTCCAGACGTGATAATGCGGGAAAGAAGATAAATTTTTCGATACGTGAAAAATATTGCTTATAACTCAGTAACTAATTTATTTATCCAAAAATGAAAAACACCATTCGATTCCAAATCGCTTCAATAGTCAATCATGCAAATTTTATGCCTTTATGTTTGAATATGTGTTAGGAAATTTCCCACTTGTTCAGCAATCGAGTGCAATCGAGAACCGGCTTAAATGGAAACTAAAAGTCCCTTTAATGGGAATTTACCTTATAGTCGTTATTAAACAGCGTATACCGGCGTTAATATAAAACCAAACTAATAGCAATAAATAACACTGAAACATAATTGCAAAACTTGAATGTTTATTAACTGAACTGTTTTTTTACACATAAACTTCTTGAATCTAAATCACCAATTTTATGTTGCACAAAATCTGACTGAATGGAAGTTATCCGAAATAATGCCATATGTCGTAAATGTAGGGTAAGTAACTTTCTTTGGGCTGTCCAGAACTGCAGCAGTAAGTTAAACCTCCAACAAATGTTAGCATTAGAAGCAGTACTAGGAATAAATTTGTCGGG
Source organism: Maratus speciosus (assembly GCA_963932465.1). Taxonomy (NCBI): domain Eukaryota; kingdom Metazoa; phylum Arthropoda; class Arachnida; order Araneae; family Salticidae; genus Maratus; species Maratus speciosus. Next base: position 363,223,227 of record OZ010798.1, read on the forward strand.
ACAGATTTATAAAGGTATTGCATTTTTCATCCAATACCTTCAAGGTGGGTTTTGACTCCATCTCAGTAGATTTTTTATCTGATAATTTCTGTTGATTTTTACTGTATGTTACTGTTGTACTCTCGGATTCTTCATTTAATTGTTGAAAGGTCAGAAATTCTTAAAAATCAAAAATCTTTAAATATTTAATTTTTGTATATCCTGCGTGTTTTCTCCCAATTTTTTTTTTTTTTTATTTTTTTTTTTAACAAGAACGAAAAATCACGTATGAGGCATAAATTATTAAACTCTTTCTAACAATAATCCGAATATTATTACAAAATTCCATTTTAATACAGCAAAATGTGAAATCTACGTAGGTAATTTTTTAATTTATTTATGTCTCAACCAGTTTATTACTGCCTCTTTTTGGGGGAAAATTCATTTTATGATTTATGCAAAGGAAGTAAAACAATCTTACTTAAATAGAAATGTATCCTCAACGAGACTTTACTGTATAGTCGTCATTGAACAGTGCCTCTTTTATAAATAATTCATTCCGCTCTTTTATAAATAAAGCTTATATATTAAAGACTTAAAATAAAATAAAACTAATACTAACAAAAAACACTGAAGAGAAATTGTAAAACTTGTAAGTTTATTAACTGAACTGTTTTCCACACATTAGCTTCTTGTATCTAAATCACAAATTTTATGTTGCGCAAAATCTGACTGAATGGAAGTTACCAAAATATTGCCATGCGTCGTAAATGCAGGGTAAGTAACTTTCTTCCGGCTATATAGATCTGCAGCAGTAAGTAAAACCTCCAACAACTGTTAGCATTGGAAGCTGCACTAGGAATAAATTGTTCCGGGACAGATTTATCAAGATATTGCATTTTTCATCCAAGACCTTCAGGGTGGGTTTTCGTTCCATCTCAGTAGTTTTTCATCTGATCCTTTCTGTTCGTCTTTACAGTCTGTTGCTATTTTACTCTCGGATTCTTCTCTATAATGTACTTGTTGAAAGGTTACAAAAGGTTAAATACCGAAAAATAAAAATCTCTTTTTTCAATATCCTGTGTTTTCTTTTCCAAAAAATTAACAAAAAAGAAAATTTCTGTATCAGGCATAGATTGTGAAACTCTTCCTAACAATCATCATAATATTATTACAAAGTTTCTTTTTTGCTTACAATAAAATAAGAAACCTACATAGACAACTTTACTTAAACAGAAGTGCCACTTTAAGAAAACTTTACTGTATAGTGATCAGTGAGCAGACGAGGTTCCCCTCTTTTATAAATAACTTTAAAAATTAATGATTTAAAATTAAATCAAACTAAAATAAAATAAAACACTGAAACATAATTGTAAAACTTGAATGTTTATTAACTGAACTGTTTCCCTCACATAAGCTTCGTTAATCTAAATCACCAATTTTGCGTTGCAAAAAATCTGACTGAATGGAAGTTATCCAAAATATTGCCATATGTTGTAGATGCAGGGTGGTAAGTAATTTTCTTCAGGCTGTCTAGAACTGCAGCAGTAAGTAAAACCTCCAACAACTGTTAGCATTAGAAGCAGCAATAGGAATAAATTACCCCGGGACAGATTTATCAAGGTATTGCATTTTTCATCCAAGACCTTTAGGGTAGGTTCTCGTTCCATCTCAGCAGATTTTTCATCTGATCCTTTCTGTTGATCCTTACTGTCTTTTGCTGTTTTACTCCCAGATTCTTCTTCCTAATGTAATAAATTAAAAGTGAAAAATTGTTTTAAATAGAAGCTTTTATTATAATCTCTCTATTCTAAAAAGAAGTAACTTACGCAGTCATCCCGCCGTCGTTTTGAATTTTTGTGACCGGGTGTCTTTCTCCGTTAATATTACGAAAAATACTGCATACAAAAATATGAAAATTGGCAGTATTATAGAGAAATGTTTGATAAACACGCCGATGCAGACAGTTTTCAAATCGAATAATTATTTTAAGAGATATATAATGCTAAAGTTGGGCAAAATCGTTCCATTAAAAAAGTTTTATAGTAGCAAAAACTATACATGGGACAATTCATACATACATAACAATTATTATACATACATAACAATTCATTTTTAGATCGTTTTATACGTTATAATTTCGCGGTGTGCAGACTGCATTCATTTTTTTAATTTGACTCATTTTTTGAGGTTTTATTTCTATTTTAATTTCAAATTTTCAGCATTTCGAGAGATATTTTTTACTTATTTTAGGAAATGGTATTAATTTAAACTTTTGCCAACTGTATAAACAGCGCAAATAATAATGTTTGCTTCAAATTAAAAATTTATTTACACGTGACTATTATTAACAGAAAAAGACTTTCAAATTAGAATTATATAATAAAGTGTGAATAGCAGGAACTTATTGAAAATTACTTCATAAAAACTACATTTACACGTGAATTTTATAAGGATATTGTAAAATAATAAATTCATTAACATGCATTAGAAGTCTTAAATAGGAGAAATTACGTCACATTTACGTCACATTACACTTATTACGTAAAATGAACAAAAAGTAATATTGCAAAACTGTTTAAATTTAAAAATTGTGCGAGACATTAATTTGATATTTTGAGATTATATTAATAAGATTAATATTAATTTTATTGAACGCGTTTAGACTGCTTTCGAATGATTATTTAGTAATATAATAAAAATAAAAAAGATTACAAGCTGAAAATGAAGTGTCATCAACAAAAAATATGATTTGAAAGAGAAAAATCTGTGAAGCAGAAAATAAAGAAATTGCTTAAATGATTTAGTTAAGGTTCTTTAACCTTCTGTGTCGTTTCCATCAAAAGAAGGCATTGGTATTTGTAAAATATATTTGCATTTTGATGCAGATTTGCTTATTATATTAGCTTATTTTGAAATGTTTAACTGATTTTATTTAATCAAAGACGAAAACAGCCATTGTATCTTTTAACAGCAGCTGATTTTTCTTTAAAATTCTCCAATCGAAGAAAAATGAATAGAAACCCATTTATAGGGAGTTCGCCACTGTTCTTTAAATTATAATTCAGTCTTTCAAAATCTTTTTAAAGCCAATCAAATTAGCGTGCTTTTAGAGACTGCGGTGTCTGAACAGGGGTTGGCGAGTGTAGCTCGTAGGGGGCCGAGCCCCCTAGTGTACTACACAGAAAAAAAATCATTGTGGGACAACTGATTGAAATAAATGAACAGTTTTCCTGTGAAGTCACAGTGGGTAAAATGGCGGCGTTATCGGTTATTTACGCTTTGTATTCACCAAGGTTTCTTTCACTATTTCTCTTTTCAGCGTTATTTTATTAGCACACTTATGAGCTCAGAAACCAAATTAACGAAAATATAAGTATATTCTTTAATTCTTTAATTATTAAATAATGAAAAATTTGATAAAAGCACGATTTGCAGAATATGAATGAAAAAAAGTTTCTAAACTCTAAAAATTAACATTGAAATCGTGAAGTAAAGGCTTATTTAAGTAAAATAAGTTTAATTTACATAATTTATAAAAAAATTTCAATGTAAATACTTGGCATTTCACTTATTTATTCAGACGTTGGTTATAACCTAATTTATTTTAATGGTATATTTCTAAGAAATTCGACAATTGACACAAAATTAATCTGAAATTAAATGAATATTCCTTATATTAGTCAGACCTATTACACACATTTCAATCTAGTAATAAAAAACTAGTCGGATATACCAATCCCAAAACTTCCTTCTATCTCATGCATGTTAATACTTGAAAATTAGCTATCACACTGCCAAAAATTAAACGGCAATCTATGCCCATCATGAGGATTCTATAGATATGAAATTCCGTGCATTAGTTCTTGAGATATGGCTCTCTACGAAATCGTGTAAATACAGCAAAATTCAGCCTAGCAGCCCCACTTATTGGGTGCTTTACACCAAAACCTATGTTAAACAAAACTACCAAGCAACCACTTACGTCAAAGTCTAACTGAATCTGAAGTTTGGGGGAAATCCGTGCATTAGTTTTTGAGATAGAGTTATTGCGAAAATCATGAAAATGCCAGCAGAGCAGCGCCACCTATTAGACGATTAACACCAAAACCTAATCAGCAACAACTTGTGTTAACATCTAACTAAATCTGAAGTTAGATGAAAATTCGTGCATTAGTTTTTGAGATAGAGCTATTGCAGGAATCGTGCAAAATGCAGCACAGCAGCGCCACCTGTTGAGCGATATACACCAACACGTAATCCGCATCAAGTCATATCAAGGACTAACTAAATCTGAAGTTTGATGAAAATCCGTGCATTAGTTCTTGAGATAGAGCCATTGCTGAAATCGTAAAAAATGCAGCGTAGCAGCGCCACCTGTTGAGTAATTTGCACCAACACGTAATCAGCATCAAGCATATCAAGGACTAACTGAATCTGAAGTTACATGAAAATCCGTGCATTAGTTCTTGAGATAGAACCATTGCGGAAATCATAAAAAATGTAGCATAACAGAGCAACCTGTTGAGCGATTTACACCAACACTTAACCAGCGTCAAGTCATATCAAGGACTAACTGAATCTGAAGTTTCATGAAAATCCGTGCATTAGTTCTTGAAATAGAGCCATTTCCGAAATCATAAAAAATGCAGCATAGCAGCGCCACTTATTGAGCGATTTCCACCAAAAACTAATCAGCATCAATTTGTATCAGGGACTAACAGAATATGAATTTTTATTAAATTCCGTGCATTAGTTCTTGAGATAGAGCGCCCACAAAATTTGTGTCACACACAGACACACAGACAGACAGACAGACATTTTGTAAAAACATGTTTTTCGGGTTCTCTGACCGCTAAAACGTGTAAATCCGACGAAAACCGGAATTCGAAAATTTTCATGAATCCAATACTCTCTTCTTGTAAAGACAGAAGAAAGTAATAAGGGAATTCTAAAAGACCGCAATGCTTTCCAATGGAACGATTTTCCAATATTTTCCAAAACAGCTGATCTTTTACAGACTCACCCCGGGGAGGAAGAATACGGTATATACCTATTTAAAAAGAAATAAATTAAATTGCAAGTGGTTTTTTATAAGTTCCTTAAGGGGTCTCAGGACTCTTAAAGCTTCAAAAATTTCGAAATTTCAATTTTTTTAGATGGTAAACTCCTACCTTTTCTAAATATTGTGATATAATAGTTTCCTTGAAATTTCCGTTAAACAGAAGTTTTGTTTTTAAGAATTATACACGTTCAATAGCTGAAGCGGCGTTTCCAAAACTTTGAAGTCATTTTTCTCCAAATCACATTTTTAGGCATAACGCGCGCGTTTTTTTTTAAACTTCTGAATATTTTTTCATAAAATCTTCAAAACATGTTTCATGTTAGTCTGTATAAACTGAACCTAAAATTTCCGTTTTATTGTTTAAAAAATATTTTTTAGGTGATTATTCTGTTGAAATTTTCTAAATTTTGCATCAGCTAAATACAACTTTGTATTAAAAATATAAAAATGCTTTAAATAGAAATTTATTTAGGTTCAGGGTAATTATTACAATCTGAAGTATAATTATGCACCAAAATTTTCATTCTAGTTGAAAAATTTGTTTTGTAATCCTGCGCGAAATCTGTTATGACAATTTTCTGCTCGTCATTTGTCACAGTTTGGAGCCCCTTGTAAATCCTACTTCTCGCAATTTCTTAAATACATGGAATGAATTAACATACTCATATCTTTTAAAATATAAATATCTTATTAAAATCAAATACATTTTAAGATAGTAAATGTTGAAAGTTGTCTTTTTTTCCCCTTTTTTCCAATTTTAAGAGTCCTGATACCATTTAAAAATAAAATGAAGTTCAATTTTAAGTCCAGCTTGCCTGCAAGCAAAAAAATATCGATCAATATCCTCCTCCGGACCGAAACCACATCCATTCACTCCCTGCGCTGAACTAAAATATGGCTCATTTTACAATCATGCCACGGTTCGATTAAAGGGCATCAGTTTATTTCTAACGATAACAATGATATTTACGTGATCACATACGTGGTGTTATTTACGTACCGTTATTGAGTAAATGTTTTCGCCCGTTGAGTTAAGTCAGAGGCAACGCATAGACATTTTGTTACAGCAGGGTGGAGTAGTACACAGTGAGACATCAGCCATATTGACATATAGTTGTAACATTTTCTCCAAGCTGGAAGACACACATAACGACCTCATCTTACGCAACACGTGGACATAGTTTCAGCACATCAGTTACTCGTCCAACAAAATAATAAATAACACTGGAGAACAAATTTTAACACAATTTCTGTTGACTTCGATTACTCAGCTGTTTTTAAATCGAAAAAGCGTGCTGATTTCAAAACATCAATTAATTTTCTTCTATCACGTCAAGTTTTTTCTCTACAGCTTATATTAGTGTGACCACTCTACACTGAATCAGGCGTGAGTCATAGGAAGCTTTAGTTTCTACTAATGACTGAAGTAAACATTCTCCTATGGGAAGGCGTGAATGCAACTTGGATATACCAAGTATTCCTCTTTTTGTGTATATGGGACAGCAGAGTTCGTGAGAAACATTGGTTCCAGTAGAATTGGCCTCCAAGATCAGACCTAAAACCTGGTGATCCAAACATTTTCCATCAGCCACTTATCGACAGAAAGAACATCATATTTCCACCTCTGCATATAAAATTGGATCTAATGAAGCAGTTCTGAAAGATTTGTCAACTGAAAGAGGCTGTTTCAAGTATCTCATTTCGAAATTTCCAAACTTGTCTTTTGAAAAGATAAAGGCAGGTGTATTTAACGGTCCACAGATTCTTCAGCTCATTAGAGATGCACCTTTCATCGGAACAATCAGAGAACTCCAAAAGAATGCTTGTTTGGCATTCAAAAACCTTCTCAAAGACTTTCTTAGAAATACGCGAGTAGTAAAATACACCACAATTGTTCAGCAACGTTTAGAGAGCTGCAAAATGCTTGGTTGAAACATGAACATCAAACTCTTGATGACTTCCCGTAAAATCTTGGTGCAGTCAATGATAAGCAAGGTGAGCGGTTCCACCAAGAGGTGATGCTCATGGAAGAATGGTATCAAGGTACATGGAATGAACATATGATGGCTGACTATTGTTGGAGCATCAAGAGAGATTGTCCACAAATTGAACACTCCAGGAAAAGCTACAAGCGAAACTTTTTACCTTAATATATGCTTTTTTCGTTTTGTAAATGGATTTTACTACTTGTATGAACACAATGTAGCTTATAGTAAGTATATATAGCAGTTGTATGAATAATATATTTGATATATTTTTCTTTATTTTCCTTTGTATCCACATTAAGTATGATTTTTGGGGTATCCAGTAGCTTCAAAAGTTGACGTGATAGAAAGAAATTGGGGTCAGTTTTGGATTTAGATGTCAATAATTAGCCAAAAACAAGTGCCAGATCAAAGGCAACAAAATGTGTGTTCCCCAGTGTAATTCTTTATTTTATAGTGGTTAAAGTTACATAGACGTCTATTTTAGAGTTTATTTCCTTCAATATGACATATATTTACTTAACCAAACCTAGCTATATTTAATAATAGACTATTTCGGCAAAACGACATAAACTTTTTAAAACGGTGAAATTCATGTAACAGAGGTGGCATCCATTTTGTTACAACGTAATGAAAATACACAGTGAGACACACAGTTGTGGTACATAGTATGACGTGTCTCGTTGTGTACCTACTGTGTGGTTTTGATGTTAAAAAAAGTTATTTATTAATAGAAGAAGGTTTTTTTCTCTCTCTCTCTTTCTATGTGTATGTGTGGCGTGCGACGGCTAGGGTAATCTACTAAACGTATGAGGCTGAAAATTTACATGAAGCCCAAAGATCTGCCCCAAAGTACCTCAAGATCTGCCATTGTCCACCCGAGGCTCGTATTTTTAATTTTTGGAAAATCTAAAAATATCAATTAGAAATCATAAACTGCATTAAATAATTGATAGAGTGTAAAAATGTATGATTTGTGAAAATATATACATTGTCTCACTCTGTACCACTTGTGGTACACAGTGAGATAATTTCCGATATTCCGTTATGCTGCTTCTGTGCTTTTATAAATAACTTATTTAAAATCATATATACATTAATGTGTAACGTATTTGTGTAGCTTAAAGATGTAGAATTTTTTTCACAAGAATAAAAATCCTCGCCATTTCTTAAGTAATAATAATTTTCGTCTCACTGTGTACTACCCTCCCCTGTATCGTATTCTGTTCGGCAATACACTACACTACCAAAATTAGGGAAATTGTACCACAAGAAGGGTTTTAAAATTGGATTGCAAGACTTGCGCAGAATAGCAAGACAGTCAAGTTAAATAAAAACTTGTAATAATTATTGAAATGCTGCAAAATCTAAATCTGAAATTCTGTAAATCTTAAAATATAGTATTTATTGTATATCACGTGTGGGTTTGGATTTTTTTTTCAAAAATTAATTTAGCAAGAATGGAAAATCATGTATCAGACATAAATTATGAAACACTTTCTAAGAAGAACGAGAATACGAATAATAAAATAAATAATATTACAAAGTTTCGTTTTTTTTTCATACAATCAAATGAAAAATCTCCATAAACAATTTAGAAAAAAAGCACAGCACAGTTAAATATCTGTTTTCTTCAGTTATTGTTTACATAGTGTCCTAAAAAGGTTGATACGCTCTTTAATTTGTTATGTGTTTGAGATATGTAGCCAATGTATTGCAAAAGCGTTCAAATTAAGGTAGTATTTAAGATAATGTAGTTGAAATAGCCCTGCTAATTATTTGCAAGAATTTACACTTAAAAAAAATTACGGTCACTGATTCTTATAAGTTATATTCAGAAAAACTTTTTACATGCTTTGACAATTACAATAGTAAAAATCCCATTCTTCTATGACCGAAACTCACCGAGTTATGATGCCTTGGATTTTTGAAAATTTTAAAGTTTTCCGGCACTAAAAAATTACCTGCCCTTTTTTAATGTCGGAAACTCTCCAAAAATTTTATAAAATTCAAAGCATTGGGACTCAATGAATTTTGATCCTAAAAGAATGGGATTTTCTTGGTACAAGCAAATGAACTTATCCCAGTCGATAATACTATGAAAAAAAGAAACTAAAACAAATTTACTGAGAATAAAGTACAGGAATAATCAACTACTGGGATCAAATGCACGTCGTACATTCTGCAAAATAATCCGAACAACACCTATAAGTACAATTCTAATTCATCTATTCATATTTGAAGAAAAGAAGAACAGTACCGTTTTAACTTGTTTAAAGTTTATAATGAAATAGAGATTATTTTGTCATAAGGGATCATTTATTATTACAAATGAACCTTACTTTTAAAAGTTCAATAGCAACACTATAATTTTACTGCATATTTAAGTCATTGATGCCAAAAAAATGTGGAAATACAAACTTCCCTAAATTTTAAATTATAAATTGTAGCAGAGCACCGAGCAACACATTTATAAGGATACTCTTGTAGACGAGTGAGATTTTGTGATTTGGAGTTCGATCGATGTTGTCCTGGGTTATTAACATTTGGGATTAAATAGAAAATATATTTTGCCTCTCTTAAAAGTTTCGCAAAGTGGGTATGTATCTTTGGAATCGGGTTGCCACGGATATTTTGAAATGATATGTTAATTAGTAGACTGTTGATGTGTAGTTGCTTTATATAGTGAGGTGTTAGCTGGAATCAGGGAATTTGGAAGGGTACTCGCTAGACGTAAATCATCTTCCCTCGTGTTATCTACGCCATGTGGAGAAACTCGAACAAAATTTTAGGAATTTTTTCTTCTGTTTATATTGTACTTTATAAAATCTTAAGCATTATGTGTGTGACAATTTTGTGTAAATATGCCTCTGCAATGCTAATTTTTAAATATTAAAAATTCATAAATAGAAACGGTACTTCTAAAAATATGTCCAAGCGACCAAGATGTATTCCCAAATTAGGAGATATTAGGTCATATATGAGGATATGATATTTCATGACATATATGTACAAGTTATATTCATGTATGAGGCATATATGAGTTATACGTATGATATGTGTATGACAGGTATATGGCATATAATGCGTAAGTACAGAGCGTCCATAAAAGAAAATCCCAATTTCAATGGTATATTATAACAGTTTAATTTAGACTATTTACAACATATTACACATTACATTGAAGATAAACTAGCCTAGTTTTTCTTACAACAGTACAACATGTGCACCTTTAGGTATATGGCATACGTCCAACATAAAGTCCAATTCTTCGCACACTTCGTTTAACAAGTCCGGAGTAATGGAAGCAATAGCCTCTTCAAATTCTGTGTCTCAACTATGGTAAATCATTAAATAGCGGTTGAACGTAAGACACGATCTTTTATAAAGCCCCAAAGGAAAACATCGCATGACTTTAACATTTTTTAAATCTTCAGCCCAGCAATAACGCTTTACGCGCAGGCGTCCCCATTTCATGTATGTGGCACTACAAGGGAGTCAGTAACAAAGCAGTACTCCGCGCATGCGCGTATCTAAAACTGTTTGAGCTACTCTTTAAATGTGACCTTGAACCAACACTCTACAAAGTTTACAGTTGATACTATTAAAATTTTTAACTGGAACATTATTTTATGGACAGAAAAATGGATTAGAAAATGAAATATCCCATTTCTCTTTCCCTTTCCTATGCTTTTCCCCTATGAGGAAATGGAACATGGGGAAAAGCCTGATTATTGCACTGCCTTTTTGTAGCTTTTGTCATTTTTTACTCCTGAAAATAGCATGAGACCCCACTTCTTTTTCGGTTCCATGTTTTTATACATATGCTCAACTACTACCTGATATATTTTGTTTTATTCAACTGTGATGCTCTTTTGAGATAGGACTAATTCAAAAGTTACAGATTTTGAAACTTTTAAATATTTAAGAGATTATATATGCTAACAAAATCGACATCCCGAGAAAGTTCTATGTTACTTAGCTTGTCTTAATAGTAAGCTTTCATATTCTATAAGAAACATTGTGGCGTACTATTGTTTAAATAAGATAATAAGTGCAGAAAACGGACAAAAACATCATTTTGATTGCATTTTGTGGAAACATAACAATGAAAATTAACAATCCCCATGGAACCAAGTAAATTTTGCTTAGCAGGTAATGTTATACTAGTAGTTTTATGACAAAAGAATTTTGGGATGTTGTTGCTTTCCAGAGATATCGCAATGCAAACATACTATCATTTCAATTTTCATGGAAAATGGGATTCATGATCTTGAACTTTGACATTTTCCATAGGAAACAAGAAATATTTTCAGGGCTTCAAAATTGCACATTATTCATTAAATATGATCTACTTCAACAAAAAACCCCATGCAAATCAAAAAATACGACTATCAAAATATCACTGTTTTGTCTGATTTTTTTTTTTTTAAAGGATCTTAAATATCTTTCTTTTTCTATTAACAAATACCAGATTAAAATATCCATGAAGGATGATTTGAACTTTTTTAGAAAAGCATTTATTGATAAAAGTGTGATAAGCAAATCATACCTTTTTCTAATGATATTACTGTGCAAGGATAATTACAGAGATTTTATACAACGTCTCTTTAAATTATGTTATAAATTCTGGCTTCAAGAAGCAACTAATAATAAGTTTACCGATTTCACCATGCCCTAAAATCCTTTCATTTCCTATATTATTAACGTATACATGATAGGGTAATTTTGAAATTTTGTAGAAAAGCATTTATAAATAAAAATATCTTAAACAAATCGTATATTTATAATGATACAGTTGTACAAGGCAAAGTACAAAGTATTTTTGGGATGTCTAATTAATAATATGTTAGAAATTCTGGCTTCAAGAATCAACTATAATAAGGTATCCGATTTTACCATGTTTTAAAACTATTTCATTTCCGATTAACAGATATCAGATTAACATATCCATGTCCGGATGATTTGAACTTTTCTAGAAAAGCATTTTAAATAAAAGTGTGATAAGCAAAACATACTTTTTTCTAATAAGATTATTGTACAAGGATTAGTACAGAGAATTTATACAATGTCTCTTTAAATTATGTTAGAAATTCTGGCTTCAAGAAGCAACTAATAATAAGTTTTCCGATTTCACCATACTCTAAAATACTTTCATTTCCTATAATATTAACGAATGCATGATAGGGTGATTTTGAACTTTTGTAGAAAAGCATTTATAAATAAAAATGTCTTAAACAAATCATATATTTATAATGATATAGTTGTACAAAGATAAGTACAAAATATTTTTGGGATGTCTCATTAAAATATGTTAGAAATTCTTGCTTCAAGAAGCAACTAATAATAAGGTATCATATTGTATCATGCTTTAAAAACATTTTCGTTTCCTATAAGGTTAACGTAGCCATTATCGGATGCTTAGAACTTTTCTAAAAAAGCATTTATTAATACTAATTTCATAAACAAATCGTATATTTATAAGGTTGGTTGGTTTTACGAGGTTTCGTGGTACAAAATACCTTAAGGGACATGCTGCATCAAAATAAGAAGACTTTAAACACAAAAAACGAGAGTGAAACAATGTCAGTATAATATAAAGAATAAAAAATAGAAAGACCTATGAGAAAAGCAATCTCGAAGGAGGTATATTTATAAGGATATGACTGTACAAGGATGCGAACACATAGAGCTAAGCATATATACTAATAACGATAATACTTACAGATCGCTTCTGAAGTTTCTTTTTCATCTTTTCCTTTTTCTTCATGTAATCTTCTTCAGAAAGGATTTTAGTGCGTCTGGGGAGTATATGTCTGCTGCTTAATTCTGATAGATCTGTTTCAGAGAATGACTCTTTGTCTCCAAGTACACGGGTATATATATGCGCTTCTTTGCCTTTAACTTTTCTTTCAACTTTTGTTTCCTGATGTGCCTGAGTACGTTTTTCAATGTCATGCAATCTTTCTTCTGAGATACACTCTTCACTCTTTATTCTTCTATCATCGTTTCGTTTCTCTGATGTTAAATAACCCCCCGGTCTTTTTCTGTCTTCTTTTTCAGCCCTCAACTCAACACAGCTCGAGCATTCGCAGCCACTAGCAGATGGTCGATGTACTTGCGCATGGATACACACTTCTTCTAATGAACGACTGCCAGTTGTTTTCTCAGTTTTTGGCACTTTGTCGTCTTTTTCTTCAAAATGGGACTTTTTTGGATCCTTTTGTATGTAATCATTAGTTTTCTGTGTTATTTTTCCCCTGAACTCCTCTTGCACTTTCTTTGTTTCCTTTTCTCGAGGCTTTGGTTCGTATTCAGTTTTGAATTTTTGATTAGGAGCTTTGTACTTTTTCTCAAAATCATCATGATGCGAGGCGCTATTTTCTGTGTAATCTTTAGCTGCATTTCTGGACTGTTTACCATTCTGCTTGTATTCCTCTTGCATTTTCTTTGTTTCAATGCTCTTCCGAGGCCTTGATTCGTATTCCCTTTTGAATTTTTGTTTTGGAGCTTTGTACTTTATCTCAAAATCGTCATGTGAACCATTATTTTGTGCATAAAGCTTAGTTGTGATCAGTTTACCATTCTTCACGAAGATTTGATGATCTGAATTTGGTAAGCACTCGTCTGTATGAGAATGTGTTTTTGGAACGTGATTTTTTGAAATATCGAAAGGTTCTAGGCAGAATGGACAAACGCGTTCCTTGTACATTGGAGGTAGTTCGAAAGGCTTGACAGACGTAAAAACAATGACTTCTTCGTGACGTCTAAGTGGTACTGCAGAATCGTAGAATTGCACATCAAGAGAGGTCTGGAAAAAAAAGCACACATTATTTTAGAACTGAAATCTGAAATCTAATGTTTAGCATTTATTTTTTATTCTTGTTGCAATGTCTTAACAATGTTTTTTGGAAGCAAAGATATCGAACTTTGAAAGGTACCCAAAACGTATTTTTGTGTTTAAGTAAAATGACAATTGCAACTGCAATGTTAAATTTGAACAATTATGATATTTATTTACGTCGTTTATTTATAATGTATATATAATACATATTTTTTATAATATACAATTTATAATATAATTTATAATATATATTTTTTCTTAGCTTTTATTTGATGGCATTTTCAACATATTTAACTTGTTTTGCGTTAAATGCGATGACATAAATAAAACTCGTTGGAAGAGAAAATTGATTTAATCGGTGACATCATGTAAAGCCAGTTCAACAAGAAAGTGACCGTTTTTATTTCATAACAAATCACCGAAACCACTCGGTGTCATAGTGTTTTAATCATTATTCCGTGCTCTTATACGCAGTGTTTACTTAATCCCGTAGTTGTTAGTTAATTAATTATTACTACAATGAGTGAGACATTCCTGAAGAGATTCGAAACACTGTTTTTTTTCTGATTAGGCGAATGGACCTAAAATGACAAATAAAGCGTCAACAAAGTATTGGCGGAATTCTGAGGTATTCATTATGAGGTACATCTTGTATATAGTTCTTATTTCAATGTTTTTTCCACTTAAGAGAATTTTTATTTCCTGTGATCGATCCAGTTACTTCGCAATCAAGATAACTGGGGTTCAGATAATTAGAATTTTTCTGTTTATTTTTTATTTGCCGCTCTTATATCTATTATTCACTATTTTAAACTTTTTAGAGCTTCACATGCACTGTGGCATATAGGATATTAGAAAGCACCAATATATATATATATATATATATATATATATATATATATATATATATATATATAAATATATATATATATATATACAGTGTGTCCACGTATAACCTGACCGACCTTTATTTTCGCAACCGTTGGTCCTAGATGCATACTTCCAATTACAAAAATGGTTTAAATAAGGTAAAGAATTATTTTTAAAGCGATTTGGATCAAGGAAAACATTTCTTTAAAAAAATACGAAATTAAAATTTTTATACGGTCCCGCGGTCTTATAAGTTATATTTAGTAAAATTTTCCCTTTACACTGACAAGTAAGGCAAAAAAAGTCCCGTTCATATAACACTGAAATCGACCGAGTTATAAAACTTTAAAAATGCATGACTTATACCACTTTACTGCACCTGAACACAGATGAATTCCCCCATGTTTTGAGGGGTCATATACCAAGTGCTTAAAGTATTCGAAGAACTTATTTCACGTGTATCTGCGCTTTGAAAAAAATCGTACAAGCATTACTTTTGAGTTACCTTTTATTAAGTTTCGGATTGACTAAAATAATTGTACTTTAACATATGTTTTATTTTGTAAGGATAGACTGTTTCTTTTCATGATTTCTTTTAACAAAAATTATGTTATTTTTATAAGTTTTTATTTAACTTCAACGATCGTATGTATGTTTTTCCAGTTCAAAATTACATACTGACATAAATTCGATGACAATCTAATGTCTAATCTAATATTGTAACACATTATTCAGAATCCGGGGTGGAAACCACTTTAGTTACAAAATAAAACTTGATAACTTTTGTATCAACTAATAAATTTAATATTTACAACGTATTTACATGTTATTATTTACAAAATAACTCAGTTAATTTAAAATATCGGCTTAGCTCAGGTAGATGCCTTGTCGGCAACAACTTTGTAAACATTCTTCTCATCTCGTAAAATCTAATTTACTCAGCTTGTCAGTTCTTTTGAAAGAAAAGAAAAAAAGAAAAGGAGAGAAAATATGATGGAGTGCGTATTGTTCGTGCGTTACACTCTTCCCCTCACACTGCATTACTGGTCCCTCAGATGCAGTGTGCATTTCCTGGGTGGATTTCTTCGGGATGCTTTCTGGTGCCTATAATCCTCTATTGGTCTCGTGTTTTTTGGTCCTTTCGTAAATATTTGCTGGCTGGGCGTCTGACGTTTCTGGTGACCTCGTCAGTTACTTCTTACAAAAATTTAAACACATAAATTTAGACAACTAAACAGATAAACATAAAACAAAAACTTATCACGTTATGCAGATGAGTTATCCCATGGCTTCATATATTCTGTATCTTGATCTCTATCTTTAAAATCAGCATACCTGTTTTCCCTGTAATTTCTTTCTGTATATTGATCTCTATCTTTAGAAGCTGTATACCTATTACCTCTAGAATTATAAGAATTGGAATAAGCATCTCTTCCACTATAAGCTCTTTTAAATCCATGATGAGAACTACTTCCACCGTCGTTATACCTTTGTTTTCCATAGTACCCATTATCATGTCTGTAACTTCCAGACCTATAATCCAATTTGTAATTATCATGATCATTAGTTCTAAGATCATTTTCATATCTCTTTTCAAATTTGCTAAACGAATCTGCAGTTCGCTGTGCACTATACCTGTGTGGTGGTTGGGAATTTCTTTGCTCCTGATAGCTACCTCTACCTGATCGTCGGCCATCATAATTATAATTATTTCGAGCATGATAGTAGCCTCTATTTTTGTACCTAGGAGAAAAATTTGGATTATATTTGACTTTTGAAGTAAGTGAAGCACTTTCTAGTGTTTCAGATGCATCATTAGGTTCAACCATATCCGATGAACTATTCACCAAAACTTCATTTTCTGTCAATCTTGATCTATGTCATTAAAGAATCTTTAGTCTCAAAATTTTGCGAAATCTCTGATTCATCTTGGTAAGAATTCTCTGAACCAGGTTTCTCATAACTATTTTTATTGTAATTTCCATGGTTAAATGACTGTTTAACATATTTTTGGCCATATCTATTATTGCTTCTGTTAACAATTGGTCTATTAAAATTTCTGTTCTTACCCCTATAATCGAAATTCCTACGGCAATCTTTTACATAGCCTTTTCTATCATGTGCAGGACTATCAATTTCATCAGATAAAATTATGCCCATCCGTGATCCTGTATCAATATAATGTTTAAATTTAGGTGTAGTCTCTTCCCCTAGTTGGAAGCTACTAGTAAATTTTTCAAGCAGTTCATTCAACCTAACTTGTTGCTCTGAAGTGAGATGCCTACCTTCATCTTCTCTAAGAAAAACGGTGTCTAATTCAACGGATTTTATCGCTAATTCACTGGGAGGTCTATATGTATCTTCAGCGAATCTATACTTCCACCTACATCTATTAGCAAAGAACCATTCTTGATTTACTACATCCAAAACTATTTTTGCTTTGCGTAAAAAATCGATTCCCAAAATTGTACGATTATTTCTGGCATTCGGCAGAGCATAAAGTGTTGTTTTAACGTCGCGACTTTCAATTTTAACATGAACTTCTGTTTTATAAACTTCGGTAGTGTTTAGACTACGATCATTTCAGTTTTTTCAAACTTCACACCTTGGTCTTTTAATACAGAATACAAAACTTCACCCGCAACGCAATGTGTTGCCCCAGTATCAGCACAAGCTGTGACAGAGAGACCATTTATGCTTATTTTTACCAATAATGTTGGTGATGTTTGCATATTACGTGTACGAAATTCTAGTGATTGAAAGTGCACCGATACATTTTTCGGAGAACTGGTTGGACACTTGGATTTAATAACTCCCTGGTTTCCATAACCATAGCAACTTAACATTGGTTGATTTAAATTCGAAGGATAATTAATTTTATTTCTCTTGGACTCCTTTTGATTGCCCATTTTACCAAACTCATTTCTTTTAAAATCTAAAGGCGTTTTTTCGAAACGATTAGAATTCCCGACCTCACTGATATTTGATCTCTTTATTTCTACTTTGTGTGACCTCAAATTATCATATAAATCTAACTTTTCAGCTAATTCAACAGGATCTGTTAAATTCTCCCATTGGTCTAAATAATGTTCTTTGCAATCAGGGGAAACCTTTTTCATTAATTGGTCAGCAATAATTAATTCCGATAATTTTTCAAAGGAATTTATATTTAATTCGGATAGCCATCCCTCAAAATAGCTTCTAATTTCAAAATAATATTCTTTCCAGCTAATATCGGTTCGCTTTGGATGTCGACTAACCAAAACTCTAAACCTTTCAGCAGTTAATTTGAACCTCTGCAGCAATATATCTTTAATATAAGAATAATCCACAAATTTTTCTTCCGGTTCACGCGCTATTAATCCCTTAACCTACAATGACGGGCATAGCCCGCGTACGATGATCGAGCCAAATGTAAATTCTTCTTACCACTAAAATTTCACACTAAATATAGTTTAATTTAATCGTCGAAATTTCATGATTAAACAAGGCGAAAATCTCTATTAAATTTTAGTGGTAGCTATGGATTTGCCAAACCGTGGAGCTGTTAAAAGTAAATCGTAGGTTAAGGGGTTAATTTACCGATTTCATTTGGAAGGACTCCAATTAAATACGTAATCCACAGTTCTGTAGAAACCTTTAAAAGTTTCATTTGCCTCTCAAAAGTTATTAAAAATAAATGCATATCATCCTTTTCAGGATTGAAATCGGGTAAAACCTTTTCAAGTCAACGCGGATTGAAGACGTTTCTAGAGGGTTGCTTTTATTTGCAACAACATCTCTTGTTCCTGCTTCTAACCTGAGCTTCCGTAGCTCAAATTCTCTTTCTTCGGCTTAACGTTTCTCTTCCTCAAGAGTCTTTCTTTCTTCTACGATATTTTCTAAAATTCCCTGTATAAAATCTACGTTATTTTTAAATGCCTCACTATTTACAATTTTATCACGTAATTCGAGGACTTTATCATCGCTACTTATTTCTACTTTTAATTCTGAAGCTAATGTGATTAAATCAGTTTTCTTACCCTTAGAAAGAAACGCCATCATTTGAACTAACTATGTTTAGCTAACTTCAAACTTAATTCGTGTTACGAATAACTCTTAGCAAAATAATTTACTTTTACGTAATTTTTAACAAAAATAAAACATAAATAACATACAATATCTTTCAAAACTCAATATAATGACACCAACTATTTGCCTTTTTTTTTTACACAATAATATCAATCAATTCTTCATATAATAATTAAAATAATGCCAAGCACTCATTTATAATAATAACTTCAATAATAAAATAGCTCAGTGCAACTATATAAATGTATAAAATAAAGCAAACGATTTTTATTTTTCAACAATAATTATTAGATATCTTTCTCTTATGAATATCTTCATTTAATTCAGATACTAAAATGCTTGAAGCTGCAGACGGTTTTTTCGTATTTCAATTCCAAGGAAAATATCATTCAGGTCGAATATAATAATTCCAAAATATTTCGATTCTGGACGAATCAAATACAACTTTCAAAAATCCTCAGATTCCGGATGAATCAAAAGTACTTTTGTATAAATTTTTGTACTTTAGTATCTAAATTTTCTTATTAAAACAGTTTAACACAATTTAAAATAATACTTATCTTCATATCTTGCTTCTATTCGGGACCCACATTGGGGAACCACTTCTGTCACATATTATTCAGAATCCGGGGTGGAAACTATTTTAGTTACAAAATAAAACTTGATAACTTTTGTATTAGCTAATAAATTTAATATTTACAACGTATTAGCATGTTATTATCTACAAAATAACTCAGTTAATTTAAAATATCGGCTTAGCTCAGGTAGATGCCTTGTCGGCAACAATTTTGTAAACATTCTTCTCATCTCGTAAAATCTAATTTACTCAGCTTGTCAGCTCTTTTAACTTTGAATTGATTAACTTGGAAATTTACAATTTGCGAAAAATCCTGATGTGATGGTTAAAAATGAAGGTCATTTACGGATTTAGCAGTAAAAAATACATAAAAATAAATTATCAAAAGTTAAAAACACAACAATGACATCTATTTTATAGTATCAAATTTTCTCTCTTTTTTTCTTTTTTTAACTTTAAACTTTACGATTCTCAAAAAATCTTTACGTGATGGTAAAAAAGGAAGGTAAATTTCTGATTCAGTGGTACAGAATACATAAGAGTCAATTATCAAAAGCTAAAACTGTTAATTTTCATAATTTTATTTAACAAAAATTCTATTTTTTTCCTCTTATACGTTTATTACAAATTGTATGTTTTGCTTTAATACTATGTCAGAATGATTAAAGATTTCAAATTTATATTTCAATGTTAATTTTACTCTCAACCATTTTTTAATATATCTGACGAAGTTATATTTCTACTAAATTTGTGAATGACCCCTAATTTGCAGCAAAAAATATGCTCCAACTTTAAACCGTTATTACTCGGTCGATTTCAATCTTAGAATAACGGGACTTTTTTTTTTTGTCTAACTTGTCAGTGAAACAGCAAAAATTTACTAAATATAACTTACAGGACCGAAGTCGGTATAAAATTTTAAATTTCGTAATTTTTTAGTAAATGTTTTTCTTGACCCAAATTGCTTTAAAAATAATTCTTTACCTTATTTAAACCATTTTTGTAATTGGAAGTATGCATCTAGGACCAATGGTTGCGAAAATAAAGGTCGATCAGGTTATACATGAACACACTGTATATAAACGTTAAATCGGAGTAAGATACAAGAATACGTTGAGCATAAATTAAAGATCAATTTAGGTAACATGAATTTCATTTTAGGCAGCTTTCATTACAAAAAGCTACCTATTGCAGCCGTTCGGAGGAAAGCGATTTCAAGAAATTTTGGTATATTTTCATCGATCATGACTCATCGATCATATATATATATATATATATATATATATATATGACCTTTGTCACACTGTAACTCTCGTATTTATGAACCGATTTGGATGTAATTCGGTATCTACATAGTACATACCAATGTCTCGACCGAGTTCTTTGGCCAGCTTCATCCGCCATTTTGTTTCAAAATGGCGGCCATTTAAAAATTTTAAAAAAATTTAAAATTTGAAATGTGGTACCAAAAAATTGAAAATGTAAAAATATTTTTTCTTATGTATTTCACCTTTATACAAAGATTCCGAAGCGGTTTTTGTTTTGTCTATATCTAAAAAAATGGCTGAGTTATAGCATTTTGAATTTCTAGCGTGGCTGACATTTTGAAACGTTCTGAATTTTGTCACGCGATAAAAGGCGTATTTATGAACCGATTTGGATGTAACTTCGTTTATACATAGTACATACCAATGTCTCGACCGAGTTCGTTGGCCAGCTTCCTCCTCCTTCTTGTATAAAAATGGCGGCCATTTAAATTTTTAAGAAAATTTAAATTTGAAATGTGCTACCAAAAAATTAAAAATTGAAAAAATATTTTTTTCTTATGTGTTTGACCTTGAAACAAAGATTCGGGAGCAGCTTTTGTTCGGTCTATATCTTAAAATATGGCTGAGTTATAGCATTTTGAATTTCTAGCGTGGCTGACATTTTGAAACGTCCTGATTTTTGTCACGTGATAACAGGCGTATTTATGAACCGCTTTACATGTACCTTGGTTTGTACATAGTACATACAAATATCTCGACCGAGATCGTTGGCCAGCTTCATCCGCCATCTTGTTTCAAAATGGCGGCCATTTAAAAGAAAATTAAATTTAAAATTTAAAATGAGATACCAAAAAATTCGAAAATGAAAAAGATTTTTTTTGTATGTATTTGACCTTAGTACAAAGATTCCGGAACAGTTTTTGTTTCGTCTATATCTAAAAAAATGGTTGAGTTATAGCATTTTGAATTTCTATTGTGGCTGACATTTTAAAACGACCTGATTTTTGTCACGCGATAACAGGCGTATTTATGAACCGATTTGGATGTAATTTGGTCTGTACATTGTACATACCAATGTCTCGACCGAGTTCGTTGGCCATCTTCATTCGCCATCTTGTTTCTAAAGGGTTGCCATTTAAAAGAAAATTAAATTTAAAATTTAATATGAGGTATTAAAAAATTGGAAAATGAAAAAGATTTTTTTTATGTGTTTGGCCTTGATACAAAGATTTCGGAGCAGTTTTTGTTTCTGAAAATTTGTTCTTTTGTTTATATCTTAAAAAATGGTTGAATTATAGCACTTTGAATTTCTAGCATGGTTAACATTTTGAAACGATCTTGTATTTGTCACGCAATAACACACGTATTCGCCTATTTCGATGTAAGAAGGCATGTGGATAGTATACATCAATATTTCGACAAAGTTCGCTGGCCAGCTTCATCAGCCATCTTGTTTCAAAATGGCGGCCAATAAATTAAAAAAAAAAATTATATTTAAAGTGAGGTGCAAAAAAATTAGAAATTGAAAAAGATATCTTTCTTAAGTATTTGACCTTGATATAAGGATTCAGGAGCATTTTTTGTTTGTCTTCATCTTAAAAAATGTCTCAGATATAGCAGTTTCAATTTCTAATGTGGGTGACATTTTGAAAAATCTGATATTTTGACTGCGACAGCACTCGTATATATCAACCGATTCCGATGTGAGTGAGCATGTGCACACCATTTACTAAGGTTTCGACCAAGTTCACTGGTTAGCCTCATCCACCATGTTGTCTTAAAATGGCAGGAACTTTAAGAAATCGCCGAATTTGGCAGCCAAATATAAGTTACTTTAAATAAAAGCAGCTTGGATAAAGCTGACTAATTTCGCGAAATTCTCATTCATAATGATTTAGTATTGATAAAAATTAGTATTGAATCTCCTATATTCGGTTTCCACTAATTGAGCTTCATGTGTTTGAATAATATAAGTTGGCTTTTTTAAAAATAAGGAATATGAAAGGTACCTCTTCCTCCTGGCACTGGCCGGAAGGACTTTTTACCTTTAGAATGGTTTAGACATCAGTTTTCTAAATTATAATTTAAAAAAAACTGTTATTTTAATTTATGTCCTATTTTTAGCATTACAAATCGCAATCTTTTTTTAAGCTTTCTGTTGGCCTTCTTCACAATCTGAAATGAACGCTTTCATTGTTTTTAAAGTTTGAATAGATTCTGTCGCAGAAGTAATTCCATGTTCCTCATCATCATTTTCATCATTATCCGAGCTTACCGATTCTGAATCTAAGTCAGGTAACACACTGAGACGACTCAAGCAACATGACGCGCGTCTTGGAAAATCAAACAGAAAAGAAAATAGCTTTCTTTTTAACACCATATTTTAACTGGTTACAGCTAACGAAAATTCTCTAAAAAAGGCTATCAGCTCCGTTCTACTCTAGAAAAAAAATGCAGTCAGATCCAATAGGATCAGTGGGATTTTATGAACATGCGTTTGTGGAAAAGAGGAGGGATTTCAAACATTGCACTTGCAGATTGTAAGAAAGGACAAAAAAGAAGAAAGTTTCTTTTTTTTTTCATCAAAATTTCTCATTTATGAAAATTTCATTGAGTGCTCTCCCTAGAAAAACGTTAAATGCGGGAAATATTTCAAAATGATAACGTTAAATATGTGATTTTTTAACATTACAAGTATAGGAAATTAATTGGGACAGATGAAAAATGACGTTATATGGGAGAAACCTTTAAATACGGGTTACGTTAAATCGGGGTTTCACTATATTATATATATATATATATTGGGACTTTGTAATGATTTATACAATGGAATATTTTATTTACATGCCAGAGTGCCAAATATTAATTAAATTTTTTAATTTTTAAAATTTCATTCATACTTCAACACTTTTCCACAGTTCCTTGCATCCACAAAACATCATACATAACATAATACAACATGCACACGTAAGTGTTTGAACACCACAACTTGCGATGCATTCGAAATTTCCAGAAACGAAAGTAATGTCGACCAATCTGGCGTAATGGAACATCTTCCTTGTTTAAACGAAAGTTAATAAATTAAATTTGAATTGTGGAATACTCTATAATAAATTAATATTAAAAAAATGAAAAGAAAATAGCAGTTACTCTGTTGCTAAAATAAACATTTTTGAAAGAGTTGTCAAGCAGAATAAAATTACTCTTTTTGTAGAGTAATTTGCACCTCCCCGTATTGTACGCGCCATGTAGAAACAAAATTTGTTAAAAAAAAGATTCGCATAATTTTTTGCCGAAAAATTATCAGATAATTTGCGATAATAAAAGCACATGTATCTTCATATTTTAAATTTTCTGATATTTATTTTAAGTATTTAAAATAACATTATTTATTCTTTCTCTCCCCTGCGATCTCTATCTTACAGTTGCAGCATTGCTGTGTGCAGATTGTTTTATAACTAGTATCATCAATATTATTATATCAAAGTGCTGATTTGTTTACACAGAAAATTTCTTATTCATGGTAAATTGTTTTGTTAAATAAAACAATAAACTAGAAGACGAGGAGAATTCGGAGTAATCAAAACACTTATTTTATGTTAACAGTAAAATCTGCTAAGACAAATAATTAAAAGTGATTTTTTGTACGCGAATCTGGGAAATACAATCCGCAGAAGATGGTAAGGTGTTTCATACTTCAAAGCACAAAAAGGATTTTTTCAATATTTTATTCTAGAATGATCCAGAAACTAAGAAAAAAAAATATTTTGTACCAGTTAAAAAATTATCAACGAACTTTTAATAATGTAATACATACTGTTTAAACCTAAATATTCATTAATTACAGTGATATATTTATACTATAGAAAATCATTTCTCTTTTTATTTTAAGTTTCCACTTGAGATTTTGATTATAAAATCTCATTTTCCAATATCTGTTAAACCTGGACAGTGGAAATAACATGTTTATTATGAAACATTTATTTATTATGAAACACTTAATTTACTGTAAAACACACACAATTTTATTATAAAACAAGCACAATTTTTCTTTTTATAACACGCACAATTTTATTATAAAACATGCACAATTTTTCTTTTTATAACACACACATTTTTTTTTATTATTAAGCACACAAAATTTTTATTTTAATCTCACTCAAATTATTTTATTATAAAACACACAATTTAATTTATTATGAAACACAGACAATGTTTAATTGGTACTACTTGATTATCCCGTCGGCCAAAAATCTATCGCCATACTATAAGATTAAATGCAAATAATGGTTGATCGTAAATGTCACATTTACTTGACTTTAAGCAAGTTACGCCTATTTACGTCATCAAGTAATTTTTATTTCGACGTTTTATTTCTATTTGTATTAATGTTATACTAATTTATTAGTTCTTTCGTTATTTAAAATAAAAATTATGTCAATTTGTACAATTTGGCGAGTGGTTTGGCGATTTATATAATTTGGCGAAATTGGTCGACGGGCTAACTAAGTAGTAGTGTTTAATTTTATTATAAAACACACACATTGTCAAAAGTTATTAATATGCTCTATCTGGTGCACCGGTATAAATAGAATGGTTGCTACACCAGGCAAAAAACCATTATGGCTCCAAAATGCGTCCCCGGTGCGTCTGTGACATCTGTACCAAAAATTAAGAAAGTGGATTTGCTCTTTTTTTCCCTTAAAAAGATCAATTTTACTTTTTTTTTTTTTTACATTTTCTATTTCCTATGATCTGCAGGTTCTTCATGTGTAACTATTTGGTCGAATTCTAAGTCATTTCTTAGTTATTTAGTGCTTCAACGCAACACGTCCATAATCTTAAACTGTTTTGGAGCACTATAAACGCATTTTATGCAAAATAACTTTTTTTCAAATTGGACGGGATCAGTACGCAAAAAGTATTAAAACAATCTTGCTAATTTTTTTAGTTAAAGGGGATATAAATTATTGGAGCTTGGACCACATTCAGCCAGTGTTCTCACTGAACTTTTACCAACGTAAGCAATTTGGCTGATCAGAAATACAAAACATTCGCCAAATGGAAAAAATGTTAGGAAAATAAGTTCGTAGTGAAACATTGAAAATTCTATCTTCAACCCCTTTATTGTTCCCCATTTTTTTCAATATGTTCTAAAATAACCTAAGTTTTTGCGACTGCTTACAGATCAGTTATTTATCTAAATTTAATTATCCATGACAGAAACTATTAAAAAATGATATTTTAAATGTATTCTATTCTAAACCTATTCTAAAACGTTTCTAAATATATTCGGAATAAACTATATTCTAACACGCTTGCACAATCAAGAAAAAAATCCAAACTCGATTTAACTCATTAAAATGCTATGAAATAAAACTTCCAATCCCTGTTAATTCAGGATTTTAAGATATTACATTCAATGATTTCTGAGAAATTCAAAATATAGACAACAAAGTGTGTGTCAAAAACTTTATTTTTCGACAATTTTTCATTGAAGTCTATACTTTAAAGGCAGTTTCGAAATTGTACAGTTACACATTGGCCTGTTAACACATACTAAAATGAGATTTTTCACATTTCTTATTATACATCCAATTTCTCAATTTAGTTTTTGTTGCGCTCATCACACTGAAGCCTCTCTCATAGTTTACTGAATGTAAGTAGCAATATTTCAGCATATTTTAGCATGTTCCATGTTATAAGATAAAGTTTCTGCAAATCGTTTTTCAAATTAAATCTATGGTATCTCCTAAATTCAAGGTTCTGAAGCGCGAACTCAAAAAAGTTTTAAATAATTTCCATTCTAACAGTACCTTAGATAAGGAAATGTCTGTATCATCTAAATGTATAAGGTTAAAAACAGATCCAGTTTCTTTTATACCATAGTTTTAAAAATTGTCTTATCTATTACTAACAGGAGATTTTGTGGGCATAGCACACTAAAAATCTCTAGTTTGTCTGAATCAACAAAGCGTTCATTTAAACTTTGTAGAATATACCTTATTTAATCTTATTTTAAATTTTCAAAAACACCACGTTCTTTTATACTATCACGGACTGAGTAATTTTCATAAACAAAATCTTGTATTTCTTCATGCACATCCTCCATAAGCTTTTTATAGTTTTCCCCATCACCAGGAGATCCTCTAAAAATTTAATTGTAACTTAAATTAGACATTCTTCAAAAGAAAATTCAATAATGCAAATAAGCCTGTCGCCTGTCCTGATACTTGCAAAAATTGTGCACTCGAAATTTGGCGAGTCAAATCTTCCGTTTATTCGCCAAATGAAGCCTTTTGTCGCGATTTGGCGCAATAGCGAGCGAAAGCGAGAACCCTGCTTTCAGCCATTTTTATAAAAAGTATGATGTTTTTAGAAGCATGCCAAAGTGCAAAAAAAGGAGTGAGACGTAAACCTTTTTTTCAAATCGCTGCCACTTCGTTGATTTTCAACATTTTGATTTCAAAGTGGTTAAAGCTGCAGACAATATTACCTAATTTTTATAATCTCTAGCCGAAATTTATTGTAAACGACTCTAGTGACCTATCGGATCCCGCCCGACTGGAAGTGCATGGCGTTCACCCTAGGGCTTCCTCCCACACTCGAGTCACATCATAAATTGTTTACCAGAAACAAATTTTTAAATGTTCTTCAAATAATA
Source organism: Maratus speciosus (assembly GCA_963932465.1). Taxonomy (NCBI): domain Eukaryota; kingdom Metazoa; phylum Arthropoda; class Arachnida; order Araneae; family Salticidae; genus Maratus; species Maratus speciosus. The sequence continues at coordinate 363,250,550 of OZ010798.1, forward strand.
ACAAATAACAAACAAAAACACACGGAGCTAAAATTTTCATCCTATTGCAGAAAAAGGGCTGAAAAAACTTTTCTGCCTTCTACAGGCAAAAGCCTCTTAGGGCTCCTGTCTCTGCCAGCGAAGGCACTCACCAGCTAATGCTAATCCTATGAAATTTTTCGAATATTTCGGTTGCATTTCGACATTTTTAAATATATATATTTTTTTCTTGCATTGGGTAGACGAGATCCGTCTGTATATCACACCTTTTTTTGCTTTTTCGATTTGGTTTGCGGATATTTTTTAGAATGACACTTTCATTTTCAGAATTGGTTTTGAAAGTGAAAGTAACTTTATAAAAAATATCTGCGACCAAAATCGAAAAAGTAAAAAAGTGCGATGTAGAGACGGACCTCGTCTATCCTGTGCAAAAAAGAAAAGAAATAAATAATAATAATAATATATATATATATATATATATATATATATATATACTATATATATATATATATTTAAAAATGTCGAAATGTAAATGAGATATCAGATAAATAGGATTAGCATTAGCTTGTGAGTGTCTTCGCCGGCAGGGACGCCTTAATAGTATTATAAACTTGAGTATTTTTCGCACGACCTTCTTTTAGAACCGAAAAAAGAAAACAGAATAAAATGGACAGACACCTGAGTAAATACTGTATGTTATCAAATATTTTATTTAAAATTTCCATCTTACCTTGCTATTTGGTGGTATGTGTCCATTATCTGGCAAAGGTCTGAAGACGTCCATATTCGATGTACTGGCTCGAAAATATATCGGATGCGCATTATTGTTTTCGATTTTCATTTTGGCCTTTTTATCTGTTGATTTTGGCAATTCAAAGCGCCGTGGACTGACTGACACAAAAATATTCTTTTCATCATTTGCAGTCCTCATTGCACAGTCTTTGCATTCACAGTCTTCATCGCAGTCATTGGGTTTCTTTACTTCAGTTAAATCCATCCCTGAATCTTTAATACTGACTAGTTTGAGAATTAATTCTTTCTGTTTATGATTTCTATTTCGAAATATAGCCACAAATGTTTTATTTTCAAATTTGGAACTATTTGATTGGAATTTAGGTTATGGCCAAATATTTTTTGTGTATAATATGAATAGGAATTGTTGGTAATTGCAAGAATTGAAACTGTTAAATAATGAAATTTGAATTTTTTTATGCTTTGTTATGGGCATTGTTAAAAACGATTGTTAGGTAATTTCATGCCCTGTTGGGACATTTTTTAAAACGATTGTTTGTTTATTTTATGCAATTTAGGTATTGTTAAAAACGATTTGTTAGTTAATTTTATGTAATTTAGGCATTGTTTAAAATTATTGCATGATTCTGCTTGATACAACAATGCTGTGAAATTTTACATATGGATGACTTACATAATAAAGAAGTAAATAAATATGTATATTGAAAGGCTTAATTCATCTTTAAAAAGTTAAACTTAAAATTACACTATGTGCAAACTACTTAAAATATGAAACAATATTTAAACAAGTTGGAAATTGCTCGTCAAACGTGGCAAATGAGGTGCGTTCGTACTATAACTAGTTTTATAATTATTTTTTATACCCCATATTGTACTGAATGTATAATTTTTTGCAATTAATAAAGTGCATACTCTGTAGCGTCATTAAAATGCACTTGCAATAACTTTTTTCCCATTCCCCGTAATGTAACGGAACAATTTTGACTGTCCCTGTAATTAAACTATACATCCGATTTTCCTAAAATTAGAAACGGCTCGACAAAATTTTGCAACAATTATATATTTAAAATTTCAGACCATTCGGAAGGCTGTAACATCATTAAAATGCACTTGCAATAATTTTTCCCATTGGCCATAATGTAAAGAAAAACTTTTGACTGTCCCTGTAATTAAACTATACATCCGATTTTCATAAAATTTGAAATGGCTCGACAAAATTTTGCAACAATCCTATATTTAAAATTTCAGACAATTCGGTTGGGTAGTTTTTGCTCTGTTATATGCGGACAGACAGACAGACAGATGGACGGACGGACGGACTGAACGACGACTATAGGTGCTACGTATTTATATAACTACGAACGCACCTAAAAAGATGTTAAATTACTTTAATATACTTAGTACTTTCAACTATAAAAATATAGTCTTCGTCAGAGGAATACAAAATAATACTCTTATTAACGTCTTACTTTCAAAATTCACGTAGATGATGTCGAAAGGAGTGACATGAGATTTGTGTTCATGTTTTCCGGATCTAAAAATTGACTTCCTCTTTCACTCCTTTCGACACCTACTACGTGAATTTTGGAAAATAAGACGTTAATAACAGTAGTATTTTGTATTCCTCTGACGAAGTCTATGTTTTTATAGTTGAAAGTACTAAGAATATTAAAATAATTTAACATCTCTTTTTTAAATATTGTCTCATCTTTTAAGTAGTTTGCACATAGTGTAATTTTAAATAATAAAGAAGGCTTGCTCATTTCACCGATTACCCCGTAAACGCTTTAACTTTTCAGTGTCTGTCTGGTTCGAGATTGCATTAAAGTCCTCCACCTCAACTAAATAAACCCATCGAATATAGTGAAAACCAGTTCCAAAATTTAAACTTTCGTAACTCTTAAGCTGTTTGATTGAATGATTTCCCGTTTGATATCCTTTGGTAAAATGTATTGAAAAAGTCCAAAAATGCTGTCAAAATTTGGTGTGCGTTTTGTAAATTTTTCAATTAAGCATAATTTCAAAATTAGGACAACCCGCTAAGCTTATTAGTCTAACGTAAATTTAAAGCAAACCTAATTTACAGACAAATGGCTATTTCTGTTTTTTTTTTTTTTTTTTTTTTTTTTTTTTTTGTGACAATTTAGCGATTAAAATGCATAAAGAGGTTTTTTTTTTGAGACAATTTAGCGATTAAAATGCATAAAGAGTTTTTTTTTTTTGGGGGGGGGGAAACTTTTATACAGGAGTATTTCCGATGACAGTACAAGATTTTATTATTTTTAGAACTAAATTAAAAAAGAATAAATTAACTTTAAGGCATTTTTCCACAAGTAATGAATTTCCAATTATTCTTATTAGTTACAACTAAATACGAGTTACCACAAAACATAAGTTAAGATCCGCAAAATCACGCTCGGTAAAATACGACGACTGGAAGGGAAACAGCAACAACGAAATATTTTAAACACTAAAAAGTAGAAAATAAAAAATGAATAAAAAATGAACAGCGTAATAGCTATTTTTTAAGTCTTTTATTTTAATTAAAGTTACAAACTATAGTTATGTACATATTGGAGTAAGACACCTTTTGTATTTTTACTTTCTTTTATAATAGAAGAAAATATCGTGATCGAAATTTTTTTCGACTTCCGGTTTTCGACGCTTTAAGGGTCAGAGATCCCAAAAAACATTTTTATACAAAATGTCTGTCTGTTCGTGTGTCGTCATCGTACCATCGAAAAGTGTAAGAAGTTACGCATAAAATTGAACTAAAAAAATAATAATAATTGAATTCTTTTACATGTTTGTGGCCACGGTCAGCAGGTCCTCCTAGAATTTAGACATATTTTGTCAGAAGAGGCTGCTATTATAGCGATTTTTGTCCCATTTTCATTATTGTACCATCGAAAAGTGTAGGAAGTTATGCATAGAATTGAAACAAACTTTTTCTGTATGCTTTTGGCTGTGGGCAGCAGGTACTCCTTCAATTTGGAAATCTTCCGCTGGAAGGGGTGCTGTAATATCCATTTTTGTGCCATTTTCATTTTTGTACCATCGAAAAGTGTAGGAAGTTATGCAAAGAATTGAAACAAACTTTTTCTGTATGCTTTTGGCTGTGGGCAGCAGGTACTCCTTCAATTTGGAAATCTTCCGCTGGAAGGGGTGCTGTAATATCCATTTTTGTGCCATTTTCATTTTTGTACCATCGAAAAGTGTAGGAAGTTATGCATAGAATTGAAACAAACTTTTTCTGTATGCTTTTGGCTGTGGGCAGCAGGTACTCCTTCAATTTGGAAATCTTCCGCTGGAAGGGGTGCTGTAATATCCATTTTTGTGCCATTTTCATTTTTGTATCATCGAAAAGTGTAGGAAGTTATGCATAGAATTGAAACAAACTTTTTCTGTATGCTTTTGGCTGTGGGCAGCAGGTACTCCTTCAATTTGGAAATCTTCCGCTGGAAGGGGTGCTGTAATATCCATTTTTGTGCCATTTTCATTTTTGTACCATCAAAAAGTGTAGGAAGTTATGCATAGAATTGAAACAAACTTTTTCTGTATGCTTTTGGCTGTGGGCAGCAGGTACTCCTTCAATTTGGAAATCTTCCGCTGGAAGGGGTGCTGTAATATCCATTTTTGTGCCATTTTCATTTTTCTATCATTGAAAGTGTAGGAAGTTATGCATAGAATTGAAACAAACTTTTTCTGTATGCTTTTGGCTGTGGGCAGCAGGTACTCCTTCAATTCGGAAATCTTCCGCTGGAAGGGGTGCTGTAATATCCATTTTTGTGCCATTTTCATTTTTGTACCATCGAAAAGTGTAGGAAGTTATGCATAGAATTGAAACAAACTTTTTCTGTATGCTTTAGGCTGTGGGCAGAAGGTACTCTTTCAATTTGGAAATCTTGCGCTGGAAGGAGTGCTGTAATATCCATTTTCCTGCCATTTTCATTTTTGTACCATCGAAAAGTGTAGGAAGTTATGCATAGAATTGAAACAAACTTTTTCTGTATGCTTTTGGCTGTGGGCAGCAGGTACTCCTTCAATTTGGAAATCTTCCGCTGGAAGGGGTGCTGTAATATCAATTTTCCTGCCATTTTCATTTTTGTACCATCCAAAAGTGTAAAAAAAGGTATCAATAGAATGAACCAAATTTTTTGTGAGTTTTTTTTGGTTATTGCAAACAGGTCCTTTTTGAATTTCGAAATATTCTGCTGGAAGGGGACACTGTAGAAGCGATTTTTGCATAATTTTTTCGATTTTTCGTAGTTCTACTGAACATTGGAGGGTCGTGAAGCGACAGGAACTTCGCATCCTGATAAGTCGGCTATTCGCAAAAAGCTGATGTACAACTGAATAACGGAAAACTATTGATTTTAATAAATATCATGATCGAGATTAACTCGTTTTTACTCCGGTTAATTGTCTGAAGCAGCAATTTAAGATGAAAATAAAAGTTGGTCTAGTATAGAACTAATAATATTGAAGCTTTAACACTTGTAACTAATACTTTTTGAAATATTAAGATGCATGAGATAGAAGACAATTTTGGGATTGGCACACCTAACTAGTTCATACGATATGATTACGACTCTAGTTTCTTATAAAAAAAATTATTTAGTTGGAAGTACAATCCCATCTATTAAACTTTTCCAATCTTTCTTGAATGACCTTGTACAGTCGTGGAAAAAATAAAGTAAACACCCCCTACTAACTCCTCAACAAATCATCGTAGATGAAAGTTACTGGTGCCGAACGGTTGGAAATAAAGTCTACTTTTAAATGTTGTATATAAAATTTTCTTAGGGGGTCATCTACATATTAAAACGAATCCAAACTTCATTTTTTTCAATGGCAATACCCAATTTTAACGATATATTTCAAATCTTCGGTTCAAACTATGCCTAGAAATCAAATGTCAAGTCATTTGAATGATAAGTTTTTGAATTATAAACATTCAAATTTTAGCGCTTCTAATGTTAAATTACATTTTCATATTTTTATTTATATCTCCTGAAATTATGCTCCTAATGTGCTAATTTTTTTTTTTTTTTTTGCAGCAATAATACTAATATACCCAAACATAAATACGCTGAATTTGCAATTTTTATAATTTTTGATATGAATTATACATTATGAAATTAATATTCGAAAAAATTATGAATTGCAACCTACAATTTTTTTGATGGATTTTGATTTATTAAGTCCTGCTTTAGGGAAAACCAAAATTTCACATTTTTCTTCCAAGTAGTTTTCAAATTATGCTTAAAAAACGGCAAAATGATGATTTAAGGGGCCGTCTATTATGGAAGCGTGTAGATATTTTGAAATTTATTCTGCTGTACTGTAATCCAACAAGCTTCGTTCACTCTTTGAGTGGCGCTTAAGCTGCCTTGATCAAGAAAGGGGCTCTCTCGGTAAACAATCGAGTACGGAACTTCAATTTGGATACAGCCCTTAAAATACGCTCGTTTTAAAATAATTAATTTCTCGGAAACTTATGGTGCTAATTGCATAAAAATTCCTTTTTAGGCTAATTGAAGGGTGTAGAGTTCATTTATGCTGTCAGAATTGTGTCAGAAATCATTGAAAAAAACAAAGTTTGGGTTCGTTTTAATATGTAGATGGCCCCCTAAGCAAATTTTATATACATCATTTAAAAGTAGACTTTATTTCCAATCGTTCGGTACCAGTAACTTTCTTCTACGATAATTTGTTGAAAAGTTAGTAGGGGTGTTTACTTTTTTTTTTCCACGACTGTACATGTAGTTGGGTTTATACTCCTCATTTTTTGTGTGTGTTTAAATATACAGTTTATATAAGATTTTTGAGGAATGATGATACATGCCAAGGTATACTACATTTGCGTAAAAAAATCAGGTTTTCAATTAATGTATTCAGTCATAAATACAGGATATTTCACACCGATTTTCGTTCAAAATTACAATATTTATGACGATAATTTAGCAAAACCTTCATCAGACATACTTTGATTTTTGTAAAATATAATGAAATCAAACGAAGTGTTTGAAATAGCCTTCATCCACATTCAAAAAACCTCAAGCTAGACTCTTGAAAATTCGGAATTTAAGTGGCAATGAATAAGATGTTGTTGACCGAATTACCGTGCAATTACAGTATTTCGTTTCAGATCATCAGATTTCTTAGGAGGTAAAGTTATTATGGTAAAGATTTCGTTATAATACTTCAAAATTTCATAATTGTTATAAGTATAAACTAAAATCATGATTTGACTATGTGTTTGACCGTTACATTTTTGATTTATTAGGTAGATTATGAACCGAATTTCCTATAAATAAATATTTTTCTTGACATGCATTATCACTTTTTCAATTCTGATCATCTGTTCATATACACCCTATATACAAAATAACATATTTATAGAAATAAAGCTGAAATGGGAATATAAAAATGCACAGTAAGCAGGAGAAGAAATTTCGGCAACCGAGTTCTATAGTATTTTCAGATTATTTATATATATTTAAAAGATAAGGCTGATAAGGTTTTAGTCATTTGCCTGGCGCTTTCTACCGAACCAATTTTACTATTTATTGTTTTAAATTAAAGTTGTCCATTTGTAGATGTGCCTGTAGTAGCTATTTTTAAAAATATTACTATTTTTATATTTTAATTTTAATCGGTTTTTTATTGCATTTCTCCAAAATGGTGGCAATCGGATTACTTCCATTGACCAAAGAAAAGAGAAGTAATGGAATTTATTTATTTTTGTTGATTATATTCTTACTGATTGCATATTTTCAGTATAATTAAAAATAACTTTTTTTAAAAATTGAATAAAATATTACATCATGCTAAAATAAGCATAAAATTTCACCCATAAAGCTGTTATATTTAGTCCCGCTGCTATTGAGGTGGAGGCGAGAGAAAATGACATCATATTTAAAGGGAAAAGATCATTTTATTTGATAAAATGAAATATCTCATATTTGAATATGCCTAAAAGTTATGAATTTCTGAAATTTTTATGCGCCGGTATTAAGATTAGAACTTAAATCGCGATTGGGAAATTTCACATGGAAAGTTTTAATAGCTGACAAACGTGAATTCAAGCCTTGAAATATATTTATTAAAAACCTATTGCGCTTTAAAATATTTTTAAATGGTTAATATGATATAATCCGGGGAAAAGGACGTTAGCCTTAATTTCAAGCTGGAAAATTCTATGATTATGTCAAAATAAAATCATTCTTGCTGATTTTTACCCGACTGCCAAGAAGGGTTATGTGTTTAATGCGTATCTGGGTATGTGGATTTCTTTATACCCTCGAAACATCCCAACGGCTGGATGGATTTTAATAAATGAGGTCTCTATTGATTTGTCTTAACCGTCCGATGGTTATAGGCTAGGTTTTGTTTTTATAAATTCAAAAGGGCGGTAGAGACGAAAACAATTTTACGCACCATATTGAGTGGCATATCATTGGATAGGTCTTTCAAAATGAAGACGATGTTTCATTGACTATTTTACAGTCAGGTTGGTTGGTTGAGTGGAGTTTTATGGCGCAAAGTCCCTTTAGGGACATGCTGCGCCAAGACAAAGTCAGAATTAAAAAGTATATACATAACCCAAAAAATGTGATAAAGAATGACGATCAAAAAGATGAGAAAAACAACAATAAAGAATAAATGAAAACACTAATATGTATAATTAAAACCATTTAAAAGAGTCAAAATTTGATAGCTAAAAGATCAAAGCATCATAATTAAAAAACTGTGAAGTTAAAAAGGAATAAGTATTAAAATATAAACAAAGTTTAAGATGACAGACATACAAATACTACATAAAAAAAAGTTTAAAATCACAGAAGCAAAATACAATATAAAATTAATTCGGTACATTTTCTTCGAAAACTGCGTTATCTTCATCTGCACTTGATTCATACGAATCCGATTCCATTGCCTCATCAACATATTTTTTCAGCTGTTTCGTATCCTTTATATTAATATCTGATGGGTTTGGCCATTTGTTCTTGTTCTTCACAGTTTTCCACTGTGAAGAACCCCGGACTGTCTTTCTCTCTCTCTGTCTGCAAGTTTTTTTTTTCTTGGTTGGTCAGTTTGGCTAGTATGAGGTTTATTTGATGTTTTTACAGCTGTAACAGCCTTAGTCTCAGTCTGGAGTTCAGATGACTTATTTGGTTGAACTGAAGGTTTTTGTGACTGATTAGTTTGGTATTCTATTTTAACTGGTTCTGAGGATGGTAACCAACGTTCTAATTTTGGGGTTGCATAACATTTAGAACCACAGCAAGCGTCACGAGTTTTTATCTTTGTGGTGCTGAGTTGTACTGTCATAGGTGAGTTATTTCGTAGAACGGAGGAATCGGTCTGGGTGCTTATGTGTCTCACAGATTTTGGTTATTTGAGTATATTAGAGTAGGAGACTCCGATTGACGGAGTCTTGGATTCAACAACTTTACGGGCTTCAGGGTAGGAGAGATTTTGAGTTATTTTAACGACTAGGATTTCTTTTTCATATATCCATTTTTGACAAGATCGTGAGTATGCTGCATGATTACCCTTGCAGTTAATGCAGCGTTCAGAATTTTCACATGATTCATTGTCTTAGCCAACTTCTGCACAACGTGCACAGGTAATGGAACTCCGACAGGTGTTTTACAGTCAGAAGCTCCGTTTAAATATTACACAACCTGGAAGTTATGTAGGTAGGATCTCTAACTTTACTGCAACTCTAACCTTCATAGACATCTATAGGCTTCATCAAAACAGTGTTTATAGATAGGAACTAACAATTAAACACAACTTAAAAGTCATCAATGCAAGTAAATAAACAAAATAGCTAAGTAATATAAAAAATAGTTCCACATTGGTGAGACATAATTAATTAGTTCGCTTTTTACGCAGTCGGGTTTTTTGATTTTTTAAATTTCATTTTTATTTGTTCATTCCGTAATACCAAGTATAAGAGCCTCATTTGATAACAATATCATAAAAACGTATCTTTATTATATGTTATTGATTAGGTGTACGAATAAAGTTTAATTTTTCAATAATTTTAACCTTTGAAGTTGGAAATAGTATTTTGTTAACTTTAGATTAATATATGTGTTTGGATATTTAGACTAACTAGATGGATTTTCTTCTTGTAATTATTTTTGTAGTTTTTTTACAAATTTAATGTAAGAGTTCTATTTTAAAATTTACTTTTGTTGAAATTCGATGTGTTAAACGTCGTAGGTTGTTTAAATTAAATTGTAAACCCAACAGAAGGTAAGAGGGAGGGGGGATTTTCGGTTATAGTGATTCACACCCTTCGAAAGAAGTCGAACCATAAGTCTCAGAAAAGCGATTTGGTCCAACAGACGTATCATCCAGCATTTTCGCCGAAGCGATATTGTAGTTCCACGGTGTTGGCATCAGTGGATCAGAGAAAGCACGGCCAGCCACTGAAGTGACTCAGGACGCACCAGGGCCTCAAATACATGAGAGGATATAGCAATCAAAACAGCAGCCATATCTACACCAAGAATGTCACGACCATCTATTTGAGGCTATTTGCCGGTTGATATGGATGCAATGGTATCAAGGCATACCATCCGAAGATGAAAGGCCGACTCTGGGCTCAGCTTTCGACGTCTATTAAGCAGTTTCATCTAACTCTTTAACATAGGCAATACCGTCTGATTTGTGTCGGATCCCAAACAAGCTTTGCAGTGTCTGATTGGAGAAATGTGATATTCAGCGACGAATCCCGCTGTTCTCTCAGTACTGGTGACTACCCTACGTGTGTGGAGGCCACGAGGTCAGCGGTCCAATATTATATTTTTTACTGAGCGGCACACTGCCATAACACCTGGAGTGAAATTTGAAGCGATCTGCTGGGACAGCTGATCAGTTTTACTCGTGCTGCAAGGCACTCTAACGTTTCGCAGGTATGTACACGACATTTTATATCCGCTAGTACGACCAATGATATTAAGTCGCTTAAGTACTATTTATCAGCAAGATAACGCTCGGCCACATACTGCACGACTCTTGCAACAATGTCTACAAGGATAAAATGTCCTTCCATGGCAAACATGTTAAACCATATCTTATTCCAATGGAGAAAGTTTGGGACATGTTGGAAAAGTGACTTCAGCCGTCACGGAATACCACCGAACTACACCATCAGTTGCTACACTTATGGCAGAATCTACCGCAGAGGGACATCGGAAACTCAATAGATTCCATGCCTCAACGAGTAGCGTCTTTAATAGCTGCCAAATGTGGTTTCATAACCTACAGAAATTAGCATTCTTTTTGCTGCTAGTAGTCAATAAAATGGGTTTTTATTCTGAATTTATAATCATTTGTTCATCTACGCAAACACTATTCACATACCAAGTTTCATGGTCGTAGCGCAATTTTTTCTAGGCGCATGTATTTCTTTGGAACAGTGTGTATATAGTAATGGTACATTATAACATTACTTCTCCAAATATTATTACGTTGAAATTTCAAATACTATGAAAAAATTTTTGTATTTTAATTTTATAAAACTATGTAGAAATAGATTATTCAATGAACATGTATTAAAATAAATTGGAAAATCTTGACCCTTATTAATTAATTTAGAATTGAAAAAAAGAACAACAAAGGTTTATATAATAAATTCCTATTTTCAGTATCCAAACAATAGGATAACAAAAGTAATAACTGTTTATTTATTACTAAGAATTGAGATAATGAGCAATGTGAATTCATGAATGCATATCAATTTATCATTTCAAATTTATTCATTTGAGACTTTCGCTTTGTGTAAGGTAATGAGAGTGAGAAATATATTTATTAAACAGGTTAAATGAATTTGTTATGATTTTGAGTAATTTATACATTTGTTCAGTTTCACTTTCAAAGTAGATGAATATTGAATTTGAAAATTACGTTAAGCAAAAAGGAAGGGAAGAGATAATTTACGGTAATTGAATATATCAATGTTTAGCTTATTTCAAATAAACAAGTACTTGTACAGGACACCATTATGAAGACACTTAGTTTATTTCAATCTGTCAGATCCGAACGGCCTTGTTCGGGTTTCATCCTGCTAAAGTGTCCTTTCAGGGTCCCGAAATTACTTCAAATACAGGGTGTGCATAAATGAATATCCCAACTGTACAGGACTATTAAAAGAAAAAAATACAACCTTGTAGGAAATCATATGTAACAGTTGAAAGTTTAAATTCAACACAGTTATAAGTAAAAATAGCAAATAAAGCCTTTGTGAAACAATATTAAAAAGCAGAAAAAACAACGTATAAAAATGCATAAATAATGCATGAAAAGCAGCAAACAGCTGTTTCGAATCCACTAGCGAGATTCTTCTTCAGTGCAAGATAGGGAAAAAGGAAGGGCGTTCTAGAAAAAGCAAGGTTGAGCAAAATGATAGACAGATACACGCTGGGTTACATACCCTATGCGGGTAGCGAAGGCGCGAAAAACAACCAATGAGAGAGAAGCAGTGGAAACGACTGGGTGGAGAAGTAGCGACATCTACCGGAGAAAAAGAGAAAAAGAATCCAAAAAAGGGGAAATTAAATTAATGCTTTCCAAATACTTGGAAAATCAGGAGTACTAGATAAGTCATTGACTAAAGAGTGAGAATTTTTAATGATGTGATAAGCTTCCCAAAAATCAAGATCAAGTTTAGACGAACATTTTTGGATAATCATGGCTGAGGAAAAATCGAACCTATGTTGAGAAGACCAAGAATGTTGAGCAATAGATGAACGTTTGAGCTCCTGATTTTTAACATAACCTTCATGCTCTTTTAAACGAAATCTAAGAGCACTTCGCTACCCGCATAGGGTATATAACCCCCTATGTCTCTGCCTATCATTTAGCTCAGCCTTGCTTTTTCTAGAACGCTGTTCCATTTTCCCTATCTTGCACCGAAGAAGAATCTCGCTAGTAGATTCGAAACAGCTGTTTTTCTGCTTTTCATGTATTATTTGTGCATTTTAAACGTTTTTTTTCTACTTTTTAAGAGTTATAAGTGTTCAATGTGAGACCCTTCAGAAACACGAACGATATCGAGGCAGTACGATAACTCATCCCACACTTTTTCTTCAGCATGTCCTATGTGACCCTTTGAGTAGCTGCAGATATGCGTGTCTTAAGTTCGTCAATGTCAGTTGGTAGCGGTGGAAAAAACACGTGATCTTTGATTAGGCCCCATAAAAAAAAAAAAAAAAAAAAAAAAAAAAAAAAAAAAAAAATCATGATGAGAAAAAGTGTGTGATGTGTTATCGTACCGCCTCGATATCATTCGTGTTTCTCGAGGGGCTCAGATGGACCACTTACAACTGTGTTGCTTTTAAACTTTCAACTGATATTTTTGATTTTCGATAAACAGAAGGTTCTATTTTTTTTGTTGTTGTTGTTGTTTTGCTTTGTTTTCTTAATAGCCCTGTAAAGTTGAGTTTGAAACGATCTGATTTTTGTCACGCGATATTACACGTATTTATGAAACTATTTGGATGTGCATATTACATAGCAATGTCTCGACCGAGTTCGTTGGCCAGCCTCATCCGCCATCTTGTTTCAAAATGGCGGCCATTTAAATTTTTTTTTAATTTAAATTTAAAATGAGGCACAAAAAATTTAGACATTGAAAAATACTTTTTTCTTATGTGTTTGGGCTTGATACAAAGATTCTGGAGCATTTTTAGTTTCGTCTATATCTTAAGAAATGGCTGAGTTATAGCACTTTGAATTTCTAGCATGGCTGACATTTTGAAACGATCTGATTTTTGTCACGCGATAATACACTGAACTGATTTGGATGTGACAATGAATGTGCATAGTACATAGCAATGTCTCGACCGAGATAGTTGGACAGCATCATTCGTTGGCCATCTTGTTTCAAAATGGCGGCCATTTAAAAATTTAAAAATAAAATAAAATTTCAAAATGAGGTACAAAATAATTAGAAATTGTAAAAGATTTTTTCCTTATGTGTTTGAGCTTGATACAAAGATTCCGGAGCATTTTTTGTTTCGTCTATGTCTTAAAAAAGGGCTGAGTTATAGTACTTTGAATTTCTAGCATGGCTGACATTTTGAAACGATCTGATTTTTGTCACGCGATAATATGCGTTATTATGAACCGATTTGGATGTGACAAGGCATGTGCATAGTACATAGTAATGTCTCGACCGAGTTCGTTGGCCAGCTTCATACGCCATCTTGTTTCAAAATGTCGGCCATTTAAAATTTTAAAAAAATTGAAAATTTAAAATGAAGTACAAAACTATTATAAATCGAAAAAAAATTCTTTCTTATGTGTTTGAGCTTGATACGAAGATTCCGAAGCATTTTTTGTTTCGTCTATATCTTAAAAAACGGTTGAGTTATAGCACTTTGAAATTCTAGTGTGGCTGACATTTTGAAACGATCTGATTTTTGTCACGCGATAACACGCGTATTTATGAACGGATTTGGATATAACTTGGTGTGTACATAGTACATACCAATGTCTCGACCGAGTACGTTGGCCAACATCATCCGCCATCTTGTTTCAAAATGGCGGCCATTAACTTTTTTTCTATTTTAATTTAAAATGAGGTAAAAAAAAAATAGAAATTGAAAAAGATTTTTTTATGTATTCCTTGATACAAAGATTCTGGAGCATTTTTCGTTTCGTCTATATCTTAAAAAATGGCTGAGTTATAGCACTTTGAATTTCTAGCATGGCTGACATTTTGAAACGATCGGATTTTTGTCACGCAATAACACGCGTTTTTATGAACCGATTAGTATGTGACAACGCATGTACATAGCAATCTCCCGGCCAAGTTCCTTTGCTAACTTCATCCGCCATCTTGTTTCAAAATGGCGGCCATTTAAAAGTTTTAAAAAAAATTAATTTAAAATGAGGTACAAAAAAATTAGAAATTGAAAAAGATTTTTTTCTTATGTGTTTCAGCTTGTTACAAAGATTCCGGATCATTTTTTGTTTTGCCTTTATATATAAAAAAAAAAAGCCGAGATATAGCAGTTTGAATTTCGAATGTGTGTGACATTTTGAAAAATCTGATTTTTTGCCTGCAACAGCACTCGTATATATCAACCGATTTAGATATGAGTAAGCATGTGCACAGGAATTACTAAGGTCTCGACCAAGTTCATTGGTGAGTTTTGTTGCACCCATTATGTTGTTTTAAAATGGCGGGCTATCACCGATAATTCGGGTTAATATAATTATTAATATAATTCGGGATATCACCGAATTTGGCGACAAAATGTAAATCACTTTAATAATACCAGCTTTGATAACGCTGACTAATTTGGCGAAATTCTCCTTCATATTCAATATTGACAAAAATTAGTATTTAATCTTCTATAATCGGGTCCCACTAATTTGAGCTCCGTGTGTTTGAATAATATAAGCTGGCTTTTAAAAAATAAGGAATATGAAAGCTACCTCTTCCTCCCGGCACTGGCCGGAAGGACTTTTATATAACCAAATTTCTTAAAACAGGTTTTAAGTGGCATTTATTTCAAAAATTATTGTAGGAAAATGTTACATTAATTGTTTTTGTTCCAGTTGCTGAGGATAACATGATGATAACTGTTTCTCGTTTCTTTAATATTATCAATTGGTTTATTGTGTTTAAATGTTTAAAAAAAACATTTGTTTATCGAGTTTGCAGTGTTAATTTATTAGCAAATGCTATTGCAAAGGGTTTTAAATAAAAATGTATTCATTTACATATGAAATGTATTCCTTTTATTTGAAACTAAGTGCATGGACCAAAGAAGCCCCCCAAAACTTTAAAAATAGTTAAAAAGTAAAAAAATAAAAAATTCCCTCTTTAAAACCATACAGTTTGCTTCATTGTTTCATGTTAATTGTTTAGAACTCCATTTTGACGTTGAAAAATCACACATAATATTTTTTAATAATGGAAATGTGAGTGGAACCAGGAAAAAGTGGCCCAAAGGTTGACGGTATTGTGTTCAAATCAGGCAATATCGAGATGATGAAGGTGATCTACTCCCTTTAAGAAAACCAGCGGCAGCAAAAAAAACTTTGTCGTTATAAATGATTATTTAAATTTCAAGATTTTATCGATTTCTTAGTTGTCGAATTCTAAGAAACTGTTTTCAAAATCGTGGTTCAGTAGGCCATTATTGTTTACTTTTGTTCGAGGTCATAACATTTCGTATATCTTTTTTTGTGCTTTCTTTTACAGTATAATAAGCAGAGGCGTCACGATGGGGGATTATGGGGGGGAAGCCTCCCCTCCAATATATGTGAACTTGTGAAATTTGAACTTCGAGTCGGGAAATTCCAGATTTTTGTAACATTTTTTCTTTTATAAATTAATAGTATAAAAAAATAAGATTTTTTTATTGTTTTGCTGAATACTTTTCTGAGTTCTGTAGCAGTAAACTAGTTAAATTATCAAAAGAAATACAAAAAGCAACCAGACTCAATTTGTCATTGTGTTTCTCTGTGCTACGAAAATATCATACACCTGCCAAATCTGAATTTATCTACTGTTCTCCATCAACAGTTCTCTAATCTATTTCCTCCAAAACTTTGTTCCTTTCTCAAAAATCTCAAAATATCATGAGGCTATTTTAATATGAATTACGATTATGACTCGTACACATATAATACAAAAACTTTCATTAAATGAACCATAATAATTATACTTTTTTTTTTTTAGCATTTTTCCTTGGAAAGAATTTTTTTTTTTTTTTTTTTACATATAAGTATCGTTATCATTAAACACACATTGCACATATAATTTCAGTTGGAAAATAGAGCAATTAGTTTCAAGTTGGGAAATTTTTAAATTACAAGTTGGGATTTTTTTATCTCCCCCCCCCCCCCCCCGAAAAAATATCTATAGCTACGCCTCTGATAATAAGAGTTGCATTTTTGCTTCGTTGCATTCATATATAAGTCACATTTGGGACATTGTATTATCAAAATTAAGAATAGGCAGAATACATTGATTTATATTTACCATTTCCACTATTGAATTCACATTATTATTCTAACAATAAGTTTATTACAAATAATGGCTGTGTATTTACTATAATATATTGTATAATGAAGAATGCTAACTCAGCAATGCCTATCAATTCATCATTACAAATTTATTCATTTTATTCATATCAAACTTTCGCTGCACGTAAGCAATTCAGAATAGAGAATATATTTATTAAACAGATTAAGTAAATCTGTTATGATGAAACATTTCAGTAATTTATACATTTGTTCTGTTTCACTTTCGTAGACGATAAAATGCAATCTTGAAAATCCCATTAAATATGGATTTTGAAAAATGTTTTCATCTGGACTAATATTTATTGAATAAACGCATATTTAATGATTTCATAATTATTCTAAGTTGCGGCACTTAAATGTCGGAAATTTCTAAAACTTTTATTAAAATTTACTTGAATACATTTTTAAGCCACATTTTAATATTGATTTTTTTAGGAAAAACATTTCTTAAAGAAAATGTTTCTTATATAGCATGTTATTAAAAGCAAAATTTTTAAAATCTGTTTTTTTTTCAATAACATATTTTATACCTATTTAAACAAAACCTGCTGTTCTAGAGTAACATGATTGAAGCGTGCTGATAAAACAGTTAACACTTTCTTTCAGCCCTTATCAACTAACTATTCAAGCATTTAGATGAAATTAAAAAGATTAAACAATAAAAATATCATAAATTTCACGTAATTCTGCTGATTAAATCATTTAAAAAATATGATAAATAAATTTGTTGTGATGAAACATTTCAGTAATTTAAACTTTTTTTCACGTTCCCTTTCAAAAAAGATGAAAATAGAATCTTGAAGACCGCATTCAAGAAGAATTTTCAATTCTGTACTAATATTTATTAAATAAATGCAAATTAAGTAAACTCATCGCTATTCCAATTTGAAGTACTAGGGGGCTCAGCCCCCTGCTCGCTAACGCTCGCCAGCCCCCGTGAATTGCTACGCAATTCACATTGGGATCGCTTCTCTCACTCGCCACTATTTGTGTCAACTCTAGCCATAATGAGTGCTATCATAAATCATTATAATGTATTAAATTTACAAATGCTTTTAATGTATAAAAAAGTAATGGAAAACTTTGTTGAAAATGTAAATAAAAATGTATTAAAAAACCTTGGAAACAAAATTAATTTAAAACCTTTGTGAAAACACATAAAAAATATTTTTTGTTGGGCCGCTATGCGGTCTGGGCAAGCAACATATGAAATTTACAAATATTTTTAATGTATTAAAAGTCACGCAAAAGTTTGTCAAAAATGTAAATAAAAATGCATTTAGGTGGTGCTACCAATGAATATAAAACATTTTAACATTATGAAATTTACAAATTTTTGAACTGAAAAATAATTCATAAAAAAGTAATTGAAAATTTTGTTGAAAATGTAAATGAAAATGCATTTATCAAAAGTTTGGCCCTGTGACTTGTTGATCATCATTGAGAAAGCTAAGCGAACTGGAAATTGTCGCCGCTTAAATTTAAATGGCATGTTAATGTCAGATGGGGTCCTTCTCCTTTCATTTTGCCTCTAGTATTGAAAATCCCGGCTTAAATTCATTTAAAACTATAATAAGAAGCTATAAAAGATGCGCGTATCACGCTAACGAACTGTAAACAAAATGTTTTCGCCTGTGTCTAAACACAATCTTGGATCAAAAAGCTGATTCGCTGAATTCCTCACGTCACCGTAAAACGGACCAATAGCAATTGTCATTCATTCATGCATCGCTCAAACGGTTTGTGTTAAAAGAGAGATTACGTCTGAATTTTGATTTGCTGAGTTGGTTGGGACATGTGACCGTAAGTTAACCACTGAGAATCGTCGCTGCGGTGGTTGCCAAAAAACAAGCTACAAATACAACCTTTTTTTGCGCTACGTAAAAGAAACATATATATAGATACTTAATTGATAGAAATTTCTACAAATTTGTATTAAAAGTAATTTGGATGCATTTTAAGCCACTTTTTAATGGAGATTTTTTTTCTTTCTTTTTCTTTTTTCTTTCAAAGAATTAATTTTTTTGAAAACATATTTTTAAAAGCAAAATATTTGAAGTCTGATTTATTTTTCAATGAGGTATTTTTTACTTTTAAATAAAAGTTGTTTTTATAGAGTAATATGATTATCAACTAATGATAATAAAGTTGAAACTTTCCTTCAGTCTTTATCAACTATTCAAATATTTAAGTTGTATCAAAAGATAAACAACAACAACAACAAAAAAATAATGATATAAAATTTCATGTAATCCACCCGCATCAGTAATGTATCTAATCAAAAACAACTCGTTGTAAATGATACAGCCAAGCCACAAACCTAAAACGTCAGTCATAAAAAGAAGTGATATCACATAAAAAGAAGCTATATAGAAGTGCTTACTACGAGTGCCGTGTAAAAATCTATCACTACTCATAATGTTTCCAAAGGACTCGGAGTGAGGTACAGTATGTGAAAACTGCTTGGCGACCTGCAGCCTTGTATAATGTTTGTTCTTCCTGCACTTACATATAACTATTTGTTTAACAATTTTCTTCTTTAATTACTGATCCCATTAAACTGTCAAAAGTTGTAGCTTTTGGCGTTTACATGCCCATTCTTATTTAACATCATGGGATCGATTTGTTGATTTTATTTACCATTATTTGAACAAGAAATACCACTTTTACGCGGAGGATTTTCTAAGTAAACATGTAATAAAGATTTTGAGTTTGTGAAATAATAATATAAAATAATGGTCATATGAATATTACTAACAATACACCTAATAATAGACGTTAACTAAACTAAGATATATTGCAGTAAAGCCTGCGTAAACGGAATTGCACATGGCAGAGGGTAAAATCTGTTCTAGTAAAGCTTCTGTTACAATGGTATTATATAATATTCCTTATGTTGGAAACACGGCATTTCACGTTTAAGGAATAATTCTGTCATAACCTACAAATATTTATAAGAGTGATAAAATAAGAATTTAAAAATAATTTTTTCGACTTCCACAATTTTTCGAAATTGATATAGGTACTGCATATATTAAATATACGCCTGCAGGTCGCCAAGCAGTTTTCACATACTGTACCTCACTCCGAGTCCTTTGGAAACATTATGAGTAGTGATAGATTTTTACACGGCACTCGTAGTATGCACTTCTATATCGCTTCTTTTTATGTGCTATCACTTCTTTTTATGACTGACGTTTTAGGTTTGTGGCTTGGCGGTATCATTTACAACGCGTTGTTTTTGATTAGATATCACTTCTTTTTGTAAGGTATTTCATTTGCATTATACATATTCCATTTTAATTCAGAAAAAAAAAGATAAACGAAAGATGATAGAAGCAAAAAAATAATTTAATAGTGATGCTATAAACTTTTGAAAAGTGTAATATGCATATCTAGTAAGACATAATGTTGGACTTTTTTTTAAATAATTCAAAACCATTTTATCGATCATTACAAATCTCAGAAGAAATCATTTATTTTTTAGATATGATAAAATCTGTCGAAGTAACCGGAAATATTTTTTGCTGTTGTTCAATAAGCTATATGGTGATTCATTAATTAACTCAGCAAGGAATTTATCCTAATAACTTTTCAAAATCTGCCTTACATTCTCAAAATTCACACCATTTTACGCAAAATATATAAAGACTTAAAAACAGACTGAATAATTATCATTTGTTTTATCACCGGGTGTGTTTGAAGTAATTATTAAATAAAATCAGTTTTTTTATTTCAGGAAATCCAACGTCCCTCCGATAAGCGCGACAGAAACTCAGATTATTTGATTAAACTTTTACTTTTTTCTTTTTAAATATTTTCATAAGCTCTAACACATGTTGGATTTTCTGAATTTCCAATGCATGTATTTTCTAAATTCCTATTTTTTTTTTTTTTTACGAGACTAACAGGACATACTAAGTCGTATGCTTTCCATGTATTTTCTCATATATTTCGTATAATTCATCCGATAAATTACATTCATTTCAATAAAAGTTCAGAATTCGATATTTCATCGTTATGAAATGACTTTCCCTAATTTCTGTCATATTTGTAAATTTTTAAGTAGCTCTATATTCTGATTAAATATTAACTAAAAGCTATTGGCATATTGATAGCATTCTTTAATTACCAAATCCAATATAAGAGTCGTTTAGTTTAATACATCCTCTTATTAATCTTTTTAGCCCTTTGAGAGGCCTTTTGCAGTTTGCAAACGGTTAATTTTAATGCTTAAATTGCCAAATGGCACCAGTAAATTTTAAGTACAGTTTCGATTTCATAATATTATTGGGGGGTGGGGGGGGAAAAGCTGTTGATTATTTTCAAATAAATTTGTTTGTTAATTGCGGTGCGAATTAATTACTTGAACATTTTTTAATCAAAAATGCCTTGCACCTGAAAGGGTTAAATGAAAAGTAAAACGAAAAAATTCCATAAAACTGCCAAAAATTCATTTGATATAAAATGATTGTAAAAAAAATGAAAAAAATTGTGTAATAAAAAATTAGACTGACTGTATTACCTTTGTTTAAATTGAATAAATTGCAAAGTTTGGAATGTTGAAAAAAATATTTGAGTATATGTGCGTTTTAGTATAAAAGCAATACGGAAGAGAACATTTACCCGCTTATTTCAATATGATAGACAGTAATCCTAAAGTTCTGTCGAATTGTTTTCATGACTATAAGTACTCTGTGATTCACTAAATTGCTTACATTATCTTTCTGAGCACGTTCTGTGGCTCCTCCGTAGTCGGTGTTCACCTAGAATCTTTCCATAATCGAGGTCCACTGCCACTTTATAATTTAGTTTCTCCTCAAATATCAGCCGGACATTCCGCGATGATTATTGTGCGTAGAACTTTCGTCCAAAATCATTCCGATTTCGTGCAAAATAAAATTTCATTTAATTGTTATCTAAATTTTGTGTGTAAAAATACCCATAGTATTGGAATTTTAAAAGGGTGTGCGCTAAAATCTAGAAGCATTTTTAATAAAATGGATAATAGAAACATCTTTCATAAAGTAGAAACCTGGATTGTTGAGCTTTTAGACAAACAAATTGAATTCATATTCAACTTTCAAGTAACATGATAAATTTTTTTAGAGATTGAAATAGTACAAATTCATTAAAATACATGACACTCAGTAAATATCCATCGGTTGTAGTGTAATCAAGGTCTTCTAAGTGACCATGTAAACGAACCGTAAATGCCTCAATGCCGCCTTACAATACGGAGCTTAACTGGATCAAATGCAATAACATCTACCCTATTAGAATCCGTGCGCGTATCTATCAATGTAACCTCACATACTCGGAAACCACTGGGCGCAGGGCTACGAAATTTGGCACACGGGTTGCTTGTGAGCTCATGAACGATTGGGGCCAAAAAATTAAAAAAATTAAATCGATTTTTTATGTTTTTGACGAATATTTGCCTTTTTTATGTTCAACAAGTAATTGCGCGAGTTCTAACCCGTTTTAAATGTTTACTGCAATGTCAGATCTAAGGTCAAGATAGATATAAGGACGTTATTAATGTTAGATATAAGGACGCCTAAATGTGATGACACCTAAATGCGATAATGTTCTTTTACTTAAAATCTTAATTCAAGAATTATAAATAAATGCTGTGTAATGAGGCATCCGATCTTAATGAGCAGAACCCAAAACAATTTTCTGCATTTAAAACTTAAAAAAAAAAAAAAAAAAATCTTCAATCAAATAGACATCGTTCATTTTATTGCGCTCCCGTGTTTCGCAAATGCGACAAAAATTCTCGAAATTGGCTCACAGGTTTTCTTTTTTAACTTTGAAGATCAAATAACCTTATGAACATCAAGAACCACGTTGTCGGTTTCGATTACATGACTAGTTAAAGAAAAGATAACCAGTTTTCAGATTACAATTTAAAATGTTCTACGCATTTTTGGAGACTGTTTTATGCAAGTACTTAATAGGACATAGAGATTGCTGTAAATACGTAGACACATTTAGGAGATTAACTAGGTAAGTTTATATGGTATTTTTCTTATATTGTATTAAAATGATGTTTAAAGCAAATATTATTTATAACCCGTTCAGGACCGGCATCTTTTACACGAATTTTATTCGTTTGGTACAACTTTTTGTTAATTATTTGACTTAACTGTATAAATCACGAAAATGTCGTAATTAAATAATGTAAATTTTACTTTTCTTTTTTACTGGTTTCAAACTCAATCGTCTTAATCACTTTTTGAGGGTGCATATATGCACCCACGGTCCCAAACGGGTTAATTAAGCTGTGTTGAGTCAGAATAATCTCCATTAATGTTTTTCTTTAACCAGGCACTTAAATATGTATTTTAAGATGATCGAAATAGAAAAATACGCTGATTTAAAAATTTTAATTTAAAAAAAGGTATAAGAAACGCGGTATATGTTCCAGTAACAAAATATATACAAATGATTTTGGAATTTGCAATAATTTTATATGATGGAAATTCAGAAAAATCTTGTGTAAATTGGAAACTCTTAAATAATGTTTATTTTAAAGCGCTTAAGTAAGTTAATTTTACCAACATTATACGATTCGGTAGCTTAAATGCTGTATCTGATTAAAACATGATGCAATTGAGTTATGCGCTGGTTTAGGAGAATATAATTTTTGCCAGCACTTTTTTTTTTTAAATCTGATATCTTGATTCTGTTTTCACTTTTTACTTATTCCAATTGACATTTTCTACCTTCAAATTAGAAAACGATAAAAAATAAATAAAACTAATTATCTGAATGAGTATTTGTTTCCATATACGTGTTTTTAGGTACAGAAAATGTTCAATTTTTTTAAAGTGCAAGAAAAATGAAGAGGAATGTGTGTGTGTGTGTGGGGGGGGGGGGGGGCGACAGAATGCCATGCACATTGCTTCTCTTTGGCTTAATCAGAATTATTAGAAATATTGTACGTTTTTATTTATTTATAAGGCTGATGTATTTATCATGTGACATTTTATAATAAATAAAGTTATACGTAATAAATATTCTGGTTAACAATATTATAAATATCTTGTAAATATCCTTTTAACCCGTAAACTCCACACTAATGCGAATTCGCTCCTACCGAAATGTCGGTGCTATTTAAAACATGCTTTAATTAATTCGTATTTTTCATTAACAAAATAAGACTTCTGATAAAATCCAATATCTCATTTCGATTTCTTATTAAATTTCGTACATGAATCATGTTGTTATATTTCATTATCACTAGATCGTGAGCAAAATTATACGGAGTTGAAGTTACGGAAACCCAAATCATACTGGTGTAGAAATTATGGGTTAATATTCACGCGCGAATTCCGCGAATTTTAAACGAAGTTTTTCGCGACAATTATTTAATTGTAGTTATAGCCATAGCTCTGTAGGAAGGAGGGATGATAATTATTTATATTAGGAACAAAGCATTATACGCAACATTTAAATAACAACACGAATCTTTTGCATATTAGCAGTGTAAAATTGTGCATCTCAGTTAAAGTTTTATTATTTAAATTGCTATTAAATAAAATTTATTTAGTAGTTCAATAATAAGCTATTTATCTTGCAATTTTATGTATTTCACCTCTATATAACCCTTAACTGCTGTTAGCTATTTTGCAGACCCTACATTTTTCAATTTTCGCAGTTAAACTTGTAATTTCCAGTTAAGCTATGAATACTGGTGAAATTTTCTTTCATTATGAGCTCTAGAACTATTGCTAGACATTCTGAATATTTGAAGTTTAATTATAATAGCCCTGTACTAGTTTAGTACAGAAACAGTACCTGTGAGGTAATAGAGACTTTCATTCATCTTTAAATCAAACGGTCTCGGAGAACACACGCAGTAGTTATGCAACAATTCCTGTCACAGCAGTTAAGGGTTAAGTAATTCCAAAAAATAATTGCAATTAACCCTCAACTGCTGTGAGTGCTTCTTTTTTTAATTTTCACAGTTTAACTTGTAATTTCCAGTTTAACTATCGATACAGTAAAATTTTGCTTCATTTGGAGTCCAAGTAAAACTGTTTGAGATGTTTGAAAAGCAAGATTTTATTAGAAATATTACTCTACAAACAGTTTAGTGCAAAATCAGTATTTTATGATTAATCGCGAGTTTTATTCATCTTTCAATCGAATGGTTTCGCAGACTGCTCACAATTGTTATATGACAATTTTCTGCAACAGCTGATAAGGGTTAAATGAACTTTTTCAGATGAATTCTCATGTGTAAAATGCATTATTACATTTAGGGCTATGGACATCTCATTCAGGTTTTAACTGACTTAAATGCAACAAAAATTACCTAAATGCGACCGACAATCGTATATTGTGGTTTTATACTACAGATAATTATTAAATTTATACAAAGCAATTTAGTTTTGAACTATAGCTACAGTATTCAGTAATTTGCTGCTGAATAAAATATATATTTATATAATAAAATGCAAAAATACAGTAAAACCTCCCTAAAGAGACCACGTTCTCTTAATGGAGGTCATATTTAAATCTAGATTTTAACTGTTGAAAAAAGGTAACAACTAATGTTACTAAAATTTATTTTCCACATTAGGGAAAAATATGAAAATTTAAGTATAAGAACAAATGTTAATTAGATAAATTAACTACTGCAGAGTTTTAAAAATATGCATTTGCTTTGATTTTACCGTTTTATCTTTTATAACTTTTGTTATCAAATCCTTTCGAAGTTCAGTAAATAAATGCATTTTTTTCTGGACGGGAACAAATAATGACGATTTCATTAATTTATCTATTCATTTGAGAGTCTGCTGACAGAATAGTACGGGGGAGTTTATTGACCGTCATTCTTAATTTTTCATCAGAGTTAAATTCATTGCCTAAAAAGGCACAAAGGTGTTTAAACACTTAACAGTTATATGAATAAAAAAAACTCTAAACTTAGTTTAGAAGTTTGATGAATAATGCGCTCTCCGGAATTATTTTTCTAATAAAACATTCTTCAAGCGACCAAGAAAAAAACGGAATTTGTGTTATTTTCTTCAAAGAAATGGGTCGCTCATGGAGGGAGTTCTACTGGGATGGTCTCTGAAAGGAGATAAAATTAGTATTGAGTCTATGAGAATAAATTTCGTTGCATGAAAAAATGGTCGTTCAGGGAGGTGGTCGCTTAATGGAGGTGGTCGCGCAGAGAGGTTTCAATGTGTACCCTAAATGCGACAAAACTATGGGGAATCGTGTCGCATTTAGGCACAATGACCTTACACATTACGTACGCCACGCAGCTCACATGGAAATATAAGTACAGATATTATTACGTACGCCACGCTGAAATATACGAATAAATTACTTTAAACTGGTATAAATCAAAAACTAATAAATATTTTTACATGAAACTTTCAAAGGTTTGAACTACTCATAAAAACAGTTCAAATGTCGTAAAGCGCGTAAAAATCCGATAATTACACATAGCTGTAGCCCTGTCAACAGATTTGGTCGGAACAAGAATTTAAAAAGTGCAAAAAACAGCACTTTTAAAATCGCATTTACTAAAAACCTATTCGCCGGATTCCACTTTACTTTCGTTTTCTGAGTCACGTGGCACGCCCCATTCCATAGAATCAAGAATTTTGTTTTTATTATAAATAGTACTCGAGCTATAGATGTGTCAAAATCCCGTTTTGGTCAGTCCGGAAAATATAAACTAGACAGAGTACTAAAAAAATCTTGCAAAATCGTTTGGCATCAATTGGCGGAAATTCCTTTCATTTACGGTTCATTGCACTTTTGTTTCTTTTGCTTGGCGAGAAACTCTGTCGAGTTTCTATGATAAAATAGGTTGTGTAAATTGATTGTGTTGAAATATTTCAGTAATTTAAGCATTGTTTCTGTTTCAATTTCAAAGTAGATCAAAATGTAATCTTGAAAATCACGTTTAACCTAGTTTTTCAAAAACATTTTTATCTGAACTCACATTAATAGATGAAATGTATATTAAATTAATGTATAAATATTTTAAATTGCGGCACACATAAATGTTGGCAATTTCAACAAATTTGTACTAAAAGTAACTTGGATACACATTTAAGCCAATTTTTAATGGTGATTTTTCTTTAAAAAAAAAAGAAGTGTGTGTGTGTGGGGGGGGGGGGGATGGTACATATTTCTTAAAGCAAAACATTAAAAAGCTGCATTAATTTTTAATCAAATATTCTTTACTTTTTCTAAAAAAAAAGTTGTTCTTATCTATTATCTATACTCATCTATACTCCTATTATAAAGAGGAAAAAATTGTTTCTTTGTAGGAGATAAGCTCAGGAACTACCAAACCGATTCCAAAAGTAATGGTATCAAAATGATGGTGTTACTCCAACGTACAACATAGGCTATATCTTATGTCGGTGCCAGTACCCCAAAGGGGGTGCAGGAGCAAAAAACGTTCTAAAAATGCGATTTTTGCGTTACTGAAGGGACTAGAAATATGAAATTTGGAATATTAGTTACTTATAAGATATAAATGATGTCTAAGAACAGTTCTTAAACAATTCGAAATTTAAAAGGAGTGAAAATGCACAAAAAGCGTTCGAAAAAACGTTCTAAATGGTAGTTTCTACATAATTTCAGGAAATACCAAACCGATTTAAAAAGTAATGGTATCAAAATCATGGTGTTAGTCCAACTTAGAGCATAGGCTATATTTTATGTCGGTGCCACTACACCAAAGGGGGTGCAGGAGCAAAAAACGTTCTAAAAAGGCGATTTTTGCGTTACTGAAGGGCCTAGAAATATGAAATTTGGAATATTAGTTATAAGATATAAATGATGTCTAAGAACAGTTCTTAAACAATTCAAAATTTAAAAGGGGTGAAAACTCACAAAAAGCGTTCTAAAAAACGCTCTAAATGGTAGTTTCTACATAATCTCAGGAAATACCAAACCGATTTAAAAGTAATGGTATCAAAATGATGGTGTTAGTCCAACTTAGAACATAGGCTATATTTTATGTCGGTGCCACTACCAAAAGGGGGTGCAGGAGCAAAAAACGTTCTAAAAATGCGATTTTTTTGTTACTAAAGGGCCTAGAAACATGAAATTTGGAACGGTAGTTACTTATAAGATACTAATGATCTCTAAGGACATCTCTTTAAAAATTCGAAATTAAAAAGGGGTGAAAATGCGCAAAAAGCGTTCTAAAAAACGTTCTAAATGGCGATTTTTACGCAATTTCAGGAAGTACCAAACCGATTTCAAAAATAATGGTGTCAAAATGATGGTGACAACACTTGCTCCAACATAGGCTACATTTTATGTCGGTGCCATAAAGGGGGTGCAGGAGCAAAAAACGTTCGAAATTGCGATTTTTGTGTTACTGAAGGGTCCAGATACATGCAATTTGGCATGGTAGTTACTTATTAGATATAAAGGATTTCTAAGAACAGTTCTTAAACAATTCGAAATTTAAAAGGGGTGAAAATGCGCGAAAAGCGTTCTAAAAAACGTTCTAAATGGTGATTTCTACACTGTAAAAAAATTCAGAAACGTTTCTGAATATATGGGGCAGCTACAGTGCATGTAATTTTCAAAAACGTTTCTGAGTATTTCGGAAACCTCTTTCCGACATACTCAGAAACGTTGTTGACTATTTCAGAAATCACAGAAACGTTGTTGACTATTTCAGAAATCAAAAGGTTTTCTGAAATAGTCAACAACGTTTCTGAGTATGTCGGAAAGAGGTTTCCGAAATACTCAGAAACGTTTTTGAAAATTACATGCACCGTAGCTGCCCCATATATTCAGAAACGTTTCTGATTTTTTTTTACAGTGTACACAATCTCAGGAAATACCAAACCGATTAAAAAAATAATGGTGTCAAAATGATGGTGACAAAATGATGGTGGTCAAAATGATGTTTTATGTCGGTGCCACTACCCCAAAGGGGGTGCAGGAGAAAAACGTTCTAAATTGCGGTTTTTGCGTGACGGAAAGGCCTTGAATCGTGAAATTTAGAATGGTAGTTAGTAATAAGATATCAATGATCTCTAAGGACATTTCCTAAAAAAGTCGAAATTTAAAAGGGAGGTCAAAATGCGGAAAAAGCGTAGTAAAAAACGTTCTAAATTGCGATTTCTAGCAATCTCAGGAAATACTGAACCGATTTCAAATATAATGGTGTAAAAATGATGGGGACAGATCTTGCTACAAGATAGGCTATATTTTATATCTGTTTCCACTACCCCAGAGGAGATGCAGGAGCAAAATGAGCGAAAAGCGTTCTAAAAACGTTCTAAATGTCGATTTGTCACCAATATCTCAGGAAGAATCAAACTGATTTCAAAAGTAATGGTAAGAAATTGATGCTGACAGCCTCTGCTCTAACATAGACGCTATTTTAAGTCGGTATCACTATCACCTAGACGTTGCAGGAGCAAAAAAGCGTTCAAATTTCGATTTTTGTGATCGGTAGGGGCTAGCAACTTAAAATTAGGCAAGGTGCATATTTATTACATATAAATGATCTTTAAGAACAGTTTCAAAATAATTGGAAAATTAAAAAGGGGTGAAAATGCGCGAAAAGCGTTCTAAAATCGTTCTAAATTGCGATTTGACAGTTCAATGGTGACAGTACCTGCTATAACATAGGTTATATTTTATGTTGCTGTCACTACCATCTGAGGGTTGCGACAGCAAAACATGTTCTAATTTGCGTTTTTTGCATAACTGAAGGGTCTAACACTTTGAAGTATGGCATGGTATTTACTTACAAGATGCAACTGCTTTCTAAGAACTGTCGAAAGAAAATTTCAAATTTAAAAAGATGAAGTGAGAGAAAAGCGTTATAAATTACAATTTTTATGTAATCTTATCAAATACCAAACCGATTAACAAAATAATGATGACAAATTGTTGGGGATAGAGCCTGCTCAAACATAAGCTATATTTTATGTCTGTGCCACTACCACCAGAGGGTTGCAGTAGCTAAAAACTTTCTAAATTGCGATTTCTGTGATACTGAAAAGGCTAGAAACTTTAAATATGGCATGGTAGTTACTTATAAAATATAAATGCCCTCGAAGGACTGTCGAAAATAAATTCGAATTAAAAAGGGGCGAAGTGAAGGAGAGGTGTGAAATGCATTCTAAAAAAAGTCCTAAATTACGATTTCTACGCAATTTCAGGGAATATAAACCAAATATAAAAGTAATAGTTGCGAATCTATGGTAACAGTCTCTGATCCTACACAGGCTATATTTTATGCCGATGATTCTACCACCTGGGGTTCACAGGAACAACAAACGCTCTAAAAAAGGCCTTTAAAAGCTTTCTAAATTACGTTTCTGTAGAATATTAGGAAATAACAAACCAATTTCAAAATTAATGTTGGCAAATTTATGGTGACAGTTCCTATTTCAACATAGCCCTTTATGTTGAGAGAGGTAGTAGGACTTTGAAAATGACATGATTGTTAATTTTAAGATGTAAGAAGATGGTGTCTAAAAAATTCAAAACTTCAAATGAATACTGAAATGAGCGTATTAATTGAGCATAAAAGTTTCAAAATATTTTCTAAATTATTATTTATTTAGTTTTATTTCGTTTTATTAATTTAATTCTCATTTCTGCCTTATGCAGTGTAACAATGATGTTTAATCAAACTGTGTTTTAAATAGTAATTTTTTTAATTATTCCTAAAAGTAATAAGTACCTTTTAATAAAATAAAATATTACCTTTTAATAAAATAAAAATTTAGTTAGTACCTTTTAATAAAAAATAGACATATAAATATCACTTGACATATTTCAAATATTACGCGAGCAAAGCCGCGGGGTTTGCTAGTCTTATCTTATCTTATCTTATCTTATCTTATCTTATCTTCTTACTCCTATTATAAAGAGGAAAAAATTGTTTATTTGTCGGAGATAAGCTCTGCATAATTTCAGGAAATACCGAACCGATTCCAAAAGTAATGGTATCAAAATGATGGTGTTAGTCCAACTTAGAACATAGGCTATATCTTATGTCGGTGCCACTACGCCAAAGGGGGTGTAGGAGCAAAAAACGTTCTAAAAATGCGATTTTAGCGTTACTGAAGGGCCTAGAAATATGAAATTTTGAAGATTAGTTACTTATAAGACATAAATGATGTGTAAGAACAGTTCTTAAAAAATTCGAAATTTAAAAAGGGTGAAAATGCACAAAAAGCGTTCTAAAAAACGATCTAAATGGTAGTTTCTACATAATCTCAAGAAATACCAAACCGATTTAAAAAATATTGGGACCACAATGATGGTGACAACGCTTGCTCCAAGATAGGCTATGTTTTATGTCGGTGCCACTACCCCAAAGGGGGTGCAGGAGCAAAAAACGTTCTAAAAATGCGATTTATGTGTTACTGAAGGGCCTAGAAATATGAAATTTGAAATAATATCTACTTATTAGGTATGAGGGATTTCTAAGAAAAGTTCTTAAACGATTCGAAATTTAAAAGGGGTGAAAATGCGTGAAAAGCGTTCTAAATGGTGCTTTCTGCACAATCTCAGGAAATATGAAACCGATTTAAAAAATTTTGGTGTCAAAATGACGGTGACAACCCTTGCTCCAACATATGCTATGTTTTAGGTCGGTGACACTATCCCAAAGGGGGGTGCAGGGGAAAAACCTTCTAAATTGCGGTTTTTGCGTTACGGAAGGGCCTAGAATCGTGAAACTTGGAATGGTAGTTAGTTATAAGGTATCAATGATCTATAAGGCCATTTCCTAAAAAATCGAAATTTAAAAGGTAGTCAAAATGCGCAAAAAGTGTTGTAAAAAACGTTCTAAATTGCGATGTCTGTGCAATCTTAGGAAGTACTGAACCGATTTCAAATATAATGGTGTAAAAATTATGCTGACAGATCTCGCTTCAAGTTAGGCTATATTTTGTATCTGTTTCCACTACTCCAGAGGAGATGCAGGAGCAAAATGCGCGAAAAGCGTTCTAAAAATGTTCTAAATGCCGATTTGTCAGCGATATCTCAGGAAGAATCAAACTGATTTCAAAAGTAATGGTAAGAAATAGATGCTGACAGCCTCTGCTCTAACACAGACGCTATTTTAAGTCGGTATCACTATCACCTAGACGTTGCAGGAGCAAAAAAGCGTTCCAAATTTCGATTTTTGTGATCGGTAGGGGATAGCAACTTAAAATTGGGCAAGGTACATATTTATTACATATAAAAGATCTTTAAGAACAGTTTCGAAAAATTGGAAAATTAAAAAGGAGTGAAAATGCGCGAAAAACGTTCTAAACACGTTCTAAATTGCAAATTCTACTCAATCTCAGGAAATTCCAAAGCTATTTCAAAAGTAATTGTTTCAAATCAATGGTGACAGTCACTGCTATAACATAGGTTATATTTTATGTTGCTGTCACTATCATCTGAGGGTTGCAAAAGCAAAACATGTTCTAATTTGCGTTTTTTGCATAACTGAGGGGTCTAACACTTTGAAGTATGGCATGTTTTTTACTTACAAGATGCAACTGCTTTCTATGAACTATCGAAAGAAAATTTCAAATTTAAAAAGATGAAGTGAGCGAAAAGCGTTAAAAATTACAATTTTTATGTAATCTTATCAAATACCAAACCGATTAAAAAAATAATGATAACAAATTGTTGGTGATAGAACCTGCTCAAACATGAGCTATATTTTATGTCTGTGCCACTACCACCAGAGGGTTGCAGTAACTAAAAACTTTCTAAATTGCGATTCCTGTGATACTGAAAAGGCTAGAAACTTTAAATATGGCATGATAGTTACTTATAAAATATAAATGCCCTCGAAGGACTGTCGAAAATAAATTCGAATTATAAAGGGGTGAAGTGAAGGGGAGGTGCGAAAAGCATTCTAAAAAAGTCCTAAATTACGATTTCTACGCTATTTCAGGAAATATAAACCAAATATAAAAGTAACAGTTGCGAATCCATTGTAACAGTCTCTGATCCTACACAGGCTATATTTTATGCCGATGATTCTACCACCTGGGATTCACAGGAACAACAAACGCTCTAAAAAAGGCCTTTAAAAGCTTTCTAAATTACGTTTTTGTAGAATATTAGGAAATAACAAACCAATTTCAAAATTAATGTTGGCAAATTAATGGTGACAGTTCCTATTTCAACATAGCCCTTTATGTTGAGAGAGGTGGTAGTACTTGGAATTTGACATGATGGTTAATTTTAAGATGTAAGAAGATGGTTTCTAAAAAATTCAAAACTTCAAATGAATACTGAAATGAGCGTATTAATTGAGCATAAAAGTTTCAAAATATTTTCTAAATTATTATTTATTTCGTTTTATTTCGTTTTATTAATTTAAGTCTCATTTCTGCCTTATGCACTGTAACAATGATATTTAATCAAACTGTGTTTTAAATAGTAATTTTTTTTAAATTATTCCTAAAAGTAATAAGTACCTTTTAATAAAATAAAATATTACCTTTTAATAAAATAAAAATTTAGTTAGTACCTTTTAATAAACTAGGTGGCTCGCCCCCCTACGAGCTACGCTCGCCAACTCCCGTCCAGACACCGTAGACTCTAAATGCACGCTAATTTGATCGGCTTTAAAAAGATTTCGAAAGATTGAATTATAATTTAAAAAACAGTGGCGATCTGTCTATAAACGGATTTCTATTCATTTCTCTTTGATTGGGGAATTTTAACGCCAAATCCGTTGCGGTACTACTTGATTATCCCGTCGACCAATTTCGCCAAATTATATAAATCGCCAAACCACTCGCCAAATTATACAAATTGACATAATTTTTACTTTAAATAACGAAAAAACAAATAAATTAGTACAAAATTAATAAAAATACAAATAAAACGTCAAAATAAAAATAACTTGATGACGTAGACACGTGTAACAACATTTCAAAATAAGCTAATATAAAAGAAATTAAGTAAACAGAGTCTTTGTCTCCATGTATTTTTTAACAAAGTGAAAAGAAAGTTCTTTTAAATGAGACATTTTAAATTAATCGTTTTTAATCTGACGTAATTTTGACCAAACTATTCTTTCTCTTTTTAATATTCACGTGAAAATACTTGTGTTAGAAATTAAATATTATTTGCGCTTTCCTAACAAAAATAGTTGAAAGGTATCCTCTTAAAATATCAAATAAATGTCTAGCGCAATTTCTAAATTTAAACCGTTTTGCAATATTATTTGTATTCATTTTATGTAATAACTGTAATGTGACGTAAATATGACGTAATTTCTGCTATTTAAGACTTCTAACGCATGTTAATAAATTTATTGCTTTACAAATTCCTTTCTCTCTTAAAATTCACGTGTAATTATAGTTTTTATGACGTAATTTTTAATAAGTTCCTGCTTTTTGTACATAATTATTTAATTCTAATTCCAAATGTTTTTTTCTGTTTATAATAGTCACGTGTAAATAAATTTTTAATTTATTTACACGTATAAATAATTTTTTTTGTTTTGTTTTGTTTTTGAAGCAAACATAATTGCTTCCGCTGTTTATACAGTTGGCAACAGTTTAAATTAATATCACTTTCTAAAATCTGTTAAAAATATCTCTAGAAATGCTAAAAATCTGAATTTAAAATAGAAATAAAACCTCAAAAAATTAGTAAAAATAAAAAAAATTAATGCAATCTGCACTCCGGCAAATTCTAACGCATAAAATGATCTAAAAATGATTAAATTCGTATGAACAGTTTTTGCTCCTATAAAACTTTTTTAGTGGAACGATTTTGTCCAACTTTAGCATTAAATATCTCTTAAAATAATTCTTCGATCGGAAAACTGTCTACATCAGCGTGTTTATCAAACATTTCTGTATAATACTACCGATTTTAATATTTTTGTATGCATTATTTTTCTTAATATTAACGAAGAAAGACCTCCGGTCACAAAAAATTTAAAACCGGCGGCGGTGACAGCGGTAGTTACATTTTTTTTAAAATAGAGAGAAATTAGACATATAAATATCACTTGGCATATTTTAAATACTACGCGAGCAAAGCCGCGGGGTTTGCTAGTATCTATATTATAAAGGGCAAACATATATGTGCTTAACGCATACGTCATTCTGCGAATGGCAACTTTTTCAAATTTGAAATGAAATTTCGGTTTTGCAATTTTCGCTATTGCAAATTTTTGAACTTATAAACATTGCACAGTTTCAATTTTTATATCATCGTATAGAGAAAAAAATCTACGTTTAAATGCAATTTGTTTGAAAGCTCTATCTAAATTTATTTTTGAGATATTAATTTTTTTTATAGTTTTTAGTACCAATTTTGTAATTGTGGCAACTGAAGTACTCCATTTCAATTAAAAGTGAAGGGAAAATAGTCATGGTTTATTTAATTTTATTGGTTATGTCCTTATTGATGCCATTTTCACATTAAAAATAAAAATAACTTTTTTCTAATTTTTGAACAGAAAATGACGTCAACCATTAAAAAAAACAAGCATTCTTCTTCATAAATCAAAAGATTGAAGAAAATGTTTCAATCTTTTTACATTACGCTGATACTGAGTTTGAGACGCTTGACAAAATGATTCAGTGAGTACAAATGATGTCATATTTAAGACAAAACGATCATTTTCTTTGATAAAACTAAATATTTGACCAATACAAAATGGCCAATACTATGAGAACTAAAGGCAAATTTCTGATCGGCAAATTTTCGCGGGTACTGAGATTTGAACTTAAAGTTTGTGCGAATGTTCACATGAAAAGTTGTATCGGACAAACGTGACTTTAAGTTTGGAAATACATTCATTAATAGTCTATTGCGCGTTAAAATACTTTTAAATTGTGGATTTGAGTGGTGCGTATGTAAATTTTTATAATGTGAAAATAACGTACAGTTTAGATGTTATGGGGGAAATTTTCATGATGTGACTAAGCGAATTTTTTTTACTGATTTTTCATCCTGTAAAAACAAACATAAAAGCTTCAACCGATAACTTCAACATAATTATTTTCTTGATTACGTATTCTAATACAGTTTAATTTTTCGATAATTTAAGCAGTTAAAGTTTGTGGAAATAATAGTTTGGTAATTTTAGGTTAAAACATTATTTGTTTTAAGAGTTAGACGACCAATGCAAGATGGATTTTTTATTGTAATTATTTTTGTAGGTTTATTCGATCCAACAGTTCCATTATAAACATTTTAATTCGTCGAATTTCGACGGGTTCCAACTCATCTATTATATATATAAAATCCAAACGGAAATTTCGTTCCGAACGCCGAGATTTCGAGTTCTACCGCGTGGATTTTGACGGAACTTATACCGTTAGATAGGTATCGTTCCAGGGAAGGTTTTAAGCTATAACACATCATTCTACCTAGATTAGTTATAGAATTATTACGGAAAATTCTATTATTTTGGACTTTGTTACTTCAAATTTCCTTAAATATCTGGGCTCCTATTGGTCGTAGAGCTTAGATCTCGCGCCAAAAGTAGCTCCGAAGCACCCAAACAAACTTTTCCCCGCGATTATTTTGCCGTCTTCCGATTTCCTCTAACTCTATTAGGGGCCCGCATAGAGCCCCTTTAAAATATTTTTCGTAGTAAGTTCAGCAATTATCTTAAATTATTGGTTAAGACCGCCACCCTCCCGATTCATGTATCTACGGAAAGGTTGCATGAAAGAGTTTCGTTCAGATACGCTTTCGTTAAGAATAGAGTGCGCTCCCTGGTGGCGGAATGTGGAAGTAACATAACGCGATATTGTTAAAATTAGGAAATATAACAATGCGATCTGTTTTAAACTTTGAGATAGTTCATAACACATAATCTATTATCTATTCTATTATATATATATATAAAATCTATTATCTATTCTATTATCTATTATATATATAAAATCCAAACGGAAATTTCGTTCCGAACGTCTAGATTTCGAGTTCTACTGCATGGATTTTTACGGAACCTATACCGTTAGATAGGTATTGTTTCAGGGAATGTTTTAAACTATAACACATTATTCTACCTATATTAGTTTTAGAATTATGACGGAAAATTCTGTTATTTTGGGCGATAAGGTTACCATTTTATTTCTTGGCGAAATTCATCGTTGATAAAAAAAAATTGAAACGGCTATTAAACCTCGAAAAATAAAAGAAAAACTGTTACTAATTTTATTTAAATGAAAAAAAAAAGAAAAAAAGAAGAAGAAAATCCGTTTTAATGAGTGATAATATTCAAAAACGGAAACATTTAATCAAAACCTGAAAGAAATATTTGTAATGCTTAAAAATTAATTTAATAAGAAATATTACACTTGATACGCAATATTTGGCTCTTTATCGCTTGCGTTAGATATGGAAACGAATCTGAAAATTTGATTAGATGAAATTTTAACGACATTTTCTTTCTGTTCTGTTCTTTTCTTTTTTTTATATCTAATTGTCCCATCACGTGACTTATAGAAGAAACAAGCAGATGTAATTGTGAGTCACATGTGTAATTACTATTTGTTTCTTTACAATTTTTTATTTTTCTTTTGCCGCCAAACAATGTGATTTTAAGCCAAAAATGCATAAGCGTGACATTAGCTTGAGGATGTTCTCACAAATGGTGTTTTTTTAGGTGAAAGAGATCATTTTTTGAGTACATTTTCATCTTCAATTGTAACTTATATAGATATCAGTTAATATTTTAAAAATGGAATCGAATACTTAAATTTCAGTGTGAATTTCTGCCACACATACATATTGCAAAATAATTTCATACTTTTTAAAATGTTTTTCGCCGTAATTCCGAAAGCATGTGATATTTATAAACTCGAACTCAGATCAACGAATATTACCCATTTTATTTAAGCAAATATTATCTATTTTCTCAAGTCATATCGCCAATTTCATTTATAGGAAAATTCACAGATTCGAAATCTAGGAAATAAAGATAATTTTTAAGGAAATTTATGTTTTAATACGTTATTACTATGGAAAAATTCAACATTTTGAAAAAAAAATTACAAGTCTTTTGTAATTCGTCATTTCTTCTTCGTCTTTCTTCGTACTTTCTCCTCTGTTATGTAATATTTCAAATGATATTGGACTAATTTTCGATCATCGATTCACCGCAAAATCGCATATCTAATATAGTATATAAAATAAAGTCTGGATTAGGGGACTAATTAACGCACAGCGCAAACTACTGAACCTAAAATCTTGAAAATCGTGGTAAAAATACTTCTTATGACATAAACTTCTGCTAAGAAAGGATTTTCTAAAGTGTCACCCCTAATGGTTTTTGCACGGGGAGGGGAAAAAAATCGAATATCAAAATTATGCGTCAAATGATAGCATATTTTAATGTAGTTTTGTATGCTGAATCGAATGCTACCAAATAAATTTTTATAAGTCCAACAGTTCATGACACATTTCATATTTTTCTAATTTGGCGGTGTCTTTGGCATCTAAACCTCAAAATATCTATCATTACATCCGTTACTCTAGCAACGGAAAAAATTCAAATCAACCCTTTTGGCTAAAAAATAAAAACGGCTCTATGAGTTTGAAATAAAAATGAAAGCATCTTAATTTTTTTAAAAAATAGTGATTTTATGTAAAATAAAAGGGAAAAAATTACTGAGAATTTAGCGTTATGAAACAAAAATGGAAAAGGTACTACTTAGATATTCCGTCAACCAAAAATCTATCGTCAAACTATAAGATTAAATGCCAATAATGGTTGATAGTAAATATCAAATTCACTTGAATTTAAACAAACTACACGTGTTTACGTCATCAAGTGATTTTAATTTCGACGTTTTATTTGTATTTTTATTAATGTTATACTAATTTATTTGTTATTTCGTTATTTAAAATAAAGATTATGTCAATTTATATAATTTGGCGAATGGTTTGGCGATTTATATAATTTGGCGAAATTGGTCGACGGGATAACAAGTAGTACCAATGAAAATATTTAAGTATGAAAGCAATGTTTGTAACGACTTAAAAATTATTTTCATATATATAAACTCGG
Source organism: Maratus speciosus (assembly GCA_963932465.1). Lineage (NCBI taxonomy): Eukaryota > Metazoa > Arthropoda > Arachnida > Araneae > Salticidae > Maratus > Maratus speciosus. The sequence goes on from OZ010798.1 coordinate 363,289,368, forward strand.
TTTATGGCGTCAGATGCCGCCATCCGAAGAATCTACAAGAGTCTTTTTCCATTTTTTCCGGTCATAGGTTCCTCAATGAAAGAAATTGGAATTATAATAATATTGTGCGATTTGTAAATTGCTCCTCGATAAGAAGAAAAAATGGGTACATTTATAACAACCGTGCGCACATCTCGCTGATAGCATTTTTAAAATTCCCAGTAGCAGTAGTTACATTTTGCGTATGTAAATTAAAAATATTTTTTTGCTTTTAATTATGGCATTATTTCCTGTTATTGTTTATCTTTTCAGTTTTTTAAATGAAATTAGTATAAGGCATGCATTTTAAATTAAATGAGTGAAAGGTTTGTGTTTTAAATGAAAATAATAAAATAAGAATATGCTATGAAAACAATCTTTATTGATTTATTACCTGCGCCCGGCTGACATAAAATTATCACAAAAGCCACATATTCACTTTTCTTTGAGTAGTTGCTCATGAGAATTCAAGTTAACCTTCCGTAATTCCTTCACATATTGGTGTATTAGCTTTAATGTTGAAAGCATCGTTTTTGTTTGAAGCGAAAACTTTACTATGAATTCTATTACACAAAATCGCATCATCATCATCTACTATATATTTACAACGGAAATTTGTATTTCATTCCGATTGTTTATAATACTTTCGTAGGATATACCACAATTAGTTAGGTAATAATTTTGGAAAGGTTTTAGTGTATACATATTGTTCAAGGGTACTTAGTTATAGAGCAACAGTAAAAGTTCAAAAATTAAGTTAACCTGATTATGAAAGTTTAGCCTTTTTAAAAAAATCTACAGAACATATTTTGTTACAAGTGGCCCTGTTGCATGACTTTTAGGAATGGTGTTAGTATATACGATTTCATTATATGTTGATTAGTTACAGAGGTATTAATTCCTGTTGTCATAACGGTCTCATTACCCGACCATAAGTGCGCTGTTTATAATCAACTAAAACAATTACTTCTTAATTGCTAAATTTTGTCCAACGCTTAAGATAACATTATATCGCAATGGCGTTCGCATCGTTTTCAGTAATGTGCAAGGTCAAGCTGAAGATCCATATTGTTTAAAATACAAGTTCAAATTCACCATTTAGTTTAATCCAAGGTTCATTTGGAAATATTGACCAGCGCAGCGGGCATAGCCTGCTAGTCTATTATATATATATAATCCAAACGGAAATTTCGTTCCGAACGCCGAGATTTCGAGTTCTACCGCATGGATTTTTACGGAACTTATACCGTTAGATAGGTATCGTTCCAGGGAAGGTTTTAAGCTATAACACATCATTCTACCTAGATTAGTTAAGAATTATTACGGAAAATTCTATTATTTTGGACTTTGTTACTTCATATTTCCTTAAATATCTGGGCTCCTATTGGTCGTAGAGCTTAGATCTCGCGCCAAAAGTAGCTCCGAAGCACCCAAGCAAACTTTCCCCCGCGATTATTTTGACGTCTTCCGATTTCCTCTAACTCTATTAGATGCCCGCGTAGAAGCCCCTTTAAAATATTTTTCGAAGTAATTTCAGCAATTATCTTAAATTATTGGTTAAGACCGCCACCCTTCCGATTCATGTATCTACGGAAAGGTTGCATGAAGGAGTTTCGTTCAGATACGCTTTCGTTAAGAATAGAGTGCGCTCCCTGGTGGTGGAATGTGGAACTAACATAACGCGATATTGTTAAAATTAGGAAATCTAACAATGCGATCTGTTTTAAACTTTGAGATAGTTCATAACACATAATCTATTATCTATTCTATTATATATATATAAAATCTATTATCTATTCTATTATCTACTATATATATAAAATCCAAACGGAAATTTCGTTCCGAACGCCTAGATTTCGAGTTCTACTGCATGGATTTTTACGGAACCTATACCGTTAGATAGGTATTGTTTCAGGGAAGGTTTTAATCTATAACACATTATTCTACCTATATTAGTTTTAGAATTATGACGGAAAATTCTGTTATTTTGGGCGATAAGGTTACCATTTTATTTCTTGGCGAAATTCATCGTTGATAAAAACAAAATTGAAACGGCTATTAAACCTCGAAAAATAAAAGAAAAACTGTTACTAATTTTATTTAAATGAAAAAAAAAAAAAGAAAAAAAGAAGAATAAAATCCGTTTTAATGAGTGATAATATTAAAAAACGGAAACATTTAATCAAAACCTGAAAGAAATATTTGTAATGCTTAAAAATTAATTTAATAAGAAATATTACACTTGATACGCAATATTTGGCTCTTTATCGCTTGCTTTAGATATGGAAACGAATCTGAAAATTTGATTAGATGAAATTTTAACGACATTTTCTTTCTGTTCTGTTCTTTTCTTTTTTTTATATCTAATTGTCCCATCACGTGACTTATAGAAGAAACAAGCAGATGTAATTGTGAGTCACATGTGTAATTACTATTTGTTTCTTTACAATTTTTTATTTTTCTTTTGCCGCCAAACAATGTGATTTTAAGCCAAAAATGCATAAGCGTGACATTAGCTTGAGGATGTTCTCACAAATGGTGTTTTTTAGGTGAAAGAGATCATTTTTTGAGTACATTTTCATATTCAATTGTAACTTATATAGATATCAGTTAATATTTAAAAAATGGAATCGAATACTTAAATTTCAGTGTGAATTTCTGCCACACATACATATTGTAAAATAATTTCATACTTTTTAAAATGTTTTTCGCCGTAATTCCGAAAGCATGTGATATTTATAAACTCGAACTCAGATCAACGAATATTACCCATTTTATTTAAGCAAATATTATCTGTTTTCTCAAGTCATATCGCCAATTTCATTTATAGGAAAATTCACAGATTCGAAATCTAGGAAATAAAGATAATTTTTAAGGAAATTTATGTTTTAATACGTTATTACTACGGAAAAATTCAACATTTTGAAAAAAAAAAAATACAAGTCTTTTGTAATTCGTCATTTCTTCTTCGTCTTTCTTCGTACTTTCTCCTCTGTTATGTAATATTTCAAATGATATTGGACTAATTTTCGATCATCGATTCACCGCAAAATCGCATATCTAATATAGTATATAAAATAAAGTCTGGATTAGGGGACTAATTAACGCACAGCGCAAACTACTGAACCTAAAATCTTGAAAATCGTGGTAAAAATACTTCTTATGACATAAACTTCTGCTAAGAAAGGATTTTCTAAAGTGTCACCCCTAATGGTTTTTGCACGGGGAGGGGAAAAAAATCGAATATCAAAATTATGCGTCAAATGATAGCATATTTTAATGTAGTTTTGTATGCTGAATCGAATGCTACCAAATAAATGTTTATAAGTCCAACAGTTCATGACACATTTCATATTTTTCTAATTTGGCGGTGTCTTTGGCATCTAAACCTCAAAATATCTATCATTACATCCGTTACTCTAGCAACGGAAAAAATTCAAATCAACCCTTTTGGCTAAAAAATAAAAACGGCTCTATGAGTTTGAAATAAAAATGCAAGCATCTTAATTTTTTTAAAAAATAGTGATTTTATGTAAAATAAAAGGGAAAAAATTACTGAGAATTTAGCGTTATAAAACAAAAATGGAAAAGGTACTACTTAGATATTCCGTAGACCAAAAATCTATCGCCAAACTATAAGATTAAATGCCAATAATGGTTGATCGTAAATATCAAATTCACTTGAATTTAAACAAACTACACGTGTTTACGTCATCAAGCGATTTTAATTTCGACGTTTTATTTGTATTTTTATTAATTTTATACTAATTTATTTGTTATTTCGTTATTTAAAATAAAGATTATGTCAATTTATATAATTTGGCGAATTCTTTGGCGATTTGTATAATTTGGCGAAATTGGTCGACGGGATAACAAGTAGTACCAATGAAAATATTTATGTATGAAAGCAATGTTTGTAACGACTTAAAAATTATTTTCATATATATCAACTCCAGTGGCGTGGCGTGAAAATTTTCGGTGGTCATCGCAATTATTTAAGTTTGTGGTGAAAAATTATTAACTCTAAAATTCAATGGTTGAATGTTCAAAAAAGAAACTTTAAATCTTACCTTCACTTATGCATGAACTCCAAATGTTCTGCTAAAACTGGATCGTAGAGTTTTAAAAGCTTATTAAGAGTTTTAAAATATTGCTTGGTCATCCAGCGATGACCGGACGCCACGCCACTGATCAACTCGGTTTATGGCGTCACATGCCGTCATCCGAAGAATCTACAAGAGTCTTTTTCCATTTTTTCCGGTCATAGGTTCCTCATTGAAAGAAACTGGAATTGGAACAATATTTTGCGATTTATAAATTGCTCCTCGATAAGAAGAAAAAATGGGTACATTTATAACAACCGTGCGCACATCTCGCTGATAGCATTTTTAAAATTCCCAGTAGCAGTAGTTACATTTTGCGCATGTAAATTAAAAATATTTTTTTGCTTTTAATTATGGCATTATTTTTTGTTATTGTTTATCTTTTCAGTTTTTTAAATGAAATTAGTATAAGTCATGCATTTTAAATTAAATGAGTGAAAGGTTTGTGTTTTAAATGAAAATAATAAAATAAGAATATGCTATGAAAACAATCTTTATTGATTTATTACCTGCGCCCGGCTGACATAAAAGTATCACAAAAGCCACATATTCACTTTTCTTTGAGTAGTTGCTCATGAGAATTCAAGTTAACCTTCCGTAATCGAATACTTCACATATTGGTGTATTAGCTTTAATGTTGAAAGCATCGTTTTTGTTTGAAGCGAAAACTTTACTATGAGTTCTATTACACAAAATCGCATCATCATCATCTACTATATATTTACAACGGAAATTTGTATTTCATTCCGATTGTTTATAATACTTTCGTAGGATATACCACAATTAGTTAGGTAATAATTTTGGAAAGGTTTTAGTGTATACATATTGTTCAAGGGTACTTAGTTATAGAGCAACAGTAAAGGTTCAAAAATTAAGTGAACCTGATTATGAAAGTTTAGCCTTTTTAAAAAAATCTACAGAACATATTTTGTTACAAGTGACCCTGTTGCATGACTTTTAGGAATGGTGTTAGTATATACGATTTCATTATATGTTGATTAGTTACAGAGGTATTAATTCCTGTTGTCATAACGGTCTCATTACCCGACCATAAGTGCGCTGTTTATAATCAACTAAAACAATTACTTCTTAATTGCTAAATTTTGTCCAACGCTTAAGATAACATTATATCGCAATGGCGTTCGCATCGTTTTCAGTAATGTACAAGGTCAAGCTGAAGATCCATATTGTTTAAAATACAAGTTCAAATTCACCATTTAGTTTAATCCAAGGTTCATTTGGAAATACTGACCAGCGCAGCGGGCATAGCCTGCTAGTATATATATAAAATCCAAATGGAAATTTCGTTCCGAACGCCTAGATTTCGAGTTCTACTGCATGGATTTTCACGGAACTTATACCGTTAGATAGGTATCATTTCAGGGAAGGTTTTAAGCTGTAACACATGATTCTACCTATATTAGTTATATAATTATGACAGAAAGTTCTGTTATTTTGGACGATATTTCTTGGCGAAATTTATCGTTGATAAAAAAATTGAAACAGCTATTACACCTCGAAACATAAAAAAAAAAAAAAAAACTGTTACTAATTTTAATAAAAAAAAAAAGAAGGAAGAAAAAAATTTGTTTTAATGAGTGATAATATTAAAAAACGAAAATATTTAATTTAAACATGAAAGGGAATGTTCATAATGCTTAAAAAATTACTCAGTTAAAATATTGCAATTGAAATAAGATTTGGCTCTTTATCTTTTGCGTCAGGTTAAGAAAAATTATCTGAAAAATTAATAGGATGATATCAAGGAAGTTTTGATAAGTGCATGCTCAGAAATATTTGAAAAAATTATATAATATTCTTCTCATGAGGAATATATAGAATATTCTTCTCGTGACATATAGTATGTTTATAAAAAAGAAATCCGCAGAACCTCGATTTAGCGTTTGTAAAAAAATAATGAAAATTTAATTTTTTTTTTTTTTTTTTTTTGGCGATTTAATGCTGGTTGGCGACACAATAAAATTTTGAATGATACTTTTTTTTATGATAAATAATTTTTAAGTAAAACCTTTTTCTACTCTTCATACGAAGATAGTTTAAGTTTAACGTAATAAATACATTTTTATTACTACAGTTTTGTCATATACCTTTATATGTGTATATATTAAAATTTTATTATCGTAATTATACGGTTTTAAACAAAATTTCAGTTTATTAATTTTTTTTCCAAATTCAAAATTAATGTCCGATTCGGAACATTGGCAATTTGACTTCGATATTGTTAGTGTCAGAAACAAGAAATGAAGGTTATTGTTGCCATGGAAACAAGTATTTAATATAAAATGTTTAGTGGTAGCATTTTTAATTAGCCAGCTACTTTAAAAAAAATTTAAAACGGTACTACTTGATTATCCCGATGACAAAATAACTATCGCCAAACTATAAGATAAATGCCAATAATAGCTGATCGTAAATTTTACATTCACTTGACATTAAACACGGTACACGTGTATGTTGCGTCATCAAGTGATATTTAATTTCACTTCTATTTGTAATTTTACTAATGTTTACAAATTTATTTATTCTTTCGTTGTTTAAAATAAAAATTTTGTCAATTTGTATAATTTGGCGAGCAGTTTGGCAATTTATATAATTTGGCGAAATTGATTGAATGAATAATCACATACTACCCTTAAAATATTTCCAGCCGGTGAAGCCATGTAAAATTAAATAACTACTGCAACACGCAATTTGTATATATTATATACGCTTAAAGGTAAAAATAATACACTAATCTTTTGTTTAGATTTAAATTCATTGAGTTTTAGGCATTTAAACACCTATTTAACAAGCAATTTCCAAATGCATTTAAATATCTTGCATTTGGGAAGGAATTGTGTTGGTAGCCAAATAGCGTGGAATGTTCGTCTTTTTTGCGCCAAATACTCAAATGAATTTCTTTTTTTTTTTCCAGATTTTTACTGAGATTCCGCCGCCAAATTTAGCTGATGTTTTACTACATACATGAGTAGTTTTATAAGCATTTTTTTTTTCAAAATAATTAGAGTATGCACTTTAAGGAGACCTTCCTTGTGGTAACAATTTTGTTTTTGATTTGTTCTTTTTTATTTCTAACTCTTCCATCATGTGACTTACAGACGAAACTAGCAAATGCAATTGTAAAAATGATAGTACTTATGATTTACATGTTATATGTTTATTTGTGATTTTTGAGTTCACTTTTGTCGCCAAACAACTTGATATTAAGCCAAAAAGATGTGAGCGTGAATTGGGTTCAAGCGATGTTTACAATAAAGGTAATTTTGGAAGTGTACGAAAGCATTTTTTGAGTATTTTTTTAAATTCAAATGTACAATATATAAATAGCAATTAATATTTTAAAAATGGAGTGAGATATTTTAATTTTAGTATAAATGTCTCCCACACACGCACATACATACTGTAAAATAATGTAATTTTAGACATTTAAAAAATTTCTCATCATACTTTACTGCGAAAGCATGTCGGTTTGTTTTCCCCAAATTTGTGACTTTTATAACCTCGAAGCCAGATTAGCTAATATTGTCCATTCTTTTTTTAATAAAGAAACATATCGCCAATTTCCCTTATACAAACGTTCAATGCTTGCAATGTTAGGTAAGTAAAGATTATTCTTAAGAAAATGTAAGCAATTATGCATTATTTCTATCACGAAAAAAGACATTTTGCAATAAAAATTGCTTTCTGAAATCACTTTTCGATATTCCATTCCATTCGTCATTTATTTTCTTTTTCCATATCTTCACTTCTTTTAGAAATGTTATAAAAAGATATTGGATGAATCTTCCATAATCAGCCACCTTACAATTGGCGAATTTACCGTATAGTGTTGGAAGATTCGTTTATATTTCAAAGGAACCGTGGACGGTAAATCCGATTTCAGAAGATTACATGAAATTTGTACTTTTCGTAATTAGCGATTAGTAAATTTATGTTTTTTTAGTATGGAGCAAACGGACAAAAGAAGATTTACTAATAGATATTTTTCATGTGCAGTTATTTTACTATCATTAAAAAAGCATTAATTTGAATGTACAGAAAAAGTTTTTCAAATGCCAAAGGTGGCCAATGGAACAATGTTTGTTCATTTATCCTAGGTTTTTTTTTAAAAGTACCTCAAATTCAATTAAAATTTCAATCATTATAAAATTTTGGTTGATGCACAGACTGAGCAGCTGATCGTACTGACAAATTTTAGGTTTATTTTACTATCACTAAAAAAACATTACTTTGAATGTACAAAAAACTTTCAAATGCCAAAGGTTGCCAATGGAACTATATTTGTTCATTTACTCTAGGTTTTAAAATAAAGTACCTCAGATTCAAATAAAATTTCAATCATTATAAAGAAATTTTGGCTGATGCACAGCCCGAGCAGCTGATCATAGTCACAAATTAACGTTTTTAGTTTTATTTAGGCAACAAACTGATGAATAATGACGTTTTGAAAATAAAAGCATGGTTATTTCTCCGTCTTATTACGCTCATTAGAGAAATGCGAAAAAAATCTTTGGTTTACCAAAAAGATCCCTACTAAAAATTTTGCATAAGTAACTTTACTTGTCATTTGCAAAGAGTTTTGATAGTGAAAGATCTAAAAATCAATCCATAGCAATTTGACATTATTTAATGGAATGTAGTTTGGAGCGTAATTAATCCTGTTTTGTAGCTAACTCTGGTTCATTTTTAGCCATACCGTTACGAACATGTCTAACGTTTCACATCAAACTTGGTTGTGGACCCGATTAAGGATGATTGGGAAGACTTTATTGAATGAAAACTAGAGGTTTAGTTTTCTATTTGAATTAGTTATCGAGGTTATTTTCCTAGGTTAATAATTGCATGATTAAAACAGGTATGGAAAAAGAAACGGCAGTTAAAAGGACATTATTTCAATTTTATTCACACAATTCCCCTTTAAATATCCACTTTTACATGATTCACATATTTTAAAATATTAAAGTTAAATATTGTTTTGATTGTATTTACTCTACTGGAAATCGAAGATAAGAAACTGTAGAGAAAACCTGCCATAAGAAGGCGTATATTACCAAATATAATGTAACGTAGAGAGAGATTGTATTTATGTTATCAGATCAGCACAAAGTACCAAGCTGAGAAGCCCGGAGTAAAAGACCTAACAAACGAAAGTGAATAACCCGAACATTCTTTAAGTTAAATGCTCAATCTCTGCAGTCATTGTAATTCTCTCTTTTTTAGTAGTGTGGTGATATGATCGTAATGGCCGCATTTCCTTCCCAAACTCTACATGATGTACTAAGGAGTTGCTTCTGAATTGCCCGTATTTTGTCTAACGCATCAGATAATATAATAGCGCAATTGCGTCCGATGGGTATTCTGAAAATGCGGAAGGATCTTCCAGGTGAATCTCCATATTAATTTAAAATACAGGGTCGGATTTTCCATTTCGTTCGATTGAAGGTTTATTTGAAAAATGGTTCAGCGCAGCGGGCTCAGCCTGCTAGTAGAGTAATATGATCATGAATTACTGATAAAACCGCTAACTATTCAAACATTTAAATGATAAACGGTTAATCAAACAAATATATAAAATGTACAATATGAACTTTAAAAAGCTCACTGTTTTACTTAAAAGTCGACTAAAATAATAAAAGAAATGTTACAAGTTAAAATTATATATTTTATTTAACTTCTTAGTGCTTCCGTGCCGTATTTCCCAAGCCCACCATCAGAGGATATTTTAATAACTATCTTATTTATGCAAATACGTCACTTCGATTACTCAAACAAATATATAAAATATACAATATGAACATAAAAAGCTCAATGTTTTACTTAAAAGGCGACTAAAATAATAAAAAAGATGTTACAAGTAAAAAATATACATTTCATTTAATTTCTTAATTCTTTCAGGATGTATTTCCCAAGCCCGTCATCACATAATATTTTAATAACTAATTTCTGTTTATACAAATACGTCACTTCGTTTTGAAATGGGTTGGTTGTATTTATGTCGGCCAATTATCTGCACGTGGGATATAGGCCTTAAGGGGGGGAGTGCCTTCCGTGGAGGTCTTTCTAAGGGAACCTAACCCGTATTAACGCTTGGAGAACCAAGGTTCGAAGAAAACCACGAAAACTCCGAACGATTAGGCCGACGGGCGCGATTGGGATCGAACCCAGCACCTCCCGTCTACCAGCTTCGAGAGCAGAACCTCTCGGCCACTGGTGGGGCCGTTTTGAAATGGGAGAACCAATAATTATTATAGTTGAAAGTAGAAGAAGCAGTCCCTTGGAATGAACATAAGTAGAGAAAATATATATTAACTACAGTTCCATTTATTTTATTAGGGGAATGGCGCTCACTTAAGGGAAAACACGAATAGCTAGTCAAATTTAGACAAAATATCAATATTTTATTAATGAAGTATAACTCCAAAGCATAAGGAACAGTTTGCAATCAACTAATTGGCATAAAAGTTTAAGGAATTTTTTTTATCGTTTTATTTAAATAACCATCTCAAGCGGTAATGCACGACATGGTAGGGTAATTGCGCTCAGAGTTTCAATAAGTAAGACAAGAGTCACATATGTAATTGTGGACTGTTCACACCACTGCAGACTTTTTGCGACCACTTTACACATATTGTGCACACATATTGTGTTACACATATAGTGGGCTACTTTTTTAAAATTTAGGTTTTTTGATTTTCACCACTTTTTTGAAATCGTAAAATTGTCTTAGTTTAATGACATATTAATTAAGACGAAAACAGGGGAATTTTACCATTTCAAAAAAGGGGTGTTAATCAATAAATTTGAATTTTAAAAAAGTTGCCAACTGGCAACGCTTCTTCTGGAATTCCACGTGAGCGCCATTACCCGCTATCGCCATGTTGGGTTTTAATGCATTATAATTGGCGTAACAACGCACTACAAAAATAAATAAAAGCATGAAAGTACATCTAAATGTATATATTTTGTAGACATAATGAGTAAATTAATGTTTGAAAATAAGAGTGTATACTTACCTTCAAGTTACATGTTGTAGAATTTTATAATAAAACAACTGCAAACTAATAACTTGAGGACACAAAAATACTTTCCTTCCGACGGTCACTATATCCTTCCTGGGAACTTACAATGAAATTCGTTAGGTGCCGTTACCGATCGCACGTTTTCAATTCTATTCTGTTTAGGGATATTGGGTGAGCGGGATTGTCCTTCTAAGCGTCATTACCCTACTTTACCCTACATGAAAAGTGACGCATGAGAACAAAGTGATATAATAAAATGAATGGAATTGGAGTTAATATATAGTTACTCTACTTTTGGTTAATACAAGGGACTGCTACTTCTACTTTCATCTATAATAATTATTGTTTATCCCATTTCAAAACGAAGTGACGTATTTGTATAAATTGACAATTAGTTTTTAAAATATTCGCTAAGGATGGGCTCGGGAAACACAGCCCGAAAGTACTAAGAAGATTTAAATAAAATGTATATTTTTAACTTGTAGTATCCCTTTTATTATTCTAGTCACCTTTAAAGTAAAACAATGAGCTTTTTAAAGTTCATTTTGTATATTTTATGTTTGAATCAAGGTGAAATATTGCGTTTCGTCTTATGATTTTATTGTAATATATATATATATATGAAATTTCATGTAATACAGCCGAATAACGGCACATAAAACAGGTTAAGTAAATTTATCGTGATGCTATATTTCAGTAAGTTAAACTTTCTTTCTTTCTTTCTTTTTTTTTTTTTTTTTTTTTTGCTTCACTTTCAAAGAAGATGAAAATGTACTCTTGAAAATCACGTTTGACTTAGATTTTTAAGAAATTTTTCATCTGAACTAATCTGAAGTATATTTATATAATATTAATAGATTAATTACACATTAAATGAATACACCAATACACTATTTGCGGCACACATGTTGGAAATTTCGACAACTTTGTATTAAAAGTAATTTAGATACACTTTTAAGCCTCTTTTTAATAATGATGTTTTTTGCGAAAAAAATATTCTCTAATGATTTACTTTTTTCTTGAGATACATATTTTTAAAAGCAAAATATTTAAAATCTGCTTTATTTTTCAATCACATACTTTGCACTTTTTTAAAATACAAAGTTGTTCTTGTGGAATAAATTTTTTATGAATTCTGGTATAACTGTTTTACATCAAGATTTAACACTTTTATTCATCATTTATCAATTATTCAAACATTTAAATGAAATGAAATCTAAAGATTACAAACCAAAGAAATGCTCCATTTTTCCTCCACTTTTTGTTGTAATTTTTCAAGTACCGATGCTGCGAAATCGAATTTAAGCAAAAGACTAAGTAATAAGCGAATTCTTTCTGTCTTATGCACCACGCAGTCAACAGCAACGCGACTTTCCTCAGACTTGAGAAAATTTGCGGTACTCTTAAGGGGGCTGGTCACTCAGCTTTGGAATTCTCCTCCGTAATGTTGAGTCTATGGACTTTTGATGCATTTGTATATTTACAATATCTTCCTGGGAAACTCATATTTTAACATCTTTTTTCTGTGTACTCTCCTTAAAGGATGTCTCTTTTTTCTTAGTTTTCAAAATATTTCTGAAATCTATGCTGAATTTAATATTTTATATGTTAAAAACTGGCGAACTGTGAGGAAGATTTTAACACTTCCTATAAAATTAAGTCTTTACTTTAGAAATATTTTGAGAACCAAGAAAAAAAAATCCCCGCCGGCCCGGCCTACAGGCAGAGGTAGATTTCGAAGTTAAGTATACTAATTTCACCAACAAAAACTAAGTCATTATTAGATATAAATCCACTTTAACAGTTTTATCTGTCTGCTTTTGACGAGTTTTTATTTCCTTTTTATAAAATAGCTGGTTTTATCAGAATCATGTTAAGGCGATATTAAAAAAAATATTTTTCCATGCTCAACAACTCGAAATTTTCTGGCACATTTTCAGATTCATTTTTAATTTTAAAAAAATATGAAACATGCTGACGTGATTTTTGAAAAGATTTATAAGCGACCTGTGTTTTTATTTTTCTTTCAATTAATTAAAACTTGATTAGTAAACAATTATTTTCTTAGTAGGGCAATAGTTTTCGTTTCTAACACAATCGCTTCGGGAAATTCTGTTCAAAATGCCTTGTTTGACATCCTTTTTTGAAATATATTCTGCCTCTATCAAAAAATCGATCATTAATGTACATTATATAGTTTCTGAATAAGAGAATCTAGCAATTGGATGCGTTTGAGAGCAAAAATGAATTTAAAAATGAGTAAAAAAATAGACAGTTTGAATTTGAATGCACCCTTAATAAGATGATTTTTTTCTTCAACCGCTATGTATTTTTAATTTGTTTTTGCTGTAAGAATTTTCCCTATCAAAAATTTGTCTATATAAATGTTGAAGACAATATTAAGAAGATATAAGATAAATTCATGGAGATTTTATAGCTTGTGAATTGACGGAGTTATGAAAATTTTTCTTCTTCAAACCACCTTTTTGTTTTCGTTTTTAATTTTTTTTTTTTTTTTTTGCGGTACGAATTGGTCCTATCAAAAACTTGTGAATATAAAAGTTGTAAATAATATTAAGGAGATGTATAATAAAATTAATTGGATTTGATATCTTGAGAATTGACGAAGTAAGGAATTTTTTTCTTCCAAAAACCCTATTTTTTGCGCCTTTTGATCCTATTTTTAATTTTATCAAAAATCTGTAATGCATGAATTTTTGGCATTATTTTTAGAAGTAATAAAAACTTTAAACTGACTTGATATGTAAGAAAATTAAGAAGTTATGGGTTTTTTTTCTGTTTTCACAAAACCACTCCCTATTTCCATCCCCTTTGTCCGCTTTTGCCCATTAACGAAATTGACCGAGATTTTATGTCCCTTGATTTTATGTATCAGTTTGGAAGAGATTTGTGCAGAATTGCGGAAGTTATCGTGTCCAGAAGAAAGTGATAACACAATTGCTTCGGGAAATTCCGTTCAAAATGCCCATTTTTACATCATTTTTTGAAATATATTCTGCCTCTATCAAAAAACTCGATCATTACTGTACATTATATAGTTTCTGAATAAGAGAATCTAGCAATTGGATGCATTTGAGAGCAAAAATGAATTTAAAAATGAGTACGAAAATAAGCAGTTTGGATTTGAATGCACCTTTAATAAGATGATTTTTTTCTTCAACCGCTATGTATTTTTAATTTGTTTTTGCTGTAAAAATTGGCCCTATCAAAAACTTGTCTATATAAATGTTGAAGACAATATTAAGAAGATATATGACAAATTCATGGAGATTTTATATCTTGTGAATTGACGGAGTTATGAAAATTTTTCTTCTTCAACCCCTCATTTTTTTTTCGTTTTTATTTTATTTTTTTATTTTATTATTTATTTTATTTTATTTTATTTTATTTTTATTTTTATTTTTTTATTTTTTTGCGGTACGAATTGGTCCTATCAAAAACTTATTAATTGGATTTGATATCTTGAGAATTGACGAAGTGAGGAATTTTTTTCTCCCAAAAACCTATTTTTTGCGCCCCTTGAGCCTATTTTAAATTTTATCAAAAATCTGTGATGCATGAATTTTTGGCGCTATTTTTAGGAGTAATAAAAACTTTAAACTGACTTGATATGTACAAAAATTAAGAAGTTATGGGTTTTTTCGGTTTTCACAAAACCTCTCCCTATTTCCATCCCCTTTGTCCGCTTTTGCCCATTGACGAACTTAACCGAGATTTTATGTCCCTTGATTTTATGTATCAATTTGGAAGAGATTTGTGCAGAATTGCGGAAGTTATCGTGGTCAGAAGAAAGTGATAACACAATTGCTTCGGGAAATTCCGTTCAAAATGCCCACTTTGACAACATTTTTTGAAATATATTCTGCCTCTATCAAAAAATCGATCATTGCGGTACATTATATAGTTTCTGAATAAGCGAATCTACCAATTAAATGCGTTTGAGAGCAAAAATGAATTTAAAAATGAGTCAGAAAATAAGCAGTTTGGATTTGAGTGCATACTTAATTCAATGATTTTTCCAACACAATCCGCATCGGGAAATTCGGTTCAAAATGCCCACTTTAACAGCATTTTTTAAAATATATTCTGCCTCTATCAAGAAATTGACCATTACGGCACATTATATAGTTTCTGAGTAAGAAGACGTACCAATTGGAAGCCTTTGAGAGTAAAAATGAATTGTAAAATGAGTCAGAAAATAAGCAGTTTGGATTTTAATACACCCTTACTTAGATGATTTTTTTCTTCAACAGCTATGCATTTTTAATTTGTTTTTGCTGTAAGAATTCGTCCTATCCAAAACTTGTCTATATAGATGTTGTAGACAATATTAAGAAGATATATGATAAATTCATGGGGATTTTATATCTTTTGAATTGACGGAGTTAAGAATTTTTTACTTCTTCAACCCCCCTTTTTGTTTTCGTTTTTAATTTTTTTTGCGGTACGAATTGGTCCTATCAAAAACTTGTGAATATAAAAGTTGTAGATAATATTAAGGAGATTTATAATAAAATTAATTGGAATTGATATCATGAGAATTGACGAAGTTATGAATTTTTTTCTCCCAAAAACCCTATTTTTGCGCCCCTTGAGCCCATTTTTAACTTTATCAAAAATCTGTGATACATAAAATTTTAGCCTTATTTTTAGAAGTAATAAAAACTTTAAACTGATTTGATCTGTACAAAAATTAAGAAGTTATGGGGGGGGGGGGGTTTCTGTTTTCACAAAACCCCTCCCTATTTCCATCCCCTTGGTCCGATTTTGCCCATTAACGAACTTGACCGAGATTTTATGCCCATTGATTTTATGTATCAGTTTGGAAAAGATTGGTGCAGAATTACGAAAGTTATCGTGTCCAGAAGAAAGTGATATATATATATATAGATAGATAGATGTATAAAGTTTTTTTACTGAGGGTGGTTTTGGGTTCTAGGGGTCATGATCGGTGTATATCTGCAAAACGTTTTCAGAAATTCCAACATAGGAACGATCCCAATAGGTAGTATTTCATACGAAATCAACCTAAAAGAGATATCTTTTAGGAAGTGTACACAAAAATAGAAGTTAAAAACATTAATTTCCCGAGAGAGATATTTTAAGTATACGAAATCATCAAATGACCACAGACTTTACATTATTGAGGAGAAATCGGAAACTGAGTGACCATCCCTCTTAAAGACAGCAAATTGTAAATCTTACAGAAACTGTGTTGGAAGCCGGGGGTTGGGGGGGGGGGGGGGCAGCATCTTTTGTTGTAAAATACAGAATTTTTTTTTTTCACAGTGTAAGAAAAACTATTATGTTGTGGCCACCACAAAACATATAAAGAAAATAAAAACTTGCTAAAAAGGTCCATTTAATGTTGCAAATATAAAAGATGTTGTTACATAATAAAATAGTTTTCAGAAACTTAAAAAAATTCAAAATTTCGCACGCAATCAAAGCTGCCCTGATGACGATCAAGGCCTGATCGAAAGCGCTCGGCGCGAAGTTTTGGAAGTTTTTAAAAACTATTTTATCATGTAACAACATTTTTTTATATTTGTGACATTAAATGCATCTTTTTAGTAAGTTTTCTTTCATTTTATTTCGAGATAGTTTCAAGGTGAATGTGACATTCAAACGGTATATGTTTTTTTATATATACATTTTGTGCATATAAATAAACTTATAAACCCCTCTATATAAATCAAATCGTCTTCAGTCGAAATTAAATAAGAATCTATTCGTTCTTGAGTTACAGTTATCGCGAAATCGTGAAAAACAGAGCATAGGAGCGACATCCTTTAGGTATAGTATACACCCGAATCTAATAAGGATATATTTATGTCATGGTCTAACAGAATATAAAGTTTAGTGAAATTCCATCCATTAATTCTTGAGATATTACTGTCGCAGAATTTGTGATATAGACAACATGACAGTGCCACTTTAGCAATTTGCACTAAAACGTAAATAGCGTCTATATATATCAATGTCTAATAGAATATGGAGTTTGATGAAATTCCGTATATTTGTTCTTGAGATATAGCTATAGCGGAAATCTTGAAAAATGCAGAATATCAGCGCTACCTGTTGGGCGATTTACACCAAAAACTATCAGCGCCAATTTATGAAAGTCTAATTTAATCCTAAGTTTCAATTCTCAATTAATCATTTTCATTTGCATAGTTAAATTTATGCTTGTAAGCGTAACAAAAGAATGTTTGTCTGTAAAGCGAATTTTTGAACAGGAAAATGTTTTCTTGTGAATTTATAGCATCCGAACAGCCAATATTCTGGGTTGAAAAAAAAACTGCTTAATGCATAATAAAAAATAATCAGAACATTACCGAAAATCAATGGAAGCCCAAGGACGTCTGCTCCTTCTAAATCTTCCTTTAAATCTTGAAGTTATATTGGTTTCTGAAGTTTTTAAAGATAAAGAACGTTTTTCTGAATCATGGGTATTTCGAAGTAGATTACTGTATATTTCGTTATTGACTATATTAGATTCCCCAGATAAGGAATTTTTTATACAGTGTATATTAAAATGTGCCCGTGACTAACACGGACATCTTATAGTATGTGGCAACGAAGTAATCGATATAATTAACTTCTATTGTAATTTGTTTAACTTTTAACAATCGCACAATTTCTATCTTTATATCGTCGAATAGGAAAAAAATGTACTTTCAAATGCTTTTTATTTGAAAAATGCAGCACAAACATTTTTTTTTTTTTTTTTTTTTTTTTTTTTTTTATGGTTGCTAAAAATAATTTGCTCTATCTCTATTTCGTGCAGCGTGATTACGGAAGAATAGCGTGTTTGAACTTAAAACGATATGAATAGTTTCACATTTGCCTACGGTTATTATTCTATAACGAAGTCAAGATTCCCCCAATAAAATAAACAAATAAATTAAACGCAAATTTAAACAATGACCATGTATTTATTACTATATACATAATGAAGGACGTGAATTCTACCAAACATATTAATTCATCATTTCGAATTTATTTATTTTAATCATTTCAAGCTTTAGCTTCAAATAAGTAAATAAGAATGGAAAATTTATTTATTAAACAGGTTAAATAAATTTGTTATGATGAAACATTTCATTAAGTTATTCAGTTTTCTGGTTCACTTTCGAAGAATATGAAATTGAAAATTTGAAAATTAAGTTAAACATGCATTTTTAGATTATTAATCATGTGAATGAATACATTTTAAGTAAATAAATGTTAATAGAATTAATCATAATTCTATTTCGTATTTAGGTGCAGATTCACGGTCGCCAGTCGCCACGTGGCGAATAAAATTTTTTGCTTTGGCGATTAACTTTCGGCGTCTAAGTCGCCAGGCTTCTTATAAGGATGCCCCTTTTTCGCCGAATTAATTTCGGATTATTATTTTTTGTTATCAGTCGCGGGCTTATGTCCCTTCCATAACCCCGCAATATTTACTGCTTTTCTTTTTTTCTTATTTCCATAATTAAAAAATATGATTAAACGTGGACGTCACATTTCCGCGGAATCGTAAATTTATAGTTTTCATCTGAAAAACTACGATGTCCGAGAGATCAGGGGAAAAATGACGTTTCATGTGCGCCGCGAATTAATTAAACAGCACTGGTATACCACAGTTAGCTTGCGAAGCAGAAAAATTTGAGCCGAGAAAAGAATACGTTTGGACGCCTCATTAAATTTGTAGCTCTGGAATTATTCAGATATGTTCTTACAGGTAGACACCCGATATCGACATGCGATTTTTCTACGAATTAGCAGAATTCCTCTAATTATTATTTATTTATTTAGCAGATTTCCGCAAAATCAATTCGTGAATCAGTCAGGAAAATAAATATGGAATTTCCTCGATCAATCATGAACTTAGTAAAAACCGTCATGGAAAATTTCGACAAATTTCGTCGATTGCTAGCCAAATAAAGCCATGAATTTCATCAATCGTCATGAAATAAAATTGCAAATTTCGCCAATCTGTCGTGAAATAAACCATGATTTTCGTCACTCGGTCGTTAGAAAAAAAAAAAAAAAACACGATTTTTTGTCAATCGATCAAATGAAAAAAAAATAAAAAAAATCTATCATTCCGTCCTGAAAAACCCCGCAAATATCAACAATCGAAGGAATTGAATTTCATCAACCGGCCGGAGAAACAAACGGGAATACCGCCCATTTTTTTCGCGATCATTTGACGAAATTTTTGTGGGAGGTTTTTGCGATTTTTTGACAAAATTCACGTTATTTTTGCAATCTTTTGACGAAATTAGCGTTTTCCGCGGTCCTTTGATGTAGGCAGTGTTCCTTTTTTCGTAATCATTTGACAAAATTTGCGGGGTTTTTTTTCCAGGATTCTTTGATGAAATTCGCATTTTTTCAGCGATCCTCTGGTGAAATTCCGGTTTTTCGTGATTCTTTGATGAAATTTTCAGATTTTTTTACGATCCTTTGGTAAAATTGGTGATTTTTTTTCTGCGAATGATTGACGAAATTGATTTTTTCGCGACCATTTGTCGAAATTCGCGATATTTTTTCATGTCCGACTTTTCGGAACAAAATGCCTTAAACTTTCGGAAAATTCGAACAAAATATCCCCTGTAAAAGTCTGTGATAAGAGTTTTTTAAAGATAATTCTTCTTGTGTGTTCTTCAAAAACAAGTATTTGAATTGTATTTTGAATATTATAGCCCAAAAAATTAATACTCACACATTCTCATTTTTTTTTATATGTACTCTTGTAGGAAAAAAATGAAAATAAGAAATATTGTTTTCCTAATATTCTCCACTACGGTGATTTCTTAGCTTATGTATATTTTTAGGTAGCTTTCATTACAAAAAGTAAACAGCTACCTATTGCAGCCGTCCGGAGGAAAGCACTTCCGGAAAATTTTCGTATATTTTCAACGATCATGATCCCCAGACCCCAAAACCACCCTCAATTAAAATGTGACATACATATATGATTTTTGTCATGCGATATCTCTCGTATTTATTAACCAATTTGAATGAAATTAATTGTATGCATAGTACATACCCGTAAGGCATGGTGACGTCACGGCGACGTCGTTGTGAAGTCACACTGTGATTTTGTGACCGTCGATGTGACGTCATAGTGACTAGAATGCGAGGTCGTTATGGCCGTTTTGGAGGTCGTTTGTGACGTCACATTGTGACCACTCTGTGAAGTCACAGTGTGACAAATTTGTGAAAAGTGTGTCATTTGGGACTATTTTGGCATTAACTTTGTGACGAACCTGTGACGAAAGTGACAATGCTTTGAAGTCACATTGTGACCAATTTGTGAAATATGTGTCATTTGTGACGAATTTGTCATAAACACTGTGATGATTTCAAATGAAAATCAAATTTCAAATTAATTGCTTAAAAAGCAATTTTAATTTGAAATTTGACTTTCATTTGAAATACTGTATGCAAGGCGAATGTTTCTCTCTGGAAAAATTTCCAAGCATTAATATAGTTTCAATCGATCCTGGATTTAATTAAGTTTCGTGTTTGCCCCATGACGGTGGCTCACGATAAATATTTCATCTTGTGCTGCGTTTGTGGCCTTAACATGTAATAGGGAGAAATTTTCCAGGCTGGGTATCGTTCCATGTGGTTTAGTCAGTAGAATGTCAGTGCGCTATACTGATGACCCAGGATCGAGTCCCGGCGTGGAATGTTTTCACTATGTTGGCCTTTGCGCCTTTTAAGCAATTAATTTGAAATTTGATTTTCATTTGAAATATTGTATGCAAGGCGAATGTTTCTCTCTGGAAAAATTTCTAAGTATTAATATTGTGATGATTCTAGTCATAAACACTATGATAATTTTAAAGTAAAGTTTTGTTTGAAATATAAAGTCTTATCTTTTTACCGTAATTTTTAGCAAGATATCCCTATTTTGGAGTCCTATTCTTCTAAAATATTTTTAATTTTCCATTTAAAAAACAATCCTTATCAACTGACATCTTTTTTTATTAAGTTCTAAGCTTGATCTTGAATTCAAGCTTAAAATTAAGAATGTGTAAGCTTTTTAATTTTTTGTGATTTGTCATTGCTTTACTAAATACGAACATGGAGTCTAACGGACATTAATACAACTGTTATTTATAGAACGACATGATAAGCCCTATTTATTTAAATTTTTTATTCCCGTATATATTGTATTTTGTGAATATGAGCTAACTAGATTTGGTATATTTTATAAGAAAAGACTGATCTGGGAAATAGAAACAACAAGTAAGATATATCGTGCTTTAAGCCTAGATTATAAAACACTTTCCAACTCTTCCCGAATGTTTTAACGAGACATCGGGAGAAATAACGTAAACAAGATAACTAACTAAACATGAAAACGCATAAAACATTTGAACATTTTCAGCAGTTACCATCCATAGCCAAATATGTTTTCCAGTTCTTTTAAACAGTCCTGTATTTGATCTGTAGATTGATATATATACTATATAATGGAAAAATTTAGTTTATCAAGGAAACGCATAACAGGTTGAAATTCTCTTTCAGCAATTTATACTAATATATGGAAACATACTTAAGTAATTTTGTACAACCCTGTAGTTTACCTAGAGCCTTTATTACACGCCACTATTTAGTTAAAATTTAATTCAAACTAAAACACTTTTAAAACTGCTGAAATCACATTTCCAGAAATTATAATTTATAGACGGCAACGTATCCAATTCTTTGCGTGAGCCTGTATATCATTTTATCTATATTCTACAAATATTTCTTAGTAAATTAAATACAGTGCAGCTTAAAAATGCATAACTTATTTAAAAACCACCTTTAAGCAATACCCAGCAACCTTACGAATACTTTTGTATAGTCCTGTATATGAATTATAGCATATATATATACACCATATACTTTGCATAAATGTAGTGAATCATAAAAGGGCATATCATAATTAAAAATACATTTCCAGCAATCATCGCTAATGAACAGTACTTCGGATACAATATAGTATATGAAATATTTTGTGTGTCCCTGTAAATGCTATATACACTTCGTATTATACATGAAATAATTCATAGTATGCAAACCTCAACGACGTATATCAATATCATTGCATATCAAATAGATTAACATAAATATAGTACGCCGCAAACAATTCCCTCCACCCCTATATCATTATGTATTGGAATTCCTTTTTTAGACCTGTAAATAAACAATAACTATTCTCTGCATTGCATATTCTACGGAATGCACATTTTAGTGCGCTTCATAAATGCATATCAATTTTATTCTGTTTGAAAGCGTATAAAATCATTAAAAATCATTTGAAACGATTTTTTCTCCCACAGGCCGTAATGTAATGGAATACTTTTGACTGTCCCTGTAAATGAACTAAACATGCTACAAACTTCATTACAAATAGGGACCTTGCTATGGTAAACGTCAATAACATCCAAAAATTTCAAGTCAATCCGAGTATATTTACGCGAGTTAGAGCGCGGACAGACGGCCAAACAAATCGAAGTCAGAAACACTTTTCAACTTTATCGGGCCTGAAAAACACTTTATTTCAATGCTTAAATATTATTATTATTTTTTTAATGCCAATAAAATAAATGTATCGAAAACGTAGAAAATGAGTTTACAATCAAAGAAAATTTAATAACTGATTCTGAATGTCTACAATTAAATGTTTGATTAAAATCACAAACAGCAAAAAAAAAAAAAAAAAAAATGATTAAATAGAATAAAAAAAATAAATATATCAATTTGAAAAACACTAAATAATTAGTATTTATAATTGTACTATTAAGAAACAACAAACTACAATAGAAATTAAATGCATTTAACAATTTCTCAAAAATCTTTCCATATGTTATAAGGAATTCCTACTATTTTATAATTTTGGCAAATGTTAAATCTGAAAACATTGGTATGAAGATTTAAGATTTTAAATACTAATTTAAAATATTATTAACAATGAAAAAAAATCTTTCAAAAGTTTCACTACTACAATATGTAAAAAGATATTTTCCCAGTATAATGTTAATTTCAAAATTGAAACAGTTTCCTAATATCATTATAATCGAATATCACATTTAACTCCAAAATATTAATGACGATAAATACTGTGTTAGAATCAGTCTCTGCATCAGCTTTTTTTTTCCCTTCTAGCGATGGCAGATTAAGGTATTTTACAGCATCGTATCGGAAAAGAATTGCAGATCAGTCTCATTGCATAAACATACTACAACTTATTTAACTTTAATCTATCAAACGGGAATAAAAAATTTAAATTAAATAAGTCATACCTTTTAAGTTCCATAAATAGTTTAATAATATCCGTGTTTTATCCTAAATTGTCAGACATATTTCTGACAAAATGACAAAATTGTCAGACATACTTCCCGCGTCAAAAGTTCTGATCCTTATTTTATTCTGCTGTTTAATCGAGCGCAGACGATAGCGCACGCGCAAGCAGGTGCTTATACTGTATTATTATAATTTTTGTCTGTAATGAAAATTTTCTACTTGAATGAAACACCTGCCTTTTTTCTTTCTTTTTTTAAAAAGTAAAGTTTGTTTTACATGTAATAAATACAAATTAGGCATCTTAATAAATGAAAAGAGAGTTTACAGGATAAAAAAATTCTCTTTGTCTATCTGTCATTATTTTATATTCATTATCTGTAGAATAAAACTATTTGTAAAATAGCTTTTTTAAAGTCGTATTTCTAAAACACGAATTTAAAATATGAATAATTATATCATGGGTTTTGTATAAAATTTGTATAAATATTTTTTCGGAAAATGCTAATTTTATTTAAAAAGTCTGAAAGAAGTAGAATTTTTTAAAAAAAATAGTTATTTAAAATAGTTAAACACTAACAGGAAAAAATATGACTTGAATGCAAATTCTAAAGCAAGAAATGCATATATGATTAAACTCTGAATACTCCTTCTACGTGCTCATTAAAAGCTGCAGACTTAACTGTAACAGAAAATTTTAGTTTGAAACCACAGAAGTATTTCGAATAACACTTGGTCGACAAAAAAAAAAAAAAAAAAAAAAAAAAAAAACTTCCTCCCTGCAAACTAAATACGTAAAGTGTACAGATTTAATATTCCTAGTTCTAAATATGTTATCCAAATTGCTTCATAACGTACCATTTTTCCGAGAAACACTTTTATAATAATAACAATCGGTGAAGGATTAAATTGCAATGGTATATCATATGAAATCAATGCAATGAAATCATAAAAAAAGTATACTTCACTGTCTTAGATAACAAATTGATAAAATATAGCATGAAAATCTAGTTTGTTGATACTTGTACCATGCATTTTCCTTTTTATGCCCCCCCCCCCACCTCTTTTCGTGTCCGAATTTACTATTTCCTATGCACTAATATGTTTTCATTCCTTATGTTGCTGTAACTCGGGCATGTTTAAAATATTTCTGTTCATTTTCAAAGATTTTTGATGTTCATATTTTTGTCACACTGTGACTTACAATATGGTGGTTTTTTTCGTCACATATGTGACGTGACGTGCGTTACATGCAGTGACTCCAGTAACGTCACAATTTTTTTTTTTTTTAATTGCCAGAAAATATAATTTTACATAAATAACATGTTTTGAATATTTTTTGTAATTTTTTAAATTTTTCTAAGTTCACATCTCAGTCACAATGTGACATCACTGAGTGGTGGCATTTTGGTCACAGATGTGACGTGACCACAGTGACTCACAGTGACGTCACAACGACGTCACCGTGACCATGCATGCTATGAGGGTACTAATGTCTCGACCGAGTTCGTTGGCCAGCTTCATCCGCCATCTTTTTTCAAAATAACGGCCATTTCAAAAAAAAATTTAAATTTTTAAAAAATAAAAAACCGTGCAAATAAATAAAAAACTGAGAAATATTGTTTTCTTAAGAGTTTGACCTTAATACAAGGATTCCGAAGATATTTTGTTTTGTCTTTATCTTAAAAAAAATGGCTGAGATATAGCAGTTTGAATTTCTAGGGTGGCTGACATTTTGAAACAATCTGATTTTCGTCATGCTGTAATTCTTGTATTTATAAACTGATTTGGATGAGATTGATTGTATGCATAGTACATACCAATTTCTGGACCGAGTTCGTTTGCTAACTTCATCAGCCATCTTGTTTCAAAATGGCGGCCATTTGAACCGTGCACTGCCGCGCAATGCTTAAATATTATTAATATCCGATACCTTCAAATTCTCGCCAAGCTTGGCGACACTTGACAAAATATCGCCACATTTGGCCGAACAAAAATAAATAACCATAAATGATGCCAACTTGGCTATAGCTTATTAATTTGACACAATTCTCATTCAAATTCACTATTGACTAATATTCTCTTATCGGGTTCGTCGCATTTTAGCTTCTTAAAATTTGAATAAAATTATCTTCGAGTTAAATTTGCAAAATTTTAAAACCAAGATATATTAAAGCTACTTCATCCTACCGGCACATGCCGAAAGGACTTTTTTAACCTGTATCTACTCAACTTTATAACCTGAACTGTGCATAGTTTAAAATTTATATTACACTTAATTTATACCCAAACTTAAAGAATTCTGTGATTACATTAATTGTACATATTTGATATATTTAGACTATAATTTGTTGCACATGTGTGTACATGAAATTATTTTTCACTTTGAATTCTTGAATTTTTCCCATATAAACGTTATTGCTTTTATGCATTTTTTTCACAATGTGGTGACTGGATTTTTTTGGTTTAGGAGCCACTGGCTCCTTAAAAAATTTGTGAATATGCCCCTATAGTTTCGTGGCATATTGAAACGTCGTAAATTTCTACAGACTTGGATTAAAATTATTTTGATAGATCTTTGAGCTATTTTTAGTGTTCCGGACCTTAAAAGGACAAGACGGACTCGCTTTGGATCTCGCTTTGGAAATCCCACTTATGGAAAAGCACATAATACATCGACATAGAATTATATATATGAATTATAAATTTTAATCTGGAATGCTAAGCACATACACATAAAAAGACATAATAATATAAATTAATGACGTACAGATATTTTCCTTTACATGTGCTATAAGACCTTCCTTCGCGCCAACTTTCAAAGTCAACTTGACGTACCCTATAGGATACTCACTGTTCATCTAGAACAGCCATACTCAATCTGCGGCACGAAATACGTAATCATGAATTCATGTTCATAAAATTAATTGAGATGTGCATAAATATATTTAAGACCTTCTTCTGTTGTTTAATATATTTTTTTCGGAATACAAAATCTGTTCTATTGATTATAATAAATTCAAAATTACATTAAAACATCTTAAATGCCGATTTTTTTCCCGAAAGCTTTCTTTTACATATAGTCCTATTTGTGCTACAGTGCTGAGTACATTTAATATTCAACACTAATCAAACATTATTCCAAATTAATTTAATTTGTACTATGTATTTCTAAAACTGAAAAAATAGACATTTTACATTTATCAAAAAACTTATTTATTATGGAAGTTCTCTTTATTTTCTTTATTTATAACCTCTAATTTTTTTGTATTATTACGTTTTTGCTTACTAATATTGCTTTTTAGGGTTGAAGATTAATTTTAGAAAAAAAAAATCATAGCACCAAAAATTTTTTACAGTACTATTTATTAACAGCAATCTTCGCGATATATTTCTACATTTTTACAACATTCTCAATAGAAATCTACGGGGAAGTTTATTGTTTGGAAATAGGGGTGTTAATTTTTTCTTTAACATTTCTTCCGCGTCAAACGTTAAAACCTACTGATAATATTAACTTTGTATATTGAATTGTTATATTACTATTTTTATCTTAATATTTTAATAACCCCTTTTTTCACCTTTTTATAAGTGTGTTGCGGCCCGCAAGAAAAAAAGGTTGAGTATAGCTGACCTAGAACATTTAAATCTGGCTTGAAGTTATAGCACATGTACAGGAAAAAAATTCAAAATCATTAACTTCTAAAGCTACTAGTATATCAATCACTCCCGTTAAAAATGACGGAATATTGATCTGCATTTAATTTTTATAAGACTTCATTTAAGAAAACAGCATGAAGATTTTTCATTTCACATTTAAAAGGTTTGTATTGTAGAAAAGAACAGTTTAAAAATGACAAATGATTTCTAGAAATACAAATGATGAGGATATATATATATATTTACTTAATATCCAATTTCTGAAATAGTTCAATGATCAATAAAGGCTCCGATATTAATCTTTGTAATTAAGAAATGAAACATCAATGAAAATTGCGTGATGATGCCACAACCATATACATTTTTCTCCTTGGTTTTATTGATATGTAAAGATACATTTGAAGCTAATCATAACGTCACCGGCGCAAAATTTTCAAACATACAATTTATATACGTACTTTTATGCTTAACCACAGTATACTCAAATAAAAATACATTTTATATTTAATTGTAAAGCAAAAAAAAAAAAAAAAAAAAAAAAAAAAAAAAAAAAAAAAAAAAAACTAATAAAGTTATAATGCATAAAGATAAAATAAACCCAACAGACAATACTCTCATGCTGTCGCAAAAAACATGAATTTTTACTCATTTAATAAAAATAAAGTAAACATGTATATTTTTTTCTTTACCAAAAATAACTTGCAAATGAAAAAATACGTCCAAAAACCCTTATATATATATATATATATATATATATATATATATATATATTGTTCATTATTTCTCTTTTATCTGAAATAATGGAAGTAATCCGATTGCCAACATTTTGAAGAAATTTCACAAAAAACATTTTAGTAAAATTAAATCATAAAATTGGGAATATGTCTAAGAAATAAAGCTAGTGCGGCCATATCTACAAATAAAGTTTCATTTTTTTTTTAAAAAGTAGAACAAAAAAATTAGAAATATTGGTTCTACAGAAAGTTCAGAGCAGATGACTAAAAATACAACCTTGTGTTTTAAATATATGGATGACATGGGTCGCTCCGCAGTGGAAACCTACGCTTTTCTACTCTTGGATTTTATATAAGTAGATTTCGATTTATCAAGTGAAAACTCATGCATTCCCTTAATCTGGAATGCTGATTATATATATATGTATAAAATAATAATAAAATTGTAAATTAACGATTTTCGGATTTTTCCTTTACAGGTGCTAGAAGACTTTCTTTTGTGACAAATTTCAAGGTTCCAGATAAAGCGTAAGTAACATGTAGGTATTGAGAGTAAAAATTATAGGGCGCTTCTGGATGACATAGAGCCCTTAAAACCCAAAGCAATTTATTATAGCAACATGTAAAGAAAAAAAAATCCGAAAAGCATTAATTTATAAATCTGTATCTATTTTTTAAGTGATAAACAAATAAATTTCCATAATCGTTACTAACGCCAAATTAATACAGTGTAACGGAATGTTTTGTAAAGGTAATACGAGAGGTTTTTTTCTTCAACCTCCGGTGGAGCGAAAAATAAAGGCAAATGTGAATAACAAAACGATTTTATAACCAGAAGTCAAGTATAATCAAAGGTACTTTTCAAGTCACTGTACAGTGTGAGACATCTTTCATACCGGTGGGCGAATTTTCCAATAAGGAAAGGGCAGCTGACGTCACTATTGGTCGAATTACTGTTGGTCAACAATTAAAACCTGTTCATTCATTATTACTCGTACTATACACATGAACTCCGGGAATTTGATTGGTCTTTAACAGATTGATTTAACAGATCTATGATATGATTGGCCTACGTTGCCAAGTGTGATTTCTGCAATGATCGCTAAGATAAAATGTAGTAGTAGATTGGTTGACGGAAGAGTTTTTTTTTTTTTTTTTTGTAAACATGCCCTTTCCTTATAGCCTCTTTCTAGGAGGTTGCCGCCAGCGTGTTCAGACAGGTCTCCACGGCGTCTTGGAAATTTATGTTGGGATGGAAGCGCTGTCCAATCAGATCTGTCTTCAGTTCTTGAGGAAGGTGAAAGTCACTCGGGATTAGATATGGGCTGTACGTCGAGTTATCGAACACTTTAAATCGAAATTGTGAAAGAAGCTGATGGACTATCAGTTCGGCCTGGTACGGAAGGATTGTCAGCTTTTTCGAGAAGTCATGTTCGATTACAGGGTGCAGGCAGTGTTACCACATTTTTAAATAGAATATTTAGCGTTATTTAATCTTAGAAAAATACTACAAAACCCAGTGTTTACGAATCCTGTAATTTAAATATTAAATAGAAATTTTCGTATATGAACTAGCAGTGACAGTCTGTTTGGAAACTACAAGTACAGATATAAGTGAATACAATCGAACTCGTTTAATACAAGAGTAAACGGAACTAAAAAAGTCCATGTATTAACCGTTACTCGTAATACCTGGTTAGATAATAAAAATCTTAATAATACTGACATAATTAATAGCTATTATTAATTGTTCTAATTATTTAAAAGCTAAAATTAATTTAATATCATAAAGCTCGATGTCAATTAAAACATATTTTTTTTTTTTTTTAAGTTTCTACCGACGAAGCGTTACCATTGTTGGTCAATGATTGGTTGCTTGCGAGCCGAGCTTAGCAGTTACTAACGTCTAGTAGGACAAGAACAAAAACACTAATGCAGAAATCGTCAATGTAGAAGACGGATTCCATTGTTCAGAAAGGAATAAAATGACGTCAACATGATTATTCAAAAGAGTGTCTTTTTGGCGGTGATTGCTATTTTAGAAACTTTCTGTTTTCTTTATTGCGATAAAATACAATAGAAATAGAAATGTAAAACCGAAATTTAAGGAACGGTGTCGCGCTCTGCGAAACTTTGAGTCGCGTGAAAGGAATCCTTTATTAATTCTACCCTACTTAAAGTTAAAAATAAAATGAACTGAATGAACAGATGTTTTGATCGTATAGCCATGATTCTACTTTTGTAGCTCGTAATAAGAGGGAAAATCTTAATATAGTTTAAATGTAGAACCTTTCTTAGTGTGCAAATTGCTCGTTGTAACATTGTCTTCGTTTTAGCAGGATTCGTATTAGCCGAGTTTGACTGTGTTAAACATTGTTGAATATAATACACAGAGACTATCGAAAATCTATAAACTCATAAATTTTCAAAAGATAAAAAGTCAAATAATTAATCAGGTTTAAATGACAATTTTATCAATTTAATTCACATCTTTCTTACAAAATTTATCGAAAAATGAAAGAACCTCGCTTTTATACCTCTGTGCAATAACCAACAGTTCCATTTAATGATATCGATGCCATAAAAGAGCCATTAATTTTTATCAAACCGATGGATATCATAAAAAATAAATCCTTCAAATCGTTCGTCGAACAATCGAGGTATCGATTTTCTTTAAAAAAATGTTTGAATAAAAAACGGGATAATTTTTCTTTTGTTAGACTTTTATAGAATGAATTAAAATTCGATTGAAGAAGATCGAATCAACAATGAAAATTGACTCTTTTATATTTTGTTAATGCGCTGAAAGATTTGGGCTTTTTTTTTTTTTTTTTTACACGTTGCTTGAAAAACATTTGTGCATCTAGACTACAGTGACAGTGAAAATACGATTTATATTGAAACTACCCCATGAAATTAGAATATATTTCATAAGACATAAAATTTTCCGTAATAGTTCTATAATTGCATTTCATGTATTCCAAAATTTCGTAAAGTGAATTTAATTTTATTAATATAATAATTAAGTTCATGTTTTGAGTGCATCACCAGAACAAAATAAAACGCATTTATACATTGCATTTTATTTATGTGTTACCCCCTTTTTTTAACGTTTTACGTTATTTAATAAATTTTATTGTAAGGCATTATTATTCAGTTTCGCAAAGATTGAAATAACTTTCAATAGTAACCTACATTATAAAAGAAAAACATGTGCATAGGTAACGTTGACGTTATATTGACGGTGGCAAAAACTGTCCAATAAATTTAGTTTTTAACTGTTCTTTTTTTATATTCTAAATATCACACAATTTCGAATTTTATAACGTCGACAATAAAAAAAAATATTTTTCAGATGCAGATTATTTGAAAACAGTACCTCAATTTACGGAGATTTTTTTTGTAGTTTTTAAAATAATTTTCAAGAATGATTTTTTAAAATTTATATATGACATGAAGTCTAATTACGAAAGATTAACCCGCTTGCACTTAAAAGAATATAAATAATTCTGCATTTATTTTGTGCTAATCTTCTATTACGCAATTAAAAGAAATTTAACAGATACACATTGGGTTGATGAAGAAAAAAAAATCCATAACTTCGTCAATTCACAAGATATAAAATCCGCATGAATTTATTATATATCTTCTTAATATTATCTACAACTTTTATATTGACAAGTTTTTGATAGGATCAATTCTTACAGCAAAAACAAATAACAAATACATAGCGGTTGAAGAAAAATCATGTTATTAAGGGTGTACTCAAATACAAACTGCTTATTTTGTGACTCAATGTTGAATTCATTTTTGCTCTCAAACGCATCCAATTCGTATGTTCTCTTATTCAGAAACTATATAATGTGCCTTAATGGTCGATTTTTTGATAGAGGCAGAATATTTCAAAAAATGATGTTAAAGTGGGCATTTTGAACCGAATTTCTTGAAGCGATTATGTTGGAAACGAAAAAAATTGTCCTACTGAGAAACTGTTTATAAATCAAGTTCTAATTAATTGAAAGAAAAAAAAGGGTCTCTTATAAATTTCTTCAGAAATAATGCCAGCAAGTTTCATGTTTTTTTCTTTTAAAAATGATTCTGAAAATGTGTCAGAAAATTTAAATATGTTGAGCATGGAAAAGTATATATATATATTTTTTTTATACCGCCTTAACATGATTATGATAAAACCAGCTGTTATATAAAAATGAAATTAAAAACTCGTCAATAGCGGCCCGATAAAATGGTTAAAGTGGCTTGATCTCTAATATGATTTAGTTTCTGTTGTTGAAATTAGTATTTAACTTTGAAATCTACCTCCGCCTGTAGGCCGAACCGGCAGGAATTTTTGATATTCCCAGTCAAAATAAGTGTGAATGAATATTTTAACTGTTATTGATTGTGTCATACTGTAGATAAGAATTTTTGTTTTGGCAGACCCTTTTTAGCTCCCCCCCCCCCCTCTTACTACAAGTAAAAGAAATCTTTTCCAAGCTTTACATTTGAAGCTAAATTATTAAATGCAGAATGTCGGACCAATAATTATGTGGGACAATATTTACTTAAAACAGCTATTGAAAGATAAAATGTCTAATTTCGAGAAGTTATTTACTGCTACATAGAGTCTTTTCTGGTTTTGGTTTCTTTTAGTTTAAACTATGCAGCAGGTTAGAGAACGAAAAAGGAAAAAAAGCTTACATTTATATTGAAAATTTTCAATAAAAACGAAGTACATTGTATATAATTTTGATGTATAAAACACACATTTTTCTGAAAACTTAATAATTAATCCCATAGTTTCTTTTTGTGAATGTAAAGAGCAAATTATGTCTGTTTTCAGTTAGTTGCTCTTTAATTTTGTTACATAAGTGAAAAAAAATACATTTAGAATATTGTTATATTAAGTTTTCATGCTAAATGAAATATGTTTTAGTTTCTAATTTACATTAGGTCTGAAAATATTTACAATTATCAATAACTTGACTATTTTGAAAATATCGGATTGATATCGAAAATATCGTATAGATATCAAAATATCGGATACTTTTTTATATTTTCGGAAATATCATGATATATATGAAGACTGTTAGTTACCGTACCGTTCAAGGAAACCAGATGACATTTGTGATGTGAACATTTTAAGGTACCTGGGTCGAGAATAAGGTGATTCCAACTCAAACAATTACGGTAAGAGTGACAAAATTTCGATAATATGAATGGTTGGTTGGTTGGTTGTGTTTATGACGGCCAATTATCAACACGAGGGATATAGGCCCAAAGATAATATGAATAGATAATAAGCCCTATTTTTGTTTTTCATATCAAAATTACCTTCACTAAAGCCTAAAAGATTTTGAAACAGTAACTGTAGTCGTGGTAACGACTACTTAAAACTAATCCAAAGAAGAGCATTTAGTACCCTTATGTGTGCTGCAAGAAAACTTTTGGAAACGTAATCATCTACCGCCGTTTCTTTGTCTCTTCTGTCTTTTTTGTCTCTTGGAGTGTTAAAAATTCAAGATAACGCATAAAATCCGCTAAGGACATATCACATAAAAAGCATCATTGAACATGATATTCTGCGTTATATTTATGCCAGGATTTGTTGCTCCCCACTAATCTCCCGCATGTAATGTGTCATCGTCTGCGGAAGCAAACACTTAAAAAAATTGTAACCTGATTAAAACGTTGTATTTTTATTGGTCTTGTAAAGTTCTCACTGCTTTTCTTTGCTTTTATTTTACGTCTCCATATCTAATGTGACAGGTATCTGTTCAAAGCCATTTACGGTTTTATACTAGGAAGATCTTTTTGCAATAAATAAAAGTGGGATTGTTATTTAAGATTTTCGAAATTTTGTGACTGTATGAAAATAACATTCAAAGAAATTATGAATTGCAATTTACAGTTTTTTTGTTGGATTTATATTTATACACATGCAAAATTAAAAAAATTCTTCCTGGTAATTTTCAAATTATGCTTAAACAACTCCAACGTGCTGGTTTAAGGGCAGTCTAAGATGTGGAGAAAAGCATAATTTCAAAAAACTTTCACTCCTTTTATTGAAACATTTCGGCTATAATTACGGGGACTCACTTAAGATCGAGTAAGTCTGTCTGATGTAAACAAAGAGTAAACCTTAATTCACTGCGTCGTGATCTTACTCTACCTGAAAGATAGTTAAAGATGAAGCGTAAGTGAATATGCGTGCAAATTGTTTACAATATTACACTGAATGTCTGTTAGATAATATATTCACGCGAAAGTATTTGATTCTTATTTTAAAATGTTAATTTAATCTTTTACTAACTTTTGTATATTAGTAAAAGATTGTAATCGTCACGTATAAGTGTCGATGATCGGTTTTTAACCCATTAATAATGTGCTTTAAATAATTAGACATTTTCTTCTATAACTTACTTATTTATATCTATTCGAGTACACAAGGCTAATAAAAAAAATAGCCATTATTTTTATAATTTTCCGTTAGGTAAATTTTCATGCCAATTGGCAGTGATATGCAAGCAACTGAAAGAAAAAAAAATTAATAAAAATGTCGAATGCCAAGTTTACCTAGTCTTACAGCTGCCAATAATGAATTAATTTCAAAATTTTAAATGAAATAACAGAAAAAGTTTAATCATAGAATTACTGACCCAATTTTAAAGGAGAATAACGAATGTAAAGTTATTCTATAACATATATTTAGTTTTAGTTATTCAAATAAATTGAAAAATAAAACATGCGATCATATCAGAACAAACATAAGAACACAATACCCCCCCCCCCCACACACACACACACACACACAAACACATACCCATGAAAAGCGATGTAGAAAAAAAAAGTTTTAAAAATATGCTGTTAGCAATCTACATTGGATTTATTTCAGACTAAAAAGCAATGTGTCTGGGCGTTTTCTACATTATTTCCTTATAACTGCTTCCTACTACATTTATTACAAATTTTGTATTCGCCAATATTCTTCGCATTTCTTCCAATGAATTTCGGAAAGTTCGAGTTAAATAAATTCAGGATCTTAGAAAAAGCATTATAAAAACAACTATAAAATTTCAATTGCATGCACATATTCGAAAACTATTTTAATTACAGATACCATATATATTTTTAATTAGATATTTCAATACTTGTAAACATTATAAAATGAATATTGAATAGAATTTTACCATATACAACAATAGCTGAAATATGTTATTGCGTAAATAGTCATATTCGCAAGAAATAATACATTAATAGAAGTGACTTGGTTATTAAGTAGCATTTTAACAATCGAGTACTGAACTTCAATTTGGATACAGCTCCTAAAATAGGCTCATTTAAAAATAATTTCTCTAAAACTAAACGTAGGAATTTCATGAGAATTCGTACTTAGGCTAATTGAAGGGTGTAGAATTTATTTAATATGTCGAAATTGGGCATTGCTATTGAAAAAAACAAATTTTGGGTTTGTTTTCATATGTAGATGATCCCTAAGTAAATTCTATATACATATTTTAAAAGAAGACTTTATTTCCAATCATTTGGTACCAGTAACGTTCTTCTGCTATAAATCGTTGCAGAGTTAGCAGGGAGTGTTTAATTTTTTTCCCCACGACTGTACACGTTGGTAGGTAGGTAGGTAGTGGGGGGGGGGGGGCTTTGGGACCTATAAGCAGCACGGCTGTTTTCCCGAATGATCCATACAAACAGAAACGTCAGACATAGACAGCACTGGACACCTAGCTAGAAGCAATCAATACTATGGATAAACCGTAGCGTAGAGTTACGAAAGACACTCGACGAACAAAACTTTTTGATAAAGCAACCAAATGAACGAAAACACTCATCGCTCAAATCAAAACCCGCCCAAAAACTCCTGCGTTGAGCGTGGTACCTGACACAAGAAAACAAAATAGGCTCCAAGGAGATCAAAACACCACACGCACGGCAGCTGCCGTCCGCAACCAAGTTAAAGCGAGCTAAAATCTCCGGGGTAATAAGCATCCTGCAGAGGAGACGGGACGCAATCACATCATCCCTACGATTATGAACCCAACACCGAGAGTGATTGACATTGGGGATATCCCCATAAGAAGCATAATACTTGCAAGTCCGGTAAGAGTGCTCACCCTGCAGCAGAACACTGTGAGAGAACCTACGGATAGTATCTTCTGGCGAGGTCCAATCAATCAGAGGGTCAGTGACAGAAACACTTTTGGCAAGGCCATCAGCCCTTTCATTGAGGGGGATACCACGGTGTCCCGGAACCCAGTAAAAGGAAAGGTGAATGGAGAAATGCTGCATCCAAACAATTTTATTGTGGAGCCAAAGGATAACTCTGGGAGACTTCAGATTAGCAGACTGAAGAGCCAAAAGAACCGACAAGCTGTCTGTTAAAATCACCACGGGACGAGATAACGAGATCAATTCGTCTAGAGCCACGCCTATTGCGAGAGCTTCCGCCGTGAAGACGGAGTTGACATGCTGCACCCTATAGCCAAAGTGGTGTGAGGAAGTGCAGCCTGCAATCGAAGTGAGGGAATCTGTCTTTGAGGCATCGGTGGCAATAATATCCCACGAGTCAGTAAAGTTCTGGAAATAATCAGCAAACATCGGGCAATGATGCTAGCATCAAGGTCCGTACGCTGAAAAGGAAGATCAGAGGTGAAAAATTGCACTGCGTTCGAGTCAAGAGAAAGAGGAACTTGGAAGCTGATGAGGAAATCCAGATCAATGCCCAGACCGGCAAAAAACTCAGAAACATGAGAAAGATGATTTCCTGGTGAGACCAGAATATCCTCACAAGAGTCCAAGAGAGGAGACCAGCTGCCAAGGGCAAGATGCTTCACCCAGAAGCCGAAAGCCAGAACCCTGATTCTGTCAGCTAGGAGACAAGCCCCAGCATGCTTGAGAAGAAGAATATTAGGCGTCCACTTCGGGAGCCCCAGAGCAACCCGTAACGCACTCGTCTGTATGACTTCAAGCATCTTCAGTAGCGAAGGACTAGCGGCCGTGAGAAGAGCAGCTCCATATTCGATGATACTACAAATAGAAGAGAGGGCCAACGTCCGCAGATGATGTGAACGAGCCCCATACCTTTTGTGGGCTAGAGCTTTTAAGATGTTGATCCTTTTAAAGCATTTCGTCTGGAGGTATTCTACATGCTTCCGGAAGCCTCCACGACGGCCAAAAGGAAACCTAGGAACTTTAGAACGGGGCACCACTCGATGAGTCCACCGTTCACGCTGAAGTGGAAATCACAGACCGCTCTCCGTCTCGAGAGATTAATCGAATGGCATTTGTCAGCCCGGATGAATAGTTTCCAATAGGAACACAACACTATTATAAGTCGAAGAGCCTCTTGGAGTTTGACTCTACAGGTGTCCAAACAATCATTCACACAGTAGATGAAAATATCGTCTGCATAGATGAGGAACTTGATGCCCAGGCCCACCAGGACCTCATAAAAATCTGCCATGAAAATTGTAAAAAGGATGGGACTCAAAACCGCCCCCTGGGGAAAACCTCTACCAAAAGTTCGGGAGGAAGACACGTGACCCCTCCACGCAACCTTGACGACTCTAGTAGAAAGAAAGTGATGAATCCACCGAAGCATCCGTCCTGTGATGCCCACCTGGGCACATTTATAAATAAGTCCATCAATGTAGACAGAGTCATAGGCTGAATGTAAATCCAAAGAGACGCCCAAAATATATTTCTTCGCCTTTTTGGCAGACGTGATGTCATGCTGGAGAATCGCTAACGCCGTATGGCAATCCCGGAAGGGAAGAAATCCAAGGTGCCTAGGGACCAAGGTTTTATGGCAGAGTAGGTGGTGCACAATCCTTCTGGCAATCATCCGCTCACAGATTTTACCCGTTACCGAGGTTAAGGCAATCGGACGGTATGAAGAAATATGATGTCTCGGCTTGTCAGGCTTCAGAATTGGGAGAATGGTCGCCGACGTCCAGCTTGAGGGAATGTCCCCTGAGCACCAAATGCTGTTGTACATACTCAACAAGCAATCTAAAGAGGGATCGTTTAGCCCCTTGAACAGGGCCGCACTAATCCTGTCCTCCCCAGGAGTGGAAATTCTCGTTCTTCCAATGGCCATCTTTAGCTCTGAGATCGTGAACAGACAGTTGAGCGAATCATTACACTCATCACCATAAGTAAATGGGATTGGCTCGTTTCAGCTTCCATCACCAAAGTGATCTGCAAAGGCTTCAGCTTGGGCTACCGCATCAGCAGAAAAAGAGTCAGGTAGTTATAAGTAGAGGTGGGAATCAGGAGAAGAGCTGGACCGAGATTTGAGGTTACGAAAAATTTTATATAAAAGGCCAGGGTCATTCGCATTACAGCAAATGGAGTCCCAGTACCGACGCTTGGCTTCCCTGACCACCTGGCGGAGCTTGGCCGAGAATCTTTTATATTTCATCCAGTGATCCACAGAAGTTAGTTGACGAGCTCTTCGCAGATGGAACTTTTTCTGTTTACTAAGGGTGCTACACCGCGCAGTCCACCACACAGGGAGGCGTTTCTGGAACTTAACACAGGCTGTACTGTGATTCGACATGGCACCACGAACCAAGGACTGGAACGATGACGGCTGGATATCGGTAGCCAAATGTAGGCTGGAGTTAACTTCCTGGGTGATGCGGGCCCAGTTGTAAAGAATGGGACCGGGACGCAGAGAAGGGTTAAGCTCTACAGAGATAACAATGGGGAAGTGATCGCTGTCGAAAAGATCATCCTCAACGACGATCGAGGAGCAAGTAAGAAGCTCAGAAGAACAGATCGAAAGATCAATTAAAGAAGTAACCCCACCAGGGGCCACATGGGTAGGAGCAGAATAGTTCATTAAGCAGAAGGCGTTATCAGAAAGCCAGTCCACCAAACGCACGCTGGCCCGCGAGGACACCGGGGATCCCCACAGCGGGTGATGAAGATTAAAATCTCCCAAGATAAGAGAATGACCACAAAGATCACGGCAAACCTTCAAAAGATCGTCAACCACCAACCCAGAAGAGGAGTAAACGTTGATAATGTTGAGACAGGAAGAACCAAGGGAAATGCGGACGCCTAAGAATTCGTTAGCTGAGCCCAAATTATCGAAACACAACTTTGTAGACGACCAAGTAGAGTTCACCGCCAAAGCCAGGCCACCACCGGCCCGGCCGACTCTGTCTTGACGGTAGATCACTTTACCCGACATCGACAGAGGCTTCACCGGTGAAAGAAAAGTTTCCTGGAGAACCAAGACATCCGACGACAAGAAAGGTTCAAGCTGGAGGAAGGGGAGCTTGTTGGAGATACCTCGGCAATTCCACTGAAGCACACTAATACCCATAAGAGACAGAAAAAAGAAAAACTATCAAACACAAAACAAAAATCAAGAACATGCCCCCTGCAGGAACACTCGCCCAAAACACAAGAGAAAAACAAAAACTTATTATTTTTTTTACCCCCCTTTACTATGCACGTAAGCACGTTTCCGTTCCGGGGATTTGTCACTGAGTTTAGCCATACAGTTCATAATTATATTACTCAGAGCACTGATAGTTTCTAGAATTTTTGCAGACTGCTTTTCTGAATGATCCACTAAAATCTTTAACATGTTATTAGTCCTGATCTCAATAGCTTTTTTTAGTTCATCTTGGTTGGGTTTTTTAACACTGGTTTTCTGTGCATATGATTCAGAATTCGCCCTCGTCGAAACTTTTCGTCGAGCTTCAGTAAAAGATAGGAAATTTCCACTTTTGAAGCGGAGAAAATCCATTTCTCTCAAGCGGGTGGGGCACTGGAGATAATCTGACCTGTCCCCCCCCCCCCCCCACAGTTCACACATTTGACTTCTAGCGTGCACGGACCAGTATGCTTTTGGCCACACGTGGCACAGATATTTTCGGACTGACATTTTCCGGTTGCATGGTTAAATTTGAAGCAGCGTACACATTGCCTTGGTCTATCGATAAACTGGCGGATCTTCTGAAGAGTGAACCATAACTTAATTTCAGTCGGTTTAGCAATACCAAGAGAGGTAATTAAAACTGGGGAAACAGTACTAGATGAATCTTTCTTAATAAATCGTCGCATTTCTAAGATCTGCACGTTGTTATTGATCATTATCTCCTGGCCCACCTCCTCCAGGGGGATGTCGACAGGTACGTTGAACACCAGGAAGCGATTCGAAATGTTCTCCCAAATAACTCTATGTTTAACTGGAACCCCCAAAAAGTTTGTAACCTGACAAATATCAACAGCACAGACGTCTTTCGTGCTAATAAGTAGACTGCCCGTACGTGTGTGACGGACATTCTCTATGTGATTAGCATGAGGGATTGTCTTTTTAATCTCCACTTGCACAGCTCTAGGATCTCTATTTGGAATAGATTTTGAATATGTACTTTGTAAAAAAATATTGAAACACTTACCGCCATTCTCGGCAGCCATTGAAAGAAGCAGCTCCGTGGAAGCAGTGGACCGCGCCACATTTTTATTATCGCTGTTACATGTCAAGAAGTTTTCTGCCCCGTTTTTCTTGTTGCTGTCACATGAGGTACTTTCTTCACATTCCACCATATCAACATTGACAGCAGAAGAATCCGCTGTTCCATCAATATCCACAATCTTAAATTCAGAACAAGCCATAACACTATCCAGGGACATAATCAGCAAAAATTAGAGGTAAACAAAACGTAAATAAAACTATTACACCTACCAAACACCCACCAAATCACCAATAAGATAGTTCACTAATGACCACCACGAAAAGAGAGAAAAAACAAACACGTTACTTCGAACCACAACAGCGTAAAAGCGAAAGCTTCACCGAAAAGAAAGCTCAGATACCGCCGACTGCAAAACGGTCACCGCCCCCCACGTGTAAAAGGAGGGAGCACCTCGCACAGCCAACCTCTCCAGCCAAAAACCACTGTACACGTTAAAAAGTCGGCCATCCAAAACTACAACATACAACTTTGCGTTACCAGTCTTGGTGCACTATCTACAGGATACATTCCTGTATTCAAAAATGTCCCTCAAGTGGGGCATCCATGACCATGTGAGCGTGCGCTAAATCTTCGCTAGTCATTTGGGGGCAGGCTTGTCAATATGTATTGAGTTTAGTTTTTGTCCAAAATCATTTCAACCATTCAAATGTTATATCTCGTATGTCGCCTCTCACATGTAGTAGCACTCTACTAATTAAAAGTCCTCTTAATCGCGACCAACTACTTATATTGCCAGTTCATGGCTTTTAAAACGTCACACAGCCAAAACGATGGGCGTAGAGCTTTGTTACAGCGCCTAGAAGATATAGTGTGGAAAACGCCTACTCCTATAATGCTTTAAACGGTGCTAAAAACTTGTATCCCATAAATCTCCAACAATGCTCAGCGGCAATATGCTGATACGAGCGCCCTCTCGTAACTCTTTTCAATATAAACCCTGTGTTTTCAAAAATTATAGAATGTTAAATATCGGAAACTATAAATATAAGATATTTGAGTCTGTTATAAGCTAATTTAGTTAAGGAATGACGTGAAATAGGCTAAAGAGTCTCTTTTAGAATGACTATCGTTTTTAAATCACTACGATGGCGCTACGATCGACATCTTGTTATTCAGCATCGTTGTACATTTATGGGATTCAATTTTTTAGCACTATTTTGTAGCCGTTTTCCACACTGTATCTTCTAGGCGCTGTAGCCTTGTACCGGTAAAAATTATTCACTCCGTGTGACGTTTAAACGTTATGAACTGGCCTTGTATGTAGTTCGCGTTACAGCGTCTAGAACATATAGTGTGGAAATCAACTATCCCAGTAATACTTAAAAAAGTGCTAAAATATTGGATCCCTTAAATGTCAAACGATGCTGAAATTTAATGAGTCGATCACAGCGACATCCACAGGATATTTTCTAAAACTGCAAGACGATTTGGTCTGGACGCTGAAATAATACGATGTTTACTTTGAAATTCGAAAATATATAACAAATGTCGCTGGGATCGGTTCCCTGGATTTAAGCATCATCGCACATTTAAAGGATACAACTTTTTACCGCTGTTTGGATAGCAGATTTCCACATTATATGTTCCAGACGCTGTAGTTCACGTGTTGAATATTGTATCGCGTTTCAGTGCGTTCGTTGGTAAATGTATAAACTGGGGTGTTTCAGTGATTTACGTAGTTGTCGATTTACTAATTTATTTTGAAATATTTCCTTAACTACAGCGCCTAGAAGATACAGTGTGGAAAATGGCTACAAAATAGTGCTAAAAAATTGAATCCCATAAATGTACAACGATGCTGAATAACAAGATGTGGATCGTAGCGCCATCGTAGTGATTTAAAAACGATAGTCATTCTAAAAGAGACTCTTTAACCTATTTCACGTCATTCCTTAACTAAATTAGCTTATAACAGACTAAAATATCTTATATTTATAGTTTCCGATATTTAACATTCTATAATTTTTGAAAACACAGGGTTTATATTGAAAAGAGTTACGAGATGGCGCTCGTATCAGCATATTGCCGCTGA
Source organism: Maratus speciosus (assembly GCA_963932465.1). Classification (NCBI taxonomy): domain Eukaryota; kingdom Metazoa; phylum Arthropoda; class Arachnida; order Araneae; family Salticidae; genus Maratus; species Maratus speciosus. The sequence goes on from OZ010798.1 coordinate 363,331,779, forward strand.
GCATTGTTGGAGATTTATGGGATACAAGTTTTTAGCACTTTTTAAAGCATTATAGGAATAGCCGTTTTCCACACTGTATCTTCTAGGCGCTGTACCTTAACAACAAGAGTTTGATGCATTTTTTTTACAGCAAATAAGGCCTTGTTTTATTATTCGATATGTCTTTTTTTATAGTTGTCCAATAGCTAACTCCTAAATTGTTTGTTTTACAGGTGTATTTCCATCAGTGTTGCCACTGGCGACTATTTTTTAATTCTACAACTTACTCGAAATCTTTGATAAATAAAACGAAATAAACTACAAAATTAATTTTTTAAATTAGTCGTGCGAATAGAATATAAAAATAGTCGGAAGTAACAAATTTGAGTTGCAAAATGTTTCAAGTGTTTTTCTTCATACGAAAATCAATTTACATCAAAGTACTTTTTTAAAGTTCTGAATTTTAATTTTTCTTGTTCGTTGGTTTCTATAAATTACATTTAAAAAATCTTTCTCTATTTTTGAGAAGCATAATAGAAAATTCCATTTTTGTACGAAAACACCTTACTAAGATGTCATACTGTGAATTTTTTTAAATTATCGCACTTTCTAGCATTAGAAACAGAAAAGCGTGTTTTTACAGTCAGACAGCTTCCAAAATTCATAATTTATTCTCACAGATGATCTGGCAATCTTCCATTGCTTACACATTTCGGGTTAACTTCGATAATAAACGACTATTCTAATTAGTGTTTTAATGGAATTAAATAACTTTTAGCAGAGCTTACACTACTTTTTATCATATTCTAACATAGATTAAAAGTAATAAACCCTTAACTGATGTGACAGAAATTGTTGCTTAACTCTTGTGAAGCGATCTCTGAGACCGTTTGATCGAAAGATGAATAAAAGTCTCGAGTAACTCAAAAGATACTGTTTCTGTACATAACTTTGTGTACAAGACTATTAGAATTAACCCTTAACTGATGTGACAGAAATTGTCGCATAACTCTTGTGAAGCGATCTCTGAGACCGTTTGATCGAAAGATGAATAAAAGGCTTGAGTAGCTCATAAGATACTCTTTCTGTACACAACTTTGTATACAAGACTATTATAATTTCATCTATTCAGAAGTCTCTAGCTGTAGTACAAGTGCTCCAAACGAAATAAAATTTCACCTGTATCTATAGTTAAACTGAAAATTACAAGTTAACCTGAGAAAATTGGAAAAAGCAGCGGCCTGTGAGACCGCTAACATCATCTAGGGCTTAAGATTGTCGTATGTCTCAATACGCTAACTCACATAAATGTATTTAAATTATTATGAATTGATGTTGTCAAAGCTTAGTATAGCCTGTTTACTATTAGAAATGAAATGTGAAGAGTTTATAGTTTGTTTATAGGAATGCTCATAAGAAATTTGTCAAATTTGTGTCTGTGTAAAAATCGTTTGCTGTATATTTTAGTGGTGTTACACTATTCCAAACATATTTCAAACTCTACACTTCACTGAGGTGCACTGCAAGATGCTTACTGTAGAAGATGGTGTCCATAGAAATTGTTTATTTATACAGGGAAATTCGATTACAGTACTACATAAAAACGATTTTTTCTAGAAGTGTGTTTTCTGCAGTAGTTTGTGATTTTAAATGGAACTAATATTTTTCTTATTACTTGATGTGCAAAAATTCTATAGCTTATATACAGGGCTGCTCAAAAACTTTTGAATACTACTCATTTTAGTGGTAGAAATTGCTCAAGGGAAATTTTCAACTGTGTTATGGATTTCCTAACTGAACTAAATTTTAGCCATACTGTGTAATATATATGTAATATGCAGATCTGCACATCACGTACAGGACTTCACAAAAGAATTTTGATACTTTAGCACGATTGATAGTAATATTGTAATTGGGTTATAAAAATGTGTCATGCGTTTTTCAAATTCTTTAGTTATATATGATATTGTTAGGTATGATAAGTTTTGTTGCATTATTCCGTATGAGTTTGGAAAGTGTTTCACAATATATGCTTGACGCATGTTTTTTTTTTTTTTTATCTTTCTGGTTAAATTAAATTTGGAATTTTTAAAAGAATTAGTTTGTTTAGTAATAGCCGTGCTTTGTGTCTACGATGAGTCATTAAGTGTATTAAATATATCGCTCAATTGTAACATGAGCGTCACAATACAAAATTTTTCATTTTTTTTCCACTTAACGGAAGTCACGAGTGAATGTTTTTGAAAAATTTATTTTTTTAATGGCTTAAAAAATTCTCTGAACCTTCTTGAATCCAATGGTATGCCTTGTATTTTTTCCTCACCATTAGAAATAATTGTAAAAATTCAAGGGAAGAGAAAACTGGGACGCCACGCCCACTCACATTAATTTTTCTCTAACAGTTTATACTCAATTATTATATGTAACTAAATTTTATCCGTTATACCGGGTGTCCCAAAAAGGACTGACTGATTTTAAAATTCAATAACTTCCAAACGGTGACAGATATTAAAAAAATTCTTGCAGGAGGGTTATGCATAAAGTCAAAAGTTTTATTACAGTGATTTTCGATTTTAGTTCGAATTACAAACAATAGATGGCGCTGTAAGCAGTTGTCGCTAAATACAGGCTCGATTTTTGGTCCTTTCTGTTGTTCCATGCAGAAAAAGGAGATGGAAATGTATTATTCGGGCCACGAAGTACCAAAAATCGAGCCTGAATTTAGCCTCTATTGATCGCAGCGCCATCTATTGTTTGTAATTCGAACTAAAATTGAAAATCACTGTAAAAAAAAACTTTTGACTTTATGCATAACCCTCCTGCAAGAATTTTTTTAATATCTGTCACCGTTTGGAAGTTATTGAATTTTAAAATCAGTCATTCCTTTTTGGGACACCCGGTATATACTTTAATTCATATGTGTTTGATAAAACTGTGCAAGAACTTCACACAAGTTAGAAGTGTCTAAGTGTTTTAGCTTTCCGAAAAATTGTACTTTTCAGTTAAAAACCCCATTACCTCCTAAAGTACTCTCGAGATTTCTATAAAAATAATTTTGGAGATAGAGTATAAATATAAAATCATATGTGGCATACAGTTTAAAAAAAAAAATGTAATTAGTTTCAGAAAAAAAAAACATTTCAGAAAATAAAAAAAAATCTGAAAAACTGCCCTTGCTCAAAAATAAAGTTTTAGCCGCAGAAAAAAAAACTGTCTACCATAAGTCTTGAGCATAATCCAGTGAATAGAGATTCAAAAACGCTCCGGTTGTTTCCGAGGAAACAGGTCTTAAAGCTCGCATATTTCCTCTATGATTGCACAAGTCTTATCTTCCCTCAAACACGCTTTTCGGCTTTGTCATTCTGAAACACAAAGTACAAGTTCAAAAAATACAAGTCACAGTTTAACACAAAAGAAAATACAAAACGTTTGCGTCATTTGTTTGAACAATAGGAAGGTTTTAAAGATGTTTACAAACAGTTGACCGACTATCGACACTCCCAACGTCTGTTCTGCCAATACGTAACAGGAAAACTCAATTTGTTATTAGCAAAGAGCGGGGATTGTAAATATCTAAGTTTTTTGTCTGTCCTGAAAAATCGTACTTCGCAGGTAAAAATCGCATTGGCGGAGATCTAAAGAGATTTTGCACTGTTAGCGAAACGAGATTGACCAATCACAAGACTGCAGTTTTGCGAGCTTTTCTCTCTTTTAAGTGAGGAAATATTCTGATTGGTCAGTTTCGTTTCGGTAACAGCGCAGAACCTATCTGGATCCCGGCTATATCTCATAAAGTATTCGAGCGAGGCTAACGAGAAAGACAGGCTACCGCAGTGGGTCAGATTCTTCTTTTCTTACAGACCGCTGGAGTCATTTGATTCTCGAATGCACCAATGAAGGTGTGCGAAAAGAGCCTCACGTGACTCCAGCGGTCTGTAAAAAAAGAAGAATCTGACCCACCGCGGTAGCCTGTCTTTCTCGTTAGCCTCGGTATTCGAGCGATTTTGATAATTTTTTTGGTGGTAGAGTATAAATATACGATCATATGTAGTAAAGAGTTTAAAAAAAATTAATTACAGAAAAAAAAGTCTGATAAATTGTCCTTGCTCTAAAGTAAAATTTTAAATCGCAGAGAAAAACTGTCTGCCACAAGTCTTCAGCATAATCCAGTGAAAATGTATTCCAAGTTTCATCAAAATGGGTGGGGAACTTTCCGAAGAAACGGGTTTTAAAGCTCGCATATTTCCCAAAGCATTACACCCAGTCTTGTGTTCCCTTAGTAGATGTTAAATCAAGCTTATTTTATTCTAGAAATAACGCCATAATTTGAGATTTAATATTTACCATTGGACGAAGGGGAGGAAATAATCCCTGTTTTTTAGTGTACCATGCGTAATATCATATTCTAGTTAAAACTTCAATAGCTTCTTTTGTAAAATTTCATCTTTTTTCGTTTTGTGGAAAGCTTGTTCCAAGTTTAAGATATCACACATTTTCAGGTATTTTCCTAATTAAAACAGTTTACAAAATTAGAAATTTGCATACTGAATTATATAAATATCGAAAAATATCTGTTGAGACGGTTTATAACCGTGTATTTGACATAAAACACATAAGTCAGATGTATGTGTTCAATAAACGAACAAACAAATATCTGCAGATTTTTTATTCACAGTTCTTGGAAAGTACAGTGACTTGTTTTTGGTAAAAGTAAAAAGAAACCTTTGATATTACTAGAATGTCATTCTTAATTTTGTTGTTACTCTTTTTACTATTGCTTTTTTGCTGCTGTGGTGGTTGCTTTCGATTTCGTCGTATGCGTTCTCGTCATTATGCAAGATCTATTTCCTCATGTTCAAGTAAAAATCTTCTTTTGGGAAACGATACCATGGTCATGAAGGGAAATACTAAAAAACATGATTTTAATACATCAAATAAGAAGGTAACATATGAAATTCGTAGTAAAATAAGTAGAAATTAAGTGCTTTATATATGGTTTTAAAAATTAATTTCATAATTAGACATTAAAAATTGATTTTGGTACATTGCAAACTATTCAGCTGCTGCGTACAAACCTGTAAATTAAAGCTAATTTACAATACTTTACGCAGATAAACTATTTGTAAAAGGAGTATGCACTTCAAATAATGTTTTAACCAGGAAAAGAAATGGATAAATGTAACTTCATAAATCAATTTTTTAAGCAAGATTCCGTAGAAAATCGCCCAAGTGTATCTGATATAAATCAATTTTACACCTGAAGTTGTTATCAAAGTTTAAATATATGCAACCTTTGATGTATGTGTTAAATCATGCTACACAAAATACGTTATTGTATGTGCAGATGCTCCTTCTGAATCTATTCTAATCTTCTGAATTTTTCTATTTGATTTAAAGCATGAATTATCGGAAATACAATTTTCATTAATTTTATTATGAAGAAAAAGTAACCATGCAAAAGTGATGACGTATGCAAATTTTAAGCTGGGTGTTTTATCTTTTAAGAGATTTCTTATCTAAGTTACTTTTAGAGTTACAAATTTTCAATTTTTCAATTTAATCTGAATTATTTTTTATAAACTGATTCTGAAGGTGCAGCAATATAAACAGTTCAAGATAGAAAAAAAAATCTATGCATTTTAGAAGACTGTAGTTGAAATACAGAAAAATATTTTTTCAGTTTGTATGCGCAATTAAAAAGGATATTTTTACTTGCGTTTGCATGTTCAATTCTTTTTCAATTTCGTTATTCTTTCAATTTCGCAATATAGAATATGTTTCAGAATTATTGGAAACTCCCATTTTCCAATAACTGCAAAGAACTGTAACATGTTACAGGGCATACGAGGTGTTGCATGTTTTAGAAGGGGGCGGGGGGGGGGGGGGGCATGGGATAACAACTTATTGGTAATTGAAAAATTGAATCTATAAAGAGAAAAGTAGAATGCTCGGCAGCTCTGTATGTACGAATGTGTGTATTTAAACTAATTATGATATACCCATTCAAATTAAATTATCTAACATTCTCAGATTATCAGTTCTTTGGAAAATTTAATGCTTGGGATAATATTTTCAGGCAAAGAGGGGCCAGTATTTCTTAGCACAAAACAATCAAAAATAGATTATTTAAGGCAAATAAACTGATGTTTAGTATTATGTGCCAAGATGCTGTCATTCAATCGAACTTTACTCTTTAAGATTAGCACTTCAATTTAAATACAAAACGATAAATTTTTATTTCAGATTTCGTGCTAAATCGACCATGATTATGATCCTGCAATGAAAGTTATGAATTAATCTAAACTCAGGTGGCAAAACTATGTTCTGTAGTAATGTTTAGTTTAAATCCAATAAAACGTGTTTTAATGAGCTCAAATTAATTTTTTGTTGTCTGATTGTAGTTTTTTTTAAAAATATGAGGTATGTATATATTTTAATTATTTTCAAACTTTTATAATATATTTTAATTGTTTTCGTGTTGCTATACAGCATATTTATTATGTAAGTTTTTATTTTTTTCGTTCAGAAACACATTTTGTCAAGATGAGACTAAAATATGTTTCATCTGCAGATTTTACTTCTGCAGGGGTGTTTATAGAAAATATACTCTTAAAATATAAATAAAGTATTCAATAAGTTTAGACATTGAGGCGTTTGAATCAAATTTGTACACCAGACAGTTTTCTTAACCCTCCCCCCCCCCTCCCCCATTAAAAATTATATATGTTCTTCTGTTATGTTTTTATACTAAAAATTTGGATTCACTAACATGTACTTATTGGAATAAGACTGGATGGACAAAAAAAATGGTTATTTTTAATTAGCCATAGAACCATTAATAATAATGAGCCCGTAAAAAAAATATCTGGCTGCTTGGAAAGTAATCAGTGATTTTCCAGTTAGAAGGAAACTCCGTAGGTATCATTGCAGTAAGCCTGAAATTTATCAGGCTTATTGGGGAAACAACTGGTCAGTTTCCAATTATCGCCGAAGCTGCACAGGCTCTTTGCCATAAACTTGAAAACTATAAAACTCATTGGGAAATGGAAAATGTTTTTCCCATTGGTCTATCTCTTTGCAGGCAACCTAGGCTCTTTGAAAAATAACCGGATTTCTCAATTGGCTTTCGACATATATAAATGATAGAAAATAATTTACTGTGGAATTTACTTACAGAAAAGTGGGGTGTTGCTATAATAAATTTTAAAAATATATAGTTTGCCGCATATTCAAATTATTCATTTTTCTACCGTTTCGGTACAGGCTTTTAAGATGCATAATTAAAACGCTTTAAAGCTTATTTCCACACAATACTTAGTTCTATCTTAAACAATGTTCTTTGCGCTCTGAACAAAATCTAAAGATGGCAAAATTTCAGCATTTATGATAACTATCATTTCCTCCAAGATCGTGGCACCTCTCCGCTCTGTTAACTGACAAAAATAATTTAGTTAAAAAAATTATGATTACTCAATTGCAAAAAAAAAAAAAACAAAAAAACAAACAATGGTATGGCTTTAATGAAATTTTACATTTTGTACAAGATTTTAATTCATTTCTCGTGATTTGTTTTGTTTTATTCTAAATACGCGATTAAAGTATAGCTTAATTGGATATACAGTAGAACCTCGATTATCCGAAGTAATTGGGAATGACCATCGTTCGGAAAATCGAAATTTTCGAATAATCGAGAATACTTAAATTTTAAGATTAAGGAGAAATATACGCGATATTGCTTATTATGGTAACAAGTTTTTTACATATTTTACAAGGATCTGAAACAATATTTTGCTTCTCGCAGTTTCGATTGCCTTTGATTTGAAGCTCTATCACTAAGTTTTTTTAACTATCAGTTTACCAGTATCATAGTCTTTCTGCTGCTTCAGCCATGCCAAACGTTTGGCAAAACATTCAAAAACTTCAGAAGTTGTTCGTTCCATTCCACATCTTACGGAAACTCAACTTAAATTCAAAGGAATTTTAAGAAAAGGAATCAAAAATATATGCACTCGTGGTTCGGGAAGGACCGCTTGCACACAAGAAATGTGATAAAGGAATATGATAGTACCACAATAAAATGTTTCAAAATAGATTTTGTATACAGGAAATATGATGGTTAAAAAAAAAAAAGCTTTAAAATTGGATTTCTGTTAAGAGTTTCGGATAAAAGAGTTTTTACTGTACTTTTTAAACTGAAGAATCCGCCATAATCTGACTACTCAATAGTATTTGGAAAAATGGCTGTTACTACAAAAGAAAATGAGTCCTGGACAGACATTAGTATTTGAACTTTGTAATAATGTAATATTGAATTAAGTTAAAGACATTCACATTTGGTTGTGTGATTGGATGAAAGCATTCTCATGACACTCTTAACCCTTCCAACAAAGATCTTTTATATCATTAAATTCGGGACATCTGCTTAATTAACTATTTCCATCATTTAAGTAGAATAATCCTTTGTTTGATGCAACGACGAATATTGCAGCTATTATTTTGATTTGACCGCCCCCCTTTTCTGAAATTGTGAAAAGCGATTCCAGACACGCATGTTCCTAATGAGCCAACAGATAAATAGAATTTATCTGTTTGTGTGTGAAAATTTTGTTATCCAGTAGACTGAGAATAGATAATTTATTAAACGCGATCAGAGAAAATTTTGTAGTAATATTTCAGCTTAATTTATTTCATTTAAATATTTGAATACATGGAAAAGTCTCAATGAAAACTGTAGCAATCGCTATAAGTTAATTTTAACTAGTTATTTAATAACCTTATAAATTTGATATTAATAATTTTTCAACAAATTCAAATTGTATCCATTTATTTCTAAAAAGAAATATATTTTTTAAAAAATGTTTATTTTACACACGTTTGTTTGTTGGACTACATTTTCTTATTGGGAAAATTCAATTGTGTTTTCGAGACACGATTTATGCAAAACTTTAATTCCTCCCCATTTGTTAGTATTTAAAAAAAAAAAACAGTTGAATTAAAGCTTATACTTTAGATGTATTTTTTAAAGTGGGGAATATAATCCTTAAACGGACTACCTGATAATTTTTCAATTTATGGCTTTTACAATAAAAGAAAAGAGCTAGACAGTCTGTAATATTTCCACTTTATAATAATATAATACTGAATTAGGATAAAGGCTTTCACATTTGTTTGTGTGATTGAATGAAAGCATTATCATGACACACTTAACCCTTCCAACAAAGAGATCTTTATATCATTAAATTCGGGACATCTGCATAATTAACAATCTACATCATTTCAGTAGAATAATCCTTTGTTTGATGCAACGACGAATATTGTAGCTATTGTTTTGTTTTGACCCCCCCCCCCTTTCTGGATTTGTGAAAAGCAATATAAGGAATGCCATGCACGTAGGTTCCTAATGAACCGACGATAAATAGAATTTATCTGTTTGAGTGTGAAAATTTTGTTATCCAGTAGACTGATAATTTAATAAACGGGATTGGGGAAAATTTTGAAATCTATTTCCGCTTTATGTATTTATTTCACTTAAATGTTTGAATAGAAGAAAAAGTCTGAATGAAAATTGTAGCAATTTCTATAAGTTATTTTTAACTAGTTATTTTATAACCTAGAAATTTGGGGAATAATGTTTTTACAACAAATTTAAATAATATCAACTCATATCTAAAACTAAAATCTGTATAAAGAAAAAAATGTCCACTTTGCAAACGTTTTTTGTTTCATTTACATTGTCTTAATGAGAATATTCTATTACGTTTGCGAGACACGTTTTGTACAAAATTTTAATTAATACCTCCCCATTTCTTAGTATTTTAAAAAGCAACCAATTGAATTAAAGCTTATACTTTAGATGCATTTTTGAAAGTGAGGAATATAATCCTTAATCGGATTACCCATAAATTTTTGGAATTATGGCTGTTATAATAAAAGAAAATAACAGTTGTACAGTCTATAAAATTTCTACTTTTTAATAATATAATACTAAATTATTATAAAGGCAATCATAGTTTTTTGCGTGGTTGAATGAAAGTATGGTATTATCATGACAATCTCAATCCTTACAACAAAGATATATATATCATGAAATTTGAAACATCTGCATAATTAACAATTTCCATCATTTAAGTAGAACAATCCTTTGTTTGATGCAACGACGAATATTGTAGCTATTGTTTTGTTTTGTATTGGATTTGAAAAAAGCGATATAATGAATCCCGGACACGTATGTTCCCAATGCATCAACAGATAAATACAATAATCTGTTTGGGTGTGAAAACTTTGTTATCCAGTAGAATGAGAATAGATAATTTATTAAACGGAATTGGGAGAGATTTTGTAACCCATTTCCGCTTTAGGGATTTATTTAATTTAAATGTTTCAATAGAAGGACAGGCCTGAATGAAAAGTGTAGCAATCGCTATAAGTTAATTTTAACTAGTTATTTTATGACCTATAAATTTGGTGAATAATGTTTTTACAACAAATTCAATTAGGGGAAAGTAGGGGAATGTCGCTCACTTAAGGGAAAACATGAATAACTAGTCAAATTTAGACAAAAAAATCAATATTTTACTAACGAAGTATAACTCCAAAGCATAAGGAACAGTTTGCAATCAACTAATTTGCATAAAAGTTTTAGGGTTTTTTTATCGTTTTATTTAAACAACCAACCATTGAGTGGTAATGCCCGACATGTTAGGGCAATTGCGCTCAGAGTTTGAACAGCATTTAAGTAAGACAAAAGTCACATGAGTAGTTGTGTGGGCTGTTCACACCACTGCATACTTTTTGCGACCACTTTACACATATTGTGCACACACATATTGTGTTACACATATAGTGGGCTACTTTTTTTATATTTAGGTTTTTTGATTTTCACCATTTTTTTTTAATCGTAAAATTCTCCCCGTTTAATGACATATTAAGGCGAAAACAGGGGAATTTTACCATTTCAAAAAATTGGTGTCAATCAACAAATTTGAATTTTAAAAAAGTTGCCCACTGGTCTTCTTCTGGAATTCCACGCGAGCGCCATTACCCGTTATCGCCATGTTGGGTTTTAATGCATTATAATTGGCGTAACAACGCACTACAAAAATAAATAAAAGCATGAAAGTACAGCTAAATGTATATATTTTGTAGGCATAATGAGTAAATTAATATTTGAAAATAAGAGCGTACACTTACCTTCAAGTTAGATGTTGTAGAATTTTATAATAAAAAAACTTCAAACTAATAACGTGAGCACAAAAAAATAATTTCCTTCCGACGGTCACCATATCCTTACGGGGAACTTAGGATGAAGTTCGCTAAGTGCTGGTACCGATCGCATGTTTTCAATTATATTCTGTTTAGAGATGTTTGGTGAGCGGGATTGCCCTTCTGAGCGTCCTTACCCTACTTTCCCCTAATATCTACTCATATCTAAAACTAGAATCTGCATAAAGAAAAAGATATTCACTTTGCGTACGTTTTTTTGTTTCGTTTACAATTTCTTATTGAGAATGTTCTATTACGTTTACGAGACACGTTTTGTACATAATTTCGTGATATATTTGTATTTTTAAAAGTACCTAATTGAATTAAAGATTAATTTGATATACTTTTTAAATTAAAGAATAATCCACAATCAGACTAACCAATAGTTTTTGGAAAAATGGCTGCTGCTATAAAAGAAAATAAGAACCGGACAATCATTAATGTTTAAACTTTGTAATTATGTAATATTGAATCAGGATAAACACATGCGTATTTGTTTACGTGTATGAATGAATATATTATCATGACAATCTCAACCCCTACGACAAAGAGGTCTTTATATCATTAAATTCGGGACATCTGCATAATTAACAATTTCCATCATTTAAGTAGAATAATCCTTTGTTTGATGCGACGACGAATATTGTAGCTATTGTTTTGTTTTGAACCCCCCTTTCAGGATTTGTGAAAAGTGACATAATGAATCCCAGACACGCAGGTTTCTATGAACCGAAAGATAAACAAAATTTATCTGTTAGGGTGTGAAAATTTTGTTATTCAGGAGACTGAGAATAGATAATTTATTAAACGGGATTGGAGAAAGTTTTGTAATCCATTTCTGCTTTATGTATTTATTTCATTTAAATGTTTGAATAGAAGGAAAAGTCTAGATTAGATAGTTAGCAAACGCTGTAAGTTAATTTTGACTAGTTATTTTTCAACCTATAAATTTGGGGAATAATGTTTTAACATCAAATTCAAATAATATCTACTTCTATCTAAAACTAAAATGTGTATAAAGAAAAAAATGCACATTTAAGCACACATTCGTTGTTTCGTTTACATTGTCTTATTGAGAATACTCCATTGCGTTTGAGATAGAAGTTTTGTACAAAATGTTTATTTATTTCTCGTGATATGTGCGTATTTCTAAAAGTACCTGATTGCATTAAAGCTTAATTTGATACATTTTTTTAATTAAAGAATAATCCATAATCAGAATACCTAGTGGTTTTTGTAAAAATGGTTGCTGCTACAAAAGAAAATATGAACTGGACAGTCATTAATATTTCCACTTTGTAATAATGTAGTATTAAATTAGGATAAAGATATTCGTATTTGTTTGCGTGTATGAATGACTATAATATCATGACAATTTCAACCCCTACAACAAAGAGATCTTTATATCATTAAATTAGGGACATCTGCATCATTAACAATTTTCATCATTTAAGTAGAATAATCCTTTGTTTGTTGCAACGACGAATATTGTAGCTATTTTTTGTTTTGATCCCCCCCCCCCTTTCTGGATTTGTGAAAAGCGACATAATGAACCCCAGACACGTATGTTCCTAATGAACCAACGGTGTGAAAATTATGTTATCCAGTAGTCTGAGAATAGATAATTTATTAAACTGGATTGGGGGGAAGTTTAATATTTCGCCTTATGTATTCATTTTAGTTAAATGTTTAAATAAATGAGAAAATCTGAATGAGAATTATAACTACAGTTTTGACATAATTTAAACTAGTTATTTGATAGCATATACAATTTAGGAATAATGTTTTTCGAACAAATTCAAATAATATCTACTCATATCTAAAACTGAAATCTGTATAGCGAAAGAGATGTTAACTTTGCACACGTTTGTTTCGTTTACATTGTCTTATTGAGAATATTCCATTACGTTTGCGAGACAAATTTCGTATAAAATTTTTTTTTATTCCTCGTGATATGTGTGGATTTTTAAAAGTACTTTATTGAACTAAAGCTTAATTTGATATATTTTTTTTAATTAAAGAATAAATCCATAATTAGACTACCCAAAAGATTTTGGAAAAATGGCTGATGCTACAACAGAAAATAAGAACTGGACAGTCATTAATATTCTCACTTTGTAATAATGTAATATTGAATTAGGATAAAGACATTCATATTTGTTTCCGTAGTTGAATGAAAGTATAGTAGGGGAGATCGGGGGGAATGGCGACACCTTAAGGGAATTTAAATTTTTTCACCTCAAAAAAATGTTTATTTTTTTTATAGTAAAAATTATAAAGCTGAATCATTATCTTTAGTATCTGTATAAATTTAACCGTAATCATAACTATAAAGTAAGCACGCATAAAAAAATTTTTCTTTCAACCTCTGTACAGTGGCGGAATTACCCAGAATACTGGGATAATTCCGCCTCTGTATTAGGTTAATGACGCTACACTTTAATGACCAAGTAAATACATAAAATGTATAGTAGGAAACACACAACCAACTGAAAATATTTAGAAAGCAATAATTTAGCAAAATAATGAATAATTACAATGTTCCTTAAGCTAGATTTGTTAATGTGCTAATCTTACAATTTAACTGAAATTGGAAAAGTCACCCTTTGTCATGGTGGTGGCGTTACCCCTAGAGGGCAATATAGCGGAAATCCCCCTGCAAAGCCGAAAGAAGAACCGAACTTGTTCAACAAATTACATCAAAATGTCGGCGAATGCATGTAAATTACGGGTAATATTATCTTAAGTATCTAATGTTACATTAAAAGGTGCTTACATCTACTTATTTGAAGGTCCAAAATAAGAAGCAACGAGATGAAAACTAAATTTTTCACTAGAACAAACAACGACGTACAACAAAATCACTCTCACTCTAGGCACTGTTTCGATTGTTGGCCGCTATAGTGCAGGCGCATTCAATATCTCAAACTACTGTTAGTTTTTAAAATAGGCGGAGTAGCAGCGTAATCCCGAGTGGCGCCATTCCCCTGGTCTCCCCTATTATCATGAAAATATTACAACAACCCTTACAGCAAAGAGATATTTATATCATTAAATTTGGGACATCTGCATAATTAACAATTTCCGTCATTTTAGAAGAATAATCCTTTGTTTGATGCAATGACGAATATTGTGGCTATTGTTTTGTTTTGATCCCCCCTTTCTGGAAGTGTGAAAAGCGACAGTACGAATCCCAAACACGTAGGTTCCTAATGTACCGAAAGATAAATATAATTTATCTGTTTGGGTGAGAAATTTTTGTTATCCAGTAGACTGAGAATAGATAATTTATAAAACAAGACTGGGGAAAATTTTGGAATCCATTTCCGCTTTATGTATTTATGTCACTTAAATGTTTGAATAGAAGAAAATGTCTGAATGAAAATTGTAACAATTGCTATAAGTTATTTTATAACCTATAAATTTGTGGAATAATGTTTTTACAACAAATTCAAATAATATGAATTCATATCTAAAACTAAAATCTGTATAAAGAATAAAATGTTCACTTTAGAAACGTTTTTTGTCTCGTTTACATTGTCTTATTGAAAAGGCTCCATTACGTTTGTGAGATACGTTTTCTAGAAAATTTTTATATATTTCTCGTGATATGTTTGTATTTTTAAAAGTATCTGATTGCACTAAAGCTTAATTTTATATACCTTTTAAATTGGGGTATATCCGTATTGGGCTACTTAATAATTTTTGGCAATATGACTGTTGATACAAAAAAACAAAAACAAAACAGAGCGGTACAGTCGCTAATATTTCTATTTCATAATAACATAATACTAAATTAGGATTCATATTTCTTAGCATGACTGAATGCAAGTATTATTATAATAATCTCAACACTTACAATGAAAGTATCTTTATATTATTAAATTCGGGTCGTCCGAATAATTAATAATTCCCACCATTTAAGTAGAATAATCCTTTGTTTGATGCAACGACGGCTATTGTATCTAATTTTTCTTATCCCCTCCCCCCTTTCTATATTTGTGAAAAGCGATATAATGAATCCCAGACACGTATTTTCCTAATGAACGAACAGATAAATAGAATTTATTTGTTTGGGTGTAAAAAATTTGTTATCCAGTAGGCTAAAATAGATAATTTACTAAACGGGATTGAGGAAAATTATGTAACACATTTCGGCTTTATGTATTCACTTTAATTGTTTGAATAGGTGGGAAAGTCTGAATGAAAATTATAGCTACCGCTGTAAGATAATTTAAACTAGTTATAAAATATTGGAATAATGCTTTTTCAACAAATTTACATAATATATACTCCTCGAGAGAGAGAAATCTGTATACAGGGTTAGCACAAATGACTGACCGGACTTTAAATAGTTATTTTCAAAACTTTACACATATTATAACAAGTGATATATGAAAGTAAAGAAGAACATTCGAATTTTTTTTCAGTTACAAATGTTCGATGTGTGAACCTTTCGTAGCACAACTAAACACCTGATCTGTAATCAAGTCATTCCACACATTCGGCAGTTTTGCACAGTCAACGACTCTAAATGCAGAACAGCTGCATTCAAAACTTTAAATAATGCAGCACTGATGCATCATGAACTTGTTATGGTTAGTTGTTTTTATCTTGCTATTAAGATTTTGGATTCACAAGGACATTTAGATTTAAATGCATAAATCCCATGTTTGTAATTATATTAATGTGTACAGAGGAACGGGGAGTCTTTCTTAACCCCTTCGGGACGAGCGTCTTTTACAGAATTTTTAATCTCTAATCACCGGTTTTTTAAAACAGAAATTTTTGCTTAATTGAATCGGAAAAATGATCGGATTAAATAAGGCAAAATTTACAATAAAAATTTACTGGTGAGAATAATCCCTGATTATGAGCACCTTAGGCGGCACGAATACCGGTCGCTCGTCCCCAAGGGGTTAATGATCGCAGTATATTACGGTTTAAAAATTCAAATTGCTTATTGGCAATTGGCACCACTTTTTGAAAAAGAATTATTCACCTTTTTAATGACAGGTAAAATGATACCATAATAAAGCCAATTACACTATTTTATAAAACTGGTGGGAATCAAACAAACTAATAAAAGACACAGACAGTGAATATCACGGTAGCGAGAATTAAGGGGTTAAGCATCGGCATCTGCGGCCATGGAGTGTAAAATTAAACCGTCGATTACACATATTCTTGTATTGATAGACGCTGAAATTTTCTTGTTTTTATTTATTTCTCCATAAATTAACATATAATTCTGAAATTAAAATTAAAGTACAATTCTTTAAACTACATTTCCGTGAAATCATACAAAGTTCAGGGCATGTGCGTAGTTTTTTCATTTCTAGACAGAATGTCTAATTTGTCCATTTTCTCTAAAATCTCTAAAGAATGTTCAATCGAAACCGGTAATTCTCAATTGTAAGCATTTTTTCATTCCACGTAATTTGTTTGTATTTTTAAAAGTACCCGATTCAATTAAATCTTAATTAGATATATACATTTTAAATTGAGGAATAATTCATAATTGGACTAACCAATATTTTCTTCGAAGCTTGCTTGTAAAAAAAAAAGAGCTGGACATTTATTAATATTTCCACTTTATAATAATATAATACTGAATTAAAATAAATTCATTGATATTTCTTTACGTGGTTGAATGAAAGTATTATCATAAAAATCTCAACCTTTACAACAAAGAGATCATAATATCATTAATTTCTGGACATCTGGATAATTAACAAATTCCATCAAATTTAAATAGAATAATCCTTTGTTTGATGCAACGACGACAATTGTATCAGTTGTTTTTTGTTGACCCCCCTTTTTTGATTTTTCAAAAACGATATAATGAATACCAGACACGTATATGTTACTAATAAACCAACAGATAAATAGAATTTATCTGTTTGGGTGTGAAAAATGTGTTATCCAGTAGACTGAGAATAGATAACTTATTAATAATCACAATTTGTAGTGTACCATGCGTAATATCGTATTATAGTTAAAAGTTTAATCGCTTCTTTTGTAAAATGTTTTTTTTTTTTCGTTTTGTGAAAAACTTGTTCCAAGTTTAAGATATCATTCATTTTTAAATATTTTCCTAATTAATATATTTACAAAATTATTAGAAAGTGGCATACTGAATTATATAAATATCGAAAAAATATCTGTTGAGACGGCTTATAAGCGAGCATTTGTTATGAAACACATAAGTCGGATGTATGTGTTCAATAAACGAACAAACAAACATCTGCATATTTTTCCTTCACAGTTGTTTGAAAAGTGCAGTGACCTGTCTTTGGTATAAGTTAAAAGAAACCTTTGATATTACTAGAATGTCATTCTTAATTTTATTGTTGCTTTTGTTACTATTGCTTTTTTTGCTGCTGTTGTGGTTGCTTTCGTCTTCGTCGTTTGCGTTCTCGTCATTATGCAAGATCTATTTCTTCATGTTCAAGTAAAAATCTCCTTTTGGGGAACGATTCCATAATTAAGAAGGAAAATACTAAAAAATATGCTTTTAATACAACAAATAAGAAGTTAAAATAAGCAGATTAAAGTAAAGCTAAAGAAGCAGCCTTCGTAGTAAAATAAGCAGAAGTTAAGTGTTTTATATATTTTTTTTAACCTAATTTCATAATTAGACATTAAAAATCGATTTTGGTACATTGCAAATTACTGAGTTGCTGCGTACAAACCTGTAAATTAAAGCTAATTTACAATACTTCAGCCAGAAAACAATATTTGAAAAAGGAATATGCACTCCTAGTAATATATACTATTGTTGTAACCAGGGAAAGAAACGTAATTTCATATATAATTTTTTTAAAGCAAGATTTCGTAGAAAATAGCCCAAGTGTATCTGATATAAATCAATTTTGCACCTGAAATTGTTATTAAAGTTTAAATATATGCAACCTCTGATGTATACGTTAACCCTTTCAGGGGCAAGGTACTTGTATTCATAAAATGCTGAAATAATTTACAGTCGGACCTCTATTTAACGAACCTCTATTTTGCGAATTTCTCTATTTTACGAAGTTTTCCTTGGAACTAAGTACATTTTGCGAATTTCTTCGTAAAATAACCTCCAAATAGCGAAGTGCATTCTCTATTTAACGAACTTTTTCTTGTGATCTAAATTTTTTTTCTCCCCATTTCTCAAAATATTTCTGGACATTTCAAACTTATTCTTTCTTTAAACACATTTTATGATGTTCAATGGCCTTGAACTGGTTTTATCAGGCGTCTTCTTTGTCAGCAGTGAGAATTCGGTAAGTACGGAGGACGAAGACGATAATCCCTTAGAGTAACTTAAAAAAATGTGGATACAGATGAGAATAAAAGACGAAATTAACCATGATGTGCTGATTGATCATTGTATTTCACTTAATTCTGAAACTGAGACCTCGGAAACACTATCCGAATTGGATATTTTCGACATTATGAAAACAAAAAACAATACAGCAATGAATTGCGATGAAGAAGAATATGATGATGATGGAAATGATCATTATGCAGGAATTAACAGAACTTCGTATGATGAAATGCTAAAATCATTCGAAACAGTCCGACGCGGATTATAGTTAGAAGAAAATACGCATGAAGGGGTCTTTGGTGCATTGAAAGATGCGAAACGTATTATGAGAGAAAGCACTTTTTTAAATAAAAATACTCAGGCAAAATTAACAGAATTTTTCAGAAATTAAATTTAAGGACGCATATGTTAATGTAGGGTTAAAATTATTTGTTATAATAATAATAAACACGTTAATGTCATTAAAATTCGTTAATTTTAATGTAAAACTACTTACTTTAAACAGAAAATACAGTGTATTCCCGGACAATGTTTTGTTTTCATTGCAGATTTCAAAGATTTAAACACATAGAAAAAATGAATTGATGATGGATATTGGTGGGTAAAATAAATAAAACAAATCGATATAATCTATTTAAAAAAATGTGATTAATTACTTTTAGTGTAAACTTTTACTGTGTACTTTTAGTGTACTAAAATATTTAGTGTTTATGAATTCAAAAACTGTTTTATGTAGTTTAAAGTATTTTAAAAGGTGAATCTCTATTTAACGAATTTTCCATATAACGAACTTTTTTCTGGGATTTAGCGACTTCGTTAAATAGAGGTTCGACTGTATTGACACCAGTATTTACAAGAGAATTTATTTGTAAACAAGTAAAAACATATTTTCTCATACTTAATAAAGGTGAAATTTTCATTATAAAATTCCGGTTCCAATGTGGCAATTATGTGATGCCGTGACGTCATCACCGTCCTTTAAGGTGTTAAATCATGCTACACGAAATATCTTATTGTATGTTCAGATGGCCCCTTCTGTGCATTTTTGTATTTGATTTTAAAGCATGAATTATCGGAAATACGATTTTCATTACTTTTATGATGAAGAAAAAGGAACCATGCAAATGTGATGATGTATCCTAATTTTAAGCTAGGTGTTTTATCTTGCAAGAGATTTCTTATCCAAGTTACATTTAGAGTTACACATTTTCAATTAATATGAAACATTTTTGATTTTTTAATTTAATCTGAATTATATTAATACATGGAAATTATTCTAGAGAGAAACATTCGCCTTGCATACAATATTTCAAATGAAAATCAAATTTCAAAGTAATTGCTTAAAAGGCGCAAAGGCCAACATAGTGAAAAAGATTCCAAGCCGGGAATCGAACCCGGGCCATCAGTATAGCGCACTGACGTTCTACCGACTAAACCACTTGGAACGATACCTAGCTCGGAAAATTTCTCACTATTATATGTTGGCAAGGCTACAAACGCAGCACAAGATGAAATATTTATAGTGAGTCACCGATCTGGGACAAACACGAAACATAATTAAATCCAGCATCGATAGAAATTATATTAATACATGGAAAAATGGCCTTTTAAGCAATTACTTTGAAATTTGAAATTTGATTTTCATTTGAAATATTAATCTGAATTATTGTTCATAAAATGATTCTGAAGGTGCAGCAATATAAAAAGTTCAAGATAAAAAAAAAATTATGCATTTTATAGGACTGTAATTGAAATACAGAAAACTTTTTTAGTTTGTGTATGCAATTATAAAGGACATTTTTACTTGCATTTTCCTGAAATATCTAAATATTTAAATTTCGCAATATAGAATAGGTTTGGAAACTCCCTTTTTCCAATAACTGCAAGGAACTGTTACAGGGCATACGAGGTGTCACATGTTTTAGAAAGGCGGGAGGGTGCATGGCATAACAACTTAATGGAAATCGAAAAATCGAATCTATAAAGAGAAAAGTAGAATGATCGGCAGCTCTGTATGTACGAATCTGTGTATTTAAACTAATTCTGATATACCTGACATTCAAATTAAACTATCTAACATTCACGGATTATCAGTTCTTTGGAAATTTTAATGCTTGGGATAATATTTTCAGGTAAAGAGGGGCCAAGTATTTCTTAAAACAAAAACATTCAAAAACAGATTATTTAAGGAGAATAAACTAATGTTTAGTATTATATGCCAAGATTTTGTCATTCAATCGAACATTACTCTTTAACATTAGCACTTCAATTTAAATACAAAACGATAAAATTTTATTTCAGATTTCGTGCTAATTAGACGATGATTAATTCATAGCTTTCATTGCAGGATCATGAACTCACTGACTTCACGAAACTACATTATGTAGTAACGTTTAGTTTAAATCGAATGAAACGTGTTTTAAGGAGCTCAAAATACATATTTTTTTAATTTTTTGTTGTTTGCTTGTCGTTTATTTAAAGTATGAAGTATGTATATAGTATATCTTTTGTATATTTTCAAACTGTTTCAGTATATTTTAATCATTTTCATGTTGCTATACAGTACATTTATTATGCAAGATTTAATTTTTTTTTCTTTAACCCATTCGCGACGGGAACCTTTTACGAAATGTTTATTACTTTGCTACCGGTTTTACAAAACAGAAGTTTGTGCCTATTCAAATCGGGAAAATGCTCGGATTAAATAAGGCAAATTTTACAGTAAAAGTTTACTGGTGAGGATAAACGAGGATCCTTAGGCCTATTTCCGGCACGTATACGTGTCGCTCGTCGCCAAGGGGTTAAGAAACCCGCTTTCTCAATGTAATTCTGACTAGATGATACAAAAATCTGTCTCATCAGCAGGTCTTGGTAATTCTGCAGGGGTTTTTAGAGAAAATATACTCTTAAAATATAAATAAAGCATTCAATAAGCTTAGACAATGAGGAGTTTGAACCAAATTTGTAAACCAGACAGTTTTCTTAACCCTCCCCACTCGCTCATTTCTAAAAATATAAGTTCTTCTGTTATTTTTTATACTAAAATTTTAGATTAACTATCTTGGACCTATTGGGAAATGACTGGATGGTAAAAAAAGGGTTATTTTTTAACTAGACAAAAAAAGCATAAATAATGAGCCTGAAAAAAAAAAAAAAATCCAGCTGCTTGGCAAATAATCGGTCATTTTCCAATTAGCCTAAAGCTGCATAGCCTCACTGCAATTAGGGTTAAATGTATCAGACTTAATAGGAAACAACTTTCACTTTCCAACTAGGCCGAAGATGTTGAGGCTCTTCCATAAACTAGAAAACAATAAAGCTGATAGGAAAATTGCAGATGCCTTACCGATTAGTCGGGCTCTTTGCAAGCAGCCTATGCTCTTTGAAAAAACATAAGTAAAAATCCCTGCCGGCTCGGCCTACAGGCACAGGTAGATTTCGAAGATAAGTAATAATTTCACCAACAAAAACTTAATCAAGATTAGAGATAAACCCAGTTTATCAATTGTATATGGCCGCTTTTGAAGAGTTTTTAATTTCATTATAATACTGAATTACGATAGACATTCATATTTGTTTGCATAGTTGAATGAAAGTATTATCTTAAAAATCTCAACCCTTACAACAAAGAGATCTTTATATCATTAAATTCGGGACATCTGCTTAAATAACAATTTCCATCATTTTAGTAGAATAATCCTTTGTTTGATCCTAATGAAGCAACAGATAAATAGAATTTATTTGTTTGGGTGCGAGAAATTTGTTTACCAGTAGACTGAGAATAGATAATTTTATTAAACAGGATTGGGAGAAATTTTGTAATATATTTCGACTTATGTACTCATTTTAATTGTTTGAATAGATGGAAAAGTCTGAATGAAAATTATAGCAATTTCTATTAGGTAGGGGAGACCGGGGGAATGCCGCCAACCCGGGTTATGCCGCCACCCCACCTAGTTTAAAAACTAAGGGCAGTTTGAGATAGTGAATGTGTCTGCACTATAGCGGCCAACAATATAAACAGTGCCTAAAGTAAGAGTGACTTTGCTGTACGTCGTTCGTTTGTTTTAGTGAAAAATGTAGTTTTCATCTAGTTGCTTATTATTTTGGAGCTTCAAATGAGTAGAGATAAGCATCTTTTATTGTAACATTAGGTATTTAAGATAATATGACCCGTAATCTACATGCATTCGCCGACATTTTGATGCAATGTGTTGAACAAGTTCGGTTCTTCTTTCGGCTTTGCTTGGGGATTTCCGCCATATTGTCCTCTAGGGGTAATGCCGCCTCCATGCAAATCGGGTGATAAATGGCCTCATTTTAATGTAGTGGAGCCGATTCAGCAGAGTGACTTTTGCAACATGAAGTAAATTGTAAGCTTAATCATTATTCTGCTCAATTACATTGCTTTCTAACTATTTTCAGTAGGTTATGTGTTTCTTAGTATCCATTTGATGCATGTACTACGTCATTAAAGAGTGGCGGCATTACCCCGGTACAGTGGCGGAATTACCCCAGTGTCCTGGGTAATCCCGCCACTGTTCAGAGGTTTAAAAAATATTTTTTTATGTATGCTTACTTTACAGTTATGATTACGGTTAAATTTATACAGATACTAAAGATAATGATTCAGCTTTAGAATTTTTACTATTAAAAAATAAACATTTTCTCGAGGTGAAAAAAATTAAATTCCCTTAAGGTGTCGCCATTCCCCCGGTCTCCCCTAATATAAACTACTTACTTAATAATCTATAAACTTTGGGAATAATGTTTTACAACAAATTCACATAATACCTATTGGAGACCGGGAGAATGGCGACACCTTAAGGGAATTTAAATTTTTTCACCTCAAAAAATGTTTATTTTTTAATAGTAAAAATTTTAAAGCTGTATCACGATCTTTAGTATCTGTATAAATTTAACCGTAAACATAACTGTAAAGTAAGTACACACAAAAAAAAATTCTTTCAACCTCTGTACAGTGGCGGTATTACCGAGGATACTGGGGTAATTCCGCCACTGTATCGGGGTAATGACGCAACTCTTTAATGACCTAGTAAATACGTAAAATGGATATTAGAACACACATAACCTACTGAAAATATTTAAAAAGCAATAATTTAGCAGAATAATGAATAATTTCAATGTTCCTTAAGCTAGATTTGTTAATGTGCTAAGCTTACAATTTAACTGAAATTAGAAAAGTCACCCTTTTTCATGGTGGTGGCGTTACCCCGAGAGTACAATAGGGGAAAGTAGGGGAATGGCGCTCAGAAGGGTAATCCCGCTCACCCAATATCTCTAAACAGAATAGAATTGAAAATGTGCGAAAGCTATCGGAACCTAGCGAGCATCATTTTTTAGTTCCAAGTAAGGATTTAGTGCCCGTCGGGAAGAAAGTATTTTTGTATCCTCAAGTTATTAGTTTGAAGTTATTTTATTATGAAATTCTACAACATGTAACTTGAAGGTAAGTGTACACTCTTATTTTCAAATATTAATTTCTCATTATGTCTTCAAAATATATACATTTATCCGTACTTTCATGCTTTTATTTATTTTTGTAGTACGTTGTTACGCCAATTATAATGCACTAAAACCCAACATGGCGATGTCGGGTAATGGCGCTCGCGTGGAATTCCAGAAGAAGTGTTGCCAATGGGCAACTTTTTTTAAATTCAAATTTGTTGATTGACACCCCTTTTTTGAAATGGTAAAATTTCCTTGTTTTCGCCCTTATTAATATGTCATTAAACAAGGAGAATTTCACGATTTCAAAAAAATGGTGAAAATAAAAAAAAACTAAATATAAAAAAAGTAGCAGATTATATGTCTAACACAATATGTGTGCCCAATATGTGTAAAGTGGTTGCAAAAAGTCTGCAGGGGTGTGAACAGCAAACAACTACATATGTGACTTTTGTCTTACTTAAACGTTGTATTCAAACTCTGAGCGCAATGACCCTATCATGTCGGGCATTACCGCTTAATCGATGGTCATTTAAATAAAACGATAAAAAAAATTCCTAAAACTTTTATGAAAATTAGTTGATTGCAAACTGTTCCTTATGCTTTGGAGCGATACTTCGTTAATAAAATATTGATTTTTTTGTCCAAATTTGACTAGCTATTCATGTTTTCCCTTAAGTGAGCGCCATTCCCTTACTTTCCCCTATAGCGGAAATCCCCCAACAAAGCCGAAAGAAGAACTGAACTTGTTCAATAAATTGCATCAAAATGTCGGCGAATGCATATAGATTACGTGTAATATTATCTTAAGTACTTAATGTTAAAATAAAAGGTGTTCCTCTCTACTCATTTGAAGCTCCAAAATAAGAAGCAACTAGATGAAAACTAAATGTTTCACTAAAACAAACGAGCGACGTACAACAAAATCACTCTCAATCTAGGCACTGTTTCTGTTGTTGGGCGCTATAGTGCAGGCACATTCACTATCTCAAACTGCCGTTAGTTTTTAAACTAAGCGAGGTTGCGGCATAACCCCGAGTGGCACCATTCCCGCGGTCTCCCCTACTCATCTTTCAAAAGAAATCTGTATATAGAAATTAGACTGTTCATTTTTCACATGATCATTCGTTTGTTTACCGTTTCTTAATAAGAGTAATCCTTTACGTTTGCAAAACAAAAATATAGATTTTAAAATACTTGGTTAGTTGCTTTTATCTTTCTATAATTATTTCGGATACACAAGGACATCTAGATTTTAGCACACGAAGTTCATATTTGTAGATAATTATATTAATATGTTGTGTATGGATAAACGAGGGAGGTTTTTATAAGCATTGACCAGCTATGGCCATACAGTGTAAACATAAACCGTCAATTCAGACATCTTTTTATATTAAAAGATATTGAAAGTTTCCTGTGTTAATTTATTTACATTTAATTCTGAAATCTTAATTAAATTTAAAATACAATTCTTATACTTAAACTATATTTACTATATTTCCGTGAAATAATGCAGGATTGCTGGTAAGCCCGTAGTTTTTCCATTTCTTAACGGAATTTCCAATTTGTAAATTTTTTTTCTTCTCTTTTCATGAGCATTATTCAATCGAACCGGAAATTATCATTTTAAGCTAAAATTAACTAGAAATTTGTCGATCTAATCGCTGCATTTCTATGAAATCTCGCAGAATTTCAAGTAACGCACCATAATTATCTGTTTTTTGACGGAAAGACTTTTATAGTGCATTAATATACGACGGGCAGTCAAAATTTTCCCGTAATTTCGTTCTAACTTTTTATTACCACAATATAGGTACACATTTACATAATCGCCTTCAAAGTAGCTTCCGTAAGAACACATACACTTGCTTTATCACTTCTGCCATTGCTCGAAACAATGATTAAAGTCATATTTTTGTATCTTCTCAAGTCCGGCCGTCGCGTCGCATTGATTTTGATATCTTCTACAGTGTCAAAATGGTTACTTTTGATCTGTTACCACTGTATCTTTTTACTTTCTTCTATCTTTACAAGTAAGTATTGGATTCGTGAAAATTTTTGACTTCCGGTTTTTGACGGATTTATATGTTTTAGAATGTCCTGAACACGATTTGATGGCTTTTAGAAAATGTCTGTCTATGAGTCTGTCTGTCACTCTGTTAATCAGTGAGTCTGTATGTGACAAAAATTTTGTGTGCGCTCTATCTCAAGAACTAATGCACGGAAATTCACAAAACTTTAGATTCAATTAGACATTGATATAAACTGATCCTGATTAGTTTTTGGTGAAAATCGCCCAACAGGTGGCGCTGCTATGCTGAATTATTCATGATTATCACAATAGCTCTAACTCAAGAAAAAATGCACGAATTTTCATCAAACTTCAGATTCAGTTAGTCCCTGATATAAATTAGTACTGTTTAATTTTTAGTGTAAATCGCCCAACAGAGGCTGCATTTTCACGATTACCGCAATAGATATATCTCAAGAACTAATGCATGGATTTTCATAAAGCTTCAGATTCAGTTACTTCCTGGTATAAATTGGTCCTAATTAGTTTTTGGTGTAAATCGCAGAAGAGGTGGTGCTGATATGCAGAATTTTTTACAATTTCCGCAATAGCTCTATCTAAAAAACTAATACACGGATTTTCATCAAACTTCAGATTCAGTTAGAAGTTGTCAAAGTTGTTGATAATTAGATTTTGGTGTAAATCATCTAACAGGTGGTGCTGATATGCTCAATTTTTCAGGAAGTATTAACATGTATGAGATAAAAGAAAGTTTTAGGATTGCCACATTTGACTAGTTCAGAAACGGAATCCATAACAGCCAGTGTAGCTGAAAGTAGGAGTATGTGGTAATATAGTTGAAGGTATGTTGAATTTCGAGCATAAGGTGAACACTATATTCATGTGCAGATTGGAGAAATCTGCTTTAGAGACTTTGTTAGCCTTACAAACGGAAGGAAAATGAATTGACTAAGCATGACGAGTACTGTCTCTTCATCAAGATCAAAATGAGCCTTAAAGGTAACCGTTTAGTCACAGTAGAAGACTTCAAAACCGACGCGATGGCTGAACATGGGAAAATGCCAAAACAGGATTTAATTCATGACAGGGTTAAATCAACTAATCTCCCTCAATATTGCCCACTCATCCAAAAGGAAAAAGAATGTTTCTAATCTACAGATAGACACTTAAAATGAGTTAACTGAATATGGAAGGTCATTTGTAAGATTTCAGGTATTGCTAGTGAAATTATTTCGTAGAAACAACCAAATTTTTCCGTGCACTTTTAATCCATTTATCTAGCAGCGCTACTTTATAGTTGTTTTTACAATCAAATCCATTAAAATCAGCATTCATACAGTAAACAAATAGAAACCCAGATTGCTTCCTTATTTTATGAATAATAATTCTTATATTAATAAACAGTGTCACAAGATTCCATGTGCTTTCGTAGAAAATCTTTGCTAAAACAAACCCAATCCTTACATATAAAAATATCAGTACAAATATATTCCAAATATCTTTATGAGAATTTATTCACATCAATTAAGGAAAGTGATATTATGTGCAGCGGAATAGTAAATTATCCGACGTTCGTGAGAATTTTCAAAATTTCGCAAAATGAGTAGAATACATTGTTTATTAAAGCTAGCGTTTGAAAGGAATTCTTGACGTGTAAAATATGGCTGTTACATGAATATAATGTTGCAGAAGTCGTTATATTTTAGAAACTGAGATTTAATTAAAATAAGTAGGGGAAAGTAGGGGAATGGCGCTCACTTAAGGAAAAACATGAATAGCTAGTCAAATTTGGACAAAAAAAATCAATATTTTATTAACGAAGTATAACTCCAGAGCATAAGGAACAGTTTGCAATCAACTAATTTTCATAAAAGTTTTAGGAATTTTTTTTATCGTTTTATTTAAATGACCATCGATTGAGCGGTAATGCCCGACATGATAGGGTCATTACGCTCAGAGTTTGAATACAACGTTTAAGTAATTCAAAAGTCACATATGTAGTTATGTTTGCTGTTCACACCACTGCAGACTTTTTGCAACCACTTTACACATATTGGGCACACATATTGTGTTAGACATATAGTCTGCTACTCTTTTTATATTTAGTTTTTTTTAGTTTGAAAACTGTAGCAATCGCTATAAGTTAATTTTAACTAGTTATTTTATGACCTATAAATTTGGTGAATAATGTTTTTACAACAAATTCAGTTAGGGGAAAGTAGGGGTATGGCGCTCACTTAAGGGAAAACATGAATAACTAGTCAAATTTAGACAAAAAAAAATCAATATTTTATTAACGAAGTATAACTCCAGAGCATAAGGAGCAGTCTGCAGTCAACTAATTTTCATAAAAGTTTTAGGAATTTTTTTTATCGTTTTATTTATATGATCATCGATTGAGCGGTAATGCCCGATATGGTAGGGTAAATGCGCTCAGAGTTTGAATACAACATTTAAGTAGGACAAAAGTCACATATGTAGTTGTGTGGGGTGTTCACACCACTGCAGACATTTTGCAACTATTTTACACATATTGTGTTAGACATATAGTGGGCTACTCTTTTTATATTTATATTTTTCATTTTCACCACTATTTTGAAATCGTAAAATTCTCCTTGTTTAATGACATATTAATGAAGGCGAAAACAGGGAAATTTCACCATTTCAAAAAAGTGGTGTCAATCAACAAATTTGAATTTTAAAAAAGTTGCCCATTGGCAACACTTCTTCTGGAATTCCACGCGAGCGCCATTACCCGTCATCGCCATGTTGAGTTTTATTGCATTATAATTGGCGTAATAACGCACTACAAAAATAAATAAAATCATGAAAGTATAGCTAAATGTATATATTTTGTAGACATAATGAGTAAATTAATATTGGAAAATAAGAGTGTACAATTAACTTCAAGTTAGATGTTGTAGGATTTTATAATGACACAACTTCAAACTAATAACTCGAGGAAACAAAAATACTTTCCTCCCAACGGGCACTAAATCCTTACTTTGAACTTAGGATGAAGTTCGCTAGGTGCCGGTACCAATCGCACGTTTTCAATTCTATTCTGTTTAGAGATATTTGATGAGCGGGATTACCCTTCTGAGCGTCATTACCCTACTTTCCCCTAATACATATAGAAAAGACGGGTAAAATAAATGAATTTTCAGTTATATCGCTATTTAAAATTATACATTCTAAAAATCTTTTACGGTAATAAAATCAAATATTGGTCTGGATTAGTGCATTTTAGTGCAGATTGCCACAGTTTCGATGGAAACTTCGAATCTGGCCATGCAACCTGTGTCTGTTGCTGGTTTATTTATTTATTTATTGAACACAAACATCTGACTTGTGTGCTTGACATCATGCGTTCGCTTATAAGTCATCGTCAATATACAAGGACGAGACAGCAACAAGGAAATTTATAACACCAGAGAATTACAACCGGGAACTCTACAAAGAGTGTGCAACGAAGCCAGCGGGAGAAAAACCCGCAGCCCACCAACACTCTCAGGGGGATTAGTGGTGTAGTCTCTTAACCACTCAGCCATGTTGGGCCCTATAATTATTGTCATAATCAAATTTCCATTAAAATCATCATTCATACTATAAACATTAGACACCTAGACTGTTTCGTTATTTTTTCAATAATAATTCCTATACTTCAGAAACATAACGTCTCAAGACATCATATGTTTTTGTAGAAAATCTTTGTTAAAGCAAACTCAATCCTTACAGATAGAAATATCAGTACAAATATATTTGAAATATATTTATGAGAATTAATCATATCAAGAACGGAAAATGATATTATGTGTAGCGGAAAAGTAAATTATTCGACGTTCGCGAGTATTTTCAAAATTTTGCCAAATCGAGGAGGATACATTATTTGTTAAAGCTGGAGTTGGCAATGAGTTATTGACGAGTAGAATATCGCTGTTACATTAATATAATGTTACAAAAGTCGGTATATTTCAGGAACTGAGATTTAATTAAAATAAGTAGTACATATGGAAAAGAGAATTAATTTTCAGTTATATCGCTACTACTTCAGTTGAATGTTTTTAATATCCTTCTAACATTGTTGCCAATTGCGTACCTTTGAAAATATTGGAGTAGTCATATACGCAAGATTAATTTTAATACAGTTATTTTAATTGGTAAATAAATCATATGAGTTGTAATTTCTCAACTGGGCGAAAAAGTCCGGGCCAGAATTCAAACCATGTATCTCTAGACTGAAGCTGCCAATTCTCTGCCAACTGAGCTATCCGGGACGATTCTGGAGGACCTAATTCACCCAGCTAACCTCATTGATCACAGCATGTTTTTTGATATATGAATCAGCTCAACAGAACAAATCGCTTGTAATGGAACTCCAGTAAACGCTGGATACCTTATTAGACGAGAAGTGGTTCCCAAGCTATGGGTCACGTAACAATCGAGGTTTGCCACAAAAATACATATTTTATTTCATCTGTTTAAAAAATCTAACAAAAACAATATTTTGCAACCGCAATAATCATGAAAGGGGGGTCCTTAAGGGGGTCCGGGACACAAAAATCTTCAAATTTTCTAAAATACGATTATTACACTAAAACTTTCTCTGTTTTTTTGTTTTTTTTGTTTTTTTTTTTTTAGCTTAAAATGACGTATAAATCATGTTTCTATCTTAATTAGAATAGGAAATATTAATTTTTTCGTTTTGGTTTGTTTTCAAAATCTAACTTTCAAGCAATGGTTGTCGTGAAAACGACTTCTTGTGAAAATGCGTTTTTCTTCATGATGGGTTTTTTTCACCATTTCTCGAATTTAAATTGTTATAAGTCCAGAACCGTTAAAGGTAATCGATTCAAACTTGGAA
Source organism: Maratus speciosus (assembly GCA_963932465.1). Lineage (NCBI taxonomy): Eukaryota > Metazoa > Arthropoda > Arachnida > Araneae > Salticidae > Maratus > Maratus speciosus. The sequence continues at coordinate 363,362,700 of OZ010798.1, forward strand.
CATGTCTTTTTCAATAGGTTTACTTTAATTTTGATTTAGCAAATTCGATAAGAATATTTACTTTTGAAAATATGATTTTTTTTTTAAGTTACATCCTTTTTTTTCGAAATTTTTACTTTAAATATTTTGAATTTTAATATAAATTAATATTTTTAAAAATGCTGAATCAAAATAAAAGACTATACATTTCTGTTTATTTAAATGAAAACAAATTGAAATTCTACAAATAATATTTTGAGTTATAACGATTTCAAAATACCCCACTTTTTTAATAAATTTTTAAATTTTTAAAAAACATAATGAGAAGTTTTAACATGTGATTTTGTTTAGAAATGATATGGTTAACAATCACAAAAAATTTCAAAATTTTAACTCAATAAATAAAAATTATTTGAAAATGTGTTCCGGAACCCCTTAAACTAAAACTTCGTGAGAAGACAGTGTTTCTTAAACAGTCAGTCGGTATTATGTTATGACCTCATTGTGAGATATGTTAGTAGTCGCGCAATCGTTATGGAAAAATCTATAATTTCCGTCTGGATGAACATAGGAGCAGAATATACCGAAATATCTCAATCGGCTGTGAGGGCTTTGAGGGATCCAACACGACATACTTATGTGGACGTGATTTTTCTACTTTGCTGTTTTTGAAAATCAAGTACAGAAACAAACTGGTGTAGAAAGTGACTTAAGGTTAAAATTAACCAGTTTTAACTCTGATACATATGCCCTCATAGTTAAACACCAGTGCCAGAAATCTCACCGATTGTAAACTTGTGTTTTGATAATAATTAAACGTATTTTTCATTATATTTCTTGTTTTAATTATTACTTAACTTACACCCTTTAGATTACCAATTCTTGTTTTAGTGCATTTTTCGTAGGAAAGTTTGCCTTTTTCATAGGATAGGATAAGCAATAGCTTATAGAGGTAATACAAAAATTTCCGTACTAATATTGGATACACCCTCATATAAGGTGGGTCGCGAAAATATTTTTACATAAAGGCGTATCGCGTAGCAATAAGGGTTAGGAACCGCTGCACCAGAGTAATTTTAACACAATTATTCTAATTAGTAAATAAATTTTATGAGTTGTAATTTCCCAACTGGGCAAAAAAGTCCGTACCATGATGCGAAGCAGGGATCTCTTGGCTGAACCAGATAACGCTTTGCCAACTGAGGTATCCCGAAGGAATCTGCAAGACCCAATTCACCCAGCTAGCATTATTGATCACAGCACCTGTTTTTTTTTTCGCTCAATGGGAAATTACAATTCATATGATTTATTTATCTATTAGAATTATTGTAATAAACTTAATCTAGTGTAATTACGCATCCAGCGTTTACTGGAGTTCCATTACCTGTGATTTATTCTCTTGAACATATAGCAGACCAGATGGTGTGATCAATAAGGTTAGCTAGGTAAATTAGGTCCTCCAAATTCGTCCGGGATAGCGCAGTTGGCAAAGTATTAGCAGCTTCAGCCAAGAGATCTTTTGTTCGAATCCTGGCCTGGACTTTTTCGCTCAGTTGAGACATTAGAACACATAGTCATATCCGCACAAGACACATATTCAGATAGATAGTTTTTATCCATATTATGGTAATACACATTCCTGAATTTCGACATACTCGTCAGCACAAATTCGATTATATTTTAACTGCTTTTTAATATCATGCTGGCCTAGATTTCGTCCAAAATCCTCTCAACTAATCAATTTCTTTTATTACTATTAAAGCTACACATATATTAAGACAGACTTTAAACTCAATTAATACAATAAATCCAACTGGAGTGAAAAATTAGCCAGTTCCAGAACTCGAACCTGGGTCCACAGCGAACCATGCTGTTGCTCTAAACACTAAGCCACCCTGGCCGATGTCCTAGCTCGGCAATTTCTCACTATATTATGGATCGTTGGAAAAATAAATTTATTCATCGTTGTCGAGACATCCTGCGCTATCTGATAGATGGACGGTGACGTTCCCCAACGTGGTTTATTAGTGAGAAATTGCCGAGCTAAGACATCGGTCAGGGTGGCTTAGTGGTTAAAGCAACAGCACGGAACACTGTGGATCCAGATTCTAGTCCTGTCCCTGGTTAATTTTTCACTCCTGTTGAGTTTATAGCATTAACTGTGTTTAAAGTCTGTCTTAATATATGGGTACCTTTTAATAATAATAAAAAAAAAAAAACGGAATTCAGACGTTAATTTATGTGCTTTTATATAATAAAATTTTGTTGTTCGTGTATCGAAGTTCTCTTATTTATAAATGCACTCTCGCACTCAAAACTTATTCTTTTAGCCAATCACATGATTGAGTAACTCATTATTTTAGTCAATCACAAGCACGTGTTTGTGGTATTGTTTCACGTGCCCTTGTCGAAAAATTCCACTTATCCGAAAAATATTTTTTAACCTAAAACCTTACATGTTGTACTAGAATTCTAGCGTAAAAATCTTCATACAAATCCGTTCAGTGATTGCTGAAATGCATGCATACATAACTGTCGAAAACAGAAACTCTTTTAATTTAAGTCGCTTTAAAACCTTGGAAAATTATTAGTCTTTTTTTAGAGCCTTGGGAACTATTACAGTGTTCAACATTCTTAACTATATCATTTAACTATTAAATAATCCAGAACAAATTTAATTTAAAAAAAGTTGAAGTACAATTTTAATTAATTTTTCAACTACTTTTCAGCAGTGAAATTACGCTTGAAATTATTGAATATTAAAGCAGTGAATTATCACTTTGCTAACAAGACGTAAACCGACATAGTGAAAAATGTCCAAGCCGGGAATCGAACACGGGCCACCGGAAGAGCGCTCCGGCTTGGACATTTTTCACTATGTCAGTTTAAGTCTTGTTAGCAAAGTGATAATTCACTGCTTTAATATTCAATAATTTCAAGCGTAGTTTCACTGCTGAAAAGTAGTTGAAAAATTAATTAAAATTGTATATTCACCGATGCTGGGTTTATTTGCGTCTCATGTTTCGCCACAAGATTGTGTGCTTATGAAGACCTTTCCATCTAGTAGCTGCGGTTGCAGCCTTACCGACTTATATGTGTGAGAGATGCCAAGCTGGGCATTGTCCTCGTGGATTAGTCGTAGAGTACTGGAGCGCTATTCCAGGGGCCCGGGTTCGATTCCCGGCTTGGACATTTTTCACTATGTCGATTTACGTCTTGTTACCCAAGTGATAATTCACTGCTTTAATATTCAAAGTTAAAGTATTTGTATCAATCTGAAAGACCATTAATCACAATAGATAAACAAAATAAAAGCAATCCATTAATATGCTTTGAGTTCTATTAAATTCGTCACCATTATTAGTTGTACCTCTAAAAATTGTAAAAAGAATATTTAAAAAAATATATTTATGAATATAAAATACCTTTAACTGGACTAATAAATTTAATTCTCATTAAAAATTGACATTTATTCTATCAAAAAAATGAAACTGACTTATTTAGTTCGATATGTTTTCATTGCGTGAGAGGGCATACATCAAAATAAATGTTATATTAACTGCAAAAAAAAAATTGAATTTACTGAACGTCGTTTTATATTAAAAACATAAATATCTAATTTACATAATGTGAATACAGAGAAATTTAATATCCATTAATATACATTAAGAATCTGAGAACAGTTTTAACTTTATACATCCTTAAATAAACTGTAATTTCAAACATTTGTGGTCAAAAACTGTGCTTTAAAATATTATTCGTATAATGGGGAAAATACCATTATTTAAACTACAATTAAAAATCCTTTTTAAAACAATGCCATTAATTCTGCTCAAAATTATCAAAAGGACGCTACACAAATTCTCCTAATTTGTTTTGACTTATCATCAAAAGGAAGAAAAATTCATTTAATTTAATATAACATAAGCATTTAAAATTTCTGAACCGGACATACTTCAAAATATGTGTTGTGTTAAATGGCGAATTTTCAAATGGTGTTATTTAAAATTAATGTAATATTACTGAGTTTACTTAACATAACTAAACAAAACATTTGAAATCCATTAATATACTCTGATAATATGAGAGCTGTTAATACCATTAAAAAAAAAATATCTTTTCTGAAATTGATCCTTTAGGGGCTTAGTAATTTAGGTTCAAAAATATGGATCTAAAACTACGAACCCCCTTAAAACATCAATTTAATAACCATCAACCTAAATTAACGCAATAACAAGTTTAAGAACTTTAAACAAGTAAATAATCTACAAATCCTCAAAATGTTTTATTGAAAAAGATTTAAGTTAAATATTTGTGAAATTTTCTCACTTTCTTGGTCATACTGTCTTTTGGGAATTTTTAGGCATTTTGCAAACTCAGATGAAAATAACATTTATTTTATGTGAGAATCAGCTTAAATGATGCCATTTATTCGTTTGCTTTGACCGCAAAAAAACATTCCGCCAGTGGTGTAGTCGTAGAAAAAGCAGAGGATATACTCTCTAAGCGGAAGATATATGCTCAAGACAGAGAGTATACCTACAGTGTATATACTGTAACTTTTTGAGAAACAGAGGGTACGGTGTTCCTTAAAAAAATCCAGAAGGTATACGGCGTATACCACAGTATACCCTCCACTACATCCCTGCATTCAGCTCTTAAGAAGTGGTGTGAAAACGTTTAAAAAAAATAAAAAAAATTGGACATTTCAGTTTTTATAAGGAAAAGAACAGAGGTCCGAAGAGGTTAAAACATTTTACCAAGACATAATTAACAAAACTATAAATACAAATAGGCCATCAATTATATTCTAAAGAATCCAGGGAAACGATGAAAATTATATTAATTTCTTTTAATGTTTTAGGAAAACTAAGCTAATAGTATTAAATTTAATATTAATGTATGCATTTAAAATTTCAAAATCCAGACATGCTTCAAAATATGCATCAAAGTAACTTTCAATTTATTAATGTTAAAATTAAAGTATAAATATTCAATTTAAATAATATGACTAAACAAGATGCTTAAAATCCATTAATATATTCCGAGAATCTGTCAACTGTTAAAGTCGTCACCATTATTAGTCATATCATTAATATTATAATCCTGTCTGCAATCGGTCATAAATTGCTTTAAAACTCTTTTGTAAATAAACACAATTAAACTAATAAGTAAATGTAATTCTCTTCTGAAACTGGTTGAAATTTTTAGACATTTATCTGAGGCATTTATCTGCACATTTATTAGGTGAATTCTTAAAGTATAACAGTTCTGAAAATATACAGTCAGAAATTTCATTAAAACATTTTATGAATCTGCAAGATCATTAAATGAAAAATAAATATGAATATATTTTAAAAGCACCATTAACTGTATTTAAAGATGTCAAGGGAAGCCCAAAATATTCTCCCAATTCATTAATATTTAGTAAACTTATCAGGAAAGCAAAGCAGAGTATTTTTAATTTAATTTAATAAAATGTTTTATAGATTTAAAAAGGGGGTTTTGCAAATAGATACTTCGACAAAAAATTACATTAACGAAACACAATTAATGATTTTTAAAGTGATAATATATTGAGTAATATTCTATGTTTATTTACAGTGTAAAAAAAGAAAACAATTATATATTTTAATTAAATGAATTTTTCACTACTTTTTTGAAGTTCTCTGAAAATATTAAAACTACCGCTGTCTTTTTTCTCCAACAATTTGTGGTTAGTGGTTTTAATACACTTTACTATAATTAAATAAATAAAAATTAAACTGCCTTAAAGGAAATGAATAAAATAACAAAATTGAGCTTAAAATTTACAATAATATGTCACACGAAATATAAAACAGAATAAAAGTTTTTCTCCACAAAAACACAATTTCCCTCCCAAAATATTGTAATTATTTAACAAAGGAAGTATAAATTTCCATAATTATGCACTTTTAAAAATGACTCTTTATTTTTAAGAAGTTGCATGTTTAGAAATTTGTACTTGCTATTAAATGATGTAGTAATTAACTCTTTCACTTACTTAACATTAAAAAAAAAGTTTTATAAAGTTTCCAAGAAGAAAAAAATGACAAGTGTATGAGGCATTCTCACATATTTTTGACTTTTAAGTCTCTGAATAATAATAATTTTTATTTTTGTAGATATTCTTGATTTTTTTTCTTATATTGGAAAATATGCCATTCCATGACTGTATAACAATATTAATGAGATAAATAAGTTTTGAACGATGTTGGGGTTCCTAATATACCACGAAATTCCTTACCGTCCCATGTCCTTGATACTGATTTTTAAGTTTGGAGCTGTCTGTATAAAATTGTTTCAATAAAAGTAATTCGATGTAATTTTTTTGCGAAACTGAGACTATTGTTTTATATAAATGTGTAGCAAAAAAAAAAATTAGCCTGCACGCATTTGTACGGTTGTTATTATTTTTTAACTCTGTCCCTGGATTTTAGATTCCTTACCGACCCTCTTAATATAATGATACAGAAAATCACTTCAGATGCAACCACAGAAATTCTTTCAACTTTTTTCTTATGCAGGTATATGTTAGATAAAGAATGGCTAAAATTCTTTCACGGAAGATTTACTGCAGAATTTAAATCCGCATTTAAATAAAGCAATTTTAAGCATCGCGGCTTTATTGGTAGTCTTACCGTCCCCAAGGTTTATTCCTACACTTTTCGTGGTAAATTAATTTTCTTTTTTAATTTAATCCAATGTAAATAACTGTTGTTAAAACTCAATGAACTTTGTGGCTATCACTTAGTATTAACGTGAGTTGTCTAAAAATTGGTCTTAATTTTCCTTACCGTTCCCCTTTTTTTCCTTACCGCCCCCTTTTCCCCCCTTACAGTCCCTTCCTTAACATCCCTTCAAGACAATGTTATACCAAAATTTTGTACTAAAAATACTACATTATTATTATTTCTTATTTGAATGTTCTGCGGGTACTATGCAAATTCATTATAAGTAAAAATTTAGAAGAACATAAAAGTTAGATTGTTATAATGGTAAGGAAATTTAAGCTCCCAACTTTAAATTAAACCTCAGTTTTAAAAAAAATCGTCGCTTTATTTTGAATCCTTAAGGCATTCGTCTATAAGTTTAAAATGTTTTTTTTATTACATTCAATTTCACCAGATTTTTATTCCTAAAAGTTAAAATTTTGTGGAATGCCTCGTATATGTAACAGAAAACGTCTAATTTTTTTTTCCGTGACACTAAAAGGTTTTCTTTAATTCTTTTACAAATTATAGGGACAAGTTCCATAATACTTTAATCATTATATTTTTACTTGACATTTAAAGAAGAAGGTTATAAAATTAATTTATTTTTATGTACTTACATGCTTTTATCTTTTTAACTGCATTCTTGAACGGTTACTCTGAGTATGATATTTCTATCAATATCCAACATAGTTGAAACCAGTTTATGACTTGGGTTTGTCTGTCTACTCCCCGTCCGTGCTCTAACTGTCCTAAATGTATTTGGGTTGCACTAAATTAATTTTAACACATTTATTCTAATTACTATATAAATCATTTAGGTTGTAATTTTCCAAATGGGCGAATATAATCAAAATTAAATGTAATTTATGCTGTTGAGCTGATTCATATATCAGACCAGATTCTATAATCAATTAGGTTAGCTGGGTGAAATAGGTCTTCCAGATTTGTCCGGGATAGCCCATTTGGCAGAGCATTCGCAGCTTCAGCCAGAGCGTTGGCAACTTCGATCCCTGATACGAATCCTGACCCGGAGATTTTGTGCCATGTAATTGAAATATGTTATTGAAGTTTACTATGAGTTTTTTTTTTTTTTTTTAATAAAATGAGTAGCATTTATAGTTAGTTTACAGGAACGCAAAAAAAAAAAACTCGTTTAAAACGGAAAAATTGTTTGCGATGCCTTTTAATGATATTACACTATTTCAAATATAATGAAATTTCTATGCATTTATGAAGTTCACTAAAACGTGTGTTTTGTAGAATATGGTGTAAAAAGTATTTTTCTTTCCTTTATAGTGTCACCCAAAAGTGATACATAATGGAAAGTGGTTTGTAGCGTATTTTAATAATGTCACGTTAACATCGTGTGTATAAATTCTATACATCATATACAGGAGTTCACAAAAGAATTCGGAAGCATTATTGACAGTAATTGCTGCAATCTGGTTTAACCTTTTTAAACGCTGTTCTAGTATTCTGAAAATGTTGGACAGTGTTTTATAATCTATGCTTCACGCATGATTTTTCATCATTGTTCCATTTGAAAAAACACTTGTTTTGGTTGTGGTCCTGTATCAGTTTCATTGGAAATCAAAAATGATATGTTTTGGCTGACTGAGTGCTTTTTTACGACTTTCTAACCTACCACATCTATAAAATTAGGTTACCTAATACGAAAATCAATACGCTGATAAACTATAACTTGAAACCGGTTTCGAAAGTGAAAATATCTTAATAACAAGAAAAAATTAAATTTAAAATATCAAAAAAGCCGACTGCGTAAAAAGCGCACAAATTATTTCTCATCAATGTGAAACTATTTTTTATATTACTTACCTATTTTTTTTATTTGCTTGTATTAATGACTTTTAAGTTGTGTTTAATTGTTAGTTCCCATCTATAAACACTGTTTTGATGAGGCGTATAGATGAGGTCTATGATGGTTAGAGTTGCAGTAAAGCTAAAGATCCTGCCTGCACAACTTCCAGGCTGTGTAATATTTAAACGGAGCTTCTGACTGTAAAATAGTCAATGAAGCATCGTCTTCATTTTGAAAGACCTATCCAATGATATGCCACTCAATAGGGATCATAAATTTCTTTTTCGCTTCTACCGCCATTTTGAATTTATAAAAGCAAAACTGAGCCTATAACCATCGGACGGTTAAGACGAATCGATAGAGACCTCATTCATTAAAATACATCCAGCCGTTGAGATGTTTCGAGGATACAAATTCACATACCGAGAAACACACAACCCTTCTTGGCAGTCGGATAAAAAAAAAAAAAAAAAAACCTTAAACAAAATCAAACTAGTCGGATATGGCAATCCCAAAACTTTCTTATATCTCAACATCTTAATATTTCCTGAAAAATGAAGCATATCAGTGACACCTGTTAGGTGATTTAAAACAAAATCTAATCAGCAACAACTTATGTCAAGTTGCAGTTGAATCTGAAGTTTGATAAAAAACTGTGCATTAGTTTTAAAGGTAGAACTATTGCGGAAATCGTAAAAAAAATCTACATAGCAGAGCCATATGTTAGTCGATTTACTCCAAAAAACTAATCAGGACCAATTTATATCAGGTGCTAATTGAATCTGAAGTTAGATGAAAATTCATGCATTAGTTCTTGAGATAGAGCTATTGTGATAATCATGAATAATGCCGCATAGATACACCTTTTAAGGAACGTAACTAAAAAGTTTCAATTGTAATTCCACTTTTTTAATATATAAAGGTCGAATCATAATTACCTCCACTATAATTTGAGAAATTGCAAAAAAGAAGAACACATCTTTAAAAACTTTAGAAAAATTCATAATTATTTGTCCAAGTAGTTTTCCATGACTTTTTTTATCATTTTCTTTCGGCTCTTCAACCATTGTTCTCCAATATCCGGTTTTAATTCCACGTAGGATATCCTTTCTTACACCAAGACAGGGAAAATCGTAAAGCAATCTGTAAAAAGGATTATTTAAATGCTAACAACAATTTCATTATTGGAAATAAATCCTTATTAAATATTTTACACACAATTATATAAATAGTTCTGTTAATTTTCATTGTGCTGATAGTCTGGGATTTTGAAATTCAGTAATCATTAAAACGGAAAATAACAAAAAGAATTTCCAAAAAAAAAAAAAAAAGATACACAATTGCTGGTAAACGGATTGTCGCTTCTTTCCCTTGCCCAGAGCTAATTATTTCAAGCATTACCCATTAGTGGGCTGCAGAAATCGAATCAGAACTAATATCAATTTTAATCTACTTTCACCTATATTTTTTTAAAAACGTATATTTGTTAGAAAAAAAGTTACAATAACTAGAGAACAGGAATTCTGCGTTTTCAGAATTTAGTGTCGCCCCCGGCATTTCCATTACTTCATTTTCTTCTGATGGACTGATGGCTTCTATTATTATGAAAAAGCCATTATAAATGAAGTGTTAGGTGAACATGAAAGAGCAGCCGTAAAAAGTTAGAACTCTGATTTCTGGTCAAAATGGGGGGGGGGGGGTGGTGGCCATTTTTTATTTATTTATTTATTTATTTATTTATTTATTTATTTATTTATTTATTTATTTATTTTTTACGGCTGCTCTTTCATCTTCACCTAACACTTCATTTATAATGACTGTTTCATAATAATAGAAGTCACCAGTTCATCAGAAGAAAATAACTCGGTTAAGCGGGACTCTACTGCAGTACAAAACATATTTCAATTTTCAGACTTAAAGCACATGTTTTATTTTATGTAAAATGACGTCATTCGCATGCGCTTAAGAACTCCAAATTTACGATTTACTCTTAAACATCTACAGTAAAGCATGCATAGCACATCACTATCGCGAAATAATGCACAAATGCAGCAAAAAGATTCCGTCATTCAAGAAAATCGAAAAAAAAAAAAAACTGCTATCTAGTGATTCATAGATACTTTCAATTAAATATAGTATATAATATGCCCTATTGTTTTAACAGAAATCATTCGTTTATATATTTTTCAAAATAGCACGTATTTTAATTACATTTTCTTTCGGTTGTTAAGAGAAAATGGCAACAAAAATATGTAATTACTATTTTAAAACTATTTTTCCTTTACTTTCTACAGAAATGGCTGTTGCCAATATTAAGCAAATGGCTCCAAAAACTACAAAAAAATTAATATTTCAAAAGTAAATGGAGATACAGTTTTCAAACAAAATGCATTTAAAAGAACTTTTTTTTTCCAATACGACGGTATAAAAATTGAAAACGTGGTATGCTTAGAAGTTTAAAAAATTGCTAAAGAGTATTTAATCGTAATGCTTTGTTTTACGGCTAGCGTCTGTAAGGTAACGTTATTTTTTGGACACAAAATAAGCTGGGAGAAAAAAATAGCATACCGTACCGGAGGCTAAAAGAAATAATAAACAACGTGAATACATTAATTCACAATACATTTATTATTAAAATAAGTACAAATAAAATATAAAAGTTTAAAAACAATAAAACTATAAAGATGTTAAAAACATATATGTCAAATCATATCAAAAATTCCTGAGAGATTTTAGCTAAATATTAGCCATCATATCAGGAAGTTAAAATCAGAAAATGCTGCAGCTCCAAAGATGTACACTGGTTAAGACGCAAGAGGCGAAACCAAAAATAATAAATAGGAGGAAGGGACAGATGGGGGGGGGGGGGGGAGAAAAAGAGGAAATGCCATAGAAAGGGTAAATTAAAACCAAATTCACTGGTAATGCCAAGTAAATTACACCAAATATGTGGAAAATGATAGGATAATACATTATTACATGTTCTTTTGCTTTCTGTTAACAGTTAATAGTTAATTTCTCTGATTGTGCAAATACTCTAATGTGGTACATGTGCAATGATTTTAGCTTTATTGAATAAAATATCGATGTCTGTATCTTCATTTAAATGTGGTAGAGTTGTGGATAATTTACCTCTTTTGATTTCTGCCATGTACTCTTTAACCCTTTCTTGTAATTTTCGAGTGGTCATGCCCACTTATGTATGCGTAATAATTTTAAATATGTAACATTTCAGTATTTCAACATATTTGTGTGTGCGGCAGCTCTATTAAAAAACATTAAAAATGAAAATTTATTACTTTGTTTTAATTATTCATTAAAAGAACATACTTGCGAATGCATTACATGAGTTAAGATTGCTTAAATGTTTCAAATTCTGATAAAAATTATTTAAATATGTAAGGATTCTGACCACAGTTTCTCGAGATACAGAACAAAATGTAGGGTATACAGAATACAGGTAAAAATAATTTTGAATTAAAAATTCTAAAATATTTTTTTAAACACTTAATATTTTTTTAAATTACCACTAAGCAAGCAAACAATTTTTTATGTTAAAAATATCAAATTTGCATTCAAATAAAGCTTTAAAATTTATTAAAAGCCATACGTTCACATTAGCTACATAGCAGAGGTTAATAACGGAAGGAATCGGCAACGAGTTTGCTACTTAAAGAAACCTTTTTTATTCTATATATTTCAAAATCTAAGCACGCAGTTCGATTACAGATCTTTCAAGCTTTATTTATATTATTTTATTTATTTGTTTATTTATTTATTGATGTAGTGTTAATTTCGTTATTGAAAATTATCTGGAAATAACCGCTGATCTATATTGTTTTAAGTTTAAATGGATTAAACCCTCTCGCTACGCAACCCGAGACTTCCTCGGACAACGTAAAAGTAGTAAAATTTGCACAACCCGATATTTCCTCGGCGATGCATTTTTTCTGGCTAATTAACCCTCATTGATTATTCACACCAGTTATTTTTTAGTTGTAAATTTTGATTTATTTAATCGGAGAATTTTTACGATTTGATTAGATAAAAATTTTGTTTTGAAAAACCTGTGACATAAACAATTAAATTTAAAAAATAAAAAACTCGACTGCGTAAAAAGCGAACTAATTAAATATTTCTCATCAATGTGAAACTATTTTTTTTTCAATTCCTACTATTAGCTCACACTCTCGCTATATATATCTTGTTCAAATTTTCAATCGTTAATAAAATACTTATTATTCATCCAATCAAGCTCAAATAATTTTTTTAAGCTTGTAGTGGATGACACTTGATGTTAATCCAGTTTTTTCAAATATTAATTCATTAATTAAATTAAATTAAATAATTTTCAATAATCGAGAGAGCCCTCTTCTTGATCAAGGCATTTTTTAGCGCCACTCAAGAGGGAAGGAGAATGGGAGAAACAAAATTCTCTTATTGACCTAAGTAAGAATTCACTTAAAATATTTTTTTATATTACTTGTTTATATTACTTATCTATTTTTTTATTTAATTACTTGTATTGATGACTTTTAAGTTGTATTTAATTGCTAGTTCTTATCTACAAACACAGTTTTGATGAGGTCTATAGATGTCTATGATGGTTAGAGTTGCAGTAAAGCTAGAGATCCTACCTACACAACTTCCAGATTGTGTAATATTTTAACGGAGCTTCTGACTGTAAAATAGTCAATGAAACATCGCCTTCATTTTGAAAGACCTTTCCAATGATATGCCACTCAATAGGGTGCGTAATTTTTTCTTCATCTCTACCTCCATTTTGTATTTTACGGCCGCCATTTTGAATTTATAAAAACAAAACCTAGCCTATAATCACCGGGCCGTTAAGACGAATTGATAGAGACCTCATTCATTAAAACCCATCCAGCCGTTGGGATGTTTCGAGGGTATAAAGAAATCCACATACACAGATACGCGTGAAACACATAACCCTTCTTTTCAGTCGGGTAAATAGAATAAAAATTCTTAAAAGACGATCTCGCGTAGAAGTTAAATACGTAATTTTTGAAGCTATTTTGATAAAACAATTACGCAGCGAGAGGATTAAGGCACCGTAGTCGATCTGCACGGTATAGTGATATCTACTAAAAAACAACTTTTCAAAAGTAAAAAAAAAAAAAAAAAAAAAAAAAAAAAATGTGAAAGTTGTGGCTAAAAAATAGTGTGATATCAAATTTCCAAGCTTATATTACGGTACTTATTTAACATTTTTTGATAAAAATTTACCATATGTAAGTCGAGTACCTAAGCATGCGTTGATAGAAAGCCTTTTCTCCTTTACTAAATAGATCATAACGTGTTTCTGAAAATTAATTTTTTTTTAATTATGCATGATGGGCTTGGCGGCCATCTTTCCATATTTTACACAAATTTCTAAGCACACAAGTTCATTGTTAAGATTGGAAGTTCGAAATTGTTACTAAAGCAAACATTTTATTCTTTTAATTTATGGAAATGAGTGCCTAAAAATTTGTGTCTAAAAATAAAGCTGAAGTAACTTCAGGTTTCATCTTATGATTCTCTTTTTTCGGATGGGGGGGGGGGGGTAATTAATTAGTTAAAGCAGTAAAAATCAATTTGTTTTTTCAAAATAAAAAACTTTCTAATTTATCTGTCTGTAGCTAAAACTAGAAGTTCGAAATTCTTAATAATGCAAATATGTTACGAGCTTGAGTGCTTAGAAATTTGTGTAAAATATGGAAAGATGGCCGCCAAGCCCATCATGCATAATTAAAAAAAAATTAATTTTCAGAAACACGTTATGATGTATTTAGTAAAGGAGAAAAGGCTTTCTATCAACGCATACTTAGGTACTCGACTTACATGTGGTAAATTTTTATCAAAAAATGTTAAGTAAGTACCGTAATATAAGCTTGGAAATTTGATATCACACTATTTTTTAGCCACAACTTTCACATTTTTTTTTTTTTTTTTTGCTTGGCTTTTTTTTACTTTTGAAAAGTTGTTTTTTAGTAGATATCAGTTCTTTTTTTAAAACAAATGATATATAATTGAAAAAATTGTACTAGCTCAAATTAAAATTAGTCCTTGTATAGACTTTATAAGCAGGGAGCAAACACAATATTATACATTTTGTTTACCTATCATTCATTTTTTATAGTGATTAATAATTTAAAAGTAAGGAAAGTCAATTTCTTCTTTCAAAGTATCAGTCTTTCTCAATTTATATCCCCTTAAAATTTTCTACGAAAGATGAAAATTCAGTAAAAAACAGAGTCGAAATAAAATATATATTTAAAGGTAGTCTGCCAGTTAATTGTTTTTTCTAACTGTTTTTGCTGACGGTTTTGCAAAATAAATTTATCTTTACAAAAACCTACGGTTAATCCAAGAATGAAACCGCGCAGGCATCTAAAGAATCGAAGATCTGTAAATCTAGCAATTCTAGACATAAAGGAACATTTTTGATAAAAAAAATCCAAAAATTTAAAGATATAAACTGTACATATAACTTCATCTTCATTTAGATCGTGTTATAGAGAAGAAAGAATAAATATGTAATTTTACTCAAGTCTGTTTATCCATACCTATTTGCATGAATGTGAGGATATTAATTTACTATAAAATTTCCCCTAAATTGATTATCTTTAACAGTCTCTTATTAAAGCCGCATACACATTAGAATTAAATATTTTTCGGTTAAAATTTGCCTGAAATCTATAGTCTTAACGTTCGTCAATTTTTTTTTTTTTTTTTTTTTTTTTTTTTTTTTTTTTTTAATGCCCAGACTCTTTTTCTGAACTCTGACAAAAGATCACAGACATATTGAAGCTATACAAATTCTTATATCTTTCTATCGTATTTCCTTTTTTTGAGGGGGGGGGGTGAGGAAGAGCCCTTAAGAACTTCGTTTTGTTCTCAGAATTCTGAATTATTCATTCAAAAGATCTACCTACATAAGTCTTTTTGCAGAATTTTCATTAGCTAAGAGTTGCATCAAGTTATACATCATGTGAGTCTATTAAATTAATTTTGTGAAATACTAGATGGGAGCCATTGATATTTCCAGACCATTTGCCTATATTTTAAACTTGAGTCATTTACTACTATTCATTAATTTTCTATACGAATTAAAGAAGTCGTTGTTTCCATGCCAACTGTACCTTTCACTATTGCTTGCTTATTTGTTTGTTTGATTTATTGAACACATACATCATATCACATGCGGATCACGGCGGGATTCGAATCTGCTTCCACCTACGCTCTCAAGCAATTAGCGGCATGGTGTCTTATCCACTCAGCCACGGTGGGCCACTATTGCTTTCTCTAATGCCCAGATACTCAAATTTAACCAATTGCACTTACAATCATGGTCATAACAGAGAACATTTATATGTTAGAGCAGTGTTGCCAGTGGGCTACTTTTTTTTAATTCAGATTTCTTGATTTTCAGCACTTATTATAAACGGTAAAATTCCCTTTGTTTTCGCCTTAATTACTATGTCATTAAATAAGGCGCATTTTACAATTTCAAAAAAGTGGTGCCAATCAAGTATCTGAATCAAAAAATGTAGCCCATCTGGCAACACTGTGTTAGAGTGGTAACATATGTACAATTCGTGTACTCATATTCAATTTTTTGTCCAAAGTACGGTAACTTAGTTTTCAGTAATAGACGAGGAAGATTTCAATTAAACTAACCAGAAAAGTTAACAAACATTGGCTTCCTGATTTGATTTTATTCAAAATTGTTTAACCAACCAAAGTTAATGTCCGGGATCCAGATAAATTTTTCTCTGTTAGTAAAATTACATTGACCAATCAGTAGCCTCCATCCTTGCAGGCTTTTCGGTGTTTACTGCAAACATCAAAAAGTTCGGAAAAATGCAGACGTCTGATTGATCAATCTCATCCCGCTAATAGCGAAAAATCTATCTTGATCCCGACCTATTCAACGCCCTTTAAATATTGGAGAAAGCCTTGACACGTGTCAGGAAAACGTCACACAAAGCAGGCAAAACAAAGAAGAAAAATCATTCATTGGCTCGTGAATATGAACGAGCCGATGAATGATTTTGTTTCTTTGCTTTGCCTGCTTTCGTGACGCGAGTCAAGACTTTCTCAAATATTTAGGAGGCTTTCGCTTATTTCACCACCATGAAGTTATGAAAGGAAAGGAACAGACATGTCAATCTTCCCGTGTGAAAAACTAGTTACCAAAAAAAACGAGTTCTTTCCCTCTCTTCTACCCTTTTCTCTCTTGATTTTGACCTATAGCAACCCATTTATCAGTCTCCAGTACAAGATGCCGCTATATACGGTGGGCGCAGGAGGGAGGGTGTTAGCGCGACCAATGACATAATAGGCCAGTTCATGATGTTTAAAAGTCATACGGAGTTGGATCGAGGCTAACGAAAAAGACAGGCTACCGCGGTGGGTCCGATTCTTCTTTTTTTACAAACCGCTGGAGTCACGTGATGCTCTTTTCACGCACCTTCTTTGGTGCATTCGAGCATCACGATAATCAACTCCGTGCGACGTTATGAACTGGCCTTATATGTTGTTGGCCACAGTTTAGGAACAGCTACAAATGACTTCATCTATATCTACTCCGAGGTAAACGAAAAAGACAAGCTACCGCGGTGCTATAGCGCCTAGAATATATAGTGTGGAAATCGGTTATCCCAGTAATACTTTAAAAAGTGCTAAAATATTGGATCTCTTAAATTTCAAATGATGCTGAAATCCAATGAGTCGATCACAGAGATATCTGCTGGATATTTCCTAAAACTTTATGACGATTTGGTAACAGCGTCTAGAATACCTACTGTGGAAATATTTTATTAAACAACGCTAAAAATTTGTATCCCATAAATGATCGACGATACTGCTAAAATCCCAAGTGTCGATCGCAGCGAAATCTGCGGGATTTTCGTATTACATTGTATAAACTAGCAATATCTTGCAGTTATAGAAAATATCCTGCAGATGTCGCTGCGATCTGTATATTTCAGCAGCATCGTTGCACGTTTAAGGATACAATATTTTAGCACTTTTTTAAGTATTACAGGGATAGCCAATTTGCACACTATATATTCTAGGCGCTATAATTTGGTCTAGACGCTCTAGCATTTTTTTTTTTTACATTTTATTAACATACATCTGACCTGTGTGCTTGGCGTCAAGCCCGCTGTAATAATACGATGTTTACTTTGAAAGTATATCACAGATGTCGCTGCGATCAGCTCCCTGGATTTCAGCGTCAGTGCACATTTAAGGGATACAACTTTTTAGCGCTGCTTGGATAGCAAATTTCCACATTATGTATTCTAGATGCTATAGCGGTGCATTACACGTGTCTCTTTCTTCTTTAAAAAATATCCTGCAGATGTCGCTGCAAATGACTGTTTGGAATTCAACATCGTTGTACATTTAAGGGATTCACTATTTCCGCGCTTTTTTAAGTATTGCTGGGATAGTCGATTTCTACAACATATAATCTAGGCCTATAACGGAGCTATAGTATCTAGAAGATACAGTTTAAAAATCGGCTTATTAAAAAGGTGCTAAAAAATTGTATCCCATAAATGTTGAACGAGGCTGAACGATGAATGTCGATCACAGCGACATATGGTAATTCCAACTTAACTATTTCAAAAGACATCAAATGAGAAAACGTTTCGCTCAGAGAAGATCTAGAAAATGTTGCTGCTTTCGCCATTTGTCATTCAGTATTTTTCACTATTTATGGGATTCAATTTTTAGCAATTTTTAAAGTATTACTGGAATAGCCGGTTTCCACACCATGACCATGATCTAGATAGATTTTTCTTTGTTATCGCAACGAGATTGACCAATCAGAGGCTAGAATTATTGCTAACTTTTCACTGTTTGCAAAAATGTACCTGGATCTCGGCCTATATTTCTAGACGATATAACTGAGCTCAAGAATAGTACAGAATGCAAACTCCGTATTTTGATACATTAAGGCCGGGACCCAATTAGGAACAAGTGTGTCGCTATAACGAAGTAGCGACATATGGCCAATAAAGGTTTATTGGTAGAAGTGATAAAAAGAAATCGTTAAAGGTCTTTGCGAGCGTGTCATTATCGTCAGGCTAATGCATATTGAATTATTTCCCTAGTCTAATAAAGCTCGTCCATGCGCGTATCGTCTAATGGAGGATATTCCAAATATGGGTTCAAGGCTGAAAAAGTCACGTGGTACCGGCAATTTACCTAAAGAACTTCTAACTGATGAGAAGTGAAACAGCAAACAACTACTGCTTTCTCCCGTGAACTGTTTCATTGGCTAGCGGGGATTTACATTACGTCGACGGAGCCTTCCCTTTTTTACGTTAGACGTTTTTGCCTTGACCACGTGATCATAACGTAGATAGAATAGCCTCTGTTCAAGAAAGTGGATTGCCGTACTATAGCACCTAGAATATATAGTGTGGAAATTGGCTATCCCTGTAATACTTAAAAGAGTGCTAAAATACTGTATCCCTTAACTGTGCAACGATGCTGCTGAAATATACAGATCACAGCGACATCTGCAGGATATTTTCTCAAACTGCAAGATATTGCTAGGGTATACAATGTAATACTAAATCCCGCAGATGTCGCTGTGATCGATACTTGGGATTTTAGCAGTATCGTCGCACATTTAAGGGATACAAATTTTTAGCGTTGTTTGGATAGCATATTTCCATTCAAGGTATTCTAGACGCTGTAGCCATACTTTCGGCAAAAACTTGAAATGAGCATGCTTCCTGTGCATATATCACCACTCTTATGTATAAAGGCTCTCTGTTATGTTGTTGATTATGAGCGCTCTTTGTTAAATTTCTATATTTGTGTTTTAGAGAAAGCAATACAGAAAAGTACTGTTACTATGGAAACAACAACTTCTTTAATATCGAAATGTATAGCAAAGGAGTTCAGAATCAGTGCCTTAAATAGTTTCGAGTATGTATTGTTGTTATGACAATCAATACCCTTTCTGGATGTGGAAATGCAAAATTGTGTTCAACATAATGGAGGATATTCCATCTACATTTTGATCACGTGGTCAAGGTAAAAACTTCTATCGTAAAGAAGGGGAGCCTCCGTAGACGTGTAATGTAAATCCCCGCTAGCCAATGAAACGGTTCATGAGGCAAAGTAGTAGAATCTTCCCTTCTTATCAGTTAGAAGTTCTTTGGATAAATTACCGGTATCACGTGACTTTTTTCAGCCTCGAACCCATATTTGGAATATCCTCCATTGGGCGCAATCTAGATAGATTTTTGGCTGTTAGAGAAACGAGATTCATCAATCAGAAGCCTGCATTTTTGTGAACTTTTCGCTGTTTGCAGAAATGCAGGCTATTGATTGGTGATTCTCGTTTCGCTAACAGCGAAAAATCTATCTGGATCCTAGCCTACATTTCTACAAACATTGCACTTCATCCACGGCACTAAAAAAATGACTCAAAACTTTCATGACATAGGCCGGGATCCAGAAACAGCAAATATTCTCAAACATGCAGGCTTCTAATTGGTCAAACTCATTTCGCTAACAGCGAAAATTCTATCTGAATCTCAGCCATAGTTATCTTCGATGAAATCAATGCAAAAGGATAATATAAAAGAAAAGTGTAAGATTTCTAAAATATTTTGACGGGTTTATCGCTATTTGGCATAATTTGTAAACTTTAGAACTAATTAACAGTTTTTCGCTAATTATTAATAGAAAATTAATGTTTTTAAAGCTGAATTTTATAAATGCACGTAGATTGAGTAAATATCTATCCAAAAATTCAATCCTTACTTTTTTCTGTCTTTTATTTAAGTCTCTACCTCAATTGAAACATAAGTTGTGACGAAGAAAATAAATCTGTCATTTTCAGTATCTCGACGTTATTTTAAAAAATCTATATCTCTGTTTATAATTAATTTATGAGGATGCATTTGATCTTAAATTGAAGATCTTCTTTATTAGGTACTTCTGGTGATGGTTTTATTTTTCTGCGATGATTGCTTCTTTTGATATGGGAAATTTTACGATGGCATATTTCGTCCATTTAACATGGAGAAGTTGTCATCAGTATAATAAGCAGTTACGGTGTCTTGCCGTTATTCTTGGCGTTTGTTTGTTTGGCGGGGTTAGCATTTTTTTTCAGCTTGGCTTGGCAGAACGACCGTCCTGCTTGATATATTTTTTAAATTATGCTTTAAAGTTATTTTATTTCTTAAAACATAAAAAAACAGTAAGTGGATATACAATTTTCAAACAAACAGCATTTTAAGTACATTTACCCCCTTTGGCGGTGCACAAAATTAAAATTGTGTGAAGCTTAGAAATAAGTAAATTTGAAAAAAAAGGGAAATGGATTTCTCGCATCGTTACCAACGTCGATATGACATCAAAGTTACGCACGGACATGTTTCTGCTTTATAATATACATATATATATATATATATATATATTGTTTTTTAATGTAGCTCACATAATACCAAACAACTGAATAGTTTTTTTTCTTTCCGTAAACATAAAAAAACGAAGTAAACAACCAAGAGAAAATGTTAATAAAGTGTTTCCATGACAGTAATTGATTTTCCTTTTATGACTCGCAGAAAAATAAGATGCAAGTAGCATTAGCATTTGCTAATTAGTTCTACCTCAATATGAATATATTTGCATTGTCTTGTAACCTGCGGCGAAGCCATAAAACTTTTTAAAAAAATAATGAATAAACATATTTTCATTTGCTTTAAATAAAAAAAATATATTTTTCAATTACTTCTCCAACATATTTAGTATATTGAAATATTCTAGACTGCTAATTTATTCTAAAATGTAATGTGTATGCATTGATTACTAACTTGAAGTGCATGAATAAAAAAGTTTACTGTCGAATCAATATATATATATTTTTTTTAATTCTTTGTCGGACAATTATATTTTATTTCTGTATTATCATCAAAATATGTTTGGATTTTTTATATCCTTTTTCCAGTAAATATCGATTATATTAGAAACAAATATATTTTGAAAAATATAGCGAAAAATGAATTAGTATAAGAAACGAACGCAAATGAAATTATTCCTTTTTAAAATAAGTAATTGCATTGTAGTTCCAATAAATTCTGTTTAATTTTTAGCGCAATAATAAAGTTATTATGGAGTGAGGGAAAACTTGTTTTAATGCTATTTCTTACCAAGAGCTTCCAAAAATGACAGGTTTAATTGAAAATTTATATTATTTTATTTTATCATTCTGAATAAAATTCAATTACTAAATTTCATTATGTCTCTCAAATTTTCTGTTTCCTCAAAAAACGTTGCACAATGCATTTCTTACGCCTGCCGGTTTATTATTATTATTAGTTTTTTAAATAGGTCTGTCATTTTTGAGGCACCCGGTATATGTAACATATATTTTTAAATATGAATTACCAATTTACATTAACGTAACTGTTTGTATTCATAATATAACACAATGCATTTTTAAACGGGTACACACACATGTACATATATGTGTATGGCTGCAAAGTGATAATGTCTGCTAAAATAGTTATGTCAGTAAATATATCACTAAATATTCTTGGCATAAAAACTGAAAATTGGAAAACAGTGGATAAAGAACTGTTACAAATGTTTGGAAAAAAGGCCATGAAAACTACAAGGCCAAGTGTAGTTATGATTTTTCAAAAGCTTTTACACAACCAAACTACTTTTCTGCAATTTCTGAAATTGTAATGAAAATTATAACCATGTTGTCTTTAATTATTAAACCGTTATACTGGAATTTTTGTAGTTAAATTTGTAAGATAAAGTTAATTATTATTTGTTCCTTCTCAAAAAAAATAAATAAATAAATAAAAGTCTAAATATTTTCATTTTCTGTAAGATTAACTTCATTTATATGTTATTTATTTGCTATCGCTTTATAGATATGTTTGATTTGGTATAATGCATTTACAAGTTATGTTATTAAAACTGGGGAATTATTGTAAGAAAAAATATCATATCAAATATATAATTAAGTTAACAGTCCTGTATCACACAAAAATCTTTATAAATGCACCGAAAATTTTAGAAACTTTATAAAAGATCTATAAAGGTCCATATTTATAATTCTTTTTAATCGAAATCTAATCCCTTTTTATTCTAGTTTACGAAATTAAAAAATTCTGTTTTTAAAAAGAGACAGGTAATTAACTTTTTCTTTTACTATACAATTTAAACAGCTGTTACCATGTGAAATAGAATGAAAAAATGCACTTGACAGCTGTTTTATTTCAAAGACAAAATTAAAGAGAGTAAAGATAACATTGTCTGAAAATACGTAATTGTTTTCTTTAGATTATTTAAGCAAAAATTTTCTACAATTAACATTAAAGCTTTTAAAATCTAGCTTTTTAGCTTTTTAAATCTCTTGACCTATATATGTGTGTGGATACATTTTGTTATAATCCCGATATTATAAGTTTCTTTATAATTTTATTTCTACATGCAGCATTTTCTAATAGTACAATAATACTAGTGTTAAGGAAAATACTGAATATTTCATTTGCTGAAGCTAAATTTTCTACTTACATTTAAATAATCATTATAACATTTTAGCATGTATCGTTTTTACTTGGGCATTTATTATCGCGGAACTCCTAACTTTGGAAAAACAATTAGACCACGGTAATAGAGGTTTCTCAGTTTCATATAAAATTAATAAAACGAAAAACAAACAAAAATATACATTATTATCGACACTTTGTCAGACGGATTTTTAACACTTTCCAACTTAGTTGAAAAGTGTTATAAATTCCGTTTGTCTGACCGTATGTCTGTCCGTGCTCTAACTCGCATGAGTATAAATGGATTCCTATGTAATATATATATATATATATATATTGTGACAAGTTTGGTACTAAAAATGAAATGTGTAGCAATATAGTTCGTTGACAGGGACACTCAAAAGAATTTTGTTGGTCTGTGAGGAAAACACGCAATGTATTTCAATGATGTTAAACTAATTCAAACATATACAAATTGATATATATCACTGAGGTGCATTACAAAATTCTTACTCTAGAATGTGACGTGCATAGCATTTATCATTCATTTACAGTGACACACCAAAAATTTCGGTTTCAGTATTACCTATGTGCGTTTATTGTTAATAGTGCATTTTCAGTTGTGATATGCGTTTCTAATTTAACTATTAGTCGGTATGTATAAATTGCATACGTAATATACGTGGATGCACAAAAGAATTCAAGTATATTTTCATTTATTGACAGACATTTATGAAGGGGAATATTGCGTTATGCATTTCTAAAATGTAATAAGTTTTGTCATACTATACATTATACAGTGTGTATGCAAAGTCATGGCGCACTTTTGACTTATCACACGAAATCAACTAAACAAAATGGAAATGTAATCTTCATCAAATAAAAGAAAAACTCTCCAAGTTTTATACCTGTTCAGTGCAGTTCGATGTGGCTTCCATTTGTTGCCCTACACACTTCTAAACGATATTGAAGTTCTTCCCATAGACACTTAAGGACGTCTGGTGTAACAGAGTGAATAACGTCTGCGATTCTCTGTTTCAAATAGAGGCTACATCGAACAGGTATGAAACTTGAAGTATTTTTCTTTTATTTGGTGAAGATTTCACATCTCCATCTTCTTTCGTTGCTTTCCTGTGACCGGGCAAAAGTGCACCATGACTTTATGGACACACCGTATATACAAATTTATAGATCATACACAGGGCTGCACAAACAAATATGGATAACTTTCCAACTATTGATGATAAATGTTGAAATTTGGTTTTGAAATGAGTTATGAGATTGTTCAAACTCCATCTTTCATCTTATTCAACCACGAAGTTTTGCTACAGTATTAAAAAGCTAATGATCTTCAAACAGTGTTAGTGTCATATATTGAAGAATGATGTACATGAAGGATGTAAAATAATTTTGTCGTGTAAAATTTTCGCATACAGTCATACCTCGCCTTACGTCAGCAATTCGTTCCAAGACTAGCGACGTAAGTCGAGGTGCATTTAGATGAGTAAACAAGAAAGAAAAAATCATGCGTCAGGCATAGATTATGAAACACTATTCAACACATTCAGAATAATGTAACAAAACTGCACCGTTTACATGGAAACGCATAACACATCTGAAAACCCAATTTCAGCTGCTCTCATCTGTAATTGGAAAATTATCCGAATTTTTTCAGCAGACATGTATATGATATATAGATTTGTATCTATTAACTACATGCATGCCAAACTTTAGTTCATTTAAAAAATGCATATACGTCAGTTGAAAATTCCCCTTCAGCAACTTCCCCTAATTAGGAGAATGGTACTTGAATACTTTTGTGCAGCCCTGTATATGAGTTTATAGAATTTATATATAACGAGTAATATGCAAAAAAATAGTTAAATTGAAAAGCGCAGACCAAATTTTAAAATGCACACTCTAGCAATTATTACTCAAAGGCAGTACTGTAACCGATTTCTTTTGTATGTCCCTGTAAATAAACAAAAAGTACTATGAATGCCCTGTTCTAACGTAATTGAAATGCAATTCAGTGATTTATATCATTTTCAAGACATTTGAAATAGCATAATCTCATTAAATACTCTACAAATGATTTTTCCTCATATACCATAATGTAATTTAATTATTTTGAGTGCCCCTGTAAATGAGCTATTAGTCCTACATACTTCATATACAATACCAAACAAGATTTGGTGACCCTAAATAATCGTTATCAATTGCATGAAAATCCGAGTATATTTACGGGAGTTAGAGCGTGGACAGACGGACAGACAAACCGAATGCTTAAACACTTTTCAATTTTGTTGGAAAGTGTTAAAAAGGATAAGTAGTAAAAATTCACCAGATCTAATGAACGTATTGTATTGTATTTAGGAATATGTAATTTACATTTAAGATTAGCAAAAAGAATGCGTTTGCAATAAAAGCAATAAAAGAATTTGGGATAAATCAATGAGTTGTTAACTTACAATTTATTGTTTCTCTAACTCCTCCGTTCGAGTCTTTGCGCATATGAAAAAATCTTGCAATGAAGTTTGACCGACATTTTTTTTTTCTTTTAGAAGTTTTTTGTAACAGCAGAGTGAGTTTTCTAAGATTTTTCTAGTCGTTGCTACACTTTGCTCGTCTGAATCAATATTTTCAAGAACCGCATTCCAGCTTCTATAAGGTTTAGTCCTTCGGTTAATTTTGCAACCATTATAATCTTTTCCCCTAGCCTCAAAATGTTCGTCTATTTCTTCGTCAGTAATTTTCTTCTTTAATTCGATAAGTTCGTCGATGGTTAATTCCATATCAGAGGAATTTACGTTTTCAACAATATGTGAAGCATCCATCTCTAAGTTGAGTTCTATTCCATTTTCGACGATTTCATCAATTAAGAGAGGTACAAAATCACAATTTTCAGATGTTTTCTTAGACTGTGGGAAAGAAAAGGGGCACAGTCTTTTCTAGTATCTCTCATTGTTTTTTGCTGAACTTCACCCCATGAATCCCCTATGACTGTGACTGCATCTGAGATGTTAACCTTTAAATGCCTGGTGTTGCTTTTCGTCAACATACCCAATTTAGGCTCTAAAATACTATTAGAATAATATTGAAGCTATAATGCCTATTGTTGCCAATAAAATACATTCTGAAAATATTATTAAATCGATATTCAACATGTAGATGGCAACACTTGTGCTGTTTAAGAATAAAGATAGATTTTTTTTTAATTGTTGCTACTTGTTCTTTTTGTTTTGTTTGGGAGCTTGCGAAATACCCTATTTTGACCTGCAGTGAGCAAGTGAAATTTATTTCTTTTTATAGTTCCTAAAATTTTTGTGTGATTAATATTATAGAATTTTATCAAGGCAAATTATTTTTTCAATTAAACACCAGTATTGCCGATTAGTAACAAACTGTTTTTTAGCCGTAAACTAACTTAAAACAAAATATGATTTTTTTAAGTATTTTTCCCATGATTTATTTAAAAAATGAAAGCCGAAAAACATTATTACAATGACTTTTGAAAAATCAGGCATTTAAGGGTTAAATTTCTTCCAAAAGTCTTCGAAAAATTCAAAGTGCGTCTTAATTAAGGGATTTTTTTTTTTTCATGCCAGACGATGTAAATGCGGGTTGATGTAAGTCGAGAGGACGTACGTCAGGGTACTACTGTACACGCGTTTTGGAGTGTTAAAAAGTATAACAGTTAATTTTTTTTTATATTTAGTACTTTGAAAACTTTTATTGAATTTTGTTTTTTAATAATTAAATGACTTACAGATTGTTTTATTTGAGAAGCAACAGTCTAAAAATGAAAATTTTTGTTCTCTTGATTTTAATTGTTTTTATTTTCATTAATTATGTAAAAAATGGTTACTAGAAAGATTAAAAAAATAAAAGATACGCTGTAATTAACTTTCTTTTTCATTATACATTTTTAAACAGCTGTTATGTTCTGTACTTGAAAGAAAAAGGTAATTTGACAGCTGTTTTATTCCAAAGGAAAAACTAAAGAAAGTTAAATTAAATTTTCCTGGAAAGCATTTGTTTTCTTTATATTTTTCAAACAAAAACTAATTACATTTATGTAACTTTACATGTGCAGAAACGGGCAATTAGTACACGAACTTATATGTGCATATGCATGCATTACTTTGAAACCTCGAGTTTAAAAAAAATGAAAGTTATGCATGTTATGCACACACATATTATATATATGGCATTTAAAAAAACAAATGATAGTAATCCTGTATTATAATACGACCAAATCTTGTTCGTATCTATGTGTGTATGTAAATTTTATCTAAAAAACGACTCTAAAGATTTTGACTAAATATTTGTATCTTACCGATTTGGGGTACGAGATTTTCATTAGGCTAGGTCACATGTTAGAGAAAATTCAATTAGTGGGGCATTTTGGGGATATTATGGGTCAACGCATTTCAATGGGAATGAACGTTGAAACAATTATTAAGTTGCTGAATAGTTGGCGGTAAACGAAGTCGAAAAGCTGCAACATTTCGTAGAATTTGGTTATTTTGTTTTATAATTGGCGATAATGTGGCGAAATATTGGCGATAATGGCGAAATAGGGCGGGGAAATTGACTTTCAAGATAAAAAATACCAAAATTCATGCTTGGCGCCAAATGAAATAATATGGTCAAATTTGACGATATTTGGCGACATTTGGCGAAAAAAATGGCAATCATAATCTGAAGGAAATTTCTAGAAATTCCAATAGGAGATGGGATACATGATTCCACTAATTTGTAATACAGGGTTATAATACAAAGCTAATTTTAAACGTGCATAAATCGGTCTTCCCTACTGGTGTTTAATTAAATGGAAGATGATTTACATTGCTATGATTAAAATTTCCACTTCTATATATGTAACGATCGCGTTTCGTGGAGTGGCGTAGAAGCATTCCTGGCCGAATAAATACACAGTAAATACGAAAGGGAGTTTTTGGGGCCTGGTTTATTTTCCTTTTTATACATAACATCTTTTTGAAACCAGGTCCAACTGGATGGCATATTAGCCCCAAATACTCTTGGAAAATGCTCAGTTCAGCGACGTATGTTACTTTAACAATGCATGATCGTAAGAAGCCACGGGAAAAAAATGCTCTTGAGTATATAGAAGGGGTAATCACATTATTTCTGCCAGAGGGCAGACTTTTCATAATAGGAGGAAACTTTACTATTATTGGTTAGAACTATTTTTAATGATGGGTATTCTAAGCTTACACAGGCCTTGCATTATCTTAATTGCACCACTAAAATGTAAATACCATCCATGACATTGATGATGATTTTTTTAAAATAAATGTCAGCTATAGAGATTAAGATTTATGTCATTTCAAATACTTATTTTGACATTAATATGAAATTATCTTTTGTTATTATTATGTAATCTAATTTATATGTTTTACATCTAATAAATATCAAATATAGAGAAAGTTGATTGCTAAAATATAGACTGTTTATTTGAAGTAATCAAGTAAATCTAATAACTGTCACATTGGGAAAAGATAATAGCCATTTACGTGTTTTGTTTTAAAAATCATCTAATGTTTATTTTAACTGAAACTTATTATAATTTTAAGTATTCATTACATCAGTCAATGTCAAAGATGAAACTTAAGCTTTCAATTAGATTTTACATTAGGAAAATAAGTTAGAAATTTTGAATATTAAGTTTTAAAAAGGACAGGATTTAATTATCATCCTGTCATATATATCTAAAAAAAGCACATTAAAACCTCTTCAGATCTGAGGTACACAAATGTGGATTTCTAAAGTGAAGTACTAATTTCACCAACACAAACCAAATCATGATTAGAGATAAACTCACAATAAAAATTTTGGCTTGCAGCTTTTGACGAGTTTTTAATTTCATTTTTATATAAGAGCTGGTTTTATCAGAATCATGTTAAGGCAGTATTCAAAAAATATTTTTCCATGCTCAACAACTCGAAATTTTCTGACACATTTTCAGATTTATTTTTAAAACGAAAAACATGAAAGTTGCTGACGCGATTTTTTAATAGATTTGAAAGCGATCTATGTTTTTATTTTTCATTCAATTAATTAGAACTTGATTTATAAACAATTATTTTCTCAGTAGGACGATATTTTTCGTTTCCAACACAATCGCTTCGAGAAATTCGGTTCAAAATGACCACTTTGACATCATTTTAAAAAATATATTCTGCCTCTATCAAAAAATCGACCAGTACCCCACATTATATAGTTCCTGAATAACATAACCTACCAATTGGATGCGTTTGAAAGCAAAAATAATTTTAAAAATGAGTCAGAAAATAAGCAGTTTGGATTTCCTTATTACGATATTTTTTCTTGAACTTCTATGTATTTTTAATTTGTTTTTGCTGTAAGAATTGGTCCTATCAAAAACTAGTCAGTATAAAAGTTGTAGATAATACTAAGAAGATATATAATAAATTCATGTGGATTTAATATCTTGTAAATTGACGAAGTTATGGATTTTTTCTTCTTCAACTTTCCTTTTTGTTTTCGTTTTTTTTATTTTTTTTCGGTAAGAATTGGTCCTATCAAAAACTTGCCAGTATAAAAGTTGTAGACAATATTAAGGCAATTTATAATAAATGTAACTGTATTTGATATCTTGAGAATTGACGAAGTTATAATTTTTTTCGCCCATTTTTTTAGAAGTAATAATAAATTTAAACTGAGTCGATGTGTGTTATAATTAAGAAGGTATGGGAGTTTTTCGTTTTTCACACAACCCCTCCCTATTTCCCTCCCCCCTGGCCCGATTTTGCCCATTAACGAACTTGACCGAGATTTATGGCCCTTGATTTTATGTATGAGTTTGAAAAAGATTTATGAAGAATTATGGAAGTTATCGTGCCTATAAAAAGGGGACAGATATGGATAGATAGATATACAGTTTTATATAAAGTTTGATAGTTTTGATGAAGTTGATAGATATATGAAGTTTTTTACTGAGGGTAGTTTTGGGTTCTAGGGGTCATGATTGGTGTAAATCTGCAAAAAAATTTTCCGAAATTCGAACATAGGGGAGATCACAATATGTAGTGTTTCATACGAAATCTACCTAAAAGTACTATATTTAAATGAACGGTTTTTACATCCGTACACTAGTGCGAATTCGCACCGACTAAAATTTCAAGTGGCTAATATTTTAAACTGTTCGTTGGCGGCCACCGTAACACTTACCCATTATGGATATGTATTATATAAAATATGAAAATAAATGTTCAATACTAAAATTTAATAGGTTTTGTCGCACTTTCACATTCTAAGTACATACCAAATTTCACGCCTCTATCTCTATTTGTTTGGTAGATAGTGGTTAAAAGCGTGGCTTGATGACGTCATAAACTTTAAATGCTCTATTACTGAATTGCGTAAAAGAAACATCCTTAACTCCAAAAATGATATCATATTAACTGACAGTTTACTGCATCGGATTAAACGTCTCATTTCCCTTAAATTTAAATTTTCTTATACCTATATTTCAGGCATTATAGTAGCCACCAGTATAGACACTTTTACCACATTTGTTTTACATTAATATATAAAGATTCATGACACTTAATTTTCATTTTAAAAAATCTTTTATCTTTCGTTTTGTACATATTAAAATCGAAAATTATAATTTACATTTCTTTACTTTTCTTAAAAACAAAAACACATTATTTTACTTAAAAAGGACATATATTCCGGTATGTCGTTAAAACTATGCTATTTATAAATATATACTGCATTGTCCATACTCTTTGGCACTTCTCTGAAAAACGTTTTCGTCCATTTCTTGGACTTCATCAGTTTCAATTAGCGGCTCGCAGTTTCACTTTCGACCTTTTATCATCTCTCTCTTTCCACTTTTTTCCCCCTTCTCCCTTTTTACTTTCCCCTTCTTTCCAGCATTTTTAGCCAACGGGAGTCAACATTTGCATGCGCCATATCGTTCCAATTAAAATATATCTTGTAATTGACATTTGAATGAAGCACCATACAATTTTGAAAAATTTTATATATCTTTTATCAGAACGAATATTTCGAGAGTCCGAAAAAAATAGTTCCGGAAAATCGAGGTTACTGAAATTCAATAGGCTTTTTCTCATTATTACATACTAAATACAAAACAAATTTCAAGTCTCTATATCAATTTGTTAGGAGATAGTGCGTTTACAGACACAGACATACACCCAATTTTTTTCTAAAAATATGTTTTCAGAATCTCCAGTGTTCGAAACGTGTAAATCCGTCATTTTTTTTATTTATTTTTAAAACGATTAAAACAATTACCTTATACTACGTATGGTGGTCAAGTAATATGCTTTCAAGAATTGTTATTAACTTAACACTTAAATTTGCTATTACATGAATTTAGGTCATTGAAAAATAAATTGACATTTAAAGGGGGCTAGTAATTTTAGATCTATATTTGTACACCTAAATTACCAGTCTCCTAAAGTATCAATTTCAGAAAAATGGCTCTTTCTTTCATCTGTGGTGTCATTTCTTTTGTATAAAACTAATGTACAGTCGTGGAAGAAAAAAAGTAAACACCCCTTACTAACTCCTCAACAAATTATCGTAGACGAAAGTTACTTGTACCGAACGATTGGAAATAGAATCTACTTTTAAATGATGTATATAAAATTTGCTTAGGGGCCCATCTACATATTAAAACGAATCCAAACTTCATTTTTTTCAATCGCGATACCCAATTTTAAACAGATATTTCAAATCTTTTGTTAAAACTATGCCTAGACACCAAATTCCAAGTCATTTGAATGATAAGTTTTTGAATTATAAACATTCAAAATTTAGTGCTTCTAATGCTAAATTACAATTTCATATTTTTATTTATACCTCCTGAAATTATGCTCCTAATGTGCTAATTTTTTGTGTAGCAATAATACTAATATACCCAAACATAAATACGTTGAATTTGCAATTTTTATAATTTTATTATATGAATTATGAAATTAATATTCGAAAAAATTATGAATTGCAACCAACAGTTTTTTTTTTTTTTTGGTGGATTTAGTTTTATTAATTCCTGCTTAATGGAAATCCAAAATTTCACATTTTGCTTCCAAGTAGTTTTTAAATTATGCTTAAAAAACAGCAGAAGGATGTTTTAAGGGGTCGTTTGTGATAGAAGTGACTAGATATTTTGAAATTTCTTCTGCTGTCGTGTAATCTAGCAAGC
This sequence comes from Maratus speciosus, assembly GCA_963932465.1. NCBI lineage: Eukaryota > Metazoa > Arthropoda > Arachnida > Araneae > Salticidae > Maratus > Maratus speciosus. The sequence continues at coordinate 363,395,007 of OZ010798.1, forward strand.
TTCATTGACTGCTTGAGTGGTGCTTAAGATGCCTTGACCAAGAAGGGGGCTCTCTCGGTTAACAATCGAGTACGGAACTTCAATTTGGATACAGCCCTTAAAATAAACTCGTTTTAAAATAATTAATTTCACGGAAACTTATGGTACGAATTGCATAAAAATTCTTTTTTAGGCTAATTGAAGGGTGCAGAGTTCATTTATGCTGTCAGAATTGTGTACTGCTATTGAAAAAAAAACAAAGTTGTGGTTCTTTTTAATTAGTAGATGGCCTCCTGAGCAAATTTTATATAGATCATTTAAAAGTAGACTTTATTTCCAATCGATCGGTACCAGTAATTTTCTTCTACGATAATTTATTGAGGAGTTAGTAGGGGGTGTTTACTTTTTTTTTCCACGACTGTACCTTTGTAGTATTGTTTTAAGATTATATCTCAAGAGGTTAAATGCTGTATTAATACATATAATTCCCAAAATATAAAGTAATCTACTTAAATGAACGATTTTAAAATCCGTAAACTCCCACGCTAATGCGAATTCGTATCGACCAAAATTTCAAATGGCCAAAATTCTTTCAAGAATTTACATTTTGCATTAACAAAATAAAATTTTAAATAAAAATACATATTGTAGTTATATTCCTCATTAAATAACGTATAGGCGTCATGTGTTACATTTAATTAGCACTAGATTGCCGATAAAGTTATACGCAGTTGAAGTTACCGAATTCGAAATCGCATTATTGTGAGATGCGCGGTGCTAAACCGCAGTTTGGAATCCACGAGTTAAATCAATTATATCCGTTTATGAATAATTTTAATCTCTAGATTATGCTTTGCAAAATCGTATTAAGCCAATTTTCTTATAGATTGTTTACCTCTATACAAATGCTTAATTTGTTCAATATCTGGAATTTTATTTTCATAACATCACAAGATTCGTTTTGTAAATATGCGAGACGAATTTAGTCTCGCTCTGTCTTTAGATCGGTTAATCTGAAAACTAATGACTTTAAGAAAAGACACTGAATATGTAATTAACTTGCATAGTAAATCGAAACAAAAGGGTTTACTTTAAAAGAAAAAAGGAATTCTGTTTTAGTTAATAAAAATTTACTTTTCACTGTAAAATTGGTAAATTACTATTGTGCTTAGATTTGCGTTTGATTAATATTGTATTTAGATGTACATTCAATTCATTTTAAATAAAGTTCTGTTTAGTAAAATAATGATATTATTTCTTTTTTTCTTCCTTTTCACTTCGCTTTTTAGGTACGTTCGTAATTATGTAAATACTTAACACCTATAGTCGTCGTTCGGTCCGTCTGTCTGTCTCTGTTTGTCCGTCTGTCTGTCTGTCTGTCTCTCCGTCTGTCTGTCCGTCCGTCTGTCTGTCTCTCTGTCCGCATATAACAGCGCAAAAACTATCCAACCGAATGGTCCGAAATTTTAAATATACAATTTTTGTAAAATTTTATCGAGCCATTACAAATTTTATGAAAATCGTATGCATAGTTTAATTACAGGGACAGTCAAAAGTTTTCCGTTACATTATGGCCAACAGGAAAAAATTATTTCAAGTGCATTTTAATAATGTTACAGCCCTTCGAACAGAATAAAATTGATATGCACTTATGAAGTGCACTGAAATATATATTCAGTACAATATGCAGTGCAAAAAATATTTATAAAACGAGTTATATTACGAACGCACGTGATTTGCCACGTTTGAGGTGCACTTTCCAGCTTGTTGTTTATAAGTGAAGCGAAACTTCGTAAAAATGCATTTATTGAGAGGAATAGGAAAGTGACCGAATTAACTTCCGTGGCTATGACACCTTAAAAGAGAGTTTTGTGAAATTTTAAATTTGGCATAAAAATCAAATGTGCGACGAAATACTAGGGTAGGGGAGTACACAGTGAGACATGGTACACAGTGAGACAGCAGCCATTTTGACATATAGTTATAACTTTTTCTCCTAGCTGGCACTCACACATAACCACCTCATCTTATGCAACACGTGGATGTAGTTTTGGCACTTCAGTTACTGGTCCGACAAAATAGTCAATAATTCCTTATTTTATAGTGGTTAAAGTTACATAAACGGCTATTTTAGAGGTTTGTTTCCTTCAATATGACATATATTTACTTAACCAAACCTAGACTTATCTAATAATAGACTATTTCGGCAAAACGACATAAACTTTTTAAAGCGCTGAAATTGGTGTAACAGATGTGGTATTTACTTTGTTACAACTTAACGAAAGTACACAATGAGACACACAGTTGTAGTACGCAGTGAGACGTGTCTTATTGTGGGCCGAATATGTGGTTCTGGTGTTAAAAAAGTTATCTATTACATATATATAATCCAAACGGAAATTTCGTTCCGAACGCCGAGATTTCGAGTTCTACCGCATGTATATTTACGGAACTTATACCGTTAGATAGGTATCGTTCCAGGGAAGGTTTTAAGCTATAACACATCATTCTACCTAGATTAGTTATAGAATTGTTACGGAAAATTCTATTATTTTGGACTTTGTTACTTCATATTTCCTTAAATATCTGGGCCCCTATTGGTCGTAGAGCTTAGATCTCGCGCCAAAAGTAGCTCCGAAGCACCCAAGCAAACTTTTCCCCGCGATTATTTTGCCGTCTTCCGATTTCCTCTAACTCTATTAGGGGCGCGCGTAGGGCCCCTTTAAAATATTTTTCGTAGTAATTTCAGCAATTATCTTAAATTATTGGTTAAGACCGCCACCCTCCCGATTCATGTATCTACGGAAAGGTTGCATGAAGGAGTTTCGTTCAGATACGCTTTCGTTAAGAATAGAGTGCGCTCCCTGGTGGTGGAATGTGGAACTAACATAACGCGATATTGTTAAAATTAGGAAATCTAACAATGCGATCTGTTTTAAACTTTGAGATAGTTCATAACACATAATCTATTATCTATTCTATTATATATATATATAAAATCTATTATCAATTCTATTATCTATCTATTATATATATAAAATCCAAACGAAAATTTCGTTCCGAACGCCTAGATTTCGAGTTCTACTGCATGGATTTTTACGGAACCTATACCGTTAGATAGGTATTGTTTCAGGGAAGGTTTTAATCTATAACACATTATTCTACCTATATTAGTTTTAGAACTATGACGGAAAATTCTGTTATTTTGGGCGATAAGGTTACCATTTTATTTCTTGGCGAAATTCATCGTTGAAAAAAAAAATTGAAACGGCTATTAAACCACGAAAAATAAAAGAAAAACTGTTACTAATTTTATTTAAATGAAAAAAAAAAGAAAAAAAGAAGAAGAAAATCCGTTTTAATGAGTGATAATATTAAAAAACGGAAACATTTAGTCAAAACCTGAATGAAATATTTGTAATGCTTAAAAATTAATTTAATAAGAAATATTACACTCGATACGCAATATTTGGCTCTTTATCGCTTGCGTTAGATATGGAAACGAATCTGAAAATTTGATTAGATGAAATTTTAAAGACATTTTCTTTCTGTTCTGTTCTTTTCCCTTTTTTTTTATATCTAATTGTCCCATCACGTGACTTATAGAAGAAACAAGCAGATGTAATTGTGAGTCACATGTGTAATTACTATTTGTTTCTTTACAATTTTTTATTTTTCTTTTGTCGCCAAACAATGTGATTTTAAGCCAAAAATGCATAAGCGTGACATTAGCTTGAGGATGTTCTCACAAATGGTGTTTTTTTAGGTGAAAGAGATCATTTTTGAGTACATTTTCATATTCAATTGTAACTTATATAGATATCAGTTAATATTTTAAAAATGGAATCGAATACTTAAATTTCAGTGTGAATTTCTGCCACACATACATATTGTAAAATAATTTCATACTTTTTAAAATGTTTTTCGCCGTAATTCCGAAAGCATCTGATATTTATAAACTCGAACTCAGATCAACGAATATTACCCATTTTATTTAAGCAAATATTATCTATTTTCTCAAGTCATATCGCCAATTTCATTTATAGGAAAATTCACAGATTCGAAATCTAGGAAATAAAGATAATTTTTAAGAAAATTTATGTTTTAATACGTTATTACTATGGAAAAATTCAACATTTTGAAAAAAAAAATTACAAGTCTTTTGTAATTCGTCATTTCTTCTTCGTCTTTCTTCGTACTTTCTCCTCTGTTATGTAATATTTCAAATGATATTGGACTAATTTTCGATCATCGATTCACCGCAAAATCGCATATGTAATATAGTATATGAAATAAAGTCTGGATTAGGGGACTAATTAACGCACAACGCAAACTACTGAACCTAAAATCTTGAAAATCGTGGTAAAAATACTTCTTATGACATAAACTTCTGCTAAGAAAGGATTTTCTAAAGTGTCACCCCTAATGGTTTTTGCACGGGGAGGGGGAAAAAATCGAATATCAAAATAATGCGTCAAATGATAGCATATTTTAATGTAGTTTTGTATGCTGAATCGAATGCTACCAAATAAATTTTTATAAGTCCAACAGTTCATGACACATTTCATATTTTTCTAATTTGGCGGTGTCTTTGGCATCTTAACCTCAAAATATCTATCATTACATCCGTTACTCTAGCAACGGAAAAAATTCAAATCAACACTTTTGGCTAAAAAATAAAAACTCCTCTATGAGTTTGAAATTAAAATCCAAGCATCTTAATTTTTTTAAAAAAATAGTGATTTTATGTAAAATAAAAGGGAAAAAATTACTGAGAATTTAGAGTTATAAAACAAAAATGGAAAAGGTACTACTTAGATATTCCGTCGACCAAAAATCTATCGTCAAACTATAAGATTAAATGCCAATAATGGTTGATCGTAAATATCAAATTCACTTGAATTTAAACAAACTACACGTGTTTACGCCATCAAGTGATTTTAATTTCGACGTTTTATTTGTATTTTTATTAATGTTATACTAATTTATTTGTTATTTCGTTATTTAAAATAAAGATTATGTCAATTTATATAATTTGGCGAATGGTTTGTCGATTTATATAATTTGGCGAAATTGGTCGACGGGATAACAAGTAGTACCAATGAAAATATTTAAGTATGAAAGCAATGTTTGTAACGACTTAAAAATTATTTTCATATATATAAACTCGGTTTATGGCGTCAGATGCCGCCATCCGAAGAATCTACAAGAGTCTTTTTCCATTTTTTCCGGTCATAGGTTCCTCAATGAAAGAAATTGGAATTGGAATAATATTGTGCGATTTATAAATTGCTCCTCGATAAGAAGAATCAATCGGTACATTTATAACAACCGTGCGCACATCTCGCTGATAGCATTTTTAAAATTCCCAGTAGAAGTAGTTACATTTTGCGTATGTAAATTAAAAATATTTTTTTGCTTTTAATTATGGCATTATTTCCTGTTATTGTTTATCTTTTCAGTTTTTTAAATGAAATTAGTACAAGGCATGCATTTTAAATGAAATGAGTGAAAGGTTTGTGTTTTAAATGAAAATAATAAAATAAGAATATGCTATGAAAACAATCTTTATTGATTTATTACCTGCGCCCGGCTGACATAAAAGCATCACAAAAGTCACATATTCACTTTTCTTTGAGTAGTTGCTCATGAGAATTCAAGTTAACCTTCTGTAATCGGATACTTCACATATTGGTGTATTAGCTTTAATGTTGAAAGCATCGTTTTTGTTTGAAGCGAAAACTTTACTATTACACAAAATCGCATCATCATCATCTACTATATATTTACAACGGAAATTTGTATTTCATTCCGATTGTTTATAATACTTTCGTAGGATATACCACAATTAGTTAGGTAATAATTTTGGAAAGGTTTTAGTGTATACATATTGTTCAAGGGTACTTAGTTATAGAGCAACAGTAAAAGTTCAAAAATTAAGTGAACCTGATTATGAAAGTTTACCCTTTTTAAAAAAATCTACAGAACATATTTTGTTACAAGTGGCCCTGTTGCATGACTTTTAGGAATGGTGTTAGTATATACGATTTCATTATATGTTGATTAGTTACAGAGGTATTAATTCCTGTTGTCATAACGGTCTCATTACCCGACCATAAGTGCGCTGTTTATAATCAACTAAAACAATTACTTCTTAATTGCTAAATTTTGTCCAACGCTTAAGATAACATTATATCGCAATGGCGTTCGCATCGTTTTCAGTAATGTGCAAGGTCAAGCTGAAGATCCATATTGTTTAAAATACAAGTTCAAATTCACCATTTAGTTTAATCCAAGGTTCATTTGGAAATATTGACCAGCGCAGCGGGCATAGCCTGCTAGTTTATTAATAAAAGAATGTTTTTTTTTTCTCTCTCTCTCTCTCCTTCTCTCTGTGTGTGTGGGCTTGCGTTGGCTAGGGAAATTTACTAAACGTAAGAGGCTGAAAATTTGCATGAAGGTAGCCCAAGGTCTGCTATTTTTCACCCGAAGCTCATATTTTTAATATTTTTAAAATCTAGAAATATTAATTAGAAATCATAAACTGCAGAAAATAATTGATAGAGTGTAAAAATGTATGATTTATGAAAATATATACATATATACATTGTCTCGCTGTGTACCCCAAGTAGTACACAGTGAGACAATTTTCGATGCTCCGTTATGCTGCTTCCCCCAGGGGAATACCTTCTTTAGGTATTTACGGGTTTCGTGACCCCGGATTCCTGAACGATCTTTCTCTTTTCCTATTTTCTTCTCTGTTTGGTTGTCTATCCTTTTTTCTTTGTTTCACATTTTTAAGCTTCTCTTTTTAGTTTGTTATTCCTCTTTGTCCTAGTTCATGTTCTAGTTTTTTACTAACTTATTTGTTAAAATTGTTCTTTGTTCTACTAACATCGTTCTCGTTCTGTTGGTAAAAAAAAAGAAAGGAAAAAAAGTTTAAAAAGACGAAAAATACCCCTTTTTTATAAGTTCTCTCTTACATTACTTTATCTTTTTTACAATAGTGGATTTTTTTATTTTCACTTGAGACACTCTGGGTGTTGAGGTTTTTTAATCTCATCGCCTCGTTTCTACCTTTTAGGCTGATCTCGAGTCCCAGAGCATTTCCGAATTCCGGTTCCGTGATCGGTGGACGCCATACTTGTATGGCGGCGGTTAAGAATCCACTGGGCGACTGGTGCCTTTCGGTGTAAGGGGGTTGTAGGTTGGACAGAGCTGTAAAGGCTTACCTACGACTACCGAGTTCCACTGTGAAAGAATTAGAGTCTGGAGATGCTATCGAGTTTAATCCAACGTTCAAAAAACGTGTATGTTTGTTGTGAATAGTTTTCACCCTTTTGAGACCTGCTCCTAAAGTAACGGTAAGAAGAAGGGTCGGTGACCAGGCCCGATGCCTGGCGTTTTTTCAATCCTTTCTATAATATGGCAACACTCTTAGGAAATCAAATATGCGATGTGGAAGCCCCACAAGCTAATAAAGAGAAAAATAACGCATTGAGCTCTGGGTCAAGAGCTACTGTTAATCAGGGCAAAAAAGATTCATGGGGTGACAGAGTCGAAGATTTTGTTTCTAGTACGGAATCTAAAAATCCCGACTCCCACGGAGGTAAAACTGAAGAAAGAGTCTTCATCGTCAAACGCCAAGAAGGGAGTTTTGATAAAACCTCTCCCTTTTTGATTAATATATCTATCCAAGGACTGGTTGCCGAACCCAAAACAATAAGAAAACTCCGTACAGGTGAACTGCTAATTGAAGTAAACAATAGCCAAGAAGAATAAAAATCTACCGTCGGGATAAACAGATATCATCTAACCAAATTCAAATACCTACCAAGCACATTATACTTACTTTTAACACACCCAAGTTACCAAAATATATAAAAGCTGGTTATTTATCATGATCTGTCAGACCATACATACCAAACCCACTGCGTTGGTTTAACTGTCAACGCTTTGGGCATTCAAAAACGAATTACCGTGGTAAGGAAACCTGTGGTCGGTGCAGTGCAGTTGGCCACGAAAGTGCGCAATGCAATGCTCCACCTTGTTGTGTCAATTCTAAAAAAAGTCATCCATCTTACGCTAAATCATGTGAACAGTGGAAAAAAGAAAAAGAGATACACACCATACGCACAAAAGATAACATACCGTACCCAGAAGCCAGAAAAATCGTCGAATCCAGGACGCCCAAAGTTGGTGTGTCATATGCTGCTGCCTTAGCTAAAACCGTTCATAAAACATATCAAAGTATTGCAACCCAAACCGAATTCCCAACTGAAAATAATTGACAACCAAGTCAAAAAGAAATCAACCTGTCTACTAATCCTGGTAAAACAAATAGTTCAACGCAATCCGGCCTTCCTAAGCCGCCGAAATCTATTCTTCCTAAGTCACCAAACTGTCTCCCTCCTAAGTCACCAAAATCTGTTCCTCCTACACCATCACAAAATGCCTCTTCAAAATCATCACAATCTCATATTCCTAAAAGAGGCTCTCAAAGTACCACCAAAAGGGGACCTCTAAAAACAAATCGTAGATCTGAATAAGAAAAATTTAATCTGCCAACAATAAAAGCCACTGTGTCATCTGAAAATACAGCCAAAAAGATAAAGAATAAAACATCCAAAAACTAAATCCATCCAAAACAGAAAGAAAAGATGGAGGATGATGATGCTGTAGTTCTTCACCCAAAACCGGATGAAGAATTTAACGATGGAGATAGTATGTCTACTATCTCCGGATAAAAGGACGCAGCTATACTTATAAAAAAAACTCAATCATGACTAATATTATCTCGTGGAACTGCCGTGGGTATCACAATAAACATGACGAAATCCGTAATCTTCTCTTTGACCATCAACCATTATGTTTAGCTCTACAGGAAACTCATTTAAAACCCACTGACAAAGCAAAATTACGAAATTATGCTAGCTACCGAAAAGAATTTACTGGTAATGAAAGGGCCACTGGTGGAGTAGCTCCCCTCATAGCATGCATGGTCACGGTGACGTCGTTGTGACGTCACTGTGAGTCACTGTGGTCACGTCACATCTGTGACCAAAATGCCACCACTCAGTGATGTCACATTGTGACTGAGATGTGAACTTCTTAGAAAAATTTAAAAAATTACGAAAAATATTCAAAACATGTTATTTATGTAAAATCATATTTTCTGGCAATAAAAAAAAATTGTGACGTTACTGTTATGTCACTGCATGTAACGTACGTCACGTCACATATGTGAAAAAAAAACACCATATTGTAAGTCACAATGTGACAAAAATATGAACATCAAAAATCTTTGAAAATGAACAGAAATATTTTAAACATGCCCGAGTTACAGCAACATAAGGAATGAAAACATATTAGTGGATAGGAAATAGTAAATTCGGACACGAAAAGAGGTGGGGGGGGGGGGCATAAAAAGGAAAATGCACGGTACAAGTATCAACAAACTAGATTTTCATGCTATATTTTATCAATTTGTTATCTAAGACAGTGAAGTATACTTTTTTTATGATTTCAATTTTATCTACCATTGCAACTTAATCCTTCAACGATTGTTATTATTATAAAAGTGTTTCTCGGAAAAATAGTACGTTATGAAGCAATTTGGATAACATATTTAAAATTAGGAATATTAAATTTGTACACTTTACATATTTAGTTTGCAGGGAGGAAGTTTTTTTTTTTTTTTTTTCGACCAGTGTTATTCGAAACACTTCTGTGGTTTCAAACTAAAAGTTTCTGTTGCAGCTAAGTCTGCAGCTTTTAATGAGCACGTAGAATGAGTATTCAGAGTTTAGTCATATATGCATTTCTTGCTTTAGAATTTGCATTCAAGTCATATTTTTTCCTGTTAGTGTTTAACTATTTTAAATAACTATTTTTTAAAAAATTCTACTTCTTTCAGATTTTTAAATAAAATTAGCATTTTCCGAAAAAATATTTATACAAATTTTATACAAAACCCATGATATAATTATTCATATTTTAAATTCGTGCTTTAGAAATACGACTTTAAAAAAAAACTATTTTACAAATAGTTTTATTCTACAGAAAATGAATATAAAAAAATGACAGATTGACAAAGAAAATTTTTTTATCCTGTATACTCTCTTTTCATTTATTAAGATGCCTAATTTGTATTTATTACGTGTAAAACAAACTTTACTTTTTAAAAAAAGAAAAAAAAAGGCAGGTGTTTCATTCAAAAAGAAAATTTTCATTACAGGCAAAAATTATAATAATACAGTAGCACCTGCTTGCGCGTGCGCGTGCGCTATCGTCTGCACTAGATTAAATCGCAGAATAAAATAAGGATCAGAACTTTTGACGCGGGAAGTATGTGTGACAATTTTGTCATTTTGTCAGAAATATGTCTGACAATTTAGGATAAAACACGGATATTATTAAACTATTTATGGAACTTAAAAGGTATGTCTTATTTAATTTAAATTTTTTATTCCCGTTTGATAGATTAAAGTTAAATAAGTTGTAGTATGTTATATGCAATGAGACTGATCTGCAATTCTTTTCTGATTCGATGCTGTAAAATATCTTAGTCTGCATCGCTAGAAGGGGGAAAAAAAAGCTGATGCGGAGACTGATTCTAACACAGTATTTATCGTCATTAATATTTTGGAGTTAAATATGATATTCGATTATAATGATATTAGGAAACTGTTTCAATTTTGAAATTAACATTATACTGGGAAAATATCTTTTTACATATTGTAGTAGATGAAACTTTTGAAAGATTTTTTTTCATTGTTAATAATATTTTAAATTAGTATTTAAAATCTTAAATCTTCATACCAATGTTTTCAGATTTAACATTTGCCTAAAATTATAAAATAGTAGGAATTCCTTATAACATATGGAAAGATTTTTGAGAAATTGTTAAATGCATTTAATTCATCTATTGTAGTTTGTTGTTGCTTAAAAGTACAATTAGAAATACTAATTATTTAGTGTTTTTCAAATTGATATATTTATTTTTTTTTATTCTATTTAATCATTTTTTTTTTTTGCTGTTTGTGATTTTAATCAGACATTTAATTGTAGACATTCAGAATCAGTTATTAAATTTTCTTTGATTGTAAACCCATTTTCTACGTTTTCGATAAATTTATTTTATTGGCATTAGAAAATAAAAAATAATATTTAAGCATTGAAATAAAGTGTTTTTCAGGCCCGATAAAGTTGAAAAGTGTTTATGACTTCGGTTTGTTTGGCCGTCTTACTCGCGTAAATATACTCGGATTGACTTGAAATTTTTGGATGTTATTGACGTTTACCATAGCAAGGTCCCTATTTGTAATGAAGTTTGTAGCATGTTTAGTTCATTTACAGGGACAGTCAAAAGTATTCCATTACATTACGGCCTGTGGGAGAAAAAATCGTTTCAAATGATTTTTAATGATTTTACACGCTTTCAAACAGAATAAAACTGATATGCATTTATGAAGCGCACTAAAATGCGCATTCCGTAGAATATGCAATGCAGAGAATAGTTATTGTTTATTGACAGGGCTAAAAAAGAAATTCCAATACATAATGATATAGGGGTGGAGGGAATTGTTTGCGGCGTACTATATTTATGTTAATCTATTTGATATGTAATGAAATTGATATACGTCGTTGAGGTTTGCATACTATGAATTATTTCATGTATAATACGAAGTGTATATAGCATTTACAGGGACACACAAAATATTTCAGATATCATATTGTATCCGAAGTACTGTTCATTAGCGATGATTGCTGGAAATGCATTTTTAATTATGATATGCGCTTTTATGATTCACTACATTTATGCAAAGTATATGGTGTATATATATATGCTATAATTCATATACAGGACTATACAAAAGTATTCACAAGGGTTACTGGGTATTGATTAAAGGTGGTTTTTAAATAAGTTATGCATTTTTACGCTGCACTGTATTTAATTTACTAAGAAATGTTTGTAGAATATAGATAAAATGATATACAGGGTCACGCAAAGAATTAGATACGTTGCCGTCTATAAATTATAATTTCTGGAAATGTGATTTCAGTAGTTTTAAAAGTGTTTTAGTTTGAATTAAATGTTAACTAAATAGTGGCGTGTAATAAAGGTTCTAGGTAAACTACAGGGTTGTACAAAATTACTTAAGTATGTTTCTATATATTAGTATAAATTGCTGAAAGAGAATTTCAACCTGTTATGCGTTTCCTTGATAAACTAAATTTTTCCGTTATATAGTATATATATCAATAAACAGATCAAATACAGGACTGTTTAAAAGAATTGGAAAACATATTTGGCTATGGATGGTAACTGCTGAAAATGTTCAAATTTTTTATGCGTTTTCATGTTTAGTTAGTTATCTTGTTTACGTTATTTTCCCCGATGTCTTGTTAAAACATTCAGGAAGAGTTGGAAAGTGTTTTAAAATCTAGGCTTAACGCATGATATATCATACTTGTTGTTTCTATTTCCCAGATCAGTCTTTTCCTATAAAACATACCAAATCTAATTAGCTAAATTTAAATAAATAGGGCTTATCATGTCGTTCTATAAATAACAGTTGTATTAATGTCCGTTAGACTCCATGTTCGTATTTAGTAAAGCAATGACAAATCACAAAAAATTAAAAAGCTTACATATTCTTAATATTAAGCTTGAATTCAAGATCAAGCTTAGAACTTAATAAAAAAGTTGTCAGTTGATAAGGATTGTTTTTTAAATGGAAAATTAAAAATATTTTAGAAGAATAGGACTCCAAAATAGGGATATTTTGCTAAAAAGTACGGTAAAAAGATAAGACTTTATATTTCAAACAAAACTTTACTTTAAAATTATCATAGTGTTTATGACAAGAATCATCACAATATTAATACTTGGAAATTTTTCCAGAGAGAAACATTCGCCTTGCATACAATATTTCAAATGAAAATCAAATTTCAAATTAATTGCTTAAAAGGCGCAAAGGCCAACATAGTGAAAACATTCCACGCCGGTACTCGATCCCGGGTCATCAGTATAGCGCACTAACATTCTACTGACTAAACCACATGGAACGATACCCAGCCTGGAAAATTTCTCCCTATTACATGTTGGCAAGGCCACAAACGCAGCACAAGATGGAATATTTATCGTGAGCCACCGTCAGGGGGCAAACACGAAACTTAATTAAATCCGGCATCGATTGAAACTATTTTAATGCTTGGAAATTTTTCCAGAGAGAAACATTCGCCTTGCATACAGTATTTCAAATGAAAAACAAATTTCAAATTAAAATTGCCTTTTAAGTAATTAATTTGAAATTTGATTTTCATTTGAAATATTGTATGTAAGGCGAATGGTTCTCTCTGGAAAAATTTCCAAGTATTAATATAGTTTCAATCGATGCTCGATTTAATTAAGTTTCGTGTTTGCCCCATGTCGGTGGCTCACGATAAATATTCCATCTTGTGCTGCGTTTGTAGACTTGTCAACATGTAATAGTGAGAAATTTTCCAGGCCGGGTATCGTTCCATGTGGTTTAGTCGGTAGAATGTCAGTGCGCTATACTGATGGCCCGGGTTCGAGTCCCAGCATGGAATCTTTTTCACTATGTTCGCCTTTGCGCCTTTTAAGCAATTAATTTGAAATTTGATTTTCATTTGAAATCATCACAGTGTTTATGACAAATTCGTCACAAATGACACATATTTCACAAATTGGTCACAATGTGACTTCAAAGCATTGTCACATTCGTCCCAGGTTCGTCACAAAGTTAATGCCAAATTGTCCCAAATGACACACTTTTCACAAATTTGTCACACCGTGACTTCACAGAGTGGTCACAATGTGACGTCACAAACGACCTCTAAAACGACCATAACGACCTCGCATTCTAGTTACTATGACGTCACATCGACATCACGTGACGTCACATCGACGGTCACAAAATCACAGTGTGACTTCACAACGACGTTGTCGTGACGTCACCATGCCTTACGGGTCTTTTCATCTCTCGCAATTTACCACATACTCATATTAATTTAAACACAAATTTACAGGCTGTTGCAGTCAGTGTACATATAAAATAACTCATAACTATATGTACCATTTATTTACCTCCGAACCATAAAATTCAATCAGCAGATCTGGATAATCACCTTCTCCAACTCCCCACTCCATAAATCATTTTTGGAGATTTTAATGCACACAGCCAACTCTGGGGAAACAGTGATTCTAATCACCGTGGTAATATTATAGAAAAATTGATTTCTGACAACGGCTTATGCCTGCTCAATAACGGTGATATACGTATTTTCACGAGCCAACACGTACATTCCATGCAATAGATGTTATAATCTGCACCCCATCCCTCTATCCCTTTTGGAACTTCTGGGTTTCAAATGACTTACACGGCAGTGACCACTTTCCAAGTTTTATTTCTATGACTTCTCCTGATAGAGATTGTAATAACTCTCCCAAAAGATATATATATGACAGAGCCAATTCGCCAACTTTTACTGCATATGCAAACATTACAGTTAGCATGATTGAGGGAAATATTGACAAAGCAGTTGATAACGTAACTCAATGTATTGTCACTGCTGCTGACGCTAACATTCCCAAAACTTCATCTGCTCATAAACACAGAAATCCATGGTGGAATAGTGATTGCCAAGTAGCAAAGAAAAAACAACAGAAGGCTTGGGGTCTATTTCGCAGGTACCCTAATAATAATAACTATATAGCACATAAAAAATTCAAAGGCAGAAGCTAGAAGAGTGCGACGTAAAAGCCAACGTGAATCCTTGGTTAAATATATCTGAAGCATAAATTCTAACACATCAAGTAAAGAGCTCTTGCAAAAAGTAAAAAAATGCATGGGCCTGTACTCTGAAAGTCATATTTCCATTTTAAAACATAACGGTCATACCATCACTTCTCCTAAAAACATAGCTGAGACAATAGGGAATACCCTAGCATCTATTTCAAACTCGGACTCATATCCAGAACCGTTTTTAACTTACAAAAGACAAACTGAATTGACCAGGATTAATTTTAATACTCATAATTCATTTTCATATAATAACCTTCACTATATCAGAGTTGATAGATTGTTTGCGAGACAGTCACTTATCTGCCCCAGGTCATGATGGCATCACATACATCATGCTCCAGCACCTCTCTCCACTCTCTCTTAACAATCTCATTTCCCTTTTCAACAGGATTTGGGTGGAACATACTTTCCCCCGTGCTTGGAGCAGAGCTATCATTATTCCTTTTCCTAAACCAAGTAAAGATGCTAGCAATCCGAACAATTACAGGCCAATCGCACTCTCTAGCTGCCTATGCAAACTACTAGAAAAAATGGTCAATCGACGCCTTGTGCATATTTTAGAGACTAACAATTGCCTTGCTGCATTTCAAAGTGGCTTTCGACGTGGTAGGTCAACTACCGATAACCTGATCCACCTTGAACATTACATTTGGACAGCATTTCTTAAACGCAACCATTTGGTGTCAGTATTTTTTGACATGGCGAAAGCTTATGACAGAACATGGCGTTATGGGATTCTTCGTGAACTTTTTAACCTGGACTTTCGTGGCAACCTCCCAATTTTTATTAAAAACTTCCTTGCCATTCGAACATTTCAAGTTCGAATTGGGAGGATTTTATCCAGTTTCTATGTACAAGAAAGGGTGTACCTCAGGGTAGTGTCCTGAGTGTCACCCTCTTTGCTATTAAAATATATGACATCCTTAATCAATTACCCCCTTCTGTCAAGAGAGATTTATATGTTGATGACTTCCGCATTATCTGTATGGGACAATATATTCGTTTTATTGAGAGACAACTGCAAAGTGCAATAAAAAGTATTCTTAGCTGGACTAACAAAAATGGTTTTTTAATATCTATTGACAAAACTTCTTGTGTGCATTTCTGTAGACGAAGGGATCTGCATCCAGATCCTGAACTTTTTATCGGTTCATCTCAAATTCCTGTTGTGGAGAACGTTCGTTATCTAGGCCTAAATTTCGACAATAAACTTACTTTTTTACCACATGTTTTACAATTACGGACAAAATGTGAAAAATCGCTTAATTTACTTAAAGTACTTTCTAATACATCTTGGGGAGCAGACCGCACTTCTCTCCTTAAAATCTATAGAGCTGTAATTCGTACTAAAATCAATTATGCCTGCCAGGACTATGGTTCTGCCCGTAATTCTGTTCTTAAAAAACTTGACACTGTGCACCATAGCGCACTCCGTGTTTGCTCTGGTACATTTCGTACACCTCCAATTTTAAGTCTTTATGTTGACTGTAATGAACCAGCATTATACCATACTCGTGAAAAACTATCATTAGAATTGTATTACCGTGTCCTTTCTCATCCTGACCATCCTCTTCACGCCTATATTTTAAATACCAACAATGATATAATTTATCAGCATCGACCCTCTTGCATCCCTTCTTTTGGAGTCAGAATTAGGAATATTATTGATAATAGCCCTCTGAGTAATATTGAGGTGAGTCCATGTCCATTGCATGTAATCCCTCCTTGGAAACCTACCGATATTACTTCGCTTCATCCTTTTAAAAGATACGATAAAAACAATTTGGCTCCTGCAGTTTTTCAACAATTATTTGCTGCACATCGTGCAAATTTTAATACCTACACTGATATTTATACAGATGGTTCTAAGAGTGGGAATATCGTTGGCTGCGGAGTTTTTATCGACAACACTAGTTTTAGTTATCGGCTTCACGCATCAATGTCTGTCTTTACAGCTGAGTTGATTGCGATAGAGAGAGCCATGTTGCACATTTCTCATCACCATAACACATCCTTCATCATATATACTGACTCAAATAGTTCTATTGACGCAATTAGATCTTTTAAAAAGCGTCCTTATGTTTCTGCTATCCTGGATTTTTACAATAAATTGACAAGACGTGGTTATCGAATTTTATTTTGCTGGGTACCTGGACACATGGGTATCCCTGGAAATGAAAAGGAAGATGAGGCGGCAAAACTAGCTCTTAATCATTTTTACCATAGAATTCCATTCTCAGAAGTTAAACTACTTATAAAACACTTTATTCGTAATAAATGGGAAGAGAGTTGGGAATTGGAATATAATAATAAACTGCACATACCAAACCAACAATAACCTAGTGTTGGGGGCGGGGCATTTCACTACCTTCGGCAGTGTAGATATACCATGAGTTATGCGCCCGCTCCGGCTTCGAGTAAAACGAAACTCAAATCGTTGTGATTTTTTATTTTGAGTTACATTGTAATAAAAAATGTTTCTTGATCTAGGAAAATATAACCACGAAAGAAAATAAACCGTAACTTCGTCCGAGTAACCTGT
The DNA here is from genome assembly GCA_963932465.1 of Maratus speciosus. Taxonomy (NCBI): domain Eukaryota; kingdom Metazoa; phylum Arthropoda; class Arachnida; order Araneae; family Salticidae; genus Maratus; species Maratus speciosus. The sequence continues at coordinate 363,412,359 of OZ010798.1, forward strand.
GATTACGAAAGGCGTTTGTTTTTTAGAAACCTCAGAAACAATTTCTTTTTCAAGATTTAATAATGTATTTAAAAAAAACTTTTTTTTGCTATCATTTATATTAGTAAACTCCTCCGAATATTACCAAGTTTACTCATCCCGGAATATAGAATTTTAAGGTTGCCATCAATTCTCAAGTAAACATTTTCACGTTCAACAAACCTATTTTACAAATAAATACGAGGAATTAACAGCCTTATCATAAATATCAGCCTTAAATAACATTAAAATTAATGTTATGATGGATTTATAACCACTCTCAGATATTAATTGATTTCAAAACAGGAAATAAAAGTCGTAATCTTCAAGGACGCGAACTCTTTAACACTTATAAAAATAGATTTGACAGCAATCAATCATTGTGTAATCAACGAACTTTCTACATTCCCAACATTATGCTCATCGAAATGAACAATTACAGTCATCAATAAAATATGTTTATATTATCCCGCGCTGAAGCACGAGTTTGACGTCATCATCAAAAAAGAACCCAAAATGACTGAAAAACTTTATTATTATTAATTTAGTTGTGCTGTTAGCTTTTGTAAGTAGAACATCTAAAAATAATATAAGAAAAATCTGCTGTATGAAGTAGTATAATTGTGTTTGTTAAAAAAAAATAGATAATATAACCAAGTGAAATATGAAATAGGCTCATTACTCAGTTTACTTCAATGTTCACAGTATTTATACTCACATTTCTTTTCTCAATTTACACTCGAGTGAAAATTAAAATTACGAATCTCTACAAAGAATAAACATACACCTTTGGATAAAGCGGCCCATAATTCATATCAAGGAATTGCTGAGCGACTACATAAAGGTAAGAAATTTACCTATATTATTATATTTGATTGATATATTATAAAAGGCCAAAGTCATACTGATTTATTTATCTAAATATTAGCGCGCGTTACTACTGTGCAAAGCAGAGGTGGTTTTTTTGCCAACAATTTTGTTACTCTTGCATACAAAAATTCAAACACACAGCTGAAAATGTTTAATTCAGAATTAATAGCGTAATAAAATCTAACATTCCTGTTTAAGAAAACTGATTGTTACATTAAAAAAACTACACGGAAACGTTTCCGACAGTCAATGACAGCAGAACAAACTAAAAATGCTTCTTTAAGTAGCTGAAATCTATTGATTCTGTTAATTTGTGAGGTATCTAATATATATGTACGAGGGATAATCAAGTGAAAGTGATTCGACATGTGTATGTTCATCCATCAGATGCAAAAAATCCATTGCAAGTGGTTAAACATTCTAATAATATGTATATAAACTCATAAAAACACATTAAAAACGGTAAAAATATTCCAAATCTTCAGAGGACAAAATTAATTATATTAGGCTAAAAGTTTGAAACCGAATTCCTTCTATGAATGTCAAAAACTCACGGAGGAACACAAAAACCTCTAATAATAACATAATAAAATTCAAATAGTTCCATTGATGCAACAAAATCTTTTAAAAAGCATCTTCTTGTCTCATCCATCCTAGATTATTATAATAAAATGACAACACCTTGGGTATAATATATTGCTCTGCTGGGCCCCTGGACACATGGGTATTCCTGGAAATGAAAAAGCAGATGAGGCAGCTCTTCACCCTTATACCATAAAATTCCACTCTCAGACGTTAAACTACTTATCAAATATTTTATTCACAATAAATTGCAAAAAAGTTGGTATTTAGAATACAATGAGAAATTGCACCATATCAAACTAACAATTATGACCTAGCCTCTGAGTTATTCAAGAAAAACGGATGTTCTTCTAACCCGTCTGAGAATTGGACATTCAAGGATCACCCACAAACATCTTTTGCTACGGCAGGATACACCCATGTGTCCACATTGTCATTTTGATATTCTGACTATTCTCCATCTGTTATCTGACTGTCCAGGCCTGCGTCACTTATATAGAATGTATTTTAATTCTTCTTCACCCACCTTGACAAAACTCATTGGGGAAACACCTCATGTTCGCACTCTTTACACTTTTAAAACACACAGGATTTTATTTTGAAATCTAATTTTTTATCTTTCATTGGTTCAATAACTCACATGTATGACATCGGGATGGGAACCACATCGAAACTGCCCTTTTTATCGACCTACTGGATCTTTTGGGATTTTACATTTTTATTTTTGTACACATGCCTGATTGCATCTGGATGGGGTACCCCATCCACATTGTTTTTCTATTTACATTTTACCACAATTTACTATTTAAATGTCATGTTTTATATTCACCTTTTCTGTGTTTTAGTACTCTTTTTTTGGCGCAGCATGTCCCTTAAGGGATTTTGTGCCATAAAATCCCATACAACCAACCAACCGACCGCCAAAAATTCAAAACTCAATTTACGAATTCTGAATAAACTTTATTGAAAAGAAGTCAAAATTTACTCTATTGGACTAAAATACTGAAACCAGCTTCTTTTAAGAATATGGTAAAATAACCGGAAACAGTAAAAAAAAAAAAAAATGTAGCACCATAAAAACTCGATTTGGAAATATTGGTGTATTTTAACATTATTGCTTGAATGATGAATGGAAATAAGTTCATTTATAGCTGTATTATTTTGCGTCTGTTATATAAATTTATTGTCGGAGCACAGCTCCGGCTTCCCTGCAAAAATTACACTTATTGTTAACACGATAGCGTCCAAAATATTTGACGCATCGACACAAAAAATGAGCTGGACGTTGGTAGTGCCAAAATCTCGGCGCATATTGAAAATCATAAATATTCGTCAACCCTAACAGCCTAAAACCCCAACAGCCCTAACAGCCTTGTTTCACACTTTTTAATCTTCTTTTTTCAGTTTGTTATCCCTCTATGTTCTTGTTCATGGTTGTTTTTTTTACTAACCATTCTGTTCAAATTCTTCTTTGTTCTTCTAACGTTGTTTTGGTTCTTTTGTTAAAAAAAAGGAAAAAAAAGTTTTAAATGTTGAAAAAAGACGAAAAATACACCTTGTTTCTAAGTTTTCACCCACATTACTTTTTCTTTTTTACAATAGTGGATTTTTTTATTTTCACGTGAGACACTCTGGGTGTTGAGGTTTTTTAATCTCATCGCCTCGTTTCTACCTTTTTAGGCTGATCTCGAGTCCCAGAGTGCAGGGCATTTCCGAATTCCGGTTGCGTGATCGGTGGACGCCATACTTGTATGGCGGCGTTTAGGAATTCACTGGGCGACTGGTACCTTTCGTCGTAAGGGCGTTGTAGTTTGGACAGAGCTGTAAAGGCTTACCTACGACAACCGAGTTCCACTGTGAAAGAACTAGAGTTTGGAGATGCTATCGAGTTTAATCCAACGTTCGAAAAATGTGGAAGTTTGTTGATAGTTTTCACCCTTTCGAGACCTGCGCCTAAAGTAACGGTAAGAAGAAGGGTCGGTGACCAGGCCCGATGCCTGGCGTTTTTCTAATCTCTATTTAATATGGCTACAAAATTAGGAAATCAAACATGTGATGTGGAAGCCCCACAAACAAATAAAGGGAAACCTAATACATTGGTTCCTGGCTCTGACGTTTCTGTTAATCAAGACAAAAAACAATCTTGGAGTGAGAGAGTTGAATTTCCCTCCAATATGGAAAGTAAAAATGCTGACTCTATTTCAAATAAAACTGATGAAAGATTTTTCATTGTCAAACGCCAAGAAGGGAGCTTTGATCATACATCTCCCTTCTTGATTCATAAATGTATCCAAGGTTTGGTTGCTGAAGCTCAAACGATAAAAAAATTACGGTCTGGTGAACTCCTAATAGAAGTAAAAAGTAGTCAACAAGCTTTAAACTTAAAGAAATGCACACAATTTGATAATATTCCTGTCTCTGTAAGCCCACATAGAACTCTAAATACATCTCAAGGAGTTATCTCTGAACCCGACCTTCTATATGTCTCTGAAGCTGAAATATTTGAAAATCTTACGGAACAACATGTAACTGACGCAAGAAGAATAAAAATCTACCGTCGTGATAATCAAATTCCATCTAATCAATTTCAAGTACCCACTAAGCACATAATCCTTACCTTTAACTCCCCTAATTTACCCAAGTATATAAAAGCCGGATATTTATCTTGTTCTGTAAGACCATATATTCCAAATCCACTTCGCTGTTTTAAATGTAAGCGATTTGGACATTCAAAAACGGCATGTCGTGGTAATCTCACCTGCGGGCGGTGTAGCGCACTAGGCCTCGAAAGTACACAGTGTGATGCCCAAGCACACTGTGTAAAAGATCATCCATCCTATGCAAAGTCCTGTGAACAATGGAAAAAAGAAAAAGAAATTCAGACAATTCGCACAAGAGAAAATTTATCATACCCCGATGCCAGGAAATTAGTCGAATCGAGGACACCCAAAGTTGGTGTATCATATGCTGCTGCCGTATCGAACACATCTAAAAAAACGTATCGAAGTATGGCAACTCAAACTGAGTTCCATACAGAAAAGAACGGACAATCACAGCAAAAAGAAAAAAAAGCCCACTACCTCCAGTCAGATATCAAAATCAACACAATCTACTCCTGCTAATTCACAAACTGTCTCATCTCAGGCAGCACATCCTATCTTTCCTAAACTCCTGCTCCTTAAAAAAACTTCTCCAAATACCAGCAAAACACCATCTTTAAAACCGGGCGGAAGATCTGCTGCAGAGAAACATAGCCTACCAATAATCAAATCCACAGTGTCATGTGAAAACCAGGCCAAAAAGAAAAAGAGTAAAATAGCCAAAAATATATTAAAGCCAAAAAACAATGACAAAATGGAGGTAACAGATATGGAGGTTGACGATGCTCTCGACCTTCACCCCGAATTCGACGTAGAATTGAACAAAGGAGGAAGTTTGTGTACTACCTCCGACAAAAATGACATAGATAAACACATCTAACATTTCCATTCATGACTAATATTATTTCTTGGAACTGCCGTGGCTATCGTAATAAATATGACGAAATCCGAAATATTCTTCATGACCATCAACCATTATGTTTAGCCTTACAGGAAACTCATCTTAAACCGAATGAAAAAGTAAAATTATGCATATATTCTGCATATAGAAAAGATTTTTCAGGTAATGAAAGAGCCACCGGTGGAGTAGCTCTTTTCATCTCTCGCAATTTACCCCATACCATCAAGCTAAATACAAACTTACAAGCTGTTGCAGTCCGTGTACATATAAAAAGTCTCATCACAATCTGCACCATTTATTTGCCTCCAAATTCTTCTATACAATCCACAAATCTTGATAGTCTCCTTCTACAACTCCCTACTCCATGCATCATTGTTGGAGATTTTAATGCGCATAGTCAACTGTGGGGTAACCGTGATTCTAATCAACGTGGTGATTTAATTGAAAAATTCATATCTGACAATGGCTTATGCCTGCTGAATAATGGTGATCATACATATTTTCATGAGCCGACGAGCTCCTTTCATGCAATAGATCTTACTATCTGCTCCTCATCAATCTATCCATACTGGAACTTCTGGGTCTCAAATGATTTGCACGGCTGTGACCACTTTCCAACTTTTATCACACAGACTACTCCTGACATGGATTCTAATAATTATTTTAAGCGCTATATCTGTGACAGAGCCAATTGGCCAACTTTCACAAATCATGCTAAAATCACAAATCATATGGTAGAAGGTGACATAGATGATGCACTTGATAATATCACCCATTGCATTATCAATGCTGCAGATATCAGCATTCCTAAAGTCTCTTCTGTACCTAGGCACAAGAAACCATGGTGGAACAGTGAATGCCAGGCAGCAAAAAAATTCAACAGAAGGCTTGGGGCATCTTCCGTCGATACCCTAATAATACTAATTATATTGCCTTCAAAAAAGCAAAGGCCGATGCTAGAAGAGTGCGACGTAAATGCCAACGTGAATTCTGGATGCAATATATCTCCACTATAAGCTCTAATACTTCAAGTAAAGTCCTGTGGAAAAAAGTGAAAAATTGTATGGGACTGTATTCAGAAAACCACATTTCAATCTTAAATCAAAATGGACAAACTATAGCATCTCCCAAAAATATTGCTGAAACAATAGCAAGTACACTGGCATCTAATTCTAAATCCGACTCATACCCAGAACCTTTCTTATCATACAAAAGACAAATGGAAACTACCAGCATAAATTTTAACTCTCGCCATTCTTATGATTATAACCTACCTTTTACTATTCAGGAACTCTTAGGATGTTTGCAAAAAGCTGCCTATCTGCTCCAGGTCACGATGGCATCACATATACCATGCTAAAACACCTTTCCAGTGCCTCTCTCAATAATTTACTTGCTTTCTATAATAGAATTTGGATTGAACAAACTTTCCCTAATGTCTGGTCCAGAGCTATTATTATTCCCTTTCCTAAACCAGGAAAAGATTCCAGTGACCCAAACAATTACAGACCTATTGTACTCTCTAGCAGCCTTTGTAAACTTTTAGAGAAAATGGTTAACTGCCACCTGGTGCATGTTTTAGAAACGAATAATTGCCTTGCAGCCTTCCAAAGCGTATTCCGACGTGGTAGGTCTACTATTGATAATCTCATTCTTTTAGAAACTCATATACGGACTGCTTTTTTAAAACGAAACCATCTGGTCGCAGTGTTCTTTGACATGATGAAAGCCTATGATAAGACATGGAGATATGGTATCCTTCGCGATCTTTTTAACTTAGAATTTCATGGAAACCTCCAGATTTTTATTAAGAACTTTCTCGCCATTCGAATTTTTCAAGTTCGAATTGGGGGGATTCTCTCCAGTTTTTATGTACAAGAAGAGGGCGTACCACAGGGCAGTGTTCTGAGTGTCACCCTCTTTGCTATCAAGATAAATGATATACTACACCAGTTACCCCCAAGTGTGCAGGGTACATTATATGTTGACGATTTTAAAATTTTATGTAAAGGACAAGATATGCGTTTTATTGAGAGACAATTACAAATTGCTATCAACCGTATTATTCAATGGACTAATAAAAATGGTTTTATAATCTCTCAGGACAAAACTTCTTGTGTGCATTTCTGTAGACGTAGGGATCTGCATCCAGATCCTGAAATCTTCATTGGAGCTTCTCAAATCTCTGTTGTAGACTGCGCACGCTTTTTAGGTCTTTATTTTGACAAAAAACTCACTTTCTTGCCTCATGTTTTGCAATTACGGAAAAAGTGCGAACAATCACTTAATTTAATTAAGGTGCTTTCGAACACATCTTAGGGAGCGGACCATGGCTCTCTCCTTAAAATTTATCGTGCTACGATTCGCTCAAAAATTGACTATGCCTGCCAGGTCTACGGATCTTCATGTAATTCGGTTCTTAAAAAGCTTGATACAGTGCACCATAGTGCACTTCGTGTTTGCTCTGGTGCTTTTCGTACATCTCCTATTCCAAGTCTGTATGTAGAATGTAATGAACCCTCTCTTCATCTCATTCGTGAAAAGCTCTCCCTAGATTTATACTTCCGTATCCTTGCACATCATGATCACCCTCTTCATGCTCATCTACTTAACTCTGACAATGATCTTCTTTATCAGCATCGCCCATCCTGCGTCCCACATTTTGGAAATGGAATGAGGTTTCTCATTGAAAACAGCCCTCTTAGCAGTATTGAGGTTAGCCCATATCCTCAGCACTTATTTCCCCCTTGGGAAATTTCAAAATATTATTTCAATTCATCCTTTTAATGCTTTCGACAGAAATAGTTTGCCTCCTGCTGCATTTCAACAACTATTTGCTGCTCACAGGTCACATTTCAACAACTATATTGATATATATACAGATGGGTCAAAAAGTGGAGATCATGTTGGCTGCGGCATCATTTGTGAAAATAGTACTATTAGTTATCGCTTACACCCCTCTGTCTCTGTGTTTACTCCAGAATTAATCGCAATAGAAAAGGCTATGCTATTCATTTCACATCATCATTATACATCTTTTATCATCTATACAGATTCTAAAAGTTCCATATATGCTATCAATTCAACTATACACCATCCACTTATCTCTTCCATTTTGAGTCTCGTTAAGGAACTTACCAGGCAAGGTTATAATATCCTTTTTTGTTGGGTGCCCGGGCACATGGATATTCCAGGGAATGAGAAAGCAGACAAAGCAGCAAAACATGCTCTCAATACATTATACCGTCCGATTCCTTTCGCAGATGTTAAACACAGTATCAAAAGTTATATTTATAATAAATGGCAAGAAAGCTGGGACACTGAAATAAACAACAAATTACATCATATTAAACCTACACTAACTGTTTGGCCAACCAATTACCCAAGAAAACTGATGTACTACTAACTCGTCTAAGAATCGGTCACTCCAGAATCACTCATAGACATCTCTTACTTCGGGAGGATGCACCCATGTGCCCACGTTGTCATTTTGACCTCCTTACCATCCATCATATTTTAACTGACTGCTCGACCCTCCGGCACTTGTACAGAATATATTTTAATTCATCTTCACCCACACTGATAAACCTCATTGGGGATACACCTCATGGGGCACTCTTTACTTTTTTAAAACATGCAAGATTTTATTTCGAAATATAATTTTTTATCTCTATCACTGACTTAACAATTCAGACTTTATGGTTATACTATTGTGACATCTGCACTTTTTATTGGAATACTTTTACTTTTATACTCTTTTACTTTTCTACACTTGTTTGACTCCATCTGGATGTGACCCCATCCACATTGCTTTTATCATTGTTCTTTTATATTGACTTTGTTTCTATCTCACTTTTTGGTCTACTTGTTCTGGCACAGCATGTCCCAACTGGGACATTTCTGGAATTTTACTCGCCGATACAGATATTAGAATCACAAGTCAAGAGTGCGAATGTTCACATGCAAAGTCGTAGTTGACAAACTTGATTTCAAGTTTAGAAATATATGTATTAATCACATATCGCGCATTATAATATTTTTGAAATGGTGAATGTAAATATAAGAGATGCGTATGTAAATTATGAGACGGTGAAAATAACATTAAGTTTAGATTTTTCGCGAAATATAATTCTATGATTGATTTAAGGTGAAATCATTTTTTTAAATTTTCAATCGGCAATTTTAAACGGCACAGATGTCATATACGCCCCATATTGGCGCGATTTTTTCTGACGCCAATGTAATATACGCAACGGGCACTTAACTGGCGCCAAAGTGTCGTTCTTTTGCTTGATATGGTAACCCGGATGTTATTGTTTGTGCTGTTGACGTTTTCCCCGAATTGGCGTGGGAAAAAAATCGCGCCAATATGGGGCGTATATAACATCTGTGCCTTTTAAACATAACAGACTCAATGGGTAATTTAAACAAAATTACATATCTTGATTAGGTATAATAAATAATTCAGTTTAACCCTAGAACTACCGGAAATTTTACTCAAGTTTTATAAAAACATTCTACACAAGAATTTTTACTTAAAACTATTTAATTTGTTTATTTAACTTATTATTGTCTGATTTATACATTTAGTTTGTTTTGAAGAAATTTCTGGTTTGAATAAATATTTTGAATGTACATGTCGGGTCCAATGGACCCGTCTGGTAGACGGAAGGTTAATTTTTTAATATTTTGAACAGTCGAAGTGTATGGAATTAGTATTTTTGTATCATTAAGTTAAAAATAATATTTGTTTTAAGAGACTAAGTAGTAACCTATGTATGAGTTCGTTTTTAAACAATTTTTTTCGTCGAAATTCGACGAGATTCATCCCGTTATTAATTAAAACATTAGCTCCATTGCTGTAAATTATGCATTTTAACCTCATACGGATCATTATGGAGTCGAATGTTGAAGTCGATGTTCATACATTCGTGACCTGAGATATAGATTGATTCCCCCCCCCCCCCCATCCCTTTCAGAAGTTTTACATTTTACGTATGTAACAACCACTATTTTTTTCGAACTTTTCATTCTTTGTAAGCTTTCAAATCGATGCAATTCATTTTGAATTTTAAATTAACCGTTTAGACGCCGAATTATGAAGTAGATCGAACTGGTACTTAAATTTGCTTAATAAAGTATACTTATAGAACCCTTATAAGTAATTAATAAAAACATTTAAAGAAAAAAAATTTTCATATGGATTTTTTAGATGTTCCCAAATGGGAACATTGGCGTCTAATGAGTACTTTACTTATAGGTGTTGAAGATTTTCTTTTTTACAAAAATCAAATGAACGAAAAGGCATAAAAATAAAAGATTATGAAAATATTTTGCAATTTAAAAATAATTTACATTAAAATTGTTTACCTTTTTATTTTTACAGCTTTTTATCCAATTTATTTGCCATGATATAAGGGGAAACAATCTTTATGCAACCTCTTGTCACACTCAACACACATGTTGCGGCAGTTTTTTTGGCAAAGAGCACAGCGTCCTTGTGACGCAGATATCAGATAATGATTATCAGTTTTCTAAGTTTATTTTGAACATGCATTTTTGGTCCAGGTTGAGATATAAGTTTTGGTTTGGAACGCAGTAAGTTCATCGTAATATCTCGACGAAATTCTAAATGTGACATTGAATCCTTTCCATGAATGTCTCTATAAATTATCCAAGATGCTGTTGCAGCAATATTTAGAGCGTTTGCAAATAAATTCCAGTACCATTTTTTATTTCGTAGCTGCGGTCTGTACGATGAAAGAAGTTTATCCAGAACATCAACTCCACCCATACCTTCATTGTAATATCTTATAAGAGCAGGTTGTGGAACATCAATTTTCTTTTTTGCCGATTTAGAATATCTCTTTGTGTTTGAAATAGGATCATGCGTTTGATGATTAGAGGCAACTGTCACAACTGCATTGTCATTCCACCGGCAAATGAATACAGTTCCATCACTACGGTAATCCATTGCTCCTCTGGTCTTTTTGGCCAAGTTTTTATTGTCTAGTAAAGGACATTGCCGTATGCGGTTACTTCGGATTGTACCTGTAGCTCTAATTCCAGAGTCTGCCAATTTTTTTAATAAGTTATAAGATGTAAAAAAGTTATCGAAATAGATTTCATGCCTGTCCGGATCTGTAACTGTGGATATTAGCTGCGTCACGACATCCTCACCCAGAAGCATTCCTGTAGACTCAATCTTCCTTCCAGAATAAATTTCCATCGCATACGGATATCCAGACGAGGAACATAACATCCATATTTTAAACCCGAATCTTATGGGTTTACCTTTTATAAACATTTTGCAAGTGTGGTGTCCATAATAAGGTACCATAGATTCATCTATGCTCAATTTTTTATGGAAAGTTCCAAACTGACGCAAATTTTTCCCCAATTCTTCATAAATTGGAGCTATTTTCCCAAGTTTATCACCTGGCTTCAATTTAGAATTATCATTTAAATGAAAAAACTTTTGATTGTACGGAAATGGCTTCTTGACATGACTGTTGGAACAATATCAACTTTCAAATCTTCAACAGTGCGCCAATAATAATCTTCTTTTGGCACCCAATGGTAACCACTCAAGAGAAGCAATCCTAGAAACTGAGCAATATCTGTATTGTCAATGGCAATTATCTCTCCTTTTTGACTAGCGTATAACTTTGTCATGCATGCTAATGTTCCGATATAGTCTTTAGGCAAAATTTTATCAAAAATTTGAATAGGATCCAAATCTTGTAAATCTGGAAAATCAATTTTTAAATCACCTGGTTCCTCATCAAGAAATGTATGATTAAATTATTTTCTCTTACTCCATCTTGCTTCATACAGTTTAATTTTTTTTTCGTGCAGAAAAATCATCATCACATTTACCCATGCTCTCTGCTTCTGTTCTTGTGTGTGATGTTGATGGCGCATCACAAGCCTCATCTTTACGCGGAATATCCAATTCTCCCGTTACATCCGTCGGAATAATTTCCCCTAAATCTTCATCATTGATATCCTCATTTTCTGTTATATCACCACTTTCATTTGGCGGAATAATGCATATATCAACATCTGAATTATCAGATTCATCTGAATTTAGCGTATCGAAATATTCGAGAGCTTCTTCCACAGTTTTAAAACGCTTAGCGTGATCCATAATCAACAAAATAAGCCCACAACAGAAACACAGAGCAACTTATTCCTTTCTAAGCGTGAATTTTCCTTCCTTCTTTCCTGAAACACTTGGGGAAAGGAACTCAACTTTGACCTTTCGGCACATCTGATAAGAAGACAGGGGTAAATAAAATTCTCCTCTAATCTACGTCATAGAGCTACAACTGTGACTCACTTGTTTATGTTTTTCGGTTGTACTCAGCAGAAATAGATATTGTTTAGCAAGAGGTGACATCAGTGCAGGCAGTAGGAAACAGATAAAATGAAATACTGAAAGTTGAAATTTTTATTTTTTGTTGGGGGGAGGGGAGGGGCGAGACGGTTTGGGATAAACTTGAATCTTATACTAATAAACCATCTTTGCACTCAATTATACCTTGCTTTCATGCAGAAAATACCTGTACAATATCACTCAAATCGGTTAATTACATTGAGTTTAAACATATAAAAAAAGTTCATGGCAAACGCCAATGTTCCCAAATGGGAACATCGAAATATATTTCTTCATATTTACTCAACTATACCCTTTTTTATGATTTAATTGCATTCTACATATTGTTTTAAGGTTACTATTTCATAACTCACATGAATTTAAAAATATTTTCTATTTTATATATTCTTTAAAAAATTTACAATTTATCAATATGAAATATGGCAAAATTTGCAAATTTGAACATTTTTTTCGATATAAAAAAAAACAAAAGTATCCCATTTTAACACATTTCAAAAAATCAATCATATTTTTAAATTTATGAAATAAAAATCTCATAAAGGTATCTTTAAAATTAAATTTGTGAAGATTTTTTTAAATTGATGTTCCCAAATGGGAACATTGGCGTTTAAACGGTTAAGTGAAACGAAAAAAAAAATCGAATACGGAAAATACGATTTTGGGCATTAGTCGAATGGCTACGAGTGATACTCAAAGAAATCGAGAAAAATATAATGTCATGTATTTTTCTCGATTTACTTTACTTATATGTATGTATTCTTATGTATGTATATTTGTATTCAGACGAATGTATGTTTCTATTGGGAAATTTTCGTAATCAGGTTTGTAGACAAATTCATAATTTACTGAGCATTGTTTGATAAGCAAATTTAATAATTTGCAATTACTTGCAATTGTCCCAATTACTGACGTTTACTCAATTTTTTTTTAATTCATCGTAAGTGAATATATTTCAACTGAAATGCAAGTGAACATTCTGAAGTAAATGAGATAAGCATTTTTTTTTGTCAAGATGTACACTAGAAAACAGAAATATATAGATTACAAAATAAAAAATTCCTGTACGGGTTGGAAAAGATAGCTTCCCTATTTCTTGGTTTTAAGATTTTAGCTAATTTTACTGGAGAACACGAAGTTAAATGCGAAGAACCCGGTTAGAGAAGAATCATCAGTGATAAATTTCAATAGAAATTTTGCCAAATTAGTCAGGTACAGCCAAATTCGCCTAATTTTTGACGACATATTTTTTGTCGCCAAATTTGGCGATATTTCGTCCAAATGTCGCGAAGCTTAGCTATAAATGCGACGTTAATGTATATGACTATAATCGATTATGCTTATGATCGGAGAAATGGATACAACAATGAAAGATAATTCGCGAAAAATCATGTTGACTAAAAGTCATAAATCAATCCCTGATTTTTTTAATGTTCTGCCTAGATTTAGTGTACATTTTAAGAAATATACATATTTTATATGTGCAACGTTATACACAGAAGATTTGAAAATGACGGTTAAAAGAAAGTAATTCAAATGTATAGAGTTATTAAGCTTAATTCTATGTGGAAAAGTCGCATAAAAATAACTCAGATGCTTCCTAATATTTTCATAATAACGATATAGCAACAACTCAGATGAATAAAGGTATCAATCAAATTTGATAGAGGAGTATAGAAGACTATGTATGAATGTGTGTCACATACGTGTTACAATTTTTACCTGTTGTCATATTAAATAAGTGTGGGCTGTGCCAGACAAGTATGTCTTTGAAGGCGCATTGAAGTTTTCTGCCGCTAACTCGATGGACCAAGTTCTCAAAGATCGGAGCTAAATTAAAAAAATCAAAATGTCTCAAATACATCCAGGGTTAATTCTTTATCTTTACCGTAGATTCTCTTATGCAATGGTTTCTCTTTATTTTTAACATTTCTGAATTATTCTAAAGAGCAACAAATTATGCTGCCTTCAGTTATGCACTGAACAGCTTTTGTCTTTGCAAACAAAGGTTAAAAATTTCCCTAAATCAACTTTTATTATTAGAAAAGGAAGAGCTGTAAAATGTACAAAAATCAAAGAAATTAGTAAAACAATCTTAGAGCAGTTAGGGTCAAAAGCTATCATTCTTTTGGCACTAACAGGTACTGCTGCATTTAATGTCAAAGACAAGGTAACTCACTCAGTGCTTAAAGAACCTACGTGTTTGAAATAGTTCGCTAATTTAAAAAGTCAGCCATAAATCTACTGCTCAGAATGGATACAGTGTTATTTCTCATTATTGACGAATTTTCAATGATAGGATGTCGTCTTATGGCTGACCTTGAAAAAAGATGTCGCGAAGGTAAAATAGATAGCATTTAGTCTTTTAGAGGCTTATTTGTTTAAATCCTTGGACGTATTAGGTAGTTACATCGCGTAAAAGACATCCCTCTATATAAGAGACATTCTTTAAAAGTCATTTTGATTCTTCGCGGACAAAAAATGCTTAGAGCTTTTAAAAAATGTTTCACATTGACAAATTCATTGAGACAAAACGACGATCAGCAGACACAGTTCCGAAAGACTCTGAACTCACTTTGCGTGAGTCAAGTTTTTGACTACCTCTCACCCCTTATGCAAAAACGCAAAGATATACTGCTTTCGGCTAACTTGAATGATTTGAAGGTGCCATATGTCTTTTTCTCAAAACCAAGCAAGCTAAAGAATATAATCAAGAAGCACTTTTTAAATCAAAGCGGGGGCCAATAAACAAGAATTTTAGAAGATCACAATGATTAAATAGCAAGATGGAGTGAAGATGATCACGCGTCTGGACTTCAGTCTATACTTTCCTCAGCAGCTGGATGCAGGGTTATGCATTATGCTACATACCAATATCTGAACGAAGTGAGAATTGGTAAACGTAAGTGCGATAAAAGATATTGCCTATGGCCCACGTTTTCAACCTCGAGGCTTGCCACAGGCCATAATAGTTCATTTTGTTGAATATCATGAGCCATTTCTAACTGTAATTTTTTTTTATCAAACCCATTTGTAAATATTGGAAAGAAGAAAGAGCTTCATTCTCACGAAGTTAGTTATCTTTAACTGTTGCATACCTTGCCACCATACATAGATCCTCGAGTTTAACATTGTCAAAAACTGCTGTGGTTATCCATCTAAAGGTGTCGTCACATAAAACAACTTATGTCATTTTTACTGTAGTTTGTCATTTAGAGAAAGTTCTATTGGAAGCAGTTTTCGCTAAGGACAGGCTTTACCCAAATTAGAAGTATGGGAGCACTTGCTGACAGATTAGAATTTGTGCATTACCCGAGGCAATTGACGACTGAGTTAAACACTTTAAAATGAAGTATCGACGATTGTTATGTCAAACTTACTTTTATGCTATTAAACAGATATCTAGAAAATAAAACATTTTTTAAATATCTTTTAAGTTTATGCGCCTCCATGCTCCGACATTTCGGCCTGACGGATACTAGTACATTTTTATATTGGGTTTGCATTTGATTCATGAGTGCAACACTTCGACTGTTTTTTTGTTTTGTTTTTATGTTGTATGTAAAATTTTGAAATTGGCTTTTCAAAACAAACATTTTTAAAATTCTGGGCAACGCCGAGTACTAAAATAAAAATTACGTCAATTTGTATAACTTGGCGAGTAGTTTGGCTGTATTATTTGGCGAAATTGGTCGACGGGATAAGGAAGTAGTGCCTATTTTTAAATGACAGTCTACCCGGCAGCGCCGAGTGGGTCAGCTAGTATGATGTATAGATGTGTTTCTATTAAGTACACGCATGCCAAAATGTAATTCAGATTCAGCCAGGTGGGGAGGCCTACCAATTGGTTTGAGCTCAAATAGCCCCACCCAGCAATTTTTACTTAAAAAAGAAAAAAATCCATCACTAATGATAATGGTTCCAAAGGACTCGGAGTAAGGTACAGTATGTGAAAACTGCTTGGAGACCTGCAGGCGTATATTTAATATATGCAATACCTATATCAATTTTTAAAAATGCAATTTAATAAATTACAACGACCATTTGGAAAAGGATTTTTTCAAAGACTAAAATTTAAGACATAAAAAATCGCACGAAGTTGATCATACATTACGTACACCATGGATTACATTTTTCGGTACTGTAAATTTTTAAACTTCTACGGAGCTGGTCATTCATTACGTACGCTATGGATTAAACATTAATATTCCTGGACCAATTTTAAATGAAATTTCATTCTTAAACTTCTAAACATCCCACAATTTTTACACTGTCGTATAGAGAAAACAATGTACTTTTAAATGCAATTTGTTTGAAAGCTGTATCTCAATTTGTTTCTGAGTTATTAATTTTTTTGTAGTTTTTATTGCTTTTTTGTCATAGTGGCAACAGAAGTATCGATCTCTGTTGAAAGTAAAGGGAAAATACAGATTACTGTATAGACCAATCAGAAAACGAATAAAACGCGGATTCAACCAATAAAACGCTTGAGATATGTTTTTGATTTCCTACCCTGACAGACGACAATAACCATTTTTCCAAATGGTTAAAAAAAATCTAAAAACCACATGAAAATTTAAATTTAAAAAAGTCTAATAAAAAAAAATCTAATCTGGCTTCGAAGTGCACAACTTCAGACATATAGGTACTTACGAATTGAATAGTTCCAACTGAGCGAAAAAATACCCAACCCGGGAATCGTACCCAGATCCTTGGCTTACGGGGCCAATTCTCTACCGTTTAAGTTAACTGGGCTGACAACCGTCGAGCATATAACGCTCAGATAACCTTATTGGTAATAACATCTGTTCTTTTATCTACATACCAATCGTTTATATGGAGTTCCTTTACCTGCGGTTTATTCTGTTGAGCTGTCTACAGGACAGACCAGATGTTATTTACCAATAATGTTATCTGAGCGAAATATGTTGTCAGTCCAGTTAGCTTAAACGATAGAGCATTGACCCTGTAAGCCAAAGATCTGGGTTCGATTCCCGGGCAGGGCATTTTTTTGCTCAGTTGTAAATATGCAATTCGTATGATAATTTTACCAATCAGTGTTATTGTGTTAAAATAATAATTTATACTGGTACTTCCTGGCCAAAATCTTCTAGCTCACTGAACACACACATAAGAGACAAATATATATACATTTCTTAGATACCTTTTTTAACCAGACAAACATAATTTTTTAAAAGATTTGTTATGTACTAAAATGTTTAGCGTTAATTGAGTTCAAATGATTATTTCACATAAATTAATTTACATTATTAAATATTTAAGTGAAAATTGTGATGTTGACTAAAGAAAAAACTAATGTTGTTTAAAAAAATTAAAAATTTAAATTTAAACATCCACATGAAGTGTCTGAAATCATTCAGTTTTTACAAATAACAGTCTGATAATATATATATATATATAATAAAATAAAATGTTACACCTGTTCTGTAATTAGACGGATACAAACTTATTCTTTTTCTATTTTTAGAACTAATACGAAATACTGTTCCTGTCATGTTAATTTAAGCTACAATTCATTTAAACTATCAGACAAATGTAATTAGTGAAATGTAAAGATACTTTTTATTTTTTAAACGATTTTTTGTGTAAACGAAAAAATAAGTTGTCAGCCGTTTTTACTTAATAATAACCTGCAACAATTTTTTAAAAACGCTTGAAATAATGGGAAACAATTACAATTGTTTTAAAGAACATTTTTATCTGCTCAAATGTCACTGCATAATCATTTACAAATATCTGTAATTATACACCTTTCATTTAAGATATTTAATAAAAAATGTTTCTCTTAACTTAGTCCAAATTATTAAACAAGAGTGAATGAGAAAATGTCTTTTTGTTAAATATGATTTATTTACCAACTGGTTAAGATAAATAAATATTTTTTAACATTTACAACATAGTTGACATTTTTCTATAATAACGGTTTGTCTGTTAGCCTGTCGAACTGTCCGAGATATAATTCCTGTAAATGTACTTGGATTCACGTAAAATTGATATATATATTATTGAGGTTTCCTATAGTGTTTTTTCTATTGAAAATGAAGTTTGTAGCATTTACAGTTCCTTTACGTAGATATATAACATTATTCGGACACATTATGGATTATGAGTTAAATTTTAATGTTGTTTTAAATGTTTTATTTAAGTACTACATTTTAATGATGCTACACTCAAAAGGTGCATCATAGTTACTGACGTTACATTGTAACATGTTTCCTATAATAAATGATGTACGTAGCATTGAGTTTGATTTACAGGGGCACACAAAGACATCGGTTGCATTATTGTCTGTAGACAATAGACTTTTTAAATGCATTTTAACAAATTAGTATAATTTATTCAAAAACTGGATAATAGCTTCTGTCTAGAAAATAAAGTTGTAAAATTCTGTTCTTTTACAGGATCACATGAAATAATCAGAAACATTATCATTTATGAATGATAACCGCACAACCATTTTTTTTTCAGTCAATAAATGTAATCATGATTAATTTAGAATATTTAATAAAGTCTTGAGTTTTGATTTACAGGTGCACACAAAAGACCCCAGTTTCATTATATTCTGTATACAGTAGACATTTGAAATGCACTTTAACAAATTAATATAATTTACTGAAGTGCTGGATAATAGATTCTGTTGGGAAAATAGTGTTGTAAAATATAATGTTCTTTTACGGTACCACACGAAATAGTCAGATGCATTATCATCTCTGAGTTATAATTGCACAACCATTTTTTAAATCAATAAATGTAATATAGATTAATGAAGAATATTCAATAATTTTAGTATAGCATTTAGTATTGATTTACAGGAGCAAAAAAAAAGACCTTAGTTGCATTATAGTCTGTAAACAGGAAACATTTAAAATGCACTTTAACAAATATAATTTACTGAATTTCTGGATTGTAGATTCTGTCTTAAAAATAAAGTTGTAAAATGTCATTTATTTGTCGGTACCACACGATATAGATGCATTATCATCTATGAGTTATAATTAATTGCACAACCATTTTTTTAATCAATAAATGTAATAGTGATTAATGAAGAATATTCAATAATTTTAATATAGCATTTAGTATTGATTTACAGAAGCACACAAAAAACCTCAGTTGCATTACTGTCTGTAAACAGCAGACTTTTGAAATGCACTTTAACAAATTAGAATAATTTTTTCAGGTGCTGAATAATAGGTTTCGTCTGAAAAACAAAGTATGTAAAATTGAATCATCTTTTACAGTACCGCACGAAATAGTCAGATGCATTATCATCTATAAGTAGTAATGGCATTTTTGTTTCAGTCAATAAATATAACAGTGACTAATGAGGAATATTCAATAATTTTATTACAAAAATTTTAATTATAAAAAATCATCAAAATTATAGACATTACGTAACACTAAATTAAAAAGATAAAAGCACTAAAAACAATTTAAGAGGACGTTTCGGATTCATTCTAAATCCCTCCTCAGCTAATTCCTAATGCAAAAGTCATACTAAGGTGTTAAAGTTCAACAAACAGAAAAACATTACATGAAGTTATCAAAGTAAAAATTATAGTTAATATAAAACTGAATATTCTATTGGTATAGATGCAGCCTCGTTAATTGTTAAATCATTAGTTCTGGTGTACCAAGCTTCCAAAAAATACGACTTGCATAAATGCTGCAGTTGGAAATAATTTGTTGGATTATAAAAGAATTTTCAAAATTCGGAAAATGATCTGTTTTCATGGCATGGTTAATAATCTTAGAATTAAAATTTTTATTACTAAAAGCATGTTTATGCTCCTTAAGTCTTATTTCAAGGGAACGACTGGTTTCTCCTATATAGATTGCATTACACTAATTACACAGAATACCAAGGAATAAGTCTTTTGCCATCTAGCGAGCTTGGTGAAGAGCACCTGGTTTCCGATTGATAAATTGAATGTCTGATCTAACCATTAATGATGCAAAATTTAAAAGTTCTTTGTAATCATCCTCAATTAGTTTTGTAGCAATTTTTAGTTCAGAAATAAAAGTTTTTTAACTGTCTGATGCTGTTATTATAGGTACCGATTACTTTTTGTTTCATGGTGGTTGAGCTTAGACAAGTTTTCACGGAATCTCTTATATAAAAGAATTTCAGGCCCAGTAGATTGTCCAAAACAAACACTGAATGCATCAGAAAGTAGAACCTCAAGTATGTGATGCCTAGATACTATCCACAAAAAGTTTCTGTCTGTTTTTTGCTCAAGAAGAGTACATGCTGCATTGAATCTTCCACTATTTATATGGATTGTATCGAAAGGCATGCCAATTACTTGAGACATTTCCACGATTTTAAGAGCTCGCAAACAGCATCAGCTGCTCCTTTGCCAGTTTGAGACAGTAGGAACTCTTAGCTTAGTGCTTTTATCTTACAAAGAAGAAACTAGTACCACTAAACGATCAATCTTTCCTGTAATTTTTGATGACAAATCGGTTAACAGTTTTCCGTCCCAATGAAAAAAATGTCTTTGACGCTTCAAACTGCGTTTTTAATTCCTCAGCTGTTTCTTGGTGGAATTGCTGGCATTTCTGATGAACAGTACTTTTTGAAAGCACTATGGATTTTATAGACGGGTCAGACGTTATGGTAGAGGAAGAGTAGCCTTCTTCGTTTATTACAGACACTATTATCATTGTGAACCTTCTAATGCTGGTGTTAGTTCGATCTAAAATAGCAGAAACTCTTGGAGTAATAATAGATATGCGACTGCGTAGCTTAGATTTATTACCAACATTATTAGATTTATTAATTTAATGAAATCCAGCGGATTAATAAAGATTTGATGAGCATTAGAAGAGTAATGATAAAAAAAGAAAATGTGCTCGGATAGATTTGTATAAATGTAATTTTTTATTAAAAATGTAATAAAAGTATAACATCAGATGAAATCATTATTAAACATGATAAATTGTTCTTAAACAAATTTTAGGATTAGAAAAAATAAGAAAAATGTGGTAGAGTTCTGCAATCCTACATATTAATTAGAAATTGAAAATTTCCATAAATTCACTATTTTCTATTAGCTTGGGGGACCCCTAAACCTTTGTGAAATGACTTGAATTTTTTTTGTAATAGACTGTAAAAAAAATCTGACATTCTACCGAAGTAAAGTTGCACAAATCTGTATGCTTACTAAAATTTTATCTGTACACTGTACAGAAAAAGATGTAAATTTACAAAACTAGTTTTTGTAAAGCTACAGAAATCTGTAGCTTTACAAAAGAACCTACTAAAATTACACTAATTTTACAAAAATTTTATCTGTAACCTGAATTGCAGTTACATAAAAAGTTCTAGGCATCCCAGTTTCCTAAAAAATCCTTAGTTACCTTACAGATTTTTTTCAGTTCAAAACTGTATCTGTTACATGAATTTTTGTTGTTGCCGTTACATAAAATGTTCTAGGAATTCCAGTTAAGTTTAGTAACTTAACAGATTTTTTTTACAGTGTATAATATTACGACAGAAATAAAAATTTTAAAATGTGAGACTTAGCATTTTCAAACTTTTTATTTTTTTGGCCTCTCCTGGGTCACCCTAGTATGTATGTAATATTCTAGATAAAAAAATCTTAATTGTATGTTAAGTAAAATTAGTATTTTCTGGAGAAATTGCGTCGGGTCTCTTTTCATTAATTTTTGAACGAGCCGAGCCAGGTCTGTTTTCACCAATTTTAGCACTTGCCGAGTCGGATTGGGGCGTGGAAATTTCTGCCCGTACAGACCTCTAGTGCACTTCAGTGTGTAAGTCTCAATATGCTGTAATAAAATAATACCATCAAACACAGTGCAAATGACATTTCTTATTTTCGCTTACAAAGACAAATAATTCCGTTACATTTGTGTCTAAAAAAGTAACGGAATTCTTTTATTATCCATGTAAACGAACTAATGCTACACACAGCACCTTCAATAAGGACCATTTTATAGTGAATTTCGATAAGATATAAAAATCACATGGTACCTTTACAAGAGTTAGAGCACGTGCAGAGAGCCAGAATAACCGAACTCATAAACAATTTTCAACAATGTTAATATTTAAAATTTAACACAGAAAAATAAATTCAGCTATATATTTTATTTAGAAAATACATTTACATGTACATCAAAAAATAGTTAAAGGAATTTAATTATTATAATCCTTTGCAAAAAGAAAATCAATTTTATCTTTCATTGCAATATATCATGTTGTTTTACAGCATGTAGGTTGTGATTAATAATTCTTAATTTATTACTCCTTAATTAATCTTTATTTTTCCGTCTCTGTTTTCGGCATTTTTATGTTTAAAGATCATTAATATTTTTGTAATAGAAAAAGATCGCTGTAAAAATATTTTAATAAACATATTAATTTTCAAAAGTATCAAATAAATATATTTTAGTTAACCTAATTCAAGATACTTAATTTAATTTGCTTAATAAATCATTTTATGAAATATTTCTTTTTCCTGACATTTTACTTGTAATTTTCCATGGAAAATAATTAAAAGAAATAATTGAAAGAGGTAATATAATCCTTTTCTAATAAAACCCATTTGTGTTCTGAATTCACTTTTTGAAAAAAAAAAAAAAGTAATAATAATAAAATATAAGTATCCTTTTTTTATATTGATTTTAGGACGGTTTAATGAAATAATTTTTCGTTTTAAAAAATAATTTTGGATCAAAAGATTTCTTTACATTATTTACAAAAGAAAAAAATATTCGTAAATATACATAGTGTATCTATGAAGTTATTCCCTATAAGTTTTCTGTGAAATCTCATGTATTTTCAAATTATATTTAAATTTCGAAAAGATCGAATTTGCTAGTGATTTCTCAGAATAAAGATATTCATATTTTGAAGTGTATTTTCACATAGAGTATTAGCATAAAATTAGATTCAGTAAAGTTTTACAATAATATTTTTATCAATAAAATTTACTACCGATTTCACAAAAAAAATTATTTCACTTCTTTAAATATATTTTCTACACAAAAATTCACTAAGATAAAATTAGATTCATTGAAGTTTTATTGCAATATTTCCGATTTTAATTAACGTAAAGCTAGGAGAGTCTGCGCACATTTCAAAAGAATAACAATAAAAGAATCTAAATATTATTTTTTTGCTAAACTATACATGAATAATTTTGACTTCATTTGCTTTTTATTCATTTCCATTGTTATTTTGTTGTAATGCTGTAATTTAATAGAACAGCAGAAATAAAACCAAGAAAACTATTTTGCCCAATCTCTTCTCACAGGGTAGGAGAGATTACGCACATGGGTAGGAGAGATTGCGCATATGGGTAGAAGAGATTGTTATTAATAATAACTACAATTAAACTGTTAACAATAATAATTACACTTTAATGACATTGTTGTAAGCTTTCTGTGAGTAAATATTATTGTATTAGAAGGAATATTTCAACATAATTCTTAAATATTAAAAAAAGGAAAAAAATTAAAAACAGTTAAAGAATTTTAATTTAAGAAGAAGATTGAAATATCAGTAAAAGTAAGCCCTACTAAGATTAAAAGTAACCTTAATCTACTTGGTAACATGTTTAACTTGAAAATTACATGATTTTCATTTCCACAGTTTCAATGTATTTTCTTTGTAAACGGAAGTTGTCGTCGTCCACAATCGATACATTTGTTGTTGCAAATCATGCAGCTTTCGTACATTCACCAGCCACAAGAAATACATGGTATCCAGTCAGTGGTCGAAGTTCTCTCCTGGTACATTTCCAGACATTCAATCACTCATCCTCATTGACCTTCGTTTTTTTCCTTCAGTTTTTTATCCCACTTTTTCTGGAAATTTACAGTTAAAAATTACTGGTATCAAAATGCTTTTAATAACGAAGCAAGCAAAGTGTTCTTGCCCGAATCCAGTTCGGGCCACACTGTTAACGGATTAAGAGTGCTGTCAAATTTCTTATATCTGGGGAAACTCGCGTTCCTATTGGCTGCGTGGTACACGAGATGAAAATAATTCGAATTTTACTTCACTTTTTGCTTGGATTTTCTTTCACAGCATCGGTGCTTGAAAAATTACAACATAAAGTGCAGGAAAAATCACTGTAGTTTACTCCAAAAAATCTAGGGAAATTCGCGTTGCTATTGGCTGTGTGGTGCACGTGTCAGTAGAAATACGATTTTTACTTGCCTTGTTGCTTGAAATCGATGTAACAGCAGCAGAGCTTGAAAAATTACAATATAAAGTGCAAGAAAAAAATCGCATAATTTTTTTACAGTGTAGTATAAAATGATTATTTAGTTCATTAACCACTAAAAATGCAATTTTAGTTAATGCAGCCTGAAATAAAATTTTGAGGATATGTCGTATCTAAATTGTTCTTCCAAACAGAATTTTATGATTGTCTTTAGAAAGTGCTACAAACAAGATTTGAAAAAAAAAATAAAGTGGTGGTAACGCACACCAGAATAAACAATTTTTGTATACAAATGTACGTACAGTTTACCACAATTTTTTTATAAAATATTTCGTCTTATTTAATCACAGAAAATAACACAAAGTCTCCAACTAATCTCGGCGATGAATAATTCTACGATTTGAATATTAAATAGAAATTTTATAATAAGAAAAAGAAGTTCCAGACTTCTTGTAAATTACAAGACGTATACGCACCGCGTTGTATTGGAAACTTGACTCGTTATCCATTTATTTCACGAAAAAATACAGACCTCACACTACAAGAACAACAGTGTCTATGTTAGGTATTGAAAGGGTCTAGCCGGATAAGCATAGCGATATGGCTCCACGGTTGATGTTTGAAATAACATAAGTGGTAATATATCTCACCCTGAGAATACAATATAGAGTGTTAATTGAAACATGGGTCATGGGGGTCATTTCGCTATGCTTATCCGGCTAGACCTTTTACAATTAGATCAACATATACATTTTTTATCATTAAATTCAGATATAAAATATAGTACCTTTCAACACAATAAAAACAGAATGCGGCTATAATATTCATCTGAAAATGTGTTGATCAAATATTCTGTAATCGGGTCCACAGATAAATGTTAGGTGATTTTGGCAATAATGTGGTTAAAAGTGTACTCGGGTTAGAAAAATAGAGTTAACAATATTGCAAACAGAGCTTTCTAAATTCCATCAACTGATTGTAGAACAGATTAGGAAGGGATTACTTCCCTCCTCAAGCATAGGATAGCAGAGCCCCCTCCTGTGTGATCAAAATAAAAATTGTATAAGGATCTATTTATGTCAAGAACAAGCAGAATATGCAGTTTGATGAAAGTCCTTGCATTACTTCCGGAGATATAAAGGGTGGTTCATCTGTTGGTTCTTTTTTTTATTATGAAATAAAACGCATTTTTTATGAGTGAAAATTGAAATTCTTTATTGAACATGGAAGGTGGACCTATGCCATTTATGCATGGAATACAATATCGCACATGTGGCCACCGCGGGTCCGCTTACATGCCATCATCATCCGAACATCAAAATTTTCGATGATTTTTTCAGAAGGTGAGTGGACCCATGGCCAAAATTTCAGCCCGGATGATGCGTTTGAAGTCTTGGATTATGCATTGGAGAGCATTGGCGTACACTTTACTTTTCAAAAAACACCAAAGAAAATAATCTATTGGGGTTAAATTGCCCGATCTTGGCGGCCAATTCACATCACAATTTCTCGAAATTACGCGATCTGGAAATTTCTCGTTCAATAAGTTGGTGGTTTGGAAAGCAGTGTGTGCCTTTGCACCGTCTTGTCATACAAATGGCATATATATTTAGAAATGGCATACATCTGACAGTTCATCCATGCATGACACATGACGACTGACAGAAAAAACCCGAGAAATATTCATAGTTCAAAAAAGGACCAACAGATAGACCACCCTATACTTATCATGGAAAACGGGAAAAACACAGCATTTTAGTGACACCTGTTGGACAATATATTCCCAAATCAAATAAGCACCTATTTACATCAAGGTATAACAGAGTATACAGTTTGATGGCATTCCATGTAACAGTACTTAGTTCTAGCTATCTCAAAATTTGTGGAAAAAACACCGCATTGCACCGACACCTGTTTGGTGATCTGCACTCAAACCTAATGAGGTCTAAAATAACATGAAGTTTGCTTAAATTCCGTGCATTAGTTTGAGATATATCTATTATAGAAATGCTGAAAAATGTAGCGTAGAAGCGCTCTTTGTTGAACGATATACACGCAGAACAAAACAGAACCAGTTTATGTCTAATTTAACTAAATCTCAAGTTTGATTAAATTCCGTACGTTTGTTCTTGAGACAGAGCGGTTACAAAATATGTGTCGTGCACAGACTAACGGACAGTCATTTCCAAAAATAGTCAAATAGTGCTAAAGATATATCAAAATGTGTAAATCCACCAAAAAAATTAAATCGAAAATTCTCGTTATTACAATTTTTATTTATAGGTATTGAATATTTCAACAAAAAAAATGCGAAGTTACTGGGGAGTTTGTAGCAGTTTTCAGAAAACACGGAACAACAAGAAAAAAACTGATTGTACAGTATTAGAAATTGGTTTCTTCTTCGGCTGGTTTAAAAATAAATATTAAAAGTTATTATGTTATTTTTTTTTCATTCAGGTATTTGATGGAAAGAAAAGCGATTTTATTTTTCATATTATAGTTGCCTTTGTCATTCTATCTTTAGAATTCCATTAACACAATAAAACTAGTTGAATGTACCAATCCCAAAACTTTTTTCTATCTCATATATTTTAATATTTCAAAATGTTGTTATAAATGTCAATATTTCATTTTTATTAGTTCGATACTATATCAACTTTGACTTTCATCTTAAATTTCAGCTTCAATCAATAATTCGGAGTAAAAACGAGTTAATCTCGATCATGATATTTATTAAAATCACGAATAGTCCCAAATAGTCGACTTATCAGGATGGGAAGTTCCCGTCGATTCACGAGCCACTAATGTACAATAGAACTACGAAAAATTAAGAAGATTACACAAAAATCGCTATTAGAGCGCCCCCTTCCCGAGGAATTTTTCAAAATTCTGGGAGGATCTTCTTGCTATGGACAAAAACGTACACAAAAAATTTGGTTCAGTTCTATGCATAACTTCATACACTTTTCGATACAATACTAAAAATGGCACAAAAATCACACGAAATTACAGCGCCCCTACTGGCGGATTTTTCCCAAATTAAGGGAGGACCTGCTTGCCATAGCCAAAAACTGAAAAAAAATTGTTGGTTCAATTCTATGCATAACTTCATACACTTTTCGATGGTACAATATTCAAAATCGCACAAAAATCGATGTTACAGCGCCCCTTCCAGCGGATTTTTTCCAAATGAAGGAATACCTGCTTGCCGTAGCCAAAAACCTAAAAAAAAATTGCTTCAATTCGATGCACAGCTTCATACACTTCTTGATGGCACAATGGCAACAGACAGACATTCTACAAACATGTTTTTGGGATCTCTGACCCCTAAAACTTGTAAATCCGTCGAAAAAAAATTTCGATTACAATACTTTCTTCTATTGAAGATAGAAGAAATTAAAAATTATAAGAACTCAAGTTTAAATTTATCGTCTTCATTTTTATTTTTCAGTTGCAGATTGTCACAAAAATACTGAATATATCACCAGCGGTTGTAATATACTTTCTCAATACCTTCATAAGCATTATCTAATTTTAGTCTTTAAAGAAAAAATAATTTTTACGCCCACAATACCATTTTTAAAATCATATAGCAGATATATCTGCTTTAAGATACCATTACGTTTTCAATAATCTCGAAAAATCCATATTAACAATGTACCTCTATCTACCAATAATGAATTTATTGATCAAAGGATCATACAAACGACTTATAGCATTATATATTTGTACGTTTTGAAACCATCGATATCTAATTTTTCACATACGAAGATTTCTTTTATTCTGTCATGAACCAATTCGCTTCTCGCACAGAATACAAATTTCTAAATCAAAAACCAGTTACATCTGTTCTAAAATACCATACACTTTTCAATAATCACGAAAAGTTATAATTAAAAATATAATCTTTCTTATAAGTGAATATTGCATTGATATGTTATAAAAAAGATTCTGTAAAACATATATATTCTTCATAATTATGTCTTGAAATCATCAATCTGTAACTTTGCACATACAAAGATTCCTATCAATTTAATTATACTAATATTATAAAGAAGTAAAGTTTGTTTGTTTGTAGGAGGTAATGTCTGGAAGTCCCGAACCGATATCAAAAGTAATGGTATCAAAATGACGGTGTTAGTCCATGTTCCAACATAGGCTTTATCTTATGTCCATGCCACTACCCCACAGGAGCAAAAAACGTTCTAAAAATGCGATTTTTGTGTTACAAAAGGGCCTAGAAACATGAAATTTGGAATGGCCGTTATTAGATATAAATGATCTTCAAGAACATTTTATAAAAAATTTGAAATTCAAAAGGGGCTGAAAATGCGCAAAAAGTCTTCTAAAAATTGTTCAAAAAAATCGTTCTAAATGGTGATTTCTACACAATCTCAGGAAGTATCAAACCGAATTAAGAAATAATGGTGTCAAAATGATAGCGACAGCATTTTCTCCAATATAGGCTATATTTTATGTCTGTGCAAGTACCCCAAAGGGGGTGCAGGAGCAGAAAACGTTCTAAAAATGCAATTTTTGTGTTACTGAAGGGTCTAGAAACATCAAATTTGTATGATAGTTGCTTATTAGGTATAAATGTTCTCCAAGAACGTTTGTTAAAAAATTTGAAATTTAAAAGGGATGATAATGCGCGAAAAGCATTGTAAATAGCGATTTCTACGATATTTCAGGAAGTATCAAACCGATTTAAAACGTAATGGTTGGAAATTGATGGTGACAGCCCTTGCTCTAACACAGGCTTTATTTTATGTGGGTATCACTACCAGCTAGGGGTTGCAGAAGTAAAAAAGTTCTAAATTGCGATTTTTGTGTTACTGAAAGGCCTAGAAACATTAAATTTGGCATGGTAGTTACTTATAAGATGTAAGCAATCTCTTAGAACATTTCCCAAAAAATGTGAAATTTAAAAGGGTTGAAAATGGGCGAAAAGCTTTCTAAACTGCGAGTTATACGCAATCTCATGAACTACCAAACCAATTTCAAAAGTAATGGTTTGAAATTTATGGTTATATCCCTTGCTCTAACACAGGCTTTATTTTATGTCGGTGTTCATGTTCATGCACTGGTGTATCCATTGACGCTGAATTTCAGCAAATTTTGTATTCAGTGATCACTTTTTTTTCATGACAGTACAACAATGTTTTACCATAAAAATCTCACTATTTTATAATTATTGCTGTAATATTAATTAGTTTTCAAATTTAATTTGTGAATAATAATAAAAATAACAGTTTATAAACCATAGTTACTATTGATTTTATAGAAAATCTTCAACACTAAAATATATGTTAAAAAGCAGTAAACCAACGTTTAAAATGCACAAATAATGCGTGAAAAGCAGCAAAACAGCTGTTTCGAATCTACAGCGAGATTCTTCTTCAGTGCGAGATAGGGAAAAAGGAACAGCGCGCTAGAAAAAGCAAGGCTGAGCAAAATGATAGACAAAGACGCGCTGCCTTATATACCCTATGCGGGTAGCGAATGCGCCAGAAACAACCAAGATTTAGTTTCTGTTTTTTCCCCACTTTTGAGCAGTAACTGTTTCACTGTTAAGAATTCTTTTGATTTTGTAAAAAAACTTCAGAATTTAAAGCCGCAGGGTCACATGATGGTTTCTTTTGATGTTAAATCATTATTTACAAACATTCCGGTTGAGGGGCTTTAGATTGCCTCAAGAAAAGGCTTTGTGAATTCCATTTCTCTTATTTTGAATTCAAGGAGCTTATCCTTCTCACTCGCGCTTGCTTGTCGCGAAATACTTTTGTTTTCAATGGTAATTTCTTCCGTATGATTGACGGTTTGGCTATGGGTAATCCTCTTAGTCCAATTTTATGCGATATTTATATGCACTATTTTGAGGTCAAACTTTTTGAATTTTTAAAATTTCCGTTCTATGTGCGTTATGTTGATGATGTTTATGTCTTGGTTGAAATAAATTCGGATATTAATCATATTCTCTCTATTATGAATTCCATTGATACCTGCATTCAATTTACCTCTGAAATTGAGACAAATAACTGTCTTTGTTTCCTGGATGTCCTTGTTATTCGTTGTGAAAATGGCTTTCAGACTACCGTCTTTCGTAAACCTTTTGCTGTCAGTCTCCCACCTCACAGGCATTCTTCTCATCCTCCTAACCAGAAATTCGCTGCTTTCAATACTTTTGTTTTTCGGGCTACCAATATTTGTTCCCCTCCTCAGTTACTTAGTGCTGAACTTAATTACCTCAAAGCTATTGCTGTTGATCGTGATTATTCCTCTAATATTTTTGATTCTATTTATAAGAAATTGACGAAATCCGTTCATTCTGAAAAGCATTCTAATTCCAACTCTACTACTTCAGTTGTGTTACCATTTTCCCCTAAAATCAGTCAGCAAGTTGCTAAAATCTTAAGAAGGTTTGGTTTTAATGTTATTTTTTCTCCTGTTAATAAAATCACTTTTTCAAATCTCAAACACCCCGTTGATCGCCTAGATAACTGGGGTATTTACCAAATTCTTGCCAGTGTGGCCTTTCTTATATTGACCAGACTAAACGTGCTCTTAGATTTCGTTTAAAAGAGCATGAAGGTTATGTTAAAACTCGGGAGCTCAAACGTTCTTCTATTGCTCAACATTCTTAATCTTCTCAACATAGGTTCGATTTTTTCTCAGCCACCATTATCCAAAAATGTTCTTCTAATCTTGATCTTGATTTTTGGGAAGCTTACCACATCATTAAAAATTCTCACTCTTTAGTCAATGACTTATCTAGTACTCCTGATTTTCCAAGTATTTGGAAAGCATTAATTTATTTCCCATTTTTTGGTTTCTTTTTCTCTCCTTCTCCGGCAGATGTCGCTACTTGTCTACCCAGTCGTTTCCACTGCTTCTCTCTCATTGGTTGTTTCGGGCGTCTTCGCTACCCGCATAGAGTGTATAAGGCAGCGCGTCTCTGTCTATCATTTTGCTCAGCCTTGCTTTCTCTAGCACGCTGTTCCTTTTTTCCTATCTCGCACTGAAGAAGAATCTCGCTGTAGATTCGAAACAGCTGTTTTCTGCTTTTCACGCATTATTTGTGCATTTTAAACGTTGGTTTACTGCTTTTTAATATTCCTGCACAAAGGCTTTAATTGCTATTTTAACTAAAATATATGTTTTAATTTTCGATAAATTAATTCGTTTTTACACTTTCAACATCATTTTCCAAATCATATATCAGAAAGTTTTAAAATCCTCTCATTCTTCTTTCAATAATGTCGAAAAATCAGCATCAACAAAAGAATAGCTAAGAATAATGCATTGTTCCCTTTTACAAAGGTTTATAAGTGATTTATATTTTGCTATTATCAGTATACTTCAAAACCATTAATATCGAAATAAATAAATTCTGAAGATTGTGTTTCTGATAATGATTTAATTTGAAATTGCATTTTTTTTACATATTGTTATGGGAAATCATAAATAAGTATACTGTCATCTAGATATTTCACTGTGTATAAGTGCTGGACACGAACCGTGTCCCGCAGATACGAGGTGTGTCCCACAGGATTTATTCTTGTTTTTACAGATTACAGACTGTAATTAATATAATTGTAATTCTATGTTTACTAAAATTGAGGGATTAATGTATGATTAGTGTATTATTATTATAGTTATTATATTTTAAGTATGTGTATGTATTTAAAGATATTTAAATAAGATAGTTCAAGTACAATCTATGTTTACAAAAACAAGACGGCCAGGTGGTTCAGTAGTAGTGTCTTATCAAGAACAGACATCTTCAGTGTGTTACGATTGTCGCTAGAGTAGCGAGCTAGGAACAATGTGTTGACAGTTTATGTCAAGCTACAGTTTATTAGCGGATTTATTGTAGGTAATAAAATGGGCCACACAACACGGTCATGTGAGAACAGCTTCTAGGGCTCCCTAAACGTAATGAGGGGATCTAGAGAGAGAGAGAGTCCAGCCCTCTAAGAAAGTCTTTGCGAATAAACTGAATGCGGGGCGCGCGGAGCCCAGGGGACGTGATCTGATAGGTATACAGGGTCCACGGGCATCGCCCCTCCCCCTGAATATCCTGAAGAGTTGACCAAAGGAATTAAGCATCCTAGCCTAAGCAGTATAGGTATGAATATTCGACCGGAAGTGTTCGAGAGATGCAGTTGAGTAAAATATTCGATCGGATGTGTTCGGAGATGTAGTGGATGCCTTCGATCTTAAGTTGTTTTCTGAGATGTTGTCGACCTTTTTAGTCAACGACAATAATATCTCTTCTGGCAGCCTGGACACATGTTATGTCCGAAGTTCTTCAACCAGTCTGCTAGTTTAATAGACATGACCACATTATTTAGCTAGATAAAGAGCTAAGGCAGTTTAGTAGCAGTGTCCCGAACTAGTCACGAGTAGGGCAATATTAGTATGTGCGCGGAGTGATTTGATAAACGGAATTTTTAAGTGCCCTTACTGTACACCTATGGCAGGGACGGCGAATTTCTTCACATCCACGTGCCAAATTTTTCCAAAAGGTTATTTTACATGATCATGACGTGTCAACAATAAAACAATTTAATGGATCAAATAATAATGAAACAAAATTACTTAATTTTTTTTTTTTTAGCATTAAAAAAATTTATGAGTAATATTTGATATTATACTTCAGTTTATTTTTAAAATATTATTTCTGTTGTCTCATCTTAGATGCCAAATAATTTATATCAACTTCGTACTTAGTTATTTTTAAGGGAATGCAAGTTGAATCGGACTCATTTGACAAGATGTTTTTACTTGAATTTTTCATATTATTTATTTCCCAAATGAATGTCTCGCAGAAAAAAATTGTCAAAATAGCAAGTTCGAATCCACAGCTTTTAGTATCTGGGGTGAAATTCCACGTTGTTATAATTTTACTATCGACAGTTTTACTTATAACGTATTTTTAATCTTTCTTTTGCGATAATCTCCTAATTATCTCTTATTCATAAAATTTTGTAAGCCAATATTGAGCTAGTTGGAATACATTAAGTTGTATTTCAGTTTTTTCATTCTGCAGGGCAATGACAATCAGTTTTTTCAATCTGTATGGCAATGACAACCAACCGAACTAATCGAATTCATATAAACAGAGACAATATCCGGTTTAATTAATGCGTTTTGTGAAATTCTACTATATTTCGTTGTAGAACTTGAATCTATATCGTGCCAAAAATAACCTGCTGCATGCCACTAATGGCACGTGTGACATAGGTTTGCCAACCCTGACTTATGGATTCTTTCCTCTTCTACCAAGGTCATGTCTGAAGGTATTTCCCATTTCTATATTTTTTGTTCCATTGTAATTTTAGTATGTATACAATTGGTATAAGCAGGGTATTGTATGCTCAACTGCATGTAATTGTCAAGTACTGTATTTTAGATAGTAAAACTAAATATCTTTTCCTAAGTAAAGCAAAGTGTTTTTTTTTCATCTCGCGTTTGTGCGAGCGCGACGCATGACAGACTTTCTTGAATTGTAAATAGTACTGTTAATAAATATATTAGTTTGTTAATTTTTGGTATTTATTTTACAACCACGAGTCATATTTATTTTACTAATGCTATTATTTTTATTTCAGGTAAAGTTTGGTTAATTAGGGAGGACTATTAATAATTAATTTTATATTTTCAATTTATTTTGGACGGTGGTTTCCCGACCGAGAATGCACATGGGGTGTGCGGTCCATAAGCTAACTTCGTCTTCAAAAACATTCACAAGATGCTGGACACGAAATTTGTCCCACAGGATTTACTCTCGTTTTTACAGATTTAAGACTGTAATTATTATTATTGTTATTCTATGTTTACTAAAATTGAGGGATTAATGTATGATTAATGTACTATTATTATCGTTATTATACAAGTATTTTAAGTATGTGTATGTATTTAAATATATGTGTATGTATATTAAATATAAACAAGATAGTTCAAGTACAATCTATGTTTACAAAAACAAGACGGCCAGGTGGTTCAATAGTGATATCTTATCAAGAACAGACATCTATAGTGTGTTACGATTGTCGCCAGAGTAGCGAGCGAGGAACAATGAGTTGATAGTTTTTGTCAAGCTACACTTTATTAGCGGATTTATTGTAGGTAATAAAATGGGCCACACAACACGGTCACTTGAGAACAGTTCCTAGGGCTCCTCTAACGTAAGGAGGGGATCTAGAGAGAAAGAGTCCAGCCCTCTAAGAAAATCTTGACGAATAAGCTGAAGGCCAGGGCGCGGGCCCCAGGGAACGTGACACTTATAGCTATACAGGGTCCACGGGCATCGCCCTCCCTAATTATCCTGAAAAGTTGACCAAAGGACTTAAGCATCCTAGCCTAAGCAATATAGGTATGAATATTCGATCGGAAGTGTTCGAAGATGTAGTGATGTCTTCTTTTTAGTCGACGACAATAATATCTCTTCTGCCAGCGTGGACATATGTTATGTCCGATGTTTTTAACCCGTCTGCTAGTTTAATAGACATGGCCACATAATTTAGTTCGATAAAGAGCTAAGGCAGTTTAGTCGCAGTGTCGCGAGCTAGTAACGAGTTATTAGTATGTGCGCGGAGTGATTTGACAATATACGAACTTTTTAAGTGCCATTACTGTACACCTATGGATTGATTCCTCTTCTACCAAGGTGATGTCTGAAGGTATTTCCCATTTTTATATTTTTTGGTCCATTGTAATTTTAGTATGTATACAATTGGTATAAGCAGGGTATTGTATGCTCAACTGCATGTGATTGTCAAGTACTGTATTTTAGATAGTAAAACTAAATATCTTTTCATAAGTAAAGCAAAGTGTTTTTTTCCTCTCGCGTTTGCGCGAGCGCGTCGCATGACAGACTTTCTTAAATTGTAAATAGTACTGTTAATAAATATGTTAGTTTGTTAATTTTTGGTATTTATTTTACAACCACGAGTCATATTTATTTTACTAATGCTATTAGTTTTATTTCAGGTAAAGTTTGGTTAATTAGGGAGGACTGTTAATAATTAATTTTATATTCTCAATTTATTTTGGACGGTGGTTTCCTGACCGAGAATGCACATGGGGTATGCGGTCCATAAGCTAACTTCGTCTTCAAAAACATTCACAAGATGCTGGACACGAAATGTGTCCCGCAGATACAAGGCGTGTCCCACAGGATTTATTCTCGTTTTTACAGATTAAAGACTGTAATTATTATTATTGTTATTCTATGTTTACTAAAATTGAGGGATTAATGTATGGTTAATGTATTATTATTATCGTTATTATACAAGTATTTTAAGTATGCGTATGTATTTAAATATATGTGTATGTGCATTAAATATAAATAAGATAGTTCAAGTACAATCTCTGTTTACAAAAACAAGACGGCCAGGTGGTTAAATAGTGATATCGTATCAAGAACAGACATCTATAGTGTGTTACGATTGTCGCCAGAGTAGCGAGCGAGGAACAATGAATTGACAGTTTATGTCAAGCTACAATTTATTAGCGGATTTATTGTAGGCAATAAAATGGGCCACACAACACAGTCACTTGAGAACAATTCCTAGGGCTCCTCTAACGTAAGGAGGGGATCTAGAGAGAGAGAGTTCAGCCCTCTAAGAAAGTCTTGGCGAATAAGCTGAAGTCCAGGGGCGCGGGCCCCAGGGGACGTGACACTTATAGGTATGCAGGGTCCACGGGCATCGCTCTCCCTAATTATCCTGAAAAGTTGACCAAAGGAATTAAGCATCCTAGCCTAAGCAATATAGGTATGAATATTCGTTCGGAAGTGTTCGAGAGATGCAGTTGAGTAAAATATTCGATCGGAAGTGTTCGGAGATGTAGTGATGCCTTCTTTTTAGTCGACGACAATAATATCTCTTCTGCCAGCGGGCACAGATGTTATGTCCGAGGTTTTTAACCCGTCTGCTAGTTTAATAGACATGACCACATTATTTATTTCCATAAAGAGCTAAGGCAGTTTAGTAGCAGTGTTGTGAGCTAGAAACGAGTTATTAGTATGTGCGCGGAGTGATTTGACAATATACGGACTTTTTAAGTGCCATTACTGTACACCTATGGATTGATTCCTCTTCTACCAAGGTGATGTCTAAAGGTATTTCCCATTTCTATATTTTTTGTTCCACTGTAATTTTAGTATGTTAACAATTGGTATAAGCAGGTTATTGTAGGCTTATAATTGCCTGTAAGTGTCAGGTACTATCAGGGTCGTACTGGCATAACTGAGAGGGCGGTGGCAAAATGGATAAAAAGGGCGCCGATTGCCTCACAAAAGGGCGCAAATGTTTATATATATATATATACATACACATACACACGCACATACTATATAAATTATGTATAAAAAATCCGTTTAAAAATATATACGAGTATATTGCTATAGCGAAAACTTTATTCCTAAAATAATTATGACACCCAAATTAATATTTTACACTATAGAAATTAGAAATGTAATATGCACAAAAATAGTTCCCCGCAAGACATTGCACTTAAAAAAAATCTGATGTTAGACCAGTGTTTCCAATTTAGAGGTATTTTTTTCCACCACACTTTTCTAAGAAAGCTATCTCTATTTTCGAATTTCGCTCACCTTATCTAATGAGTTAATTCAAACTTTACCCCGAATATCCGAATAACAATATCCATACAATTATCTCCAAATGATAAATAAAATATTAAAATAAAACAAACAAAACCAATTTCGTTGGGTCAAAACTCAAAAGTGCAAAACATTATTTAATACAATTCCATAATATTTTATATAATACAATCTCTAGAATACAAATACTAATTATGGTGTATAAAATTTCAGGAAAGTTATTTTTGTTCAGGGCAAGAATGACGTCTATTTTACGTGAATTATTTAAAAAATATGTTTTATTTCTTTATTTTTTCAACATTCAAAAGATATCATGGAGAAGACCCTCCCCCCCTTTCCGAAAAGTATATTTACAAAGAGAATTTTAACCGAGTTATTTTCTTCTGATGGACTGGTAGCTTCCATTATTATGAAACAGCCGTTATAAATGAAGTCTTAGGTGAAGATGAAAGAGCAGTCGTAAAAAGTTAGAACTCTGATTTTCTGATCAGAATGAGAAGAAAAAAAATGGGCATTTTTTTTTTTTTTTTTTTTTTAATTATGGCCATTTTTTTCCATTCTGATCAGAAACAAAATTATGGCCATTTTTTTTTTCATCCTGACCAGAAAAAAAAAAATTATGGCCCATTTTTTTTTCCTTTTCTGACCAGAAAATCAGAGTTCTAACTTTTTACGACAACTCTTTCATCTTCACCTAACACTTCATTTATAACGGTTGTTTCATAATAATGGATGACACCAGTCCATCAGAAGAAAATGATCCATTCCAAAGGTATAAGTTCGATTGAAAAAAAACTATTTAATACTTTGAGCAGAAAGAAGTGGCTGCACCTGCAATTTTTATGACACTAATAGAATCCCATAGCTGCCAATGTGTACGGTTTAGTTACCTCTAAAATTTAACACAAATTTTTGCCATATTTAATCGTTGACAATTGTTAGACTTTTTAAACTGAAATTCCGAAAGTGACAGCCAATTGTTCCCTTGCGACGACATTTTTGTGACTTCAACTCGTAAAACTTGTCTAAAAGTGCTATTTTTGACAACATTTTCGGAATGAATCTTTGCCTTTATAAGAAAATGGGAAACTCTTCAATTTCCTGGTATCTGAACAAAATCGGCAAATTTTATATTTTTACGAATATTAATGCAAATTTTTTCTATTTACGAATGAAAATGACTTCGCGAAAGTATCAGAAAAGTAGTTAATTTGGATTTGGGAATAGCTTTCAATATAAAAAATTCTCATAACGAGGATGTAATCGCCTCCCACTCCAAAAGAGGAAATCCATAACCCTCTCTAAATGATGAGCTGAATCCGCCCTTGGCTTTGTCGAATATTGATTGATAAAAATCTTGGAAACGGAGTCGAAAAAAATTCCGCTTTATACAGGATCCTTATGCCATATCATCTTTAGATTCTTCTATGTTTTGTCATACGCCAGACAAGATGATTTTAACAATACCGTGCAAAACGCAGATGCGAGAAAAATCGACAAGCAAAATCTTCATTTGGCGCCCGGGGCACATGCCCCCCTTAATTTCGGCCCTGCTTTCAAATGAGCAAACTCACAAAGGCTGTGCCCGATAATGGAGTTGTTTCTGTTTTTCAAAGATCTTGTTCTTTTTTTACCGCGATTCATGTGTGTACGCAGGGTAGGGGGGGGGGGGGGCAGAATATCTTTGAAAAAGTAATACATTCTTCAAAAGTATTACGTTGAATGTATTATTTTGAAAAGTAGTATTACTGAATTTTTTTGCATGATAGTTTTGTTTTAAAGGTTTTCATTAAATTTCATTATAACTGCTGACTGCTTTACTTGGCTGAAAATACCAACTATTTTTTATTGCCCACCAGAAACTTTTTAATCGAACTGTCTTTTATATTTTTTTGAGAAAAACAAAAGATCTTTCAGAAAATACTGTCAAAGGTGGCGTTTTGAACCGAATTTCCGGATGCGACAATGGAGGAAGAGAAAGAAAACTGTTGTCAGGAGACAACAATCAATTTTAACTCAAGATGTAATTAATTTAAAGAAAAGAATCTATTGTATTACAAATCACTTCAGTAACCAAGCCTGCAAGTCTCATTCTTTTATGTAGAGTTTAGCCGAATATTCGGTTTCATTTTCGTTTTCAGCCCAAAGTCCTAGTTTCGGCGAAAATACTGCCGTATATTCGGTATTACTATAACTGACCCTCCCTAGCCTCCCCCAAACGGCACTCCCATCCAAAGAGCCGTACATACTATATATTCACATACAAGAGGATAAATTTAGAAGGTATTACTAATATTGATTAAATTCGTTATTTTTAAATTAAATTATTTTTTAATATATTTTTTATGTTTATAGCACCTTATATTTAATTAATTTTATTTCAATCAAATTATTTTTTAATTAATAATTATGTACTGCCGTTTCTACGCAAAACATTATTCAGATAACATTCGTATATGTATGTTTATGTTACTTACTTTGAATTTATTTTTAAAACAGTTTCGCTTTTGTTTTCAGTCGATACAAGGTAACCGAAATTCAATTTCTTTCGAACACTATTTTTATGTTAGTAAATGAGCAGAAATTTTCTCATTATTGAACGTTAAAAAATATTTTTTTGAGAACCGCTTTAAGGATTTACACGTAATCATAACTTATAAATTTCGGAAAATCGGGTTTTTATTTTAGCGGCTTTATCAACGGAATTGAGCTTCTTTATGTGGCCAGAATCTGGAATAGACAATTCTATGTAAGTAAAAAAAAAAATAAAAAAAAATACAATAAGCATTCTATTATAATTATAACATAAAATTGAAACTAGTTTTATCTCAAAATTGCATTTTTAATAGATGACCACGGCACGATTACTTCAATAATACTGAATTGTTTCACTTCTAATTTTGTCAGCTTTTTTTTCTTATATAACTAGGGGGGCTCCGTCCCCTGCTTGCTACGCTCACCAACCCCCCCGCGTAATTCCATTCGGTATCGCGAAGCAATCCCTATTTTCTAGCCAACCCTAGACGTAATTGTTTCACGTTTCCATTCTGGATCGCTTCGCGATCCTTTATTTTCTATACATTCAATTTTTAGATTCCACCTGGTAAAAACGCGCTCTTTCCCAACTCTTGACAATTTTATTTCCTTATGTCCAACCACATAATCATTTAAGCTTACAAGGTTTCATAATTATAAGAACTATTAAATATAAATTCATTAAAAAAAGGTAAAAATTATAATTTATTTGAATAATTACAAATTAAATAAATTTATAATTAAATAAAATTATAAATTAATAGAAAATTTATAATTAACAATATGATAAAGTTAAAAGTATTATAAATTTAAAAATTAAAAAATTATTAAAGTTAATTGGAATTTTTTTTCCTTATATTTGTAATGAAGTTGCTAATTTGTAGTTACAGTAAATAATCTTATGATATAAATCTCCTCTCATCAGACATTTTCACTTCGCCACCTTTTCTCCGCTAACATATATGCGTAAAATTATGTATATAGTGTTACGAATATTGTAAATAGTTAGAGTTTGTGCTTAAAATTAATGTAAATTGTTCAAAAAAGCTCTTTTCGCAAGCTAATATTAGTTTTTGTTGCATTGAAATAGCTCAATTTGTTGATTTTCTGCAAGCAAGTAAACCCTACAGGATTTCAATGGTAGTCTATGAAAATTTGACGAAATACTGGAAATAGAGCTAAGTTGACGTCAGTTTTGGCGACTAATTTTAGTCGCCAAATTTGGTGATATATCGCCAAGTTGGCAACGAGCTTGGCTACAGAGCCGTCCGCCCATTGGTAATCCCCTTATTGCTTCAGAAAGCTCTGACCAATCAGATGCGTTTCGCGGTATCTACGCAGATTATCATTGGCCGATTTCCAAATCGTTACTTTTTTTTATATATATAGAAGGATTATGCAGTGCATTAAGGATTTTTTTTTCAATCATCAAAAATCAGCATTTTTCTACGATAAAAGTTGAATACCCTCTTCAAATAATCAGCATTAAAAAAAAAAAAAGAGCTTTTCATAATTTCCACCCTTTGTCTCGTCTAGTCACTAAAAAATGTCATATTTAATTAAAAATTACTGTTTACTTTAATTTCAGATAAGCCAAATTTAAACTACAATGGTCGTCGCAATTCACACAAACAAAAAAAAACAACAACAACAGAAAAAAAAACACCAACAGCGCGTCGTGTCGCACATGTGTCGTGTGTTAATTAGTATTTTATGGGAAAATACCTCCACATCCGATTTCTATTTTCTCCAGAAAGATAGAGAGCTCCAGAATACGGTAATAATATAAAAAAAAAGTGTCACATCTGGTATTACTACAGAAACCACTGGGTATCTATAGAACCGATTTGAAACCCCGCCGAAATGGTAATTTGTCTTCTTAGGAACTCCCACGTTACTGACTAACAGCATTGAAAACTGAACACAAACACATCTGCACTTCTCTTTACTTATATTTATCCATTCTTTTGTAAAAGGACTTTTGCAATTTTAGTGGTTTATCTATTTATTTTAATTACATATGTATTTTTCAATTTATAAATCGGGGTGGTGTTTGAAGTTTAAAGAGGTTAAGCAGATCCGGTTTTTAGCAAAAAGTTTTTAGATATTGGCTTTTTCGGATGCTAAAAATATTATCGAATTTTTAAATAGATATGAAAAATTAACATTTTCTTCTTTCAAAAGCAAAATTTACAGAACTTTCCATTGCAAAATCTTGTGAAGAATTAGTCTTGGCCCCCTTGGCGGTCTAACACTTATATTATCATTAAGAAATTATGGAATGCTCCACTTTAGTAGAACTAAGGGTATCAATTTATGCGTGTATTTGTGGGGAGTGTGCGTGTGTGGGGGGGAGGGGGGCTTGCTATTACAAAAACACGATACTAGTTTTTTTTTTCAAGTTATTTTTGCAGAGGCGCTAAAAAAAATCTGACCCAGTGACCAAGGGCGCCATGATTACAAAAACACGGTATTAGTTTTTTTAAACTTATTTTTACAGAGGCGCTAAAAAAATCTGTCCAAGGGCGCCATGATTACAAAAACACGATGATAGTTTTTTGAAAGGGGTTTTTACAGAGGCGCTGAAATATATCTGACCAAGGGCGCCATGATTACAAAAACACGATATTACTTTTTTTAAACTTATTTTTACAGAGGCGCTGAAAAAAATCTGACTAAGGGCGCCGTAATTAAAAAACACGATATTAAGTTTTTGAAATTTATTTTTACAGAGGCGCTGAAAAGAAATATGACCAAGGGCGCCATGATTACAAAATTACGATATTACTTTTTTAAAAGTTATTTTTACAGAGAGGCGCTGAAAAAACATCTGTCCAAGGGCGCCATGGTTACAAAAACTCGATATAGTTTTTGAAATTTATTTTTACTGAGGCGCTGAAAAAAATCCCTCCAAAGGCGCCGTAATTACAAAAAAACGATATTAGTTTTTTTTAATTTATTTTTACAAAGGCGCTGAAAAAATCTGACCAAGGGCGCAATTATTAAGAAAACACGATATTGGTTTTTTTAAACTTATTTTTACAGAGACGCTAAAAAAATCTGTCCAAGGGCGCCATGATTAGAGAAACACGATGATAGTTTTTTGAAAGGGATTTTTACAGAGGCCCTGCAAAAACTCTCTCCAAGGGCGCCATGATTAGAAAAACACGATAATAGTTTTTTGAAAATCATTTTTACAGAGGCACTGAAAAAAAATCAGACCAAGGGCGCCATGATTAGAAAAACACGATATTAGTTTTTTGAAATTTATTTTTACTGAGGCGTTGAAAAAATCTGACCAAGGGCGCCATTATTACGAAAACACAATATTAGTTTTTTTAACTTATTTTTACAGAGGCGCTAAGAAAAATTGTCCAAGGGCGCCATGATTAGAGAAACACGATGATAGTTTTTAGAAAGGGATTTTTACAGTGGCGCTCATAAAAAATCTGACTAAGGGTGCCGTGATTAAAAAACACGATATTAAGTTTTTGAAATTTATTTTTACAGAGGCGCTGAAAAGAAATATGACCAAGGGCGCCATGATTACAAAATTACGATATTACTTTTTTAAAAGTTATTTTTACAGAGAGGCGCTGAAAAAAAATCTGTCCAAGGGCGCCATGGTTACAAAAACACGATATAGTTTTTGAAATTTATTTTTACAGAGGCGCTGAAAAAGATCCCTCCAAAGGCGCCGTAATTACAAAAAACGATATTAGTTTTTTGAAATTTATTTTTACAAAGGTGCTGAAAAAATCTGACCAAGGGCGCAATTATTAAGAAAACACGATATTGGTTTTTTTAAACTTATTTTTACAGAGGCGCTAAAAAAATCTGTCCAAGGGCGCCATGGTTACAAAAGCACGATATAGTTTTTGAAATTTATTTTTACAGAGGCGCTGAAAAAAATCCCTCCAAAGGCGCCGTAATTACAAAAAACGATATTAGTTTTTTGAAATTTATTTTTACAAAGGCGCTGAAAAAACCTGACCAAGGGCGCTATTATTAAGAAAACACGATATTGGTTTTTTTTAAACTTATTTTTACAGAGACGCTAAAAAAATCTGTCCAAGGGCGCCATGATTAGAGAAACACGATGATAGTTTTTTGAAAGGGATTTTTACAGAGGCCCTGAAAAAATTTTCTCCCAGGGCGCCATGATTAGAAAAACACGATAATAGTTTTTTGAAAATCATTTTTACAGAGGCACTGAAAAAAATCTGACCAAGGGCGCCACGATTAGAAAAACACGATATTAGTTTTTTGAAATTTATTTTTACAGTGGCATTGAAAAAATCTGACCAAGGGCGCCATTATTACGAAAACACAATATTAGATTTTTTAACTTATTTTTACAGAGGCGCTAAGAAAAATTGTCCAAGGGCGCCATGATTAGAGAAACACGATGATAGTTTTTTGAAAGGGATTTTTACAGAGGCGCTCAAAAAAAATCTGACTAAGGGTGCCGTGATTAAAAAACACGATATTAAGTTTTTGAAATTTATTTTTACAGAGGCGCTGAAAAGAAATATGACCAAGGGCGCCATGAATACAAAATTACGATATTACTTTTTTAAAAGTTATTTTTACAGAGAGGCGCTGAAAAAAAATCTGTCCAAGTGCGCCATGGTTACAAAAACACGATATAGTTTTTGAAATTTATTTTTACAGAGGCGCTGAAAAAGATCCCTCCAAAGGCGCCGTAATTACAGAAAACGATATTAGTTTTTTGAAATTTATTTTTACAAAGGTGCTGAAAGATCTGACCAAGGGCGCTATTATTAAGAAAACACGATATTGGTTTTTTTAAACTTATTTTTACAGAGGCGCTAAAAAAATCTGTCCAAGGGCGCCATGATTAGAGAAACACGATGATAGTTTTTTGAAAGGGATTTTTACAGAGGCGCTGAAAAAAAATCTGACTAAGGGCGCCGTGATTAAAAAATACGATATTAAGTTTTTGAAATTTATTTTTACAGAGGCGCTGAAAAATTTCTCTCCAAGGGCGCCATGATTAGAAAAACACGATAATAGTCTTTTGAAAAGCATTTTTACAGAGGCACTGAAAAAAATCTGACCAAGAGCGCCATGATTACAAAAACACGATATTAGTTTTTTGAAATTTATTTTTACAGAGGCGTTGAAAAAAATCTGACCAAG
This sequence comes from Maratus speciosus, assembly GCA_963932465.1. Taxonomy (NCBI): domain Eukaryota; kingdom Metazoa; phylum Arthropoda; class Arachnida; order Araneae; family Salticidae; genus Maratus; species Maratus speciosus. The sequence continues at coordinate 363,457,267 of OZ010798.1, forward strand.
GGCCCCATTATTACGAAAACACAATATTAGTTTTTTTAACTTATTTTTACAGAAGCGCTAAGAAAAATTGTCCAAGGGCGCCATGATTAGAGAAACACGATGATAGTTTTTTGAAAGTTATTTTTACAGAGACGCTGAAACAAATCTGACCAAGACCTTTCATGATTACAAAAACACGATATTACTTTTTTGAAAGTTATTTTTATAGAAACGCTTTAAAAAAATCTGACGAAGGGCGCCATGATTACCAAAGCCGCCTCTGACAAAGGGACCAAATGAAATTAAAATGAAAATCTCCTGTCTTAAATTGGCATTTTATTTTTGTTTTTTTTGTACTTTCACAAAAACAGAAATACCAAACTACCGGGCAGCCACCCAGGGCGCTGAATATTTGACAGAAAACATACTAAATACATCATTAATACCAATATTAATTTATGTAGAAGTTTCTATTCTTCGGGGTACTGAATAAAATCTGGACCAGGGCGCCATGACTATCAAAGTCTCTGTGAATGAACCCATTTAAAATGAGAATATGTTTCTTATACAGTGTTTCGTCGTTTATACTTGCACAAAAGGCAGAAATACAAAAATACCTCACAACACCAGGGGCGCTAAATACTTAGACGCAGAAAATATGCAAACGTATTAGACGCAGACTTATTAGACACTTAGTTAGAAGCATTCTTAGAACAGAAATTATTTAGGCGTATATCTAAATAAGCGAGTACTTAATATTATTTTTCTTAGAATTTATCATTAGTACAGGCTTTGAAACAAAGTCTGGTCCTGGATACCATGCGTAACAGTGGCATATCTGATTGTCGATAACTTATGTTATCTCGAAATTGGTTTATCTAATTGTCTTTGATCCCACATAGTTTGCTTATGCTATACTTTAAAAAATAAAAAGCATTACTTTTTAATTTTCCAAATGAAAATCTTTGAAAATTTTATGCCTTTCAAAATGCGTGCTTAAAAAAAAAAAAAAAAAAAAAAAAAAAAGAAAAGAAAAGAAAAGAAAAAGTGACGATGGGCGCACCGGGCATAAATATGTTAGTTTGTTGATTTTGGTATTTATTTTACAACCATGAGTTGTATTTATTTTACTAATGCTATTAGTTTTATTTCAGGTAAAGTCTGGCTAATTAGGAAGGATTGTTAATGATAAAATTTATATTATCAAATTATTTTGGACGGTGGTTTCCCGACCGGGAATGCACATGGGGTGTGCGGTCCACAAGCTAACTTTGTCTTCAAAAACATTCAAAACGCTTTGGGGTACGTTTGAGGCAGTTGCCTCCCACCTTAATTGGGATAATTGAGGCATTTAATTATCTCGGAAGTTTAGCGAGGATCTTTAACAATCACAATGTGTTTTTTTAACTTAATTATATTAATTTTATTAACGCTATGTATGAGGTAAAAGAGTGATTAAGTCTTGCTAACCTTAATTCACTCTAGGTAACTGGGTACTGAGTCTCCCCACCTCTTTTTTCTTTCCCCCCCCTCCCAACCATAATTTCATATTAGGGACCATTCCCCCCAAAGTCCCTCTCTATATGTCTGGGTAGGATTTTAAGGGTTTAAATGGTTTGTTTTAATGAGCGCAGATCTGCTCAGCAATAAGCATTTTTACACAGGACTTGATTAAATATTAAAATACATGCAATGTTCACTGTCGGAACAATGCTTTGTTTAACCCTTTGTTCCCTTTTAATGCATGACTTTTTATTTTGTTCCGAAAAATTATATATGTGGATCTATTTTTGTTCTTCATCCACTAGAAAAATGGTGGAAAACTTTATTTATGTTTCTGCTAGACATAATGTCATAACGTCACTCCTGAGTTACATAACAAAAATTCCTCAAAAATGATCGTTTTAGATTATGTACTTTCTTTAAAGTGTTTACACTGCAGTATAGCAACTATTGAACTATATAATAATTTTTATAATACTTTTATTAGTTTGCAGAGTTAATAATAACTACCTTATAACGATAGGAAAAAACGCCAGTCGAGCAGGTGGCGAAAATAATAAGTGAATGTGATCGTAGAGGGTTAAGTACATTGTTCTTTTAATAAAAATATTGATCGTTAAAGAAATAATAAAAACTGGAATTATCTTACTTTACAGGTAGAGAGTGAAAAGTCAAAAGCTGAAGAATTAACATCTTTTATTTCCATAAATTAGTTGAGGAAGATTACCGAAGAATTCTTGCTTTGGTCACCAAGTCGAAATAAAAAATGATTCTCGTATAAAAAGAAAAAGGAAAAAGGAAACGTAGAAATATTCGATGGGATTTTTTTTTTGGATGACAGCAGCACAGTTTTAGTCAAATTAATTTTTGGCATGACAAAAAGCATCCACGAATGTACGACCCGTAGTACGGACGTATTCTTTCAGCCCAAACTATTTCAGCGGCGTTCGAACGGCAGGCACAAGCCCGCGTTCCGATAAATATGCTTTCGAAAAACTACATATTTTCAAGACAACATCAAACCCAATTCTGATTAAAAAATTAACGGGTTTTAGCTTTTAAACGAAGAATACGGGGTTGACAGAGTAACTAAAGGCAAATTTAAACTGATTAGTAAAATTAAAATTTATGGCAAATTAATGAAAATCAAATTACAAGCCGTGGATTAAAAAATGTTATCACTGATTGGGAAAGCGAAACTAACATCCACCTGTTAGCTGTCATGTAACGAATACGTCAAAAGAGGAAGGCGCTAAGCATTTCAATGACATCATCATTGCAGGCTGACTCCGGCGAGACCAGAGCTCTCAAAACGCAGAGAGGCATGAAAGGTGCGTGCGCAACATCGTTGTTTCTCTGGAAAGCCGAGAAGAAGACATTGTCAGGCGAAAACAGACTCGGATTACGGTGTGGCCGATAAAAAATAAACATCGCGGTCGATTGCAATAACCGGATTTAAAAAGACATTGATGCAAAAAAATAGCTGAAAGGAATAAAAATAAACCATATTTAAATACTGTGAGAAGTATTCTCACAGAGCACATTGCAAGCAGTATCAATAAAAGATGTTGTACCTCCCTGTGATAACAAATCAGAACAAAAACAGACTTCACGATCTTAAATGCCTGTTATCACACGTATGTAACACATAATAGTTCGCCAAAAGACCAATAGAAAGCGCCAAATGGCGAAAAAAAAAAGATCATGTAACTCCTGAGTTACACTATGCATTTAAGGGTTAAACGTTTACTGGCTTTCTTTTTTTATCGAGTTACGTAGAAAAAATTTATATTGCAATTAATTTTTATATACTACTTCATAAGATACTTTAGCAGTGCTACTTTGCTGGTTTAATATTGTAATTAAATTATGTTTTAGAATAGCTTTCAAATTATTGCTTTATCAAATACTGCCAATTATATTTTCCACTAACATATTGAAATAAAAAAATTGATTACTTAAAAAATAGCTGTAGTACTTTGTTATGGAAATTTGCATATGCAAACTATTTTTTTTTTTTTTTTTTTTTTTTTTTTTTTTTTTTTTTTGCCATTTTATGAAACAGCTAAGGTTTTTTAATTCAAAACAACAATTTGTAAATCACATATTAGATTTATATCTTTCAATATGCTCCCATTTATCTTTTAATAAGTGCGAAAAGGTAGCTTTAAAAATATCGATTTGATAAAACAGTTGAATTTACTATTCTAGTTGAAGTCTTCCATTAACTCAGTAAAATATTACAAATAAAAAAATTATCATAGTTCGCAAATATTTTATATTTTTATTCGCACATTGGAAGAAAAATAATGAATACATAAACAGCAACTGTAATAATTTAAAAAAAAATCTTCACAAGTAATAATTTCTTTTATCCTTATTATAAAGGAAAATATTGTCTGTGCATAACACTGACGTTATTTTGACTGTGGCAATAGCAGACGATTAAATTTAACTTTTATTGGCTTTTATTCCTATTTTTTAAACTTCTAAATACCGCATATTCTCAACTTTTACACCGTCGAATAGGGAATAAACGTACTTTCAAACGCAATTTATTTGAAAACTACATCGCTGACTGAAAACTGTAACGTAATTTATGCAATTTTTCTTGTTTTTTAAGATAATTTTTAAGCATGATTTTTTTTTTTTTCAAATCTATCTCTATCGTGTGCATCGAAAGAAAATCCGTTTGCACACTCCCCCAGGGGGATACCTTCTTTAGGTATTCACGGGCTTCGCAACCCCGGGCTCCTGAGCGATCTTTCTTTTTTCCTTTTCCTCTTATTTCTCTTCTCCTTCTTTCCTCTATGTTTCACTCTCATTGTGGTTTCCTCTTCGGAGGTGAGGGCAATTCTGTATGAGCCGATATCATCCTGTATATCGACTCGTGGAGAGTTGTAAACCACCCACGTGTTTGCCGTGCGTGGCGACCCGTGTCCCTGGAAAGGGGGATGCTGGCAGTTGAGGGAAACCAACACACTGCTTTGGCCTCTGCTTCAGGTAGACGGGAGGTGCATATTGGTCCCGTATGCATCAATCGGCTGGTCAGCTGACTTCTGTCACTGGCTGGGGATCAAGTGATCGGACACTTACTAGCTATCTTGTTAAGGGTGGAGACTGGCATAGGAGTGTTTTGTGACCGTATAGGCCCTGGTTAGCACTGGTGCACGACTGTGCATCCCCTTGTTGGGCTCGGTAGTGGGTGGTGCGGCCGGGGTCTGAATTCTTATTTTTTTTCTAATATGGATGCTAATAATTCACTTACTTCCATTTCTCTCCCACGTGGAGAGCAACAAATTGCACAGAATTCCTCATACACTCGTTTTTATGTCATTAAACGTACTGATAGTCTCTCTGATAGCTCTTTCAAAAAAACTTCACCATTTCTCATTGCAAAGACATTCCAGTCTGTCTTGGGGGATGGTCATTCTCTCAAAAAATTACAATCTGGTGATTTGCTTGTTGAGGTTTCTTCAGCCAAACAATCACATCTTCTCTCAAATTGCTCTGCAATAGGCTCTTTCTCAGTTTCTACTCAAGTACATAAAACTCTAAATACAAGCCGTGGTGTAATATCCGAGCCAGATCTTTTATTCTCTACTAAAGACGAACTATTACAAAATTTAAAAGACCAAGATATCATAGATGTACGTCGTATAACTATCCGTCGGAATGGGCAGGTGCTTCCTACGAAGCACATCATTCTGACTTATAATAGCCCTTATTTACCATCAAGAATTAAAGCTGCTTACTTGAACTGTCCTGTCCGTCCTTACATACCTAATCCCCTCCGTTGCTTTAAATGCCAGCGTTATGGTCACACCACAACTACCTGTCGAGGTTCCGTTACTTGTGCACGCTGCGCAGAAGTGGGCCACGACGGTAATTCATGTCAAAACTCTGAACGCTGCATAAACTGCAAGGGTGATCATATAGCATATTCCCGTTCCTGTCCAAACTGGATACGTGAGAAGGAAATCCTTGCAGTTAAAGTAACTCAAAATCTCTCCTATCCTGAAGCCCGCAAAGTTGTTGAATCCAGGACTCCGTCAGTCGGAGTCTCCTACTCTAGTCTACTCAAGCAAAAACAAAATTCTGTAAGGCACATAAGCACCCAGACCGACACCTCCTTTTCACCAAGTAACTCAGCTAAAGCACAATCAACAACCACTTCAAATAGAGAAACCCGTGATGTTAGTTGTGGTAGTAAATGCTATGCAACCCCACTATTAGAACGCTGGCAACCTTCATCAGAACCTGTTAAAATAGTATACCAAAACAATCAGTCTCAAAAATCCCCAAGTCAATCCAAAAAGTCACCTGAAATTCAGACTAAGGCTGTTACATCTGCAAAAACACCACATAGACCTGATACTAGTAAATCTGACAAACCAAGCAAAAAATCTTGTGTACAGAAAGACAAAAAAACAATCCGGGGTTCTTCACAGTTTTCCACTGTGAAGAAAAAGAACAATAACAAAAGCCTAACCCCATCAGTTAGTAGTAATTTAAAGGATCAGAAACAACTGCAAAACTTGGATGAAGAAATGGAATCTGAATCAAGTGCTGATTAGGAAAATGCAGATTTTGAGGAATTTGTACCTTATTTATTTCTGTGATTTTATATTTGTTTTTAAGTAGTATTTGTACGTCATCTTGGACTTTGTTTATATTTTAATGATTATTGCTTTTTAACTACAGTTTTTAACCAGAATACTTTGGTCTTTTAATTATCAACCTTTGACTCTCTTATATGGTTAAATATACATATTAGTGTTCTCATTTATTGTTTTTCTCATCCTTTTGTTAGTTTTGCTCAATTTTTTGGGTAATATATAACCTTTACATTATGACATTGTCTTGGCGCAGCATGTCCCTAAAGGGACTTTGCGCCATAAAATCCCAATCAACCAACCAACCGTTTGCACACTATTTAATATAAGTAGCTCATTTGTTTTTAGCTTATATTCCATAACAAAATTAAAACGTTCATCAATCAATAAATAAATAAAACAATAAAATATAAATAAAACACAAATTGAGGACATCTAATCGAGTTTAAACCACTGAAACAAATAGAACCAAAAGGTTGATTTTAAATAGCAATCTTTGGCGATTTCTTCGGCTGTTAACTCCTGACTCGAGGCCAATATAAAAATATCACTTTTAATACGTTTTAAAACTTTATTTAAACGCATTATTGCTATTTTTGATATAAATATGATTATGGTATTGTTAACGGATATTCTAAAAAAATACAGTGAAACCCCCCTTAAGTGACCACGTTTCGTCTAAATTTGGTCGCTCCGAGAGGAGGTCTCTTAATGGAGGTCATGTTTAAATCTAGATTTTAATTGTTGAAAAAAAAGGTAACAATTAATGTTACTAAAATTTATTTTTCACATTAGGAAAAAATATATAAATTTAGGTATCAAAACAAATGTTAATTACATAAATTAATTACTGCAGAGTTTAAAAATTGAATCCATTGCGTTTGCTATGATTTTATGGTTTTATCTTTTATAACTTTAGTTTCTAAGTCCTTTCGAAGCTCAGTAAATGCAATTTTTTTTCGACGGGAACAAATAATCACGATTTCATCAATTTATCTATTCCTTTGAGAGTTTCCTGACAGAATAGGGCAAGGGAGTTTATTGACCGTCATTTTTAATTTTTCATCATAGTTAAATTCATTGCCTAAAAAGGTACAATAAGGTTTAAACACTTAAAAGTTACCGGGGAAAAAATCTAAACTTAGTTTAGAAGTGTCATGAATAATGCACTCTTCGTAATTATTTTTCTAACACAAGCTTCTTCAAGCGACCAGGAAAAAACGGAATTTGTTTCATTTTCTTCAAAGAAATGGGTCGCTCAGGGAGGGAGTTCAACTGGGATGGTCTCTGAATGAAGGTAAAAATAATCTTGAGCCTATGGGAATAAATTTCGTACCATGGAAAAATAGTCGTTCAGGAAGGTGGTCGCTTCGTGGAGGGGGTCACATAGGGAGGTTTTCACTGTATATTAAATGCAAAAAATTTATTTGAGTTATCAATAAAAAATGAATAAAAAAACAACAGTAGACCTGTGCGAGGCTTTTTCGGCGCAATCTTTGAGCTTCTTTATTGATACGTTTTTTCCCTAATTTTTGATTAACTGCAATTTTGTTTTATCAAACAATTATCTTATGTCTTAATTATATCTACGTCAAAAGCCGCTTGTGACAAATTTCGAAAAATACCTCATTCATGACTGTGCTTGTGCCTAGAAAACAAGTTGGAAATTGCTCGTCAAACGTGGCAAATGAGGTGCGTTCGTACTATAACTAGTTTTATAATTATTTTTTGCACCCCATATTGTACTGAATGTGTATTTATTTGCAATTCATAAGTGCATAGTCTGTAACATCATTAAAATGCACTTGCAATAATTTTTTTCCCATTCCCCTTAATGTAACGGAAAACTTTTGACTGTCCCTGTAATTAAGCTATACATCCGATTTTCATGAAATTTGAAATGGCTCGACAAAATTTTGCAGCAATTATATATTTAAAATTTCAGCCCATTCGGAAAGCTGTAACATCATTAAAATGCACTTGCAATAATTTTTCCCATTGGCTTTAATGTAAAGAAAAACTTTTGACTGTCCCTGTAATTAAACTATACATCCGATTTTCATAAAATTTGAAATGGCTCGACAAAATGTCGCAATAATTATATGTTTAAAATTTGAGACCATTCGGAAAGCTTTAACATCATTAAAATGCACGTGCAATAATTTTTCCCATTGGCCGTAATGTAAAGAAAAACTTTTGACTGTCTCTGTAATTTAACTATACATCCGATTTTCATAAAAATTGAAATGGCTCGACAAAATTTTACAACAATCATATATTTAAAATTTCAGACCATTCGGTTGGGTAGTTTTTGCTCTATTATATGCGGACGGACGGACAGACAGACGGACTGAACGACGACTATAGGTGCTACGTATTTATATAATTACGAACGCACCTAAAAAGAATGTTGAAATCAGAAATAATATACAGGATGTTTTTCGCTTATATTTAGTATCCCGAGAAGTCCAAGGTTTAGCTCCTTGTTCTTTAAAAAATACAGTCAACGCTCTCTATAACGACCATCCATTATAGCGACCGTTCCATTATAACAACCGATGCAAAATGTTCCGAAATATATCCCCTTTATGATATATTATTTTTACATCCAATATAACGTCCGCCCAACAGGTTATTTCCCAATACAGCGACCGAATTGATCTTTCCTCCAGATTTTTTCCCCCCAAAAATATTACCATTTTCATCCCCTAAGAACTCATTGCCGAGAACTCATTGCTCACTGCGCGTGTAAAATGTCTTAAAATGACACTTTAAAACATTTTTTTTTAAGTCAACAAAACACTCAAAATTACTTATCTCTAACTGAGATGGAAAATTTTGTTGAAAGAAAATATCAAATGCACAAAAAATAAACAACTATGTCGAATTATTTTTGTAGAAAATAAGTTTTAATACAAAGTAACTATTTTTTTTCTTTTTTTGTGCGTGATATAATATTTATTTTAAATTTTATTTTAAAAATACGTAGTCCTTCTCTTAAATTGATTTTTATAATTATTCATTGTCAATGTTTATTTGATACGAAAGTAAACAGAATTTAGTTATAATGTTGTATTAAAAAATTTCCTTTGAAACCTTAATTCCCATGCACATGATTAGAGATTTTTTTCGTTCACTTTCGTTATAGCGAAATTCCATTATAACAACCCTCATCTTTGATCGTTATAACGAGCGTCGACTGCAATTCAATTTTACGCACACAGTACTTATAATTTTTGAACCACATATCAGACGTATCTCTTCTAAAACGCTGCCATTCTTCTTTGAATATCTATATTATAAAGGAAAACATATCTGTGCGTAACGCATACGTCATTCTGCGAATGGCAACACTTTCAAATTTGAAATGAAATTTCGGTTTTGCAATTTTCGCTACTGCAAATTTTTAAACTTCTAAACATCTCACATCTTTAATTTTTACACCGTCGTATAGGGGAAAAAATGTACTTTTAAATGCAATTTCTTTGAAAGTTCTATCTTAATTTATTTTTGAGATATTAATTTTTTTATAGTTTTTAGTACCAATTTTGTAATTGTGACAACTGAAGTACTCCATTTCTATTAAAAGTAAAGGGAATTTATTTTTATTGATTATATCCTTATTGATGCCATTTTCACATTACAAATAAAAGTAACTTTTTTCTCATTTTTGAACAGAAAATGACGTCAGTTATTAAAAAAATACACATTCTTCTTCATAAATCAAAAGATTGAAGAAGATATTTCAATATTTCTTACATTACGCTGATACTGAGTTTGAGACGCTGGCAAAATGATCCAGTGAGTAAAAATGATGTCATATTTAAAAATAAACGATAATTTTCTTTCATAAAAAAAATATTTGACCGATACTAAATGGCCAATACTATGGCAACTAAAGGCAAATTTCTGAATGGTAAATTTTTGCGGGTACTGAGATTAGAACTTAAACTTTGTGCGAATGTTCACATGAAAAGCTGTATCGGACAAACGTGACTTTAAGTTTGGAAATACATTCAATAATAATGTATTGCGCATTAATTGTGAATTTGAGTGGTACGTGTGTAAATGTTGAGGATGTGAAAATAACATACAGTATAGATTTTATGATGTGACAAAGCGAAAATCTTTTTACTGATTTTCCATCCCGTAAAAACAAACATAAGAAGAGCCTCAATCGATAACTTCAACATAATCACTCATCTTGATTACGTATTCTAATACAGTTTAATTTTTCAATAATTTAAGCAGTTGAAGTTCGTGGAAATAATATTTTGGTAATTTTAGTTTAAAAACATTATTTGTTTTAAGAGTTAGACAAACAATGCAAGATTAATTTTTTATTGTAATTATTTTTATAGGTTTATTATGAATTCGATCTAACAGTTCCATTCTAAACATTTTTATTCGTCGAATTTCGACGGGTTCCAACTCGTTTTCTTAAAAGCAACATTAACAAAATATATCTAACTATAAACAATGCACCGACTTTCTTTACAACAGGTACCTAGCCGTAAACGATGAATATTGTAATTTATGAAACCATTATTTCTGGTAATTAATTATGAAATCTTTGCATTCTGGAGATTGGATTCGTTATGACAACAATTTCATTTGAAAGCATAACATTATGCTCGTTATCTTTTGTGTCTTAATGTGTAAAACTGTAAGTAAGTAGATTTTCATTTAAATATTTGCAAAATGTATAGCATATTTTCACAGGTCTTGGTTATATATTAAATGATTCCTTATATTATTTTAAAAATAATTCAATTTTACGCGCACAACCTGACATTATGATCGTTTTCTATAGTGCCTTAATGTAATAAACTATAACCTCTTCTGACTCGAAGGTAAAATAACACTGCGAATATGCATTCATTGATTTTGCACAAACAAATAAACAATATAGATGAGAGAAGGAGCCCTTTTTCTGAAATTGATACTTTAGAGGGCTTGGTAATTTAGGTTCACAAATACGGAACTAAAATGACTAACACGCTTAAAATATCGATTTATTTATCAATAACCTAAATTACGCAGTAACAAATTGAAGGCCTTTAATGAATTGAATAATTTACAAGTCCTCAAATTTTTTTTATTGTAAAGCGTTTAAGTTAATTAATTGTGAAAATTTCTTCTTTTCTTGGACACATTGCCTGGAATGCATTTTGCTAACTCGGATGAACATAACACATATTTTATGACGAAATAAGCATCAGTAATGCCATTTATTGGTTTTGATCCAAAGCCAAAAACAATTAGCTATATAGAAGTAAATTAAAAATGTAAAAAAACAAATTGTTTAATTTACATCCTCCTCGGTTTGGAAGTATCACTGAATGGAAGAATGTCATGTGATACTTCAGGACTGGGGAGGATAAATAAGTAGATTTTCATTTAAATATTTGCATAGTGTATAGCATTTTCTCACAGGGTTTGATTATATATTAAATGATTCCTTTTATTCTTTTAACCCTTAAATGCCTGAGTTTTCAAAAATCATTGTAATAATGTTTTTCGGCTTTCATTTTTTAAATAAATCATGGGAAAAATACTTTAAAAAATCATATTTTGTTTTAAGTATAGTTTACGGCTAAAACACAGTTTGTTACTAATCGGCAATACTGGTGTTTAATTGAAAAAATAATTTGCTTTGATAAAATTCTATAATATTAAACACACAAGAATTTTAGGAACTACACTGCTCAAAACAATTAAAGGATATTTGAAGTTTTATATAAAATAAAGATATAAACGATTTTTTTTTGCCGAAAATAGAAGAAGAGAATCACAAATGCAAATGTTTCTGGTTTTCAAACTGTGGAGTATGCAAATTTTGAGTTCGACGTCAAAAACGTCACTTCAGCGGCAGCGAAGGAAATTTGACTTTCAACTGGATAAAAGAGAATGAAGACAAGGATGATCGGCATTCAGTGATTGCTTTGTTTCGATGAGTACGATGTCTCAGCGAAGTCATTTGACAGATTCAGAAGCTTTGAGAATTGTTGGTAGGTTAGAAGGGGGCCAAACTCAAGCCGAAGTAGCGCAAGGCATTGGAGTGTCACAAAGTGTCATTTCCAGGATCTGGAACCGTTTTTTGGAGAGTGGATGTGCAGGCCGAAGACCAGGACAAGGTCGTAGACGGGCAACAACGCCCAATGAAGATCGGTATTTAGCGTTAACAGCTCGGAGACACCGAACCATGAACGCTACTCTTCTCCAACAACACCTTCGCTTGGCTACAGGCACCACGATTTCAACTCAGACTGTCCGAAACCGGCTCCATGCTGTATGTCTGTATGCTCGCCAACCGATGGTATGTGTTAGATTAACATCAAGGCATCGTCGCGACCGCAGGGAGTGGGCAACCGAGCATGTCAACTGGAGGAGAAATGAATGGAGCAATATTCTGTTTTCTGACGAGTCCCGTTTTTCTGTGCATCCGGATAATAGGCGTATTTTCATCTGGAGGGACCGTGGCAGTAGGAATAATCCTGCGTTCGTGCACGAAAGTGTCAGATTTGGCGGTGGAGGAGTGTTGGTGTATGGTGGCATCTCCCTTGACGGGCGCACTGACCTGTACATCATTCGAGATGGAGCTCTGACTGGTCGCCGATATAGGGATGAGATCCTCAGACCTATTGTAGTCCCTTACGCTGCAGCAATCGGAGATAACTTCATTTTAATGGACGATAACTGCAGGCCACATCGTGTAAACCTGGTGGAGGATTTCCTTTTCGAGGAAGGAATCGTTCGAATGGAATGGCCAGCGTGTTCTCCAGACATGAATCCAATCGAGCACGTTTGGGACGCTCTAGGAAGACGAGTTTCTGGCCGCCAACAACCCCCACAAACTCTCCAAGAACACGAAAGAGCTCTTCTGGAAGAGTGGGGCAGAATACCCCAACTCGTCATTAATAGCCTCATTGAGTCCATGCCTTAAAGGTGTTCAACGTTGCTGGCCGCCCGTGGAAACCATACCCCCTACTGAAAATGATTTTCTTTGAAAAAAACACCTTTTCTTACTCTTTTTTTCTCATATTCACAAATTGTGTTTTTTTCCTTTAGTACACAAATGCGCAATAAAATGCATTTTTTTCTGCCAAACATGTGTAATTTATTCTCATATAACCTACTATGTCTGTCGACCATGTATCAATCAGCTAAACAGTTTATCAGATACAAAATCCACCTAAAACTGCAATATATTTTAATTGTTTTGAGCAGTGTATAATAAGAAATAAATTTCACTTGCTCACTGCCGGTCAAAATAGGGTATTTCGCAAGCTCCCAAACAAAACAAAAAGAACAAGTAGCAACAATTGAAAAAATAAATCTATCTTTATTCTTGAACAGCACATGTGTTGCCATCTACATGTTGAAAATCGATTTAATAATATTTTCAGAATGTATTTTATTGACAACATTAGGCATTATAGCTTCAATATTATTCTAACGAGTTGGAACCCGTCGAAATTCGACGAATTAAAATGTTTAGAATGGAACTATTAGATCAAATTCATAATAAACCTACAGAAATAATTACAATAAAAAATTCATCTTGCATTGGTTGTCTAACTCTTAAAACAAATAATTTTTTAACCTAAAATTACTAAAATATTATTTCCACAAACTTCAACTGCTTAAATTAAGGAAAAATTAAATTGTATTAGAATACGTAATCAAGATGAGTAATTATGTTGAAGTTATCGACTGAGGCTCTTATGTTTGTTTTTACGGGATGAAAAATCAGTAAAAAGGATTTTGCTTTGTCACATCATAAAAATTTCCCCCATAAAATTTAAACTGTACGTTATTTTCACAATCTCAAAACTTACATACCACTCAAATTCATAATTTAGAAGTATTTTAACGCTTAATACATTATTAATGAATGTATTTCCAAACTTAAAGTCACGTTTGTCCGATACAAATTTTCATGTGAATATTCGCACAAACTTTAAGTTCTAACCTCAGTATCCGCGAAAATTTACCATTCAGAAATTTGCCTTTAGTAGCCATGGTATTGGCCATTTAGCATTGGTCAAATATTTAGTTTTATCAAAGAAAATCATAGTTTTGCTTTAAATATGACATCATTTTTACTCACTGAATCCTTTTGCCTGCCGTCTCAAACTCAGTATCAGCGTAATGTAAAAATATTGAAATATCTTCTTTAATCTTTTGATTTATGAAGAAGAATACGTGTTTTTTTTTAAATGGCTGACGTCATTTTCTGTTCAAAAATTAGAAAACAGTTACTTTTATTTGTAATGTGAAAATGGCATCAATAAGGATATAATCAATGAAAATAAATAAATCATGACAGTTTTCCCTTTACTTTTAATAGAAATGGAGTATTTCAATTAAAATAATAAAACTTTGTAAAAAATCACCATAAAATTAAAACAAAACACAGGACGCGTTTCGAGCTAAAAACATAACAGTTCGTCATCAGCTACAGCATACACGTGTCCGTAAACGAACAAGTTAAAAAATGAACTGAAGATAAAGAATGTTGCGAAGAATGCGACAGATGGCGCTACCTGATAGAGGGATATGCAAAAGGGAAATGTGTTGAAAAAAGATAGAAGAGAAAATGAAATGGAAAAAATGGAAATAAAAGAAAAAATAAAAATAAAAGAAGTAAATTAAAAATATAAATAAAAATAATAAATAAAGAACTATAAAAGAACAAGAAAAAAAATCCAAATTATTATTATTATTATTTTTTTTTTTTTTTTTTTTTTTTTTTTTTTTTTTTTTTTTTTTTTTACAAAATAAAAAGAAAAGAAACAAGAGAAAAGGGAAAAGAATTACAAAATTAATTTCCACGCTGGAGATAGGAAAGGAGATGATGGGAGATCATTGACAAGATAAGCAGAATTTTTAGAAATAAAATATGCTTCATGAAAATCCAAGTGAGAGGGAGAGGCAGGGGAAGAAATAATTTTGGCCATGGAGAAATTGAAACAATGACTGGAAGACCAACAGTGAGAAGCAATCGAAGATTTAGAGATTTCTTGATTTGCAATATATCTCTGATGCTCGCCTAATCTGAATTTTAAAGCTCTCTTCGTTTGACCAATATAACCTAAATTGCAAGAGCAAGGAATGAAATAAACACCCCACCGGTTCTCAGTAGGAAAAGGATCTTTTAGAGAAGAGAATTTAATTTTATTCATAGGTTTGAAGATAACTTTAAAGTTAAAACGAGAAAGTATTTTAGCAATTTTGAAACACAGAAGAGAATAAAAGGGCAGAACTATTATAGAATTAAAATTAGGAGGATTATTTGAATCAGAAAAAGGACGTTTAGGCTTATTAAATTTATACAAAGCTTTATCAATCAAAGAGGGATTATAATCACGAGCAAGGGCAAGAGACTTCAGATAATTAATTTCATTATTCAGAGCAGAAGAGTCGGAACAAATGCGTAACGCCCTAAAAACAAAAGTATAAAAGGACGCCACTTTTTGTTGAGGAGGATGATTTGAAAGGGCATGAGGAGGAAGGGAGACAGCGAAAGGTTTTCTATAAACGGAGGTAGAGAACTGATCTGGGAGTTTTGAAACCAAGACGTCAATGAAAGGAAGAGAATTGTTCTCTTCGACTTCGAGAGTAAATTGAATACAAGGATCAACAGAATTAACAAGAGAAAGGAGATTAGAAAGATCAAGGTCAGATGGAATTAAAATGAAAGTGTCATCAACATACCTAAACCAGAAAGGAAATTTATATAAACTGAAGAGTTTTTCTTCAACAAAATGCATATAGATATCACATAAAAGAGGAGACAATGGATTACCCATGGCCAGACCCTCAGTTTGAGAATAGAAAGAATTGTTAAACTGAAAAGCAGTTTGCCTGACACAAATACTAACTAAATGCAGGATTTCATCAATCTCAATGGAAGAGTAATGAAATTCGCGCAACCTTCTTTCCAAACAATCAATTGCCCATTGACCAGGCACGTTAGTGAAAAGGGATTTAATATCTAAGGAAACCATTATATAATTGCAAGGAGAAAGGCGTTTAATTTTATCAACAAAGTCAAAAGAGTTTCTGTCTTTCTTAATGATAACACTAAACGTTTGGTCACCCCTACTATCGCTAATTGTGCTCGTTTCTATGCTCTTCCTAAGGTCCATAAACCTACTCTTTCCTTTCGCCCTATCGTTTCCAATATTGGTACTGCTTCTTATAAACTTGCCAAGTTCCTTTCTAAGTTACTCGCTCCTTTGTCTTCCACTAACTTTCATACCGTGAAAAACTCTTTTGACTTTGCAAGGAGAAAGGCGTTTAATTTTATCAACAATTATATAATGGTTTCCTTAGATGTTAAATCCCTTTTCACTAACGTGCCTGTTCAAGGGGCAATTGATTGTTTGGAAAGAAGGTTGCGCGAATTTCATTACTCTTCCATTGAGATTGATGAAATCCTGCATTTAGTTAGTATTTGTGTCAGGCAAACTGCTTTTCAGTTTAACAATTCTTTCTATTCTCAAACTGAGGGTCTGGCCATGGGTAATCCATTGTCTCCTCTTTTATGTGATATCTATATGCATTTTGTTGAAGAAAAACTCTTTAGTTTATATAAATTTCCTTTCTGGTTTAGGTATAATGATGACACTTTCATTTTAATTCCATCTGACCTTGATCTTTCTAATCTCCTTTCTCTTGTTAATTCTGTTGATCCTTGTATTCAATTTACTCTCGAAGTCGAAGAGAACAATTCTCTTCCTTTCCTTGACGTCTTGGTTTCAAAACTCCCAGATCGGTTCTCTACCTCCGTTTATAGAAAACCTTTCGCTGTCTCCCTTCCTCCTCATGCCCTTTCAAATCATCCTCCTCAACAAAAAGTGGCGTCCTTTTATACTTTTGTTTTTAGGGCGTTACGCATTTGTTCTGACTCTTCTGCTCTGAATAATGAAATTAATTATCTGAAATCTCTTGCCCTTGCTCGTGGTTATAATCCCTCTTTGATTGATAAAGCTTTGTATAAATTTAATAAGCCTAAACGACCTTTTTCTGATTCAAATAATCCTCCTAATTTTAATTCTATAATAGTTCTGCCCTTTTATTCTCTTCTGTGTTTCAAAATTGCTAAAATACTTTCTCGTTTTAAATTTAAAGTTATCTTCAAACCTATGAATAAAATTAAATTCTCTTCTCTAAAAGATTCTGTTCCTACTGAGAACCGGTGGGGTGTTTATTTCATTCCTTGCTCTTGCAATTTAGGTTATATTGGTCAAACGAAGAGAGCTTTAAAATTCAGATTAGGCGAGCATCAGAGATATATTGCAAATCAAGAAATCTCTAAATCTTCGATTGCTTCTCACTGTTGGTTCTAAAAATTCTGCTTATCTTGTCAATGATCTCCCATCATCTCCTTTCCTATCTCCAGCGTGGAAATTAATTTTGTAATTCTTTTCCCTTTTCTCTTGTTTCTTTTCTTTTTATTTTGTAAAAAAAAATAATAATAATAATAATAATAATAATAATTTGGATTTTTTTCTTGTTCTTTTATAGTTCTTTATTTATTATTTTTATTTATATTTTTAATTTACTTCTTTTATTTTTATTTTTTCTTTTATTTCCATTTTTTCCATTTCATTTTCTCTTCTATCTTTTTTCAACACATTTCCCTTTTGCATATCCCTCTATCAGGTAGCGCCATCTGTCGCATTCTTCGCAACATTCTTTATCTTCAGTTCATTTTTGAACTTGTTCGTTTACGGACACGTGTATGCTGTAGCTGATGACGAGCTGTTATGTTTTTAGCTCGAAACGCGTCCTGTGTTTTGTTTTAATTTTATGGTGATTTTTTACAAAGTTTTATTATTTTAATTGCTTCATATCGCCAGTTTTTGGTGCTGTTTCGATGGAGTATTTCAGTTGCCACAATTACAAAATTGGTACTAAAAACTATAAAAAAATTAATATCTCAAGAATAAATTGAGATAGAGCTTTCAAACAAATTGCATTTAAAAGTACATTTTTTTCCCTATACGACGGTGTAAAAATTTAAATTGTGCGATGTTTAGAAGTTTAAAAATTTGCCGTAGCGAAAATTGCAAAACCAATATTTCATTTCAAATTTCAAACCGTTGCCATTCGCCGAATGACGTATGCGTTACGCACAGATATGTTTGTCCTTTATAATATAGATAGTATTTTAGAGCCTAAATTGGGTATGTTGCCGAAAAGCAACACCAGGCATTTAAGGGTTAAAAATAATTCAATTTTACGCTCACAATATCATTTTCAAATCACATATCAGATGTATCTCTTCTAAAATGCTCCTATTCTTTTTTTTTTTTTTTTTATTCTTGCAAAGGTAGCATTAACAAAATAATCTTAACTATAAACAATTTACTGATCTCTTTTACAAAAGATACCTAGTCATAAATGATGAATATTGCAACTGATGAAACCATTATTTATGCTAATAATTATGAAATCTTTGAATTCTGAATGTTGGTTTCGTTATGACAACAATTCCATTTGAAAGCATGAAATTATGCTCGTTATCTATTGTGTCTTGATGTGGAAAACTGTAAATAAGTAGATTTTCATCTAAATACTTTCAAAATGTATATCACTTTCACACAGGGCTTAATTACACTAGAATGAAAAACTTAGGTTGTGTCATGTTTGTAGCTTTTCATGATTGATTTTTACGTATAATCCACAGCAGTATCCGAAAATTACCTTCAATTTAAACCATCACGTCAGGGTTTTCTCAAATCGTAAATTTCAAAGTTAAAAAGTAACAAAATAGCAAAAATCTGATACTATAAAATAAATGTCATGGTTGTGTTTTTTAGCTTTTGATAATTGATTCTTATGTATTTTGTATCGTTGAATCTGAAAATGATTTTCATTTTTTACCGTCACGTCAGGATTATTTTGAAAATCGTAAATTTTCAAATTTTTAAAAGGTCGAAATATTGCGAAAATTTGATACAGTAGAACCTCGATTATCCGAAGTAATTGGGACCGACCATCTTTCGGAAAATCGAAATCTTCAGATAATCGAGAATGCTTTAATTTTAAGATTAAGGTGAAATATTTGCCTCATTTCTCATTATGGTAACAAGTTCTTAATAAAAATAAAGCAATAGCAAAATAGAAACAAGAATAAATTATCTTAATTTTAATTTTGAAATTAAGTACCTTTTACATATATCATAAGGGTTTGAAAATATGTTTTGTTTGCCGCAGCTTCGATTTTCTTTGCTTTGAAGTTCTTTCTATCACAGAGTTTTTTAATATTATTAGGTCACCAGTATCACAGTCTTTCTGCTACTCCAGTCATGTCAAACCTTTTGTAAAACATTCAAAAACTTCAGAATGTCTATTTTGTTTGTTTCGTTCGTTCCTTTCCTCAGCTTATGGGAGCTCAAGTTAAATTCAAAGGAACTCTAAGAAAGGGGATCGAAAATATTTATATGTATTCGTAGTTCGGAAAGGACTGCTTGCACACAAGGAATATGATAGTTTAAAAAAAAAAAAAAAAAGCTTTCAAAATGGATTTTGCCCACAAGAAATGTGATAATAAAAAAAAAGTAAGAAATTGCTCGTCAAACGTGGCAAATGAGGTGCGTTCGTACTATAACTAGTTTTATAAATATTTGTTGCACCCCATATTGTAATGAATGTATATTTTTTTGCACTTCATAAGTGCATAGTCTGTAACATCATTAAAATGCGCTTGCAATAATTTTTTCCCATTGCCCGTAATGTAACGAAAGACTTTTGACTGTCCCTGTAATTAAACTATGCATCCAATTTTCATAAAAACTGAAATGGCTCGACAAAATTTTGCAACAATTATATATTTAAAATTTCAGACCATTCGGAAGACTGTAACATCATTAAAATGCACTTGCAATAATTTTTCCCCATTGGCCGTAATGTAAAGAAAAACTTTTGAATGTCCCTGTAATTAAACTATACATCCGATTTTCGTAAAATTAAAAATGGCTCGACAAAGTTTTGCAACAATCATATATTTAAAATTTCAGACCATTCGGTTGTGTAGTTTTTGCTCTGTTATATGCGGACGGACAGACGGACTGAACGACGACTATAGGTGCTACGTATTTATATAATTACGAACGCACCTAAAAAGCAACTTTAAAAATGGATTTCGGTTATCAGAGTTTCGATTAAAAAAGTTTAGGATAAAAGAGGTCCTATTGTACTACAAAATAGATGTAGCACTTTTTTTCCATAATAATTTATTCATATTTTGCTTATACTATGCATTTTTATATCTAAAGGTGTAAAATATTGCGTATTTAAAATCCTTATAATTTTATTCCGTGTGTGGAAGTTTCTTTGAACAGCTCATTCTCTGCCTCGCGTTTTCCCTTTTATATTCTCTGTGAGGTTCATCTCGGAGTCCTCTTTCATTTTGGCGGTTGATAATTCTGAAAATTTGTTGCATATGTATTTAAAACATTTGCCTTCATTTGGTAAGGCTTTGACAGATTTTCGCTATTTTTTGACTTTTTAACATTGGAATTTACAATTTTCAGAAAATCCTGACGTGATGGTTAAAAATGAAAGTCATCTTAGGATTCAGAAGTACAAAAAACATAAAAATCAATGATAAGAAGCGAGAAAACTCAACCATCACATGTATTTTATACCAAACTTTCACTATTTTTTTTTACTTTTTAACTGTGAAATTTACGATTTGCGGAAAAAACCTGACGTGTGGTTAAAAATGGAGATCATTTTAGGATTCAGAGCTACAAAATGCATAAGAATCAATTATCAAAAGCTAAAAAACATGACACAACCGAAATTTTGCAGGCTGGTGTTACATGTAATTTGCTAATTATGATCAAGAACTTTATTTGAGGTAGGAACCATAGTAGACCAAGTCCATTTAAAAGAAATGAGATAGTCCACATGTATTTTATATCAAACTTTCGCTATTTGTTTTACTTTTTAACTGTGAAATTTACGATTTGCGGAAAAAACCTGACGTGTGGTTAAAAATGGAGATCATTTTAGGCTTCAGAGCTACAAAATGCATAAGAATCAATTATCAAAAGCTAAGAAACATGACACAACCGAAATTTTGCAGGCTGGTGTTACATGTAATTTGCTAATTATGATCAAGAACTTTATTTGAGGTAGGAACCATAGTAGACCAAGTCCATTTAAAAAAAAAAAGTGAGATAGTCCTTTTAGAAGGTACATAAAATCTGTTTTATTCATTCCCAGAGTGAACCAACTTCTTAAACGGATGCCATGCATGAGATAGTATGTGAAAATAGACTTGTTTCACTGTGGGAGTATATAAAACAGATTGTATGCACCTTCTAAATTGACTATTTCTTTTTTTCAAAATGGACTTGGTCTACTATGGTTGTGAACCCTTCACTTATTTGTCTTAACAGATTTTACTAAATGAATACTACAACTACTGTGATACTATTTTAATAAGTGAATTCTGAAAAGTGTATCCGCAGTTTTCTAGCTTTGTTTTTTACTGTTTTAAGAATTTCGATAGCAGCTTATAGCTGGTCCTGTTTCAGTATATTTTTTAGTAAAAATTGAAATTAATAGATCTGCAAAATTTTCGTTTGTAAATTTTTAAAAGTGTATATTCATACTATGCCTTTTTAAGATGCTTATTCCTAAAATGATCTCAAATATTTTCTGTCCCGTACGTTTTTTCACAATCTGCAAGTCATTTTCAAATTCAGTGCTAAAAATACATAAAAAATGAATTATCAAAAGTTAAAAAATAACCATCAAATCTATTTTATGTTATCAGAATTTCGCTATTGTTTTTTTTTTTTATCTTTGAAATGCACGATTTGCAAAAATGCTGATGTGATGATTAAATATGAAAATCATTTCCAGATTCTGCGCTAAAAGATGCATAAAAATCAGTTATCAAAAGTTAAAAATCAAACATCGCAGGCTTGTGTTATATATTAAATGATATCTGTTCTTTTTAAGAAAATTGTTCCTTTTAAATATTTACACATATATTTTAATCTCTCATTCTATATATATCTACTTGAAAATGCGCCCATTCCCTTATCAATAAGTTCATACAAAGATTGCATTAGCAAAACAATATCTATTTATGAATAACGAATTGATCTGCTTTACGAAGTTCGTAAATGATTTATATTGTTAATTATCTGAATATCTTATTGCTTTTGAGTAATGTGTCCATACGCTTGGAGCACATTCAGCCATTTTTATGATAAAAAAATACTTTTAGAAGCGCACCTAAGTGCGAAGAAAGTGGTCAGTGGCTGCTATTTTGTTGATTTTCAACCTTTTTCCCTCAACGTTCTTAAAGCTCCATACAACATTATCTACTTTCATAATCCTTAAGGCTCCTGTCCCTGCCGGCGAAGACGCTCAAGAGCTAATGCTAATCCTATGGGGAGGGATTTTTCTAATATCTAGTTTGCATTTCGATATTTTTAATTTTTTTTTTCCATTGGATAGCCGAGATCACTCTCTACATCACACCTTTTTTACTTTTTCGATTTTGGTTGCAGGTATTTTTTATGATGACACTTTCATTTTCAGAACCAGTTTTGAAAGTGAAAATAACTTTATAAAAAATATCTGCGACCAAATCGAAAAAGGAAAAAAAAGGTGCGATGGAGAGTCGGACCTCGGCTATCCAAAGAAAAAAAAAAAAAAAAAAAATATATATATATATATATATTTAAAAATGTCGAAATGCAAACGAGATATTAGAAAAATCCCTCCCCATAGGATTGGCATTAGCTCGTGCGTGCTTTCGCCGGCAGGAACAGGACAGGAGCCTTAAGCAAACGACTCTGGCGATCTATCGGATGCCGCACGATTGGAAGTGCACGACGCGCACGCTCGGACATCACGCGCGGAACTCAAACCACTTCATCCTTTTTTTATTAAAAAATGTTTGAAATGTTCTTCAAATGATAATAAATAATGTGGAAAAAAACAGAGATAAAATCTTTATTTTTATTTCAGAAAAAAAAAAATGCTAACAAACACCCGTTTTTTTATTATTGTTATTATTATTATTATTATTATTATTATTATTATTATTATTATTATTATTATTTGACTTTCTAGAGGCAAATTCCTCCTTAATGCAATTATTGTCTTTAATGTGCGGGCTTCATAACAGATTTATTCAAAATCAAGGCGTCAAAATAATGCTTCAAGGTGTAGTACAAATTTATTGTTGAAATAATACGTTCGATTTATTTTCTGTATTACACTAGTTACATAGCATGTTACGACAAATGCGGGCATCTACAGGAAATATATTTGGCGTGCCAAGTGCAAAAGACAAGAAAGATATGCTGATGAAATATAACTAACATTTTGTTGAATCAGCGTTGGTCTAATGGAGTCAGCTTGTTGTTTCAGAATTTTAAATAAAATAAGCTATTCCGATGACTCAGACTATGTATATTTGAATCTGCTGAACTGAAAACACAAACTACACTTAAAAAAAAAGACAAATACAGTCGAACCTCGTTATCCCGACACTCTAAGGACCAGAACAAAGTGTCGTCATAAGCGGGGTGTCGCGGTATCCGGAGTTGTCGAAAAATGTTTATAAAAAGCTGTATTTTTAAGTAATTTAAGACAATTTCAGATTCATAACTGTTCTTGCAGTTTTAAGCAATAAAACATTATTATTAAACAAAATAAACGCAAAAACAAAATTAAAAAGAATAAAATCAGATTTATGGTGACATGTTTTTTTATTGTTGCATATATTGATGAATTAAGGTTTGCTTATCCCTAGATGTGCTTCCTACAATTCTTTTTTCAATATTATACAATGAATTGTAACCAATATTCGTTGTTTCAGAAATGTATGTTAGATAATTTCTGATCGTTTCAATGCAATGCAATACTTCGGTTTTAGTCGGATGAAAAATGCCTTGCAACCAAAAGAAAGCGCCACCTGACCATAACAAAAAGACCGTGAGTAGACTGATACGTCTATCTGGAGCTTAAGTGGGTCATTCATAGATTTTTTTAAATTATTTATTCAGATAAAGTATTGAAGTAAAATTTCTGATTCATCTCAATGGGTATTTTAGACACTTTTGTGAAAAGTTTGGCTAAGACATTTCTTACCACTTAATTTCCGTGCTTATAAGATGGATTATGAAAAACGGACAATTTTCCTAAACCGTCGGGATATCCGGAGCTGAAAATTATACAACGACGTAAAATCCGGAGTTTATTTACATTAAAGTCATATAAAGAAAATCAGGACTTTGAAAAACGGGCGTGATAAGCGGAGTGACATGAAAACCGGGTGTCGGGATAACGAGTTCCGACTGTATTTCTTAATGCAGTAAAATATAATATAACCAGGAACGAAAATGTACAACAACATCTTCCAAGTTACTCATGATTCCGTAAAGCGTTCTTTGTTTTTAGAAACATCAGAAACTAATATATTTTCAAAATTAAACGAAATATTTATAAAATCAAAGTTTTTTTTTTTTTGTTGTTGTCACTGATTTTCAGAAACGTTTCCGAGTATTTTTTATAGTGTATTGTTATGTTTTATTATTTTTGTTAGCTATATTTTTGCTAAATATTCTTATAAGATATTTTATATATGTGACTACACCTTTGCATAAATAAACACTGATTCCTTAGTTACAGTTATTATTATTATTTAAATATTCAAGTAATTTATTTCCTCTTATTATATCTCCAGTAATTGTACTTAGTTATTAGCCCCTTGCCTGTGGAATATATTTGGAGAAAAAAAAGTGCCAAAAATGGAATTTTTTTATTCTCTCTGAATGGTTTGAATGAAATTTAAGAAGAACTGCAAAATTACAAACATCCGACAAATGGCGCGCAACTGCTGAACTTTTCACTAGAGATCCTACATTAGAGAGAGATTGGACATTGAAGAAATGTCCGCCATTTCCGTTACAAAGTAGATGGAACGCTGTACAACGCAATGCATTTTTATCAGCATCTAACAATTTTTATTTCATTAAAATTATGAAAATTTCATTTTATATGCCTTCAAAGAGTCTTTCGGAACATAAATTAAGCACATTTCCATTTTAAAGAGTAAGAATTCTCAGAAAATGCATTTTTTTTTTTTTATTCAACTGTAGCTGTTATTCAACTTCGCACGCTACGCAACAGTGCGATTTTACTTATTTATTTATAGCATTTGTTTTTCATATTTTTTATTTGTTTCTTTTAACAGCAGTGCCCTACTTCAATTTTTTCTAAACTTTCATTTAATGTTTTGATAACAATATTCATTCTAATACTATATATATATTTAGACTTCTGTATTTAAAAAAGAATATCAAAGAGAAGTAGCAGTACGCAGAAACTTATCATAAAACATTTTCAGCGCACATATTAACCCATTTGTGATTGAATTTTTGTTTTCTCAAATTTTTTGATAAAATCACTTTAAAATGTTGCAAAATAAACTAGAAAAATACTAAAAAAAATTAAGCTTAATTTTTTTTTGTATTTATTTGTATTTGATAAAATGTAAAAGAATTAAATATGAGTATTTCTAGTAGAATAATATGCATATTATATATTTTGCCTACATTTATATTTAAAATGTTTTTAAATTATATATTATGTACTATATTAGTATTTTAATGAACTACAAAAAAAATATATATTTATTTCTTTGCAGAGACTAATAACGTTATAAATATTATTAATAATAAAATAAGAATAATCGTATTGCAGACTTAATAACAATTTATTTCATAAATACCTTCGAAAGGATATTGCATAAATAACTGTCTCCTAAATTTCTAACAAAAATATATGCCCATTTGTGCCTAGAACCCTAAATTTTGTACATTACAAAAATGCATAAAAAAATAGGCTTGAACATTTAATTTTGCAATTTAAAAAAATACGTATTTCAAAAAAGTCCACAAGCTAAGATTATAACTTGCGATTTTGGGTCCATGATAGAAAAAATACAAATAAACTTACTTTTTACATTTCGCCCTCTTGAAAAATTAAAAATCTATAAACACCGAAAAGAGCCTTAATTTAAGCAAATAAATATCCACCTTGTGCTGTGATCTCTCGGTTACAGATAAAGACATTTATAAATAATGATTTCATACAATTTTCATGTTATAAAGAAGAAGAAAATTATACAAATGCATTAAAATTTGAAACGTCCCAAAAATGAGACGCTAGACATAAATGGGTTAAATTAAATTTGGTACTTACATAATTAAATATACATAGTTAAATAGGAGTGGTATATGATATGTCCGAATTTCATTGTTTCTGAAATTATCAATGCGAAGATGGTGAAAATTATAATAATTATTGTTGTTTTAAAATGCGTAATAAATTATAGATAGTTTTAAAAAATTGAATTCTATAGTTCATTTTCACTCTGTTAATTGTTAAAAATTATTTTCTCAAATATTGCGAAATTAAAATAAAGTTCTTATATTTCCAATCTTCCTCTGCCCGCAATTTTAATTAGAAAAAAAAACTGAATAAAAAATGCATTTCCTGAGAATTCTTACTCACTAAAATAGAAATGTGCTCATATTTATGTTCTGAAAGACTCTTTGAAGGCATATAAAATGAAATTTTCATAATTTTAATAGAATAAAAAGTGTTAGACGCTGATGAAAATGCATTGCGTTGTACGGCGTTCGATCTACTTTGTAACGGAAATGGCGGACATTTCGCCATTGTCCAATCTCTCTCTAATGTAGGATCTCTACTTTTCACGGGAATGTATCGCCATCTATTGGGAAAATGGTAAATTACATATGGGACAATCCATTTCAAGTGGTCCAGAAAATCATCAATTCGTTGCTTGACCATTTTTAAAAAATCTGAAATTTTTTGTACAACAACCCTAACATGATGAAAGTTCAAAATGACTATTATTTTAATTTTATTAATTTTTGTTTGTGCATGGCGGCCATCTTTATTTCATCGTCTGCAGCAATTTTCTCACAAGAAGGGGTTACGGAATTGTAAATAATTCATCGTTTATTTATCCAATTCAACTGCCAATTAAAGCAATTTGTACAGAACTAGGGGGCTCGGCCCCCTACGAGCTACGCTCGCCAACCCCCGTCCAGATTCCGCAGACTCTAAATGCACGCTAATTTGATCGGCTTTACAAAGATTTCGAAAGATTGAATTATAATTTAAAAAACAGTGGCGATCTCCCTAAACGGATTTCTATTCATTTCTCTTTGATTGGGGAATTTTAACGCCAAATCCGTTGCGGTACTACTTGATTATCCCGTCGACCAATTTCGCCAAATTATATAAATCACCAAACCACTCGCCAAATTATACAAATTGACATAATTTTTATTTTAAATAACGAAAAAACAAATAAATTAGTACAACATTAATTAAAATACAAATAAAACATCGAAATAAAAATAACTTGATGACGTAGACACGTGTAACAACATTTCAAAATAAGCTAATATAAAAGGAATTAAGTAAACAGAGTCTTTGTCTCCTGGTATTTTTTAACAAAGTGAAAAGAAAGTTCTTTTAAATGAGACATTTTAAATTAATCGTTTTTAATCTGACGTAATTTTGACCAAACTATTCTTTCTGTTTTTAATATTCACATGAAAATACTTGTATTAGAAATGAAATATTATTTGCGCTTTCCTAACAAAAATAGTTGAAAAGTATCCTCTTAAAATATCAAATAAATGTCTAGCGCAATTTCTAAATTTAAACCGTTTTGCAATATTATTTTGTGTTCATTTTATGTAATAACTGTAATGAGACGTAAATATGACGTAATTTCTCCTATTTAAGACTTCTAACGCATGTTAATAAATTTATTGTTTTACAAATTCCTTTCTCTCTTAAAATTCACGTGTAATTATAGTTTTTATGACGTAATTTTTAATAAGTTCCTGCTTTTTGTACGTAATTACTTAATTCTAATTCCAAATGTTTTTTTCTGTTTATAATAGTCACGTGTAAATAAATTTTTAATTTATTTACGTGTATAAATATTATTTTTTTTTTGAAGCAAACATTATTGCTTCCGCTGTTTATACAGTTGGCAACAGTTTAAATTAATATCACTTTCTAAAATCTGTTAAAAATATCTCTAGAAATGCTGAAAATCTGAATTTAAAATAGAAATAAAACCTCAAAAAATTAGTCAAAATAAAAGAATTAATGCAATCTGCACTCCGGCAAATTCTAACGCATAAAATGATCTAAAAATGATTAAATTCCTATGAACAGTTTTTGCTCCTATAAAACTTTTTTAGTGGAACGATTTTGTCCAACTTTAGCATTAAATATCTCTTAAAATAATTCTTCGATCTGAAAACTGTCTGCCTCAGCGTGTTTATCAAACATTTCTGTATAATACTACCGATTTTCATATTTTTGTATGCATTATTTTTCTTAATATTAACGAAGAAAGACCTCCGGTCACAAAAAATTCAAAACCGGCGGCGGCGGCGGCGGCGGCGGTGACAGCGGTAGTTACTTTTTTTTAGAATAGAGAGATACATTGGGCTAAAAATTTGGTAATGGAGTAGTTTCCGAAACTAACTGCTTATTGGTAAAATTTAAACATAAAGTTTCAGTTTTTTTCCAAAATTTGTCCGTTTACAAGAGGAAATTTTTCTAACAAGGAATACTGTCAACATGACATATTTTTTTTTTTTTACAAATAGGCCGAAAGTACTTGTACTCACACGCCGAGTTCCAGATCTGGGACTTGCTTTCTCTTCGCTAAAAAAAATCCCAAATTTTTCAAAAATGGCAAAAATCGCACTTTTCAGGCTTTGATATCTCTGGTGGGGAACGAGATAAAAATCTGAATTTTTTTTAATAAGAGTATTGTATGGTAGTGTTATGCACAAAAAATTTCAGGGTGGAGATTTGACTACAAGCTGAGATATGGCAAGGGCAACATGTCAAAACAATACTGCCAAACTCTTGTTTTATTGTAGTCACAGCTTAGTATTTATCTCAGAGTGTCATATAAATTTATGTTTTTGATTATCTTTATATAATAGTAACATAAAATAAAGCCCTTTGCAAAGCTTAGCAATTAATTACAAAAATGATTATGCTAAGGCCATACATTTTGTATGGTTTCAGTAATTTTTGTTTTAAGTAATTTTAGTAACTAAAAGAAACCTCAGCACTTTTACATAAAGAAACAAAATATTTCTATACAAGACCTGAGACAAAAACAACATATGGTAAAAGAAAAGCTGTTAATGTTGTCATACTTGTTGAGACATGATCAAACTTGTCAAAACACATTCTTGCTTGTTGGTTCAAAAACCACAATTTTGATCTTTCTCAAAATTTTATTTGTAGGAACCAAGTCTTGTCATCTCTTGATAACTCATTGGAGATCTTGGCCCTGCTGGCTCATTGAAATATACTTTGAAATCACTATGTGCAAGTCTCAATACATTAATAATTCCTAGCTTACTTCTTATGCAAAAATGTGATTTTTCTGCAGTATAAATTTTGAAAAGGCTTTGGGTATCTTTACTCTCTGAAAATTACTTGAGGCTGATGCATGGTAACATCGCATAATGTTTCATTTACAGGAACATACTTATGGTAGGAACAAGTTTCAGGGACTGGCAAGCAGCATTAAAATTGTGGTTTTTAAACCAACAAGCAGGAATGTGTTTTGACACGTTTGATCATGTCTCAACAAGTATGCCAACATTAACAGCTTTTCTCTTTCCATATTCTGTTTTTGTTTCAGGTCTTGTATATATATATATATATATATATATGTAAAAGTGCTGAGGTTTCTTTTAGCTACTAAAATTACAACAAAAATTACTGAAACCATACAAAATTTAGGCCTTAGACATAATTATTTTTTAAATTAATTGCAAAATGCTTTATTTTCTGTTACTATTATTTAAAGATAATCTAAAAAATAAATTTAAATGACACTCTGAGATAAATACTTAGCTGTGACTGCAACAAAACAATAGTTTGGCAGTATTCTTTTGACATGTTGCCCTTGCCATATCTCAGCTTGTAGTCGAATCTGCATCCTGAAATTTCTTGTGCATAACACTACCATACAATACTCTTATTAAAAAAAAATTCAGATTTTTATCTCGTGCCCCACCAGAGATATCAAAGCCTGAAAAGTCCGATTTTTGACATTTTTGAAAAATTTGGGATTTTTTTTAGCAAAGAGAAAGGAAGTTACAGATTTGGAACTCGGCGTGTGAGTACAAGTACTTTCGACCTATTTGTAAAAAAATTATGTCATGTTGACAGTATTCCTTGCTAGAAAAATTTCCTCTTGTAAACGGACAAATTTTGGAAAAAAACTGAAACTTTATGCTTAAATTTTACCAATAAGCAGTTGGTTTCGTAAACTACTCCATTACCAAATGTTTAGCCCAATGTATTCTGTACAAATTGCTTTAATCCGCATTTGAATTGGATAAATAAACGATGAATTATTTACAATTCCGTAAACCCTTCTAGTGAGAAAATTGCTGCAGACGATGAAATAAAGATGGCCGCCATGCACAAACAAAAATTAATAAAATTAAAATAATAGTCATTTTGAACTTCCATCATGTTAGGGTTGTTGTACAAAAAATTTCAGATTTTTTAAAAATGGTCGAGCAACGAGTGCTGGACCACTTGAAATGGATTGACCCATATTATATTTTGGACGAACTGAGTTGGGGCTTCACGGAATTGAAAATCCGATTTTTTCTCTTGTCCGAACTCAGATCGGGCATAATGAAATTGGTGCATTTTCGTTATAACTGAGGTATTTAACAGAGGTTTAAGTTAAACTTTCGAGTATTATTTTCCTTATCATTTTACCACTATAACTTTTCCTTTTCTTCTAAATTTTTACTTATAATGAATTTGCATAGTACCCACAGGACATTCAAATAAGAAATAATAATATCAATGTAAGTACTTTTAGTACAAAATTTTGGTATAACATTGTCTTAAATGGGTGTTAAAGAAGGGACGGTAAAGAAAAAAAGGGGACGGTAAAGAAAAAAAAGGGACGGTATAGGAAAAAAAGGGACGGTAAGGAACAATAAAGGAATGGTAAGGATAGGACGGTAAGGAAAATTACATCCTATATTTAGGAAAATCATGTTAAGACTAAGTGATAGCCACAATGTTCATTTATTTTTAGAAACAGTTATCTACATTGGATTAAATAAAAAAAAAAAGAAAAAAAAAGAATTTTATTTGCCTTGAAAAGTGCAGGAATAAACTTTGGAGACGGAAGACTAACAATAAAGCCACGATGCTTGAAATTGATATTAAAATGCTTATTTAAATTATGCAGTAAATTTCCTGTCAAAGAATTTTAGACATGCATTCTCTAGCATACTTCTGCATCAGAAAAAAGTTGAAAAAAATTTTGTGGCTGCCTCTGAAGCGATTTTGTGTATAATTTTAGCAAGAGGGACAATAAGGAATCTAAAACCCAGGGGCAGAGTTAAAAAAATAATAACAATCGTAAAAATGTGTGCAGGTTAATTTTTTGCTGTATATTTATATAAAACGATAGTCCCAGTTTCGGAAAAAAATTACATCGAATTGCTTTTATTTAAACATTTTTATAAAAACAGCTCCAAACTTACAAATCAGCATCAGGGACACGGGACACTATAGGAATTTAGTGGCATATTTGGACCTCCAACATCGTCCAAAACTTATTTATCTCATTAATATTGATATGCAGCCATGCAATGGGATGTTTTACAGTATAAGAAATTAAAAGAAAAACCCCAAGAATATGTACTAAAATAAAAATTATTATCCAGGGACTTAAAAGATTGTGAGAATGCCCCGTATATATTTGAGGCTGCTGAACCTCAGGCATTTGCTTTGGAACTACTTAGGCATTTTTAATGCCTACGCTGGTACGGCCCAATATTATGCGATAAATTTTAACGTTCTGTCCCATCTGCTAACTAATTTTACAAGCCTTTCTATTGAAAAAGAAATCGAAGATCACAAAGCATTTATGCTGAACAACTGTCGTTTACATTTGATTAGTATTTAACACAATTATTCTAATAGATAAATAAATATCACAAGATTTGTAATTTACCACATGGATGAAAAAGTTTCAGGTCCAGGATTCAAACCAAGGACCTTTTGGCTGAACCTACCAATGCTCTGTCAACTGAGGTATCCTGTACAAATCTGGCTAACGCACACTTCATCCAGAAACTTTAGTGATTATGACATATGGCCTGATGACTCAATCAGCTCACTGAATAAATCGCTGGCAATGGAACTCCAAGAAACCTTGGACACGTAATTACACTTGATTAAATATCAGCATAATTATCCTAATTGTTAAATAGATCAGACGAGCTCACGAGTTGCAATTTTCTAATTGGGTAAAAACTTTTCCAGGCCAATATTCAGACAAAAGTTCCCTGGTTCGAATATAACAAGTCGCACTGGACTTCGTAATAAATGGTTCCTTACAACATGTTGTGATATATATAGAAATTAGAAAATTTTCATTTATCCTATACTGCATATTAATCGAGATTGCTTTACCGAAAGTCTGCTGTGCTTAAATAATACCAACGTAATAACCGTTACAGAAGAAGAACATTAAATATTAATACTGGAATAATATTTAAAATTCATTCTTTTAATTATCACTCTTAAATAAAATTTCCTCTTACACGTTCAAACACAAATAATGTTTATATAAACAGCATCTGTTAAATTTCTCCCCCCAAAATCTTCATTACTAAAGCCGATTTCATCATTTTATAAAATAAGCATGATTTACGACCATTTATAATACCCGACTTATAAATCGCATTGTAATTTAAAATTTATGTAATTTCCATTTCACTAAGACGAAACCTATTGTTGCAGTGAAATAATGAATAGCAATGCACATTGCCATGGTATTATTGAAAAGATTAGTTCTCTGAAATGATCAACCAGTTAAATACCCGCATATTGCGAAATAATTATCGTTTAAATCACAATATTCTGAATTGTTATGACAAGAATTTCATGTAAAAACCTATCTTTATCCTCGTTATGGATAGTTTCCTATTAGGAAAATTTTAAATATGTACAATTTAGTTTTAATACATATGGTGAATGCATGAATTTTAGAAAAGGAGTGATTAAAGCCTAATAGGAGTTTAACTCTCTGAGCTCTGGTGGGTGAATTTCCTAAAAATACCCAAATGTCACATTGGTACCAGTATTTTGCAAACATAAAATTCGGTTTATTATATACATGAAAAAATGCATTAATTTATTTTCAAATAAATATGGTCGAATATTCCGGTGTCATTATGACATTTGTAGATTAAAATTATGTGGGAAGAAATTCACCCAGCAGAGCTCAAAGGGTTTACACTTTTATGGGAATAGTTGTTTGATAATTTTAAGGGGACACAGGACCTTTGAGTTTGTTGAAACGATAAAAAACGTGACCTTTTTCAAAGTACCAAAGCACGAATAATATGTAATTAGGAAAATTTCTTTTCACATCTACCGAAAGTATATATCTTTAACTATATTTTCCAGAAAAATAAATGTTGTACATACAAAATCAATATTTAAATTTTAAATTTAAAAATTTATCTCACTAAAGCATCACAAAAATCATTAAATGCATGATAAAACTCTAAATTATATATACAGTAAACAATTTTTAAACAAAATACAATCATAACACACCTACTTCCAAATTAAAACCAAAATATACACAAAAAGTTTTGTGTAAAATTTAATTTTAGCACAAAATATAAAAAAAAAATAGAAAATTCTTTTCTAGTTTTTAAGTACAAATTAAATAACCAAAATATGTAGTTTTTTAGCATGTAGGAGAAATGCACATTTGGCTAAATTTTTAAAGCTGTAGCTTACACTGTTAAAAAGTTGCAGCAAACTGTCCAGTCATATGACCGTTTTTACAGAAAACGTTTACATAACCGAAATTTAACTCAATTCTGAACATAATATGGCCAATAATATGGTCAGAATAGCATTAAATTACGGTTATGTAAACGTTTTCTATAAAAACGGTCAAATGACTAGACAGTTTACTGCATAGTTTTAACAGTGTATCTAGTTTGAAAGTAACAGTGCGCGCAATCTGCAAATTTACTAATCTGAGAAAACGCGTTTTAAAGTTTCAATATCTACGGACCTTCCATTGTACTCACTGTCTATAAATGATTATAACTCAAGAAATAATGCAGATTTTTGAATGGGGTGTTTTACATATTGTTCAGAAATTTTTAAAAAAGCAGAATAAAACAAAAACAGAAAACAGATTTTTGAAAGTTTAAATTTCCTTTGCCCCCTTAATCTTTTTTATTTTTATTCTTATTTTATTTTATTTTTTTATTTATTTATTTTTTTTTATTTTTATTTTATTTTTTTTTTTTTTACAGAAAAGTGTAAAACATTCAAATGTTGTTACACAGTAAAAATAAAGTGTCATTTGATATATGTTTTCCTGCTAATACTATTCTAAAATAATCCCGTTATTTATCGGTATACTTTCCGTATTTTTACGGAATTGTTTGTTTTACATAAAAGTGATTTCGTGAATATATAAAAAAGTGTGCATTTCAAAATATCTTTGACAGATAATGCTAAATTTTCATTTAATTTTTTTAATAAATGATGAGATGTGGTTCTTTGGTCTCTTTGTAGTTATTTTAAAATACAGATATAGTTCTTTGGTCAATTTTTATGTACTTCGAGTGAGGATTCTTGTTATATGTACAGTTAATTTAAAGTCAGTCATCTTGTCAATGTGTAGTTTATGCAATCTTGAAAGAACATCCTGTAATTTTTCTTGAATTTTTCTCTAATAACGACTCTTTAATCCTTTATTCCCCGACGGTACTTTAAAGTATATTCCATTAAAATAACTTGTTGCAAAATTAATTTAATACATCGATTAGTAGTAATAGAGTTAAGAATGCGTTATGATTTCTTTTTTATTTGCATCTTCTTGACGTTGAAATTTTATGGGGGAAAAGTTTCAGTTAGGAAATATTTCTATATTTTCATTGGATTTAATAAATGATTGTGCAAATCTTCTAATGTATAAGGCGTGTTCAAATGAAAGTGATTCGAAGCGACGCATGCGAACAGTTTTCAATGTATTTTCGTGAAACAAACGTGATAGTGAATGTGTATGTACCACGCATGCGCAAGGGTAAGCAGATTTGTGATAACTTTATTCGTATAAGGACATGACATTCAGTTAAAAATGGCTGGTGTGGATGCAACTGCAACCAAAACGGATCAGCGAGCTGTTATTACGTTTTTTAACACAGGAAGGGTGTAAGCTGGTGAATATTCATCACAGAATGCTTGCTGTGTACGGTGACATGTGTGTGTGTGAAAGCCTACGGTGACAAGGTCACAACTCTGTGCGACTGACCGGGCCGCGGCAAATCCGTTGTCTCCTGTCGACCGTTGCTAAACATTCTCGCCCACCTCGTCACCTTGCGCTTTGACACACATGTGTCATCGTACACAGCCAGCATTCTGTGATGAATATTTACTGGCTTACACCCTTCCAGTGTTAAAAACTTAATTACATTTCGCTCATACGTTTCGGACGCAGGTGCTTCCACACCAGCCATTTTTAACTGAATGCCACGTACTAAGAATGAAGTTATCATAAATCTGCTTGCACTTTCGCACGCGTGGTACATACATCTTCACTATCGCATTTATTTCACAAAAATGCATTGAAAACTGTTCCCATGCGGCGCTTCGAATCACTTTCATTTGAACACCCCTAGTAGTTTCAAAAATTCACAAAAAAAGGCTTTAGAAGATGAAACTTTTATGAATTCATAATTTCGGATATAAAGAGTTAAAATGAACGTTTAAGTTTCTATTGAATAAATGACATTTGTGCATTGCATGATCTTTTAAATATACTATTCCTCTAACTTAATTTTCTAAAGGCTACAAAATAAATAACCATAACCAATCCAAGACGCAATGACTCGTTTTAAAAATGATTATTCTCTTTAAACCATCAGCACAGTTAATTATACGTGTGTTGGGAAACATCATTACCTAAATCTCTCAATACAGAAATGTTTACAGTTTAAAATTTAAAAAACATCATCTCAAAATCTGACTTATTGATCGTTATGTATAATCTCTAATTATAGATAACTAGCAAAATCCGCGGCTTTGCTTGCGTAATAGTTGAAATATGCCAAGTGATATTAGTATGTAGGCTGAAATGAGACTTAAATTAATAGGAAGAACTAAAACTAATTCTAAATAAAGGATAATTTAGAAAGTATTTTGAAGCTTTTATGCTCATTTAATACACTCATTTCAGTAATCATTTGAAGTTTTGAATTTTTTAGAAAACGCTCTTAGGACGCATTTACATCTTAAAATTAAAAATCATTTCAAATTACAAGCTTCTTAGCTTCTTGTCTAACGGTCTACAACCTCTCTGTTGGTACTGGCACCAAAATAACATACCTACGTTGAAACAGAGACTGCCACCATTAATTTGCCAACATTAATTTTGAAATCGGTTTGGTATTTCCTAATATTCCATAGAAAACGTAATTTAAAAAGTTTTTAAAGGCTTGTTTAGAACGTTTGTCGTTCTTGCCAACCCTAGGTGGTAGTTGCACCGGCATAAAATATAGCCTGTGTAAGATCAGAGACTGTCACCATTGATTCGCAATCATTACTTTTGTAATCGGTTTATTATTTCCTGAGATTGCATACAAATTGTAATTTAAGATTATTTGAATGCTTTTAATTCCTTCCCTTCGCTTCACCCCTTTTAAATTTCGAATTTATTTTCGACAGTTCATAGAGGGCATTTATATTATATAAGTAACTACCATGCATATTTAAAGATTCTAGCCTCTTTAGTATGACAGAAATTGCAATTTGAAAAGTTTTTTGCTTCTGCATCCCTCTGGTGGCAGTGGCACTGACATCGCTTATGTTTGAACAGGTTCTATCACTACCAATTTCCAACCATTACTTTTTTAAATCGGTTTGGTATTTCATAAGACTGCATAAAAATCGTCATTTAGGACTTTTTTAGAAAGCTTTTCGCTCACTTCATCCTCTTAATTTTGGAATTTTCTTTCGACGGTTCTTAGAAAGCATTTACATCTTTTAAATAATTTACATGCCAAATTTCAAAATGTTAGACCTTCAGTATCACAAAAAACGCGATTTAGAACATTTTTTGGCCCTTCAACATCCCCCGGTGGTAGTTACAACATAAAATATAGCCTATGTTGGAGCAGGAACTGCCATCATCAATTTGCAACCATTACTTTTGAAATCGGTTTGCTATTTCCTGAGATCGCGTTGAAATTTCAATTTAGAACGCTTTTTGCAAACTTCGAATTTTTTAGAAAGTGTTCTTAAAGAGCATTTACATCTTATAAATAATTATCATGCCAAATTTAAAGTTGCTAGCCCCTGCAGTATCATAAAAATCACAATTTATAGCATTTTTTCTCCTGCAACACCCAGATGGTAGTGACACCAACATGAAATACAGCGTATGTTAAAGCAAGGGCTGTTACCATCAATATCCAACAATTACTTTTGAAATTGGTTTGGTTCTTCAAAAGATGCGTAGAAATCGCAATTTAAAACGATTTTCGCCCATTTTCACCCTTTTTAAATTTCGATTTTTTTAAGAAATGTTGTCAGAGATAATTTATATCTAATAAGTAACTACCATGCCAAATTTCATGTATCTAGGCCCTATAGTAACACAGAAATCGCAATTTAGGATGTTTCTTGCTCCTGCTCCCCTTTCGGGTAGTGGTATTTTATCACCGACTTAAAATAGAGACTATGTTAAACCAAAGGCTGCCATCACCATCAGTTTACAACTATTACTTTTGAAATAGGTTTGATGCTTTCTGAGATTGCGTAGAAATCGCCATTTAGAACGCTTTTTGCGCATCATCATCCTTCGTAAATTTCGATTTTTTTTAAGAAATGTTCTTAGAGATCATTTATATCTTATAAGTAACTACCATTCTAAATTTCATGTTTCTAAGCCCTTCAGTAACAGAAAATTCGCATTTTTCTAAATTTTTGCTCCTGCACGGGATAGTGGCACCGACTTTAAATTTAGCCTATGTTGGAGCAAGGATATCACCATCATTTTATCACCATTATTTTTTAAATCGGTTTGGTACTTCCTGAGATTGCGTAGAAATTGCCATTTAGAACGTTTTATAGAACGCTTTTTGCGCGTTTTCACCCCCTTTAAATTTCGAATGCTTTAAGAAATGTTCTTAGAGATCATTTATATCTTATAAGTAACTACTATTCCAAATTTCATGTTTCTAAGTCCTTCAATATCACAAAAATCGCAGTTTTAGAATGTTTTTTGCTCCTGCACCCCTTTGTGGTAGTGGCACCGACATAAGATATAACCTATGTTCGAACAAGGACTAACAGCGTCATTTTGATACCATTACTTTTGAAATCGATTCGGTAGTTCCAGAGATTACGTCCTACAAACAATCAAACAATTTTTACATCTTTATAATATTTGTACAGATGATTATTATCTAGATTTTAATCTAACTGTTCAATAATAGAGTTTTTGATATTAATCTACACGCTAAAATGAAAATAATGACACAATACAGATAAAATATTATAGTTTTTCTTAAATTATTCTCTAATAATGTTCTTCTCTAATAGTTTCATAAATTATATTTACAGCTTAAGTTTTCGTCGTATGATGCCCCATTTATATATTGAACCAACTTTATGTATATCATTCCTTTTCTTTACGCTTAAGTACTGTTACAACGAATAATCACAATCAACGCATAATGCACAGATTTATTTTATAAAGGATTACTATCATTAAATGAATGGCGCAGAAAATTATCCGTTTATTGCGAAATCATATTAACATACAATTCTCTATATTCTAAAATGTTAAGCTTATTATGACAAAAGCATCATCTGAAAACGTGACTTAATTCTCGTTACTCATAACCTTCTATTATAGAAAATGATAAATATGCAGAGTTTAATCTAAATGTTCGCATCAAAACATCTTTTATTTTAGTACACTTACGATGCAAATAATATCTTTAATATTATCATTATTAATTCAAATAGTAATGTCATAAAAGAACATATATTATACATTTTACTAAAATATTTCGTAATAATTTTTATAACACAGTTTCACAATAAACATTTTAGTCTTTATTAGCCCCGATATGCTATTTCTCTCGCCCAGCTATTAAAATGTCGTCTTAACAAAATAACGTTCCGTTGCATAAGCCAGTCGTAAAACAAAGCAGGTATATCATTGTACGGTTAAATAATCTACTGCTATTTTTTGTTTTTTTTACTTTTAAGCATCGCACATTTGCAATTTTTATACCGTCGTATTGGGAAAAAAGTACTTTTAAATGTAATTTATTTGAAAAGTGCATCTCAATTTATTTTTGAGAAATTAATTTTTTTGTAGTTTTTTTTTTTACCATTTGATTAAATGTTGGCATCTCAGGTACTCCGTTTCTGTAGAAAGTAAGTGAAAAATGTTTGGAAAATAATAATTATATCTTTTTGTTGCCTTTTTCCCATAACAACTGAAAAAAATGTAATAAAAATATGTGCTATTTTGAAAAAAATATATATAAATGAAATATTTCTGATAAAACATGCAGACTAAGTACTCCGTTTCTGTAGAAAGTAAAGGAAAAACAGTTGGAAAATAATAAGTATATCTTTTTGTTGCCATTTTCCCATAACAACTGAAAAAAAAATTAATTAAAATATGTGTTATTTTGAAAAAAATATATAAATGAATGATTTCTGATAAAACATGGAGCAATTATAAACTATATTTGATTTTAATTATCTATATAAATTTTACAAACAAAGAAGGCATAAGAATCATTAGACAGCCGATTTTTTTGTCGAGTTTCTTGAATGACGACATCTTTTTTTTTCGATTTGTGTATTATTACTGTAGATGTTGTTTAAGACTGGGTCGTAAATGAGGAATTCTTCAACGGATGCGAATGACGTCTTTTTATATAAAATAAAAGCGTGTGTTTAAAGTCTTGAAACTGAAATATGTTTTGTACTATCCATATTTATATACATATATTTTTTTTCATCAGGGGCAACACTAAATTCTAAAAAAGCAGAATAGTTTGCTAGTTGTATAATCTCTTATTTGGGTATCGCATCATTTCTTAAAATTATTGATCCTCATCTATTATTTAAATCTATAAAGTCACTAAGAAATATTCATAACCAATGCTCTAATATGTATAACAATGATTTCATTCATTTAATGAAGGGTGCAACTTTCATTGAAAAATGGAGTTACAATTCTTACATTAGATTGTTGCTTAGGGGAAAAAATTTCACAAATTATTAAATTTATAATTTTATTTTATAACTATTTTATTTTAAAATATAAGAAAAGTTTATATGATCAGTAAGGTTAGCTGGGTGAACTAGGTCCTCCAGATTCATCTGGAATAGCTGAGATGGCAAAGCATTGACGGCTTTAGCCAAGAGATCCCTGGTTCGAAACCTGGAAAGGAGATTTTTCGCCCAGTTGGAAAATTACTACTGATATTAAATTTAAGTCTCAACTCGGCTCCAAATAACCTCGCCGGTTCTTTCTGTAAAGAACATAAGAAAGTCTGTTTAGTAGATAATATCACTATAAAAGGAATCCTGTGGATTCCGATGTTGTTTATTCGAAATGGAAAGCTCAACTTCTTACCAAACTGAGTAAGCCTACAACCGTGGACTCTATCAAAACTGCTAGTTGAAGACTCCGCTTTAAGTTAACACGTGACTAACAGTTCACAAGGGTAATAACAAACTTAATGGAAAGATATGTTCCAAATCCATCGATTCCATTTTCTACCGCACTATATATGACTACTACATACTCATAGTTACCTATTTAACATATCATTGAAAATATAACCATTGAAATGATCATATAAGATCCCTGTCATATGGGAAATGTTTTTTTAAATATTAAAATAATAAATTTAAAAGAATGGTTGGAACTATCAAAGATACATTTGGTTGTAACTCATACAATAAAATAAAAATGATATAATGAAGAGAAGTTGCATAATTTTCATATCTTCTCGAACACTGATTGTTTCACCATTTCATGTTAAACGTTTTGTAATAATAATTATATAAATCACTAGGGGGCTCTGCCCCCTGCAAGCTACGCTCACCAACACTCGTTCAGACACCGCAGAATCTAAAAGCACTCTAATCTGATCGGTTTTTAAAAGATTAGGGAAGATTGCATTATAATGGAAAAACCTGTAACAATCTCCCTGTAAACGGGTTTTCATTCAATTCCCTTTGATTTTGCGAAAATTTAAGGCCGAATCAGTTGCTGTTAAGGCTGTTCTCAAATCCAAAGGGTCAACTTTCTGACATAAGTTATAATTCATTTTTGTTTGGAAACGCATGAAACTAGAAAGTGTTGTTATTTAGAAACTATTATTCATTAATTATTCACTAATTATTGTTATTTAGAAACTGTTTTTTCCGTTTTCTTGTAAACGCAATAGATTTTTCAGAAAATACTGTGAAAGTTGGCATTTTGAACCGAACTTCCAAACGAAAGAAGAAAATCCAGTTAATAAGGGGAGAAAAATGCCTTGTCACGTGATCCAAATCGCTTATAACTCGGTAGGTAATTTATTGATCAAAACATGGAAAAAACAGTTCGATTCCAAATGGCTTCCATGGTCACGATTTCGAATTTTATATCTTTCTGTTAGGAAATGAATTTGTAAATGTGTCAAAACTTTTTGCGCTTGTTGAGCAATTGAGAACAGCCTTAAGACATTCAATCGTTGTTTTCGTGTGTGATTAAAGAAGATCAGTTAAACATTTGAAAAGAAGCTAAAATAAAATGAATTAAGAAAACAGAGTCTTTGCCTCCCGGTATTTTTTAACAGCGTTATAAAACGATTGATATAATACAATTTACTAAAATTACTACAATTTACTGTTTTAACCCCTTCAAGAGCAGTGGTTCATTTTTGGACTACTTAATTTTAATTCTTAAATGCCACATTGGCACCAGAAAATTGGAATGAAAATTTTCCTTTTATTAAGTGAGGGAACAAAAGCATTTTCGTATTTCGAAATTTATTTGCGAATTCTGTTGCCATT
Source organism: Maratus speciosus (assembly GCA_963932465.1). Classification (NCBI taxonomy): domain Eukaryota; kingdom Metazoa; phylum Arthropoda; class Arachnida; order Araneae; family Salticidae; genus Maratus; species Maratus speciosus. The sequence goes on from OZ010798.1 coordinate 363,499,611, forward strand.
CACTGATTTTAACATTTTACGAATAGAAATACCTTGCCTCAGAAAGGGTTAAACGCATATTAATGTATTTATTATTTTAAAGTTTCCTTCCTCTTTTAATATTCACGTGTAAATACAATTTTCAAGACATAATTTTCAATATTTTCCTGCTTTTAACACGTACTCATTTAATAATAATTTTAAATGGTTTTTTTCTGTTTTTTTTATACTCACGTGTAAATAAATTTTTAATCGTAAGGAAATATTATTCTTTGCGCTGTTTTTAGAATTGAAAACAATCTCTATAATAATAGCCTAAGTCATGTGACTATCATCAACAGTCCCTTCGCTTTTTATATTTCACTTGGACATTTTGGTACTTTAATGTTTGCCAGCCACAGGTGATAAGTCGCCAAATATTATTCTATCGCCATCATTTCACCTATATTATAATAGTCCAAGTCATGTAACTGCCATAAACAATTACGGGCTGATCCGTTCGCTTTTTATATGACAGGCGGCCATTTTGGTATTTTAATGTTAGCCAGCTGGACGATCAGTACGATTGTCGAGTGAAAAAACCCGTTACCTTGGCAACAGAGTAACTGATGTAAGAGCGTGACGTCAACCTCTACAGGTACCATCTCAAAAAAACAAACATTCGGAATTCGAACGGTGGAAAGGAAGTACGCTAATGCGTGTATTATTCTTTGAGTCTAATATTCATTATTCGATGTGGAGTAAGAAAGTTATTCATCTATATTCATTTACTATGTCTAATTCGGCGTTTTTAAATGACAAGTCAAGAATTCAATCGAAGATGTTCCTAATTTGACCAGCTCAATGGGATTCGAATTTTTATAAGTGCATTCAACTAGAATCTACAATATTCTTGCGTCCATATCAGTTCTGTGTATTATAATAAATTTGTGTCGTGTTATATATCCTGCTGCTCCTTTATTGTCAGTGTCTGCCTGAATTTCTGGGAAAATGGGGTAAGTAACGCAAATTTAACCTTCATTCTAAATTCTAATAATGACAACTCGCAGTTTTTGTTTTAAAATCGAATCGTGAATTGAATTCTGTTAAGTCATATTCTTTTGTCAGATTATTCAAATTTCTTTTCCCTAATTTAAATTCGAGTTATTCAAAATTAATCCTTAAATATTCTATCCACCAGCCATAGGTGATAAGTCGCCAAATACTATTATATCGCCATCATTTCACTTATATTATAATAGTCCAAGTCATGTAACTGCCATAAACAATTACGTGCTGGTGATCTCTTGGATTTTCAAAAGAAAGGCTGTACATTTTGAATAAAGAATCAAAATTATTTTTTCGAATAAAACTACATAAAAGTTGCATGATCCAAAAGAATTCTTGGTACTTTTATGGTAGCCGGGTGTAAATATCGCCAATAGCTTTTCTTTAACTCGCCAGTTAGCATTTTTTATTTTTCGAGTGGTAAATAAAAACGGTACTACTTGGTTATCCCATCGACCAAAAATCTATCGCCGAACTATAAGATTAAATTAAAATAATAAAACCTTGTAAAAAATCCCCATAAAATAAAAACAATACATAGGACACGTTTCGAGCTAAAAATATTAATAGCTCGTCATCAGCTAAAGCAAACACGTGTCCGTAAGGGGTCAAGGTCAGAAATGAACTGAAAAGTAGATAGTAGAGCTTGCAAAGAATGCGAAAGATGGCGCTAGCTAAAAGGAGCATGTGCAGAAGACGCAGAAGACGAAAGTGTTGCCAAAATAATAGAAGAGAAATTGATAGGGAAAAATGGAAATAAAAGAAATAAACAAAATCAAAATGAAATAAAAGAAGTAAATTAATATATATATATAAATATGAATAATAATAATAATAAATAAATAAATAAATAAATAAATAAATAAATAAATAAAACAAAAAAAAACGAAAGAACCTTTTTTAAAAAAAAAAAGAAAAAGAAAAGAAACAAGAGAAGAGGGAAACGAATTACAAAAGTAATTTCTACGCTGGAGAGAGGAAAGGAGATGATGAGAGATCATTGTCAAGATTATCAGAATTTTTAGAAGTAAAATATGCTTCATGAAAATCTAAGTGAGAGGGAGAGGCAGAGGAAGAAATATTTTGGTTATGGAGAAATTGAAACAATGACTGGAAGTCCAACAGTGAGAAGCAATAGAAGATTTAGAGATTTCTTGATTTGCAATATACATCTGATGTTCGCTTGATCTGAATTTTAAAGCTCTCTTTGTTTGACCAATATAACCTAAATTGTATGAGCAAGGAATAAAATAAACTCCCCACCGGTTTTCAGTAGGAATGGGATCTTTTAGAGAAGATAATTTAATTTTATTCATAGGTTTGAAGATAACTTTAAAATTAAAACGAGAAAGGATTTTAGAAATTTTAAAAGATAGAAGAGAATAAAAGGACAGAACTATAAAGTTAAAATTAGGAGGATTATTTGAATCAGGGCTCAATGGCGGAGGCTGAGATAGGTAATTTAGTGTTTACTGGTGGTACAATGGACCCATTTGAATATTTAAAAATACTACAGAGCAATCTACACTCGTCCGTTCAAAATTTTGAACTGCGAAATAGCTGGGTCTTTCAAAAAAATAATGCCCCGAAGCATGCTGCTAAGATCATAAAGGAATGGCTCCTTTATAAAGTACCCAAACAACTGTATTCGCCACCACAGTCACCAGACGTAAACCCCATTGCGCACATTTAGCATGAACTTGATCGTCGAATTCGTCAACATACAATTACAAATAAAGAAACCTCGAAGATTGCAATACAACGTGCATGGTCGGACATTACTCACGATATTACGAAAAATCTAGTTTTCTCAATGCCAAAAAGAATATAAGCAGTTATAGATTTTAAGGGAGGTCTTACAAAGTATTAATTTTTAATTTTGAACCGTTAGTTATTCAGAAATATAGTATACATTAGACTTTTGTGAGATTTAGATTTGTGTATTTAAACTTTTGCGAATGTCGACTTTTGCACAATTTCATTAAATTTTAATGAGTATTTTTTTTTCTTTAATGGACATATGTTAATGTCTGAAATGTTTACTAAAATAAAGTTTTAATTTCCAAAATATTATTATTGTGTTAGATTGTTAATTTGTGTAATTTTATGAGTGTATGTAGACTTTCGTGTCTGACTGTATGTTAGCATTTTATTTTCGAGCAAATTAAGATATTTTTATCGAATTGGAAAAAATCTTTTCTGAAAACAGGAAAAAAAAAATCAAGATCAATCTTTTCTATATAACATAAAACTATTTAACTCATAATCATAAAATACAAAATCTGCAGGAATAGAAAATTTAAATTAAATAAGACTTACCCTTTCCTTCCATAAATAATCACTTTAATAACATCTGCATATTTTAATCCTAAAATGGTGGACGTCTTTCTCTTATATTTAAAAAAAGCTTTGTAGACTTGCTGTTTTGATTGACTGATGAATGATGCCAATACATAAAATACTCACTCCTTCTTAGAGTGAATATTCACTCTAAGCAGGAGTGAATAGTCACTTTTTCAGAGGAGTGGCTATTCAATCATAAAAAGGAGTGCGTTTTATTACCAAATCAGTGTAATTTCCAAGGTTAAGTTATGAAATGGAGTTTGAAAATGAAGAAGTGACATGTTTTGGTGCTTTTCTTTATTTTACTCCATATATTGGTTCAAAGTTAAACGGATTTTTTTCAAGTGTATATTGCCAGGGTTTTACTCTCGTCAGCGAAGTGACATATTTCACTCTCGACAACGGAGTAACATATTTCACTCTTGACAATGGACTGAAATATTTCACTCTTTTCTAGGGAGGAAAAATTTCACTCTTTAAGGAGTGATTTTTATAAAATTTATTCTAAAAAGAGTGAAAATGCCTGTCACTCTTTCAAAGAGTAAAGTTTTCACTTCTCCCATTTTTAGAGTGCTTGTTACTAGATAATCATGAAATTTACAACAATTCTTGCAAATAATGCCAAAACATAAAGAACTTAATATTTCAGCTACGAGAACAATAAAAAATAACGTTTAACTTAAAAAAAATGAAAAAAAATATATATATCAGAATTTTTTTATTATTTTAATTTTTAATATGTGTTAATAAAAATTATTTTTAAAAAAATATAAGTTTTAAAAGTTATTTTCTTTAAGGAATTTTTTTTAACCTAAAGCTTTGAACACGGCTGCATTGTTGATGCATTATATTCAAAATTCTATGAAGTTAAAACGATGTATCCTTGTATTACTTTTAAAGATATAGTAAATAACCTGTGCGATCAATAGTTTTGAACACGTCTACATTATTGTTAATATATACACAAAATTGTATGAAGTTTAACATATGTATCCTTTTATTACTTTTAAAGTTATATTAAATATCTTTGTGTTATCAATAGTTTTGATAACGGTGCATTACTGTTGTACTATATTAAAAATTGTATGAAGTTAAAAATATGTATTCATGTGTTACTTTTAAAGGTACATTGAATATATCGGCGTGATCAATAGTTTTGAACACGGCTGCATTGTTGCTGTGGTATATTCAAAGTTGTATGAAGTTAAACATATGTATCCATCCAGTTATTACTTTTAAAGATATATTAAAGATCTGAGAATGTTCAGTGCTTTTGAATACGGCTGCATTGTTGTTAAATAATTGATAATTAAATCTACACAATTTATATTAGTTTATTATACAATCGTCCTACATAAGTCAGTTTGTAAGAAGGAAACCAATACAGTTATGGGTATGTTTTTTAATCTAATATTTATGTTTGTAATTTTTCTATTGTCTAATTAATCTGTAATAACAATGTTTGCTAAAATAATAAGTTTCTTCTTTATACTCGTATGTCGTAAATGAAGGGGTTAAAAAAGTACTTCACCCTTCTGTTATTCTAACTTAGCGCCTAAACGACAACAACAAAAACGTTATCAACATAAATTGATAATGTAAATTCACTGATTAACAAAGCAGTACCTCCTTAAATGGTTGATATGTTTAATTTTCTTTAAATAGCGAAATCATTAATATCCACATTCATATCAAATTCACTTGACAACGTGTCATTATCCCTTTTAGTTATTATCTCATATCATAGAAAATGATAAATAAATAGTTTTGCATTTAAACCTTTACACTGTGTATAAATATTTTAACAAAAGGAGTGGTTAAAACATTGAAAGGACTCTATTCTTTGTTAGAACAATGATTGTTTTAAATGTTTGCTGAAAATCCTTTCCTTATCAACTGCCATGCCAAACATTTAAAGGATTAATTAATTCGTCTTTGTACAATGTTAAGAGATAGGAGATTAATGCAGGCTTTCAGTATTTTTAAAATTAGCCCCGGCTAATTTTTCACTCCAGTTGGGTTTATTGTATTTAATTGTATTTAAAGTCTGCCTTAATATATGTGTACCTTTAATAATTAAAAATGGAATTCAGACGTTAATTTATGTGCTTTAATATATATTGTGGATCGATGGAAAAAGAAATTTATTCATCGTTGTCACGTCATCTTGTGCTATCTGATAGTTGGACGGTGACGTTCCCCAACTTGGTTTATTAGTGAGAAATTGCCAGGCTAGGACATCGGCCAGGGTAGCTTAACGGTAGAGCAACAGCACGTTATGCTGTCGACCCAGGTTCGATTCCTAGCCCCGGCTAATTTTTCACTCCAGTTGGGTTTATTGTATTTAATTGTATTTAAAGTCTGCCTTAATATATGTGTACCTTTAATAATTAAAAATGGAATTCAGACGTTAATTTATGTGCTTTAATACTATAATCATGCAGGGGAGGGTAGTACACAGTGAGACGAAAATTATTATTACTTAACGAATGGCAACAACTTTTATTCTTTTGAAAAAAAATGTTGCTACATCTTTAAGCTACACAAATACGCTACACATTAATGTGTAAATGGTTTTCAAATAAGTTATTTATTAAAATCACATGTTATTAAAAGCACAGAAGCAGCATAACGGAGTATAGAAAATTGTCTCACTGTGTACCACAAGAGGTACACAGTGAGACAATGTATATATTTCCATAAATCATACATTTTTACACTCTGTGAATAATTTTCTGCAGTTTATGACTTCTAATTAATACTTCTAGATTAAAAAAATTTTAGAAATATGAGCTGGACAAGGGATAAGGTGAACAAGGGCAAACATTGGACTACCTTCATGCAAATTTTCAGCCTGTTACGTTTAGTAGACTTCACTAGTCATCGTCCCCCCCCCCCCCCCCCCCCACACACACACACACAGATAGAGAGAGAGAAAAAACCTTCTTTTTTTAATAAATAACTTTTTTTTTTTTTTTTTTTTTTTTTTTTTTTTTTTTCATCAGAACCGCATAGTAGATACACAATGAAGCACGTCTTACTGTGTACCACAACTGTGTGTCTCACTGTGTACTTTCGTTATATTGTAATAAAATGGATGCCACATCAGTTACATACATTTCATCGCTTTAAACATTTTATGTCGTTTTGTCGAAATAGTATATTATTAGATATAGCTAGTGTAGAAAACTCACACCATAACACAAATTAATTAAAAGCGCTGGTTACTTGATATAATAATTTATTTAACACACAGAAGCAGCGCACCGCCGCTTTCTCCGACACTCACATCTCAACACAATACTCAAAGCTTAGTTCAGTTCACTTCAAATTATAGTCACTGTAATTTTAATTATAGGTGGCGCGGCATGTCTCGCTACATGGAACATACCGGCCCCCATTGACATGTTTATAACATTCAATAACAATTTTTACCAAGTACTCTAAATTACACAATTAATACAAAAATTCACTATATACGTTAATTTAAATATAATCCTTTGAAAAAAAATATCAATACAACAAACATACATACAAAATTACCTTCTTTTTTTTTTTTTTTTAGTTTTAATTGTCATTGGCATCAGGCATGGGTAGAATACACAATTTACTTATCGACCTTTTAAAGGTTCCATTTTGAGTGTTTACTTTAACTACTCGAATTTTGTTATCGTTACCGTGATACACCTCAATAATTCTGCCTAATGGCCACTTATTTGTTGGTAAATTCTCTTCTACTAACACCACTAAATCTCCGATTTTTACATTATCTTTTTCAAATCTCCATTTACCTCTTTGTTGTAATTCACTTAAATAATTATGATGCCATTTACGCCAAAAAAGTTGTAGAATTTTAGTTATTCGTTGCCATTTTTTGAGGCGATTTTCTCTTACATTGGTTAAATCAGGCTCAATAATGGAATTTAACGGCCTGTTTATCAGAAAATGAGCCGGAGTTAGGACTCCAAAATCATTCTCATCATCTGATAATGGACTCAAAGGCCTGGAATTTAGAATTCCCTCAATTTGTATGACTACAGTAAGAAGTTCCTCGTAAGATTAGCACCTCCCACAACTCTCTTAAAGTGATACTTAAATGATTTTATAGCGGCCTCCCAAAGACCCCCGAAATTGGGTGCCCTGGGAGGGATAAATTTCCACTCAATGCCTTCCGTGGATAAATATGCTGCTAATTTCTCATCAGGTTTTTTTACTAACTCATAAAAAGCCTTAAGAATCTTATTTGCACCAATAAAATTTTTCGCATTATCCGAATACAATTTGGCACATTTACCTCTGCGTGCAATGAATCTTTTCAATGCAGCAATAAATGATTCGGAGGTTAAGTCTGAAACAATTTCTATATGTACAGCTTTAAATACAAAACAAACAAAAATACAGATATAAATTTTTTGCAAGATAGTTCTACGTGCATACCCCACTTTGACCATAAATCGGCCACACAGATCTACTCCCGAAATATTAAAGCAGTAGTCCAAATGGACTCTATCCCTGGGCAAATCGCCCATTAATTGATTTGCAATAACTGGTTTAGCTTTAAAACATGGGATGCACTGATGAACTACCTTTCGACATGTTGCACGACCATTTATTGGCCAAAATTTTTCTCTTACCAAAGAAAGTAATGCTGAAGCACCAACATGAAGGTATTTTTTATGATAATAATTTATAACAATTAAAGTAAAACTATTAGATTTAGGTAAAATCGCTGGGTGCTTTCTCGCAAAATTTAAATCACTATTATCTAACCGGCCTCCAACCCTTAAAATTCCAAATTCATCTAAGTACGGGTTGAGGCTTTTTAGCTTACTACTTGGACTTACCGAACCTTTGGTCTGCAGACTACGTATGTCTGCATTGAATTCTGCCCTTTGGACAGATTTAATTAAATAAATTTCCGCTTGCTCCAAGTCTGAAGTTGATAAAGGCCCACCACACTTATAAAGTGGGTTTCTTGCATTCATGACAAACCTGAAAATATAACTAAGAATGCGTAAAATAGTTATATAATTATTACTAAGATTAATTAAGTCATTAACAAAACAGTTATCTGTAACATTACAGTTCATTACACTAACTTCATTAAAAGGATTTGAATTTGTTTTGAGCTCTTTTTTGAACTCTTCATTAGCTTCTGGTATTATTACTGAATTTTGGTGATAGTCAGTGTTATTAAGAAAAATGGGTCCACGCCACCACAAGTCACAATCAATAAGTTTATCTGGATCCATACCTCGTGAAAGTTTATCAGCTGGATTATGTTCAGAGCAGATATGACACCACTGTTCAGGACTAGAGTTTTCCTGAATTTTGGCCACCCTATTTTGCACAAATTGTTTGAGATCAATAGGTTCCTTTTGAATCCACGCTAACACTATAGTTGAATCAGACCACAGGAAAACATTAGTAATTATTACTTTCATGGATGATAAGACTCTTTTTACCAGCTTGGTTAGCAAAACTGCGGCGCATAGTTCAAGTCTGGGAATAGTTAGACTCTTTACTGGTGTAACACGTGATTTACTAGCTATTAAGTTCACCATCACATTTCCTAGAGAATCGCAAGATTTACAATAAACTGCTGCTCCATAACAACGTTCTGAGGCATCTGCAAAGCCATGTATTTCAACAATTTCTGGGTTTTCAATTATAATGCGTCGACTTATTTGTATATTATTAAGACTTTTAAGCGATATAAGAAATTGATGCCACTCGTCATATTCTGACTCAGGGAGCTCGTCATTCCAGTCAATATTAAGTCTCCACAATCTCTGCATAAATATTTTGGCTTTCGCTATAACTGGGCCAAGAAGTCCTAGCGGATCAAAAATTCTAGCAATTGTCGACAATACTTGTCGCTTGGTATAGGAATCGCTCAATTCTACTTTAACTCTAAATAAGAAACAGTCATCCCTTGGGTTCCACGAAACCCCTAATGTTTTAGTCTCACTGTTGTTCTCAAATTTATACCCTTCTCCAGGTGTCAGCGACAGATTTTTATCACTTGTGCACCATTTATGAAGTTGCATACCTGCCTTCTGCATAATCGCTATGAGTTGCCACTGCAACTCTTTGGCTTCCTCACGCGTAGGTGCACCACACAAAATGTCATCCATATACATGTTTTCACGAAGAACTGGGGCTGCCAATGGAAAATTATTTCCTTCATCAATTGACAATTGATTGAGCGTTTTCATAGCTAAATAGGGCGAGCTGACCGTTCCATAAGTTACCGTTTGTAATTCGAAAATTTTTGGTTCTTCCTCAACATTATCGTTCCATAAAATTCTCTGCAACGAATGCTGACTAGGGTCAATGTTAATCATTCTATACATCATTTTGACATCTGCAGTTAAAGCATAAACATATTCTCGGAAGCTAATCATAATTGTAAATAAGTCGTTTTGGATGACTCCGCCATTATATTGTAATGAATTTAGGGATGTCCCATTTGTTGTCGCGGCAGAACAATTAAAAACAACTCTGAGTTTAGTTGTCGATTTTTCTGGACGAAATATACCATGATGTGGAGCATAGTACGCAATATCAGGTTCTTTTGCTTCTTTCACCTGTTTCATATGCCCTAAATTTTCATATTCCTTTAAGAATTCTTTATACAGATTAAAATATTGCTCATCCCTTGATAAGCGACTCCACAGCGATCCGAGTTTTTTGAGAGCAAGATCCCTAGATTGGCCTAAACACGAAGGATTTTCCTTTAAAGGCATTTTCACTACGTAGCTACCTTCTGCATTTCTCGAATGCGTACGCGCAAAATGTTTCTCGCATATCTCAAATTCTTTACTTTTTGGTAACTCTACCTCAATGTTTTCGACTTCCCAAAACTTTTTTAATGTTTTGTTTAAATCCTCTTCCTGAATTAGCCCACAATGAACTTTAACCTCATCACCCTGTTCTATGCTTCCACTAGCCACGTATCCAAATACAGTATTTTGAAAAAGCAATTTCGAACTCTGAGAATATATTTGTCCTGGTCTTAATAATTCATAATATATTTCCGCACCTATCAACAGATCAATTTTGTCAGGAAAATTAAATCGATAATCTGCTAACATAGTCAAATCAGGGACCTCAACATTTACATTAATCACTCTTTGCGGAATTAAATCTGTAATTTTCTTTACAACTAACATATCCAATTCCCTTTCAAAACTTTTATCTCTATTCGCGATTGCTGTCTTTAAGCAACCCTTTACTGTGATAGATGAATCATCTAAACACGAAATTAAAGTGTTTGTTTTATTAATTTTAAGTTGCAGCCGATTAGCACACTGCGAAGTTATCAAACACGATTGCGAGCCGACATCCAATAAACATCTAACTTCCTGCCATTCCGAAAATTTATCTTTCATGAACAGGCGAGCTGTACTCAATAACACAGTTTTTGTTTTATTTCTTTCGAAGCTAGAGGCGACAGTCTGGCTCGGAGGGACAGAAAATTGTTCTTCGCTTGTTGAACTTTTTATTTCTGCACCTGCTTTAAACACATGACCTCGAAATTTATTTTGATTATTACTCAAATCATTTTCTTCTCTCGGAAAATGAATAAGTTTGTTATGGGGTAGTGAACAATCGCAGTTTTTATAATTGCATTTCTGTACGCAACAATTATAATTTAAACATTTGAAACATGCTTTATTTAATTTCACAACTTCAACTCTTTCTTTTATCGAAAGTTTTTTGAATTGCGGACAAGAATGTAATGCATGATACGCAATCGGTTTACACAAAACACATTTATTATTTTTTGTTTCCGAAAGGAAAACATTTGAGACCCCCCTTTCAGGGCGTGCATTTCGCAATTTATTTCCCGCTATTTGTTTATTTTCACTTACGAAATTTCTCGAATTTGATTCATTTCTGTTTTTATTTTTAACCGATAAGAAAATATCGCATTCTCTGCCAAGTTGCTGTGGTTTAAAATATGATTCAGCTTGCTTAATTGCGATATGACTCATTAATTCGCGATCTAACGAATTGAAAATTCTGTCTGAAACAATCAGATCGCATAATGATTTAAAATCATTTACTTCACGCAGACTACAGTAATATAGAAAAATTGATTTCAACCTAGATGCAAATTGAACGTAATTTTCTGACGGTAATTTTTGCGTTTTCCGGAAATTATTTAAACACTCTTGCGCTGTAGGTTGAAATTCCTTTAAGACTATAGTTTTCAATTTATCATAACTAATCAACTCCTCCTCTGACAAATAAATCATTAAATTACTCGCTTTTTCCCCGAGAATGTTTAGAAGAATTTCTGCCTTAAACTCTTCGGGTACATTTTTAGTTTTGAACGCTTTTTCAAGTGATTGAAAGAAAAGGTTAAATGACTCAGCTCTCGTCGGTACACAGATAGTTAATGTTTTAACACTTTTAATAAAACTTTCTAGGTTATTGCTCAGTATTTCAGTTTCCGATTTTTCTGTTAAGGACGTCAAATTTTCGCGGGAACCTCTACGCACTTTGGCCAATTCTAATTCTTTTTCTAACTGAGCTAATTTAATTTTTTCATATTCAGAATTTTGGGAAGGTTCTTTGCGAATATTTGCTATTTCTAACTCTTTTTCTAATTGCGCTAATTTAATTTTCTCTAATTCTAGTTTAGATTTCTCAATTTCTTTTCGCGACTTATACTCCTCAACAACCGAATTGACTACGTCCTTCATTAATTGCTCATTTGAGTAATGCTCACTTTTCTCTATAATATCTCTCAACTCTATAATTTTACTGCTTTCAGGAGCAGTTAAACCTAATTCCTCAACGACAAGCTTAAGCTCGTCTTTATTTAAATTATCAATAACAGACATAATTTAACTAAATCAAAACTAGGAAAATTTGCTCTTACCTCAACTCAAACCGCTGCGACAATCACGAAGGCACGAAGTAGCTATTTATGTATTAAATCCAGGGGCACATTTGAAACATTAATATCTCAACACTGAATTCTTCTTAGTCACCAATTTCTCTTATTAGGCACAAATTATCACGACACTCTCACAAAAAAGGTGAACTAAACATCTTTACACACAAATCAAAACTACCTCACATATAGTTCGAATTTGTTCTTATTATCGAAAGCACACTAATTCTTTTTAATTATACTCCTCCATTGGGTCGACGGACCATGTAGAAAACTCACACCATAACACAAATTAATTAAAAGCGCTGGTTACTTGATATAATAATTTATTTAACACACAGAAGCAGCGCACCGCCGCTTTCTCCGACACTCACATCTCAACACAATACTCAAAGCTTAGTTCAGTTCACTTCAAATTATAGTCACTGTAATTTTAATTATAGGTGGCGCGGCATGTCTCGCTACATGGAACAGCTAGGTTTGGTTAAGTAAATATATGTCATATTGAAGGAAATAAACTCTAAAATAGACGTTTATTTAACTTTAACCACTATAAAATAAAGAATTATTTACTACTTTGTCGGACGGGTAACTGAAGTGCCGAAACTACATCCACGTGTTGCATAAGATGAGGTGGTTCAGTGTGTGTTCCAGCTAGGAGAAAAAGTTATAACTATATGTTAAAATGGCTGCTGTCTCACTGTTTACTCCCCTACCCTATATTAAAACGCCAAGAAAAATATTGCGTTCAGTGCAGAATTGACAGATTTGCACATGTGTGAAATTAAATCTAGAATCTGTTTAATTTGAGAGAAATGTAGTACGGTTAGCGCAGTAGTACAAGGAGTCAATTTAAAGCTGTGATATTTTGCAGAGAACGCGGGTTCAACCCCAATGTCCGGTAGGATGATTTTTGCAGCATGTTTTGGCATTAATTATTTTCACTAATGTCATATTTTATTTCAGGAGAAGTTATATGATTTGTATTTTTTTTTATTATTATTACTCGAATGTCTTAGAATTAAATAAATTTAACACTCAATAATATTTTTAGAAAATACTAATTTTATATTAAAAATATTTAAGTTAAAATATTTTGCAAGCAATTATCAATTAAATAAATTGAACTGATATAAAACATTTTTACATTTTCTGACCATTATCAAGAATATATGTATACAAGGGAGCCCTGCCCCCTGCAAGCTACGCTCGCCAACCCCAGTTCAGACACCGCAGAATCAAAAAATCTAAAAATATGCTAATCTAATGGGTTTAAAAAATATTAGATGAGATTAAATTATACTGAAAAATCTGTGCAGATCTCCCTGTAAACGGGTTTACATTCAATTCCCTTTGACTGCAAAAATTTAACGGAGAATTAGTTGCTGTTAAGACATCCAACATTTGTTTTCGTTTTTGATTAAAGAGGATCAGTTAAACATTTGAAAAGAAGCTAAAATAAAATGAATTAAGTATTCAGAGTCTTTGTCAACCGATATTTTAAAACAATCTCTATAACAATAGCCTAAATCATGTAACGATCATCAACAGTTCTGGGCGGAACACTTTGCTTTTTATACTCTAGGTGCCATTTTGATACCTTAATGTTATCCAGGCACAGGTGATAAGTCGCCAAATATGATTCTATCCCCATCATTTCATCTATATTATAATAGTTCAAGTCATCAAATGCCATAAACAAATACGATCTGATCCCTTCGCCTTTCATATGAAGGTTTGGAACAAATGTCATATACACCCCCATATTGGCGCGATTTTTTTCCAACGCCAATTTGGGGAACGCATCAACAGCACAAACAACAACATCCAGCTTACCATATCAAGCAAAATAACGATACTTTGGCGCCACTTAAGTACCCGTTGCGTATGTGACATTGGCGTCAGAAAAAAATCGCGCCAATATGGGGCCGTAATATGACATCTGTGCCGAAAGAAAAAAAAGCCGGGTGCAAATGTCGCCAATATCTTTTTTTCAACTCGCCAGTTAGCATTTTTTTATTGCTCGAGTGGTAAATTAAAACCTTGATTTGAAGTTGAAATTAAATGTCATGGTTTGTTACATAATTTAATATTTCGCCAGATGTCATATACGCACCGCATGTTTGGCATGATTTTTTTTTTTTTTACGAAAATTTGGCGAAAACCTCGTTTTCGAATACCAGTTACATATGTATTTTTAGTACTACTTAGTTAACCTGTCGACAAAAAATCTATCGCGAACTATAAGATTAAATGCCAATAATGCTTGATCGTAAATGTCACATTCACTTGACTTTTAGCAAGTTACACGTGTTTACGTCATCAAGTTATTTTTATTTCGACGTTTTATTTTTACATTTATTAATGTTATACTAATTTATTTTTCTTTCGTTATTTAAAATAAAAATTTTGTCAATCTGTACAATTTGGCGAGTGGTTTGGCGATTTATATAATTTGCGAAATTGGTTGACGGAATAACTACTACATTGTAACGTATTTTTTAATTATTTTCTATTATTTTCAAAAGGAAATAGCAAAAAACTAATTAATAACAATAGAACAAAATAATTTATATAAATTTAAAAAAGTACCAATAAAAGTAAATAAACATTTATTATTAAATAAGCAACAATAGCCGGGTTACAGTGTCTATCAAAATAATGCCATTTGTGCGCCAATTAGGAACACCGGTGCGTATACGACATCTGTGCCTAATATTTTTCTTTTCGTTTTGTTTAAAAAAAAAGTGAAATCCATCAATTTAAATGTTTCATTTTTAAATGAAAATTTTGTATTTAATAAAATGATAACGAAATACAAAAAAAAAAAAAAAAAGCATTGTTCTTAGCATACATTTAAAGGAGGCCAAACTAGTCGCCAAATTAATTTAAAATAGTAACCTTTTCTGAATTATGAAAAAAAGAAATTCTGTTATGATTAAAATTTGAGTTGCCATCATTAAAAAAAATGTACTTAAAATTAGAAAAAAAATTAATATTTCGAAAACTAATTCGAATTTAAAAATTCTAATACCAGTTTTGAGATCTGTGGATCAACACGGATTTTTGGTGTTAATTTCATCGCAAAGTATTCCATATTTTAGGAGAAATCGCCGTGAAACAAAATCAGTTGTTTAATCAGTTGATTCAAAGAATCGATACATTTCAGCCGTTTCATATATTCGTTTCATAAATTCGTTTCATTAGGATTTTATATATACTAGGGGATCGTACCCGGGCTTCCCGGGTTAAAGAATATAGGTGAAAACATTTATTTAAATTGAAAACTAATAATTTGTTTATATTCAATAATTTTTTTAGATTGACCACTTACATTAAAACAATATTTTTCATATGGAAAATACGAATTATACAATCAAATAAATTTTTGAAATTTATCAAAAGCGATATTTTCTTATTAGCCGCATGCTAAGAGTTATTTGCGAAGATTTTGCTATTTGTAGCATCCTTTTATATTCTGATAATTTCAGAGCTTATACATGTCTGGTAAATTTGTGTTTTAATTATCTTATTTTATTTATTTATTCATAGGGAAGTTTTGTTAATAGATATTAGCCGTAAGAAAATGATAAATTCTTTATTTTGTTTTAAGGGCAAACGGATTAATCTTTCGCAATCGAGCTCCGCGCGATATAGATAAATTAAAAAATATTTCATGCTTTAAAATTGTTTTTAAAACCATAGATAATCAGTAAACTGAGATGAACTAAGCAAACAAATTCCATTAAAAAAAAAAAAAAAAATCCTATTAGGTGATCTAAAAATTTAAATTTTACGATCACAAATATGTTAGATTTGTGTTTTTTCAATATTATTTTTTTATTTGTTTGTAAAAGAAGTATTAATTTCGTTAATTTGTCTTTCACAAATATGTTAGATTGGTGGTTTTTTTAATATTATTATTTTATTTGTTTATAAAGGAAGTATTAATTTTGTTATGCAAAAATAGTCAGAAAAAAATGATGAAAAATGTTTGTTGCTTTATGTGCAAAATGTTTATTACTATTATGTATTGAAACCGGCACGTGATAAGATAAACTTTTAAAAAAATCATGCTTAAAAATTATTTTAGAAAATATAATACATCAATCAATGAATACAGTTTTTAAACAAACTGCATTTGAAAGTAAATTTTTTTCCCTATGCGACGAAAATTGAAAATGTACGATGGTCAGAAGATTAAAAAATTGCAGTAGCGAAAATTTCAAGACCGCAATTTGTTCGTGAAGTGTTGCCATTTGCAAAATGACGTCAGCGTTACGCACAGATACGTTTGTTCTTTATAATATAGATACTTAATCAGTAAAATATAATAAATATTAGTTATTAGGATGTAGTTATTAATTGAGGCTTTTATGCTCGGATTTCCGGAATGAAAACAGCAATTTTCACCTTTTCAAAATTTGCATACGCACTTCTCATATCAATATTCACCATTAAAAAAAATTTTGTATTTTGTTTGATAATTTAAAAATCATTTTAACTCAAAAGTTGAAGTCACGATTGTCAGAAACATCTTTTATGTGAAAAGACGCACTCTTTACTTGAGATTCTAATCTCAATTCCGGAGAGTAAAAATGTCCGTAATTTATGTTTTTTAGACGCATTTGTTTTAAAATGCTTAGTTTTATCTAAGAAGATGATCGTTTTCTTTTAAATATGACTTCATTTTCACTTAAATAATCATTTCGCTTAGTGTTTGAAACTTAGTATCAGTACATATGCAGAAGGATAAACAATATACTAAATTTATGAGGAAAAATACGTGTTTTCAAAAGCAGTATGTCATTTTCCGTTATTATGCCCCTGATATCATATTCTGCTCCTAATGGGATTTTGCGCCACTAATCCCTATACAACAATTTTATCAATAATTTTGAATTTATATCAGAAAATAGCATGAATAAAGTTTAAAACACCTCATTGTTTCTCTCTTGTCTGCAACAATGAAAGCTATCTAATTTTCATCATTTTGAAGAAATTTCATAAAATGCATTTAAAATTAAAATATATATATATATATATAAAAAAAAAAAAAAAAAAAAAAAAAAAGAAACCGATAGTGCGATCACATCTACAAGGGAAGAGCTTTCAGTTTAAAAAATAAATATTAGTAAAATTGGTACAGCAGAAAGATCAGGGCAGATGACTATAAAACACACTTGTGTTTAAAATATATAGATTATATAAAATTAGGAAAAATTAAACAAATTATGTTATTTTGATAAAATTATAGTAGAATGTCCTAAAGAATAGCATTAAAATTTTATTATTCGAGGGAAATTTCGACAAAAAATTCCGAAACATGATATTATTTTAAACCACGAATTATTTGTTTGCTTGTCTAACTCGGCGAAGCAAATCCATCGAGGCGAGAATCATGAATTTTTGTAATATAAATCGTTATTATTTGCATGTTACTTTTCTTTTATAAAGACACACTAAATTTTTGTAAAACATTGCGTTTTATCAGTGTGTGATTTCGATTACATTATGTTCAAAAGTGAAGCATTTTAACCTGTGAAGAATTTCAAAGCAGCTGGCCTGTGAAAATGACGTACTTCTACTAAGCATAATCCAGGTTTAAGAATTAAAATACACGTTTTTTTTTTAAATAAAATGACGTCATTTGCATCCGCTAAAGCAATCCACTTTTACAACCCAGTCTTAAACTTCGTCTATAGAAAAGTGTGCATATGACGTCAATATCACGGAATAACAGACAATATTCTTGACATAGGCCATATTTTAATTTCAAATATTTTTTCAGGTTTTATGAGAAAATGGCAACAAAAAGATACAGTATTTCCTATTTTCGACTATTTTCCGTTTACTTTCAATGACTTTCAATAGAAATGAGGTACTTTTGTTGCCACAATAAGAAAAATGGTATTAAAAACTACAAAAAAATTAATATCTTAAAAATAAATTGAGATACAGCTTTCAAACAAATTGCATTTAAAAGAGAATTTTTTTCCTTATACGACGGTGTAAAAATTTAAAATGTGCGATGTTAGAAGTTTAAAAAATTGCAGTGGAGAAAATTGCAAAACCAAAATTTTATTTCAAATTTCAAAGTGTTGCCATTCGCAAAATGACGTATGCGTTACGCACAGATATGTTTGTCCTTTATAATATAGATAGGTAGTGGGGTGAGATAGCTAAAAAAAACTTCACATCTGGCAACCAATGCGCCACTTCGGATTCAGTTATTATATGGATAGATGAGTCTGAAAAGCCCGGGACACAAATATTCCTGGCCCTCTAGCGGCGATGATGACGTAATCAATATGGCCGCCAAAGTTTTGAGAAGTGCTTCTATATTTCTCTATAGAACTCGGGTTAATATTTCGATATTAACCTATATTTTTAGTGATTATTAATCCGGAGAAAACGCGCTTTCCAACGGTATATTTGACATCATTGTTTATATTCATAATACCACAAATACTTATAAATTAATAAAAAAAAAAGCAATTTATCAAATTACAACGACCATTTGGAAAACGATTTTTTTGAAGACTAAAATTTAAGACATAAAAAATCGCACGGAGTTGATCATACATTGCGTACGCCATGAATTACACATGAATAGTGTTATTACACGTAAAAATTGCAAGCAACAAAAATCGCCTGCGGCTCGTCAAATTTCCTGAAACTTAAGTATTATCCATGAAACTTACGTAAATATCCAAGCATTTCATTGGCTGTTCGGGAAAAGGCTTTTCCATCGTCAGATTTCCAAGAAATCTGACGGCCAATTTTAAATGAAATGTCATTCTTAAACTTCTAAACATCCGACAATATTACTTTTTACACCGCCGGATAGAGAAAAATATCTACTTTTAAATGCAATTTGTTTGAAAGCTGTATCTCAATTTGTTTCTGAGTTATTAATTTTTTTTGTAGTTTTTATTACTTTTTTGTCATAGTGGAAACAGAATGTACCCATCATTGTTGAAATTAAAGGGAAATAGAGATTATTGTATAGACCAATCAGAAAACAAATAAATTGCGGATTAAACCTATGAAAACCTTCAGATATGCTTTTGATTTCCTATCCTGACGAGAACAATAACCATTTTTCCAAATGGTTAAAAAAAAAAAAAATTCAAAACATTTTGCTAAATAACTTGGAATTTGTTGCATGTAGCTGAAAACGTGTCGGATATCATTTGTTCGTCAGAAAATTACCTTTCGAACGGTATATATGACTTTTATTTTATCGCAAATATTTTCTGAAAATTTTCCAAAACAATGAAACAATGTAGCGTTGCGCAGAAAGTCATTATGGCAACAATGTACCTAATTTATATGGGATCCGAAAATTAATACAGTGGCTTTATAGCTGTTTAAGTAGCAAATATTATTATTGTAAATTTTTATGTATATGTAAATATATTCTAGGGGTTTTTAGGGCTATGAAACTTTCATTTCCATTTTAAAATGATTGACATGAGGTACACTTAATAAGCATAACTGTAAAATAAGCTTCAGACATTTATAGGTACAAGAATGAAAAACAAAAGAATGTACAATACAATATTTACTTATCACTGTCTGAACACTGCCCTTCACATAAACAAAGTTTCATATATTTTATTTCCATTTTAATACATTTACAAGATGTGGATCGCTTGCGGCAAGTACAGGAAGTAAGTTCTTTAAAGTGCTTTGATATCTCTGGAATTGTTATCCACAAAGGTTGGTATGATCCTCCTGAATTTATTATCCATCCGCACTTAATTGGTGAAGGTATTGTGTAATGTGCAATGAGGCTATTGTTCCAAATTCTTGCTTGGAGAGTAGCTCGTTTGATGTGTTGTGTCAAAGCATCTGCTGTAGGAGTTATGTTTTCGATGGCTCGATTCTTTCTTGTAAATAACACTCGTCTGCAATCATTGATGCTCTGAAGATCTGATGATTGATCATAAAGTAGTACAACAATAGCCCTAGGATCAGTTCTTTAATTGAGGAATTTGAAGAAAAATCAAATTTAAAAGATGACAAAAACGTGGGCGCAAAGCATAATGAAGATAACAATGCTCATGAGAAAAGGTTCTTGGCCCATACCAAAGAAATGATTAACGTCTTATCCGAACAAGGAAATCCATTTGAAGATACTGATTTAATGTAAATAGGGAGATCCAAAATAATTCCAAGTTTCGAAGCTGTCAAGTGTGTTACGGAAGCATTTACTGTAGGACTAAAGCATTATGATGATTATGTCTTGTCCCGTCTCGATCAAGTTCAAAATTCAATTCATGAAGTTATTCCTCGAACCAATATTCATATCTTCAAGACTATAACAAGAAAAAAAGATAAGGCAAACTCCAAGATTTCTTACTTACGTAAAGACTCCAACTTATTCTGCAGATTGTATGTTGCATCTGAAGCACGGGATTGCAACATAGATGATTTCTTTTCGCATGAAAACCAAAAATACTCACCCTCTATTTCAGATGATGGAAAACTCCGAAAACCAACCAACAAGTCTGATATTATTGACTGCGTTCAAACAAAATATGGCATTAGCTTTAATCACAGCCAACCGAATGTAACAGCTAAAATATTCGTTGGAGCAGCCGTAACACACATGCTTAATCCTGGTATTGCGACAACATTTTCCGGATGCTATGAACATGTTTTCAAACCATATTTCATTAATCAACTGAAAAACAGTTCAAGACTAGATATTGTATTCGACAGATACATTAGTAACAGTTTGAAGGCACATACCCGAGAAACAAGAGGAAGTCGCATAAGTATTAAAGTCTCAGACTCAACTGCAATTCCAAATAAATTTCACCAATTCCTATGTCTCAACGAAAACAAGACCCAATTGTTTCAGTTGCTAGCTAAGAAAATGGTGGGGGACGAGTATCCAGGAAAACATGTTTTCTGTACTTATAATGACCAAGTCCTCGCATCAACATATATGGATGTATCAAGCATTTCTCCCGTCACACACGAAGAAGCAGATGGCCGTCTACTTCTCCATGTTAAGCATGCAGTAGAAAGTGGACATATTCGCACCTTAATACGAACTGTGGACTCTGATGTAGTGGTTATTTCAATATCACTGTTCCCACAAACACAAGATATTGAGGAACTATGGATTGAGTACGGTTGTGAGAAATACAGGAAATTCATTCCAATTCATGAGATATATGCTAAACTTTCACCGGAAATTTGCAGAAATTTGTTGGCTTTTCATTCTGTAACTGGTTGCGACACAGTTTCCACATTTTGTGGCATTGGCAAGAAGACACCTTGGAAGGTCTGGATGTCATTTCATGAAACTGATTGTGTATGGTATCAGCTCTGTACAGGCACCTCTGATATTGACGATGAATGTCATGATCTGTTACAGCGATTTGTTGTACTACTTTATGATCAATCATCAGATCTTCATAGCATCAATGATTGCAGACGAGTGTTATTTACAAGAAAGAATCGAGCCATCGAAAACATACCGCCTACAGCAGATGTTTTGACACAACACATCAAACGAGCAACTCTCCATGCAAGAATTTGGAACAACAGCCTCATTGCACATTACACAATACCTTCACCAATTAAGTGGGAATGGATAATAAATTCAGGAGGATCATACCAACCTTTGTGGATAGCAATTCCAGAGATTTCAAAGCACTCTAAAGAACTTACCTCCTGTACTTGCCGCAAGCGATGCACATCTTGTAAATGTATTAAAATGGAAATAAAATGTATGAAACTTTGTGTATGTAGAGGGCAGTGTTTAGACAGTGATAAGTAAATATTGTATTGTACATTCTTTTGTTTCTCATTCTTGTACCTATAAATGTCTGAAATTTATCTTACAGTTATGCCTATTAAATGTACCTCATGTCATTGGTTTTAAAACGGAAATGAAAGTTTCATAGCCCTAAAAAACCCTAGAATATATTTACATATACATAAAAATTTACAATAATAACATTTTCTACTTAAACAGTTATAAAGCCACTGTATTAATTTTCGAATCCCATATAAATTAGGTAAAGTCGTGGAAAAAAAAAGTAAACACCCCTACTAACTCCTCAACAAATTATCGTAGAAGAGAGTTACTGGTACCGAACGATTGGAAATTAAGTCTACTTTTAAATAATGCATATAAAGTTTACTTAGGGGCCCATCTACATATTAAAACAAACCATAACTTTGTTTTTTTTTCAGTAGCAGTACACAATTCTGACAGCATAAATGAACTCTACACTTCAATCTACTTCAATCTACTCTCTACTTCAATTAGCCTAAAAGCAATTTTTTATGCAATTCGTACGATAAGTTTCCGAGAAATTAATTGTTTTAAAACGAGCGTATTTCTTAATAAATCTAAATCCATCAAAAAAATTGTAGGTTGCAATTCATAATTTTTTCGAATATTAATTTCATTATTCATAATTCATATCATAAATTTATAAAAATTGCAAATTCAACGCATTTATGATTGGGTATATTAGTATTATTGCTACACAAAAAATTAGCACATTAGGAGCATAATTTTAGGAGATACAAATAAAAATATGAAAATGTAATTTAACATTAGAAGCACTAAATTTTGAATGTCTATAATTCAAAAACTTATCATTCAAATGACTTGAAATTTCATTTCTAGGCATAGTTTGAAACGAAGATTTAAAATATCTCGTTAAATTTGGGTATTGCCATTGAATAAAAAATGAAGTTTGGATTCGTTTTAATATGTAGATGGCCCCCTAAGCAAATTTTATATACATCATTTAAAAGTAGACTTTATTTCCAATCGTCCGGTACCAGTAATTTTCGTCTACGATAATTTGTTGAGGAGTTAGTAGGGGGTGTTTACTTTTTTTCCCACGAATGTACATTGTTGCCATAATGACTCTCTGTGCAACGTTGCCATAATGACTCTCTGCTGTTTTGGCAAATTTTCAGAAAATATTTGTGATAAAATAGAAGTCATATATACCGTCCGAAAGGTAATCATCTAACGAACAAAAGATATGCGACACGTTTTCAGCTACATGCAACAAAATCCAAGTTATTTAGCAAAATGTTTTAATTTTTTTTAATTAATTTATAAATATTTGTGGTATTATGAACATAAACAATGATGTCAAATATACCGTTGGAAAGCGCGTTTTCTCTGGATTAATAATCACCAAAAATATAGGTTAATATCAAAATATTAACCCGAGTTCTATGGAGAAATGTAGAAGCACTTCTCAAAACTTTGACGGCCATATTGATTACGTCATCATCGCCGCTAGAGGGCCAGGAAAATTTGTGTCCCCGGCTTTTTGGACTAGTCTATCCATGTACTATTTGAGTCCAAAGTGGCGCATAGGTTGCCAGATGTGAAATATTTTGGTATAATTTTGAGCTAACTCACCCCACTAAGGGTAGATATATGTGTGTACAAAGAAAAGTTTGTCATTCTTTTACGTAAAAATATAAACAGGAAAAGAAAACAGAAAGAAAAAAAATAAAGTGTATAAAAAATTATTTTAATACACATGGTTTAATATTTAAATAATGTATGCAAATGTAATACAAAATTCCAGTAATTAAGAAAATATTTATTATTTTTTACGTTAGCTGCTAGCATCAAGTTTTAAGTTAAATGTTTTAGAATGAGACTGATAAAAATAAAGTTGATGAAAACTTTTAACAGCCATGTAGTTAAAAAAAGAATGAAAAAGTACTGAATATTGTTATTTTTTCAAAATATTGAGGCTGTAATCAATACAAATAAAGGTTCTACCTAATAGTTTTAGTTAAACTTCTGATAAAAGCAAACATAATTGGTTATAAATTACAAACTTAACATTATTTCACTTCATTGAGTAAGTAGGTTTAAAGAATCTACATCTTAGTAAGTAGCAGGTTCTCTGGTAGGTTAGACTGACAGCACCATCTATCGCCTTAAATCTATAGGAATCAGTTATATTTCTCATATATATATATCGAAAAGTGGGCTGGAGTGATAGATTTTTTTACCAATAGAATTGCAGGAAATTAGAGGGAACAGCCAATAGGCATATACCTAGAGAAAAAAAAACCGGTAATACGAAAAGATAGTAAATAAATGAAAAGATAGTAAATAAGCTAAGAAAAGGAAAATCTTATGTAAGACTTTCAATTCACTAACATTTGGGAACAAGGAAGTGACAATTAATATCACTGTTATAGTTTTAAGGATTATTAAATGCTTCAATAAAGTCACGTTCAAGTACTGAAGTGGGTTTACATATAATTTTAGACGAAGTGAAGTGGAAAGTGTGATTTTTGCCCCTGTAATATTTTATAATACTATGCAATACTTGTTAAATCTTTTGATATTCGAAACATTTCTTTTTTATCAATATAGCATTGCGTATATATTTATATAGTTATTTATATCGTATTGCGTATAGTGTAGTATAAAATCTTAGCTCATTACTCCATCTAATTATAATTTTCTTTGTTTGTAAAATATGCATTTCTGATTGTTTACCCGATAACGATCCTGGCAGGCTTAAATACAAATACTGTACTACAGTCATAAAATTTATAGGATATTTGCATTTTGAAATACAGGGTATCTACTAAGAGAAGATGTTTAAAAATTCTAATTTAAAAGATAAAAAGACTTATTTATGAACTACTCAAATGCGTGAAGAATATCAGCCGATAAATGTTTTTTTACAGGTTCGAGCAGTTAATGTTTGAAAAAATAATTTTTATAGATAGTGATCACTACCCCCTACATACTACATGCCTCTCGCATTTGACTCAAAAATGGAAGTCAGCAAGGTTGATAGATGGCGCTACTGTTTGGGGTATGTTATTGCTGTATTTACATGGATCGCCTCATAGACATGCCTTTGAAAGCTATTATTATTTTTATTTTTTGCAGTAATTTGTGATTTTTTTAAACAGAATGTTTACTTTTAATGAAATTAATATATTCTCTATAAATTGCCATATTGCTGTGTGCCTTACTGCTGTTCATCCAGCAGAATAAAGGAAAATATTTCGTTTCACCATTCCTGTAGAAGACAGTCAACGAGTCTTTTTAACTTTTTTTCATTGTATTTTTAAAAATACAAATAGATATTTTTACTACTATTATTTGCATGCTTCTAATAACATTCCGTTGAATAATAATAAATTAAATTAATGTACAGTTGCTATTAATAAGATGTATTTTTATTAATTTACAATGTCTTAAAAGGAAAAGAGTACCTTAATCTGAAAGAATCTGAAATAATATTGTTATTATTAATAATAAAAATGATAGATCAAAGTATTTCTTTTTATCAAATAATTATGCTAAGCCTTTTCTGTATGAAAATGAAAATACAATAACATTCAAAATTATTTAAATTTCTTCCAGCAAAATTATAATGATAATAATAATAAATGATACACGATGAAATCAAATACGAATTAGTTATGTGATCAAAATAAATATGTATTCATAGCATTGTGTTTTGAAGCAATATAAATATTATGTAATTGAAATATATCAATAATTTCATTCCCGAAAGTACTTGATTATTACTTGTAATAATTAATAATACAAATATAAAAGAAATGAAACTAAATTAAATGTTTAAAAAAAAAAAAAACTGCAGAATTGACGTTTTGAGGCCTTGAACGGAAGACTTGCTAGTTTTATTATCATAATAAATGTAATTAATGTGTATAGTATTATTATCACAATATCAATAAATTAATTATTTTATATAGAAAATATAAAATAGGGAATTAAAAAAAAATACTATTATCAATTTATTGAGGCAACGTGTGTGTGTATCGGGGGGGGGGGGGGGGGTTAGTAAAAAATATGAAAAAAGTGTCTTGGAACATCAGTGCACAGAATCGTATTTCCAACTTATTAAATTTCTTGAAAGTACTTGATCTATTATTGCTCGTAATAATTAATAATGCAAATATGAAAGAAATGAAACTGAGTTGACTGTTTTAAACACTGCAAGAAAAAAAGAGAGAGAGAGAGAGAGAGAGAGAGTTCCAATTTATTAAATTTCCTGAAAGTATTTGATATATTACTCGTAATAATTAATAATGCAAATATGAAAGAGATGAAACTGTGAGTTGACCGTTTTAAACGCTGCAAAAAAAGAGAGAGAGAGAGAGCAGAATTGATGTTTGAGGTCCTAGCCCGAAAAAAAGATGAAAAAAGTGTCTTGGAACATCAGTGCATAGAATCGTATTTCCAATTTATTAAATTTCCTGAAAGTACTTCTATATTACTCGTAATAATTAATAATGCAAATACGAAAGAAATGAAATTGAGTTGACTGTTTTAAACACTGCAAGAAAAAAAAGAGAGAGAGAGAGAGTTCCAATTTATTAAATTTCCTGAAAGTATTTGATATATTACTCGTAATAATTAATAATGCAAATATGAAAGAGATGAAACTGTGAGTTGACTGTTTTAAACGCTGCAAAAAAGAGAGAGAGAGAGAGAGAGCAGAATTGATGTTTAAGGTCATGACCCGAAAAAAAGATGAAAAAAGTGTCTTGGAACATCAGTGCATAGAATCGTATTTCCAATTTATTAAATTTCCTGAAAGTACTTCATATATTACTCGTAATAATTAATAATGCAAATAAAAATGAAACTGTGAGCTGACTGTTTTAAACACTGCAAAAAAAAAAAAAAAAAAAAAAAAAAAAAAAAAAAAGAGAGAGAGAGACAGGGAGAAAGAAAAAAAAAGCTGCAGAATTGACGTTTGAGGTCCTGACCCGAAGACTTGCTAATTTCATTATTACAATAAATGTCACTAATATTTATAATATTATTATCACAATATCAATAATTTAATTATTTTAGATAGAAAATATTAAATAGGGAATTTCAGAAAAACATTGTAATCAATTTATTCAGGCAACATGCGTGTGTATGTGTCTGTGTGGCAGGGCCGAAACTAAGGGGGGGGGGGCAGAGGGGGCATGTGCCCCGGACGCCAGAATGAAGGGGCGCCAAACGAAGGATTTTACCTTTAGAATGGATCATTTTATTCTGACGAACTGGTGGCTTCCATTATTATGGAACAGCGATTATAAATGAAGTGTTAGGTGAAGATGAAAGAGCAGTCGTAAAAAGTTAGAACTCTGATTTTCTGGTTAGAATGCGGGAAAAAAATGGCAAAAAAAAATTATGCCCATTTTTTTCCCATTCTGACCAGAAAATCAGAGTTCTCGAAAAAAAAAATGGCCATAATTTTTTTTTCAAAAAAAAAATTTGCCCATATTTTTCCCATTCTGACCAGAAAATCAGAGTTCTAACTTTTTACGACTGCTCTTTCATCTTCACCTAACACTTCATTTATAATGGCTGTTTTATAACAATGGAAGCCATCAGTCCATCAGAATAAAATAACTCTGTGAAAGCGGAAACTAGGTTAGGCAGGACTCGGTTAATCGGGACTCTAATGTATATTTCATTTTAAAAATGACCTTTAGAATATTTTTGCTGGTGTTCAGAGGGACCTCCCCTTGGATCCGCCACTGTAGATTACGTAGTTCAGTATTACATATTTTATGATTACATATTTTAAATTTTGAAATAAGTCGTCTATTATAATTAGTAAAATTCTCTTTGTAAATATACTTTGTGGAAGAGGGAGGGGGGGGGGGGGCGGTGCGCCAAAATCCATGTTTGCCCCGGGTGCAAAAAAGGCTAGTTTCGGCCCGTGCGTGTGTATGGGGGGGGGGTAGTCAAAAAGATGAAAAAAGTGTCTTGGAGCATCATTGAACAGAATCATATTTCCAACTATTTAAATTTCCTGAAAGTACTTGATGATTACTTATAATAATTAATAATTCAAATATAAAAGAAATGAAACTGTGAGTTAAATGTTTTTTAAACACTTAAAAAAAAGACTTGCTAGTTTCATTATTATGATAAAGGTAATTAATATTTATAGTATTATTATCACAATATCAATGATTTAATTATTTTAGACAGAAAATATTAAATAGGGAAGTTCAGAAAAATATTGCAATCTATTTATTGAGGCAACTGTATGGTACTAGTACTGGAGTGTCAAGTAATTATGTTATTAGAATTAAATTTTAATTCAAAATGGGAAGTACAACTATGAAGTTAGTTAAATATTGTTGATAGATTAATATAATGTCAAAAAAACAGGAATATAATAATTATAATTATTAATTAAAAATTATTTTTAAAGCAATTCCTTAAGATTGTCCTTCACTGACACATTCACCCCACATTAACTTTGTTTATTATTAATATTTTGCCTGAAAGAAATACATGTCTTACTATTTAGTAAAATTTAATTTAATCAAATACTTTTATGTTTTGCAATAACCTTTTTAAACTTGCTCATAGTTTTTGATCCATTGATTAAAATTCATGTACCATTTTATAGTGTTAATATTTTCACTTCATAAACCTTGTTTATTTTATTTTTGATGGAAATCTATTTACAAGTAAATGTAAGTGCTATTAATTTATATATTATAATTAATTTTAAAAAAGAACATATAATTTAAAATTCATATAATAAAATAAATTATGTGCGTTATTTTATCATTCATCATTTGAAATTGAAGAGAAATTATGAAATAATTTCTCTTTTCAAATATTTTATAGAAAAAAATATCCTTTAATACAACAATTAAAATAAATACGAAAAGAGGAAAAAAAAAAAGTGAAATTCTAGGAATAAATAACAAAATTTTTTTAACAAATTTTGCTTTTTAAGCTAATTTATTTTAAAATTTTCTATTTAAATATTCTCAAAACAATTTTTGTTTACGTTATTTATCTATAGGTTTTTAAAAATCATGTCAATTGTCACCGATAGATGGCAGAGCATTTTGGGGCTAAGCTGACTTCCAGTTCTTATATGGGGAAAACAGTGAATGCGAGAGGCATTTAGTATGTAGGGGGTAGTGTAGTGATAGGTATGAACGAATTAAATCAAAAGTAGGACTCGTGTCTACATTGATGGGGAATATTGATGCATGTTCTTTTATTAGTGGATGGCGACTTTAAGTTTGTTGCTTGAACAAACAAACATGCCGTTACCTGGACGAAAAAGTCTATAACCATTGTAGTTCGAAGCCTTCACTTGAGGACATTTCCTATAAAAAGAGGCAATAGCGCAACATGATCGATGCAAAATTTGGTCAGAAATACCAAGCGTTGATGTTGCATGCCATTTGAGAGATTTATTCAGATGTAGGCTTCAAAAATCAATAATTTATAGCTTCTCTCTTCTTCAATAACGAGAAAAATATGTCAAATATGAGGTACGTAATCTATATATAAGGCAATGTTAATGCATGCGCTTTTTTTAGTGAATTGAGAAGTTTAGTTTGTTGCTTCAGAAAAGTTACCATTAGTGGGAAGACAAAAGTCTACAACTACTGTCTTTTGAAGGCTCCACTTGAAGGAAGTTCCTTTATAGCAAGCCATAACATCACGTGGTCAATAAAAATTCGACCAAAAAAACACATGTGATGGCGTTTCATGCCATAAGAGAAAACTCAAATGTTGGCTTCAAAAAACAGTAATTTTAAGCCTATCTCTTCTCTAATAGCAAGCGAAATAAGTTAAACGTCATCCTGATGATCTACATGGAGGGCAATGTTGATGCATGTGTTTTGTTAGTGAATGGCAAATTTGAGTTTGTTTCTTGAACAAAGTTACAGTTAATGGGAAGAAAAAAATTTAAAACCACTGTAACTTGAAGACTACACTTGAGGAATGTTTCTACACAGCATGCAGTATCATCACATGATCGAAAAAAATTTAACCAAAGAGACCAGGCACTGCAGTACATTCCATGTGAGAGATTTCCTCGAATGAAGGCTTAAAAAAACAGTGATTTCGATCTGTTATCTGCTTCAATAGCGGTAACTTTGTTTCTTTAAGCTTAAAGTCTTTTCTTACTGTCAAAACGCACTCATTAACAATGGCACATTATGAAAATCACATGCGCTTCGCTCATGCCAAACACCATCGATAAACTTTTTTTTTTTAATTTACCCTCTGCGTTACCCTGCATAATATCAGAAATCCCCTCTTGTTTTAAAAACAAATCTGCCGGTTTTGAGATTTGTAAAGTGTGTTCTTACCATTTAGAGGTTTATAACGCCTGTCTTTACCTTTTTGAGCATTATAACGAGAGTTATAGCCTTTTTTTTCAAATATAAGGTAAATACTGTCTGTGATTCTGTTGAACGCAATATGGAAAAATAACGAACGAACATGACTTGTAATATATTTTCTATTAGGATGTTTTGGAAAAGATATATTCAAATTTTTAAAAATATTTATTACCATTTAGCAAATAATACGACATGGTACTTTTATAATACAACATTGATTATAAAAAAAAAAAAAAAATGAACTTAGCATAGAAAAGAAAATAAACTACAATATTAAACACTAATCTTTATTTTTGCATATAATTTACCAAAACACTACACTTGACACTAATTACTTGTTTTATGATAAAGTAAATTGATTTTTAATTGATGTGTAATACTTCATTTTTGTTTTACACCGTCATATATTCTTATCAATAGCTGTGCACTTAAATATTCATTAACTATTTTTAATTTAATACCTTCATCAATTGCTAATTTTGAGCCTCTTTGCTTCCTTTCTCCGAGATAATTATGGAATTTTTCGTTAAAAGAATTTTTGACAGAATTGAAAGAGAAACAATTGGAAAAATTTTACAATTTATTTCCTTTCATCAATTCATTCTATTAATTTCTATTAAATTTTATAACGTAAACAATGAAACGATTTTATAATAATATATTGATAAGCAAGATAACTACTGAATCCAGAAAAAAAAATTATACGTAAAATATTGTAATTAATATTTAATCATTCATATAATGCCACAGAAAGCTAAATTTAACATTAATTACCTTGTTTTAAGATAAAATTCATTAATGATTAATTAAATAGTAATACATAATTTTGTTGAACAACATCTTATATTTTATCAATATTTACTCAATTAAATATTAATTAACTAATTTTAATAATTAATATCATGAATTAGTAATTATGGTCTTTTTCTATCCTTTGAGATCATCCAACATCTTTTATATCAAAATAATTTTTGGCAGAATTAGGGACAGATGTATAGAATTAGTTATTTATCTAATATATAAAAAATAAAATTTTTCTGTCTGTCTGTCTGTTATGCTATACAAATCCACAGTTTGGAAGCCATAATTGTGAAATCTTATGTGCATGTGTATTAAAACACGGCCGAGGCAACTAAAGTAATCTGGAATCGGAATAACTTACAGTAAATTTTTACTTAATAAAAAACCACCAATTTAACGCAATCTCCAATCAAATTTAAACATTTTTCGTTATAGCTGTTGCCAACAATTAAAAATCCACAATAAAATTCTAACCACAACAATTACTTTTCTATTGCAAGATTTCCGCGTGAAAAAATGAAATAAATGGTTTGACGAATTTAAAAAAACGGGAGTATTACATCATAACTTTTCTACTGTAAGATTTCCATGTGAAAAGTGAAAATAAAATAAATAGTTTGACGAATTAAAAACAAAAGTGGATCTTACGTCGTAATTTTTCAGTTTTATGCTTTCCAAGTGAAAGATTATAATTATTTAATTAATTTGACGAATTAAAAAATGGAATATTACGCAATATTGGAAATATAAAGGACGTGGTGAATATATAACGTCATATTAAGTGTGAAAAAATGTATTGAAGCATGATAAAGACTCGATTATGGAAATATTGGCGTATTTTAACATTATTGCTCCGATGATGAATGGAAATAAGTTCATTTATAGCTGTATTATTTTGTGTTTGTTACATAAATTTATACCTTTTTATATTGGGTTTTCACTTGATTCATGTACACAACACTTCGACTGTTTTTTTTTATGAAACATTCTTAAAATTCCGGGCAACGCCGGGTTACTTTAGCTAGTCCAAGATAAAGTTAATTTATTGTTCCAGTTTTAGTAATTTTAATATATTTTTATTTATTTATATAGTATTTATGTATTTTTTTAATTTTTACAAAATACAAAAAGTCCGAGATATGTTGTGCCGGATTGCGCATTTGCTGTTACACCTGAAGTATTGAGAAACAAGAAAGAAAGATCATGAGTCCAGCAAAGATTATATACTTTCCTAACACTCAGATAGCAGTAACAAAACTTATCAGTTTATTAAAGCGAAATATAATGTCTAAATAAACAATTTGAAACACTCATAATGTATTTGAAAACTCAATATCTGCTATTACAATCAATAGTCGGAAAAATATCCCTCTTTTGTTTTTGTTTTGTGCAGCCCTGTGTATGATCTATGCATTTGTAAATATATGAGGGTCATTCAACTGAAACCCGGTCAGTGCATGTAACTTTGCATTAGACGAAAAGGGGCGCCATGTAACTGCGTCTATGGCGGCACCATCTATTGGTAGAAAGACTGACGCATGCGAAATATTTCACGTTGTATAGCGACAGTGTGGTTGCACACTGAAGAGAAGATAGTCACACAAGTTATCGTCCACTACTGAACTTACAGGTGAATAAGCAGGAACAACGAGGAGTGATTCGGTTTTTAGCGGCGGAGGGAGTTGAAGAACTATATCGACAGATGAAAGCTGTGTACGGTGAGTACAGTCTGAGTCGTTCAATTGTTGTGGAATGGCGCAAAAGATTCCTTGACGGGCGCGAGCTACTGGAAGACGATGCTCGTCCTGGACAGGCTCATCGTGTCGTCACACCGGAAATGATTGCGAAAGTGAATGATTTAGTCTTGGCCAATCGCAGAATAACTGTGGACGAGATCCATCGGTTACTGGGTCGGCACCACATTGCATCAGCACTTGAACTTTCGAAAAATTTGTGCTCAGTGGGTTCCCTACCAACTGACCGCCTAACAGCGCAATACTCGAATGGCGCTGTCTTTGAGTCATCTACAACGTTATCATGAGGAGGAATACGACTATTTTTGAGTTTGTGTACTGTGTATAACTACATTTGTGTGTGTTAATAAAATCGTTACGTAATACAATCGTGTGTGTTAATAAAACACAGTAGTGACCAGGTTTCATCTGTATGCCCCTTATACTACACAGTATAAAAAGTTGGTTCATTTAAAACGAATAGCACAGTTGGAATGTGCGATTCAGCAATTTCCTTGAATAAACAGAAATGCACTTGAGTGCTTTTGTGCAGCCCTGTATATGATCTATCTCTTTAAGACCTGACCTTGATAATTGTGTAGGTGATCCTAAGGAAAACAAAATACAATTTCCTTTTTTACTGCGATTGAAAGCGACCCTGCGTCACACAATTGCGTGGATCCTCCCTTGACTTAACATGACATCGGAAATTTATTTAACCCTTAAATGCCTGATTTTTCAAAAATCATTGTAATAATGTTTTTCGGCTTTCATTTTTTAAATAAATCATGGAAAAAATACTTTAAAAAATCATATTTTGTTTTAAGTATAGTTTACGGCTAAAAAACAGTTAGTTACTAGTCGGCAATACTGGTGTTTAATTGAAAAAATAATTTCCCTTGATAAAATTCTATAATATTAAACACACAATAATTTTAGGAACTATAATAAGAAATAAATTTTACTTGCTCACTGCAGGTCAAAATAGGGTATTTCGCAAGCTTCCAAACAAAACAAAAAGAACAAGTAGCAACAATTGAAAAAAATAAATCTATCTTTATTCTTAAACAGCACAAGTGTTGCCATCTGCATATTGAAAATCAATTTAATAAGATCTTCAGAATGTATTTTATTGGCAACATTAGGCATTATAGCTTCAATATTATTCTAATAGTATTTCAGAGCCTAAATTGGGTATGTTGGCGAAGAGCAACACCAGGCATTTAAGGGTTAAATATTTTTTTCAGTCAAATATTATCCTATTAATTACAGTTAAAAACTAAGATTTTTAATTTCTACCAAAACTTTTTAGGTCTTATAGGGTTAAGGAATATATACACGCAAAGTAGTATTTAAAAAAGTAGTTCGATTTAAAAACGCGTGCCGCAACTGAAAACGCACTTCCATCAATTATTGTTCATAGGCTTCAATAGATCAATTTCTTTTTTCGCTTTTTGGAAATTCTCGATATTACGGAAAGCATCTCCAGTTTCAGTATCTGTTTCGTCATCAATAATAGAGTAAGCTTTTGTCGAAAATTCTGAAGGAATATAATCGCTTACATCAACTGATTCTTCTTCAGTAGGCAACTCATCATCAATATTAATGAAATTTTCGGTTGTTTCTTCACTCGTGATACATTTTATTTATTCATTAATTCATCATTTATTTATTTAGCTTAAATTTTCCTTTGTATCGGAAATGTGTATTTCATTTTCTTTAACATAGAGTCTGCTTTTCTGAAACATTGTCGTACGCTTTCCGGTTTTACGTATTTTACAGCTGGGGAAATCTAAACTATAACCTCGAGAGCATTAACTAATTTTAAGCAGTTCTCAAGTATATTAATTAAATCTAACTTTTAAAGAATGTGGCGTGATAAAAGCTTTCTGTACCAGATTTTAAAATTATGTATTACGAATTGATAAAGTGGCTGGCATACTGAAGTTAAGTTTGGGTGAAAAACACAATTTTAACATTGTCTAATTTCAAATGTTTTGGATGAGAACTTGCATTGTCCAAAAACAAGAGAAATTTCTTTCTTGTATTTTCATAATGCTAACAAAGGAATTTAACCATTCGATCATTAAAGGGCTGGTCATCCACACCTTCTTATTCGCTCTCCACACAATACCAAATTTATTAAATTGAATGTTCTTTAAGAAACATCTGGGTTTCAGAGATTTTCTAATAATAAGAGGGATTTCAAATTCTCCTAATACCTTCCAACATAATAAAGTAATGAGTCATTCTTTTGACATTTTTCCGCCGATACTGTTATCTTTTTTAAAACACAAAGTCTTATTCGGATAAATTCTGAAAGAAGACTCCGGTTTCATGGGCATTAAAAATGTTTCTCCCTCATAACTTTTACAAAATGATTGCAGCGGTTCATGCCAATCCAACACTTCGTTACGATCTACAGATTTTGCTTCTCCACATATTGTTTTGAAAAAGATGTGTTCCGCATCTCATGTTGTTCCGAGATCGGTACTTTTTCAGCCACCCACTGGAAGCCTTGAAATCGTATAATCCGAGTTCTTTAGCGACTTCTAAAAAGCCTTTTCCTGAATCAAAGGCCCAATGATAGGAATGTTTTTGAACGAACTGAAGTAAACAAATTCAGAATTATAATCATTTTCAATGGAATGCTCAATTTCACATTTTCAGTGTTCTCGTTAGAGTTAGTAATCTACAAACTTCTTATTTCTTCTTTATTTCGTAAAATCTCTCCCACCTGTGTTTTGCCTATTTTAAAACGTTCAGCAAGTATCCGTGTTTTTCTTTGTTTCTTGACACTGTATAAGATTATCCGAAAAATTCTTTCAGCTTGGGTATAATGAAACAAAAATACTAGTCAACGTATTGTCTGTCTTGAAATTTCATGCCGATTGTAAACGAAGTTATCTAACGCGCATATAAAAGGAAAGAGAAAATTATGAATGTAGGAATTCTGCGGATGAAGAAATTTGCACTTCTGGACATTAATCCTAAATCCTAAATTTTTCAAGAAGGGACGTTTTCTTTCTCGGACGTGACGTGGGAGGAGGGATTTCTCCCAACCCACCCCTACATTTATCTGTGGTCACAAAATTTGTGACATTAATAAATTCATAAATTTAGAGGCTTTTTACTTTTTTCCCATTTTTTTCCTCTTTAAAAAATAATTTTTCATCCGTTATTGTCAAAATTATTGTCCACTATTCGGAATGTTCGTTGTTCAGAGGTTAAACATACAAAAATTTAGGTTTTGGGAGTAGGGATTGGAAAACTTTCCGCTTTTCGGGAGTGTCCGTTATGCAGGTTTTACTGTATTTCAAAGCTAGATGGAACTACCTGTCCACTAAATTTGTGACATAAATAAATTAATAAATTTAGAGGCTTTTTACTTTTTTCCCATTTTTTTTCTCTTTAAAAAATAATTTTTCATCCGTTATCGTCAAAATTATTGTCCGCTATTCGGGATGTCCGTTGTTCAGAGGTTAAACATACAAAAATTTAGGTTTTGGGAGTAGGGATTGGAAAACTTTCCGCTTTTCGGGAGTGTCCGTTATGCAGGTTTTACTGTATTTCAAAGCTGGATGGAACTACCTGTCCACTAAATTTGTGACATAAATAAATTCATAAATTTAGAGGCTTTTTACTTTTTTCCCATTTTTTTTCTCTTTAAAAAATAATTTTTCATCCGTTATCGTCAAAATTATTGTCCGCTATTCGGAATGTCCGTTTTTCAGAGGTTAAACATACAAAAATTTAGGTTTTGGGAGTAGGGATTGGAAAACTTTCCGCTTTTCGGGAGTGTCCGTTATGCAGGTTTTACTGTATTTCAAAGCTAGATGGAACTACCTGTCCACTAAAATGTCAAAATATAGAATGCACATATGTGATTATGAGGTTTTTATGTATCTGCAAGGCATTATTTATAGTTTAAAACATTTTAAAAGTAAGGAACACATCTGTGACCGCCAGGGCCGAAAAGGTTAAATAAAATTTATTATAATAACCTATGATACAAGCATGATTTTTTTTTTTTACCTATCTCTATCATATGCAGACGGTCATGAAAGATAAATCCATTTTTACTTAAGAGGCCACACTAGTCACGGCTTGAAGTTCGAACGCTAATGCTAAGTCTATGGGAGCAATGTTTTCAAATATCTTGCTTGATTTTTAATATTTTTAAATGATTGTTTTTGCACAGGATAGCTGAGGACTATCTGTTTACGGGCTATTTTCTACTTTTCCAATTTTTGTTGTAGTTTAATTCTCAGGATCCTGTCAATTTAGGATCCAGTGAAATTCGAGGTGTTGTGTCCTTTTTAGTCTTATAACATTCATATCAGCAAAATTCAGGAAAATTTTTTTAATAACAACGAAAATATAGAGTTTAAGCTTTCCAATAACATGCTTTCAATAGTTCTACTACAATTAGGCTGAGCAAAATTTGCAAAGATTTTGATGAATAATGTGTCAAAAACGGCCTCGTAATGTTATGCTCTCCGCCTCTACCAAGACGATGAAAACCACGCCTATTAAAAATATGATTGGCTAGTATCCAAACACTTTAGCAAATGGAAACGATTTAATTGTGATTGGATTATTGTATCGTGTTAAAATAGATCACTCCTATTTCAAACCTTGCATTTATTTTTTTCTACGATTATTGTTTAATTTCAACAAAATACTCTTGAAAGAATGAAATATTTCAAATTCTATATTTCTATGAATAACGAAGGAAAATATGCATTTCGTTTGTATATACACAATTCCTGAACGGTACAGTGAGAGGTACAACTTTTACCAAGTTACCAGGGGATACAGATAGTTTATTAAGTAAAACGGTAAAAAAAATAGACGCGTTCTTTTTAAAGTATTTTTTAAGTTAAAATAGTTAACAAATAATAAAATTACGAAGTCATAATTTGCTAGAACATGTTTGTGGCCTGGCCAGGAGACACGGTTTCAAGTCTCCCATTCTTGTATATGTATAAAATATTCGTCAATTTAACATTTTAAGTTCGAAAAAGTTTTTTTTTATTAAAAATCAGTAGGATTTAAAGTTAGAAAGTTTTAAAGATTGTTAACTTTAAAATTATAGATCAACTTGTTCAAAACTTTGAAGAAATATTTTTAATATTCATTACTTTAATATTTATTATTTTTAAGGGAACAGTACACCTTTAACAATCGCAGAACGAAATTTGTACTGTGTAACACATCTTTTTTTAAGAGCCCACTTCAGAAACGGGAAGAAAGTAAAACGTTAATGTTAAGTCTATGGGGGCGTTATTTTAAAATTTCTCGCTTTGATTTTAAAATTATTGAATGAAGTTTTTTGCATAGGATAGCTGATGACGCTCTACAACCAGGCAAGCTTTTACAGGGTTCGTACACATTTCTTTAAATAAAAATCAAGTATTTTTAAGGACTTTCAAGGACCAAAACCAAAAAAAATTAAGGACCTTCAAATTAAATAAACTAATAAATTATAACATGCATTTTTTAATAAAGGGTTTCTTTCATTTTTGTAAAAGTTTTAAATATTCAAATGGATGGGAAGGGGGGGGGGGGAATTTCACCATGTGGCAGTAGAAATTTGGAAAATTTTAAAATAACATACAGCAGAAGAAAAAACTAGTCAGATGTGCCAATCCCAAAACTTTCTTCTATCTAATACATGTTAATACTACAAATTCATTATCAGAGTGCCAAAATTAAATGGTCTATGCCCCTCATAAGCATTCTAAAGATATGAAATTACGTGCATTAGTTCTTGCGATACAACTATTGTTAAAACCGTGCAAATCCTGCAAAATATAGCATAGCAGCGACACCTGTAGGGTGATTTACACCAAAACCTAATCAGCATCAACTTATGTAAACATCTAACTGAATCTGAAGTTTGATGAAAATCCGTGCATTATTTCTTGCGATATAGGTATTACAGAAATCGTGAAAAATGCAGCATAGCAGCGCCATCTGTTAGGGGATTAACACCAAACCATAATCAGCACCTATAATTAGCAAGGTATACCTGAATCTGAAGTTTGATGAAAATTCGTGCTTTAGTTCTTGAGATATAGCTATGGCGTAAATCATGAAAAATGCAGCATAGCAGCACCACCTGTTGGGCGATTTACATCAAAAACTAATCAACACTAATTGATATCGAGGGTTAACTGAATATAAATTTTTATTAAGTTTTGTGCATTAGTTCTTGAGATACACCACCCACAAAATTTGTGTCACATACAGACAAACAGGGTCACAGACTCATTTTGTAAAAACATGTTTTTCAGGATATCTAACCCCTAAAACGTGTAAATCGGTCGAAAATTTTCCCGAATCAAATACTTTCTTATTGTAAAGATAAACAAAGAGGAGAAACATAATTTTCTTTAATTATTGGGGGGGGGGGTTGTTTAACAGACTTATAATTAACTTAAAGACTTGGAGGGGGGGGGGGGGGAATAAAACTGTATGATCGATTATTTATTGTTACAATAAATTAACTAATGGAGCAGAAAAAGTTTTAAAAAAAGCAATGATTTTTAAGATTTTAAACTTTATAAGTTGAGGGGGGAAAGTAACAAGCACATTTTTTTTTTAATTTTTTAGGGAGGGAGTTTATTAGATGACTTATTTATTTACCTTACGAAAAATTTACAAGAAAAGTTTTTTTTTTCGCTATGACAAAATTCGCGTGTTTCTCGCGATCTTTTGACGAAATTTGCGTATTTTTGGAGATCTTTTGACGAAACTTGCGTATTTCTGGCAATCTTTTCACGAAATATGCGTATTTTTCGCGATCTTTTGACAAAATTCGCGTATTTTTCGCGATCTTTTAACGAAATTCGCGTTTTTTCACAATCTTTTGACCCCGTTTTGTTCGTTTATTGACGAAGTCAGCTATCCTTT
Source organism: Maratus speciosus (assembly GCA_963932465.1). Taxonomy (NCBI): domain Eukaryota; kingdom Metazoa; phylum Arthropoda; class Arachnida; order Araneae; family Salticidae; genus Maratus; species Maratus speciosus. The sequence continues at coordinate 363,539,517 of OZ010798.1, forward strand.
GACAAAATGCACATTTTTTTCGCGATCCTTTGACGAAATTGACGTGTTATTCGCGCTATTTTGACGAAATTCTTGTGTTTTTCGCGATATTTTAACGAAATTCGTGTGTTTTTTGCGACCTTTTGATGAAATTTACGGGGTTTTTTCGCCATTTTTTAACAAAATTATCGTTTTTACGATCTTTTGACCGAGTTTTGTTCGTTTTTGACGAAATTAGCGATCCTTTGACAAAATTCACGTTTTTCCGTGATCATTTGACAAACACAGGGATGAAAGTACACTAAAGCCGTTTTGTAGCAGCAAAAATCGAATTTTGGAGCAGTAAAATCTATTTTTTTAGCAGCAAAAATCTGATTTTGTAGCAGTAAAATCCTTTTTTTGTAGCAGCAAAAATTAATTTTGTAGCAATAAAAACTGTTTTTGGCGCAAATTGAAATTCTAATGCTAATAAAAAGAAAATTGCGTATTTTCGCGATCTTTTGGCGAAATTAGCGTATTTTTCGCGATCGTTTGACAAAATTCGCGTATATTTCGCGATGTTTTGACAAAATTCGCGTATTTTTTGCGATCCTTTGTTGAAATCAGCGTGCTGTTCGCTATTTTTTGACGAAATTAGCGTGGTTGTTTTTAATCTTTTGATAAAATTTACGATTTTATGTGACCTTTTGATGAAATTTGTGAAGTTTTTCGAATTTTTTAACGAAATTTGCGTTTTTTCACAATCTTTTGACCCCGTTTAATTCGTTTTTAGAAGTAATTGGTAATCCTTTGACAAAATTAACGGGGTTTTTTTCGCTATAACAAAATTCGCATGTTTTTCGCGATCGTTTGACGAAATTCGCGTGTTTCTCGCGATCTTTTGACGAATTTGCGTATTTTTCGCGATCTTTTGGCGAAATTCGCGTATTTTTCGCGATCTTATAGCGAAATTCGTGTATTTTTCGCGATCTTTTGACGAAATTAGCGTGGTTTTTTTTTAATCTTTTGACAAAATTTGCGGTTTTTTGTGACCTTTTAATGAAATTTGTGGGTTTTTTCAAGATCTTTTAACGAAATTTGCTTTTTTTCACAATCTTTTGACCCCGTTTTGTTCATTTTTAGAAGTAATTGGTAATCCTTTGACAAAATTAACGTATTTTTTTTTTTTTTTGCTATGACAAAATTCGCATGGTTTTCGCGATCGTTTGACAAAATTCACGTGTTTCTCGCGATCTTTTGACGAAATTTGCGTATTTTGGCAATTTTTTGACGAAATTTGCGTATTTTTGGCAATCTTTTGACGAAATTTGCGTATTTTTCGCGATCTTTTGACAAAATTCACGTATTTTTCGCGATCTTTTAACGAAATTCGCGTTTTTTCACAATCTTTTGACCCCGGTTTGTTCGTTTTTTTACGAAGTCAGCTATCCTTTGACAAAATGCACGTTTTTTTCGCGATCATTTGACGAAATTCGCATGTTATTCGTGATATTTTGACGAAATTCTTGTGTTTTTCGCGATTTTTTGACGAAATTTGCGTGTTTTTCGCAATCATTTGACGAAATTTATGGGTTTTTGCGACCTTTTGATGAAATTTGCGCGTTTTTTTCGCCATCTTTTAACAAAATTATCGTTTTTACGATCTTTTGACCGCGTTTTGTTCGTTTTTGACGAAATTAGCGATCCTTTGACAAAATTCACGTTTTTTTTGTGATCATTTGACAAACATCGCGTGTTTTTCGAGATCTTTTGACCGCGGTTTTTTGCTTTTTTTTGACGCAATTGGCGGCATAGAAAAAATTGATTTTTTTTTTGTTTTGTTTCTCGGATCGACGAAATCCTGCTAAATTTCATCTTGGCACTAAGTACGTTTTGGTGTAGGTTTGGCGCAAAATGGAAAAAAAAAATAGCTCTTTTGTAGCAGCTTTGGGCAAATTTTGGCTTCGTCTGGCGCAGGTCTTACATCCCTGAGAGTAGAAAAAGGTTAAAAAATGAAGTTTTTAAATTTGATATTACAAAGGGGAAAGTAAAATTTCAGAAGGGGAGGCAAGGCGGGATTAAGATTTTTTTTTTTAAATCAGAAATTAAAAGAAATGCAGAAGAGTTTCACCTTTGATTAAGAATTAATATGAGAGTAAAATTAAGCACTTTTAAGGACTTTTTCCCGATTTTGCATGAAAATAAGTACTTTTAAGCGCCAAAAATTTCCTTTGAAAATGTAAGCACTTTTAAGGGCTTTCAAGGACCGTACGAACCCTGTTTTACTTTTTAGATTTTGGTTATAGTATTTTTAATATATATATATTAGGTTAGTTTCAATTTCAGAACAGATTCACCTCGGTTCCGAAAGTAAAGGTAATTTTTTTTTAATATCTGAAATTAAAATCGAAAGGGTAAAAACTAGCCCGGTTGTAGATCATCCTCAGCCATCCTATGCAAAAAAAATCATTTAAAAATATTAAAAAGGAAGTTAAATATTTGAAAATAACTCTCCCATATACTTAACGTTAGAGCTTACATTTTGTTCTCGTAACAAGTGCGAATTCTCAAAGGTAACATAAAGATATTCTTTGTAACTTCAAGGAAACGCTAAAATTTATCATTAACTTTAATAATGTAAAACTAAAAATAATGAGATGTAAGGTCAAATATAGCATTTTATAAAAGTCTGCTAGCTAGAAAATTTATTTTGTAATACGTATTATTTTATAATAATTTATACTTCACTTATATGGACATTCAAAAGTTTTCTTTTATATTATGGCCTATGTGGGAAAAATCATTTGCGACGTATTTTAATGATGTAAAACAATTTTAAACATAAAATTTATGCACCTTATCGAAGTGCACAGGTACGTGTACAGGGGAATTCAAAAGTGGATTTCGTTATATTATGGACTATGAAGAAAAAAACGTTTGCGGCGTATTTTAATAACGTTTCTCTGTTGCAACATAATGAAATTGATATGAATTTATAAGGTGAAAAAAATGCTTTCTGAAGGGGTTGCAAAGCATCTATCACTCATTTACAGGGTCACAGAAAAGAGTTCATCTTTATTACAGAAAAAAGTGCTTGCAGCATGTGTTGTAGCTATGTTTCACGATTTTAAACAAGATGGAACTAATATACCTTACTGAGGTTTACTACAAGATGCTTACATTAAAATATGATGTGCATCACATTTTATTTCATTTACAGGGGCACATAAAAGATATTGGATACAATGATGTATATGAGTATTGTCTATTAGTGATGATTGCTGAAAGTGAGTTTTCAGCTATGATATACATTTTTAACTAAATTTCTGCATACTTGATTAATCTATAGACTATATATAGGGCTACACAAAAGAACTAGGAAGAATTGTTGCGAATGAGAGTGAATTGATTAATTTTATTTTCAAGTTCAACTATATTTAGAAAGATATGTTTGGAAAATTCAAATATAATAATATACAAGTCTGTTCAAAGAATTCGATGCATGCACGCCTATTTCAGACACGGGAAGAAATGAAAACGCTAATTTTAAGCCCTTGGGGGCGTCATTTTCAAATTTCTCGCTTTGATTTTAATATATTTGAATGATTTTTTTTGCATAGGATTGCTGAGGATGATCGACAACCAGACTAGTTTTTACTTTTTCGATTTTGGTTATAGTTTTTTTTATGTTAGGATAGTTTAAATTTCAGAACGGATTCCAACCGGTTATGAAAGTAAAAGTAATTAAAAAAAATATATCTGAAACCAAAATTGAAAAAATAAAAACTAGCCCGGTTATCGAGCGTTCTCACCTATCTTATGCAAAAAATTCATTTTAAAATATTAAAAAGGAAGCGAGATATTTGAAAGTAACTCTCCCATAGACTCAACATTAGCGCTTTCATTTTTTCCTAGTTACTAGTGTGGGTTCTCAAATGTAACGTAAAGGAACTGTTTGTAACGTTTAGGAAACGCGAAAATTTATCATTAACTATAAGAATGTAAATCTAAAAATAATGAGACTGTAAGGTAAAATATCGCAATTTATAAAAGTCTGTCAGCTGGCAAATTTATTTTGCAATGCGTAACTGTAACAGAATCCTGGTTTAAACGGAATAGCTTCATGATTCCCCTAAAAATATCTTACAATTGTATCTGTAAAGACGGAAACAACCCACCTAAAACGGTATTTCGTACACATTGTTTATGTTTCCGTCTTAGCAGGTTTTATAGTGTCATGTTTTTAGTTGAGGGGGTGGAATTTTAATTATTACCAGGCCCCGCGTTTTTCTCTAAGCCCTCTATATTTTCTATTTATATATCCAACACAAAACGTTTGGACGGGTACTCAGATGTTTAGCACTCTCCAACATAGTTGAAAAATGTTTATGAGTGGGGCTTGACTGCTCGTCTGTCAGTACTCTAACTAGCGTACATATACTCGGATTGTGATGTAATAGAAATACGTTGTTGATGTTTATCATGTCATAAATGACATTGATAATGAAGCGTGTAATAATTTATACTTCACTTACATAGACATTGAAAAGCATTCTTTTATATTATGGCCTATGTGGGAAAAATCATTTGCGGTGTATTTTAATGATGTAAAACAATTTAAACATAAAATTTATGCACCTTATTGAAGTGCACAGATACGTGTACAGGGGAATTCAAAAGTACATTTCATTATATTATGGACTATGAAGAAAAAACGTTTGCGGCGTATTTTAATAATGTTTCTCTGTTGCAATCATAACGAAATGGATGTGAATTTATTAGGTGCACTGAAACATGCTTTTTAAGGGGGTTACAAAGCATTTATCATTCATTTACAGGATCACAGAAAAGAATTCAGTTTTATTACAGAAAAAACTGCTCGCAACGTGTTTTAATTGTGTTTCAATATTTTAAACAAGATGAAATTCGTATACGTTACTGAGGTTTACTACAAGATGCTTACATTAGAATATGATGTGAATCACATTTTATTTCATTTACAGGGGCACATAAAAGTTGCTAGATACAATACTGTATATGAAGTATTGTCTATTAGGGACGATTGCTAAAAGTGAGTTTTCAGCTATGATATCCTTTTTTAACTAAATTTCTGCATCCTAGATTATATATATGATTTCTATAGAGCATGTATAGGGCTACGCAAAAGAACTAGGAAGAATTGCTGATAATGAGAGTGAATTGCTTTTTTTTTAATTAAATTCTACATTTTCACGTTCAACTATATTTAGAAAGATGTGTTTGTAAAATATAAATATAATAATATACAAGGCTATTCAAAGAACTGGATGCATGCGCACGCGTATGAATAATAATTTCTGGAAGTACGATTTCAGTTGTTTACAGCATGTTTATACTGCAATAATTTTGATCTTACCATTACCATGTGCCGTGTATATAAACTTGTTCGGATGCAAGGGCTGTACAAAATAATGCAAATATACTGCAGTTAATTGGTAGGAATTGCTGAAAGTTTACTTTCATCTGCATTATTCGTTTTCTTATTATATTAAATTTTATCATATTTTTCATGCCGTTAAAACAAGCCTAAGAACATCCATTGATGACTTTATCATTTTCATTTTTCAGTAATTTGAACAATTTAAATTTACTAAGATTTAACAAAAACTTAGTTAATATAACAAACAAAAACACAACAACATACATACAAACAAATATAACACATAAAGTAACAAACAACAACAACAAACATAAACAAACTAACATAAACAGAGGATAAACAAAAAGTTAGTAAGTATTAAAGAATGTTTACTTTGAAAGTTTTGATCAATTTGTTTGAAAATTTAAAGGAATATTGTTAATATTTATTACTTTTAATATTTATTATTTTTAAGAAAAAAGTACACCTTTAACAGCCGCAGAAAATGCGAAATTTGTCCTGTATTACACATCTTTCTTTAAGAGCCCACTTCAGACACGGGAATAAATAAAAACGCTAATTTTAAGTCTATGGGGGCGTTAATTTCAAATTTCTCGCTTTATTTTAATAGATTTTTTTTGTTTTGTTTTTTCTGCATTGGATAGCTGAGGACGATCGAAAACCAGAATAGTTTTTACTTTTTCGATTTTGTTTTTAATTTTTTTTTAATATTAGGATAGTATCAATTTCAGAACGGATTCCAACCGGTTCCGAAAGAAAAAGTAATTTTTTTTAAATATCTGAAACCAAAATCGAAAAAGTATATGTTAGCCCGGTTATAGATCCTCCTCAACTATCCTATGAAAAAAAATTTCATTTTAAAATATTAAAGAGTAAGCGAGATATTTGAAAATAACGCTCCCGTAGACTTAACATTAGTGCTTACATTTTTTTACCGTTTCTAATGTGGGTTCTCAAATGTAACGTAAAGGTAGTTTTTGTAACGGTAAGAAAACGCGAAAATTTATCATTAACTATAATAATGTAAAACTAAAAAAAGACTGTAAGGTAAAATATAATCTTTTATAAAATCTGCTAGCTAGCAAATTTATTTTCTAATACGCAGCTGTAACGGAATCCTGGTATAAACGGAATATTTCCCTGATTCCCCTTAATATATCTTATACAGTAGAGCGCCGATTATCCTAACAAGTCGGGACCGAACCTAGTTCGAATAAGCGAAAGTTCGGATAAATGGACAGACAATTTAAGGGGTGTATCTCACTATACTAATACCTTCACACTTTATCCAGGCTTAGGACTCGTAGCGCCAGTTAGTGCTAGCGTGTTTAAAAACTGTCTTTTTGTTTACTTTTTTATCATTTAAAATTTTCTTTTTCTCTTTTTATCATTTTCTGAACTCCAGAGATTATAATTTAAACAAAATAGCTTTCAATTGTTGCTTGCTTCAAATAAGACGTTCTTTCCAATGTTGCCATATCTCGAATTCTTCTTAAATACGTTATTTGAATAGGATCAGAGTTCTTCTGCCATTCAAGCCATTTCATAGCTGTTTCCAAACACTCAAAGGCTTCGTTATGCGATGGATTTGGGTCATTTTCAGGACATTCGTTTTCATTTCTTCAATTTATTTTACATCTTAAATCTCATCCACAATCTCATCATCATTAAAAAAAATTTTTTTGAGAGAAATAGGTTGTTCGGATAAAATTTTTTTGAGAGAAATAGGTTGTTCGTATAATTGGAAGTTCGGTTAACTGGAGTTCGGATAATCGGCGCTCTACTGTAATTGTATCTGCAAAGACGGAAACTGCCCATCTGAAACGGTAATTCGCACCTATTGCTTGTGTTTCCGTCTTACCAGGTTATATAGTGTCAATTAATACCAGGTCCCGCTTTTTTCTCTACAACCTCTATATTTTCTATATGTATATCCAACACAAAACGTTTGGACGGGTACTCATATTTTTAACACATTACAACATAGTTGGAAAATGTTTATGAATTGGTTTCACTGCCCGTCTGTCCGTGGTCTAACTAGCGTACATATACTTGAATTGTGATGTAATTGAAATACGTTGTTGAAGTTTATCATGGGATACATGGCACTGATAATAAAGCGCGTAATCATTTATATACTTCACTTACATGGACTTTCAAAAGTATTCTTTTATATTATGACCTATGTGGGAAAAATCATTTGCGGTGTATTTTAATGATGTAAAACAGTTTAAACATAAAATTTATGCACCTTATTGAAGTGCACAGGTTCGTGTACAGGGGAATTCAAAAGTACATTTCGCTATATTATGAACTATGAAGAAAAAACCTTTGCGGCGTATTTTAATGTTTCTCTGTTACGAACATAATGCAATTGATATGAATTTATGAGGTGCAATAAAACATACTTCCTGAAGGGGTTGCAAAGCATTTTTCATTCATTTACAGGGTCACAGAAAAGAGTTCAGTTTCATTACAGAAAAAACTGCTTGTAGCGTGTTTTAGTTATGTTTTACTACTTTAAACAAGATGGAATTCATATATATTACTGAGGTTTATTGCAAGATGCTTACATTAGAAGATGATTTTGATCACATTTTATTTCATTTACAGGGGCACATAAAAGATGTTGGATAAAATACTGTACATGAATTATTGTCTATTATGGACGACTGTTGAAATTGAGTTTTCAGCTATGATTTACGTTTTCAACTAAATTTCTGCATACAAGGTTATATATTTAAATTATATACATCATGTATAGTAGGGTGGGTCGAAAAAAACGAAATTTTTATAATCGAAGTGTAATAGCGCGGAAAAGTTGCCTTTTGTAATACAGAATAAATTTCTAAAATATTACATCGATCGGTTAATATCTTTTACCGCCGCAAGGGGGCCAAAATTTCAAAAAATCACAAAAAACATGTTTTTTTTTTATCATTTTTTTTTAAATTATCCAAACATACCAATACAATTTTTAATAGAACGCAATAACTACATGAAGATATGAGAAATGTCCCGGTAAATATTCATTATGATGAAATCAGATCTTTATTTGCCGCAAAAGACCATATTTTTTGTAAAAATTTCAAAAATTTCACTTTTTCATTTTTTTTTAATTTTTTATAATTTCTATAATATGTCTAGAAATAAATAATTTTACTTTATATCTATTAATAAATCATAATTTTTTATAACTATTTGTAATAGACTTGAAAATAAAGTTAATCATTCATTTTTCTTGACGATCGGTTCATCTACTGATGTTTTACTTCATAACAGCCAATTCATGCCACAAAAATTATATAAAATGAGCAAAATGTTTTAGTATTTTATGAATTAATATATAGAGACGTTTAACCGAAACGGGCTAAATAAATTTAAAATGAAGAAGAATTTAATGTAAATGAATTTTATAATATAACTTGCTTTCAGATGAAGCCATTATTTCTCGAGAGGACAAAACTGATCAGATGTGATCCTCCCTCTGTTCTAGTAAACAAACTTTATCAGTGCTTCATTGAATAATTTCACGCATCTTTCTAGTGATTGAGTGGGACAAGGAAAGTTATAATATCTGGTATCTTTAATCGAAAATTTTTAACTCACCAGCGTTTTTAGTCGATAAAGAAACCATAACAGGTGGTTCCGTTAGTTTCCAGTTTTGTCAGTAGACTAAAGCCATACAATTTTAAGCTTCAGTGTTGAAGTCTGCTATGATAAAGTGACGGATGGCACTATTCTAGTCCACAAAACTTCGTGCTTTTGCAATTTTCTTCATGGCTGGGGCCCTGATGTTCTCCTCTTCATATGCTATCATTCCAAAGAGGCTATTTGTATGATTTGCGAAATAGTCATCTCGTGAAAATACAGGAACTATAATCTTTCGTAGATTATCTGTCAAGTAACGTAAGTTACTAACTATAGTGCACAGATCTGGAAAACATGAGTGATTCATTTTAATTCTGAACCAACTGATGCAGTACATTTTCAGGATGTACTCAAAGAGTATGACAAGTTAAAAAGAGGGTTTCTTTGTTCCAACGTAGAGTCTCAAAATTCGAATAGCAGTAATGATCCACCTTGCGTGAAATATTTGTCCAGGGACTCAGCAAAAAAGGTCAATTGTATACACGCGTGTTGAAAGTGCTTGCAATATTTCAGACATATACTTCTGGTCAGTTGACAAATCATCTTTATCAACAGCTAGGTGATCAGATTAAATTGGCTTAAATTTTGCAATTGGTAATAATTCGCAAATCGCAAGAGATCAACCAATTGGGGCACAATATGATAGATAACCTGTTTTTTTGTCATCAAGATGTTTGAAAAGATGTCACAGTGGAAGCTCATTGAAGTGAGTTCAAGGAAGCCAATAAAGTGGTTTTTTAAAAGTTGTTCTCAACTAATCCTACTATAACACCACCTTTGCATCCTGTTTTGAAGACAATTCCGCGAAATTCAACTGCAATTATTATTCCAGTCGGGATTTCATTTTTCTTCAAAAAATCTATAATGTCATTGCATATAGAAGTCGCCTTGCCAGACGATGGGGTCAAATGACGAAAATAATTCAGACCTGTTTCTAGTACAAAGAGATATGTTCCTCCTTCACTTCGAAAAGATGAAACTTTGCCACCTCTTTAACCTGGCAGATATTTCTATCTTTAGGGCCCTCAAAGTATAGAGTAAAAGGAGTACATTACAAAAAAAAAAACAAAAAAAAAAAACGAACAAAGTAAAACGTGGCCCTCTAGCAGCGAGAAATTAATTTTACGTGCAGACAGCTGCAGGTGTTTCTATCATTGAGCAATTTTTTTTTTATAGAATTACAGTGATCATGGTTAACAATGTGCATGAAATTAATAACATAAAATGCCTTTCCCAGCCTATTAGAAATGTAAAAAATCTGAAAACATTACAAAAGTTATGAAAATTGAAAAAATGGAAAACTTTAATTTTTAACATTTTTTAGAAATTTTGGCCCTGTTGTGGCGGTAAAAGCAACGATGTCACAAAAATGAAATGTTAATGTTACATTACTAATATCTTGGCGTGGCTATTGCGTTCTATTAGAAATTGAATAAGTATGTTTGGATAATTTAAAAAAAATTGCTAAAAGTATGTTTTTTATGATTTTTTCGAAATTTGGACACCTTGCGGCAGTAAAAGATATTAACCAATCGGTGTAATATTTTACGTATTTTATCTTTTTTACAAAAGGCAACTTTTCAGCGCTATTACATTTCGATTATAAATATTTCGGTTTTTTCGACCCACCCTAATGTATAGGGCTACGGAAAAGAACTAGGAAGAATTGCTGAGAATGAGAGTGAATTGCTTATTTTTTTTTAAAATTAGATCCTACATTTTCAAGTTCAACTATATTTAGAACGATATGTTTGGAAAATATAAATATAATAATATACAAGGCTATCCAGAGAATTGAATGCATGCACGCCATGGATGATAATTTCTGGAAGTGCGATTTAAGTAGTTTTAAGCATGTTTATATTGGATTAAATTTTATCTTAACATGTGGCGTGTATAAAAACTTGTTGCTAATGTAAGGGCTGTACAAAAAAATGCAAATATATTTCCGTTAATTGGTAGAAATTCCTGAAAGTTGATTTTCATCTGCATTATTTGTTTTCTTATTATATTAATTTTTAGCATATTTTTCATGCCGTTAAAACATGCCTAAGAACTTTCATTGATGACTTTATCATTTTAATTTTTCATAATTTGAACAATTTAAATTTACTAAGATTTAACAAGAACTTAAAATTCGTAAGTTTTAAAGATTGTTAACTTTAAAAGGGTTGATGAATTTGTACGAAACTTTAAAAAAATAATTTAATATTTATTATTTTTAATATTTGTAATTTTTAAGGGGACAGTACACCTTTAAAAGTCGCAGAAAATGCGAAATTTGTCCTGTATAACACATCTTAATTTAAGAGCACACTTCAGACACGGGAAGAAATGGAAATGCTAATTTTAGTCTATGGGGGCGTTATTTCCAAACCGCTTTGATTTTAATATTTTTGAATGATTTATTTTTGCATAGGATAGCTGAGGACGATCGACAACCAGGCTAGGTTTTACTTTTTCGATTTTAGTTATAGTTTTTTTTTATTGCTTCAATTTCAGAAACGATTCCACCGGCTCCGAAAGTAAAAGTAATTTTTTTTTTAAATATCTGAAACCAAAAATCGAAAAAGTAAAAAACAGCCCGGTTGTAGATCGTCCTCAGCAATCCTATGCAAAAAAATTCATTTTAAAATATTATAAAGAAAGCGAGATATTTGAAAATAAAGCTCCCACATACTAAACATTAGCGCTTACATTTTTTCCCCGTTACTAGTGTATATTCTCAAAGGTAACGGAAAGACATTTTTTGTAACGGTAAGGAAACGCGGAAATTTATCATTAACTATAATAATGTAAATCTGAAAATAATGAGACTGTAAGGTTAAATATTACATTTTATAAATGTCTGAACAGTGAACAGCAGCGCAGTTCCAGGGGCTACCTATTTGAAGATCAAATCCACGCCCTGTCGATGAGTTGGTATATAGCACATCATAGCAAAAACAGGAAATGTTAGTCTAAGTGTAGTGAAACACTACTGTGATAGAGAGTGTCGATAACTCCTAGCAATACTGCCGAGAATCAAGGACAGAATGAGAGAAAAAGAGAGAGGAAAGTCTACTAGCTAACAAATTTATTTTCTGATATGCAGCTGTAACGGAATCCTGGTTTAAACGGAATTTGTTCATTATTTCCCTAAAAATACATGGCAAGTGTATCTGCAAAGACGCAAATAACCCATCTAAAATGGTATTTCGTATCTATTGTTTATGTTTCCGTCTTACCAGGTTTTATAGTGTCATGTTTTTAGCATGAGGGGGTCGAATTTTAATTACAACTAGGACCATTTTTCATGAACTCCGCCTTTTTTTTTGGAGGGAAAATAAAATTTGATGTCGATACGAGTGTGTTTTGAAAGGTTATCAGCCCGACAAAGAAAATAGTAATATTTTGACAATATTTCATTTTTTTAACGTAGTTCCTTACAACTTATAAAATTTAAACCAACGAGTTTCCGACTTTTTATTATCTTTAGTATAATAAGCCTTATCTATCTTTGGAAATGAAGTGGTGGTGTCTGCTTTAACCCCATATTTTGAAGTGAATTTCCGACTACCGAGCCATTTCTCCAGGCTTGGGAAGAGGAAATAATCGCTGGGAGCAAAATCCGGTGCATGTGGAAGTACTACAGAGCGTAGGTGATTGACTTTAGTAGCGAAAACTACAGGCATGTGTGCAAGAACAATGCTGTGGTGAACGAACACCTTCTTTTTGCTCAGGTAGGGAAATTTTGTCGGAATAAGCACTCTTCAATTGGTCCTGTAGAGAAGAATAACACTGTCCGGTGACGATTCTGCCTTTTTGTCGGTGGTCTATGATCACAACATCTTGTGAATTCCTGAAAACCGTATCCATGGCTTTTCCAGCAGGTGGAACCGTTTTCACTTTCTTTGGTGCAATTTCAGCTGCTCTTTCACATTGTTTAGATTGCTCTTTCATCACTGAAGAATAATGGCGAATTCATGTTTCATCCACCGTTATAAAACATTGACGAAAATCAGCCGATTGTTTAAGTTTTCTAACTTAACTCGAAATCACCATAGTCCACATTACTAAAGGCCATCTGCACTACCTTCATTAAAAAAAAACAAAAAAAAAAAAAAAAAAAACAGTGAAGATGGAGAAACTCAAAAAATGCTAAAGAAAGGAGGGGTGGTGAATAAGGAGACCAAACTCACGAGGTTTAATTTGATTGTGTTAATAAATGAAATGTTTTCACGAAGGAATTTTCTGCAGAAAGTCCACCCAAATCAGCATTTCATTGCAAATTATATATCTCATAAAATCATAATAGAACCTCCACTTTTGAGCTTGCCAAATTCGATCTATAAGCAATATTCTGACGGAGGCAAATCAAGCAAATTTCTACCACTTATTTTAAAATGTTATTATTGTCTTAATTAACTGAAGTTATTAAATATGATAAAAAAAATGTAACAATTTTTAATAGAAGTATGCCTACTTCATCCTCGTGAAGTCGGAACCTAGGGTTCGATCCAGCACGTTTCGGCCTGAAATTTTTTCTATAAGCGAGGCTCTATGATTGAATACGAGTCATAATTGATTGTATCAGTTTCTAAGCCTTTGTTGTCTAAAAATTTGAATGTACAGGTCTCCTCGGACGGAAATTTCTTGTTCCCGGAACCGGGCAGTACAATTAGCAGTACAAAAAAATTACGTATTATGAAGCTAAAACTTTGGCCCGACTCAATTTCTACAGAATATGTCGATATTTTTAAAACAACGTTATTCTACATTGTTCAAAAACCAGATTTACGCATAGTTTTTATTTTCAGATTATATTCGTAATTCATGGAATATAAGGAATAATAACAATATTAATATTTATTTAGACTACATTGATGACTACTTCGAAGAGGCCTTTTAATTAAAGCAAAAGTCAGTTTCTTACCCACAGAAGATTTTTCTTCGCATTCAGTGAGACAAGAAAATTGTTTATTAATAGATGTTACTTGGAAACTATAGCAGTAGTTTGCAGAAATACTGTTTATAATTAAGTGAATTAAATCAAACAATCCGCTAAAAGCAGCTTCAAATAATCAACAATTACGCATTGTTTTCCAACAAGACCACACGTATCTTTGCCCACTGTAGACACAAAATATTATAATTGAGATGAAGTGTTTCAATCCAAGTACCATTCTCCAAAACTTACTTCGTCGAATGACCGTTTATTTAAATCACTTAAAAATATTTTGAGGATAAGGTATTTTATTTTTTGGAAGATTTGAGAAAATACATCGATTCTTTAGCCAGATGAGCTCTAATTATGTAACTGCTAGGAATTGAAATTTTCACGAAATACACTTTCTTTAATTTCCATCAACAATATGCAACAAACTTTTACATCATTCTCAAAAATCTGAATTTGGTTACGGATTCTTCTCTGGTCTTTATCTATGAATTTTAATAACACTCCATCTTTACTTTCAATTTACATTGGTATCCTGGTTAAAGATTGCCTTAGTTAACATTTTTATTTCATGATGTATTTGTAATGGCACACACTTTCGTTTACTAAAATTCATTATTCAATGACAGAGTTTTATCAAATGAGTAGAGAGGAAATTAAGGCTCACAAAGCAACAGTTAGTAAATTTGTCATTAGCTTTTCAAGAATTATACGAGAAGGATAATACCATCATCAACCAGTCTGTCACTTTGAAAGACTGCGTTATTTACATAGAAAATGTCAGTAGGACATTTTTAACAAACTGATAAAAACATTTTCTGGGCACCAATGAATGACAGCTTAACATTGTCTTGATCGGCAAGTTCAAGTAGAGGCTGCAAAGTAAAACCAGTGATAATTTACCAAGCTAATTTATAAACTAGTAAAAACAGTTTCTTAGCAACAACGAATGATAGCTTAACACTGTCATGATCGGTAAGTTCAAGTAAAGACTATAAACTAAAAGCACTGCTAATTTACCAAATTCCGATATAGGACACAGATTGGTAAAGGATATTACGGCAACTCCTCCTGATTATTAACTTGGAAGTAGAGGAAGAAGATGGAGAATCTCTGGAGATATTTGACTGTGAGCTTTCAACTGACAAGGTAAAAAAAAAATCTCTATCAGCAATGCGGGGAAAATAAAATTGTAACTTAATCTAAAGATAAAGATGCAGAAAAATAAATTTATTTTCTCTGATTTCTGATAAAGAAAAAGAATGCTTTGGTAAAATTGGAAGAAATTCGAAATATTGCTTTGAAATGGAATTCTATGAAATTCATTATCAGAATTGCATATCAATGTAATGAAAAATCCAAGCAGTTTTCAGAGAAAATAAAAACAAATCTTTCTCAAACAATTGTAAAAAAAAAAAAAAAAAAAATACAGCTGTATTTATTACAAAAATCTCCAAATTCAGAGTGATGAATTAAAAAAGGTTTTTATACACAATCGAGGTATAAAAACAAAGGATGTTTTTGTGCCTGTCCACAGATTCCTAAAGAGTGATACAAGATTTCACAGGAAGGGATTTGTTCGACGGGTGGCAATTGCACAGACCATCAGCTCATCAAGTTGAAGGCTGGAATTTTAGGATTAGATAGAACTCAATTAGCATATTAAAATGCAAATAGTCTGATAAGTCATATGTTGATAGAAAACACCTGTACACCGGAGTTTAATATTTGATCGATTGGTTTATCATTGTATTTTGCAGCACCCAAATGTATGAAAATATTGAAGTTTGGGTGCATGAAAACACAATGGTAAACCTGCAGATCAACCACTAAATTGATGTTCTGCAGATGGTTTCCACCAAGATACGACTTAGCAGACCAATGCATATAACTTGTATATAAAATAAACGGTCAAATACAAGTATTACCCGCGCTCAGAGGGTTCCGTACAATAAATATATGAATTATTAACTGTATTATTTAAAAGAATAATGAAACTTTGTAAAAACCTATTCAACGTAGAGTTGGGTATAGCTGTATATATTAGAAAAGTATGAATGAGTATACCACAAAGGTTCAAAGAGATATGAAGCCGAAATAAAATTAAATATTGCTATTTTGTATAACTCTTTTTTTAAACGTATCTTAATCTGCATATGGTGAACTTAATTTGGTACTAACAATAAAAGTACTGCATATTTAAATTTCATATGGCATTTCATAAAACTAAATTCAACATAGTAATATTTTTCATTTTAGAGTGTAGATGAAATAAAATCCTTGTTCAAAGTTTAAACTTGGCGTTGTACTAAGCGCGCTTCGAAAGGAGGTCGCACAGATGTAACTCGACTTTGTCCGTGCCGCATTCTTTTCAAATAGGTCTTTAATTATCATTTAAAGACACGGGAGGCGTATTGAGAGATCCACTCAACGCAAACTAGTCGCGAATACCATAGTATTTATGCGATTAATTATAATTAAATTGGTCTGTTTTTAACAATTTGACGTTTACTGCTTTTATGCTGCTACTGGGTATTGCATTACACAAATATATCATTAAAAGTTGTTATCTAGTATTTAAAAACCGATGGTATATAGAGTACGCCGCCTCTGCCATTATGTATGTCCAAACCAACCGTGTCTTTAAGGGTTAAGGCTCCTGTCCCTGCCAGCGAAGGCACACACGAGCTAATGCTAATCGTATGGGGAAGGATTTTTCTAATATCTCTTTTGCATTTCGATATTTTAAAATATTTTTTTTGCCATTGTATAGCCGAAATCCGTCTCTACATCGCACTTTCTTTACTTTTTCCTCCCCATAGGATTAGCATTAGCTCGTTAGTGTCTTCGCCGGCATTGACAGGAATCTTAATATCTCGGCGAATTACCGACGATTTTTTTTCGAAAATCATTATAAACAATGATTTTATACTTTTGATACGATAGGTACCTTTAGCGCTCTTCGATACCTTTGCTGAATGCCCGCAAACAGAAATCTCTATGTAACAGAAAAATGCGATTTTATGAAAAACTATGCCACCTAGGGCAATCGCTATAATTTTCCTGCGAGTACCTCTACTACATTCCTCTACTACCTCTAATTTTTTTCATAATTTTAGTTTCAGTAGATTTGAAAATAGATGGGGGGGAGGGACATATTTTTGCACTACATTTTCGACGATATCTCTGAAATTATAATATCTAAAATTAAAAGAAATGTATTTTTGAGTTCGGCGTTACGGAATCTTTTAACCGATACCCCAAACGATATACAAAGAAAATATATTTCTTCTTCAAATAACCTAATTATCCCCTCTACGTTTTTCCCCACATATATTTGTGAATGTTTAATAATCTGTAAATATGTGGGTCAATAGTCTTTATTACATCTCCCAATTTGAACTTCCCACGTTCCGTAGTTTACGAGTAAAATGGCTGTGACAGACAGACAGACACAGGAGTGATCTTATAATGATTCCGTTTTTACTTTTTAAGTACGGAACCCTAAAAATCATGATTATTGCAACTGAGAAATACAAAAACATAAGAAGATGAATTATTGACAATAAATAAAACAAGAAAGGAAAACCATGTGCCAAGTATGGATTATGAACCCTTTCCTACATTTTTAGTTCAGTTAGAAATACATAACACATTTGAAAATACACATTTATTAATTCCTAGCAATAGACGGAAACGTACTTCAATTGTTTTGTGAAGCTCTGTTATGTTCCTTATAAATTTTTATACACGCCACATACTGAGCTAAAATTTAATTCAGAAATAAATACGCTGAAAATTACTGAAATCACACTTCTAAGGCTAACATTAGCTTAAGAATTGCTATCCATGGACGGCCATGTATCCAGTTTTTTGTCATATCCCTATTTATTTATATGCTACAATGTCATTTAGCCAACGGGACATTTAGCAGACAGCAATTAGACGACAGGATGTTTAGCCGACATGACAATTAGTCGACAGCGACTGTTAGCCGAAAAGACAGTTAGCCAACAGAGGACAATTATTCGACATGGACATTCATCCCACTTAACTGTAACGTAACTGTAACCTGATCTTAGCCTAATTAAACCTAAGCATAAACTAACTGTAGCGTAACTGTAACCTAACCAATACCAAACTGTAACGTAACTATAACCTATCTGTAACCTAAACGTAACTTAAGTGTAACATAACCGTAACCTAACTGAAACCTAACAGTAACCTAATTGTAGCCTAAATGTAACCTAACTGAAACCTAACAGTAACCTAATTGTAGCCTAAATGTAACATAACTGAAACCTAACAGTAACCTAATTGTAGCCTAAATGTAACCTAACTGGGACGTAACCTTATTCTAACTGTAACTAACGTTTACCTAGTTATAACCTAATCGTATGCTAACTGTAATGTAACTGTAACATAACTTTACCATGACCAAGCTGTAACTTAAGCGTATTCTAATTATCACCTAAACGTAACCTAACAGTTATTTAACCATAATCTAAACGTAACCTAAGGGTAACCTAATTATAAAGTAACCGTAACCTAATTGAAACCTAACAGTAACCTAATTGTAGCCTAAATATAATCTAATTGGGACGTAACCGTAATCTAACTGTAACTAAAGTTTATCTAATTATAACCTAATCGTATGCTAGCAGTAATGTAACTGTAACACAACTTTACCATGACCAAGCTGTAACCTAAGCGTAATCTAATTATCACCTAAACGTAACCTAATTATAACCGAACAGTTACCTAACCATAATCTAAACGTAACCTAAGTGTAACCTAATTATGAAGTAACCGTAACCAAACTAAAACCTAACAGTAACCTAATTGTAGCCTAAATGTAACCTAACTGGGACTTAACCATAATCTAACTGTAACTAACGTTTACCTAGTTATAACCTAATCCTATGCTAACTGTTATGTAACTGTAACATAACTTTACCATGACCAAGCTGTAACTTAAGTGTAATCTAATTATCACCTAAACGTAACATAATTATAACCTAACCGTAATCTAAGAGTAACTAATCGCAATTGTAACCAAACTGCAAATTAACTGTAACCTAGCGGGAAGTGCATAATATGAAAGAGTGATCAAAGGGTTGCCCAGTCCAATAATATATCACTTGAGGGATGTCGGAAAAGTCAGAAAAATGCTCCCGGTGATACAAATTGGGGTAGGGGGAACGGGAGGTACATAATATGAAAGCGTAATCAAAGGGCTCCAATGCGATGTATCTCATGAGGGGTGTCGAAAAATGTTAGAAAAGTACCGGCTAATTATACTATCAGCTAAATGTCCTGTCGGCTAATCGCCTTTTTGGCTAAATGTCCTTCCGGCTAATTGCCACGTTCGGCCAGTTGCCTGTCGGCCAATTGTCTGTATTGCTAAAATTATTACTATATGTCCATTTCGGTCAATTGTCCTGTATGCTGCATGTAAATTTCAGCTAATTGTGTTGTCGGCTATATGTACGTATCGGCTAAATGCACGTGTCAGCTAACTGCTATCTGCTAAATGTCTTGAAGGCTATTTGATTGTCGGATAAATGTCTGCGACTGGCTACGGGTCAAACATCTATACTAAAAGTAGTTGAGCTTGAAAATGCATAAATCAAATTAAAAAACATCTTTAAGTAATTCATGGTCATTCTCGATACTACTGATGAAATCTTTTGTGTAGTGTCTATGCAACGGAATAGCAATAATTTCAGCAATACAGACAATTGGCCGACAGACAACTGGCCGAACGTGGCAATTAGCCGGGAGGACATTTAGCCGAAAAGGCGATTAGCCGACAGGACATTTAGCTGATAGCATAATTAGCCGGCACTTTTCTAACATTTTTCGACACCCCTCATGAGATACATCGCATTGGAGCCCTTTGATCACTCTTTCATATTCTATGCAATTCATATGCACCACCTATGTGCCTGTGCAAAAATATTAGTTTAACTTAACTTATACCATAACTTATCATAAATCAAACATATCATAATTTAAAACTCACTATCAGCAATCATCCCTAATGTTTCCCTGTAAATGAACAATAAATTCGATGCACACCATATTCTTATCCAAACATCTTGCACTCTTTGTCTCCCCTTCTTCCGAAATTTCGTTTCCCGTTTTGCTTCCCTTACAGTATCAAGGTTTAAAATCTTTAAAATTCCTTAATATTTTCTTTAATTTTCTGTTTTATTTGTTACTTTAAACTAACAATAAATAGTCAGTCATAAATTTCGTTATCAATTTATTTCACCATATTCATTTCATTAAAATTTCTTGTAAATTGCCTCTATCGGAAATGTCATCTCTCCCTTTTGCTCCCTCATCACGGTACCCATATTTTAAAATAAAAACCCTTTAAAACTCTTTAATTTTTTTTATCTTTTCTGCTCAATTTGCCACTTTATTTTAACAATAAACGAACGATCATAAAAATTTCTCCTCCCCCCCCCCCCCAACCCCAACTGAAATTGGTATTTCCTCCTCGCCTCTCCCTCTTACCAAGCATCTGAAATTTAAAGTCCTTAATTTTTTTTTCGTTTATTATTTTTTTAAATTATTTGTAAATATTTTCTAAGGTAAGTAAATAATAAGTCACCGATAAACTTCCGCCCCCCTCCCCCCGCAAAAAAGAACTAATTCTGCTTATTCCTCTTTTTTTCCCTCAGATCACAAAATTTTAACCTTAAAAGTCATTGCTTTTTTTAAAACATTTTGTACTCTATCTGTTAATTTATTGTAATCATAAATAATCATATAACTATACTCCTCCCCCACCAAAATTGACGCTTGCTCTGACTCTACCCTTACCAAGAACACAAAATTTAGTCTTTTTTTGTCCTATTTCTTATTCTTTAGTAAGGTAAATAAATAAGTCATCAAATAAAATCCCCCCCCCTTTTTTTCTTCTTTCCCTTATTTAAGTTTAAAATCTTTGAAAGTCTTTTATTAATACATTTTCAGCTTTATCTGTTTCATATTGAACAATAAATAATCGATTATATAATTTCTTCCACCCCCATATAAAATTGACGTTTTCTTTTCTCCCCCCCCCCCCCATTATTTCCGTGCTCATAAAATTTAAAGTCTCTAAAACTCCTAATTTCAATGTTTTTGCCCTATTTGTAAATCTTTAATAAGTTACATAATCAGTCATCTATTAAATTCCCCCCCCCCCACCCCAAAAAAAAAAAAATCTGTTTCTTCCTTTGTCTTACCCTCAATTCATGAAGTTAAAAAATCTAATTTACAGTCTTTAAAACTTTTTAATTTTTACTTTTTTTGGTCCTAATTATAAATCTTTATTATCTATAATATTAACTAAATCATTTCAACTATGTACGAAAGTGTTAACAATAAAGCGATAGGTGTACATTTAATTGTGCATAAAAAACATTTTAACTGTATTTTTCAAAGGAAAATGTCTTTAGAGAGATATTTGTAAGGAAAATATTGTGGTTTCTCGTCAACGTGCAAGTAAATTCTCAAAACCTTTCGAAATCATTTTATTCCGACTAGCTCAGAAAGAACCATCAAACGTAGATACCAAAGGTGCCTGAGTAATCGACTGAACCGAGTATGTCCATAAAGAAAAAAGAAAAATCATGCGTCTACGTCGACACTTCCAGAACACTGTAACAAAACTTCGCCGTTTAATAAAGTAAAGAAGATATCTAACTAAACATTTGTAATACCTATGACACGTTTGAAAAGCAGATTTCAACAATTGCACCCATAACCTGGAAGGTACTCCAATTCTTTTGTGCAGCTCATATGAGGCAGTGTATATGATATATTTGTACTGCATATATTTGTACAGATTCTACATACTATGTTAAAATTTAGTTTTGTAAGAAAATACATAAAACAGTTGAAAATTCACCCTCGGCAATTTCTACTAATAGACGGAAACATACTTGAATTCTTTTGTGCATTTCTGTATATAGAATACAGATTTTTATACACGTCAAACAGCATTAAGCTGAAATCTAATTCATGCAAAATCATGCTCAAAATTACTGAAATCACACTTGCAGGAATTATTTTCTATCGGCAGCCCATGTATCCAGTTTTTTGAATATCCCTGTATAGGATTTTATTTGTATGATACAAACATCTCTAAGCATATTAAATGTAGTTGAGCTTGTACATTTATAACTAAAAAAAACCTAACATCTTTAAGAAATTCATACTCATTCTCAGCAATGGTTACGAATTTTTTTGTGTAGTCCTGTATAGGGTTTGAAAAATATGTGCACACCACGTAGTACGCAAAAATTTAGTTAAACTTAAAAACACATTCTGTAATTGAAAATGTACTTTCAGCATTAATTTTTAATAGCTATATCGGATACAGTATTGTATCAAAATATTTTATGTTTCCCTGTAAATGAACGCTAAATGAAATGCAGACCATATTCGAATGCAAGCATCTTGTAGTAAATCAAAGTAACGTGTATCTATTTCGTCATGTTTGAAATAATGTAACGTGATCAAAATACGCTACAAACAGTTTTTCTCGTAGACCATATTGAACCAAGTTCTTTTATCTGACCCCGTAAATAATTGTTAAATGCTCATGTTGTACAGAAAGTAGGCTTAGGACACCTCAGAAATTCATATCAATTTCATTATCTTTGTGACAGAGTAATATCAATCAAATACGCAGCAAACGATATTTCTTCATGGGCTATAACATAACGGAATACTTTTGAGTCCCCTATACTCGTACGTTAAGCATTACACATAACATAGTCTATAGTAACAATTTTAAAGTGTGTCTCAATGTACATAAATTTAACTGTGTTTAACATTGTGTAACACTATTAAAATACATCCTAAATAACCCCCCCCCCCCACATAGACCATAATGTAGCGAATACTTTTGAGTGCATCTGTAAATGAACCATGAATGGTGCACCGAACATACCATGATGATTTTGAATATCGTATATCAATTACATGGCAATCCGACTATATTTACGCTAGTTAGAGCACGGATAGACAGACAGACAGACGGACGGACAAACCCAATTCATAAACACTTTTCAACTTTCTTGGAAAGTGTTAAAAATGAAAAAAATGTAAATGAAAATAAAAGTATTTTATTGTTATTTAGATTACGAACCGCTACAAAAAGCATTCTTAACTGTCTGCATCATTTAAAAAATATTTAGTGTACAGAAATCTCCACCGCCCCCCCCCACACACACACCTGAATTTACTCCTATGCACTTAAAATTTCAAATTGTGAAAACTCCTTTATGTTTTATAACTTACTTGTAAAAATAAAATATAATCTAAATTTTCTTCCGCCTGAAAATTACACTAAACTTTTCGCCCTCTACCTTTCTGCTAACATCACACAAAGTTTTGAATATTTGGAAAACTTTATTTTTTCTGTCATATATTTTAGTGCTAACAACAATAAATTATGTACTATACCTATAAATGACTACGCTGGGATTTAGATGTATACCCCCCCCCCCACTTCTCCTCAAAATTAATATTTCCCGTTCTCCCCTCCACCCCTCTACAGTACAAAATATACAGTTTATTTGGTTAACTTTTTCTCTCCTAATTTTATGAACATCTTTTTTTTAACCTTCAATGTTGTTTAGCTTTTATATATCTCTTGATAAATTTCATGTTCTAAAAACAATCCCCACAAAAGATAGTTATTTTAGAATATTTGTACCTGGTATTTCCCCCCTCATTCAATATCTTCCCCCTTGATTTTAAATGTAATTTCGTTATGTGAAATAAAATAGTTTTTATACTGCGCTAATTTCAATTTTATGTTTGTAAAAGCTGTAAAATGAACTTGAAGATAAAAAAAAGAATATATCTGAATAAAATATTCATTTATTTTCTGAAAGTCAAATCGCTTTAATTTTTGCACCCTTATTATAAACAGATTAAAATTCTTTTTACGGCTTTCAGCGTTATCCAGATTCTCCACAAAACAGACGGTTTTGATCTACGCTAGACAGTTCAAAAAAGAAATCTCTTAGACCACCTGAAACGTATTGGACATGAGCCAAGAATATTCTATTTGCTGATTGGAAGAACTCGCTTGTCAATCATTTGAATTTAGACCATCCTTTCAATTCAGCTAAAATGACAGCGGCCATCTTGATTTCTTTTTGTCTGTGACTGCAGTGAGCTCTTAAGTTAATATAAATAGTTCAGCATTTCATTCCGGCTGATATCCCATAACGAATAAAAGATTTCATCAATAAAATAAAATAATCTATATATTTAAAACATAAGGTTGTTATTTTAGTCATCTGACCCAAGCTTTCAACTAAACCAATTTTGATATATATATATATTTTTAATGAAAGCAGTTTATTTGTACGTGTGCCCGCATTCGCCATTTTAAAAATAATCTTATTTCAATAATTTAATTTTAAGTCTTTTATAAAATTTCTTCACAATGATGGAAATCCTGTTACATCCTTTGTTACAGAGAAATAGGAAACAGAAGGAATTACTATATCATTACGGATGGCATTTTTTGTTTTACAATTTAAAATAGTTTTTTTTTAACAGAAAATGACGTCATGATTAAAAAAATTGCATTTTTACTCATAAAGCTACATTTCAATATTTATTTTCATTCCGCCGATACTGAGATCGAGACGCTAATATCAGAGGGCTTCAGCGGGGGAAATTGCTATCATAGTCAAAAGGAAATGAGTATTTTCTTTGAGAAAACTAAAAGTTTTACTATGAATGCGTCTAAAAAAGTAAATTTCTGAATTTCACTAGCACTGAGATTAGAGTCTCAAGTCAAGATTCCAGATGTTTGTATGCAAAATTGTAGCTCGCAATCATGGCATCAAGTTACAGTGGAGATATTTTTGTTGATTTTTTTTACGTAATACCAAAGATCAAAGCCTCAATTGATAACTTGATAATTTCTTATCTTAATTACATGTTATTGGTTACTTATAAGAATAAAGTATAATTTTTCAATAATTTGAAAAGTTGAAGTTAAACTTTAGTTAACAATAATATTTGTAATTAAAATGCATATAAAAGCATAAATAATTGTACAGAAATTACTTTCAGGTGCATACATATAATATAAAGATATTTAAAATCTCTATAATAATAGCCTAAGTCATGTGACTGTCATCAATAATTCCGGGCTGACCGCTTCGCTTTTTATATGCCAGGTGACCATTTTTTACATTTTTTTTATTTTTCGCGTGGTAAATTAAAACAATGCTTTGATATTGAAATTAAAAGTCCTGGTTTTTGGTATTATTTATTATTTTTTCTTTTCTTTTTCTTAAAAAAGGGAAAGAAAAGTGAAAGTCGTGAATTTCAAATTAAAATTATGTATTTTAAATAAAATGAGTGAAATTATTATATTTTACATGAATTTAATGAAATATGAAAAAATGCGATTGGAAAGACAATGTTTGATGATTTATCACTTGCGCCTGGCTAGCATAAAAATGTACTACTTAGTTATACCGTCGACCCATTTCGCCAAATTATATGAATCGCCAAACCACTCGCCAAATTACACAAATTGACATAATTTTTAATTTAAATAGCGAAAAAACAAATAAATTAGCATAAGATTAATAAAAATACAAATAAAACTTCGAAATAAAAATAACTTGATGACGTAAACACGTGCAACTTGCTTAAAAACAAGCGAATATGACATTTACGATCAACCACTATTGATATTTAATCTTATAGTTTGGCGATATATTTTTGGTCGACGAGATAACCAAGTAGTACTCATAAAAATACGGAGTTCTTGATTTCTCTACTAGAAACTTCTGATTTGGCGAAGTATTGAGAAAGTAAATTAAATTTTGGATAAAAGTAACATAGTACAATGCTTAGCACACATCTAACGGAGACCAAACTGGTCGCCAAGGGCGGCTAGTATATTATAAATATCTTAAAATACATTAGAAAAACCCAGAACGTTTTCAGCCACTACACATTCTTGATTTTTCTAATGTATTTTAAGGTATTTTTAATGTATTTTAAATATCTTTATATTATATGTATGCACCTGAAAGTAAATTTTGTACAATTATTTGTTCTTTTATATGTATTTTAATTACTTAATTCAAGGTGAACATAGCACTAGAATTTTAACGTTCGTTTAATAATACTTGTTTTTAGGCCAGTCAATATAATTTTGATTATTTATTGTAATTATTTTTCTAAGTTTATAAATTAAATCCAACAGTTCTTTTAAACATTTTCATTCGTCAAATTCGACGGGTTCCGGCTGTAAAATCTTAATATACTAGGGGGCTCTGCTCCCTCGGAGCTACGCTCGCCAACCCCCGTTCAGACACTGCAGACTCTAAAAGCATGCTAATATGACCGGCTTCAAAAATATTTCGGAAGATTGAATTATAATTTTAAAAAAACAGTGGCGATCTCCCGATAAATGGGTTTTTATTCATTTCTCTTTGATTGGGGAATTTTAAGGCCAAATCAGCTGCTATTAAAAGATACAATGGCTGTTTCCGTCTTTGATTAAATAAAATCAGTTAAACATTTCAAAATAAGCTAATATAAAATGAATTAAGTAAACAGAGTCCTTTTCTCCCGGTATTTTTTAACAAAGCGAAAAGAAAGTTTTCAAATAAGACATTTTATATGTATAGTTTTTAATCTGACGTAATTTTCACCAAACTTCTTTTTTCTCTTTTTAATATTCACGTGAAAATACTTTTGTTAGAAATGAAGTATTATTTGCGCTGTCCTAACAAAAATAGTCGAAAAGATCATCTCAAAATATCAAATAAATGTCTCGCGCAATTTTTAAATTTAAAATGTTTTGCAATATTATTTTTTGTTCATTTTACGTAATAAGTGTAATGTGATGTAAATGTGACGTAATTTATCCTATTTAAGACTTCTAACGCATGTTAATGAATTCTCTTTTAAAATGCACGTGTAAATATAGTTTTTATGACGTAATTTTCAATGAGTTCCTGCTTTTTACATTTTCTGTTTATAATAGTCACCTGCAAATAAATTTTTAATTTGAAGCAAACATTGTTTGCGCTGTTTACACAGTTGGCAACAGTTTAAATTAATACCATTTTCTAAAATAGGTAAAAAATATCTCTCGAAATGCTGAAAATTTGAAATTCAAATAGAAATAAAACCTCAAAGAATGAGTCAAATTAAAGAAATAAATGCAGTCTGCACACCGGGAAATTCTAATGCATAAAATGATCTGATAATGATTAAATTCCCATGTATAATTTTTGCTCCTATAAAACTTTTTTAATGGGACAATTTTGTCCAACATTAGCATTAAATATCTCTTAAAATAATTCTTCGATTTGAAAACTGTCTGCATCAGCGTGTTTATCAAACATTTCTCTATAATACCACTGATTTGCCTATTTTTTTTACGCAATATTGTTCTTAATATTAACGAAGAAAGACTTCCGGTCACAAAAAATTTCAAAACCGGCTGTGGTGACTGCGTTAGTTACTTTTTTTTAGAACTAGGGGGCTTGGCCCCCTACGAGCTACGCTCGCCAACCCCCGTCCAGACACCGCAGACTCTAAATGCACGCTAATTTGATCGGCTTTAAAAAGATTTCGACAGATTGAATTATAATTTAAAAAACAGTGGCGATCTCCCTATAAACGAATTTCTATTCATTTCTCTTTGATTGGGGAATTTTAACGCCAAATCCGCTGCGATACTACTTGATTATCCTGTCGCCCAATTTCGCCCAATTATATAAATCGCCAAACCACTCGCCAAATTATACAAATTGATATAATTTTTATTTTAAATAACGAAAGAACAAATAAAGTCGTACAACATTAATTAAAACACAAATAAAACGTCGAAATAAAAATAACTTGATGACGTATACACATGTAACAACATTTCAAAATAAGCTAATATAAAAGGAATTAAGTAAAGAGAGTCTTTGTCTCCTGGTATTTTTTAACAAAGCGAAAAGAAAGTTCTTTTAAATGAGACATTTTAAATTAATTCTCAAAATATCAAATAAATGTCTAGCGCAATTTCTAAATTTAAACTTTTTTGCAATATTATTTTGTGTTCATTTTATGTAATAACTATAATGTGACGTAAATATGACGTAATTTCTCCTATTTAAGACTTCTAACGCATGTTAATGAATTTATTATTTTACAATATCCTTTCTCTTTTAAAATTCACGTGTATACTTTTTATGATGTAATTTTTAATAAGTTCCTGCTTTTTATACGTAATTATTTAATTCTAATTTGAAAGTATTTTTTCCTGTTTATAATAGTCACGTGTAAATAAATTTTTAATTTGAAGCAAACATTATTGCTTGCGATTTTTATACAGTTGGCAACAGTTTAAATTAGTACAATTTTCTGAAATCTGTAAAAAATATCTCTAGAAAGGCTGAAAATTTGAATTTAAAATAGAAATAAAACCTGAAAAAATGAGTCAAAATAAAAAAATTAATGCAATCTGCACTCCGGCAAATTCTAACGCATAAAATGATCTAAAAATGATTACACTGCCATGTATAGTTTTTGCTGCTATAAAACTTTTTTAGTGGAACGATTTTGTCCAACTTTAGCATTAAATATCTCTTAAAATAATTCTTCGATTTGAAAACTGTCTGCATCAGCGTGTTTATCAAACATTTCTGTATAAAACCACCGATTTTCATATTTTTGTATGCATTATGTTTGTTAATATTAACGAAGAAAGGCCTCCGGTCACAAAAAAATCAAAACCGGCGGCGGCGGCGGCGGTGACAGCGGTAGTTACTTTTTTTTAGAATAGAGAGATACAGAGAAACAAAGTAGAAATTTAACAGAAATTTAAATAAACTACGCTCTTTAGGGGACTTATCTGGCGGGGAAGAAAAAAACGGAATCCCATGCTATCCTATGGAGGAAAGTACTTACCCTTCTTGTTCATTCAAATTTGGAAATTTCAACAATTTTTTTTCAGCACGTAGATACGAATGTTCTTTATCCCTCTGTAAGCTCCAAATTTTTATAGATTTTTCCAGTAATAAGTTACAAACGAAAAAAGAATGTTTTTTATACTTTTCGGAGATTTTTGAAACTTTAACACAAATTTTTAAACACTTATAATTATCTTTAAAACAATATAAGATTACGGAGGGATAAACAACCTTCCTATGTACGTGCTGAAAAAAAATGTTGTTGAAATTTTCAAATATCAATGAACAAGACGAATAAGTATTTTCGCATAGGATAACATGGGATTCCACTTTTGTTCTTCTCCACCAGATAAGTCCCCTTAAACCATTGAAATAATCAGAATTAAAAAGGACTAGTGTAAATAATGAAATATTTGAGGAATTTTTCGGCTATTAATTCACACGAGTATCAATTTTAATAAATTTAAAAACTTTACTTGAATGAAATATTGACATTTTTCAAATAAAAATGCTTTTTCGTGTTGCTACCTGGTAATTTAAAAAACAAATATATTAATACGAGGTGGAACCCATCGAATCTCGACGAAAAAAAAAAAATATCTTACAAGAAAACTGTTGCATTGATTCATAATAAACCTACAAAATTAATTACAATAAAAAATTGAAAAGATTGATGAAAGATTGAAATTTTTCAAATAATAATGCTTTTTTGTGTTGCTAATGGGCAGTATAAAAAACAAATATATCAATACGAGGTGGAACCCATCCAATCACGACGAAAGAAAGTGTCTTACAAAAAACTGTTACATTGATTCGTAATAAACCTACAAAATTAATTACAATAAAAAATTGAAAAGATTGACATTTTTCAAATAATAATGCTTTTTTGTGTTGCTAATGGGCAGTATAAAAAACAAATATATCAATACGAGTTGGAACCCATCGAATCTCGACGAAAATATATCTTACAAGAAAACTGTTACATTGATTCATAATAAACCTACAAAATTAATTACAATAAAAAAAATTGAAAAGATTGATGAAAGATTGACATTTTTCAAATAATAATGATTTTTGTGTTGCTACTGGGCAGTATCAAAAACAAATATATCAATACTAGGTGATACCTTTCGAATCTCGACGAAAGAAATTGTCTTACAAGAAACTGTTACATTGATTCGTAATAAACCTACTAAATTAATTACAATAAAAAATTGAAAAGATTGAAGAATGATTGACACTTTTCAAATAATAATGCTTTTTTGTGTTGCTAATGGACAGTATAAAAAACAAATATATCAATACGAGTTGGAACCCATCGAATCTCGACGAAAATATATCTTACAAGAAAACTGTTACATTGATTCATAATAAACCTACAAAATTAATTACAATAAAAAAATTGAAAAGATTGATGAAAGATTGACATTTTTCAAATAATAATGCTTTTTTGTGTTGCTGCTGGGCAGTATAAAAAACAAATATATCAGTACGAGGTGGAACCCTTCGAATCTCGACGAAAGAAAGTGTCTTACAAAAAACTGTTACATTGATTCGTAATAAACCTACAAAATTAATTACAATAAAAAATTGAAAAGATTGACACTTTTCAAATAATAATGCTTTTTTGTGTTGCTAATGGACAGTATAAAAAACAAATATATCAATACGAGTTGGAACCCATCGAATCTCGACGAAAAAAAAATATCTTACAAGAAAACTGTTACATTGATTCATAATAAACCTACAAATTAATTACAATAAAAAATTGAAAAGATTGATGAAAGATTGGAATTTTTCAAATAATAATGCTTTTTTGTGTTGCTAATGGGCAGTATAAAAAACAAATATATCAATACGAGGTGGAACCCATCGAATCACGACGAAAGAAAATATCTTACAAGAAACTGTTACATTGATTCGTAGTAAACCTACAAAATTAATTACAATAAAAAATTCACCTTATACTGATTAGTCTAACTCTTAAAACAAATATTATTTTAACCTAAAGCTATCAAAATACTATTTCCATAAACTTCAATTGTTCAAATTATTGAAAAATTAAAATAATAAAATCATGAATTGAGGTTCTTATGCTTGTTATTACGAGATTAAAAATGAACAAAAGTGATTTCAATTAGACACAATCATAGAATTTTTTCTCTTTCTAAACATAACGTCATTTTGACCGTCTCAAAGATTACATAGGCACCTCTCATATCCGTATTCTCCATTTAAAAAATAGTTCAACATGCATAATTTTATTAATAAGTATATTTACTAACTTTAACTCACTTTTGTCAACTAAAGCTTGCATGTGGAAAGGTAAAATATTAATTTTTATAGAGTACAATTGTCGTTTTATTTTAAATATAGCGTAATTTTTACACTTAAAAACATTTTGTGTTTAGCGTATTAAACTCAGCAACATCGGAATGAAAAATATTGAACAGTAACAGCTTTATGAGGGAAAATGCGTGATTTTTAAAAGCATGACGTCATTTTCTGTTCAAAATATTTTAAAATTATTTTTAATTATATTGAGAAAATAGCATCAAGATTAATAAACCGCATTATTTATCTTTTCTTTTTCAACAATGTTAGTAATTCGATTGCTACACTGTAAAAAAAAAAATACTTCCAGTTTTCCGGTAGCAATCGGAAAAATAGTTGCCCTTATCGTACCGGAATAATTTCCGACCCAGCTCGGAATAAAATCCGTAAAAATAAGAAAATAGTCAGTAAAACGGGATTTTACGGATTTATTCCGATTTTACGGATTTTATTCCGAGCTGGGTTGGAAATTATTCCGGTACGATAAGGGCAACTATTTTTCCGATTTCTACCGGAAAACTGGCATTATTTTTTTTACAGTGTACCATTTTGAAGAAATTTCATAAAAGGATTTAACCCGAGAGAACTCGCTGCATGAGATTTTCTCTCACAGTCGTACTTTTTTAAGACTGTTATTTAAATCATTTTTCATTTTAATTAAAATTTCAAAATGTTTTTCAATTATTTTACCTATTTTGTGAATAAAAGTACTAAGCCAACCAAAAAAAGTTGATATTATATGAATGTAATTTAAAAGAAAAGCAATTGGGCATTCTCACTAGCGAGTTCTCCCGGGTTAAAATTAAATTAAAAATATAAAAATGGGAATATTTTTTTAAAAATACGACTGCGGGTACATGTAAAAGTATTAAAATCGGTACTGAAGAAACCGCAGGCCAGATGACTAAAAAACAGCCTTTTCCTTTAAATACAGGGTAACAATTATTGAACTATATGAAATAAAACGTAAATTATTTAAAAACTACTGAGTGCACAAATTTTATTCAACATATAAACATCACTACAGATATTCGGATTTAGGTTATGACATGTCCGATATGGCTGCAATCATTGGCTATAATGTGGCGCAGACGAATAGCAAAATTCTGCATGACCCGCCGAAGTGTCGGAACATCGATGCTGTCGATGACCGCCTGAATGGGAGTTTTCAGCTAAGATATGGGTTTGGGGTTATATCTGTACACATTGTCTTTAATGTAGCCCCACAAAAATGAGTCACATATGTTCAGATCTGGAGAATATGGCGGCCAAGCGAGTCCCAATCCAGTGGCCTCCGAATACCACAGAAGCAGAGTGCGGTCCCCAAAGTCTTCCTCCAGGACATAAAACATTTTCTTGATTCGATGGGGTCGAGCTCTGTCTTGCATGAACGACATCTTGTCGAAATCTGGGTCACTTTGGATAATGGGGGTGAAACCATTTTCCAAAACTTTCACGTATCGTTCAGTAGTCACCGTGTCGTCAATGAATATCGGACAGCTTATTCCGTGACCGCACATTGCACACTACAGTACACAGTCACCCGTTCAGGGTGGAGAGACATCTCGATTGCAAAACGCAAATTCTCAGTCTCCTAAATGCGCCAATTTTGCTTATTGACGAATTTGCGTACAAGTTGTGTGCGCATGCGCATACTAATTCCCATATTGCCCTGCGGCCAACCACGAAGTTTGAACTTCATCATGCAAACCGTTCAGAAGTTATGACGATTTAATTTCATATAGTTCAATAAATGTCACCCTGTATATAGATAAAACAAAATGGTCTTCTCTTATATTGTATAACCGGGGAGGTCCGAGTTGCATCACCCAGTTTTACTAATTATTAATGATCCTAATTGTTCAATTTATGTGAAAACGACTATTTGAGCATCTCCCATACTTCCTGAAATACTACGACATTTTTTCTGTGTAAACTCTAATTTTAGCACGAAATTTCTGAAGACTAAATTTATTATTATAATTAAATTTATTATTTACTATCCACGAAGAAATTCCCAATATTTGTGGAAACTGTAGTAGACGATTGAATATTTAAATAAAAAAAAAATCCGAAAACAGCATAAAATTATGAATATTAACTTTGTAGAAAGAAAATATCGCAGGGATGTAATAAAAGCAAATATTTTAAAAATATGTTATATAAGTTAACACGTTTCGCAAGTTATGAGTCAACAAGTTTTAGTCTATTCAATATAAAATATTTTTAATGGTTTTGCTTTCAGGGAAATATCGATTACTGATACACAAACTATCAGAAGGTGAATAATTAATCGTATTTCGCCAGAGAGGAAAAAGAAAAGGACCTTTTAGTACTATGCTAATAAAAGTAAACTTTCTGTATTTTTTTTTCTCTTTTTCCTTAAACGTCTAAGGAAAGTTACGGACAAAGAAGTTTATAGTATTTTGAATTTCCATTGTTTAACAAATCTAAAGAATTTGTTTTTTAGTTAGGACATAAAAAGATTAATACCATGGCGTATTCATTAAACTTTTTTTAAGGAAAGAGGGAAGAAAAAGAAACAATCTAGAACTCAGTTAATTTTATTTTCAATAAAAAATAACTGTACACTGTTGAATTTCTGTGTCCTTTTGTTAAGAGTTTTATCAAAGAAATCAATCTTGAAATAAAAAAAGAGAGAAAGATACAGATATTTTTAACTTTTAACTACTGTTAGTGGTTTCATAGAGCGCTGCTTTTTCCAGTTTTTAGAGTTTAACTTGTAATTTTAACTATTGATATCAGTTAAATTTTGCTTAGTTTGGAGACTTAGTAGCTTCGCTAGAAACTCCTACTCAGATAAATTTTGATTATAAAAATCCTGTAAATAAAGTTTACTCCGAATACAGTATCTTATGACTTCTCTAGTCCTATAGCGATTGATCCATAATTAGATCAATCGCTCAAGGTAACTATGCAACAATTTTTATGACAGTAGTTGATTTGATGTGTTAAAATATACATGTGACGTATACGGAAGTATTTTGGTAAAAATTCGAATTCTTGTAGATGACAGTCGAAGTATTAGATTCATTCTCGATTGGAGCCTAAACTATATGCGAATGAACATTTTGAGTAGTTTTTTTTACCGAAATCGAAACATCATATGCATACATATATCTACACGTACACATACAAATATATAGGTTGATCCGGAACTCATGTGCCAAACTGTCTAGGTTCATAGAGGAGTAGCAATTATTTATTGTATAAGAGTGTATGGCTACACATGATGAGTTGAGACACAAACATAGGAAAGAGACATGGAAGGAATGTGAATTGATAGGGCCATTGACATGTGCTATGTTTAGAATAAATGTTCAAAGTTGCGTACAACAAAAAGTAATACGTGCCTGGCAGCGTCGATGAGCGATTGGAGTACAGATTCAAAGACGCCAGGTATTCTATGCACACGTGCGGCAGCAAAGGATATTTAAGCGACGATATTCTCCTGGAGTCGCGTAAATGCGCACTCCCGATCCATGGCGCGCGGAACGGAAAGTGGCATCCAAGTAATTGCGCACAACAGTAGGTACTAAAATGGACCTTATGCACGCAACCTGAGGTCGAGGCTAAAGTTCGTTTGCTGGCGGTTTTTAGTATAGAAGTCTAAGGAGTGTGAGTTATTAATGCTTGTTTCATAAAAATACCGCAAAAAATTCTTTGTTCTGTCAGCATGTACTTAATATATTGTAATATAAATTCAAAATGTTGTTCTGTATGCGAAAAAGTTCCCTAAATTTGCAAATTTTCCTTTAAAATATATGCACTCAACCTGGGTCAAGGCTAAAGTCGTCTTCTAGCGGTGTTTTCGCTTGCGCATACTGGCATTCTGGCGGTGCAGTGGCTAGAATAACAGATCAGCATACCGCCAACTCTGGCGTCTGTGGTCACGTGCATAAGGTCCATTGGTTGGCAAACCATCATGCTGATGCCACGCTTACGAACGACGATCGGAATATCTTGAAGTACTTCTGGTAAAAACCCCTCCAGAAATGAAGATTATAACTGCCTGCCTTAGCATGTTGGACCTGTACCCTTGGCCACCCTGATCTCCCGATGTACTTCTGATGTGCTGAAATACTTCTTATGGAGACATATGAAGAGTCTTGTTTATGTGACTCCACTTGACTCTCTTGGCGATCTCGTCTCTTGAATACTCGTTGTTGCTGTATGCGTGAGTGAAATACCTGTCATCTTTGAATCTGTACACCAATTGGCTCCATCGACCCTGCCAGGCATGTATTAATGTCGGTTGACGCAATTTAGAAGGTTTACTTTTAACATAGCACGTGTCAATGGCGCCGTCAATAAAAAGTGCTTACATATCTATTTCCTCAGTTTGTACACAACACGTCACTTGCGCCCATATATTCCTATACAATAAACTTTTGTTATATTGCCCTCTATCAACCCTTAAAGTTTCGAACATGAGTTTAGTGACATCCTGTATATATACCTTCAGACATTCTTTTAATTTGAAAGAAAATAAAAAACAAAACAGAGCTGCGTAACCAAAAGGAATTGTTAATAAACATTTTATTTTTGTCAGCACGTTTTACCTGATGTAAAAACATTTTAATGAATTTGCTTTTAGAAAAACATTGATTTTCCATCATAAGTTACCACTGAGTAAGGCATTAACCTTTCTTTGAAGAATAAGAAAAAAAGAACCTTGATATATTATATAAAGGAAATTGACATTTCTGTCTTTTTTTCACCCTTTTTTAAGCATCTAAGGAATACTACGCACAAAAAAGATATTTTTTAAGAATTTTTATTATTTAAAAAATCTAAAGAAATTATTAACTTAGGATAAAAAAGATTAATACAGGCATATTCATTAAACATTTTTGTTTCATGGAACGAAAAAATAATTGATCGTTTCATTAAAAGATAACTGTGTACTTTTGAATTTACGTGATCTTTTGTTAAATAGTTTGATCAAAGAAATCAATGTTGGATAAAATAAAAAGTTTTACACAGAAATATATTTATAGAGTTAACTCATAACTATTGTGACAGAAACAGTCGCATAGCTCTTATGAGTGGTATCTGAGGCGGATTGATCGAGAAATTAATAAAAGGCTCGATTGACTCATAGGATAGGGTCAGGACGGGTAATTATGACCAGTTAGTATATTTTCAACATAGTTATTTGTTTTTACTTTTCTATTTGGAAAAGTGGTGGTTTTAGTACATAGGAAGTAACTTTGACCCTTCAACACCTCATAAAAATTTAATTTTCATAACTGTTTTTTTTTTTTTTTTAAGTTAGAAGGAGGGTTATAATTACTCCATCAAAAACTCGCAATCACAAATGTTTTGGGTAATTAAGACCACTATATTTTCTCTTTATCCCTTTAAGGCCGGACAGCTGTTTGAGGTTTCTTGAAAACAATGATATAACTGAAATGTGTAACTAATAGTTCACATCTGTTGATAAAACTCATATAATATAGTTTCTGTTAACCAGCAAAATCACTCGATTCTGGCATTTATGGAATAGATATCCGAGGAAGATAGAATTTTAGTTAATGCCTAACCCGCACGATCATGCGGGTTCAGTTTTAAAGGGTTATACTTGCCTATACACATTTGTTTGGGGTAATTGAGACCACTTTGAACCCCACTGTGATTTTAGACTTAGTTTCAAATTGCTATTCGGATCTCAAAAAGGCTTCAGACTGGTGATAAAGAATATCTAAAATGAAATATACGTTATGAGGTTAATATCTAAGCTTGAAACAAAATTTTAACATACATAGTTTTCTCCAATATGGCGGCGGTCACAATTACCTCCTGGTCATAATTACCCCTCCTGACCCTACTGTTTCTATATTAAACTTTATGTACACACTGATAAAACACTATTCTTAAAATTAAGTAAATTGTACTAATTATTGAGCACTTCTCGATCTTAAAATAGCTCCGAGTACTTAACTCTTAAATTTGAAAAACGCATGTACTTATTTTTTTGAGTACATATAGGGACTCGAAAATAAGTATGTATAGAAACACACATACACTACAAGGAAAAAAAAAAGCGAAATTACAGAGAACCGATAAATCACCATTTTTAATTACGGTAATTTTGAATTGCGAATAACTACAATTTTTGCAGTAAAGAACAACGAATATACTATTTTAGTTCTTGAAATTTTGTGTATGAGCCGCCCCGTGATTTGAACCCGATTCCACTAGGTTGGAGATCAGGATTGTACTGACTTTGTTAAAAGAGCAGTTATTAGCTGCTTCCAAATGACACCTTTTATGAATCAGCGACGGAGAATAGCTAACAGCTAATTTCACTTTCTTATATATTCTAATTTCTAATAAAAGAATTTTTAAACTAAATTTTCTTCTTTAACATTTCTAGTGAAATTGTAAATAAATTTGAAAAGTGTGTATTATAAATTAAAAATTATAACAAAGATAGACATATCTACTGTCAATTCGGTATAAGAAAAAGGTTTATCAGAAAACTCATATTTTTGAGCACATAGGATTTAAACATGAATATTAAGACTTTAAATTACAAAATATATGTATTCATTTCTGCATACATTTATAAATCAAGTATAAGTATACACAACTTCAAAATATTATGTATTCGTTTCTGAATTAATTATACTTAAAAAAATCGAGTACAAAGAAATTTTAATTTTTAAGTAAATTAATGTTCCTTTCTGAAGTAATTGTACTTAAAAAATATGAGTACATAGAAATGCTCATTTTTAAGTAGATTATTTTTAACAATGTACTTCTTTTTGAAACAATTGTACTTAAAAAAGTACGAGTACATGGAAGTTCTCATTTTTAAGTAAATTATATTTGAGAGTGCAGGAATATTATACTTAAAATTCCCTAATTGAGAACCCAGTATTAGTAGCGCTTTAAACGAAGTTAAATGGAAAATTTACAATTGAAACTAGTCGGATATGCCAATCCCAAAACTTTCTTCTACCTCATTCATGCTGAAATTTCGTAATGACAGTGCCAAAACTAAATGACAATCTATGTCCATCATGAGGATTCTAACGGTGTAGGTTCGTTAAACATTGTGCAATTAATAAGGATATATAAATATCGCATTTTTCCAACAAATAATTGAATTTAGGCACCCACATTCTTAGATGTCTGCAAACAAAATACCCAACCCAAAAAGCTTAAAAGTGACACCTGTTGGTCAGTATGTACACAAGCCTAATAAAGATTTATTTATGTCATTCTTTTATGGACACCATGTATTATCAGCCATTTGGAAAAATGGTTATTGTTCTCGTCAGGATGGGAAATGAAAAGCATATCTGAAGGTTTTCATTTGTTTAATCCGCAATTTATTCGTTTTCTGATTGGTCTATACAGTAATCTGTATTTCCCTTTAATTTCAACAACGATGGATACTTTCTGTCGTTACTATGACAAAAAATTATTAAAAACTACAAAAAAATTAATAACTCAAAAACAAATTGAGATACAGCATTCAAACAAATTGCATTTAAAAGTACATTTTTTTCTCTATCCGACGGTGTAAAAAGTAATATTGTCGGATGTTTAGAAGTTTAAGAATGAAATTTCATTTAAAATTGGCCGTCAGATTTCTTGGAAATCTGACGATGGAAAAGCCTTTTCCCGAACAGCCAATAAAATGCTTGAATATTTACGTAAGTTTCAGGTGGATAATGCTTAGTTTCATGAAATCTGACGGGTTGCAGGTGATATTTTTGGCTTGCAATTTTTACATGTAATAACACTATTAATGTTTAATTCATGGCGTACGTAATGTAGGATCAACTCCGTGCGATTTTTTATGTCTTAAATTTTAGTCTTAAAAAAATCGTTTTCCAAATGGTCGTTGTAATTTGATAAATCGCTTTTTTTTTTTTTTTTTTTTTTTTTTTAAATTTATATTATATATTTTTATATATTTATATAAAATTGAATTTCTGTAATATAAATAAATTTAATATCCCTGTAGTAGTAATAAATAATTTTAATATAGCATATATTTATATATTATAAGTCACTTTTAGTATACATTTTACATTGTTTACTTAGTGTTCTTAAATAATTTTTTGTTTCTGTATTGTTAATTAATAATTTCTCTATAATAAAACAAATTTACACGAATAGCGCTGAGGCTCCTTTTATAAGTTTAGCGCTGAGGATCTTTTAAATTGTACAGCAATGAATTAAGTTGAATTAAAGTGCTTAATCAATAATTTTCAAATGGAACATTGTTTTATTTTTTAAAACCTATAAAACAATTTGTGAATTTCAAACGATTAAAGAAAATGTGACAAATTAAATGTTAAATGAAATTAATTTAAGATAACAATGTTTTAAAAGAAAAGTTTATTAAACAGATAAGCTAAGATACAAGCATTAAAAGAAAGAATCTTTTTAATTTTTTCTCAGTCGTTAAAGATCGGAAATTTTTCTCTCGTCAGTCTTAAATAGGACTAATCACATATTGAAAAGAGAATTATCATTATAATTCCTTTAATGATCTCTTGGATTCCTCAGATTAGTTTAATAACCATTTCAGATTACTTTTAAGATCCTTATATATATATAAAGTAACGATTTGGAATCGGGCCAAAATGGACCAATGAAAATCTGCGTAGATACCTCGAAACGCATCTGATTGGTCAGAGCTTTCTGTCTTTCTTAGCGAGAATTGTGCTTGGCGAAAATCATGAAAGTAGAAAATTTAGATAGGATGGCCGGGAAAAGAGAAGAATCTTCTGCCTTTCGATAGAGTTCTGTTTTTGAGAGGTTTTTTTTAGAGGTCGGTGGCAAAAGTTATTTTTACAGAAAGGAGATCATTTCACGTAACTAATGAAAGGGGGGAGGGGGGGCATCTGCGCTTGGAATCTAAAAATTGAATGCATTGAAAAGAAGGGGTTGCGAAGCGATCCAAAATGGAAAGGCGAAACAATTACGTCTGGAGTTGGCTAGAATATAGGGATTGATTCGCGATACCAAACGGAATCCCGAAGCTATTACGCGGGAGGTTGGTGAGCGTAGCCAGCAGGGGTAGAAGACCCCCCCCCCCTTACACACACACACACACACCCTAGTATTTAAAAAAG
The DNA here is from genome assembly GCA_963932465.1 of Maratus speciosus. NCBI lineage: Eukaryota > Metazoa > Arthropoda > Arachnida > Araneae > Salticidae > Maratus > Maratus speciosus. The sequence goes on from OZ010798.1 coordinate 363,579,891, forward strand.
TATCTTAAGGATAAAGCTAGTTCAAAAAAGATTATATAAATACAGGGAAATTTAAAGGTAGAAAAAAGAATTTGATTAGTTACTGGTCTTAAGTAATGATTTTAAAATACATGTGAGTTGCAATATTAAAAATATTTTTTTTTCATTATTTACTTAGTGTCCTTAAATATTTTTTCTTCATCAAAGTGCTTCATCAATAATTTTCAAATGGAGGACTTATGTTTTTAAAAACAATAAAATGTTTTTTGAATTTCAAGCGAAAAAAAAAAGTTTATTAAACAGATAAGCTACGATACAAGCATTAAAAGCAAGAATCTTTTTAATTTTTTCTCAGTCATTAAAAATGGAAAATATTTCTCTCGCAGGTCTTAAATAGGATTAATCGCATTTTGAAAAGAGCATTATCATTATAATTTCTTTTAATGATCTCTTGAATTCCCCAGATTAGTTTAATAACTATTTCAGATTACTTTTTAAGATATTAAAAAAAAAAAAAAGAATTATCTTAACTATAAAGCTAGTTCAAAAAAGATGATATAAACACACGGAAATGTAAAGGTAAAACAAAGAATGCGATTAATTACAGGACTTAAGTAATGATTTTAAAATGCATGCCAGTTGCACTATTAAAAATATTATTTGATATTATTTACTTAGTGTTTTTAAATAATTTTTGTTTGTTTATTGTTAGTTAATAATTTCTCTATGATAAAACTTAAATTTATATGAATAGCGCTGAAGCTTCTTTTATAAGTTTAGCCCCGAGGCTCTTTAAAAATGCATATCAAAGAATTCGGTTTAATTAAAGTGCTTAATTAATATATATATATATTTTTTTTTACATAAAATATTTTTTTTTTTTAATTTCAAACGAAAAAAGAATATATGATATATTAAATGTTAAATGAAATTACGTTAGGAAAACGGTGTTTTAAAAGAAAAGCTTATTAAACAGATAAGCTACGATACAATTGTTAAAAGAAAGAATCTTTTTCATTTTCTCTCAGTCGTTAAAAATAGGAAAATTTTCCCTCGTCTGTCTTAAATAGGATTATTCACATTTTGAACAGAGAATTATCATTATAATTCCTTTACTGATCTCTCGGATTCCTCAGATTTGTTTAATAACCATTTCAGATTACTTTTAAGATATTTTAAAAAAATCTCTTCTAGATAAATCTAGTTTAAAAAAGATGATATAAATACAGGAAAATTTAAAGGTAGAACAAAGAATTTGATTAATGGAAAGTTATAAGTAATGATTTTAAAATGCATGTCAGTTGCACTATTACAAATATTTTATATTATTTACTTAGTGTTCTTAAATAATCTTTATTTGTGTATTGTTATTTAATTTCTCAATGATAAAACTTAATTTAGATTAATAGAGCTGAAGCTTTTGTTTTATAAGTTTAACACTGAGCTCTTGTAAAATGGATATCAAAGAACTCGGATTAATTAAAGTGCTTGATAATTTTCAAATGAAACACAGTTTTATTTTTTTTTTAAACTATAGAATATTTTTTGAATTTCAAACGAAAAAGGAATATATGATGAATTAAATGTTAAATGATATTACGTTAGGAATATAGGGTTTTAAAAGAAAAGCTTATTAAACAGATAAACTATGATACAATTATTATAAGAAAGAATCTTTTTCATTTTTTCTCAGTCGTTAAAAATGGGAAATTTTGTCTCGTCAGTCTTAAATAGGATTAATCGCTTTTTGAAAAGAGCATTATCAATATAAATATTTTAATGATCTCTCGGATTCCTCAGATTGTATTAATAACTATTTCAGATTACTTTTAAGATATTTAAAAAATTCTCTTAAGGATAAAGCTACTTCAAAAAAGATGATATAAAAAAAGGGAAATTTAAAGGTAAAACAAAGAATTCGATTAATTAATAGACTTAAGTAATGATTTAACAAAAGAGAAAAAAATCATGCGTCCAGCATGGATTATGAAATACTTTCCAACGCATTCAGAATAATGTAACAAAATTGCACCGTTTAAAAAAATTAAAATATTACGTCTAATTCAACCATATGGGAACGGATAACACATTTCAAGACCCAATTTCAGCTGTTCCCATCTACAATCGAAAAATTTTCCGAATTTTTTCACCATCCTTCTATATGATATGTAGATTCGTATTTATTAACTACATGCATGCGAAAATTTTGTTCACTTCAGAAACACATATATTTCAGTTGTAAATTCCCCTTCAGCAATTTCCTCTAGTAAGGAAAATGGTACGTGAATACTTTTGTGCAGCCCTGTAAATGAGCTATAGAATTCATATATAACGAGTAACATACAAAAAATTAGTTAAATTTAAAAGCACATACTGAATTTTAAAACGTAAACTCCATAGCAATTATTACCCCAAAACAGAACTGTAACCGATTTCTTTTGTGTGTCCCTGTAAATGAATAAAAAATGCAATGAATGCCCTGTTCTAACGTGATCATAGTGAAATTCAGGGGGGTTATATCAGTTTTAATGCATTTGAAATAGCGTAATGTCATAATGTGAGTAAATACTCTGCAAACGATTTTTCCCCATATACCATAATGTAATGGAATTCTTTTGAGTGCCCCACAAAAAATGAACTATTAAGCCTACATAATTCGTACGCAATACCAAATATGCTTTGGTGACCCTAAATAAAGTTTATCAATTGCATAAAAATCCGAGAATATTTAAGGGAATTAGAGCGTGGACAGGCGGACAGACAAACCGAATGCATAAACACTTTTCAACTTTGTTGGAAAGCGTTAAAAATGCATGCGAGTTGCACTTTAAAAAATATTATTAAAATAATTTATACTTTTAAAGTGCAAAAGGATTAATAAAAGAACAATTAAATGCTATTAAATTACAATTAAATGTTATATAAATTAAATTAGGACAAAAATGTTTTAGTTTTACGAGTGCTACATTTTGCCACCTAGCTGGATGAAGCAGGGCCCGACTTAGGCTATCTAGGGTCCGGGGCAAGCATCATTCTGAGGACCCCCTTCTTTCTACCCATAAAAATTGTTCGCAAATAAAGTGGAAGTGGCTGGTACTAAACTTCATACATATTGTACGTATGCATAAGTTTCGTACCAGGCACTCTTCAGTCTTCACATCCATATATAGGGTATCAAAAAAAGATGGCCACAAAATTAAGAAAAATTGCCAGTAAAGCTCAGTTCGACAGAAGAAGCTGTTTGAAAACTTTTACTTTGCATATCTACGAATGTTATAAGATGTCTAAAAGAAAATGCCTCCAAGGGCTCATATTTATTGGCTTTAACTTGCCTTGTTACGAAGAAAACTTCAATAAAGAATTTCTCGTGAAAACAATTTAAGTCTAGTGAACATAACAATACTAAGTTGTTATAATAAAATTTTATTCATTAAATTTCTAACGATATAATTCATTTTTTTTGATTGGGTGGAGGGGGTACCGGAAGCAGAAATGGGAAGTCTGACAGCACTCCCTTTCTAAATGTTTAAAAATATATGCATTTTGATAACTTTGGGCCAATTTTATCGATTTGACACCTTATAATGAAAATCCTGTTTATTTCCATGAGGGCACCTAAAAAAGGGGAAAAGGAGCGGCTGTCCCGCATGCCCCCGCATTAGTCAGGCCCTAGGATGAAGCAATAAAATGAGACATTAAATGTAGTTTTAGGGAATATGCAATACAATATTTTGCTTTATTATAAGTACTTTTATTAATGTATTATTAGATATATTCTATTAAATATAGATATACAAAACTTATATGAAGGTTCGGGGACTTCCGAAAAAACTACGATGAATGTTAAGATGAAATAAGAGACCTACTTATCAGTTCTCATAAAATTTTGTGTACAATAATTTTAAAAACAAGTCAAAATTTCACGGGTAGATGGCGCCGTGTTATCTTAAATTGTAACATAATTCAAATTAACTGCAAAATTACAAAATAGAAATGTTGGTCGCCCTCTCTTCCCCCCATGGAGTTGCAGCGCTCATCCGTTTCTCCCGTCTGGCTCTCCCACACTTGATTTGATGGTTTCTTGGTCCGCCTGTTCGTGATCCCGCTTCCTTGGCCTTGCTGCTCTTGATCTGCATCTCGCATTTCTGCCTCTTGCATGTTTTTTCTGCCTTTCCCCCCCCTCAACGCTGGATCTTCGAGACAAAAGCCTCCCTTTTGGGTAGTAGCACAGGTCTCAGTACGTACCAACCAACCAACCAACAAAATAGAAATTTTTTTCTGCGATAATTTGTTAGGTTTTCAAAAAATTCTTATGTTTAAAACTAATACGAAAAAGAAAATTTAAATGCATGAGAAGGTCGATGAAACTACTAAGTTAGCTCATTTCAATGAACTTAAAATTTTTTCTAGATTGCTTTAAAAATTAGTATTATTAGTATGCAAATTGCTGCATCATTACAGTATTTAGGTTCAACCAGAAGGTTAAAAAAAAAGTAAAACTAGCTATAAAAATACACTTTTACAAGAATTCAATATTTATCTTTAAAAGCACGTCTAATTACATAAATATCACACCTAATTACTTTAATGTCTCGCCAAATTACAAATATGTTAAATTTCTTGTGTAAAATTGGCTTACCAGAACCGATGCATGCTAACTACTAATTCAATTCGTTCATACTGAAAAAAAATATTTATTTCATTTGCAAGACAATATTTATTATATTATATTTTTATGTATTTACTTTACTTATATATTTTTATATATTCATATAAAATTTTATTTCAGTAATATGATTAAATTTATATCCCTGTAGTAGCAATAAATTATTTTACTATAGTATCTGTTTATAGATTAAAAGAAAGGAATCTTAAAGATACTTTTCTTAAAGATAAAGAAAAGAATCTTATAGATTAAAAGAAAGAATCTTTTTCATTTTTTCTCAGTCTTTAAAAATAGGAAATTTTTCTCTCGTCTGACTTAAACAGGATTAATCACATTTGAAAAGAGCATTATCATTCCTTTAATGACCTCTCGGATTATTTTAATAAAGTTATTGTTAATACATATTGTTATAATAAGTCATTGTTAATACATATTTTACATTATTCACTTGTTGTTAAATAATTTCTGTTTGGCTGTTTTTAGTTCATAATTTCTATATGATAAAACGTAAATTTTGAGGAATAGTGCTGAGGTTTCGTTTATATATTTAGGGCTAAGGCTCTTTTAAAATGTATAACAAAGTAAAGGGTTTAAGTAAAGGGTTTAATCAATTATTTTAAAATGGAAGAGTGTGCAATTTTTTAAACTGTAAAACGATTTTTCAATTTCAAACAAACAAAAATTGATGTATGACGAATTAAATGTTAAATGAAATTAAGTTTGGATAACAATGTTTTAAAAGAAAGACTTATTAAACTCATAAGCTACGATACGAGCATTAAAAGAAAGAATCTTTTTCATTTTTTCTCAGTCTTTAAAAATAGGAAATTTTTCTCTCGTCAGACTTAAACAGGATTAATCACATTTGAAAAGAGCATTATCATTCCTTTAATGACCTCTCGGATTATTTTAATAAAGTTATTGTTAATACATATTGTTATAATAAGTCATTGTTAATACATATTTTACATTATTCACTTGTTGTTAAATAATTTCTGTTTGGCTGTTTTTAGTTCATAATTTCTATATGATAAAACGTAAATTTTGAGGAATAGTGCTGAGGTTTCGTTTATATATTTAGGGCTAAGGCTCTTTTAAAATGTATAACAAAGTAAAGGGTTAAAGTAAAGGGTTTAATCAATTATATTAAAATGGAAGAGTGTGCATTTTTTTAAACTGAAAAACGATTTTTAAATTTCAAACAAACAAAAATTGATGTATGACGAATTAAATGTTAAATGAAATTAAGTTTGGATAACAATGTTTTAAAAGAAAGACTTATTAAACTGATAAGCTACGATACGAGCATTAAAAGAAAGAATCATTTTCATTTTTTCTCAGTCTTTAAAAATAGGAAATTTTTCTCTCGTCAGACTTAAACAGGATTAATCACATTTGAAAAGAGCATTATCATTCCTTTAATGACCTCTCGGATTATTTTAATAAAGTTATTGTTAATACATATTGTTATAATAAGTCATTGTTAATACATATTTTACATTATTCACTTGTTGTTAAATAATTTCTGTTTGGCTGTTTTTAGTTCATAATTTCTATATGATAAAACGTAAATTTTGAGGAATAGTGCTGAGGTTTCGTTTATATATTTAGGGCTAAGGCTCTTTTAAAATGTATAAAAAAGTAAATGGTTTAAGTAAAGGGTTTAATCAATTATTTTAAAATGGAAGAGTGTGCAATTTTTTAAACTGTAAAACGATTTTTCAATTTCAAACAAACAAAAATTGATGTATGACGAATTAAATGTTAAATGAAATTAAGTTTGGATAACAATGTTTTAAAAGAAAGACTTATTAAACTCATAAGCTACGATACGAGCATTAAAAGAAAGAATCTTTTTCATTTTTTCTCAGTCTTTAAAAATAGGAAATTTTTCTCTCGTCAGACTTAAACAGGATTAATCACATTTGAAAAGAGCATTATCATTCCTTTAATGACCTCTCGGATTATTTTAATAAAGTTATTGTTAATACATATTGTTATAATAAGTCATTGTTAATACATATTTTACATTATTCACTTGTTGTTAAATAATTTCTGTTTGGCTGTTTTTAGTTCATAATTTCTATATGATAAAACGTAAATTTTGAGGAATAGTGCTGAGGTTTCGTTTATATATTTAGGGCTAAGGCTCTTTTAAAATGTATAACAAAGTAAAGGGTTAAAGTAAAGGGTTTAATCAATTATATTAAAATGGAAGAGTGTGCATTTTTTTAAACTGAAAAACGATTTTTAAATTTCAAACAAACAAAAATTGATGTATGACGAATTAAATGTTAAATGAAATTAAGTTTGGATAACAATGTTTTAAAAGAAAGACTTATTAAACTGATAAGCTACGATACGAGCATTAAAAGAAAGAATCATTTTCATTTTTTCTCAGTCTTTAAAAATAGGAAATTTTTCTCTCGTCAGACTTAAACAGGATTAATCACATTTGAAAAGAGCATTATCATTCCTTTAATGACCTCTCGGATTATTTTAATAAAGTTATTGTTAATACATATTGTTATAATAAGTCATTGTTAATACATATTTTACATTATTCACTTGTTGTTAAATAATTTCTGTTTGGCTGTTTTTAGTTCATAATTTCTATATGATAAAACGTAAATTTTGAGGAATAGTGCTGAGGTTTCGTTTATATATTTAGGGCTAAGGCTCTTTTAAAATGTATAAAAAAGTAAAGGGTTTAAGTAAAGGGTTTAATCAATTATTTTAAAATGGAAGAGTGTGCAATTTTTTAAACTGTAAAACGATTTTTCAATTTCAAACAAACAAAAATTGATGTATGACGAATTAAATGTTAAATGAAATTAAGTTTGGATAACAATGTTTTAAAAGAAAGACTTATTAAACTGATAAGCTACGATACGAGCATTAAAAGAATCTTTTTCATTTTTTCTCAGTCTTTAAAAATAGGAAATGTTTCTCTCGTCAGACTTAAACAGGATTAATCACATTTGAAAAGAGCATTATCATTCCTTTAATGACCTCTCGGATTATTTTAATAAAGTTATTGTTAATACATATTGTTATAATAAGTCATTGTTAATACATATTTTACATTATTCACTTGTTGTTAAATAATTTCTGTTTGGCTGTTTTTAGTTCATAATTTCTATATGATAAAACGTAAATTTTGAGGAATAGGGCTGAGGTTTCGTTTATATATTTAGGGGTAAGGCTCTTTTAAAATGTATAACAAAGAATTCGGTTTAAGTAAAGGGTTTAATCAATTATTTTAAAATGGAAGAGTGTGTAATTTTTTAAACTGTAAAACGATTTTTCAATTTCAAACAAACAAAAATTGATGTATGACGAATTAAATGTTAAATGAAATTAAGTTTGGATAACAATGTTTTAAAAGAAAGACTTATTAAACTGATAAGCTACGATACGAGCATTAAAAGAAAGAATCTTTTTCATTTTTTCTCAGTCTTTAAAAATAGGAAATTTTTCTCTCGTCAGACTTAAACAGGATTAATCACATTTGAAAAGAGCATTATCATTCCTTTAATGACCTCTCGGATTATTTTAATAAAGTTATTGTTAATACATATTGTTATAATAAGTCATTGTTAATACATATTATAGATTATTCCCTTGTTGTTAAATAATTTCTGTTTGGCTGTTTTTAGTTCATAATTTCTATATGATAAAACGTAAATTTTGAGGAATAGTGCTGAGGTTTCGTTTATATATTTAGGGCTAAGGCTCTTTTAAAATGTATAACAAAGTAAAGGGTTTAATCAATTATTTTAAAATGGAAGAGTGTGCAATTTTTTAAACTGTAAAACAATTTTTCAATTTCAAACAAACAAAAATTGATGTATGACGAATTAAATGTTAAATGAAATTAAGTTTGGATAACAATGTTTTAAAAGAAAGACTTATTAAACTGATAAGCTACGATACGAGCATTAAAAGAAAGAATCATTTTCATTTTTTCTCAGTCTTTAAAAATAGGAAATTTTTCTCTCGTCAGACTTAAATAGGATTAATCACATTTGAAAAGAGCATTATCATTCCTTTAATGACCTCTCGGATTATTTTAATAAAGTTATTGTTAATACATATTGTTATAATAAGTCATTGTTAATACATATTTTACATTATTCACTTGTTGTTAAATAATTTCTGTTTGGCCGTTTTTAGTTCATAATTTCTATATGATAAAACGTAAATTTTGAGGAATAGTGCTGAGGTTTCGTTTATATATTTAGGGCTAAGGCTTTTTTAAAATGTATAACAAAGTAAAGGGTTTAAGTAAAGGGTTTAAACAATTATTTTAAAATGGAAGAGTGTGCAATTTTTTAAACTGTAAAACGATTTTTCAATTTCAAACAAACAAAAATTGATGTATGACGAATTAAATGTTAAATGAAATTAAGTTTGGATAACAATGTTTTAAAAGAAAGACTTATTAAACTGATAAGCTACGATACGAGCATTAAAAGAAAGAATCATTTTCATTTTTTCTCAGTCTTTAAAAATAGGAAATTTTTCTCTCGTCAGACTTAAATAGGATTAATCACATTTGAAAAGAGCATTATCATTCCTTTAATGACCTCTCGGATTATTTTAATAAAGTTATTGTTAATACATATTGTTATAATAAGTCATTGTTAATACATATTTTACATTATTCACTTGTTGTTAAATAATTTCTGTTTGGCCGTTTTTAGTTCATAATTTCTATATGATAAAACGTAAATTTTGAGGAATAGTGCTGTGGTTTCGTTTATATATTTAGGGTTAAGGCTCTTTTAAAATGTATAACAAAGTAAAGGGTTTAAGTAAAGGGTTTAATCAATTATTTTAAAATGGAAGAGTGTGCAATTTTTTAAACTGTAAAACGATTTTTCAATTTCAAACAAACAAAAATTGATGTATGACGAATTAAATGTTAAATGAAATTAAGTTTGGATAACAATGTTTTAAAAGAAAGACTTATTAAACTGATAAGCTACGATACGAGCATTAAAAGAAAGAATCATTTTCATTTTTTCTCAGTCTTTAAAAATAGGAAATTTTTCTCTCGTCAGACTTAAACAGGATTAATCACATTTGAAAAGAGCATTATCATTCCTTTAATGACCTCTCGGATTATTTTAATAAAGTTATTGTTAATACATATTGTTATAATAAGTCATTGTTAATACATATTTTACATTATTCACTTGTTGTTAAATAATTTCTGTTTGGCTGTTTTTAGTTCATAATTTCTATATGATAAAACGTAAATTTTGAGGAATAGTGCTGAGGTTTCGTTTATATATTTAGGGCTAAGGCTCTTTTAAAATGTATAACAAAGTAAAGGGTTTAAGTAAAGGGTTTAATCAATTATTTTAAAATGGAAGAGTGTGCAATTTTTTAAACTGTAAAACAATTTTTCAATTTCAAACAAACAAAAATTGATGTATGACGAATTAAATATTAATTGAAATTAAGTTTGGATAACAATGTTTTAAAAGAAAGACTTATTAAACTGATAAGCTACGATACGAGCATTAAAAGAATCTTTTTAATTTTTTCTCAGTCTTTAAAAATAGGAAATTTTTCTCTCGTCAGACTTAAACAGGATTAATCACATTTGAAAAGAGCATTATCATTCCTTTAATGACCTCTCGGATTATTTTAATAAAGTTATTGTTAATACATATTGTTATAATAAGTCATTGTTAATACATATTTTACATTATTCACTTGTTGTTAAATAATTTCTGTTTGGCTGTTTTTAGTTCATAATTTCTATATGATAAAACGTAAATTTTGAGGAATAGTGCTGAGGTTTCGTTTATATATTTAGGGCTAAGGCTCTTTTAAAATGTATAACAAAGTAAAGGGTTTAAGTAAAGGGTTTAATCAATTATTTTAAAATGGAAGAGTGTGCAATTTTTTAAACTGTAAAACGATTTTTCAATTTCAAACAAACAAAAATTGATGTATGACGAATTAAATGTTAAATGAAATTAAGTTTGGATAACAATGTTTTAAAAGAAAGACTTATTAAACTGATAAGCTACGATACGAGCATTAAAAGAAAGAATCATTTTCATTTTTTCTCAGTCTTTAAAAATAGGAAATTTTTCTCTCGTCAGACTTAAACAGGATTAATCACATTTGAAAAGAGCATTATCATTCCTTTAATGACCTCTCGGATTATTTTAATAAAGTTATTGTTAATACATATTGTTATAATAAGTCATTGTTAATACATATTTTACATTATTCACTTGTTGTTAAATAATTTCTGTTTGGCTGTTTTTAGTTCATAATTTCTATATGATAAAACGTAAATTTTGAGGAATAGTGCTGAGGTTTCGTTTATATATTTAGGGCTAAGGCTCTTTTAAAATGTATAACAAAGTAAAGGGTTTAAGTAAAGGGTTTAATCAATTATTTTAAAATGGAAGAGTGTGCAATTTTTTAAACTGTAAAACAATTTTTCAATTTCAAACAAACAAAAATTGATGTATGACGAATTAAATATTAATTGAAATTAAGTTTGGATAACAATGTTTTAAAAGAAAGACTTATTAAACTGATAAGCTACGATACGAGCATTAAAAGAATCTTTTTCATTTTTTCTCAGTCTTTAAAAATAGGAAATTTTTCTCTCGTCAGACTTAAACAGGATTAATCACATTTGAAAAGAGCATTATCATTCCTTTAATGACCTCTCGGATTATTTTAATAAAGTTATTGTTAATACATGTTGTTATAATAAGTCATTGTTAATACATATTTTACATTATTCACTTGTTGTTAAATAATTTCTGTTTGGCTGTTTTTAGTTCATAATTTCTATATGATAAAACGTAAATTTTGAGGAATAGTGCTGAGGTTTCGTTTATATATTTAGGGCTAAGGCTCTTTTAAAATGTATAAAAAAGTAAAGGGTTTAAGTAAAGGGTTTAATCAATTATTTTAAAATGGAAGAGTGTGCAATTTTTTAAACTGTAAAACGATTTTTCAATTTCAAACAAACAAAAATTGATGTATGACGAATTAAATGTTAAATGAAATTAAGTTTGGATAACAATGTTTTAAAAGAAAGACTTATTAAACTGATAAGCTACGATACGAGCATTAAAAGAATCTTTTTCATTTTTTCTCAGTCTTTAAAAATAGGAAATTTTTCTCTCGTCAGACTTAAACAGGATTAATCACATTTGAAAAGAGCATTATCATTCCTTTAATGACCTCTCGGATTATTTTAATAAAGTTATTGTTAATACATATTGTTATAATAAGTCATTGTTAATACATATTTTACATTATTCACTTGTTGTTAAATAATTTCTGTTTGGCTGTTTTTAGTTCATAATTTCTATATGATAAAACGTAAATTTTGAGGAATAGGGCTGAGGTTTCGTTTATATATTTAGGGCTAAGGCTCTTTTAAAATGTATAACAAAGAATTCGGTTTAAGTAAAGGGTTTAATCAATTATTTTAAAATGGAAGAGTGTGCAATTTTTTAAACTGTAAAACGATTTTTCAATTTCAAACAAACAAAAATTGATGTATGACGAATTAAATGTTAAATGAAATTAAGTTTGGATAACAATGTTTTAAAAGAAAGACTTATTAAACTGATAAGCTACGATACGAGCATTAAAAGAAAGAATCATTTTCATTTTTTCTCAGTCTTTAAAAATAGGAAATTTTTCTCTCGTCAGACTTAAACAGGATTAATCACATTTGAAAAGAGCATTATCATTCCTTTAATGACCTCTCGGATTATTTTAATAAAGTTATTGTTAATACATATTGTTATAATAAGTCATTGTTAATACATATTATAGATTATTCCCTTGTTGTTAAATAATTTCTGTTTGGCTGTTTTTAGTTCATAATTTCTATATGATAAAACGTAAATTTTGAGGAATAGTGCTGAGGTTTCGTTTATATATTTAGGGCTAAGGCTCTTTTAAAATGTATAACAAAGTAAAGGGTTTAATCAATTATTTTAAAATGGAAGAGTGTGCAATTTTTTAAACTGTAAAACAATTTTTCAATTTCAAACAAACAAAAATTGATGTATGACGAATTAAATGTTAAATGAAATTAAGTTTGGATAACAATGTTTTAAAAGAAAGACTTATTAAACTGATAAGCTACGATACGAGCATTAAAAGAAAGAATCATTTTCATTTTTTCTCAGTCTTTAAAAATAGGAAATTTTTCTCTCGTCAGACTTAAATAGGATTAATCACATTTGAAAAGAGCATTATCATTCCTTTAATGACCTCTCGGATTATTTTAATAAAGTTATTGTTAATACATATTGTTATAATAAGTCATTGTTAATACATATTTTACATTATTCACTTGTTGTTAAATAATTTCTGTTTGGCCGTTTTTAGTTCATAATTTCTATATGATAAAACGTAAATTTTGAGGAATAGTGCTGAGGTTTCGTTTATATATTTAGGGCTAAGGCTTTTTTAAAATGTATAACAAAGTAAAGGGTTTAAGTAAAGGGTTTAAACAATTATTTTAAAATGGAAGAGTGTGCAATTTTTTAAACTGTAAAACGATTTTTCAATTTCAAACAAACAAAAATTGATGTATGACGAATTAAATGTTAAATGAAATTAAGTTTGGATAACAATGTTTTAAAAGAAAGACTTATTAAACTGATAAGCTACGATACGAGCATTAAAAGAAAGAATCATTTTCATTTTTTCTCAGTCTTTAAAAATAGGAAATTTTTCTCTCGTCAGACTTAAATAGGATTAATCACATTTGAAAAGAGCATTATCATTCCTTTAATGACCTCTCGGATTATTTTAATAAAGTTATTGTTAATACATATTGTTATAATAAGTCATTGTTAATACATATTTTACATTATTCACTTGTTGTTAAATAATTTCTGTTTGGCCGTTTTTAGTTCATAATTTCTATATGATAAAACGTAAATTTTGAGGAATAGTGCTGTGGTTTCGTTTATATATTTAGGGCTAAGGCTCTTTTAAAATGTATAACAAAGTAAAGGGTTTAAGTAAAGGGTTTAATCAATTATTTTAAAATGGAAGAGTGTGCAATTTTTTAAACTGTAAAACGATTTTTCAATTTCAAACAAACAAAAATTGATGTATGACGAATTAAATGTTAAATGAAATTAAGTTTGGATAACAATGTTTTAAAAGAAAGACTTATTAAACTGATAAGCTACGATACGAGCATTAAAAGAAAGAATCATTTTCATTTTTTCTCAGTCTTTAAAAATAGGAAATTTTTCTCTCGTCAGACTTAAACAGGATTAATCACATTTGAAAAGAGCATTATCATTCCTTTAATGACCTCTCGGATTATTTTAATAAAGTTATTGTTAATACATATTGTTATAATAAGTCATTGTTAATACATATTTTACATTATTCACTTGTTGTTAAATAATTTCTGTTTGGCTGTTTTTAGTTCATAATTTCTATATGATAAAACGTAAATTTTGAGGAATAGTGCTGAGGTTTCGTTTATATATTTAGGGCTAAGGCTCTTTTAAAATGTATAACAAAGTAAAGGGTTTAAGTAAAGGGTTTAATCAATTATTTTAAAATGGAAGAGTGTGCAATTTTTTAAACTGTAAAACAATTTTTCAATTTCAAACAAACAAAAATTGATGTATGACGAATTAAATATTAATTGAAATTAAGTTTGGATAACAATGTTTTAAAAGAAAGACTTATTAAACTGATAAGCTACGATACGAGCATTAAAAGAATCTTTTTAATTTTTTCTCAGTCTTTAAAAATAGGAAATTTTTCTCTCGTCAGACTTAAACAGGATTAATCACATTTGAAAAGAGCATTATCATTCCTTTAATGACCTCTCGGATTATTTTAATAAAGTTATTGTTAATACATATTGTTATAATAAGTCATTGTTAATACATATTTTACATTATTCACTTGTTGTTAAATAATTTCTGTTTGGCTGTTTTTAGTTCATAATTTCTATATGATAAAACGTAAATTTTGAGGAATAGTGCTGAGGTTTCGTTTATATATTTAGGGCTAAGGCTCTTTTAAAATGTATAACAAAGTAAAGGGTTTAAGTAAAGGGTTTAATCAATTATTTTAAAATGGAAGAGTGTGCAATTTTTTAAACTGTAAAACGATTTTTCAATTTCAAACAAACAAAAATTGATGTATGACGAATTAAATGTTAAATGAAATTAAGTTTGGATAACAATGTTTTAAAAGAAAGACTTATTAAACTGATAAGCTACGATACGAGCATTAAAAGAAAGAATCATTTTCATTTTTTCTCAGTCTTTAAAAATAGGAAATTTTTCTCTCGTCAGACTTAAACAGGATTAATCACATTTGAAAAGAGCATTATCATTCCTTTAATGACCTCTCGGATTATTTTAATAAAGTTATTGTTAATACATATTGTTATAATAAGTCATTGTTAATACATATTTTACATTATTCACTTGTTGTTAAATAATTTCTGTTTGGCTGTTTTTAGTTCATAATTTCTATATGATAAAACGTAAATTTTGAGGAATAGTGCTGAGGTTTCGTTTATATATTTAGGGCTAAGGCTCTTTTAAAATGTATAACAAAGTAAAGGGTTTAAGTAAAGGGTTTAATCAATTATTTTAAAATGGAAGAGTGTGCAATTTTTTAAACTGTAAAACAATTTTTCAATTTCAAACAAACAAAAATTGATGTATGACGAATTAAATATTAATTGAAATTAAGTTTGGATAACAATGTTTTAAAAGAAAGACTTATTAAACTGATAAGCTACGATACGAGCATTAAAAGAATCTTTTTCATTTTTTCTCAGTCTTTAAAAATAGGAAATTTTTCTCTCGTCAGACTTAAACAGGATTAATCACATTTGAAAAGAGCATTATCATTCCTTTAATGACCTCTCGGATTATTTTAATAAAGTTATTGTTAATACATGTTGTTATAATAAGTCATTGTTAATACATATTTTACATTATTCACTTGTTGTTAAATAATTTCTGTTTGGCTGTTTTTAGTTCATAATTTCTATATGATAAAACGTAAATTTTGAGGAATAGTGCTGAGGTTTCGTTTATATATTTAGGGCTAAGGCTCTTTTAAAATGTATAAAAAAGTAAAGGGTTTAAGTAAAGGGTTTAATCAATTATTTTAAAATGGAAGAGTGTGCAATTTTTTAAACTGTAAAACGATTTTTCAATTTCAAACAAACAAAAATTGATGTATGACGAATTAAATGTTAAATGAAATTAAGTTTGGATAACAATGTTTTAAAAGAAAGACTTATTAAACTGATAAGCTACGATACGAGCATTAAAAGAATCTTTTTCATTTTTTCTCAGTCTTTAAAAATAGGAAATTTTTCTCTCGTCAGACTTAAACAGGATTAATCACATTTGGAAAGAGCATTATCATTCCTTTAATGACCTCTCGGATTATTTTAATAAAGTTATTGTTAATACATATTGTTATAATAAGTCATTGTTAATACATATTTTACATTATTCACTTGTTGTTAAATAATTTCTGTTTGGCTGTTTTTAGTTCATAATTTCTATATGATAAAACGTAAATTTTGAGGAATAGGGCTGAGGTTTCGTTTATATATTTAGGGCTAAGGCTCTTTTAAAATGTATAACAAAGAATTCGGTTTAAGTAAAGGGTTTAATCAATTATTTTAAAATGGAAGAGTGTGTAATTTTTTAAACTGTAAAACGATTTTTCAATTTCAAACAAACAAAAATTGATGTATGACGAATTAAATGTTAAATGAAATTAAGTTTGGATAACAATGTTTTAAAAGAAAGACTTATTAAACTGATAAGCTACGATACGAGCATTAAAAGAAAGAATCTTTTTCATTTTTTCTCAGTCTTTAAAAATAGGAAATTTTTCTCTCGTCAGACTTAAACAGGATTAATCACATTTGAAAAGAGCATTATCATTCCTTTAATGACCTCTCGGATTATTTTAATAAAGTTATTGTTAATACATATTGTTATAATAAGTCATTGTTAATACATATTTTACATTATTCACTTGTTGTTAAATAATTTCTGTTTGGCTGTTTTTAGTTCATAATTTCTATATGATAAAACGTAAATTTTGAGGAATAGTGCTGAGGTTTCGTTTATATATTTAGGGCTAAGGCTCTTTTAAAATGTATAACAAAGTAAAGGGTTAAAGTAAAGGGTTTAATCAATTATATTAAAATGGAAGAGTGTGCAATTTTTTAAACTGAAAAACGATTTTTAAATTTCAAACAAACAAAAATTGATGTATGACGAATTAAATGTTAAATGAAATTAAGTTTGGATAACAATGTTTTAAAAGAAAGACTTATTAAACTGATAAGCTACGAGACGAGCATTAAAAGAAAGAATCATTTTCATTTTTTCTCAGTCTTTAAAAATAGGAAATTTTTCTCTCGTCAGACTTAAACAGGATTAATCACATTTGAAAAGAGCATTATCATTCCTTTAATGACCTCTCGGATTATTTTAATAAAGTTATTGTTAATACATATTGTTATAATAAGTCATTGTTAATACATATTTTACATTATTCACTTGTTGTTAAATAATTTCTGTTTGGCTGTTTTTAGTTCATAATTTCTATATGATAAAACGTAAATTTTGAGGAATAGTGCTGAGGTTTCGTTTATATATTTAGGGCTAAGGCTCTTTTAAAATGTATAAAAAAGTAAAGGGTTTAAGTAAAGGGTTTAATCAATTATTTTAAAATGGAAGAGTGTCCAATTTTTTAAACTGTAAAACGATTTTTCAATTTCAAACAAACAAAAATTGATGTATGACGAATTAAATGTTAAATGAAATTAAGTTTGGATAACAATGTTTTAAAAGAAAGACTTATTAAACTGATAAGCTACGATACGAGCATTAAAAGAATCTTTTTCATTTTTTCTCAGTCTTTAAAAATAGGAAATTTTTCTCTCGTCAGACTTAAACAGGATTAATCACATTTGAAAAGAGCATTATCATTCCTTTAATGACCTCTCGGATTATTTTAATAAAGTTATTGTTAATACATATTGTTATAATAAGTCATTGTTAATACATATTTTACATTATTCACTTGTTGTTAAATAATTTCTGTTTGGCTGTTTTTAGTTCATAATTTCTATATGATAAAACGTAAATTTTGAGGAATAGTGCTGAGGTTTCGTTTATATATTTAGGGCTAAGGCTCTTTTAAAATGTATAACAAAGTAAAGGGTTAAAGTAAAGGGTTTAATCAATTATATTAAAATGGAAGAGTGTGCAATTTTTTAAACTGAAAAACGATTTTTAAATTTCAAACAAACAAAAATTGATGTATGACGAATTAAATGTTAAATGAAATTAAGTTTGGATAACAATGTTTTAAAAGAAAGACTTATTAAACTGATAAGCTACGATACGAGCATTAAAAGAAAGAATCATTTTCATTTTTTCTCAGTCTTTAAAAATAGGAAATTTTTCTCTCGTCAGACTTAAACAGGATTAATCACATTTGAAAAGAGCATTATCATTCCTTTAATGACCTCTCGGATTATTTTAATAAAGTTATTGTTAATACATATTGTTATAATAAGTCATTGTTAATACATATTTTACATTATTCACTTGTTGTTAAATAATTTCTGTTTGGCTGTTTTTAGTTCATAATTTCTATATGATAAAACGTAAATTTTGAGGAATAGTGCTGAGGTTTCGTTTATATATTTAGGGCTAAGGCTCTTTTAAAATGTATAAAAAAGTAAAGGGTTTAAGTAAAGGGTTTAATCAATTATTTTAAAATGGAAGAGTGTGCAATTTTTTAAACTGTAAAACGATTTTTCAATTTCAAACAAACAAAAATTGATGTATGACGAATTAAATGTTAAATGAAATTAAGTTTGGATAACAATGTTTTAAAAGAAAGACTTATTAAACTGATAAGCTACGATACGAGCATTAAAAGAAAGAATATTTTTCATTTTTTCTCAGTCTTTAAAAATAGGAAATTTTTCTCTCGTCAGACTTAAACAGGATTAATCACATTTGAAAAGAGCATTATCATTCCTTTAATGACCTCTCGGATTATTTTAATAAAGTTATTGTTAATACATATTGTTATAATAAGTCATTGTTAATACATATTTTAGATTATTCACTTGTTGTTAAATAATTTCTGTTTGGCTGTTTTTAGTTCATAATTTCTATATGATAAAACGTAAATTTTGAGGAATAGTGCTGAGGTTTCGTTTATATATTTAGGGCTAAGGCTCTTTTAAAATGTATAACAAAGTAAAGGGTTTAATCAATTATTTTAAAATGGAAGACTGTGCAATTTTTTAAACTGTAAAACGATTTTTCAATTTCAAACAAACAAAAATTGATGTATGACGAATTAAATGTTAAATGAAATTAAGTTTGGATAACAATGTTTTAAAAGAAAGACTTATTAAACTGATAAGCTACGATACGAGCATTAAAAGAAAGAATCATTTTCATTTTTTCTCAGTCTTTAAAAATAGGAAATTTTTCTCTCGTCAGACTTAAATAGGATTAATCACATTTGAAAAGAGCATTATCATTCCTTTAATGACCTCTCGGATTATTTTAATAAAGTTATTGTTAATACATATTGTTATAATAAGTCATTGTTAATACATATTTTACATTATTCACTTGTTGTTAAATAATTTCTGTTTGGCTGTTTTTAGTTCATAATTTCTATATGATAAAACGTAAATTTTGAGGAATAGTGCTGAGGTTTCGTTTATATATTTAGGGCTAAGGCTCTTTTAAAATGTATAACAAAGTAAAGGGTTTAAGTAAAGGGTTTAAACAATTATTTTAAAATGGAAGAGTGTGCAATTTTTTAAACTGTAAAACGATTTTTCAATTTCAAACAAACAAAAATTGATGTATGACGAATTAAATGTTAAATGAAATTAAGTTTGGATAACAATGTTTTAAAAGAAAGACTTATTAAACTGATGAGCTACGATACGAGCATTAAAAGAAAGAATCATTTTCATTTTTTCTCAGTCTTTAAAAATAGGAAATTTTTCTCTCGTCAGACTTAAATAGGATTAATCACATTTGAAAAGAGCATTATCATTCCTTTAATGACCTCTCGGATTATTTTAATAAAGTTATTGTTAATACATATTGTTATAATAAGTCATTGTTAATACATATTTTACATTATTCACTTGTTGTTAAATAATTTCTGTTTGGCTGTTTTTAGTTCATAATTTCTATATGATAAAACGTAAATTTTGAGGAATAGTGCTGGGGTTTCGTTTATATATTTAGGGCTAAGGCTCTTTTAAAATGTATAACAAAGTAAAGGGTTTAAGTAAAGGGTTTAATCAATTATTTTAAAATGGAAGAGTGTGCAATTTTTTAAACTGTAAAACGATTTTTAAATTTCAAACAAACAAAAATTGATGTATGACGAATTAAATGTTAAATGAAATTAAGTTTGGATAACAATGTTTTAAAAGAAAGACTTATTAAACTGATAAGCTACGATACGAGCATTAAAAGAAAGAATCATTTTCATTTTTTCTCAGTCTTTAAAAATAGGAAATTTTTCTCTCGTCAGACTTAAACAGGATTAATCACATTTGAAAAGAGCATTATCATTCCTTTAATGACCTCTCGGATTATTTTAATAAAGTTATTGTTAATACATATTGTTATAATAAGTCATTGTTAATACATATTTTACATTATTCACTTGTTGTTAAATAATTTCTGTTTGGCTGTTTTTAGTTCATAATTTCTATATGATAAAACGTAAATTTTGAGGAATAGTGCTGAGGTTTCGTTTATATATTTAGGGCTAAGGCTCTTTTAAAATGTATAAAAAAGTAAAGGGTTTAAGTAAAGGGTTTAATCAATTATTTTAAAATGGAAGAGTGTGCAATTTTTTAAACTGTAAAACGATTTTTCAATTTCAAACAAACAAAAATTGATGTATGACGAATTAAATGTTAAATGAAATTAAGTTTGGATAACAATGTTTTAAAAGAAAGACTTATTAAACTCATAAGCTACGATACGAGCATTAAAAGAAAGAATCTTTTTCATTTTTTCTCAGTCTTTAAAAATAGGAAATTTTTCTCTCGTCAGACTTAAACAGGATTAATCACATTTGAAAAGAGCATTATCATTCCTTTAATGACCTCTCGGATTATTTTAATAAAGTTATTGTTAATACATATTGTTATAATAAGTCATTGTTAATACATATTTTACATTATTCACTTGTTGTTAAATAATTTCTGTTTGGCTGTTTTTAGTTCATAATTTCTATATGATAAAACGTAAATTTTGAGGAATAGTGCTGAGGTTTCGTTTATATATTTAGGGCTAAGGCTCTTTTAAAATGTATAACAAAGTAAAGGGTTAAAGTAAAGGGTTTAATCAATTATATTAAAATGGAAGAGTGTGCATTTTTTTAAACTGAAAAACGATTTTTAAATTTCAAACAAACAAAAATTGATGTATGACGAATTAAATGTTAAATGAAATTAAGTTTGGATAACAATGTTTTAAAAGAAAGACTTATTAAACTGATAAGCTACGATACGAGCATTAAAAGAAAGAATCATTTTCATTTTTTCTCAGTCTTTAAAAATAGGAAATTTTTCTCTCGTCAGACTTAAACAGGATTAATCACATTTGAAAAGAGCATTATCATTCCTTTAATGACCTCTCGGATTATTTTAATAAAGTTATTGTTAATACATATTGTTATAATAAGTCATTGTTAATACATATTTTACATTATTCACTTGTTGTTAAATAATTTCTGTTTGGCTGTTTTTAGTTCATAATTTCTATATGATAAAACGTAAATTTTGAGGAATAGTGCTGAGGTTTCGTTTATATATTTAGGGCTAAGGCTCTTTTAAAATGTATAAAAAAGTAAAGGGTTTAAGTAAAGGGTTTAATCAATTATTTTAAAATGGAAGAGTGTGCAATTTTTTAAACTGTAAAACGATTTTTCAATTTCAAACAAACAAAAATTGATGTATGACGAATTAAATGTTAAATGAAATTAAGTTTGGATAACAATGTTTTAAAAGAAAGACTTATTAAACTGATAAGCTACGATACGAGCATTAAAAGAATCTTTTTCATTTTTTCTCAGTCTTTAAAAATAGGAAATGTTTCTCTCGTCAGACTTAAACAGGATTAATCACATTTGAAAAGAGCATTATCATTCCTTTAATGACCTCTCGGATTATTTTAATAAAGTTATTGTTAATACATATTGTTATAATAAGTCATTGTTAATACATATTTTACATTATTCACTTGTTGTTAAATAATTTCTGTTTGGCTGTTTTTAGTTCATAATTTCTATATGATAAAACGTAAATTTTGAGGAATAGGGCTGAGGTTTCGTTTATATATTTAGGGGTAAGGCTCTTTTAAAATGTATAACAAAGAATTCGGTTTAAGTAAAGGGTTTAATCAATTATTTTAAAATGGAAGAGTGTGTAATTTTTTAAACTGTAAAACGATTTTTCAATTTCAAACAAACAAAAATTGATGTATGACGAATTAAATGTTAAATGAAATTAAGTTTGGATAACAATGTTTTAAAAGAAAGACTTATTAAACTGATAAGCTACGATACGAGCATTAAAAGAAAGAATCTTTTTCATTTTTTCTCAGTCTTTAAAAATAGGAAATTTTTCTCTCGTCAGACTTAAACAGGATTAATCACATTTGAAAAGAGCATTATCATTCCTTTAATGACCTCTCGGATTATTTTAATAAAGTTATTGTTAATACATATTGTTATAATAAGTCATTGTTAATACATATTATAGATTATTCCCTTGTTGTTAAATAATTTCTGTTTGGCTGTTTTTAGTTCATAATTTCTATATGATAAAACGTAAATTTTGAGGAATAGTGCTGAGGTTTCGTTTATATATTTAGGGCTAAGGCTCTTTTAAAATGTATAACAAAGTAAAGGGTTTAATCAATTATTTTAAAATGGAAGAGTGTGCAATTTTTTAAACTGTAAAACAATTTTTCAATTTCAAACAAACAAAAATTGATGTATTACGAATTAAATGTTAAATGAAATTAAGTTTGGATAACAATGTTTTAAAAGAAAGACTTATTAAACTGATAAGCTACGATACGAGCATTAAAAGAAAGAATCATTTTCATTTTTTCTCAGTCTTTAAAAATAGGAAATTTTTCTCTCGTCAGACTTAAATAGGATTAATCACATTTGAAAAGAGCATTATCATTCCTTTAATGACCTCTCGGATTATTTTAATAAAGTTATTGTTAATACATATTGTTATAATAAGTCATTGTTAATACATATTTTACATTATTCACTTGTTGTTAAATAATTTCTGTTTGGCCGTTTTTAGTTCATAATTTCTATATGATAAAACGTAAATTTTGAGGAATAGTGCTGTGGTTTCGTTTATATATTTAGGGCTAAGGCTCTTTTAAAATGTATAACAAAGTAAAGGGTTTAAGTAAAGGGTTTAATCAATTATTTTAAAATGGAAGAGTGTGCAATTTTTTAAACTGTAAAACGATTTTTCAATTTCAAACAAACAAAAATTGATGTATGACGAATTAAATGTTAAATGAAATTAAGTTTGGATAACAATGTTTTAAAAGAAAGACTTATTAAACTGATAAGCTACGATACGAGCATTAAAAGAAAGAATCATTTTCATTTTTTCTCAGTCTTTAAAAATAGGAAATTTTTCTCTCGTCAGACTTAAACAGGATTAATCACATTTGAAAAGAGCATTATCATTCCTTTAATGACCTCTCGGATTATTTTAATAAAGTTATTGTTAATACATATTGTTATAATAAGTCATTGTTAATACATATTTTACATTATTCACTTGTTGTTAAATAATTTCTGTTTGGCTGTTTTTAGTTCATAATTTCTATATGATAAAACGTAAATTTTGAGGAATAGTGCTGAGGTTTCGTTTATATATTTAGGGCTAAGGCTCTTTTAAAATGTATAACAAAGTAAAGGGTTTAAGTAAAGGGTTTAATCAATTATTTTAAAATGGAAGAGTGTGCAATTTTTTAAACTGTAAAACAATTTTTCAATTTCAAACAAACAAAAATTGATGTATGACGAATTAAATATTAATTGAAATTAAGTTTGGATAACAATGTTTTAAAAGAAAGACTTATTAAACTGATAAGCTACGATACGAGCATTAAAAGAATCTTTTTAATTTTTTCTCAGTCTTTAAAAATAGGAAATTTTTCTCTCGTCAGACTTAAACAGGATTAATCACATTTGAAAAGAGCATTATCATTCCTTTAATGACCTCTCGGATTATTTTAATAAAGTTATTGTTAATACATATTGTTATAATAAGTCATTGTTAATACATATTTTACATTATTCACTTGTTGTTAAATAATTTCTGTTTGGCTGTATTTAGTTCATAATTTCTATATGATAAAACGTAAATTTTGAGGAATAGTGCTGAGGTTTCGTTTATATATTTAGGGCTAAGGCTCTTTTAAAATGTATAACAAAGTAAAGGGTTTAAGTAAAGGGTTTAATCAATTATTTTAAAATGGAAGAGTGTGCAATTTTTTAAACTGTAAAACGATTTTTCAATTTCAAACAAACAAAAATTGATGTATGACGAATTAAATGTTAAATGAAATTAAGTTTGGATAACAATGTTTTAAAAGAAAGACTTATTAAACTGATAAGCTACGATACGAGCATTAAAAGAAAGAATCATTTTCATTTTTTCTCAGTCTTTAAAAATAGGAAATTTTTCTCTCGTCAGACTTAAACAGGATTAATCACATTTGAAAAGAGCATTATCATTCCTTTAATGACCTCTCGGATTATTTTAATAAAGTTATTGTTAATACATATTGTTATAATAAGTCATTGTTAATACATATTTTACATTATTCACTTGTTGTTAAATAATTTCTGTTTGGCTGTTTTTAGTTCATAATTTCTATATGATAAAACGTAAATTTTGAGGAATAGTGCTGAGGTTTCGTTTATATATTTAGGGCTAAGGCTCTTTTAAAATGTATAACAAAGTAAAGGGTTTAAGTAAAGGGTTTAATCAATTATTTTAAAATGGAAGAGTGTGCAATTTTTTAAACTGTAAAACAATTTTTCAATTTCAAACAAACAAAAATTGATGTATGACGAATTAAATATTAATTGAAATTAAGTTTGGATAACAATGTTTTAAAAGAAAGACTTATTAAACTGATAAGCTACGATACGAGCATTAAAAGAATCTTTTTCATTTTTTCTCAGTCTTTAAAAATAGGAAATTTTTCTCTCGTCAGACTTAAACAGGATTAATCACATTTGAAAAGAGCATTATCATTCCTTTAATGACCTCTCGGATTATTTTAATAAAGTTATTGTTAATACATGTTGTTATAATAAGTCATTGTTAATACATATTTTACATTATTCACTTGTTGTTAAATAATTTCTGTTTGGCTGTTTTTAGTTCATAATTTCTATATGATAAAACGTAAATTTTGAGGAATAGTGCTGAGGTTTCGTTTATATATTTAGGGCTAAGGCTCTTTTAAAATGTATAAAAAAGTAAAGGGTTTAAGTAAAGGGTTTAATCAATTATTTTAAAATGGAAGAGTGTGCAATTTTTTAAACTGTAAAACGATTTTTCAATTTCAAACAAACAAAAATTGATGTATGACGAATTAAATGTTAAATGAAATTAAGTTTGGATAACAATGTTTTAAAAGAAAGACTTATTAAACTGATAAGCTACGATACGAGCATTAAAAGAATCTTTTTCATTTTTTCTCAGTCTTTAAAAATAGGAAATTTTTCTCTCGTCAGACTTAAACAGGATTAATCACATTTGAAAAGAGCATTATCATTCCTTTAATGACCTCTCGGATTATTTTAATAAAGTTATTGTTAATACATATTGTTATAATAAGTCATTGTTAATACATATTTTACATTATTCACTTGTTGTTAAATAATTTCTGTTTGGCTGTTTTTAGTTCATAATTTCTATATGATAAAACGTAAATTTTGAGGAATAGGGCTGAGGTTTCGTTTATATATTTAGGGCTAAGGCTCTTTTAAAATGTATAACAAAGAATTCGGTTTAAGTAAAGGGTTTAATCAATTATTTTAAAATGGAAGAGTGTGTAATTTTTTAAACTGTAAAACGATTTTTCAATTTCAAACAAACAAAAATTGATGTATGACGAATTAAATGTTAAATGAAATTAAGTTTGGATAACAATGTTTTAAAAGAAAGACTTATTAAACTGATAAGCTACGATACGAGCATTAAAAGAAAGAATCTTTTTCATTTTTTCTCAGTCTTTAAAAATAGGAAATTTTTCTCTCGTCAGACTTAAACAGGATTAATCACATTTGAAAAGAGCATTATCATTCCTTTAATGACCTCTCGGATTATTTTAATAAAGTTATTGTTAATACATATTGTTATAATAAGTCATTGTTAATACATATTTTACATTATTCACTTGTTGTTAAATAATTTCTGTTTGGCTGTTTTTAGTTCATAATTTCTATATGATAAAACGTAAATTTTGAGGAATAGTGCTGAGGTTTCGTTTATATATTTAGGGCTAAGGCTCTTTTAAAATGTATAACAAAGTAAAGGGTTAAAGTAAAGGGTTTAATCAATTATATTAAAATGGAAGAGTGTGCAATTTTTTAAACTGAAAAACGATTTTTAAATTTCAAACAAACAAAAATTGATGTATGACGAATTAAATGTTAAATGAAATTAAGTTTGGATAACAATGTTTTAAAAGAAAGACTTATTAAACTGATAAGCTACGAGACGAGCATTAAAAGAAAGAATCATTTTCATTTTTTCTCAGTCTTTAAAAATAGGAAATTTTTCTCTCGTCAGACTTAAACAGGATTAATCACATTTGAAAAGAGCATTATCATTCCTTTAATGACCTCTCGGATTATTTTAATAAAGTTATTGTTAATACATATTGTTATAATAAGTCATTGTTAATACATATTTTACATTATTCACTTGTTGTTAAATAATTTCTGTTTGGCTGTTTTTAGTTCATAATTTCTATATGATAAAACGTAAATTTTGAGGAATAGTGCTGAGGTTTCGTTTATATATTTAGGGCTAAGGCTCTTTTAAAATGTATAAAAAAGTAAAGGGTTTAAGTAAAGGGTTTAATCAATTATTTTAAAATGGAAGAGTGTCCAATTTTTTAAACTGTAAAACGATTTTTCAATTTCAAACAAACAAAAATTGATGTATGACGAATTAAATGTTAAATGAAATTAAGTTTGGATAACAATGTTTTAAAAGAAAGACTTATTAAACTGATAAGCTACGATACGAGCATTAAAAGAATCTTTTTCATTTTTTCTCAGTCTTTAAAAATAGGAAATTTTTCTCTCGTCAGACTTAAACAGGATTAATCACATTTGAAAAGAGCATTATCATTCCTTTAATGACCTCTCGGATTATTTTAATAAAGTTATTGTTAATACATATTGTTATAATAAGTCATTGTTAATACATATTTTACATTATTCACTTGTTGTTAAATAATTTCTGTTTGGCTGTTTTTAGTTCATAATTTCTATATGATAAAACGTAAATTTTGAGGAATAGTGCTGAGGTTTCGTTTATATATTTAGGGCTAAGGCTCTTTTAAAATGTATAACAAAGTAAAGGGTTAAAGTAAAGGGTTTAATCAATTATATTAAAATGGAAGAGTGTGCAATTTTTTAAACTGAAAAACGATTTTTAAATTTCAAACAAACAAAAATTGATGTATGACGAATTAAATGTTAAATGAAATTAAGTTTGGATAACAATGTTTTAAAAGAAAGACTTATTAAACTGATAAGCTACGATACGAGCATTAAAAGAAAGAATCATTTTCATTTTTTCTCAGTCTTTAAAAATAGGAAATTTTTCTCTCGTCAGACTTAAACAGGATTAATCACATTTGAAAAGAGCATTATCATTCCTTTAATGACCTCTCGGATTATTTTAATAAAGTTATTGTTAATACATATTGTTATAATAAGTCATTGTTAATACATATTTTACATTATTCACTTGTTGTTAAATAATTTCTGTTTGGCTGTTTTTAGTTCATAATTTCTATATGATAAAACGTAAATTTTGAGGAATAGTGCTGAGGTTTCGTTTATATATTTAGGGCTAAGGCTCTTTTAAAATGTATAAAAAAGTAAAGGGTTTAAGTAAAGGGTTTAATCAATTATTTTAAAATGGAAGAGTGTGCAATTTTTTAAACTGTAAAACGATTTTTCAATTTCAAACAAACAAAAATTGATGTATGACGAATTAAATGTTAAATGAAATTAAGTTTGGATAACAATGTTTTAAAAGAAAGACTTATTAAACTGATAAGCTACGTTACGAGCATTAAAAGAAAGAATATTTTTCATTTTTTCTCAGTCTTTAAAAATAGGAAATTTTTCTCTCGTCAGACTTAAACAGGATTAATCACATTTGAAAAGAGCATTATCATTCCTTTAATGACCTCTCGGATTATTTTAATAAAGTTATTGTTAATACATATTGTTATAATAAGTCATTGTTAATACATATTTTAGATTATTCACTTGTTGTTAAATAATTTCTGTTTGGCTGTTTTTAGTTCATAATTTCTATATGATAAAACGTAAATTTTGAGGAATAGTGCTGAGGTTTCGTTTATATATTTAGGGCTAAGGCTCTTTTAAAATGTATAACAAAGTAAAGGGTTTAATCAATTATTTTAAAATGGAAGAGTGTGCAATTTTTTAAACTGTAAAACGATTTTTCAATTTCAAACAAACAAAAATTGATGTATGACGAATTAAATGTTAAATGAAATTAAGTTTGGATAACAATGTTTTAAAAGAAAGACTTATTAAACTGATAAGCTACGATACGAGCATTAAAAGAAAGAATCATTTTCATTTTTTCTCAGTCTTTAAAAATAGGAAATTTTTCTCTCGTCAGACTTAAATAGGATTTATCACATTTGAAAAGAGCATTATCATTCCTTTAATGACCTCTCGGATTATTTTAATAAAGTTATTGTTAATACATATTGTTATAATAAGTCATTGTTAATACATATTTTACATTATTCACTTGTTGTTAAATAATTTCTGTTTGGCTGTTTTTAGTTCATAATTTCTATATGATAAAACGTAAATTTTGAGGAATAGTGCTGAGGTTTCGTTTATATATTTAGGGCTAAGGCTCTTTTAAAATGTATAACAAAGTAAAGGGTTTAAGTAAAGGGTTTAAACAATTATTTTAAAATGGAAGAGTGTGCAATTTTTTAAACTGTAAAACGATTTTTCAATTTCAAACAAACAAAAATTGATGTATGACGAATTAAATGTTAAATGAAATTAAGTTTGGATAACAATGTTTTAAAAGAAAGACTTATTAAACTGATGAGCTACGATACGAGCATTAAAAGAAAGAATCATTTTCATTTTTTCTCAGTCTTTAAAAATAGGAAATTTTTCTCTCGTCAGACTTAAATAGGATTAATCACATTTGAAAAGAGCATTATCATTCCTTTAATGACCTCTCGGATTATTTTAATAAAGTTATTGTTAATACATATTGTTATAATAAGTCATTGTTAATACATATTTTACATTATTCACTTGTTGTTAAATAATTTCTGTTTGGCTGTTTTTAGTTCATAATTTCTATATGATAAAACGTAAATTTTGAGGAATAGTGCTGGGGTTTCGTTTATATATTTAGGGCTAAGGCTCTTTTAAAATGTATAACAAAGTAAAGGGTTTAAGTAAAGGGTTTAATCAATTATTTTAAAATGGAAGAGTGTGCAATTTTTTAAACTGTAAAACGATTTTTAAATTTCAAACAAACAAAAATTGATGTATGACGAATTAAATGTTAAATGAAATTAAGTTTGGATAACAATGTTTTAAAAGAAAGACTTATTAAACTGATAAGCTACGATACGAGCATTAAAAGAAAGAATCATTTTCATTTTTTCTCAGTCTTTAAAAATAGGAAATTTTTCTCTCGTCAGACTTAAACAGGATTAATCACATTTGAAAAGAGCATTATCATTCCTTTAATGACCTCTCGGATTATTTTAATAAAGTTATTGTTAATACATATTGTTATAATAAGTCATTGTTAATACATATTTTACATTATTCACTTGTTGTTAAATAATTTCTGTTTGGCTGTTTTTAGTTCATAATTTCTATATGATAAAACGTAAATTTTGAGGAATAGTGCTGAGGTTTCGTTTATATATTTAGGGCTAAGGCTCTTTTAAAATGTATAAAAAAGTAAAGGGTTTAAGTAAAGGGTTTAATCAATTATTTTAAAATGGAAGAGTGTGCAATTTTTTAAACTGTAAAACGATTTTTCAATTTCAAACAAACAAAAATTGATGTATGACGAATTAAATGTTAAATGAAATTAAGTTTGGATAACAATGTTTTAAAAGAAAGACTTATTAAACTGATAAGCTACGATACGAGCATTAAAAGAAAGAATATTTTTCATTTTTTCTCAGTCTTTAAAAATAGGAAATTTTTCTCTCGTCAGACTTAAACAGGATTAATCACATTTGAAAAGAGCATTATCATTCCTTTAATGACCTCTCGGATTATTTTAATAAAGTTATTGTTAATACATATTGTTATAATAAGTCATTGTTAATACATATTTTAGATTATTCACTTGTTGTTAAATAATTTCTGTTTGGCTGTTTTTAGTTCATAATTTCTATATGATAAAACGTAAATTTTGAGGAATAGTGCTGAGGTTTCGTTTATATATTTAGGGCTAAGGCTCTTTTAAAATGTATAACAAAGTAAAGGGTTTAATCAATTATTTTAAAATGGAAGAGTGTGCAATTTTTTAAACTGTAAAACGATTTTTCAATTTCAAACAAACAAAAATTGATGTATGACGAATTAAATGTTAAATGAAATTAAGTTTGGATAACAATGTTTTAAAAGAAAGACTTATTAAACTGATAAGCTACGATACGAGCATTAAAAGAAAGAATCATTTTCATTTTTTCTCAGTCTTTAAAAATAGGAAATTTTTCTCTCGTCAGACTTAAATAGGATTAATCACATTTGAAAAGAGCATTATCATTCCTTTAATGACCTCTCGGATTATTTTAATAAAGTTATTGTTAATACATATTGTTATAATAAGTCATTGTTAATACATATTTTACATTATTCACTTGTTGTTAAATAATTTCTGTTTGGCTGTTTTTAGTTCATAATTTCTATATGATAAAACGTAAATTTTGAGGAATAGTGCTGAGGTTTCGTTTATATATTTAGGGCTAAGGCTCTTTTAAAATGTATAACAAAGTAAAGGGTTTAAGTAAAGGGTTTAAACAATTATTTTAAAATGGAAGAGTGTGCAATTTTTTAAACTGTAAAACGATTTTTCAATTTCAAACAAACAAAAATTGATGTATGACGAATTAAATGTTAAATGAAATTAAGTTTGGATAACAATGTTTTAAAAGAAAGACTTATTAAACTGATAAGCTACGATACGAGCATTAAAAGAAAGAATCATTTTCATTTTTTCTCAGTCTTTAAAAATAGGAAATTTTTCTCTCGTCAGACTTAAATAGGATTAATCACATTTGAAAAGAGCATTATCATTCCTTTAATGACCTCTCGGATTATTTTAATAAAGTTATTGTTAATACATATTGTTATAATAAGTCATTGTTAATACATATTTTACATTATTCACTTGTTGTTAAATAATTTCTGTTTGGCTGTTTTTAGTTCATAATTTCTATATGATAAAACGTAAATTTTGAGGAATAGTGCTGGGGTTTCGTTTATATATTTAGGGCTAAGGCTCTTTTAAAATGTATAACAAAGTAAAGGGTTTAAGTAAAGGGTTTAATCAATTATTTTAAAATGGAAGAGTGTGCAATTTTTTAAACTGTAAAACGATTTTTCAATTTCAAACAAACAAAAATTGATGTATGACGAATTAAATGTTAAATGAAATTAAGTTTGGATAACAATGTTTTAAAAGAAAGACTTATTAAACTGATAAGCTACGATACGAGCATTAAAAGAATCTTTTTCATTTTTTCTCAGTCTTTAAAAATAGGAAATTTTTCTCTCGTCAGACTTAAACAGGATTAATCACATTTGAAAAGAGCATTATCATTCCTTTAATGACCTCTCGGATTATTTTAATAAAGTTATTGTTAATACATATTGTTATAATAAGTCATTATTAATACATATTTTACATTATTCACTTGTTGTTAAATAATTTCTGTTTGGCTGTTTTTAGTTCATAATTTCTATATGATAAAACGTAAATTTTGAGGAATAGTGCTGAGGTTTCGTTTATATATTTAGGGCTAAGGCTCTTTTAAAATGTATAACAAAGTAAAGGGTTTAAGTAAAGGGTTTAATCAATTATTTTAAAATGGAAGAGTGTGCAATTTTTTAAACTGTAAAACGATTTTTCAATTTCAAACAAACAAAAATTGATGTATGACGAATTAAATGTTAAATGAAATTAAGTTTGGATAACAATGTTTTAAAAGAAAGACTTATTAAACTGATAAGCTACGATACGAGCATTAAAAGAAAGAATCATTTTCATTTTTTCTCAGTCTTTAAAAATAGGAAATTTTTCTCTCGTCAGACTTAAATAGGATTAATCACATTTGAAAAGAGCATTATCATTCCTTTAATGACCTCTCGGATTATTTTAATAAAGTTATTGTTAATACATATTGTTATAATAAGTCATTGTTAATACATATTTTACATTATTCACTTGTTGTTAAATAATTTCTGTTTGGCTGTTTTTAGTTCATAATTTCTATATGATAAAACGTAAATTTTGAGGAATAGTGCTGAGGTTTCGTTTATATATTTAGGGCTAAGGCTCTTTTAAAATGTATAACAAAGTAAAGCTTTAAGTAAAGGGTTTAATCAATTATTTTAAAATGGAAGAGTGTGCAATTTTTTAAACTGTAAATCGATTTTTCAATTTCAAACAAACAAAAATTGATGTATGACGAATTAAATGTTAAATGAAATTAAGTTTGGATAACAATGTTTTAAAAGAAAGACTTATTAAACTGATAAGCTACGATACGAGCATTAAAAGAATCTTTTTCATTTTTTCTCAGTCTTTAAAAATAGGAAATTTTTCTCTCGTCAGACTTAAACAGGATTAATCACATTTGAAAAGAGCATTATCATTCCTTTAATGACCTCTCTGATTATTTTATTAAAGTTATTGTTAATACATATTGTTATAATAAGTCATTGTTAATACATATTTTACATTATTCACTTGTTGTTAAATAATTTCTGTTTGGCTGTTTTTAGTTCATAATTTCTATATGATAAAACGTAAATTTTGAGGAATAGTGCTGAGGTTTCGTTTATATATTTAGGGCTAAGGCTCTTTTAAAATGTATAACAAAGAATTCGGTTTAAGTAAAGGGTTTAATCAATTATTTTAAAATGGAAGAGTGTGTAATTTTTTAAACTGTAAAACGATTTTTCAATTTCAAACAAACAAAAATTGATGTATGACGAATTAAATGTTAAATGAAATTAAGTTTGGATAACAATGTTTTAAAAGAAAGACTTATGAAACTGATAAGCTACGATACGAGCATTAAAAGAAAGAATCTTTTTCATTTTTTCTCAGTCTTTAAAAATAGGAAATTTTTCTCTCGTCAGACTTAAATAGGATTAATCACATTTGAAAAGAGCATTATCATTCCTTTAATGACCTCTCGGAATATTTTAATAACCATTTCAGATTAGTTTTTTTATATTGAGAATGTTTTCTTAAGGACAGAGTTGGTTCAAAAAAGATTATATTACTACAAGGGAAATTAAAGGTAGAACCAAAAATTTGGTTAATTAAAGGCCGTAAGTAATAATAACAAATCCACCTTAAAAAGATATAAAAAGAATTTATACGTTTGGAGTGAAAAAGGGTTAAAAAATGTAAAATTAAGGGGTCTTGTACCTTTTAAAATCGTCGAAAATCAACAAAAACATTTTAAGTTTGAATTAGTGTGTCTTCATTAATTTTTTTATGTATAAACATGAAAGTTTGACCTTTGATTAAACATATTTTGATTTTTAATGTAATTCCACTAGAAACTGACTAGTCTATTACAGAATTTGTGTATGTGTTCGTAATTATATAAATACGTAGCACCTATAGTCGTCGTTCAGTCCGTCTGCCCGCATATAACAGAGCAAAAACTACCCAACCGAACGGTCTGAAATTTTAAATGATTGTTGCAAAAGTTTGTCGAGACGTTTCAAATTTTATGAAAATCAGATGTATAGTTTAATTAAAGGGGCAGTCAAAAGTTTTTCTTTACATTACGGCCAATGGGAAAAATTATTGCAAGTGCGTTTTAATGATGTTACAGCCTTCCGAATAGTCTGAAATTTTAAATATATAATTTTTTCAAAATTTCGTCGAGCCATTTCAAATTTTATGAAAATCGGATGTATAGTTTAATGACAGGGTCAGTCAAAAGTGTTCCGTTACGTTACGGGGAATGGGAAAAAAAGTATTCCAAGTGCATTTTAATGATGTTACAGATTATGCACCTATGAAGTGCAAAAATATATACATTCAGTACTATATAGGGTGCAAAAAATAATTATAAAACTAGTTATAGTACGAACGCGCCACGTTTAACGAGCAATTTCCAACTTGTTGTAATTAAAACAGCTCTTTTTTTCAATCTGTAAGTCATTGCGCACGGTATTTTGAGAACGTATGTATGGATTGTTATGAAATTTGGTGGAGATACTAAGCAAATATGTGTGTTTAAAATTATCTATTTTTAAGTAATTTTAGGGATATTTTTAGTTATGATTATTTTTATTCATTAAAAAATGTAAATTTGATTTTTTTAACCATTTGGAAAAATGGTTATTGTTTCCTGTCAGGGTAGGAAATCAAAAACATATCTGAGGCGTTTTTTTTGTTTAATCTTCATTTTATTCATTTTCTGATTTGTCTATACAGTAATCTGTATTTTCCCTTTACTTTCAACAGAGATGGATACTTCTATTGCCACTATGACAAAAAAGTAATAAAAACTACAAAAAAGAAATTAATAACTCAGAAACAAATTGAGATACAGCTTTCAAACAAATTGCATTTAAAAGTACATTTTTTTTCTCTATATGACGGTGTAAAAAGTAACATTGTGGGATGTTTAGAAGTTTAAGAAAGAAATTTCCTTTAAAATTGGTCGTCAGATTTCCAAGAAATCTGACGATGGAAAAGCCTTTTCCCGAACAGCCAATGAAATGCTTGTATAATACGTAAGTTTCAGGTGGATAATACGTAAGTTTCAGGAAATCTGACGAGTCGCAGGCGATTTTCGTCGCTTGCAATTTTTCTTCTTCTTTTCCTTTCTTTTGTTTGTTTTCTTTATGTGTGGAGAGGGGGTATTATTTTTTCCAGGAAAAAGAGACAAACTTAATTTATTTTTTATTTGTTATCGTTGCAGAAATAAATTGCTTAATCTTATACAATCCTTACCCCTTCGGGACGAGCGTCTTTTACAGAATTTTTAATCTTTTATAACTTTTTTTTTTTCTTTTTGTATAGTAATGAAATAATTTAGACCCAAGAGTTGATCATTTTAAATACACATATTTGCTTAGTCTCTACACCAAATTTCATAACAATCCATACACACATTCTCAAGATATCATGCGCGCAATGATTTACGGAGTAAAAATAAATGAGCCATTTTAATTTCAACAATACAGAAATTCCGTGAAAGGCTAATCAGTTTCTAATGGTAGCCTGTCACAAAGCACAATCTGTTTAATCAATATCAAAAATTCCACTTTTATACATAAAAAGGTTATGGATACAGACTAATTAAAACTTTGAATTTTTTCGTTAATTTTCGCCGCGTTTAAAAAGTACAAAACCCCTTAAATGACAAATTAAATTAGTAGGGCGAAAATGTTTTAGTTATTACAGGCGCTGTTTTTTCCCCTAACTAGCAGGATAAAGCAGTAAAATGAGACATTAAATATCGTTTTAGGAAATATTCAATACAGTATCTTTTCTTTATTATGAATACTTTTATTAAAAAGTATTATTAGATATATTCTATTAAATATAGATATACAAAACTTATATGAGGGTTCGGGGACTTCCTAATTATTTTATGAAGTATGATAAATGTAACGAGACATAAGATATACAAGAGATGAGTGACATATTTATGAAATCTCATAAAATTGTGTGTACGATAATTTTAAAAATAGATCATAATTTCACTGATGGATGGCGCTGTGCTATCTCAAACTGTAACTATGTTCTAATTAGCTGTAAAATTTCAAAGTAGAAATTTTATTTTTGAGTTTCAATAGCTAAGTGAAACGAAAAAAAAAAAAAAAAAAAAAAAAAATTATGCAGTTTTAGAAGGTCAAAGTTTGAAAGAGAGCTATTGCCGAATTTAAATTGCTGGACAAAAATTTTATGCGCTACTTGATAACAATAACATGTTTTCACCGTTATATTTATTATACTAGTTATTGCATTACTGAATATTTCAGTCAGGGAATCTTTTTAGAAAACATCCTGTATTATCTACATTCTGCACTATCTACATTTATTATTTTCAACATCTATCTCTCAACATAAATTTTACATTTTTAACAAATTCTAGAATTTGTTTTATTTTATGTGTATCTTTATCTGAACTTCTATAAGCAAAGTAAATCAAATGTCGACAATCAGAAGTAGTCAGCGCCCCTCATTCTTTAAATATAACGACGTTATAATAAAAACTCAATAAAAAACGGTCTTGTGTGAGCAGTACTCGCGTACAGAGGGTTCCGTAGAATAAATATATGAATTTGTAATTGTATTATTTAAAAAAAAAAAAAAGTTGCTAAAAGAATACTAAGACTTTGTAAAAAACTACATAACGTAGGGTTGGGTATAACTATATATTTGAAAAGTGTAATCGGGTATACTATGAAAGTTCAAAGAGATATGGAACCTAAATAATATCCAATATAGCTATTCGTATAAATCTTTTTTTAATATTATCCTAATCTGTTTATGATGAACTTAATTCGGCACTGGCAATAACAGCAGAGCATAGTGAAACTTCATATGGCATTTCATGAAACTAAATTCAGCGTAGTAATAACCTTTATTTCTACAGTGTAGCTAAAACAAAACCTTTGTTCAAAGTTTAAATTTCTTATTGTGCTAAGCGCGCTTCGAATTGAGGTCTCAAAATTGCAACGCCGCCTTGGTCAGTGCCGCGTTTTTCCAGATAGGTGTTTAATTAACTTTTAAAGTCACTCGAGGCGTAATGAGAGATACAATCAATGCAAACTATCGCGAATCCCACAGTATGTATGCGATTCATTCTAATTAAATATTTCGAGGGCGATGCCCTTAAAAAAGGGACACCTAATTTTAATCCCAAAACAGACAAACGGCACCAAGAATATTTAATTAAAATTTTCCTTTTATCATGTACGTAAAAATTAGCAAGCTAGCATTCTCTAATAAATTCGTTTATAAATTCTGGTGTCAGTTCATTATTTCATAAGTTTATAAATAGAATTACTCCGTTAAGTGATCGCAGGACTTTTAACTCCTTCGTTACGGGAGCCTTTTACGAAACTTTTAATCTTGTCACCGTTTTTTAAAAACAGAAATTTGTGTCTTCTTGAATCCAGAAAATGCGCTGATTAAGTAAGGCATTAAATAACGCTCGTCCTCAAGGGTTTAAAGCTTCAAAATATAAGAAATTTAATTTTTTTAGATGTTAAACTCCTATCTTTTCTGAATATTTTGATATAATTGTTTCCTTGAAATTCCCATTAGAACAGAAGTTTTGGCTTTTAGAATTATACCCGCTCAATAGCTGAAGCAGCGTTTCCGAAACTTTAAAGTCATTATTTTCCAAATGGCGTTTTTTGGGCATAACGCGCAGGATACCTCAAAAACTTCTGAATATGTTTTTATGAAATTTTCAAAACATATTTCATGTTAGTCTGTACAAATTGAACCTAAAATTTCCTTTTTATTGTTCAAAAAAATATTTTTTTAGGTGATTTTACTGTTGAAATCTTCAAAATTTTGTATTATCTAAATGCAACATTGCATTAAAAATATAAAAATGCTTTAAATACAAATTTATTTAAGTTCAGGGAAATTATTACAAACAAAATTTTCATTCTAGTTGCAATATTTATTTTGTAATCCTGCGCGTAAACTGTTATGGAAATTTTTTGTTCGACAAATGTCTAACAGTTTCGAGCCCCCTATAAGTACTAATTCTGTATCTTGCAATTTTTTAAATACATGAAACGAAAGAACATACTTATATCTTTCATCCCAATTAAAATTGTGTTTTAAAATCTTATACATTTTAAGACATTAAATGTTGAAAATGGTCTTTTTTCATTTTTTCCACTTTTTAGAGTCCCGAGACCCTTAAATTAGTATGTTTTTAACAATTTAACGTTTATTGCTTTTATACTGTTACTGGACATTACATTACACATACATATCATTAAAAGTTGCTAACTAGGCATAGAGTACGCCGTCCTGTCCTTGTGTATGTCCACACTGACCGTACCTTTAACGGTTAATATCTCGGCTAATTACCGATGATGTTTTTCGAAAATCATTATCAACAAAGCTTTTATTCTTCTGCAACGATAGGTATATTCAGCGATCCTCAACAATTTTTCTGAATGCCCGTAAATCGAAATTTGTGTATAACAGAAAAACGCTAATTACTCAAAAACTATGTGACCTAGGGTAATCGCTATAATTTTCCGGCAAGGTTTATATTAACGTCTACTACCTCTAATTTTTTCATAATTTTAGTTTCAGTAGATTCGGAATTAGATGGCGAGGGGGGACATATTTTTGCGCTACATTTTCAACAATATCTTTGAAAATATAATACCTAAAATTAAAAGGAATGTATTTTTGAGTTTAGCGTTACAAAAGCTTTCACAGGATACCCGCATGATATACAAATAAAAGATTTTTTTTTTCAAGTAGCATAATTAGCCCCTCTACTTTTTTTCTAAATATATTTATGAATGTTTATTAATCTGAAAATGTGTGGGCCAATGGCCTTTATTACTTCCCTGAATTTGAACTTTCCACGTTCCATAGTTTACGAGTAAAATGGCTGTGACAGACAGACAGACGGACGGACAGACACAGGAGTGATCTTATAATGGTTCCATTTATACTTTTTAAGTACGGAACCCTTAAAATCAGCTTTGATTTATTAGTATTATTTTCTTGTAAATAAAGTTTAAGAGTTTATGTATTTGTACTAGAATAAGAATTTATATGCATCTTTATCTGAATTTCTATAAGCAAAGTAAATGAAATGTCGACAATCGGAAGTAGTCAGTGCCTCTCATTCTTTAAATATAACGACGTTATAATTAAAACTCAAAAACCAGCTTTGATTTATTAGCATTATTTTCTTGCAAATAAAGTTTAAGAACTTTATGTATTAGTACTTTTGGTTACTTTGGTAAGATTTGACGATATCGTCGCTTTCAAATATATATTAGGTTGTAACGAAAGTTTTCCGCCAATTCACCATTGCATAATACTAATTATAATATATATAATTAACTGTAATTTTATATATAACCACCATTTCGCCAAAATTCACAGTGTCATATGATACAACACTAGTACCTAAAGCTGTACACTTTATTTGGCGACATTCTTGAGCGACTTTTTGCAACAGAACTGGAAGTAAATGCTTCTTCTAATCCGGTAGCGTGAAAATTCCATTTTAGACACCTTGTACTTAATGATAACGATATTTTTTTACAAATTTCACAACTCAGTGTTATAAAGTAAGTGTTCTTCTTTCAAATGCCAAAAATCGTTTGACAAAATATGAGCAAACACGTCAACGCGAACTGTTCGCACAGACCGCATTAGCTGTGGCGGGAAACTTTCGTTACAACTTACTTTATAATTAAAGGTAAGTAAAACATTTAAATTTATTTTTTTTAACCCGGCTTTATATTATGACAAAGTTGTACTTAATCTTCCAGTTGCCAACATGCTCTCCAGGGTTTTCACAATTTTTGTTCCTTAATTATTTAAAAAATAGCCTTAAGCACGTTCTGCTCCATTTATTGTCTTTTTGAAAAAAATAATGAAGATTGTGATGTATAGTCAAAACTTTATTTTATTTTATTTTATTTTTAACTTTTTCAGTTCCTCATATCCTTTTGACTCAATACTTGCTGGTGTTTCCTTATAATTTATAATTACTATAATAATTTTAAATCTTGTGTACGAAAAATTTTCATTGTCCAATGCATACTGTTACAATATATCAAGAAATTTAATCCCCAAATGAACATAAATAACGATAAATTTTATAAAGTTCTTTCATGTGTCTGCGTTAATCAAGAAATGTCAATCACGTTTGACAGATCAATAAGGAAGCAAGACATTTATACATCTAATCTCCGTTGAGTGTTTCAAGGACATTATAATTATCAATAATGACTTACACAAACTTTTGAACATTCTTTAATTAGTGACTATAAATTACAGGTAATAAATATCCTTAAATTTGTTTTATATATCCTGTTTTCAAATATGTTTTTCAGGTGCATATTATGTAGTTAGTTGTTGTTGAAAGTCGCAGTAAGAGACATGTAGTTTTATCACTGCAACTGTTTTATGGCTATTAAATAAATATATTATTTTATTCCTAAAGTAAGAATAATTCAAAGGAAATAAAACACACAACCTCATATTACACAAAATTAAATAAATAAACAAAAGTGAGGACTACAACATCTTCAATCTTGTTGCTGGATGATTAAATACATAGATGAGGTGACCAGACAATGTTTGGATACCTTAGGAAAAGGTAAGCAAATTTTACTTGCCTACATTATATTATTATCAATATTAGAAAGATAATATATATAATCTTCATTTGATCTAGCAATTTATTTTCAGACATTAAAACATACTAAGATTTCATAGTTTAACATACACTCAAAAAATAGTGCACATGTCAAAAGTTTAAAACATATATATACTTTAACACAAACATTCAAGATGGTTTAAAAAATATTTTCACCTCTTTCTTACCGAGACATCTTCAGTTATTGATGTTTTTCGTCTCACTCCTTCGCTAATCGTTGCTTTCTATATTTCCCCTGTTATTTATCCCTATTTTTAGAATGTGTCGCCATCTATTGTCTAGAACTGCGTGCAGTTGATCATTGCAGGTTTCTGATTTTGATGAGATGATTTCAATGGCTTCTCTTGTTAATGATTAATTTAAACTATTGTATTTATCGCAAGGGCGGCGCCAGAGGGGGGACCGGGGGGGCATATGCCCCCCCGTCGGGCATACCTGGCCCCCCCGTCGGGGTCAAAATTCAATGTCGTCGGGGAAAATATTTTGACTTGAATTTCGGCCCGGTCGAGTTGGGTCGAGTTGGAGCTCATTTTTTTTCTTTGTAAGTCGACTAAACAAATTCTTCCGGGTATGAGTCGCTTTCTAGATTGAATTGTGATTCTCGGAGGTTGGATTCAGGTGAACCCAATTTTTCGAAAAGAAAAAAAGTCCAAATTCCTTCAGATAAAAATCTACATATTTGATACATGGATAACTCTTTACATGTTTATTTTGCAATATAAAAGGTAAAATTTATTCTGAAATTATGATCATATGCTATTTTTTTTATAAATAATATTACATTGTGGATCAATTTTTACTCATTGTGGATTTACGGTTGGCTTAGTTTGAAGTTCGAAGTATTTCGGGCTCGGTTAAGAATACGGAGGGCGAAAATTATTTTGTCGAGGTCGAGTTGGATGACAAATGTATTCGAGTCTGGTTAACTTTAATTGTTTCAGGTTCGGGTTGGGTGATGCCACTTACGGTTCTTGATTCGAGATGAATCGATCTGTCAAAAGTATTTACAAAATTCATTTTAAGAAGAAAAACTTATATATGTGAATATTAACGAATATATGTATATTGAATTTTTCACTTAAAAGTTAAAATTGATACTAGAAGTATAATTGTAGACTTCTTTTAGATAGTTGCATTACAATATGGATATATATATATACAGGTATTTTTTCTTTTCATCATTTAGAATTGGGGTTTGATTGAGGTTCGAGTATTTCGGGTTCAGGTCGAAATGCGGTGGATGAAAATTTTTGTCTGGCTCAGATCGCGTTTCGGGTAGAGTCCCGCATCGTGTTGGGCAAACTAAACTCAACCCGGCTGGTGGTTTGAGTCGGATCCGGAGAGAATACTTTTTCTGATGGGCTCTTTTTTCAACCTGGCTTTCGCTAGAGTGTCTTTTACTCGGGACGTGGCCGGGGACCTAAGAACCTAGCTTCCGCAAAAGAGTCGGGATAAGTGGAAGAATAAAGGGCTGCGGATGAAGAGAGGCCGCTCGCCGCCCAACCGCCGACCGAGACTAATAAAGAGCTCGAAGTAGCTGGGAATCGTTTGGTAGCTTCATCGCCCCGGGCCCTACCCTCCCGCTTTTCGGTGTCTTTAATTTGCGTAATTTCTCTTTTAAATTCTTCTTTCTCTTGTCCGGTTTCAATTTTTGATTTTCCTTTTTTTTTTTCAAATTGGCTTTCGCTAGAGAGTCTTTCACTCGGGACGTGACTGGGGACCTACGAACCTTGCTTCCGCAAAAGAGTCGGAATAAGTGGAAGAATAAAGGGCTGCGGACGAATAGGGGCCGCTCGCCGCGGCGGTTGAGAGGGGCTTCTATTTTTCGAGTTGGATTCAGTTTAATTTTTTTCTGGCGGATGGGTTCGATTCTACCCGATTTCTCAATATATTTTAAAATGAAAAACTATATTATTTGAGTATCAACGAGTACATATACAGATATATTGTTTTTTCTACATAAACAATATAATTGATGCTAGAGATATAATTGTAGACTACTTTTCCATTATTCCATTACAATATGTATATATTTTTTTCATTTTGTGTTAGTATTGGGTTCGGGTTGAATCCTGTCGTTTTGGGTCGATGTTTGTCGGGATCGGGTCGATTTTTTTTTTTTAACTGGTTCATGTTGAATTGACACAGAATTTCCGGGTTCGGGTCGGGTATAACCCAAACCACGCAGGACTCTGTAGTAATAATCCGTGAATTGATCCTTAAAATAATCTGTGAATTGAACAATTTTTTCCCTTGATTATATTTCATTTAAACATGAAAAATTTCGTTTTGATTTGCCCATTTCCCCTCAAAATACAGAAAACAAGTAACTACCTGAAATACTCACACATAAAGCAGCATGATCGTCAATTTACATGGGTGTTCCGGCAGCTCTGCTGCCTAGTATTTTTACGTTTTAGAAACGGAATTTATAAATCCCTTTTATCTAAAAATAAATAAAATTCATGAACAAGATGCACAAGATTTTCTAAAATTTTTCGGTGAAAAGAAAAAAATTTCTTAAAATAAGAGAAAAAGCTCTTCAAATCACCGGGATATTCCGCCATTCTCGGGCCTGGAAATCGAGGCCCATGCAAACATCTACTAGAGTCCTGCATCAGGTCGGATTATCCAATTTTATCCACACCCGATTCGACCATCGGTTCGGGTCGGGTTGGTAATATATTTTTGTTGCGGGTCGGGTTCGAGTTGGGATGACTTACTTTTTCCCAACGGGTCGTGTTGACTTTCATTGTTTCGGGTTCGGGTTAGGTCTTAACTTTTGCAGGTAGGGTTCTGGTTGACCAGATTATTCAAAAGAATGTCCAAAATATTTTTCAGGTTACAAATTTATATACAGTAAGACCTCCTAAATGTGCACTCCCGAAAAACGGACATCTCTATTTAGTGAACACTTTTTCAATTCCTAACACTTTAATATTTGTACGCTTATACCTCTTTGAATAGTGGATACCTCCCAATCTACAAACATGTAACGTGTAGGTGTGCATAAACTATCACAAATATGATGCATATGTTATTGTATGTCTGAAAAGCGAAAAGTTGATAATATTTTCCAAATTTCAAAAGAAGAAAAAATGTTTCTTAAAGAAATGATATCTATTATGACACTTCTTACCATTTTATTTCTCATGCAGTAAACTGATTGCATTCTCATTCATATTCAAATTTGTATTTCTTTTCATCTGATACGTACTTGGGGTCAAACTTGTTTGGGACCCAGCAACCCGAATTGCAAAAAGCTTATGAACCTTATAAATTATTGTAGTGTGAACTTAATGTTACCAGATGTTCAGATTTAAGCGGAATGTCCCGATTTTCAGGGATCCCGGGATTCGTCCCGCGGAACAACTACGCCGGATGTTAAATGTTCCGCTTTTTCACCATGCCCAAATTACATCAAATTTTTATGAGTTTATCAGGGTCGAAACTAAGGGGGGGCAGAGGGGGCATGTGCCCTGGGCGCCAGAACGAAGGGGCGCCAAATGAATGATTATACCTTTGGAATGGATCATTTTCTTCTGATGGACTGATGGATTCTATTATTATGAAACAGCCATTATAAATTAAGTGTTAGGTGAAGATGAAAGAGCAGTCGTAAAAAGTTAGAACCCTGATTTTTTGGTCAGAATGGAAAGAAAAATAATGGCCTTTTTTTTTTTTGTCAAAAAAAAAAAAAAAATTGACAATTTTTTTTCTTTCCATTCTGACCAGAAAAATCAGAGTTCTAACTTTTTACAGCTGCTCTTTCATCTTCACCTAACACTTCATTTATAATGGCTGTTTCATAATAATAGAAGCCATCAGTCCA
Organism: Maratus speciosus; assembly: GCA_963932465.1. NCBI lineage: Eukaryota > Metazoa > Arthropoda > Arachnida > Araneae > Salticidae > Maratus > Maratus speciosus. The sequence continues at coordinate 363,624,439 of OZ010798.1, forward strand.
TCAGAAGAAAATAACTCGGTGAAAGCGGAAACTCATTTAAGCAGGACTCGGTTAAGCGGGATTCGGATAATCGGGACTCTACTGTATATTTCATATTTAAAATGATCTTTAGAATATTTTTGTTGGTGTTCAGAGGGGAGTTATGACCACCGTGACCTCCCCCTTGGATCTGCCATTGTAGATTACATAGTTCAGTATTACATATTTTAAATTTTAAAATAAATCGGCTATTAGAAAACTAGTAAAATTCTCTTTGTAAATATACTTTGCGGAAGAGGGGGGAAGGGGGGGTGGCGCCAAAATCCATGCTTGCCCCGGGTGCAAAAAAGGCTAGTTTCGGCCTTTACTCTAAATTAAAATTTTATTCTTTAGTCTGAGACGAGAGAATTCAATCACAAGTCAGCCACAGTCGTCAGAACAGCCGGATGTTACCGAATACCTTATAAATTGTCTTAGAACTCAAGTGCTCTTCTGTTTAATGTTTATTCGATTGACCGCAATCTTTAGGCGCCTATACCAAATAAGGTTCAAGAAGAGATAAGACATGGTAAAATACATCTGCTCACTTTAACCTTTATTAAAAAGTGTCTGACAAGTATTTTTATAAATTGAATGGGTAAACAAAGAGTGTTTTTTATGTTATTGCTTAAATTAACATAGTATCAAGCTGAACTATTGTTTGCCCGGCCCGTTATAAAAGCTAAACACTTGCGCATTTCCTGTTACAAGCATACCATGCCGGAACGGTCTGTCTGCTTTTTTCGCATTTTTGGCCCAGGGGGATTTGATTAATTTCTTCAGAAATTGTTGGGATTTCATTAATTTCTCTAGAAATTAACCAAATACCCCGCCTTTTATTTAAAAAACGCAAACAAAAAAGAAAGAAGAAGAAACAAACAAAGATATGCTGTTTTATCGTCCATTTTCTGAGCTAATAACGGAGGAACGTTACCGGGACATTACTCGTGAGGGTGAGAAAAAAATTATCATCCTATACGGCCCCGAAAGAATAAAATACAGTCCCGGTCTGGCCCGAATCTAGAGAAAAAATTCAAGACCCAGACTTGTCCCTGGAAGAATGAAATTCCTACCCGGCCCAACATTAAAAAAAATCAAATTGAGTCTCAGCCCGAACCGAGTCTTGAGATAAAAATTAAGCCCTGACCGAGCTTAATGAACGAAAATTTTATCGAACTCGGGCTTCGAGACAGGCCCGGGCTCGGGGAGACTTTTTTAATATATAACACGAAATCGGCCTAGAGTTCTGCATCGGGTCGGGTAACCCGCTTTTACTCGCATCCGACCCGACTCGACCCCGGGTTGGAGCTATATTTTTTTGTTGTGGGTCGAGGTCGGGTTGACTTCTACTTTTTTGCTGCGGGTCGGGTTCGGGTTGGGTTTTGACTCTTGCAGGTCCGGTTCGGGTTGATCCGATTTTTCAAAATAATCTCCAAAATATTTATTCTGGTTAAAAGTCTATATGTAATAAGATTTCCACAATGGACACTCCCGAAAAAGCTGACACGTCTATTTAGTGAACAGTTTTTCAATTCCTACACTTATATATTCGTACGCTTATACTTTTGAATAGTGGTCACCTCCCAATCACCATACATATAACATGTGCATGCGTGCAAAAACTATCACAAATACGATACATACATATTTCTGTTTATCAGAAAAGAAATGATGGTAATATTTTTTATATGCCGGAGCACGAAAAAAAAATGGTTCTTATAGAGAGAATAACCTATGATCACATTTCTTATATACATTTTATATCTGATGCAGTAAATTGAATATATATTCATCCATATTCATATAGATATTTATTTTCATTTAAAACACAGTTCTGCTCAAACTTTTTTTTTTCTGAAAATCCTAAAAACCCAACTTGCAAAAAGCATAAATATGAACAGCAAGAAATATTCTAGGATGAACCCGATTAAGAGAAAGAAAGATGGAGTCATCCCGACCCGAAAAAAGAAAATTAAGTACAGCCCGACACCGACCCGATGCACTACTCCATCTAACAAGGTGTCTGCTATTCATTTTACTATATTCGAATATTAAAGAATACAGATTTGTCCATTTTTCTATGGAAAACATAAAATTGGTATTAGAGATTTAATTATAGATTACTTTTCACATTTGCATTAAAACTTTATTTACTTTCCTTTCATTTCGGATTCTGTTCGGGTTGCGGGTTAAAGTATTTTGGGTTCGGGCCGGATGCAGATTGAAATATGTCGGGTTCGGATCGGGTAGCGGGTTGACATAAAATGTAATTTTCGGATTCGGGTCGGGTGCGCAGGGACTAATTCGGCCCCCCTGTCGGGGATACCCTCCCCCCCCCCCGTCGGGCAAGTTCTGGCGCCGCCCCTGATTTATCGTAATGTCATATTATGATTAATATGACATTATAAAAGAATAGATTATAAAAAAGATTATATAATTTGAGGATCAGACATTTCGTCGCTAATATTAATTTGCAAAATAGAAAGTTTTCCTAATATATACTACAGTGTGCGTTTCTATAACAACCAAATAAAACTAGCAAAACAAATCAAAATTCAACATATTTGTCTTATTTAGAGACAAATATCTAAGCCAATTAAAAAAATTAAAAATGAACCGATAGATCCTACGAGGGTTATTCGCAAACAAAGGTCCGATTTCTTATAAAACATAAACCATCACAGATATGCTATTAGCTATGTTTACGGACCTTCGTTTCTGAATCGCCGTAGCACGTTGTATTTAAGCTCTCAGTTGCAAATATTCTCTCCAGGGTTTGCACAATTTTTGCTGCTTAGTTCTTGAAAAAAAAATAACCTTGAGCTTGTTTAGGACCATTTATAGTCGACTTGAAAAAAAAAATGGATGTTGCAATATCTAGTCAAAACTGTATTTTATAATCCTATTTTTTCTTTTTTTTACTTTATCACTTCTTTATACCGTTTTGACTCCCAACACTTGCTGACATTTTTTTCCGATTTAGCATTACTATAATAATTTTAAATCTTGTGTATGAAAATGCTTCATTGTCCAATGCATACTGCAGTGTATGGTACTATAGCAAAAACTTAAACTAGCAAAACACATAAAAATTGCATGTATGTGTCTTATTTAGAGATAAATAGCTAAAAATAATTTTTAAAATGTACTGATGGATCCTACACTGTAAATCAGGGTTTTTAAAATCTTTTTTTTTTTTTTAAATCATTTACGACACATGTAACCAGAAGCATTATGTAGGTATAAAACAAAATTTTCTTTTCTTCGTAGTATTAGTGCCTTGCATTTGTTTGTAGAATAGTATTGATCGAAGATCAGTTAAATTGTTCGCATCAAATTGAATAGTGTTGTAGCATATAGTCGTACTTCATTTATGTATATATTTTTACCAGCATTGTGCTCTAATTCTAGCATTGTGTTCTTGTATATACTTTTATATTATCACTCAAGTACTGTAAAATTATGAGTAATGTTAATCGTGGGGTACTAGTGGTTCTAAAATTAAGACTTCTTTCTTAGGTGAAATTTCACTAATAAAATTAGTCGATTCAGTTCAGCAAAGAAATTAACTCACTCTTGTATCTTGAGCATTACTAGGACTTCAAGGTTTCTACGAGTATCTTTTTTTCCCTTCCCCTCTCTATTGCACAAATATTAAGAGGCATATCACAAATAATATTTGTAAAACTTTCTTGGCACGCCCAGAACAGATTGTGTTGCCACTTGTGAAATAATTGTATGATCATTGGTTTTCAAATAAATAGGGGTCTCTATCACCGAGGGCCACTGACAGTGGTTACCTTGTTGGGAGGTGCTTGCAGAGCTCAAGCCATATGGTAAGCCTCTCCGCCTGACCTGACCCTATTATACATAAAGTATGTGCGAATTCAAAGATAACATCTGGCAATATTGATATCTGTGTGTATATGCAAGGTCGATATCAAAGTTCGTGAGCTTATGTTACATTCTACAGTACAGCAAAAGAACAGAAAAGTAATTTGGACAATTTCTTACATACGGATCAAAGTCACAAGCACGTCCCAAGTAATCAAGATGATTAGTGAGTTACATCCAACTCGCACCGGAGAATTTCGGAAAGTGAGCTGAACATCGCCTTAAGGGGTCTCAGGACTCTTAAACCTTTAAAATTTTCGAAATTTTAATATTTTTAGATGTTAAACTCCTATCTTTTCTGAACATTTTGACATAATTGTTTCCTTGAAATTCCTATTAGAACTGAAGTTATGGCTTTTATACACGTTCAATAGCTGAAGCGTCGTTTCGGAAACTTTGAAGCCATTTTTCTCCAAATGACGTTTTGGGGCATAACGCACACGATCTCTCAAAAACTTATTAATATTTTTTCATAAAATTTTCAAAACACATGTTTCATGTTAGTCTGTATAAACTGAACCTAAAATTACCTTTTTATTGTTCAAAACAATATTTTTTAGGTGATTATACTGTTGAAATTTTCTTAATTTTGCATTAGCTAAATACAATGTTGTATTAAAAATATAAGAAAGCTTTAAGTACAAATTTATTTAGGTTCAGGGTAATTATTACAATCTGAAGTATAAGTAGGCATCAAAATTTTCATTCTAGTTGCAATACTTATTTTGTGATCGTGCGCGTAAGGTGTTATGCCGATTTTTTGCTCGTCAAATGGCTGACTGTTTGGGGCATCCTGTAAATGCTAATTCTGCATCTTATAATTTTTTAAATACATGAAATGAAAGAAAATACTTATATATTTTATTCCAATTAAAATTGTGTCTTAAAATCAAATACATTTTAAGATAGTAGGAGAGCTGTTGAACATTTCTGAGTAGGTATTTGAGGCACCCTGAAAATTTGTGCAACACTTCTTTTGTAATGCCTGAATACAAAATCGAGTCTGGCTGAAGGATCGTGGCCCCAAAACTGTGCCAGACATGGCACTTGACACGTGTCTGGCGCAGTTTTTGTGCCGACTAAAGTGTCTGTCATTTTCAAAATATTTTTTTCTAAGCATAAATATTATTCTGTCTCAATCTCAGCTTGCCTCAAATACCTTTTTTGGGTAGTCAAAAAATGGCACTTGACACGTGTCTGGCACAGTTTTTGGGCCGAGTAAAGTGTCTGTCGTTTTCAAAATATTTTTTTCTAAGTATAAATGTTATTCTGTCTTAATCTCAGCGTGCCTCAAATACCTTTTTCGGGGGGTAGTCAAAAAATGCACTTGACACGTGTCTGGGACAGTTTTTGGGCCACGATCCTTCAGCCAGAAATTCGATATTGTATTCAGCCATTACAAAAGTGTTGCACAAATTTTCAGGGTGCCTCAAATACCTTCCCTAAAATGTTTAACAGCTCTTGGACTAAGATATTAAATGTTGAAAATGGTCTTTTTTTTTCATTTTTTCAAATTTAAGAGTCCTGAGACCCCTTAATCCTATAATTACCACATAGGATCTACCGGAGAAATATGTGAGACATTTAGAATACTTAAAACAAATATAAACAATTTTTTTATTGAGTTATAGCACGAGTATAACGCATTGTAGTGTATATTAGAGATTCGTGTAATAATTCCTTAACACTTTTCATACACAAGACTTCTGAAACTCTTATGCTGAAGATAATTAGTGAACTAACCTTGCTTTCAGATTGGACTCAGACAGGGATGTTGTATCTCCCCAACACTTTTTAAAATTTATGTTGAAGAAGCATTGAAAATGTGGAAAAAGAAATGCAGAGGAATGGGACTTAATATGAATGGAACGTCAATTTTTACTCTACAATTCGCAGATGACCAAGTTGTAATTGCAAAAAATAAAAAGGATTTAGAGGAAATGACGGTGAAAATTAAGGAAGAATATGAGAAATGGGGGCTTCACATGAACGTCAGCAAGACCAAATATCTATGTATAGGAGGAAATGAGACAGAGCTAAATCTAACTAATAACATAAAAATAGAAAGCTGTAAGCATTATAGATATTTAGGTGTAGACGTTAATTGAGAAGGAAGAGACTCAGAGGAAATTAAACACAGAATTTGTCAGGGGAAAAAGGCTGTAAAAAATATTAAATTCTATTTGGTGGAGTAAGGAGATCTCTAGGAAAAGAAAATATAATATATACAACTCTATTGTAAAGAGCATATTGTTATATGGAGCAGAAAGATGGAGAATTATGGAGACAAAGAAAGAAATTAGCGGCGGTAGAAATGGACGCCCTAAGAAGAACATGCAGGATATCATGAATAGAAAGAGTAAGAAATGACAGAATCAGGGAAATGATGAAAATAAAGGGAACCATACTAGAAGATATTAAAAAAAAGCAATTAATCTGGTATGGTCATGTCAAAAGAATGAATAATGAAAGATTACCCAAAATAACATTCAACTATGAAACAAACAAAAAAAATCCCTGCCGGCCCGGCCTACAGGCAGAGGTAGATTTCGAAGTATACTAATTTCACAAACAAAAACTAAATCATGATTATAGATAAATCCACTTTAACAATTTTATCTGGCCGCTCTTGACGAGTTTTTATTTCATTTTCATATAATAGCTGGTTTTATCAGAATCATGTTAGGGCGGTATTCAAAAAAATACTTTTCCATGCTCAACAACACGAAATTTTCTGGCATAATTCCAGATTCATTTTTAATTAAAAAAAAATATGAAACTTGCTGACGTGATTTTTGAAGAGATTTATAAGCGACCTGTGTTTTTATTTTTTGTTCAATTAATTAAAACTTGATATATAAACAATTATTTTCTCAGAAGGACAATATTTTTTGTTTCTAACACAATCGCTTCGGGAAATTCCGTTCAAAATGCCCACTTTGACATCATTTTTTGAAATATATTCTGCCTCTATCTAAAAATCGATTATTACGGTACATTATATAGTTTCTGAATAAGCGAATCTACTAATTAAATGCGTTTGAGAGCAAAAATGAATTTAAAAACCAGTCAGAAAATAAGCGGTTTGGATTTAAGCGCATCCTTAATACAATGATTTTTCCAACACAATCCGCTTCGGTAAATTCGGTTCAAAATGCCCTTTTTAAGAGCATTTAAAAAAATATATTCTGCCCCTATCAGAAAATCGACCATTACGGTACATTATATAGTTTCTGAGTAAGAAAACGTACCAATTGGAAGCCTTTGAGAGCAAAAATGAATTGTAAAATGAGTCAGAAAATAAGCAGTTTGGATTTGAAAAGACCCTTACTAAGATCATTTTTTACTTCAACCGGTATGTATTTTTAATTTGTTTTTGCTCTAAGAATTGGTCCTATCCAAAACGTGTCTATATAGATGTTGTAGACAATATTAAGAAGATATATGATAAATTCATGGGGATTTTATATCTTTTGAATTGACGGAGTTATGGATTTTTTTCTTCTTCAAACCACCTTTTTGTTTTCCTTTTTAATATTTTTTGCGGTACGAATTGGTCCTATCAAAAACTTGTGAATATAAAAGTTGTAGATAATGTTAAGGAGATTCATGATAAAATTAATTGGATTTGATATCTTCAGAATTGACGAAGTTATGGATTTTTTTCTTCTTCAAACGCCCTTTTTGTTTTCGTTTTTAATTTTTTTTGCGTTACGAATTGCTCCTATCAAAAACTTGTGAATATAAAAGTTTTAGATAATGTTAAGGAGATTTATAATAAAATTAATTGAATTTGATATCTTGAGAATTGACGAAGTTATGAATTTTTTTCTTCCAAAAACCCTATTTTTTGCGCCCCTTGAGCCCATTTTTAACTTTATCAAAAATCTGTGATACATAAATTTTTAGCCCTATTTTTAGAAGTAATAAAAACTTTAAACTGATTTGATATGTACAAAAATTAAGAAGTTATGGGTTTTTTTCTGTTTTCACAAAACCCCTCCCTATTTCCCTCCCCTTGGTCCGATTTTGCCCATTAACGAACTTGACCGAGATTTTATGCCCATTGATTTTATGTATCAGTTTGGAAGAGATTGGTGCAGAATTACGAAAGTTATCGTGTCCAGAAGAAAGTGATATATATATATAGATAGATAGATAGATAGACAGATATATATATATATATATATAAAGTTTTTTACTGAGGGTGGTTTTGGGTTCTAGGGGTCATGATCGGTGTAGATCTGCAAAAATTTTTCAGAAATTCCAACATAGGAACGATCCCAATAGGTAGTATTTCATACGAAATCTACCTAAAAGGAAACGGGGAAGACCACAAAAGACCTGGATGAATGATATCTCAAAGGCAATGAGGGATAGAGGTCTGGAAGAGGAATGGACCCTTGATCGGAAGAAATGGAAAAAGACTCTTGAGGATTCTTCGGATGGCGGTATCTGACGCCATAAACAGAGTTTATATATATATATACCTTGCTTTTTACAAGAAATGTTAAATGCAAACGTGTTCAGTGTAAAAACGGCACAAGGAGGTTGAAAAAGTTAAAAGACAAACTATTTATTTAATCTGAACACTTTCACTAGTTCCCCAAGAAGCCATCAGATGAACTCAACCTTGCTTGTGGCTTTTTTTTTTTTTTTTTTTTTTTTTTTTTTTTGACAATTCTGGAAATAAAGAGGCGCGCCCGCCAACAGATTTTTTTGTAATTTTTTTTACTTTCATTGGTTCCAATTTTCGCACCATTTATCACTTGCAGAACATTGAAATGGTAAGAAATTTTCAAACAGATTTACGAACACTAGAGACGCTATAACATCGCTTGGACAATTCATAGCGGCACTTCATCGAATTGGGTAAAGATCATTTTCTTCGAGAATTCTCACAAACAAATAGTCCAAAGAGATCTGCAGATCTCATACTACTGGTCTAGTGTTTACGTCATTAAAAAACTCGATAGTTTTTTTATTGAGAACAGTCATCAAACATAGTAGAGAAGCGGCAAGAATGGAACAGTAGAACAAGTGGGACAACACTAATTTTGTTAAAATCTAATCACCATTTATTTTTTCAGTTTCCACAAAAAATGGAACACCTGTTACCTTTTTTATATGTGCCACAAATTTTACAATCCCATGATTATAAAAATTTTAGATGAAATGTATCTTTTTAAACACTTCCAGCATAGTCGTCAAGACTATCCAATATAGCTTAACCCTTAAACGCCGAGTGTTGCTTTTTGGCAACATACCCAATTTAGGCTCTAAATTATATTAGAGTAATATTGAAGCTATAATGCCTAATGTTGCCAATAAAATACATTCTGAAAATATTATTAACTCGGATTTCAACGTGTAGATGGCAACACTTGTGCCGTTTAAGAATAAAGATAGATTAATTTTTTCAATTGTTGCTACTTGTTCTTTTCGTTTTGTTTGGAAGCTTGCAAAATACCATATTTTGTTCTGCAGTGAGCAAGTAAAATTTATTTCTTATTATAGTTCCTAAAATTCTTGTGTGTTTAATATCATAGAATTTTATCGAGGAAAATTATTTTTTCAATAAAAGACCAGTATTGCCGATTAGTGACAAACTGTTGTTTAACCGTAAACCATACTTAAAACAAAATATGATTTTTAAAGTATTTTTCCCATGATTTATTTAAAAAAATGAAAGCCGAAAAACATTATTACAATGATTTTTGAAAAATCAGGCATTTAAGGATTAAAGTGGTTATTATTTCGGTTTACCTAGCCGTCTATCCGTGCTATAACAACTCCCTTAATACTTAAATGCCTGATTTTTTAAAAATCATTTTAAAAGTGTTTTTCGGCTTTCATATCTTAAATAAATCATGGGAAAAAAACTTAAAAAATCCTATTTTGTTTTAAGTATGGTTTACGTCTAAAAAAGAGGTTGTTGCCAATCGGCAATACCAGGCTCCAATTGAAAAAATAATTTTCCTTGATAAAATTGTATAGTATTAAACACACATGAATTTTAAGAACTACGATAAGGAATAAATTTTACTTGCTCACTCTGCAGAACAAAATAGGGTATTCGCAAGCTTCCAAACAAAACAAAAAGAAAATGTAGCACCAATTGAGACAATCTTTATTCTTAAACAGCACTATTGCTGCCATCTACATGTTGAAAATTGATTAAATAATATTATCAGTATGTATTTTATCGGCAGCATTTGGGATTAAAGCTTCAATATTATTCTAATATATTTTAGAAGACAAAATTAGGTATGATGGCGAAATGCAACAGACAGCATTTAAGGGTTAAATATACATGGTTTACCATAAGCTTGGTATATGTGTTATTGAGGTTTACCATAGGATGTCTTCCATTAAAAATGGAGTGTGTAACATCGTTCGATTACAGGGACGCGCAAAAAAATTCCGTTACATTGTAGTCTATGGGGGGGAAATCGTGAACATTCCATTTTAGTAAAGTTGTGCTGTTTCAAACATAATGAAATTAATATGAATTATTGAGGTGGAATACAACATACTTCTTGTGGAAAATTAAGACACTACATTTATCATTCATTTATTGGGAGAGTAAAACAATTCCATTAGGTAATGGCTATCTGGAAAAATCATTGGCAGTGTATTTTAATTATATTACACAAAATAGTAGGATGAGCAAAAAGTTCTGGGAAATTTTTAATCAAATAGTTACCAGAATTTGTATGGTATATAGGAGTACTAGTGGTATATTTATACGAGTTCAGGAACTTTGGCTCCAAAATGCCTATTGAACAGTATGATTTGCGTGTGTTGACCCAGTATTATTAGAGAAAAGGCCTAACGATTCTGAAAGCCGTCGAGGAGATTAATGAGGATGAAGGTGCCAGTGACGGCGACAAACTTAGCCAGTAAATCCGGAACCTGGCAGAACGGTGGCAAAAAGTCGTGGACTATGGTGGTCTCTACTTTAAAGAATAGCCCTTGTTGCTTTTGTTGTTAATTTGCGCATAACAACGCAACTTTCACAAAATTTCCAGAACTTTTTGCTCAACCTAGTATTTCAAAAATAATAATATTAATGTGTAATGTTGAGGTTTTTGTTTAGTAATAATTTTTATAAACTTATTAAATAGTGAAATTTTGTTACAGTATTCTGAATGTGTTGGAAAGTGTTTCATGATCTTTGCATCCCGATTATTTTCTTTTTACGGAACAAAATAAAATATTGAATTTCTATTTTAAAATTGATTTTGACACATTTTATCAATAAAATAACACAACAATTATCGTTTTTAAATAAATCTATCATTTTCGTCCACACCCCATTTGTCGCTTTTTTGGCTACCACTATTTTTTAATAGCTTATGAGCAAAAACACTATAAAGATTAAACAAAATTCAAAGTTCACTTTTCGTCTTGTTTAATTACAGAACTCTGCGATTAAATAAGGTGAGTATTATTAATGATAAAGAATGGTTGCTAAAAAATGACCCCCCCCCCCCCCCCCGTCTCTTTCGTAAAATGCAAGTTAAATGTTTTCGTGTGCTAAAGAAATCAGTCAGAGAATAATTTGAAAATGAATATTTAATGATCAGTTGTTAAAAACAAAGACATTTATTACATTTACATTATTCGTACAATCAAAAAAGAGAAAAATGACTAATGTTAGTGTTAAAAATCATTCATATGATTTTTAACACATATCTACTAGGAAAATATTTAACCACGCCCACTTGAAAAATAATGAATTTTTATTCAGGTAAAAAAAAAAGTAATAAAAAAAGAAGCAATGTAGAATTTTAAAATGCTTATTTACATTTTTAAAATCGCCAATTAAATTTCTGCAGAGAACATGAAAGAAAATACTTTTATTATTAAAAACATTAAAAGATAAAGTAAGTTTTATTTAGCAATAACGTTATAGTAAAAAAAAATAATAAAACATGTGGGCGGGGCTAAGTTTTTTATTCTCAATTTTGATTTTCCATGAGAATAAGAGCTCACTATTTTTTTTTCTAAATTAATTATAAAGCAAAAGCATTTCTGATAGTTGAGTGTCCCAACTTTATTCATCCAATAAAAGTCTGAAATTGTTTATAACTAAAATATCAAACTGAATATTTGCTGTTGATATGAGGATCCTGATTTGAGATTGAACAGCCAATGAAGTCGTCTTTTGCATATATTACAGACATTTAAAAAATAACATCAATTCACTTCTATTATAGATCACCAATAAAGTTGAACAAAAGTTTATATACTGCAAGAACTTGCTTCGTATCTGTCCTGTTTACAAACACAAGCAGAACATTGATTTCATCAGATTATTGCTTAATTCGATTTCATTTCATAAATTCACTTCAAAAAGTTTGTTAACTTGTTAACTAAATAATTTTTCATTCTTTGCGATGTTCTGACATTATCGTAAAACAAGTCATAAAAACATTTATTACATAAATTAAAAATTATTTTGAATAACATAGCTTTAATTCAATCAAATGTAGTTTAAAGTAACGGAAAACTTAAACAAGAAAGATCAACAAAAAAACTAATATAATAAAGCAGAATATTGAATCTTATGAAGGAGAATAACAGAGTTTAAACGCGTAAAAATGTTAAAAATAATAGAAAAATAAATGTTTTAAAAACACATCTGAATTTGTACAAAAAGGTTCGTCAGCAAAATTGTTTTGTAGTAGAGCTATTCTTTAAAAAATATGGCACTATTTTTTAAACATTACAAAAAATATATCAGCAATAGACTCAAATCATGGAAAAATATATAGGAATAAAGTTATGATTTTCAACAAAATATGGGTGGCGATTAAATTTTTGCATAACAAAATATTGGTTATAAAAGTTCAACAAATGATACAAATACTGAAAGATTGAAATATAAAGGATTCTATAAATTAATTTAGTTTAGATTATTATCTAAATCTTGGAGTATAACAAAAAATTTCTCCACTTAAAAATTATAGCACATAAAAATAATGACAGAGTAAAACTAAAACATTTTCGGGCGAAAATGATAAATTTTCAATTGAGAAACACATCAGATTGTATATCTACGTCCAATTCGAAAATCAAATTAAAAATCAAGAGTTCGTCAAACGCTCGTGTCAATTTCTATTTAAGTACAAATTTTAGATCATCGCCACCAAGTATTTCTTCAGTTGTGGCAAAAAGACACAGCCTATGACAGCAAAAACGGTTATTAAGTATATCATACATGGATGCTTTCACACTGTTCATTATAAAAGACGACAAGATTGACAACAGCGTAACACTTCTATCGTTTATTAAAGAGTACTTCACGTGATTTCATTGCAAAGTTCATTGCACTATATTTTGAAAGACGGCAAAGAGGCAAGTTATCTTCAAGCCCATATAAAGATCATCTGTATAAAGTGGTCTCTGATTAAGAAGTGTCTTTTTTTCTGTTAAAGATGATAACGCTCCATGAGATCATCATTGTCTTCCATGGAGGAATCAAGTGCTGCGTATGCGGCTGAAAATCCTTTGGTGTTTATAGTATCGTCGGATCTAAAGCGGACCATTAGGGAATCACCTGATGAGTAAAATTCTGGTGGAACCTGTAACAGAAAAGAAAACAAGATAGGATTAAAAAAAATAATAAAAACAAGTGGGTAAGCGTGATCGCAGATCGAACAGGGGGCTTCATTTAATATGTCTTTTTAAACACTTTTTACAACTTTTAAACACTTTTTACAACTTTATCCTTAAATTAATAAACCAAAAGTATTAATTTATAATTATTAAAATCTTACATCAATGGCAGTACCATTATATTTAATTTTAAATTAAATTAAAAAATATATTTTAATCAAATTAAAAATATTCAAGTAAAATGACTTAAACAATATTAAAAAATCCGAATATTTTTAAATTCTTTAATTTAAAAAAAATTAGCGGAGGTATAAATAGAATAATAATATTTTTAAAAGCAAAAAAATTGTTTAAAACATATTTAAAAACCTGAAATAATTCAGTAAAAATCCATTTAAGTATCTTTTCAAAAATTAGTTATAGATAGCGTCAAAAAAGAACATTAACATATATTAAAATTCGAAATAAAGAAAAAAAAATACCTTTTTATTCCTCAAGAATCATATAAATAACTTGAGAAAAATTGTCCATAATAAGTGTATTATTTCAAAAAATAGTCAGTAGATGACAGAACCAACCAAAAAAAAAAAAAAAAAAATCATGGGAATTCATTATTCCTCTGACATCAATCGGTTTTTAAAAGTTTAATTCTTTTTATTTAGGATTTTTTCTGCTGATTTTTTTTTTTTTGGAGGGGGGGGGGGGGCAAACATACATTACTTCGCAAATTCCATTAAAATAATAGCAAATTTAAGTTAAAATAATTTCAATGCAATTCAGTTTTTAAAATGTTTATTCTTTCTCTTTTTTGGGTAATGGTTGATGGGAGGAACACATAATACTTCGCAAATTTCCTTTTAAAAAGAAATTCAGCTAAAAATATTTTAAATTTAAGTTTGAAAAATTTCAGAACAATTTCAACTTAAAACGGTTGGGCTTGAACTCATAGCATTGTGCATACGAAACAATTGCCCTTACAAACTGGGCTATGACTTCTACGAAAAATTAGCTGAAATTACAATTATATAATGTCGCAGAAATGGTCGAATTCATAAAAACTCTAATAACATACGAATTTTTCAAAATTTTAGGATTTTGGGATGGACAGGGGGTATTCAGCTCTAAGTAAAAAAAAAATTAAAGTCTGTAACTTAAATAGTTTCCAAGTATGAACCTGTGACGGACAAACAGACAGAGAAGCGAGACTATAAGTGTTTCGTGAGATGAACGAAACCAAAAAAATCGAAACGTGTTATTTTAAAGAAAGAGCATGAATGACCATTTAGAGACTGGATCGGATCAGCGCCGGTGGGATTTGAACGAGGAACCTCATGATTAGTAGACAAGAACGTTAGCAAAGGCCAAGCCAGTTGCTCTAAGCTAGTAACACGTTTTATACTGATCAAGTGAAATGAGATCGCTGGTGATTTTAAATTGGTGACCAAGAACAAACATGCAATTTTCAACAACAATCATATCATCATCTCATAACCAATAGATGCCAGAAGGTTGCGTATTGAAATCACGTCCGGGTCACCAATTTAGAGATAGGACTAGATTGGTGCATGTGGGATTTGATCTAGGGATCTCATGATCAGCAGAAGAGAACGTTACCGTCGAGAAAAAGGCCAAGCTCGTTATTCTAAGCTTAGAACTCGCTTTATACAGATAAAGTGAGATGAGATCGCTGCAATATAATACAAGTTTAGCATAAATGGTACAGATTTTAGAATTTCCTTTTTTAAAACTATTGCACTGTACCGTCGTGAGTCAGGAATGCAGGATGGTCTAGCGACAAAAAGCAATTTATTAAAGCAGCACGGCACAGCTACAAAAAATATTCAGAAGTTAAGATGAAGATATTGGGTTTCACAAATTAGGGCTTAAGTAAGCCCTGTCCGCAGTATTGTCAGTACCGCGCGTGGGTTACAGCTTAGAGTACTCTGTACTCTGTCCGGAGATATTAGCTCCGCAACCTGCCCTAAACCTGGACAGACCTACGCCGGGAGCGTAGAAAAGGAAAGTGTTCACTTTCGAAGTTTTCAGCCTAGAGTCCCCGAAACGGCCTCAGGCCTTTAGGTATATGTAATTCAGATTTCTTTGATATCCGGCGGCACTTGAGAATGCTTGAGGAGTGTTTCAAGTATTGTAAGAATTATTATACCCAAAATGTCTAAAGCTAAGTTCTTGGCTTAATATATGATTTCCAGTCTGACAGTTGGAGAGAGTTGAAGTGGAATATATTGCAAGTTTAATTGGGTTGTTAGAGATTTTATGATACAAAAAATGTATCGTTCTTGTAGCAAAAGAGGGATATTTAGTAGCCACTTCTGCCTCTATTGAATAAAACCAGGACTTTACAGTCCTCCCCTCTTAGCAAGAATTTTTCTTAAAGGAAAAATTCATATAACCAGGGTTTAGTCAACACACAAAAAGAACTTGAGTTAATCTGCATTTGTTGGCAAACAGCCTGAACACAATTTAAGTTCAATTTAAAATTTAAATTTTTTGAAAAACCCTTAATTAGAGGACAACACAAGTACCCATAAGGAAAGTTCACAATATAGAATAAAATAGACACACATTCTAAAATTATACTTCAACATAAACAACTTGAACCTTCTTATGGAAAGAATTTATGCAAATTCAGAACATTTCTAAACTTGTTATTTTAAACATTAAAACAGAAACACATATGTTATAGTTGCATTATATTCCTAAACAACAACAATAAAATAAAATAGTAGAAATTCAATAAATAAAACTTTCTACTCAAAAGATGTTCACACTGTTTATACATCTTACATTTCCGACAGATAAAACTTCCTACCGAAAAAATGGCAAACCATGCCGGGTTTCTCTTTTTGTTTTTCTTTTGAACGGGGGAGAATTTGACCTATATTCGTTAACTCCACTAACTGTTCCGCAGCTTCTAACTCAACCCCGGGAGACGATAATTTTACCATAACACAATTAGATAAATCTCCCTTTTTAACTAACGCTGGTTGTTTTATTGTGTTTTGGGGTAATCTATCGCTCAGGATATTAACTGTAGGATAATCCAAAGTTTGTGTTGCTTTAGCGAACAACTCTGGTTTAGGCTTTAAATTATCTACCTTCACAATGTGATTTCTCGTATCACACTGATCTAAATCTTCCAATTCTTTTAAATCGGAATGGCCCGCATTTCGTGTGACCTCCCTTTGATTATTTACCGCATAATCTATCAAATCGGGTTTATATTTTGGGTCGTTTTTAAAACCTTCTCCAGTTTTAAATTCACTTGACCCTACTACATCAACCATACGTTTTTCCTGCACATTTTTATCTACCATGTGCTTCTCTCGCACATCTTTATCAACCCTGTGCTTTTGCCGCACATTTTTCTTGGAATTTCTCCAACTCGTATGCATGCGATCGTCCTTCCTCAAATTAAATAATCGCCTACAGACGCGAGGCGTTACTAACGCTTGACAATTCAATCCCGGCACTATCGCTGCCGTAATATAAATCCTGGGAGAGTTTTCCTTTCTCTCGTTCCATAAGGAAACTGGTACTTTCACCAAATCTGCCCTATGAATTTTTCCTATTGCGGGGACTAAATCTGTCTGCTCTCCCGTTTTATATTCGTCTGGAATTAACTCACTTCTGAAAATGGTTAATTCCGTTCCGGAATCATTTATCCCATTAACTTTTTGTCCTAAAACATTCAGATCGATGACTGGTAAATGACTATTTTGCACGAGTTTTCCTTTCTTATCCCGAAAACCTCTAGAAGTTAACCCTTCTATGCGCATATAGCTCACTCTACCTTTTGGTATCGTCTCATCTTCGACAGTATTTACCGATCCTGAATTTTTATTTTTATACAACTCTGGACAAAAATTCTTTAAATGTTTCTCGAAATTGGAAATGAAGCACCTACGGCTTACCTGTCTTTCGAATGCCCTATCACGAGCAGTGGATCCGCGTGTGTCTGACACACTTGTGAGGAGTATAATTTGACTTCGCTTCTCTGTGCAATTCTTGATGCGGCGGACGCGGTTTTTCAAATTTTGTGTACTGACCCTTTCCCATCGACGCTCTGATACTTTCAAAATTGCCTAAGAGCTCTACTATTTCGGATTCAGTTTTAACTGACGGCCACTTATCAAAGAAGTGCTCTCTCATTTCTGGCTTAGCGCGTTTTTTAATTTGGTCCGCAATTAAAAGATCGATAAGTTGATCCATCGATTTTATTTCCAAACCTGCAAGCCATTCTTGCAAATAATTCCTTAACTCAAAACCGAAGTCCTTCCATGTGTCATTCGGACGTTTGTTGTGCTGTAAAAATTTAGTCTTAAATGATTCTGGATTTAATTTATATCGTTTTAAAAGAACTTTCTTAATATGGTCGTAATTCTCTGCTAAATCTTCTGATTCACGAGCTTTAATTGTAACAACATCAATTGGCAATAAACTAATTAAATGGGACACCCAATTTTCTTTATTAATTTTAGCCCTTTTAACCTGACGTTCAAAAAGAACTAAATACAAACTAATATCTGTTTGATTCGGATCAAACTCGGGAATTAGTTTTTTAAGGCTGGGTTCCTTGTTTATGGGGCGGTTGATATTCGCTGATTGTTCGGAAGCAGAGGCACTTGATTCAATTTTCAATTTTTCTAACTGAAATTGATTGTCCAATTCTTTTTGCTTTAACTCCCTCTCCGCATTTTCTCTTTCACGTTCTAATTCTAAGCGCTTAATTTCTCTGTCTAAATTTTCCTTCCTAACTAATTCCTCACGTTCCAATTTCTCTTTACGAATTCTAATCTGCTCCTCTTTATGTAATTCTTCCAGTTTCTCCTGGAGAATAGTATCATACAGGGAACTTATGAAGTCCTCATCGTAATCTTCTAGGCTTGTAATTAATTTCTTTAACTGTAATGGGGCTTCATCGCCTTTTAAAGGTATTTCTAGTTCATGTGCCAATTTAATAATGTCTTCCTTTTTCCCTTTCCCAAGGAAAGACATATTCCCTCACTAATTATTCTCAATAAAATATGAATAAAAAATATTACAGAATATTACAATAAAAATTAATTTAACACTTAGCAAAATTAAAATTCCTATCAATAAAATAATTTTACTAAAACATATATTCCAAGAAAATTCGACATATACAAAAATTAGAAAAAATATCAGATATTTTATACACTATAATATATAATGGAAACTTTCCTTAAAAGATATTGCGTGTACCTGTAATTAAATTTAAGTTCAAAAATTTATAAATTTTTCTCCAACATATATATATATTTAAATATAAAAATAATTCTTTTCACACTCAAGAACTTTTTGAAATGAACTGACTTACCCCACTAAAATCCTTTAGACACGAATGAATGGCAATCCAAATAGGCTGTAAACACTTCCACAAATGCACAATATCGCACACAATTCACAGAATCACACTGCACTAGGGAACACACGAGCTCTTCTTTTCTCACAAAAATAGGTCAAAACACAACTCTTTTTTTCACCACAGCTGACAAGGGTCAGGGTCGGAAAACACCCTCACTCTTCTTCACTCGCACACGAGCACACGAACTTGAATTTCCTTGCTTCTGTCAACACTAAGAGAAGGGAAATCTTCGTTCAACACAGAGGGGTCCGAGAGATAAAATTCCGTCTTCCGCAAGATGAAACTTTCTTTTCTTTTCGTCTGCAGAAAAAAAATGAACAGCAACTTCGGACTTGTTTTCTAATAGAACCTAGGAGCTTCTTCTTCTTCTTCATTCACTAAAGAAAATTTCTTCTAGAATTCCTTCATTAACTTCTTCTGAATAAAATAAAATAAATCCCAGTTCGATGACACCAGTTTACTTGCTGTACCGTCGTGAGTCAGGAATGTAGGATGGTTTAGCGACAAAAAGCAATTTATTAAAGCAGCACGGCACAGCTACAAAAAATATTCAGAAGTTAAGATGAAGATATTGGGTTTCACAAATTAGGGCTTAAGTAAGCCCTGTCCGCAGTATTGTCAGTACCGCGCGTGGGTTACAGCTTAGAGTACTCTGTACTCTGTCCGGAGATATTAGCTCCGCAACCTGCCCTAAACCTGGACAGACCTACGCCGGGAGCGTAGAAAAGGAAAGTGTTCACTTTCGAAGTTTTCAGCCTAGAGTCCCCGAAACGGCCTCAGGCCTTTAGGTATATGTAATTCAGATTTCTTTGATATCCGGCGGCACTTGAGAATGCTTGAGGAGTGTTTCAAGTATTGTAAGAATTATTATACCCAAAATGTCTAAAGCTAAGTTCTTGGCTTAATATATGATTTCCAGTCTGACAGTTGGAGAGAGTTGAAGTGGAATATATTGCAAGTTTAATTGGGTTGTTAGATATTTTATGATACACAAAATGTATCGTTCTTGTAGCAAAAGAGGGATATTTAGGAGCCACATCTGCCTCTATTGACAGAGTGCTATTGAATAAAACCAGGACTTTACAGCACATATTATAATAAGGGATATATGAAAGTAAAGAAAAATGTTCCAGTCTTTTCATTTCCAGTTACAAAATTCGATATGTGAACACGACAAACATCTAATCTGTAATAAAGTTTGTCCGCATATTTTGTAGGTGTATACTGTCATCTTTTCTTAATGCAGCACTGATACGTTAAGTTCATTGAGTAATTTCGGAAACAAGATCTTTGACGTAACCCCACTAAAAGAAAGCACATGGCGTACGATCCGCGGATCTTGGTGGCCGTGTGAATAAGGTTAAATCATCGTTGCCAGCAAGTCCAATTCAGCGTTTAACGACTGCAATAAAAGTTCTAATATTTTTCCTTATTTTCATATATGATTAAAATACCTGAAATAGTTTTAAAAATATAACTTTTTGTTATATCCGGTCATTCATTTATGCTAACCCTGTACATCATAGTGCTTGAAATTCGTAATTATTGGGGCTACGATGATTGTGGATTACGAAATTTTCCAGATTTTGAAACCCCTCGTCTTTTTTTTTGGCTCCCAGAATAACGGTTAAAGTGAGTTGTTCATTTGTGTTTTTGACACAATAATATAAACTTGATCTTACATGGAGACATATACTCCGAATCAGTCCCAAAGTTTATATCCTTTAGACCATTATTTGATAATGAACTCTTGCACATACTAATCATATAACGAAATTTCTCGTTATTTCTATGACCAATCTCTCTGCTGCTACTCTCAGCATCGCAGGCAGTTTGTGAATTGAGGACAATCTACTACAATGAACTTTCAGAATTTCTGAGATTTGCAATCGCCTTATTACAATCGCCTGATTTAAATCATATTCGAACATTGTGATTACATCATTCCCATGAACGACTTTTCTGGATGGGCCGTATAATTGATAAACTCCATTAATTATGAAAACTTTTACTGAAAATGCATTTTCAATGATATTGCCCCACGAGCTAGCAATGCATATTTAAAGGTTAAATTCTAAAGATCCCTGGATGATTCTAGAATCACTCAAAAAATTTAACATACGTTTTAAAACATCCGCTTTATATTTACACTTCAAAGGTTTTAAAACAAATAATATCATAAGGCGAAACGCAATACTTCACCTTTATTCAAACATAAAATATATTACATGAACTTAAAAAAAAGTTCACTGTTTTACTTAAAAAGTAGACTAAAATAATAGAAGAGGTGTTACAAGTTAAAATATACATTTTATTTAAAAACTTCTTAGTACTTTCTAGCTTTTCCAAGGTCCTCAAAGAATATTTTAATAACTAAATGCGGTTTATTTATACAAATACCTCACTTCCGTTTGAAAATGAGAGAGCCAATAATTTTTATAGTTGAAAACAAGAAACTGCTACTTCTACTTTTAACACTAATGATTTCTGGTTTCAAACTCATTTTCAAAACGATGTGAAGTATTTGTATAAATAAGCAGTAATTAGTTATTAAAATATTCTTTGATGAAGAGCTTGGAAAAGCTTGAAAGTACTAAGAAATTTGAAATGAAATGTATATTTTTTAACTTGTAACATCTCTGTTGTTATTTTAGTCACCTTTTAAGTAAAACAGTGAATTTTTTAAAGTTCATATAATATATTTTATGTCTTAAGACAGTTGAAATACTCAAGAACTCAACCAATTTGTCAACAATAGGCTTTCAGAAAAGATGATTCTATAATTGAGAACGTGAGTTTCAAAACTCGCCTTATCAAAAAAAAAAATCATGTTTTCTCAATGTTTCTTTTTGTTAACTTTCATCGAAAAAAACACCACAATCTGAAAAAAAAAAAAAAAAAAAAAAAAAAAAAAAACTAGTTTTGTTCTGTATTTCTGACATTGTAAAATCTGGGTTTACAATGGAAACCAATGGATACAGTTTGAGGTTTGTCGCGATTTCCAAAAATTTGATTTTGAGGCGAGTTTTGAAACTCACGTCAAGATTAAGAATTTTTATTAAATAAAAAATAAACATATTATGGATGAAATAAGACCAGCTTATAAATCATCCCATCGCTTAAAAAATATATAATTTTGAACTAAATTGTGGTAAATGGTAAAATGTTCTCCCATATAGTAGTTTCAATATTTGTTGAATATTATTTTAAAATATTTGACTGCATTATATGCCAGTCAAAAAAATCGGCATTATCTTTCATGCCATCTTACTTCAATTTCAACACTGGATTTTGATTTCTTTGCAATTATAATGAGCGACAAAATAAATTTAAAATAAGAGTCCCCCCCCCCCCTCCTCCCCAAGAAACACTCAGTCCAAGTAGATGTATTGAAATATTGCAGTTCTGTAAACACATTAAAACAATTAAAATGACAAACGTAATAAGTTAAATAGCTTACACGGTTACAAGCTTACACGCAGTATACGGTTATTAAATGTAATAAAATAGTCGAAATTTTTTGTGATATTATAGCAAAAATCGCGCACGACAATAATACAATAATCATTTTTTAAACAATAAACAATGCTTCATATTAAAAATATGCTTTAATTCAGTGAAACATAATTCGTTTTACACAAGTTAAAACATGAATGGGCATATAAAGGAAAGTTAAAATTGGTAAACAACGGTGAATTTAAAATATGTTGTCCTACTTCAAAAAATTTTAACATGTATGTTTCATGGAACTATGAATAAAGAGGACCCGATATATCCTTAAAATAGTTAAGCTTCAACTGTAACCGGTTTGGCAGGTGTTGATTACCAGCAAGGCAAACATCCACCAGTAAATTTAAATAGAAATTTTCTCCTTATTTAAACGCCTTATTAATTCAGAATTTTAATAATAAACTTTGGCATTCAGATATTCACTTTTTTTTTAGCGTAAGTTTACTTCGGCTATAATAAGCACATGCGTTTCCGAAATATTATGACAACCTAAACAACCTACTGTCAGTGTGAATGAAAAAGATTATAATAGCTGGGCAAACTGCCACCAGTAAAAACAAATAGAAATTTTTACCATATTTTTAAAAGAAACTTGGCATGATTAATGTAAAATTTTCTATTCAAAGTTACTGGTAAAAGTTTGTCGCGGCGGTAATCGGACCCTGTTGATCCAATGTAAAAAAAAAAAAAAATAGCCGCCATTTTGCGACAACCTCCTCGGTTACTTCACTGGCAACTGGTAGCCGCTACACTATATGCCTCTTCGTCTTTATTCAAATCTTCATTATATGTTTCAATTAGATTGTATAACATCATATTTGTGAAGTGAGTATCCCATTTGCATCATTAGCCCAAATATGCTAGGTATTTTCCTTGTCTCTATCACCAAAAAAATCATATATGCGTAAACTTTTGTGTTTAACCCATTTGTGCCTGAATTTTTGTTTTCTCAATTTTTTTGTAAAACCACTTTAAAATGTTGCAAATTGAACTGGAAAAATACTAAAAAAAATTAAGCTTTATTTTTTTTTTGTATTTATTTGATAAAATGTAAAAGAACTAAATATGAGTATTTCTAGTAGAATAATATGTATAATTATATATTTTGCCTATATTTATATTTAAAATGTTTTTAAATTGCATATTATGTACTATAATTAGTATTTTAATGAACTACAAAAAATATATATTTATTTCTTTGCAGAGACTAATAACGTTATAAATATTATTAATAATAAAATAAGAATAATCGTATTGCAGACTTAATAACAATTTATTTCATATATATATTCGAAAGGAGATTGCATAAATAACTATCTCCTAAATTTCTAACAAAAATATGTGCCCATTTGTGCCTAGAACCCTATATTTTGTACATTACAAAAATGCATAAAAAATAGGCTTAAACATTTAATTTCACAATTTAAAAAAATACGTATTTCAAAAAAGTCCACAAGCTAAGATTATAACTTGCGATTTTGGGTCCATGATAGAAAAAATACAAATAAACTTATTTTTTACATTTCGCCCTCTTGAAAAATTAAAAATTTATAAACACCGAAAAAAAGCCTTAATTTAAATATCCACCAAATAAATATCCACCTTGTGCTGTTATCTCTCGGTTATAGATAAAGACATTTATATACACTATATGGCCAAAGGTGACCGGTCACTTGCGATTTTTGACGTTTTGTTAAATATCTAGAAAAATACATGACGAATTAACCTGAAATTGCTGGTGTATAAACAGTATTGTATAGGTCATATTTCCGCGAAGCTTTTTTCCCGAAACCCCATAGGGGACCGTCAAAAAATTGAAAAAGAACGAATATCTTTTGGATAACCCTGTAAAAACTAATGGAGCAAAAGCGTTTAAACTCGAGATTATTAATAAGTGGCTTATTGTAATATACGTACTGTGTTCATTTTTATGAGGGTAGCATGTATACTCGTAGAGAAATTAAAGTTTTTATAAAAACAGTCCCAAATTTCGCCAAGTTTTTTTGCTTATAATTTACAGAGTTCTTAATACAAATAAAAGTTCTTTTCAGAAAATATGACGAACAACATTGTACACAATATTCCGCAATCAGAATGAAAAAATAACAGAAATTGGATGAAAAATGAGCAGATTTACTAAAAGGTTTTTCACTGCGCATGCGCGAATGCAATCAAAATATAATGTACATAATGTGTTAGCTAAGTGTATAGAGCAACTTTTGTAAAAGTCTGAAAAACATAGTTTGAAAAGTCTGATAATGATCGTTTATAGAATAAGCTCAAAATCCGTTGTTCCCAAAATGAAGCAAAAACATAAGGGGTTTTATCCATATATCCATGAATTAGTGCCAATTTAGCATGCACAATATTGCACATAATACTGTATTTGGATACAATCCCTCATCTTTTTGCTTCATGTTGGGAACAACGGATTTTGAGCTTATTCTATAAACGATTATTATCAAACTTTTCAAATTATGTTTTGAGACACTTACAAAAGTTGCTCTATACATTTAGCTAACAAATTATGCACATTATATTTTGATAGCATTCGCGCATGCACAGCGAAACATTTTTTAGTAAACCTGCTCATTTTTCATCCAATTTTTATTATTTTTTCATTCTAATTGCAGGGTATTGTGTAAAATGAAGTTCGTCATATTTTCTGAAAAGAACTTATTTTTATATTAAGAACTCTGCTAATTATAAGCAAAAAACTTGGTAAAAAACAAGCAAAAAACAAAACGTCAAAAATCGCAAGTGACCGGTCACCTTTGGCCATATAGTGTATAATGATAATAATTAAAAATCTTACGATACTCATTAGCGTACATGTAAATAAAAACTATATTAAAAATACATTACAAATTATTCCCAACGTTTCGTGCTCTTTCTAACGAGCCATCTTCAGGGGAGAGAGTCCTTGACCTCCTCGGAGCGAAGTCTCCAACTGCACTTTCACGGCATCACAACTAAAAACATTACGGTAACTGATCATTAACACAACCAAAATCAGTTCTGCGTTGGATATGGCGCCATCTGTTGTTAGGCTAACACACTACAATAAGAAACTAGGAAAACTTGAAATAAGCACTACGAATGTATTTCTTTTAAAATATTCAACCAAACATTAGAAATTTGAAATGAAATATTGTCATTGCATACCTCGTTTTTTCTTAGACTTATTTCTATGGATTCACGTATAAGGGCTTTAAGTGGGTTGGAATATTTAGAGATAATTTTTACATTGTCAAAATAAACTGCTTTGACACTGCCTTTAAATGCTAATCTAGATAAAGCTGTAGATAGTCTATTGAATTTTAAATCACTTTTATGTTCTTTAATCCTTTCAAACAGGCATCGTTTTGTCATTCCAATATATGAAGTTAATAGACCAGTATTGAGTTGAATAGGAATTTCGTAAACTCCAGAATGGAATAAAATTGGTAGAGGATCTTGCTTTCTGGTAATAGCTGCAAACAGATTATTTGAGGGGGAGGCAACAAGAAGAATTCTGAATCTATTGAAAATTCTCTTTAATCTTTCCAGTAGCAGTTGGAGACTTTGCTCCGAGGAGGTCAAGGACTCTCTCCCCTGAAGATGGCTCGTTAGAAAGAGCACGAAACGTTGGGATAAATTTGTAATGTATTTTTAATATAGTTTTTATTTACATGTACGCTGATGAGTATCGTAGTGATGGGCGATTTCGATTTTTTTAATCGATTTAATCGATACTATGGCCAACTCGATTTAATCGATACTATGAATTTTTTAATCGATGTCTCTAAGACAAAATAATGTAATATCATTTTCATTTTCCTTCAAAAATTGAAGATAAAGTAGTTGGATGTGCCAATCCCAAAACTGTCATCTGCCTCATAAATGTTAAAACTACAAAATTCGCTATCACGGTGTCAAATTTAAATTATGACATATGCGCATCATGAGGATTCAAAAAGCATAGGTTCGTTGAAGTATGTGCCTTTTAAAAGAAAATATAAGCATTGCATTTTCCTAACAAGTCACTGAATTTCGGCTCACATCCTCTTAGGCTAATGTCAGAAGAACGTCTTTTTTTGCACGCTTTTTTCGCTCTTACGCCATCCCTACACCTTCGCTAGCATGTGTAGGGACGGTGTAAGAGCGAAAAAAAAAACGTGCAAAAAGACGTTCGTCTGATATTAGCCTAGATGTCCGCAACGGAAAATCCCAATTCAAAGAGCATAAAAGTGACAACTGTTGGGCAGTATACACCCAAGCCTAATAAGGATCTATTTATCTGAAAGTGTAACAGAATATGAAGTTTGATTAAATTCCGTGCATTGGTTTTGAGATATGGCTATCACGAATATCATGCAAAAAAACAGTATAGCAGCGCTGCCTGCTACATGATTAACACGAAAAACTCAGGAACAACTTATGTCAATGACACATAATATTAAGTTTGATGAAATTCCGGTCATTACTTCTTGAGATATTATCGCTAATATCTTGTAAATTCTGAAAAACAGTGTTAAATTCAGGGGCTGGTACTGGTGGACAACCCCCCCCCCCCCCGAAACTCTAGAATGTCCCTCTCCAGATCTATAGAAATCCCTCGGGGAGAAAAATGTCTGAATTCAACACTGCTAAAAAAAAGCAGCATGGCAGCACAACCTGTTATATCATTTACCCGAAAACCTAATCATGAACAACTTATGACAGAATATTAAGTTTGATAAAATTCCGTTCATTAGTTGTTGAGATATGATCCCTAAAATCGTTTAAATCCAGAAAAACGTGTTGAATTCCGGGGGTAGCCCGGAGGGACATGCGCCCCCCCCCCTCTGTGCAACATTCAAATGGCCCCCCAGAAGGTTTGAGATTGTATGCTTAATGTACAAAAGTCCAATTCCCTTCCCCTCTGAACTGTCCCTCTTTGGATCCGCAGAAATCCCTCCCGGAGAAAATTGTCTGAATTCAACACTGCTGATAAAATCTGCATAACAACGCCCCCTGTTGGGCGATTTACACCAAAATCTAATATGCAACAATTTATGCCAACGTCTAACTGATAGAGCTATTGCGAAAATCGGAAAAATGTAGCATAGCAGCGCCACCTGTCGGTAGATTTACATCAAAAAGTAATCAGCACCAATTTATATGAAAGTCTAATTGAATCTAAAGTTTCAACAGATTCCATGCATTAGTTCTTGAAATAGACCGCTCACAATTTTTTTGTCAGAGACAAACAAATAGACAGACTGACAGACAGACAATGTATATAAATAGTCAAATCGTATTCCAGACAAGATCTTCTAAAACTATAAATCCTTCGAAAACCGGAAGTCGAAATTTTTCACGAATCCAACGCTTTCTTTTTCTAAAGACAAAAGAAAGCAAGAAAAAATGACCGCATCGATTCTGCCCGTAAATTAAGATCAGAAATGGCGAATCGATTCAGTTCAGATTCGATGCCGATGTCGATCTTTAGATGCGGGCAGAATCGCTATATTTTGATTTACTTCAATTTTTTAGATTCGGGCGAATCGATTCAGTTCAGATTCGATGCCGATTTTTAGATGCGGCTGAAATCGTTATATTTTAATTTACTTCAATTCAAATCGCATCGCGCATGATCCACGATTCGGGTTGAATAAATTCCTCCAATTTTACTGTTTTAGTGGCAGAATTGCTGTAAAATTTTGTATAAGATCCTTTTTTTTTTCTTCTTTCTAGGTTCAGTGTTGAACCTAGTGTGTGTGTCATGGCGGGTTGATTTCTTGACTGCTCCGGTCGGAATGAGGGGGGGGGGGGGGGGGGATTTTAGAGTTCCGTAAGGGGGGATGCACATTTTTCCATTAAAAAGCATAAAATCTCAAAACTTTCGGGAGGGACATTCCGATGTTCCCCCGGGTCACCCCCTGAATTCAATACTAGGTTAAATCGTTATACTTTTGTTTAGAAGCCTAATTATTCGGGTTACTAGTTTATTATGTTGTATGTTTCAAGTTCATCCCTTCTAATCCTTTCCGCCCCCCCCCCTTCCTCGCCAATCTTAATTTACAGGGCCGTTCAAAATATGCATGCTATTTTAAAAATGCCCAATTCTCGTTCTATTTTATTATAAATCCACATTTTGAAACCTTGACCAAAGATACATTTGAGGTCGCTCCTCCCCTCGTTTGAGACTTACCTGCCCCCCGGGGGGTGGCATATTTATTGTTTCTTCCAAACCATCTCGTGTAACATATTGTTGGAAAGCTTTTAACGTCCTCTTTTATTTTCTGTCCTTCCTCCCCCCTCCCTAGTTACACGCTCTTGGCACTTTTTAACTCACAGGCTATCAAAGCCTGAGATTTAATGCGCCCGTCGGTATTGTATGTATGTATGTACGTAACGCGATAACTCTTGATAGAAATATCCGATTTGCTTCAATTTTTTTCTATGTTCATTCTGCTAAAGCACTTACCTGATTAGTTTTGGGGATTCATTGGTTAAGTATAAAGGGGGGAACGGGGGCCAGTCCCCCCCCCTTAACTTAGATAAATGGGTTTTTCATGCAGGATTATCAGATTTTCTTCAAATTTTGGTATACCGGTTAATTTTGAAAACGAGTTTCTCTGATTATATTTGAAGGTTCATTGTTATAGTCTAAAGGGGGGAGGGGGAACGAGAGGATAATACCCTCCTTTATTTAGATAGATGGGTTTTGCTATCCGATTTACTTCAAATTTGGTATACCAGTTTATTCTGATAAGGCGCTTCCCTAATTAGATTTGGAAGTTCATTGGTTAAATATAAAAGGGAAAACGGGTGCTAATACCCCATTAATTTAGATAAATGGGTTTTTGTATCCGATTTGCTTCAAATTTGGTATACCGATTTATTTCGATAAGGCGCTTCCCTGATGACATTTGGAGGGCCATTGGTTAAATATAACGAGGGGAAACGGGGAGGGGTAATTCCCCCCTACCCTTAGTTTATTTTTCGAGGGGCATTATTCTTTGAAATAAGAGCATAATATACAGTTAGTGTGAATAACCTGTGAGCTCAATGCCATCAGTTTAACTGGGTACTTTTCTTTTTAGCTCACAGGCTATCAAAGCCTGAGAGCTAATGTGCCCGCAGTTTCTGTATGTATGTATGTACGTACATACGTAACGCGATAACTCTCGATAGAAATATCCGATTTGCTTCAATTTTTTTTTCTAGGTTCATTCTCATAAGGCGCTTCCCTGATTAGTTTTGGGGGTTCATTGGTTAAGCATAAAGGAGGGGGGTACGGGGGATATTCACCCCCCCCCCCTCACTTAGATAAGTGGGTTTTTCATGCAGAATTATCACATTTGCTTCAATTTTGGTATACCGGTTAATTCTGATAAGACCCTTCCCTGATTAAATTTGGAGGTTCATTATTTAAGTATAAAGGGAGGAACAGGGGCTAACCCCCCTTAATTTAGATATATGGGTTTTTCCATCTGATTTGCTTCAAATTTGGTAACTACTTTATTCTGATAACGCGCATCCCAGATGAGATTTGGAGGCTTATTGTTTAAGTATAGAGATGTGACGGGAGGGGGGGGGGCGATTCCCCCTTAATTTATTTTTCGAAAGGCATTCTTTGAAGTAAGAGTATAAAATACAATTAGTATGAATAGACTGTGAGCTCAATGCCATCAGTTTAACTCGATACTTTTCTTTTTTATTTATTATTGTTTCAGTGAGTGCACTCTGCATGTCAGCGAATGAGTCAATAACTGTTTATGGTTTTTAGATTACTGCTGGGGAAAAAAAAACAAAGAAGGAAAAAAAACATATAATCAAGGAATGTACTTTTATTTATTTGTTAACCAGAGAAAAGTATGTTACTTCATTCTTAATTGCTCTAGGATGAGAACTTTTTTCTTAACAGCTAAATATTTGGTAAACATTAAAAAGAAAGATATTTATAAACTGTAAATGGGATAAGGAGATATATATTTTAAAAAGGGAAAGAAATTTTAGTTAAATATATTATTAAAAGGAGAATTTTGATTATTAATTGGGGGATAATTAGTATGTGATACTTGGTTAATTACATTCATCACAGCTATTTTAAAAGAAGATTTGCAATATTTGCATTTCCCCCACACTTATAGAAGACCCTAAAAAGACTGAAAAACCATTTAAGTTTTTAAATAAATTTAGAGCCTTCAAAATTTCGCTCATCTGCGCATTTTTAAGAATGACGTTTATAGGAAGAAAGTCCCCATCTGTTTGGTTGAAGGAAATAAGAGTTAGAGTAGAAAGTACATCTTTTCCGGATGAAAAAAAAAAAATCATTTCTTTCTTTTTTTTTATCTGACCGAGATCTTTTTTTAAAGATAAATTTAAATATAATATAAATTATTATCAAAATTACATCTTAAAAATAATAATTTTAAAAGTTAAAAAACCTTATTTTTTGACTCAAAGGTCTGTAGTAGCTTACTTCTGGGCCGCTAACATTGTCTATGGCCCACATAAATGGGGGTAAGGGATAGTCGTTACGGCCCTGTTGATTCGCTACGCTTTGAATGACTATTTTTCAGCTTATCTGTGTGAATCTCTGACCATCGAAATATCGATTCAAGTATCGATTCTAGAATTTGGGAATCGATTCTTTTTGCGATCGATTCTGTTTTATACGATGTCGATTTTAATCGATTCTCAAATTTTCCAGAATCGCCCATCACTAGAGTATCGTAATATTTTTAATTATTAAATTTTGACAGCGTAAGTCCAAGTTTTTCTTAGTATATAATGATTTCATGCAATTTTCATGTTATAAAGAAAAAGAAAATTATACAAATGCATGAAAATTTGAAACGTCCCAAAAATGGGACGCTAGGCATAAATGGGTTAAAATTCTAACCAGAAATCATGTGTAGGCAGTTAGTAAATGTCAAATTAACAGGGGAGTGCGTGACACTTTTAAACCTTTTACACATAAATTAGCTTTGTACTTAAATTGTTTAAAGATCAAACTTTTAAATTAACTTTTTTCATATTTACCTGACATTAATTTATAGTAATACGGTAGTATCGATTTTTTGAAACTTTAGCTTCATGTCCAAACAAGAACGAAAAATCATGCTCCAGTATATATTATGAAACACTTTCCAAAATATTCTGAATACTGTATATTAATAGTTTGAAAAATATCAGGATTTTTTTGTTCCTCTCTTTATTTGATCTGTAGAAAAGTATTTATACTACATCGTATGCTAAAACTTAGTTCAATTAAACGCATAGCGCAATAAAAATTCCCATTCAGCCATTTCCATCAATAAACGGAAGTGCACACTATATCCTTTGTGTGTCCCTATAAAAAAACGATAAACTATATGCACTGCACACCAAATTCTAGAGTAAGCGCTTGTCGTATACCGCAAAGATATATATAACTTTCAATATGTTTAAAATAATGTAATATCTTTAAAATACAGCGCAAATGATTTTCCCAATAGTTCGTAATGTAATTCTTTTGAGTGTCCCTGTAAATAAACTGTAAGTGCTTACACACTTTATTTTCAATACCGAACATACCATAGCAAACCCTAATAACATATCAATTCCATGGTAATCGCACTATATTTACTCGTGTTAGAGCACATACGGACAAACATACGGTCGAACAGACAGACAATTCATAAACACTTTTCAACTTCGTTGGAAAGTGTTAAAAATATAGTTTTTATGTGTAGCACAAGAAAAGCAATATTTTTGTAAAAGTATGATAATGATGATTTAGAAAACCGATGCTGCTATATTACAATAGATAAATTTTCAGTATTTTTTTGAAGGTGGGGGATGGGGAGGATAAACAATTTAAGTACAAAGCCAATTTTTGCGTAGAAGTGCAAGACATGCCTACGCGATTTGGCATACGTGATTTGGCAAGTTTTTAGAGCTAAATTAAATTATGAACTTTATTTTTTATACGTTTGAAATACTTCCATTTTGATACAATAAAAAAAAACATTTTTGGTGATCTTGACGAATTTTCCTGTTTTTCAAATGATGCTAAAGGGTTAAAAAATACTCACCTTATTTCCACAGAATTTTCCAAAGCTTTTCGCCGAGTCATCTTCTCCGTCGTAAACTTCGACGTAGTCGTATCCACAGTCTTGCTCGTGTTCCACTTCGAACGTCAAGAACCTGAGTTTGACTCTCTGGTCATTGAGACCTTGCACAATCCAATCACAGTCCGCCTTGTTGTCGTAGTTTTGGTCGCCATATTTGGCATGTGAATAGAGGTGCTCCATATTTCGATGAGCTAGTAAGCGGCCTCCACAAACTGCATATAACACATAAATGAATATTATTCCGCTGTCAGTTTTAGTTTAATCTGTCAATTACATTTAACTCTTAATATTAGCTTGCGATAGTACAAGCCTGCGATGGATGTGTTTTGGGGGTCCGGGACACAAAAATCTTCAAATTTTGTAAAAACATTTTATTTCATTAGAATTTTCTTTGTTTTTTCCTACTTAAAATGACTTTTAAATCATGTTTCTATCTTAATTAGAACAAGAAATATTAATTTTTTCGTTTTGGTTGGTTTTCAAAATCTAGATTTCAAGCAATGGCTGTCATGGAAACGACTTCCTGTAAAAATGCGTTTTTCTCCATGATGGGTTTTTTCTACATTTCTCGTACTTAAATTCTTATAAGTCAAGAACCGTTAAAGATAGATGGTTCAAACTTGGAACATGTCCTTTTCCATTGTTTTAATTTAATTTTGATTCAGCGTATTTGAAAAAAAAAATATTTAGTTTTGAAAATGATTTTTTTTTTAAATTTTTTCGTTACATTTTTAATTTTTTTAAATTAATATTTTGAAAAATGCTGAATCCAAAGTAAAACTTATATATTTCTGTTTGTTTAAATTGAAAAAAAAATTAAATTATATTAATAATATTTAGAGTTATAACGATTTTAATTTATTCCACTTTAATAAATTTTAAAATATATATATGAGAGGTTTTATCATGTGATTTTGTTTACAAATGAAATGGTTAACCATCGCAAAAAAAAAAAAAAAAAAAAAAAAAAAAAATCAGAATTTTAACTCAATAAATAAAAATTATTTGAAAATGTGTCCCAGACCCCTTTAACTTTTGATAATTGATTTTTATGTATTTTATGGAACTGAATCCGAAAACAACCTTCATTTTTAACAATCACCTCAGAAGTTTTTGAAAATCGTAAATTTCAAAAGATAAAAAAGTGAAAAAATAGCTAAAATCTGATACTGTAAAATAGATGGGATGGTTGTGTTTTTTAACTTTTGATATCTGATTTTTACGCATGATTTAGCGCTGAATCTGAAAATGGCAATTTTTCCCCACCACGTCAGGATTTTTCGCAAATCGTAAACTTTAAAGTTAAAAAGTAAAAAAAAAAATAGCAAAAATCTGTCAAAGCCTTACCAAAAGAAGGAAAAAGTTTTAAACACATCTGCGACAAATTTCCAGCCTTATCAACCGCCTAAATAAAAGACGACATCGAGACAACCCCCCTTGGAGAATATAAAAGGAAAAGCGGAAGGCGCATGAGCGGTACAAAGAAACTTTCCCACATGGAATAAAGTTGTAAGGATTTTAAATACACAATACTTTACACTTTTAGCTGTAAAAATTCGTAGTATAAGCCAAAAGATGAATAAATTATTATGAAAAAAAAAATTTTTACATTCATTTCATAGTATCAGATTTTCGGAATATTTCCACTTTTCAAAAATTTAAGAATTTGCGATT
Organism: Maratus speciosus; assembly: GCA_963932465.1. Lineage (NCBI taxonomy): Eukaryota > Metazoa > Arthropoda > Arachnida > Araneae > Salticidae > Maratus > Maratus speciosus. The sequence goes on from OZ010798.1 coordinate 363,658,654, forward strand.
TGCAAAAAATCCTGACGTGATAGTAACATGCCGGTCATTTTTTGATTCAGCACTGTAAAATACATAAGAATCAATTATCAAAAGCTATAAAACATGAGAACCTAAATTTTACAGGTTAGTGTAATCAACAGGTTTATGTGTAAAGACAGTAAACAATTTAATATTTCAAGAGGCATAATTTATGTTGAATTTCAACTATAATCATTTAACTATGTTTTACAAAACAAGAAACATAGGCCAGTCAGTGACATTTATTATTTGTAATTTTAGTTCGATTTTTAAAATAAATTTTAATAAGCGTTACCGAAAAAAATAGTTTAAAAAAATATCGAGTCATTAGAAATCGCAAAAGAAACCCGTGTAAGATCTTGTGCAAGATGTTTAAATGAATTCAGATAAAAATTTATCATAGAAACAGTAAATCTATAACTTACATTTCACGAAACAATAAAAAAATCTTAGAACTAAATAATTTTTAAGGAAAAAATAAAACAGATTAACTGATCCTTAAATTATTACACTGATATATATTGCACGCCACCAAATGTAATTTAAGACGCAGTAATTTGGTATAAGAAAGTTTTTGTGGCAATCCTTTGTTACTAGTTTATTCCATGTCAACTGGCTCAAGGAATTATGTTCGAACCCTTCAAATTTGATGCAATCACTGCAGGACATACATATCAGTCTCAACTGGACATCTGCAAAATATTAGAGTCAGAAGTTGTATAATTTGGGCTGCTTATGTAAAGATCTGTTTCTCTAACGCAGGAAAAATGATCAAATCACAAAGTTTGTGGATCTTACTGCTCATGATACGAATCGTACAAGAAACCTTAGTTATTGAAAATGTGTGATATAGTACTACTTTTTATGTTTAAAAACATAATTTCATCAAGAAAAGGTCAGAACTAAATATTTTCGCCGTTATTTGGCCTCAAACTAAGCCATGTAGCCTCTCACGATAGATTTGACTCTTTTCTTAACAAGATGTAACTAATGGACAAATCACTTTAAAAGTTTGTCACTTTATCGAAAAATTACATGAGCATGTCAGAGCTACTGAGGTCGTTTCTCTCCTACTTATACAGGGTGGCCCAAAAGTAGATATACAGTTACTTATACAGCAATACTTTTAGTACAGGTTTAATTACATATATAGTTATACTGAGGTGTTCAGAAGGTGCTCAAAATGCCCACCTTCGGCATTGATGCATTCCTGCAACCTGTCTCTGAAACTCTCACACACAGTGAGACACAAATTTCGGATATAACGAATCTTATTAAATGAATCATCGATGACATTCTTCAAGTATCGTACTGTGACGGGTTTTCTGGAATAAACTTTATACTTTACTACTCCCCAGAAGAAGAAATACATCAAGAAAGGACACAATCAGTTATGTATGTGTAACTGCATAAATAACGTAAAGGAACTTTTAACGATAAAGGAAATTTTGGGCCACCCTGTATATTTATTAATTTGATCTTTATTAAAATTACTTTAAAAAAAACATTAATCCATCCTCTTCTTCAGAAGTCCATATTTCAAACGGGACATTTAGGATTTGATTATCGTTAGTACAACTGGGAAGAAATACCCTTTAATTTGACAAGAAAAGTTTTGCTTCTTTATAAACTTGTGTTTCCAATCAATTGTCACTATGAATAGTCCAATTGTTAAGTTACAATGGAACTAGGAAGTCCCCTGACGGGCCCATACCGTTCAACGCTGTTCGAAAGCAAATACAAAACTATTGTTTGTTATATAAATTTAACCTGTAAGTCAGCTTTTGGTTAATCCTTAAGTATAAGAATAAAGAGTCTCTATGACTCAACGATAGGAATTACGAGTTAAGTTAAGAGCCTTGTTTTAAGTAGAGATGGGAGATAGGATTATATCGCTCATCCACAAGAAAAGTGACAACACGCAAAAATTCAAGGTCCGTCTTGCTAAAGGAAGAGTTTTGTAAGTGTAGTTATCCGAAACATCGCTTTATTACGCTTCATTCGTGACCACAAAAGGGGGTCAACTTTTGTAGGAATGTAAAATTACTCAACCCTCTAAATGTAATCTACGTCATTTTTAAATGATTTACGGTTTTATGCACGTTTTTACTGCTGCATGCAGAGCTAAGTGCTAACATTTCATGTTACAGTAACAAGATGGGAATTTTCTTTTGCCTCTCCTGTAGCATTTACTTTTGTCGAAATGTTACTTTTCCTGCGGGTGAGAGATTTGTATACCACGAATTACAAACCTGTTGTGTGAGTCGCTTTGAAACCTTTCCTTTGTACCGAGGCGTCCGATTTGAAGACCAGGTACATCCGGTTTCCCGATGCTAGTATAGGATGGGGCACCTTGCTGCCACAGAACTTGCCCAGCGTGGGAGACTCATCGCTGTCTCCATCGTAGGCTGCGATGCAGTCGTATGCGCATTCCTGGTGCGGTTCCAGTTCAAAATCCTTGAAAACCTGTAACGCAAGATACACAAACTTCAATCCCCTTAAAATAGATTAGGAAACAAAACCTAAATTTCAAAACGTAACACACTATTAAATATATGAATAAGTATAAATACAAAATGTAAAAGTTTCCTTTACGAACCGTATAAAACTAACAATAATGTGCACTGCTATAATCTTACTAAAAATTATGGTTGCAATGTTTACCAAAATTATTTACTCGTAAAATGCATGTGAAGCCTGCACAAAATTCAGCTTAGCGAGTTTAATAAAATATATATTTACAAGACAATTGAAAACAAAGGAAAAATGATCATTTTTGGAAATTTGCGTGCTACCTGGGAATGTTCGAGAATTCTATGTTCCTAGTTTTGTGCATGGCTTGGGAATTCTAGGAAGGAATTTGATCAGAAACACTAGTAGGAACTGTTATTTTATAACGAAGTAAGACTATATCGTATTCCTGTTCTTACCAGTAAGACAAACAGTGGTAAGTATCTCAAGTCCTTGAAACAAGCATACATCCAATGTATTGGCACATGGTAGAGAGTCCCTTAATCGAAACCTCACGTTTTAAGAGTAAACAAGTGCGCGCGAGGGCTTCAATTTAAGCATTTAATGTTAAGGCTGACTCACTTATCTATAATTTTCCCTAAAGACACGATTTGTCACTTTTCTTTTACGCGAATCATGCCGGCCATGGCAGCCACCACTGTGCTGCATTTGATGGTCATTGGCTGTACAATTTAGGAGGAGTAACGTCACAAAGAAATAAATGTATGAAAGCATAAGAGCGTCGCTCACTCATCTCAATTATGAAACAGAAAACAAAATTGCAAATATATTGAAATTTTCAGAAAAAATAAATTCAGTCTACATTACGATACATCTGCAATATTATCGTGACTTCATTCTCATGTCAACATCTTTTGAACGAAAAATATCACACCATTTATTGCAGATTAAATTGATGTCCTGCTCTGTATTTTCTTATTAAAGTGTTATTCAGTATACAAGTAACAATATGCATTTCGCTAATTTTATCCACAAAAAAATATTACGCAAGCAAACCTTTTTCTTATTTTCTAATTATATACCAACACAAGTTGTAGGGGAGATCAAAATTTCCCATTAACACGTTTGCTGCGGAACTTTTATGGTCAAACCAAGTCACAGCTATGAAATCATTTCAAATTTTTTAAACATTAACTTTTTTTTAGTTATAATATCAAGTTTATCATCAAAGTGTTTTTGAAGTATGTGAAAATTTGTTTTGTTTTTCATTCACTCCTTGAGTTTTGGCATTTTTAAACACTAGATATTTACTTCTGCGTCTTCCTTATAGCTGCAAATCTTCCAGATTTTTTCAAGTCAAATAAATATATTTAAACTGCAAATTTTAATTTGAATAAGATTTGATTTCATTTATTAAAGAAAATCTAATGCATATCATATACAAACAAGACAGATTTAATCGAATGCAATTTCAAGTTCAAAGTATGTTTATTTGATTAAAAAAAAAACAACAAAAAAAAAAAACAGAACGTTGGCAAGTATGTTTCATGCATGTGTTTAGACAGTTTGATTTTAAGCAGGGGTCGAAATGCAAAAATCCACGAAATTGTTCTTGACTATAACATTTTCCTGAAATTATAAACAATTTATATTTGAGGGCTTAACAACCATAGTAGACCAAGTTCATTTTAAAAAAATGAGATAATCTGTTTTGAAGGGGCATTAAATCTGTTTTATCCACTACCAGAGAAAACCAAGTCTGTAAAAAGATGACATATAGGAGAAAGTATCTGAAAACATACTTGGTTCACCGTGGGAGTGGATAAAACAGATTTTATGAACCTTATAAATGAACTATCTCATTTTTTTTTCAAAATGAACTTTGTCTACTATATTTGTGAGCCCTTCATTTAACCAGAAAAATGCATTCAAGATTCTAAATAATAAGAATTAAGTTACAGAGAGTACGATAAGCTAGTTATATATATAACTGTAATAATATGTTTTAATAATTGCACGAACCGGAAAAGTAATTACAATAATTTCACAAACCGGAACAATACTTGTCATAATTTCACGAACCGGAATATCGTTCCGGTTTGCCCCTGTACATTTCGAGCCCTGATTTTAAGAACTTTCCCCTTACCAATTTAATTCGATGTCCAGGTGTTGTAGTAAACAGCCATGCACAATCTTTTCTGCTAGGATAGTAGTCAGGATAGTTAGGACTTATTATTTCACCGTGAGGTGAAGTCATTTGATGACTACAACTTCCTGAAATAAAACAAATTGTTTTAATAAAAAAAATATAAAAAATAATTATGATGATATTGCACAGAACTTGTAATTACTGGTTTACAACAAATAATAAAAGTACGAAAATTTAAAAAATACAGATATCAAGAAATGAAAAATGTAACAGTCAAGAGAAATTCCTTGTATTTGAATTTTTTTTTTTCATGCCACACTATTTCAAATCAAAAGCTTTTTTTTTTTTTTTTTTTTACTTTGTAGTATCTATATTAATTTCATTTTTTAAACACTTTTGCTTGATAAGTTTTTAAACGCTACGAGTAATTTTAATGATAAGTTGCAGTAATGTTAAAAAATGACTACGCAAAAAAATTAGTGCTCGGCAAATTTTAACTTAAAAAATTTAAATTTTCATTGAAATATTTCCATTTAAAACCCCAAAAATGTAACAGTTTTGTTTCAAATCATAAAAGATTCTTCTTTTTTTATTATTTGAAAGATTGTGTGAAACATTATGATAAAAATTTAAGATTTATATGGAATGTATTTTAGATTTCAGTTTTAACCTGATTTGTGACTATTCGAAGCATAATTAAATAAACAATTAACTTTTTTATGCCTTTCTCAAAGTAGATTTAAGGACGATTGGTACCCATAACCAGGGGCACGCCAGTGGTGTTCGGCGCGTGTTCAAAAATTTAGCTTGCGCCCTATACCCCTCCCCGAAAAACTATCGTTTTATAAAAAAATGTATCAGCGAGCACAAATGAAATACTACAAAATATATCAATTATAAGTTTATATATATATATAAACACAAATTATAAAATGAATATTTAAAAGAAAAAATACATACACGAAGAGTTCACAAGATAGAAAATAAAACAATTTACGTCCTGCATTAAAAAAAATCTTCAACCATGTTTCAGATTTTATAAAATGGCTTTAAGCTGAAACAACTAAATGAGTATTTAAAATATTTCACTGCTAAACAGAAAAGAAAATATTTCTCATGCTATAGTAAACATAAAAATCAGTAGATTCACGATTAATATTCACAACGTTAGTGACTATCAGGTTTAGACTTTTTGAGCATGGCACATAAAATGCACGAAAACTTGAATCTAAAACTCTTCCTTTTTAAGTATATCTTTAGTCGCGCATATTTTATCCATCCTCGTATCCCCGACCTATTGTATTTATGTTTAAATTACTTTTTTTTTTCTTTTTTTACAATAAAACAGTTAAAAATACTATATCACAAATAGTGTCCTCATTAGAATCTATCTGTATGCTAACAAATGATAAAGTTTTTTTAGTGATGTTTCGAGTTAAATCTTTACGTTCTGAATTGAAACTGATTAATTTAACACATTCATTTTAAAGAATAATAACATTTAAGTGATTATAAATAATTTATTTGAGGTAAGTCTGTAAAATATAATTAAAATTTCAAGAAAAATTAATTTTACTAAATTAAAAAATATGTATTTTTAAATATTTTTTTCTCGCTTGAAATGATTGGCGCCTTTATTATCCTGGCGCTTGTGTGCGCCGCACACATTGCAGAATAGGTCGGCGCGCCCCTGCCAATAAACACCGAGATTTGATGCACATTCTTTCTTTTGATTTCTAACAGCTTCACAGAAACATGCAGGCTTGGTTAAAACGATTTAACTTAGACAAAATAATTTCAAATAAGTATAGAATAGATTGGAATACTTTTTCACTAAGAAAAATTTCAAAATTGGAAATGTTTGGTATTCTACGTTTGCTATAGGAGAGACCTCGGCTAGTTGGCGCAGTTTTTAGTTATTGATTTTTATTAATTTTTTATTTAAGTTTTTTATGAAACTTTAACTGAACTTTTAAAGAACAGGCATTGGGCTATAAATACCCGGAGTCTTGAGTTTGTAGCTTTTTTTATTTTATGTTTAGCGGAAGCCTAAAGAAAAAGAAAAATTGTGCGCCAACCTACCCCGTCACGGGGCAAGTTGCATATACCTATGGGGTAAGTTGGCACAAGCTTTATAAAAATTTAAATGAAACTCAAATAAGACATGCAGTTAAGAGAAATCAATTTCATTATTACCAGTAAGTTTAAAGAAAGGCATTATCGCCGTACAATGTAAATTCTAAATTATACAGACATACAAATAATGAATAAAACATTAAAATTGAGTAACTTCTATCCTACTCGATATCAACTAAAGAGCAACAGTCGTCACAAATAAAAAATCGATTATCTCCGTTTGAGCAAGACTCGTGTGCCCAAAATCTTGCATTGCAACCACTTTTCTCGGTGTTTGCTGTTTTTCAATTGAAAAACAAATTCCTTAAGCTACCAGTACGCACCAGACACCGAGCCAACTTGCCCCGTTTTCTATGCGCCTACTAATCCCATAATAAATTTCTTCACAAAAGGGACACGTAACCATCTAAGCATAAATAATCCAATTAAATCACATATGGGGTAGGTACAGTTAAGCATATTCTTAGAAAAACTGCACAGGTTAAATCACAATTATTAAGATAAGTATTAGAAATTAGAAAAAGAATGCAGCAACAAAAAATTACTTATGAGTGCCAAAAACAGAAAAATCGTAATAAATGTGCACTGTGTAACGCTGCAAAACTACAATTAGGACTGTAAAAAACAAAAAGAAAGGTACTCTGTGACTGGTTGTGCAATCTGCCTACAAACAGGAGATTTATGAGGACTGCGCCTACTTACCCCCTGTAGCCAACTAGCACCGGTCTCCCCTATACCGGATGAGAAATAAAGCATGACCATGAGCTCGAAACAAATTCCGTTGCAATACGTTAAATTGTCGCCGGGTCAGATTATGCAAATTTAACGCTTTAATATACACTCCATATAAATCGCGAGCTACTAAATTTATAAATAAAATTATAATTTTTGTTCATTTTTTAGCACTTTCCAACAAAGTTGAAAAGTGTTTAAGCACTCTGTTTGTCTGTCCGTCTGTCCACGCTCTTAACTCCCTTAAATATACTCAGATTTTCATCCAATTCATAAATGTTATTTAGGGTCACCAAAGCATGTTTGGTATTGTATATGAAGTTTGTGAGATTAACACTTCACTTACAGGGGCACTCAAATAATTCCGTTACATTATAATCAATGGGGAAGAGTCGCTTGCAGTGTACTTTAAAGACATTACGCAATTTCAAATGTATTGAAATTGATATAATTCGCTGATTTTCGACAAGATGATTACTATACAATAGGGTAATACAATATATACTAGGATGATCAAAGAATTCGGATAATTTTCCGATTGTGGATGGGAACAGCTGAAATTTGGGTTTTCAAGTATTTTATGCGTTTCCATATGGTTGAATTAGACATATATTTTAACTTATTAAACGGTGCAGTTTTGTATCATTATTTTGAATGTGTTGGAAAGTGTTTCATAATCTATGCTTGACGAAGGATTTTTCTTTCTTATTTAAGATATGACAACAAGAAAAAATGAAAACGTTCTTAAAACTATTTATACATGATTTCTAAATTGTTCTCTGGACGTATAATCAAATTATAATTTAACATTAAACTATTAGTTGATACAAGCGTATTTTTAAAAAATACTTTATTTATATTTTCTAGTTTTTAGTGTTCAAAATATTTTGTCGTTGCAGTTTGACACCCTATTGTAATATTTAGTAAGTGTGCTTTGGCGCAAAAATAAATCCTCTGTTTTTGTAGCTCGTATACTGTTGTAACCATAACGAATGATTAACGATTTATCACCTGCGGACTGCTAACAGAAAAATGCCTTATATTTATTTGGAATTCAGTTCTCAAATTAAAAAAAATGCTTTGCTGTTTTTGAGAATTCACCTGCGTAGGTTTGTTTTACTTTTATTTCTTTTATTTATTATTTATTTATTTTAATAATCTAGCCTATCAGGAAGCGAATGAGTAATATATTACGAAATTGCAACTTTATATACAAAAACCAATTTAAAAAATAAACAGTGCCAGAATTGTTTAAACATCATCTTTGTCTTGACACTTTATTCAACTGTTATCCCACATTTAACATAACTGAACATGTATAAGTAAAGAACTGTTTGGTTTGAAGGCCGGCTTTAACTGAAAAAAAAAAGGACTGGCGCTGCTACCCATTCAACAAAAGCTATTGTCTATTGAGGTTCTAGAAACCAGCACATCGTTTATTTCCTGCGTTTTTTACATACAATTAATCCTCTCGTGCATAAATTATTTTTAATTATTTTTCATTATTCAGAAAAAATCTTTTTTTGTGATAAATGAGAAACCATTATAAAATAATTTTACTGTACTGCATACTAGGTATTATCTGTCCACAAATCAAATCTCCATAAAGGAATGCTCAAAATTTTTTTGCTTAATAATGAAATAATTATACGACCTCATATGAGGTCCGTATGCATGGAGGGTTAACCAAGAAGCAGAAATTTCAAGTAATGTTTAACCAGCACTATCATACAGCTTCAGAGAGAAATTAAAAATTAAACTCAGAAGATATGTTATATTTCAATATGTATAAATTGAGTTTGCGCAAAGACTAACAGATTACCTTCTTTACAATCATGAAGATTTTCATGCAGCACGAATCCGTTATGACAAGAACATGCATAGCTTCCAATGGTATTCTTACAAATGTGCTGGCATCCTCCGTTGTTGGTGGCGCATTCGTCCTTATCTGAAAAATAAAAAAATAGCATTTGTTAAAATTTTAAAATATTACAAAATCTATACATCTTTAGACTTAATCGAAAAATAAAAATATGAATTATTTATTAGATCGGTTATTTATTTAGTTTTTCAAAACAGACTTGATTTGTCGCTACACCAATTAGATATTAATGACGCTTGTCACTCAGCTTCCTAATTCTCCTCGCTAAATGCTAAATATGTGGCTCGTATATTTAAAATATCTCCTCGGCAAATTAATATTTTTAACTCCTTTTTACTGTGTACTCTTCTTAAACGATGTCTCTTTTTCTCAGTTCTCAAAATATTTAGAAAATACATACTTAACTTTTTGTGAAGTGTTGAAATCTTATCCACAGCTCATCATTTTTTAACATACATACAAAATGTTAAAGTACGAGGGTGAGTCGGAAAATAAGTTTCCCCTGGCAACTGTGGACAGAGGTGTGTATGAAAGACAAAAAATGTAATGAAACATTAAAGATAAGACTAAAATTTATTTTTCTACTTAAGTGCCGAGTGAGTTGAGACATTTGTCATACCCCTTATAAGCTTCATAAAGCTCTCCAGGGAAAAAAAAAACAGGGCTCTGCATACAAAAGAAGCGTTGAACGGCTTCTGTAACTTCAGCATTGCTTACAAAGAAGTAGTTAAGCATTGGGTTCTTCTGCAGTGGCCGTGCACGTCCATCCGGGTCTCGGTCTGTCCAACACTTACTGACGCCCCTCACTGAATTGGCGTCACCATATCCGCACCATTTGTTTCGATATCACATCTGGCCCATAGACCCCCCCCCCCCCCCCGTAGCGGTTATGGATTTCTGTTCCCGATACTCCACGTGCCCAATCATAGCGGACAACCGCTCTCACTTCCTCCTTTGACCACGAATTCATAACGCATTTTCTCTCCATATCTACCGGGAACAGAATGATGCAGATCCCTGATTTTTTCAAGGATTGCTTTTTAAAGCTTATAAAGGGGTATGACAAATGTCTCAACTCACTTGGCACTTATGTAGAAAAATAAAGTTACATCTTATCTTTGATGTTCATTATATTTTTTGTCTTTCATACACATATTTGTCCAAAGTTGCCAGGGGAAACTTATTTTCCGACTCACCCTAGTAAGTATGTATTTTAGAAATATGTTGACAACTACGAAAAAAAGAGACATCCTTTAAGAAGAGTACACACAAAAAAGGAGTTAAAAATATTAATTTCCTGAGGAGATATTTTAAATACATGAATGTATCAAACGCCCATAGACTCAGCATTAGCGAAATTTGGAATTATGGGAATTCGGATGCTGACTGACTAACAGCCTTATGTCACTGCAGTAAAAAACTTGAAATATCTTCTATATTAAAAGTACAGTCGGTCGTCCCAAAAAAAGAATGCACACCTCATGCATTTTAATAACCAAATTCTCCCCCCACCCCCCGCAAAATAAAATTAAATAGGCATTCGACTGGAAATCATTTCTTTCCATTTAAGTTTAAAAAATAAGCTTAGGTGTCGTTTTCATGCAGAAATTGTACCACATTCTGAAATTTTTCAGTGCGAACACCTAATTATGACATATTTGGATTTTTCGATTAATTTTACCGTAGAGTTCCAAACGGGAAGTCATCCAAGTCAAATAGTTTAAAAATTATGAAGGTTTAAAAATTTAAAAAAAAAACAATATTTTATGGTATAATTAATTCGTTATTTAATTCTTTAATTATTTCGTTCGTTAATTATTTATTTCGTTAATTAATTCGTTATTTAATTCGTTTCAAAATAGATTGCAATGCGGGTAGATCTTTAAACATAACTCATGAACTAACTGCTGGATTCGAATATTTGAAGCTTTAGATTAACATATTTAAAGTTTTTAGAAATTTATTTCGACTTCTACAAAATACATATTTTCCTATTTATAATGATTTTGAAATATTACTTTGAAAATAAAAGTGCAATATTAAATTTACTGCATTACTAATATTAACTTGTTTCAAGTGTGTTCATGAAAAATAATGTAGTTTTAATATTTACTTATGCATGGAACTACTTTAATTTTATACTGGGGATCACACAATTTCAATTACACATATTTAGACAGATCTATATTTCAAAAATTATTTATCCATAGAAATTTAAAAAACAATTCTCAATTCTGGCTATTTGGTAATTTTGAGGAAACTCGCAAAAGGAGAAAGCTATTGAAGTTTTGGGTAAAATTTTGGAAATAATTCGCAACTGTGAAACAGACAAATTAGATGTAAATTGGGACTGTGTGAATAACTCGACGGTTGGTAATCAAAATGAATATCAGTATTTTTTCTGAAAACCTTGCTTTAGTTATAATTATTTTTATAATTTTAATGTAAACAAATTACCACACGACCGAAAACAATTTAATGTTCTCAAAACGATAAAAATATATTAGTAACTAGAAGCAATTCATATGAAAACACATAAACTAATAAAAAAATATTCTAAACTATTACAGAGTATGAAAGTTGAGAGTCGATTAATTTATACTAATATATATGTATAATAAAAGAAACGCACCTATGTAGAAAAGAATTTATGATATGAAAAGCTCTTGAAGAAATTTTAATAGCACTAACTTAGATAAAGAACAGTCATTATTACATATTACATTTAAAATACACCGAGCTTCGGTAAACGCAAACGATCTTTCAGAAAATACTCTCAAAGTTGGAATCATCGCTAGAAAGGGAAAACCCGGTTGTTACATGATCAAAATTGCTTATAACTCGATAAGTAATTTATTTATCAAAAAATGGAAAACTCATTTCGATTCCAAATTGCTTCAATAGCCAGGGCTGCTAATTTTATACCTTTACGTTTAAAGTATTAGTCAGAAAATGTGACAGAAAGTTTCGCATTGTTGAGCAGGGGATTTGAAAACCGCCTTTAGACTAAATTGTTTCTCACAATGAAAAGGATTTTTAAGCAAATAAATTTAATTCACAAGTTTGTCTATAAATGGCACTGTATATTAAATCAGCAAAAACTCGAGCAGTTGCAGACATTTTAAATATTTAGTTTTACACAAGGTATTAGAGAATTCTTGGTGCATGCAATTCACTACCTTATTTTAAAGAGTGGATATGTAATCTACTTTTTTACGCACGTTAGCCAATGTGTAGATTACAATTCAGTATTGTTTGAATGTGTTTCAATCTATAAAGAGAGCTCATGTTTAAGTATGGAAACGGACTGCAAATGAAATAAATCCTTGTAACTACCTATATTTCGAAACCGCTTCCGAAAATGAAAGTGCCCTCATTAAAAATATCTGTAAACAAAATTGAAAAAGTAAAAAAAAAAAAAAAGAAACGTCCATTTTACAGGTTGATCTCAGCTAGCCAAAGCAAAAAGAATTGTTTAAAAATACTGAAATGCAAAATTTTCTTTAAAAGTTTCTTCCATAGGATTAGCATTAGTGAGCGGGTTTTCAGGTGACTCAAGTAGCCTCTTAAGTGCGGAAGCAGACTGCAAAGAAATTAAAGCCCTGAATCTGCCTATCTTCAGCTCTTGATGCTTTTTGTAATTGTTTTCATACATATAGCGTTATTAATCAACAAAATTTAAAACATTTTCTTTAATTTGCTTAAACAAAACCTTTCATTAATACAAACATTTTAATGCACACCAGTTTCGTTCGCCAGTTGCTTGATTTTGTTACATTTTAAAAGGAAAGCGGGACTTTTGAGCCCACTCTCTGTTTATAATACCTGTGAAGAAGAAAGCGCCAAAACCACTTTTCTGCACCGAGTTATCAGAACTGAATTCTATCCTTAAGGAATTGCCTTCTGAAGTAATCAAAGGAGGTAATCTGGAACCACAGAAAACACCATGCTTTCTCACTTCGTCATCCGCCATTTTGCTGCGGATGTCAACGCTGTCGTATTCACATTCTTGCTGTTGAAAGAAAGGAAAAATATTTCAATAAGTATCACAGTAAAAAAAGTCTTTAAAAAAGCATTATGTATAAGCATTCAATGTTTATCATAAAAAACACGCATAATTTCGAGACTGCAGTTCCTGTAACTTGTGTGCTTGCTCCCCGATAAGGGAAAATTCAAAACTTTGATTTACACTTGCCCCCCCCCCCCCCCCCAAAAAAAAAAACAAAAAAAACTAGTGAATTTTTTTTTTTTTTATTATTTAATTTGTGCTGCATTTTTTAAAAAGATATATCAAAATGAAATATGGTTTCTGTTTTGACAGAAAAGAAAAGTTACATGGAAAAAAGCTTACTTTCCTTGATAATAATCTTAACGCCGAAATAAATGAACGGGATGTTAAGGAAATATTGCGAACTGCGAGGGCAATATTAACATTTAAATTACATGTTTTCTCTTATTTCATCATTAAATTTTTTATCTTAGCAGTTAAAAGTATACTGATATTTACCTAATTACGATAGATCCATAATTCAATGTTTAATGTGCGCTAGTAAGAATTCGTTTGAAAGCCGGTTTAAACTGAAGGAAAGGCTGACGCTACTACCGGATGAACAAAAAAATATGTTAATGAGTTTCTAGAAACCACCACCATCGTTCACTCCATGCTTTTATTAAGTGCAATTAACGATAGAAGCAGAAATGAGGGGCTCACAACCACAATAGTAGACCAAGTCCATTTTGAAAAAAAATGAGATTCCATTTAGAAGGTGCCTAAAATCTGTTTTATTCTCTCCCACAGTGAACCAAGTCTGTTGTCACATATTTCCTCATATATGCCGTCTGTTTACAGACTTGGTTCACTGTGGGAGTGGATAAAACAGATTTTATGTACCTTCTAAATGGACTAGCTCATTTTTTAAAAAAAAAGGTCTTGGTCTACTATGGTTGTGAGCCCTTCAAATATCAACTAACGTCTAACCAACACGATCACACAGTCTCGGACTTAAAAGGTTAAGAGTTACTGCAACAAGATGAAGTCTGGTTTGAAATTTGCAAATAACTAGTGTTCGACCGAAATAAATTTTTAAGACCGAAACCGAATTTCGGTTATCTTCCTACTTTCAGGCGAAAATGTAAACAAAGCTGTCTTTAAAATAAATTTAAACTAATTGATTCAAAGATAAATATATAATTAATTAATTAATTATACGTATAAAGATAACACATTTCTAACAAACACACATACATACATATAGGGTAACTCCGGGAGAGTCGCCGCATACGGGATAGATGCCGCACCTCTTGTATTTCTTGTAATTATCGATAGATGGTCGTCAAACCCACAGTATAGGTGCGCAATGAGAGTATTTTAACCAATGTATAGCGTGAATCCCATTTAGAGGTTTACTTGTAGAAGTACAATCCTTAATTTGACATTAGTGCATGATTTCACTGTCCAAACTTTTAAACACGTTATGTTTAAATAATTTTCATACACTAATTACTAAATGCATGCATGATTTCGAAGTCAAAACTAAGTGTGGATTTTGTATAGAGTACTGTGTGTATGGTTACGCCTTTCCCCTTAGCGATGGCATGTAACAGTGATGGCCAACGTCGGCACCATGCAAAATGGGATACATGCCGCACTGCTATTCCGGTATACATGCCGCAGTTTCTTTTGTACGGAATGATTAAGTGTTAGTAACTTTTCCTTTTCTTTTTGAACAGACTAACCATGTTAGGCATGTTATTAAGTTTACTAAAAGCGGGGAAAAAGGGGGAAAATAAAAAGTAAGAAAGGCAAGATAGATGCAAGTCAAGATGATAATAACGAAAAATTGGATTACGCGTAACGCAGACGCTCTTTGCAAACTACTGTAAAAAAGAGGAAGTGTAATTGACTTTGTTGCATCATGTGTTTAAATGTAGTTACATAAAGACTGTACTTTTTCGACACTTTTTCTGTAGATTGTAGTTGAAAAAACAGGCCTTTTAACCCATTAAGGACCATAGGTGCATATAAGCACCTTTATAAAGAGCTTACAAAAGTTGTTTCTTGCACCAGTAAAAAAGAAAAGTAATATTTCCTTTGCTTAATTAGAGCATTTTCATGATTATTTAAGCAAAGGTAACTTCTTTTTAAAAAGTGGCACCAACGGAATAAAATGTATGTAAAAGCCACCGATCCCGAAAGGTTAACAAATGAATTATGTAAATACAATTTTACTTTTTTCTTTTCCCTTTCTAATACATTGATGTTACGTTGTTGCTAAAATAACAATTAAAATTTAATGTAAAAAAAAATAATAATAAGTCGATATTTTAATAGTGAAAGTAGGCAACAGTTATTAATTTGAATCTACTAATACGTTTCATTGTACTCATTTAGTTTCATTTTGTTATTACATCGTTAATTATAGTCCAGATATGAATATTTTTTTGAATATTTTTATTTATAATTTCATTCTGTTCTTATTACAAACGCGGCATTACTACCGCACAAGTGTCTCATCCTGAATGTACGGGTGACGCGCCGCAGTGTAATGTTTTAGAAAAAAATCGTTAAAAAATGTTAATTTGTTTTGAATTTTTTGTCGCACTACACGCGTTGTATATTTAACATTAAATAGAACAACATGATTTTTTTTTATTTTTTGTCCACCATGGGACTTTATACACAAATTCAAAAAAATGTGCGGCATAAATCCCGGAATTACCCTATACGTGCCCCTGTTTGGAAACTACCTCCAAGTAGGCTCTGTGTGCCTCTGACTAAAACTTAATTTTCATATGAAATAAGATGCAATTCATGAATAACACATAACGCTTTCCTAATTATACAACTTTTTTCTGGTTAAAAAAATGTTTTAGGCATACATACCTCATTATTTTACATCTTCATTTGTGTGCATTCAAAATGACTTCTGCGATAATCAAACTAAAAATTTTCTGTCACTATTAAGTCTGGAGATTTTAATGAGCACGTGGAAAGAGTTTTCAACATTTAGTCGTATATATGTTGAGTCAATATAAACAGCGGATTTCTTACCAATAAATAAATGGACTCATTTAAGCCAATAAAACTTAATTCGATGAGTGATGTTGTAAATTTACCCAAGGAAGAACAGATATTTTAGGAATACAGATAGTTTCGGCCGAGTTTCGGTCTTAGCCGAATATTCAACAATATTCCGATTATTCAATGTTTGCCGAAACTAAGATTTTGTGCCAAATTCCGAAACCGAATATTCGGTCGAACACTAATAATAACTCTATTTTTTTTCAAAACAGAAACAACATAAAATATAATGTAAATATGTAACTTAGGACTTTAACAAAAAAGAACCTACATTGAATATACATTTTTCATGTCAGTATGATGTTTTTTTATAGCATAAATTTCCTTTTTACGAAAAAATTTCATGAAATACAGAATACTGACAATCATTATAAAAAAGATTTAGGCGTAACTAAATTTTTCACTATACCCAACAGAATAATTACCACACCAGACACTCTTTTACTTGTTGTTATGGAAAGCTGTTATTTTACGTTACTAAAAAAATATTCACTGTCAAACTTTATTGAAAACAACGAAAATGTTCATTCATTTTCAAACTGTCAGCCGTCCAAAAAATAAATGTGCACTATATTTTATTATAATAAAATTGTTTTTAAGTTCTACTAGATGAATGCATATGTCGTATTTCTAACGATATATTATATTTTATATATATATATTGTGAATAGAATTTTTAAAACGGGTGAGAATTTTTGATTAACCATTTATCTACTGGCTGTACTCATAAGTACCATTAAAATAACTTCTTATAAAATACATTTAATACATAGATCAGCTGTAATACAGTTTAGAAAGAATTATAGATACATTACTTTATCGTGTTTACAAAAGCATTATAGGTTACACAAAACAAAAATATTTTTAAAAGGATGATTTCTTGTGCCTTTGCATATTTTCAGTTTTCTTGGTGATGGGGAGGGGGGGGGGGGGAGGAAATTTTTCAATTCGGAAATATTTCTATATTTCTATTGTAAGAAAATTATATTTGTATATTTCCTAATTCTATAAAATACTAAGAAAAATATTTAAAATAAAAGATTTCAGTGGGGTTATAAATATGGCAGAAAATCCCTATAAATTCAAATTTAATTAATCCTTCTAAATCCTTCAATCCTTCTAAAATATTTCTAAAATTTATTAAATGGTTACCTAAATTTTCTAATGTCCTAACAAAATAGTTGAAAAGATCATCTGAAAACATCAAATAAATGTCTTGCGCAATTTTTAAACTGTTTTGCAATATTATTTTTTGTTCATTTTACGTAATAAGTGTAATGTGACGCAAATGTGACGTAATTTCTCCTATTAAAGACTTCTAACGCAGGTTAATGAATTTAATATTTTACAATATCCTTTCCCTTTTAAAATTCACGTGTAAATATAGTTTTTATGACGTAATTCTCAATAAGTTCCGGCTTTTTATACGTAATAATTTAATTTTAATTTGAAGAGGTTTTTTTCTGTTTGTAATAGTCACGTGTAAATATTTCTTTAATTTGAAGCAAAAATTGTTTGCGCTGTTTATACAGCTGGCAACAGTTTAAATTAATAACATTTTCTAAAATATGTAAAAAATCTCTCTCGAAATGCTGAAAATTTGAATTTAAAATAGAAATAAAACCTCAAAAAATTAGTTAAATTAAAAAAATAAATGCGGTCTGCACACCAGAAAATTCTAATGTATAAAATGATCTAAAATGATTAAACTCCCATGTATAGTTTTTGCTCGTATAAAATTTTTTCAATGAAACGATTTTGTCCAACTTTAGCATTAAATATCTCTTAAAATAATTCTTCGATTTGAAAACTGTCTGCATCAGCGTGTTTATCAAGCATTTCTCTATAATACCACAGATTTTCATATTTTTTGTATGCAATATTTTTCTTAATATTAACGATGAAAGACTTCCGGTCAGAAAAAATTCATCGGACGCGGTGACAGCGTGTTACTTTTTTTTAGAAAAGAGAGATAATAAATTATCTCTTTTATGTTAATTTTGTCACCTCCTCAGAAGTCCGCTCACGCTACCCGCTTCACGATAACAAGGCGTCACAATGGGAATACAGAAATATGTGGTGAACTATTAAACAAATTTCCAGTACCTTTGAACAGAAAACTTAAAATTTAGTATAAGTAAGGATGTTATACAACAGAAAATGAATAATCTTTACCAATAAATTGGATTTCGAAAGGCTTATCAGTATATTTTGTAAAACACAAACTAATGGAAAAATGATCATAATAATAATTTTCAAATAATGCATTATATGATATTACATACTGGATTATATGATATCACGTACTGAAGTTTAATGTCTTATTTTTAACTATTAAGAGTAATAATTCATGAAAATGTAGAAATATACGGAAAAAGGTTAAATAAAATTCTCCAGTACCTTTGAAAACTGTTCAAATTTAGTACAAGTAAGGGTGTTACATAAAAGAAAAGGAATCAGGTATACCGATAAATTCCATTTCCCAAATTCTATCAGTAATTTTTTCTAACGCCCAAACCAAATGCACGACATTTTCGTTGCTCAATGTAAAAATGATATTATAGAAATATCTCTTATCCAAAAACGAAAGATATAGAAATAGTGAGATTTGTAATATACTTGTCAACTTACAATATCTTTGGCGACTTTTGAGATCAGTCAATAAATTAGGACCAACCCTAATTTGTTTAAGAAGTTTACAGTTTTTAATATTGGGCTTCAGTAAAATAGCGTAGTGCAAATATAAGAAAATATATTTACATAAGATATACAGATTAAATATACAGGCATCCCCAACTGACGTATTACGTGACTTATATAAATTCGCAGCTACGTAATAAACCTCGAAAAAGCGCGTTTATACACAGTTGCATACTTTTGGGATTTGTTTCATAAAAAAAAAAAAAAAAATAGATATAAACCACAAACGTAATATACTTTACGTATTAGATAGAGTTATATTTTTATTGGTATATACAATCAAATCTATAACAAAACAACTTAATCTTTATGATTAGTTATTTATAGTCGGCATCTAATTCATAATAAATACAGTTTGTGCTTATCAAGGATTATTTTATTTTATGCTATTAATTTGTCTTGCCATCAGATATTCATAGAAAAGAAGTTCAATTAGTCCTCTTTAATTATTTCTTATTTTTATACTTGTTTGATGTAGATTAAAAATTGTTATAAATCAATTCATCATTTTTAGATTTATAAATCCCGTATTCCACAAGATATTTGAAAAGTGTTCTTTCAGTTTGTTTTTATATTTTTTCATACTTTTGTAGTTTATATACGAGTAAATACTGTTGCATGATGCTGTATTTATAAAATAATATAGTGTAAATAATATATGTATATATACATATACATACATATAATAAATATTGCAGTTTCTTACAAAATTTTACCTAAGAAACTTACAAATTTGACTTCCGTAAAACTTTATGGAACACATTACTTACGTAAGTCTGGGGAGGCATGTACATTAAAAAAAAAGTCTTAGTTAAATTAACGTTCTCATTTACAATAGTTTTTCTGATTCGACTGCATTATCAGCTAAATTGAACGTACAAACTGAATGGAAAATTATACATGATGGCATAAGAAAACAAAGCTTTTAAAATACCATTCATAAATAAAGTTTGCCGGAAAGATAAAATATGTACACGAAATACTAAAGCATGTAAAATGTATAACTTTTTCCGAATATAAACGTTTTTAATAAATGAGATTTACTGTTTAAAAATACAGAAAAAAATTGATATAAATTGAACCTAAAAACAAATTCAAAATCGATAAATTTTTGTTTGTTTATTTGAAAGGAAAGATATGATGGGAAAGCACAAAATAAAAACCAGGTGTTTTAAAAATAAAAAGACGATGATGTCTGGGAAACTGAACATGTTGAAACGGTGCCAATCTCCTTAATGGTTTTAAAATAGTGAAAATTAAATACGAACATAATAAAAAAATCAAACGTCATATTAATAGTTATTTATCATTTATTTTATTAAACGAAATAATTTAAAAGAAAATGAAGGAGGCATTTATAATAAGTTTAAATACCAATTATAAATTGTAGCTCAAACACCTGCTAGCAAAGCTATTTCTTTTTCATGCTGAAACAAAAAGCATGCAAAACATTAGTCTAAGAGGTATTGCACCTTTTAAATGCAATCAAATCAACAAGAACATTCAAAGCTTGAATTATTGTATCTTCAAACATTTTGAATGTATGAACATTAAATTTGGACAATATATTTAACAGATTGTGCGTTTTAATATACAACCGTTATTAATTAACTTTTTGCTTTGTAAAATTTTGTTAATTCTGTTCTCTTTTTTTTTTTTTTTAACCCCGGCATGCATTTCTCTCAGTCTAAAAGTCTATAACAAATTTCTTTTCTGTAAATATAAACATGTTTTCAAAAACTGTGTCGAAGTTATAATATAAGTACCATACAAAAAAAATGGATCTTATTTTTGCGATAATTTCAGTTTTAAATGAAATTTTTGTATGCGGTTTATTTAAAACATGTTTAATAAATTATTTTATAATAATAAATGAAAGTAAAAAAAACTCGATGCGTGAAGTCTTAAAAGTACAAGACCACTTAAGGAATAGTTTTTATTTAAGGAATAGTTTCTTTGCACAATATATTACTCATTTTTTTTTTTTTTTTTAAGATTTCTCTTTTATCAACCAACATTGCTCAGCGACGATTGTTAATATTTAAAGTTAAATGTGATATTAAATGTGATATAGTGATCAAACACATCACTTCGTTTGAATTGGGAGAGTCAATAATTATTAACAACAAAGTTAAGTAACAAGAAAAGTAATAAGCAAAGTAATAAGTAACAACAAAGACTAGGTATACGCACAAAGTGCGTTTTAAAATAGATAAAACGGCAGTTAAATATTTTTCTCTGCTTAAGTTCAATCCAAGGCACTACTACTTCTACTTTCAGCTACCCTAATTGTTATAGACTCTCTCATTTCAAGCTAAGTGGCGTATTTGAATGAATAGAATGGTAACTATTAATAAAAATATTCCCTGATGATGTCGAAGGATTACAGGCCGAAAGTGCAAGGAAATTTAAATAAAATGTTTATTTGTAATATCTATATTATTATCTTAGTCGACTTTTAAGTAAGATTGTGAACTTTTTGAAGTTCATATTGCGTATTTTATAGATTTATATTAAAGCTACTGCGAAAATTATGGAGTGATAAAAGTTATAGAAATCGTTTCAGTAGTTTTCGAAAAAGTGGTACATTTAATATCAGGTGTTTTCAAATAAGATTTTGCAAATATTTTTACCAAATTCGGTTGTTAATATATCCCCCCTAACAAATCAATCAAAATATTTGTCAATAGCATGTTTGCGTTATGTTATTTATCGTATTTGGTTAGATAAATATTCTTCTATACAAAATTAAAACAAATACAGGGTCATCGAAAAAGAGTTCCGAGATTTTTCAACCTTATAAAAAAATTAATTCTTAAACGTACGGAAATAATTATTGTGTTGAAATGTAAATGAAATTTTTTTCTTCGCTCATTTCTCTATATTTGTGCATGCAGCTTTGAATCAGAAGTTCCCCAACTCATGGATTGGACAAGATGGCCCCATTCCTTGGCCTCTATGAAGCCCCGACCTTACGCTTCTGGATTACTTCTTCTGAGGATACATTAAGAACATTGTGTATGGTGAAATAATTACTGATATCAGCCATTTAAAGCGTCGAATCATAGCCGCAACTAAAACTGTAACTCCAGAGATACTTCACAGGACTTGGAGGGAGATTGATTATCATCTGGATGTCTGTCGAGAGACTAATGTTTCACATATCGAAACGTATTGAAATGAATATAAGACTTGGTACTTTTCTTAATATTAGCCCCCCTTGGCGACCAGTTTGGTCTCCCTTAAAATTTATGTTTGGGAAAGCATGCTAAGTATTGTATCATGTTACTTTTATTCATAATTTAATTTACTTGCATTAAAATATCTCAATTTGTTGATTTTCTGTAAGCAGGTAAACTCTATCGACAGAGCAGGGTCCCCTTTATGGTAAATCACCTTATAGGTATGGAGATACATTAAATGCTGTCCAATAACCAATGAGATGCATTTCATTCTGTCGTTGCAAAACAATTAACTAAAAAATCCCGATTTCTGTGCCACGTACGATAGTATAAAATATTGATTTTAATACTAAATTTATGTTGCTATGTTTCTTTATTTGCGTAATACAAATTTGTAATCTCGGCATACTTTTCCGATGACCCTATAGATCAGATGTCACAGATGTTATGAGAATGCACACGTTATTTCTTTCCAAGCCGAAATGGGTTAGGTTGAGCGTGATTCTGTACTGCTGGGTAGCTATCATTTCCCAAATGCAGATTTTGTTCGGGAATAGAAATCGGGAAAGGATGGACTGATATACCATGTTTGCGCGATATTTATCTCACTTGTTAAATAAATAATGTTACGTACAGAATTAAAGCATAAATACATCAGATATTACAGATGACATGAGAATATACACACATTATTTCCTTCCAGGTCGAAATGGGTGAAGTTGAGCGTGATCCTGTACTGCGGGGGAGCTATGATTTCCCAAATGCAGATTTTGTTCGGGGGATAGAGATCGGGAAAGGATGGACTGATGATTGTGCCGTTCGTTTCTTCGATAACGCCTCCGCATGCATCTGGAAAAGAAAGAAAAATAAATTGATATTGAAAAGCACTTTAGGCAGTTCAATCAGTCAGCTTCCCAATACCTCAGGCTATTGGCAAACGCATGGGGATGAAATGCATTCGTTTATTTAAAATATCTTCTTTGGAAAGTAATATTTTCAACTTCTTTTTTTTATGTACTCTTTATAAAGGATGTCTCTTTTTACTTTCTTATATCTTTGTAAGAAGAAAGTATTGGATTTGTGAAAAATTTCGACGGATTTACATTTTAGGGGTCAGGGATTCCGAAAAACATGTTTTACAAAATGTCTGTGAGTTTGAATGCGACACAAATTTTGTGGGCGCTCTATATAAAGAACTAATGCATGGAAATTAATAAAAATTTATATTCAGTTAGTTCCTGTATAAGTTGGTGTTCATTAGCTTTTGGTGTAAATCGTACAACAGATGACGCTGCTATGCTGCATTTTTCACGATTTCCGCAATAGCTTTATCTTAAGAACTAATGCACGAATTTTCATCTAACTTCAGATTCTGTTAGGCGTTGACACAATTTGTTCTTGATTAGGTTTTGTTGTTAATCACCCAATAGGTGGTGCTGCTATACTGGATTTTTCACGATTTTTGCAATAGCTCTCTGAAAACTAATACACGATATTTCATTTAACTTTAGATTAAATTAGAAGCTGACATTAGTTATTGGTGATTAGGTTTTGGCGTAAATCATCCACCAGGTGGCGCTGCTATGCTGCATTTTGCAGGATTTACACGATTTTAGCGATAGTCATGTTTCAAGAACTAATGCACGGAATTCCATATCTTTAGAATCCTCATGTATGGCATAGATTGCCATTTAATTTTGGCACTGTGATAGCGAATTTTGAAGTTTTAACATGTTTGAGATAGAAGAAAGTTTTGGGATTGGCGCATCCGACTAGTTTTCTTAGTTGTCAAAATATTTCTAAAATACATGTCTTCTTCAATACTTTATATGTTTTAAGCTGAGAGTTAGATTTTAACACTTCGAATAAAATTAAGTACATATATTACAAATATATTAACAACTAAAAAAAAAGAGAGAGAGAGGCATCCTTTAAGAAGAGTACAAAGAAAAATGTTAAATATATTAATTTCTTGATGAGATATTTTAAATATACGAATTCATTCCACGCGCATAGGTTTAATTTTAGCGAGGGGAATTATAGAACTAACAGTCCTAAGGCATATAGTTTTCATTTTAGTTTATCAATAGTAAATTAGGAATACAATATTTAAGGCTTTAAAGACAGAGTAGTGCAAGTTTTGAAAAGTGATTTAAGTGCATGAGGCATATATTATTTTAAGACACAGTGAACAAAAGAGAGAAAGGTCGCGGTACTCTTAGTTGTTATATGATCAAGATTGGCCGATTTCTCAAAATTGTCAAACTTTCGGATGATGAACGTAGGTTAAAAATCAGCCTAGATCAGTGAAGTGCCGTGATCTGGCTCTGTTTTTGTTGTAACTGTATGTCCTATTTGGTGAATTTTCCGCATTTGGTTCACATTTCGACTTCTTTTGTTTAGTGAATTTTTTAGCCCCCGGGACGGTATGCTATTTCTTTCTCCCAGCTTGTTTTGTCTCCAAAAAATAACGTTACATTACAGAAGGATGGAATAAATAAAGCAGATGTATCATTGTGCGATTAAATGCTCTATAGCAATTTTTTTAATTTCAAAGCATCGCTCATTTTCAATTTTTAAACCGTTGTATTGGAAAAAAAAGTACTTTTAAATGCAATTTGTTCGAAAACTATCTCCATTTATTTTTGAAATATTAATTCTTTTGTAGTTTTTAAGCACCATTTGTTTAATTTTGGCAACTCAAGTATTCCATTTATACAGAAAGTAAAGGGAAAATAGTTGAAAAATAGCAATTATATCTTTTTGTTGCCATTTTCTCATAACAATCGAAAGAAAATGTAATTAAAATACATTATATTTTGAAAAAGTATAAACGAATAATTTCTGTTAATGAATGGAGCTGTTATAAACTATATTTAATTTTAAGTATCTGTAGACGCTTTCAGTGTGACGCCAGTCATGCCGCTTTGGTTGGAAACTGACTCCAAACAAACGGTTGCTATGCGTCCTTTCTTTTTAAATATAAATTGTGGAAAATGTTACCGGTACATATCAAGCATTAAAATTCTTACATGTGAGATATAGATATAATATATAGCTGCAACACACAACCAAAATAGAAAATACAACATAGCAACCGTTTGTTTGAAGTCAGTTTCCAACCAAAACGTCATGACTGAAATAGTCTCTATTAATGTTACAAACAAATGAATGCCTATGAATCATTTGATAGCCTTTTTTTTGTCGAGTTGACGGCATCTTTTTGCTGCATTTTTGTATTATTTTGCGATAGCGACATCCTTATGCATGCTTTACTGTAGATGTTTAAGAATGGATCGTAAATGTGGAATTCTTAAGCGGATGCGAATGACGTCATTTTACACAAAGTAAAAGTGTGTGTTTTAAGTCTTAAAATAAGTTTTGTACTATTTATATATACATATTTTTTTTTTCATCGGGGGCGACACTAAATTCTGAAAAAGCAGAATTCCTGTTTTCTAGTATTGTATTTTACTTGTCCAACAATGCATAATACTACATTATGAGTTTTTTCCTCTTCTAAATTTGTAATGTACATAAGATTGTATAATGATAAGTCCAGCACGCCTGGGATAAAACTGGGCTGCCACTTGTAACATTCTCGTATAAGTTTGTAACTTTTAATATATAAGGGTCTCATTCAAAGATGGTTTTTCAGAGTCCTGGCCCCGGCAGTGGCCCGTGATGATGGTAGTTATTTTGCTGGGTGGTGTTTGTTGAGCTAAAACCATGTTGTTAGGTCTAGCCTGAAACTGAAACTGTCGTTGGACTTCGATCTATATACAGGAATAAGCAATAGTTCTAAGAATGATCAAGGAAGGATAAGCCCACTGATTTCATAAAAATTAAATGTTCTAATTAAAACCAGTAAAATGTTTTCATAATTGAACATACAATTTTGAGGTCTGTATAAGTTTCAAGTCTGAAAGAAAAAGAGCAAGTTCAAGAAACGCCTTTTTAAAGTAACATCTTTGGCTCTTTTTTGCACACTTCCACATTTTTTAAAACTTTTATTATATATTTCAGTCAAAAGGACTCCGACAAGTCCTAAAATAAAGTACACCGCATTTGACAGAAAACTGTTTAAGCTTTAGAATTATCCCAGCAAAGAAAGAAACAGTGGGCCATCAGCTGGAAAAAAGATGGTAGCCAGCAGTGCTATCAGCGGCAAAGTGAAAGTGTGCCATTACTTAAACCTGTCGAAAAGTGTCCAAGCCGAATGCAGCTGGCCCATCAGTGATGGCCAACAGCAGGCCAGCATTGGTATGGCATCACATTACTACAATCCGGCACTTTTCCTGCAGTGCTAGCTCCTATCCCACTGCTATTCCTTTGCTGGCCCAGCACTTTCCCTTACAAAAATTTCTTATAGAATTCTATAAAAAAAACAAAGTATTATACAATTATGGCTCTTTTCTCTATAAGCTAGTTTCACCAAGATCTATAGAAATGTCTATAATAGAAATGTCTATAGAAATATTTGAACTGCATGTGGTCACCCTCCCAAGTACTGACCGCGCTCGATGCTGCTTGGTTTTCGTGATTGGACATGAACAAGTGCTTTCAACGTACTCTACAATTACTCGTAGTTTTCAACCTCTCATTACACTATTTCGTTTCTTTTGTGATTTACGTTCCCAATCATTAAACTGGTATAGAAATTATTCTATTGTATAGAAATCCTATGTATTTTATACGCTTTTTTATTATTATTGATTCTGAACTGTGTAAATTATGAAAACCGAAATCCTTTGTAACCTAGTAAAACTAGATTTAAAGAGAAAAAAAAGTGCGTTGAAATAAAGAATTTATTTATTTATTCATTTACTTATTTATTTTGTTGGTGGCAGTGGTGCTGTATTTCTTACAGTTTCAAAAAAAAAAAAAAAAAAAAAAAAAAAAAAATAGCTTCACAGCTTAAATTGTGTTAAGATATTAAT
This sequence comes from Maratus speciosus, assembly GCA_963932465.1. Lineage (NCBI taxonomy): Eukaryota > Metazoa > Arthropoda > Arachnida > Araneae > Salticidae > Maratus > Maratus speciosus. The sequence goes on from OZ010798.1 coordinate 363,685,937, forward strand.
TTCAGATTTGCATTGAAATACTCAATGTCTTCGATATTCGCAGCGCCACCTAACGTAAGGGTTCCCAGCAATAATACTGCAAAAGGTCGTGCACTTCCATGTAGTGGTGGGCCAGCGCATGAGAAAAAATGGATGCCCACCAGAATTTTATCCGATGATTTCCAACAGCAAAGTTGACTGAAGCTGTGCAGCAGTGGTCATGCAGTGTTAGACCATCATACAACACTTCAACATTGCCAGCACCTATCATCTTGCTGCTGGCCAGCAATTTCCTGTTTTCTGGGATATTAAAGCTATTTGTTTTCATCTAGTAGTTCAGTTCCCTGAAAGAAATCTTTATGGGAGTGTCTTTGTTTGCCTATTGATAGATTATCTTTCTTAATCAGAGTAATTACACACAGGCCGTAACATTTCATCGGACAATACCACACGTGGAGAACCAGCCATAATTACCAAGCTAATATTTATTTACCCATATAAATCTCGTCAAGAAGTATAACCAAATTTTGTAAAGCGGTACCTATAGTTTTAGAAAAAGTAGCAAACGAGAGCATGTGCATAGAGCATATGTCGACAATCTGATAAATAAAGGTCCTTGAATTATATCAACTAGCAAAAATAATTAATTCACACAATTCCTAATCTAGTCATTAAAATCGAGCAAAAAAATAAATAAATAAATAAATAAAATCATGCAAAATGAAGAGAAGCAGTGAGCTGGCAATCTGTAAACTAGTCGCCATTCAAATAACTAAATTGATTGAAAGAATTACAGTAAGGAATTTTCTCAAACGCACCTTCACATTTCTTTCCATCAGAGTGCAATTCATATCCAATTCTACATTCACATTTGTAGGCTCCTAACGTGTTCGTGCATTCGTGTTCACAACCGTGTTCACCTTTGCATTCGTCCAACTCTGAAAGAAATCAATTATTGAAATCAAGTAATTACTACAGCCTGTATAACTAAATCGCAAAAAAATAACAGTAAAAATATTAAAAACCATTAACAAAATATGGATTTAAAATATCTAATACCATTTAGATAATTTTTGAAATACCTCTACCAAGCTTATTCCGTATAATAATTTAGTTCTACGCTAATGATAATTATTAAACATTTCTCCAAAATTTAATGGTTTTTCCTCACGCCATGTACTTGGCACATATGAGAATTAATATCATTAAAATTTTCCTTTTAAAAAATAAATGAAATTGTTTCTTTCTCATTCATTTTGAGCTTTCAATAAACGTAGATAATTATATTCTACACTTGACTTACTGCTGGACGTTTCAGAAAACTATCGGGAACTACTTATCTCTTCTGCAATATTAGTACTAATTTAGGTAGCATATTAATAGAAAGGAACTGTACAGACCAATATTAAAAAGCTATATACCTACTTGTAATATTAGAATATTTTATTATATTCCATGTTTTTGCGACAGATTTAAATTTTCAAAAATTAATGGAGCCGAGAAAATTATTTTGCAAAACGGTTTTTTAAATCACACGCACAGTTTTTTACTTTATTTTTTTAACTTGTTTTTGTACATGAAGATAGAATTTTGCAATTGATATTTCACTCACATTCTGATATGCTATAATTATACAAACTGTATGCAGAGGTGTGTATCTATCAATAATACAACATTGTAAAATTTTAAGAATTATAAATTAATCTATATAATTATGAAATAATCTGTGTAATTATGGGAAAATACTTTGTGATATTTCTCATAAATTTTATATATTAAGTTGAAAAATAAATGCATATATACTCAGTTTTTACATCTGAAAAGATATTGTGTGACAATCTTTTGAAAAGATGGGTTACCAAATCCGACGCGGAAGAGTAAATATCCGAAGCAATTATACCCACACACAAAGAAACAACAAACCGACCTGACCCAAAGGACGGATTTAGGTAACAAGTGGATTAGCTGCCCTTTTTTCCACATTCATTGTATATTTCATTGTTGTCAATCATACTATACATTAAAATTTTTGAGGTGTCCTTGTAAAAAAATAAGTTTTTAAAATTGTCGTTATCATGTAAAGCAGTGGTTCCCAACCTTTTACTGTTCATGCCCCACCAAATCATCTGTAAAGTCACTATGCTCCCCCCTCTCGTAATGTGTAAATTATGTCTTATATTAATTAAAAAGCTAACTAGTTAACTTTTATCTCACGGCGGAAGCGTAATAGAACCTCAATAATAATTATTCATTACGCATTTTTTAACTGATCAAAAATGTGATCTTCTGTCACAAATGTGTTTTTAACATAATTTTATAAATGCAATGAGATTATACATCTTCGCCCACCAAAAAGTGTTTTGTTGTAGTTCACCAAATTATCTCAATGTTAAAGAAAAGTGTTATAGTGCCTGCACCTGCATTTTTATCTTCACAAAATATTTTTAACAGAGACATTTACTTTAAAATTCATAAATTTTATAATGCATTTTTGTAACTTATTAAAAGTTGGTGGAAAAACTTTGGAGATTTCTTTCTATGGATACAAACACAATACACAAAAAGCATTTTAAGATTCTCATCTTTACCAAATTTAAGTAGCCATTATCCCCATCACAACATATTATCTCTGTTTTTCCTTCCCAAATATCATTGTTTTCCACGTGTTATCCGATTTTAAAATTTAAAATGTATATGCGATCAGGCAAATTTATTTACTGTGTAGAATGCCTGCATTAGAGCCATAGATATTTATTATCTACCCATTTCATTTTCTAATGATATTTAAGATTTATAATTTTTATAAAGTTTATAGTACCTCGTTCAGTTATTTCATATATTTTTTTAGGCTAAATATCAAATCATTCAAATTTACATATACTTTTAACTAGTTTCACATTTAAAAGATTTTTTGTGGGACATATAGCAGAGCGAATAAAACTAAAAAACTCGTAAATGAAAAAAGGAAAGTGTTAAAATTGCTATAATTTTTCTGGTACAAAATTTTACAGGTTTTAATACTAGGAAAATAATGTTGAAAAAATTTTAAAGATTATTCGTATAATTATTCTGGTGTCAATATCTATTTTAAACTTTCCATAGGGGACATTTTAAAAATTCAATAAAATAACTGACTTTTTAAAATGTTGCTTGGACACTATTTATTTTTGGTCTTCAACATTACTTTTAAAAAATACAGACAAAAGAAACTCATAGCGAGTAACAAATTTGGAATTGTCCCCATAGAAAGTCAAATTGCCCCCCCCCCGGGTGGGGCGTACGCCCCACGTTGGGAGCCACTGATGTAAAGTATTAGCAGTGTACCATAATACTATATTAAAATATCGTGACAATTCATCATTTTTTACAAAAGAAAGCATATAAAGTCCAAAATGACATCAAAACTGGCAGAAAATATATCATTTTTAGATCCTAATGATATCGAAATAGGAACATCTGCAGTCTAAGACCTCCTCATCAAGAACAATACAAAAAAAAAGATTGAAAATCGGAGTAAACATTCAAGATAACATACACAGAAAAAAAAAGGATACAAACAATTTGCATAACCACGTTCGTTAAAAGTCTGTTAGAGAGTTTCCGGAAGTCTGTAGCTTCATACAGCAATAGATAAACTTTCTACTATATACATATAACGTTTTATCTATCCTTTTTATTATAGGCGGAAATGCTCGACTATGGTCTTCTTTACAGAATTTAAAAAGCATTTTTGATAATACAAGCCTTAAAAAGAAAATATTCCCTGAAGGTTTCAAGACATACCAATAAAAAATAAACGGAAATTTGGTATGCAATATTAACGATACTTTAAAAAGCAATTGCAAAGAAACTTTTAAACTTATTTTTCTTTCAAAATTATGCATTGCAAATTATCGATATGATATCTCGAATAGTACTCAAAGAATTTATTTAACTTTTTTTTTTTTTGCTATGTTTTTGCTACGTTTTCTATCATTTATTTTTAAGCTTAGAAAAAATCGCCTTTCTTCTTTTCAGTTCTTCTATGCATTTTTAATTGTAGTACAATTTAGGAAATATTACTTTTCTTGACGTTGTAAATTATTGCATTTAACGTCCAATAGTCTGTGAAAAGTCTTAATCCTTTGCTCAAAAGATGAAATAAATTTACATTTACCATAAATCTGTTTTATTATATTTTCAAATGATCGATATCAAAGCTAATTGCGTTAAAATAGATTCTCGTTAAAAAATATATATAACATTTTTAATAATAGGTAGAATTTTACTTATTTTCGATTTAAAAAATAGATGTTATCGCTAGAACACTTTAAATAACATTATATGGAAATTTTAAAATTAATACAAAACAGAATAACTGTAAATATAGAACCTTTAATAAAATCAGCAGCAAATCCGGCTTTCTGAACAGATCTGTCGGAAACAAACTTGACTGTCATCTTGTTGCCTGATGATCGTATGTCTTCAGGATTTCTATAACCGCAAAAGCGGCCCAGTAGGGGGCTTGTACTTTCGTGTCCATCTCGAATTTCCAGATAGTCATACACACAGTTATCATGGTTCTCGATCTTCAACATGAAAAAAATATATTTTAGTTTGAGATTTTATCGTAGATAGTTTTTGTTTCAAGTACAAGTGTGGAGAAGGAAAAAAATGAGTAGAAAGTATTGAATTTTAAATGTGTCACATATTTAAAATAGCCCCGATACACATGTACTCGTTTTTTATTCTATGGGTGTGCTGAAATATTAAAAGTTATGTATTGGTCCCTTGACCCCCACCCCCGCTCACTACAGATTAAACTTAAAATGTATTGAATTTTAAATATGTCACATATTTAAAATAGCCCCGATACAAATATACTCAAGATTGCGAAACACATGTACTCGTTTTTTATTCTATGGATGTGTTGAAATATTAAACGTTATGTATTGGCCCCTTGACCCCCACCCCCGCTCACTACAGATTAAACTTAAAATGTATTGATATTTATTTTCCAATCAAATTTAACAATAAGAAACATTTAATTGATTATTTAAGGAAAAATAGCAAACTGAATATCAAGGTACCAAAATTAAATATTTTTATAACAAGAGCTTTAGAGAGAGATTATTTTCAAGCATTTGAAAATTATTTTAAAATAAGATGTATAATTTAATATTTACATTAATGAACATCTTTTTTATGCAGCCATGGATGAAATAAATCATTACACGGTATAAAATTATCGTTTCTTTTGGGTTTGATAACATGTGATGTTTCAAAATTGAAGATCTTAGGTTCATATTTATACAAACATACTCAATTCGATATGAGTGCACCGATTTACTCATTTTTGAGTACTTCATTTCTTTTTCAGTCGAAAAAGAAATGAACACACTACTAGTTCTGCGTAAAATGAGGGTGTAAAAATAACACTTATTAATCGATAGAAAAAAAAGCATCTAAACTTTAAAGTAATATTGTTTGTAAACTTTCTCCATATTATAAGGAATAGAAACTGAAAAAAATAATTACAAACAAAGTACTTTATAAACTTCATTTAGTCTCGATACAAATTTAAGCAACACTCCTATTATTGCTTAAACTGTTAGTATCAATTTTAAACCAGACACTACAAATTCCCAGCACATAGAGTACTTGGGACACTACTAAGACTCGGGACACTTTGAATTTTAAAAAAAGTGCTCCAGTTACTTTAATGTGTACTGAAATGCTTTCCGAATATGCTCCGCTGTGAAGAAAGTGTTCCAAAAGTGCACCGAATGTGTTCTGCTCAAGATATTTGTTAAATCTAAGTTTCGGATCATATTTGAGAACAAATTGAGAATACATTTGGGTACATTTGTGAAATCACACGTTCCCAAAAGTGTTCAAAAAGTGCTATAGAACGTGTGCTGAAAAAAATGAGTGTAGTCAAAAGTTATTACTAAAAGGACTCATTACACCGTGTTACAATAAATAAATTTGTATTTTATTACTGTGAGTAGTGTATTATTTTAATTGAAGATTTTTTAATATATTGCATACACTGATTAGCCGGCTCTTATTTTTATTTGTAGTCAAAAGTATTCTAAAAATTGTTCCAGAATGTGCGCCTCAAAGTGTTGTAAAAAAGGTGACAAAATAAGTGTTCTGAAAAGTGTATAAAGATTTGCAGTGGAGAAAATCATGCATCAGAGATAGATTATGAAACACTTTCCAAAACTAGCAGAATGTTATTAAGAAATTTCATTTTTCCATACTGTGAAATGAGATGTCTAGAAGAGACAATTTAACTAGTTGAATGTGCCAATCCCAAAACTTTCTTGATCTCACATATTTTAATATTTCAAAATTGTTACAGATTGAATATTTCCTTTTTATTAGTTCAAAACTATATCAACTTTGACTTTCATCTTAAATTTCTGCTTCGGTCAATTAATCGGAGTAAAAACGAGTTAATCTCGATCATGATATTTACTAAAATCACGAATACTTGTGAATAGTCGGCTTATCAGGATGGTACGTTCCCGTCGAATCACAAGCTACTGATGAATAATAGAACTTCATAACTTCATACACTTTGCGATAGTACAACCCAGCAAAGAGGAAATTTCTGGCCAGCAGCCAGATAGGTGCTGGCAATGATGGAGAAGTGCTGGCTAATGGTCTACTACTGCATGACCAGTGCTGGACAGTTTCCGTAAACTTTGCTGTTGGAAATCATCAGATAAAATTCTGCTGGACTTCCGTTTTATCTCATGCGCTGGCCCACCACTACATGGAAGTGCACGAACTTTTGCAGTGTTATTGCTGGGAATCCTTACGCTAGGTTGCGTTGCGAATATCGATGACATTGAGTATTTGAACACAAATCTGAAATAAATATCTTAACACAATTTAAGCTGTGTAGCTAACTTTTTTTAAAACTGTAAATAATATACCTCACTGCCACCAACAATATAAATAAGTAAATGAATAAATAAATAAATTCTTTATTTCAATGCACTTTTTTTTCTCTTTAAACCTGGTTTTACCAAGTTATAAAGAATTTCGGTTTTCACACAGTTGAGAATCAAATAAAAAGAGTAAAAATAAAGCGTATAAAATATATAGGATTTCTATACAACACAATAATTTCTATACCGGTTTAATGATTGGGAACGTAAATCACAAAAGAAACAAACTTGAAATAGTGTAATGAGAGCTTGAAAACTACGAGCGGTCGTAGAATTCGCTGAAAGTACTTGTTCATATCGGGTCACGAAAACCAAACAGCACCGAGCGCGGTTAGTACTTGGGAAGGTGACCACATGGAAACCGCTGCAAGGTCAAATATTTCTATAGACACTTCATATATTTCTATAGCTCTTGTGAAAGTAACTTATAGAAAAAAGAGGTTCATAATTCTATAATACTTTTTTTTTTATAGAATTCTATAAGAAATTTTTGTAAGGGAAAGTGCTGGTCCAGCAAAGGAATAGCAGTAGGATAGGTGATAGCACTGCAGGAAAAGTGCGGGATTGAAGTAATGTGATGGCATACCAGCGCTGGCATTCTGTTGGACATCACTGATGGGCCACCTGTACGGACACTTTTGTACTGGTTTAAGTAATTGCACAATTGCACTTTACCGCTGGTGGCAGTTGCTGGCTGCCATCTTTTTTCTAGCTGATGGCCCACTGTTTCTTTCTGCTGGGAATATTCAAAATTGCACATAAATCGCTATTATAGCGCCCCTTACCGGCGGATTTTTTCCTAATGAAGGAAGGACCTGCTTTCCATAGCCAAAAAACTTTAAAAAAAATTGGTTCAATTCTATGGATAACTTCATTGATGGTACAAAGGCAACAGACAGACAGATATATGGACACACGAACAAACAGACATTTTCTATAAACATGTTTCTTGGTATCTCTGACCTCTAAAACGTGCAAATCCGTCGAAAAAAATTTCGATTACAATACTTTCTTCTATTGAAGATAGAAGAAAGAAAAAACTTATACATCAATAAGAATACATTTCAAGCAATTGTTGTCCATTCTCGTGACAAGTGAAAATTCTTTCGTGCAGCCCTGTATATGATCTAAAGAACTTACACGCATCACATAATAAACTAAAAATTAAATAAGTTTGAAAATGGATACCACAGAGGAAAACGCACTTCCAGTAATTATCGATCATAAGTCAGCCCGGTAAACGAATCCCCATCTGCGTACTTTTAAACGAATGATAAATGATATGGCCAGTGCTTAAGGCTGTTCTCAAATCCAAGAGGACAACTTTATGACATATGTGTCAATTTATTTTTGTTCGAAAATGCATGAAACTAGCAGGTGTTGTTCAGAAACTATGTAATCGAGCTGTTTTCTTTGCAAACGCAATAGATCTTTCAGAAAATAGTGTCATAGTGGGCGTTTTGAACTGAATTTTCGCGCAAAAGTAGAATAACCACTAAAGAAAGGGCGAAAAACACTTGTTTGTCACGTGATCAAAATCGCTTATAACTCAATTGGTAATTTATCAAAAAATTCAAAACACAGATTCCAAATCACTTCCATGGTCAGACTTTCCAAATTTGTATCTTTCTGTTAAAAAAGTGAATTTGTAAATGTGTCAAAACGTTTTGCGCTTGTTGAGTAGAGCAGTTTAGAATAGCCTTAATTTGCGCCGGAGCTCAACGGAGCTCAGCTTCGGTACTTCTTTGATTTCAGTCAATGTTTCAATATTGACAGGAGCTTATAAACACTGCACTCCGGAGCCTAGCGGAACAGCCTTTCCGTAAAACGAAAGCCTAAATTATCTTTTTCTCTTCTATTTCCAATCTTTTGCGTCCTTTCCTACCAAAGCGCTTAAATGTGTGACATAGCGTGTCGTTCACGTTGCAGTATATTCCTATTTGTCTCTCGCAAGGGTAGACTCAATTGTTTTTTGTCTCAATGGTTTCCGAACAGCGACGAGAAATGCCATAATTAACCGCAAACGTATCTACCATTTGTACTTGTGGTCGTGTTATGTTTACTTCCCAGCAAAGAAAGAAATAGTGGGCCATCAGCTGGAAAAAAGATGGCAGCCAGCAGTGCTAGCAGTGGTAAAGTGCGAGGGTGCCATTACTTAAACCTGTCAAAAAGTGTCCAAGCGGAATGCAGCTGGCCCATCAGTGATGGCCAACAGCAGGCCAGCATTGGTATGCCATCATATTACTTCAATTTGGCACTTTTCCTGCAGTACTAGCAACTGACCCACTGCTATTTCTTTGCTGGCCCAGCACTTTCCCTTACAAAAATTTCTTATGGAATTCTATAAAAAAAACAAAGTATTAAATAATTATGGCTCTTTTTTCTATAAGCTAGTTTCACCAAGAGCTATAGAAACATCTGCAGAAGTGTCTACAATAGAAATGTCTATAGAAATATTTGAACTGCATGTAGTCACCCTCCCAAATACTGACCGCGCTCGATGCTGCTTGGTTTTCGTGATGGGATATGAACAAGTGCTTTCAGCGTACGCTACGATTGCTGTAGTTTTTAAGCTCACATTACACTACTTCAAGTTTGTTTCTTTTATGATTTACGTTCCCAATCATTAAACTGGTATAGAAATTATTCTATTGTATAGAAATCCTATGTATTTTATACGCTTTTTTATATTATAGATTTTGAACTGCGTAAATTATGAAAACCGAAATCCTTTGTAACCTACTAAAAACAGATTTAAGGAGAAAAAAAAAGTGCGTTGAAATAAAGAATTCATTTATTTATTCATTTACTTATTTATTTTGTTGGGGGCAGTGGTGCTATATTTTGTACAATTTCAAAAAAAAAAATGCTTCACAGCTTAAATTGTGTTAAGATATTCATTTCAGATTTGCGTTCAAGTACTCAATGTCTTCGATATTTGCAGCGCCACCTAGCGTAAGGGTTCCCAGCAATAATACTGCAAAAGTTCGTGCACTTCCATGTAGTGGTGGGCCAGCGCATGAGATAAAATGGATGCCCACCAGAAATTTATCTGATGATTTCCAACAGCAAAGTTAACTGAAGCTGTCCAGCAGTGGTCATGCAGTGGTAGACCATCAGCCAGCACTTCTCCATCATTGCCAGCACCTATCTTGCTGCTGGCCAGCAATTTCCTCTTTACTGGGTTGCTTGTTTGCAAAAAATTCTTACTGATCAACATTTTAGCTCCATGTTGTGTTTAATTCGGGATGATGGTCACAGGCCCAGTACTTCTTTATTTTTATTGAATATTTAAATAGTAGTCGGAATTCACAGGAACTTGTAAATACTGCAGTCTGAAGCCCACTGGAACAGTGCTGAGTGTTGTGTTTTGCTAGTTTATAAAAAGAAATCCTTCGCGAGTTGTCTTTTGTGAAACTTCCTCATTCCCGATTTTAATATTTTTGCTCTGTTTATTTATTAGATTTTATTATATATATAACTGCATACAAATATAACTAAATATATAATTCTTTTTTTCTTTTGCTGAAGACAAAATTGCTTTAAATTCTGAAAATAATGCATGAAATATAAATATGCGGGTGGAAGGGACGGAAGGTTGCTACACTATTGTTGTTATTACTGCAGAAAATTTGAGCCCGGTACTGTTTTTGCTAGAAATTAATCCCTGGATGCCCATATCCACAATCTAGAAAAAGCAGTGCTCCCCAGCGGTCTTTTCACTTTAAAACACAGTTGAAAATGTTGTATGCATTGGGTTGTCTGGCCATCTGTTCTCCCATAAATATAATCGGATTTTCATACAACTGATAAACCTTATTTGGGTCACCTAAGCATGTTTGGTATTGTGTATGAGGGATTAATATTTCATTTACAGGGGCACCCAAAAGAATTCCATTACATTATGGTATATGGGGGGAAATTCTTCGCAGAGTATTTTAATAACATTACGCTATTTCAAATGTATTGAAACTGATATAAATCACTGAATATTTCACTACAAGATGATTACGACAGAATACTGAATTCATATCATTTGTTGTTCATTTACAGAGACACACAAAATAAGTAGAATACAGTACTGTTTTTAAGGAATAATGGCTGGAAGTGAGTTTTCAATTTCGGCATGCACTTTTAAATGTAACTATTTTTTTTCTATTATACTTCTTGTACATAAATTCTATACCTCATATACAGGGCTGCACAAAAGAATTCACATGCCATTCTCCTTCTTAGCGGAAATTGCTAAAGGAGAAATTTCAACTATACGGCCCCCAGCAGGGAAAATTTTCCAATTAGGGAAATTTTCTTTATCCATTTTTTAATGAAACAAAAAAATTCATCTTTATATCTGCAAAACTCAGATATGTTAAAATGAAAAATTCGTGACTTATACACATTTTAACCATACCTCTGAGCGACGCGATATTGATGCATTTGGAATGGAAGATAGGGATCATCCACAGATTCGTTTTTAAATGTCGATTTAAGACAATGCCTCTCCTTTGGACATAAAATAGAAGCGTATTGATTTTACGTTAAACTACTTCTACAAGGGCCAAGGTTTCCGGACCGAGGCTCGACTGAATTTCTACAAGACATTTCTACAATACGTCGATATAGTTAAAAATTGTTGGAGTACTGACCAAAAATACATAGTTTAGATTTTTTTCACATTTATAATCTTTAATTTTAAAGAAGCGCCAGGTTGCGATATTTATTTTTTTTTATGAATCTCTATATGTAAATGTTTCACTTATCATTAACATCGTTAATCCATATTCCATGTATTGGCGACTTAAAAAAATTTTGCACCTACTTTTTATGAAACGTTACAATTGGAAGTATGTGTCTAGGGCAATATTTAAGGAAACAGGCTATTGACTATCTTTACGAATCACCCTGTATATCATTTACATGATAAAGTGAGTACATTTACCAGATTTAAAGCACGGACAGACGGGAGACTAACAAACCTAATCTTTAAACCCTTTTAAACGAAGTTCGAAAGCACTAAAAGGAGTTTTTAGTTATATTTTGAAATATAACAAGTGATAATTAAATCAAATCCGTCACTTTAGCAACTTTTGTATTATCTATTAAGATCCAGTTACGATTTGTTTTTATAAAACTAAAAAACTACTGGACGAAAAATTTTCAAATTTTGTGTGTGCGTTTCACAAGCATGTATAAATCAAGTCTTTCAGATAATTCACATTTTTTTGTATATTAGTTTTACAATTCATATTTCCTATTAAGAATTTATGGTAATAACACAGTTAAGCTATTTATGTTAGAGTCTATAAAAATCACGTTAATACAAGAAAAAAAAATCCAAACTAAATTATAATTTTATGAAATATAATTGAAAATACATCAAAGTAATTTCAGGTTACAGGATCAAAATTTGAATAATTTTAATTCCCTTGTTTTTTGTTCATTTGACTTGACATGAGGTATTTTAGCGTAAATTTAAACGTAGAATAAAAGTTTTCTGAAAATTATCAGTTACTAATGAAAATTTATAAGTTATTTAAAAATTTAATGTATAGACCGCGTTTAAAGCTTGATTCAAGTCTCATAAAAGAAATAAAAGTTCTTAAATATCGGTTGATGGTAATATCTTTTTATAAAATACTTTGAGACAGAATTTGAAAAGAGTCAACATTTTTTACTTTCAATTCCGCCTTTAAACATACAGTGCAATTTTTCACTTGATGCGAATAAGAATTTATGTAAAGGTATTGGTTAAATATATTACATGGTAAGTATTTTTTAGCTTTTTACGTTAAAAATACATGTCTAATGAAAACTATACAAGAATTTAAAAAGTACATGCACCCCCTCTCAAGCACTTAAAGTACTATTTTGTTTAGTGTTCTAACGATATTTTAACGTTTTATCAATAATCTACTCACACCAACGTAGATTATCGACTATTTATTCCAAAATATAAAAATAGGAAAATGAAGAATTTGAAAAAAATCTAAAAACAAAATATTAAACTTGAAAAACAAAGTTTTTAATATTAGAAGAATATGTGGACTAAAAGTAATGATATTATTAATCAAAATGCAGGTACAGCTCTAAAAATTGCAGAAGAGATTAATAGCTTTAATAAATTATATTAGCTTATATTATATTATATTATATATTATATTATAATAGCTTTAATAGAGACTTATAGATCAAGCAGAATAAAAATTGAAGAATAGAGCACGCATACACATGATTCTCTTATTTATGTTCAAATTTTATCTACAAAAGCACGTTAAAAGTGATTTTAAATGCGTTTGGGGGCAAAATTTATAATAAGAGTTGAATTACAATATTATTAAAATAATAAACACGGCACAAAAAATAGAAGTTCTTAGACACCAGAATAGGTTGAATATTTATAAAATTCTAAGTATCATAAATATGTAAGTTTTTGTCATAAAAGAATGGGGTTTTAACTGATTTGTTAGATATTTGAGAAATGTAATTAAAAATGATATCTCATAAAAATTTTAATTTTGTAATTTTTTAAACAACTAATTTAAATGACTTTTGACAATTTTGAAGAGCATTTGGGAATTTTTTTTTGCAATTTTAACCATACCTCTAAAATAACTTTAAAAAGTTAGATAATGGTAGAAAGGGACAACAATGTATATAATATTTTAAAGACAATCTTAAATATCTTAAATTCAAAGATTCTTAGATATTACATCGTAAACAGTGGTGGAAAATTGGCGCAGAGGTGGAGCCTATTGATACCACTAAATTATAGTAGTATTTACCCTCTTATCTAATGATCAAATTTCTGAGTTTTTATTAAACTGAATAATACCATAAAATTTTAGTGGTATCAATAGGCTCCACCCCTGCGCCAATTTTCCACCTCTGCGTAAAAGAAAAAAAAAACATTTTATTTTTAAGATGAGCTGCTAAAAAATATTACAAATTGTTACTCCTTAAAAAAATAAAGTACACGAAACTCAACATATTGTTGACAATGATAATCACAAACTAATTTCTACTCTATAAAATACATATTTTAAAACAGAGTTAGACTTCAGAGAAAACTATGTGAATACATTAAAAATAAACTGTGGAAAATTAAACTTACTTCAAAAGACTGAAATTTCAATGCCACCTGATGATTTTCTGGAACAGTTATTCTCCAAGTACATTCCTTATTTGGCCAATAATCTTCAGGGTAATTTGGACTATGCAGTATACCTTTCTCCTGGATGACGTCACCTCCGCAAATAGCTGTGAGGTGAAACAAATTAAAAAAGGCTTGTAACGAATTATGCATTATGCACACGAATGTAAAAATAATCTTAATTCTTCATGAAATCATGGATTAAAATATCTACAATAGATTTGTTTTTTACTGTTTCGAATTTTAGTAAATGAACCGCATACAGATATAACAAGTGTTAGTGATATCGGGTAGTTTATTTGCACTGATTAAGTAGTCTAGAGTGGTGTTTGAGTCAAAGATAACAGTTTAGATTTTACTTTAAGTTTCTTCGTTTGGAATTTAGTTTAATCAGTAATCAAATAAGTCGCTGGTTTTCGGCCAATCAAAAAATAAACAGTAGAACCATATGACCGCAACTTGATTTCTACATCATTATATCACTGTGAGATTTGTTTCGAGATTTTATCGTGCTTTTTAATTTAAAAACATAGGCGATACTTTTATATGTACCCAATAAATATTTTTTTACTTCAAGTTATTATCATAGTAAAATATTCAAGAATAGAATCGTTATCGAATAAAATGCTCCAGAAAACCTGAATAAATTTTAAAAAGCAGTCAAAGTTTAAACGGAAGTCTTCAAAGCTGTTAGAACAAAGTGAAAGAGAATTTGCGAAATATTTTTCTATTTCAATACTGACATTTCGTAGACAAGACGACAAAAAAAAATCCTAGCATAATTTCATTTTTTGGAATTCTCTCTTTATAGCACGAAGCGATCCAGCAGTATTTTTTTTTTTTTTTGTTAGCATTAGACATTTATTAAATACATTAGACATTTTTATGTATTGCTTTTATCTTTTTTTGTTAGCATTAGATTAAATACATTAGACATTTTTATGTATTGCTTTTATCTTTTTTTGTTAGCATTAGATTAAATACATTAGACATTTTTATGTATTGCTTTTATATTTTATTGTCAGCATTAGATTAAATACATTACACATTTTTATGTATTGCTTTTATATTTTATTGTTAGCATTAGATTAAATACATTACACATTTTTATGTATTGCTTTTATATTTTATTGTTAGCATTAGACATTTATTAAATACATTAGACATTTTTATGTATTGCTTTTAGCTTTTTTTTTTGTCAGCATTAGGCATTTATTAACCCTTTGCGCCCTGACGGTACTTTAAATTACTATTAAAATAAATACTCATAAAATTCATTCAATATATCGATTAATGGTAATACAGTTTAGAATGAGTTATAGATACTTTATTTTATCTTGTTCCAAAAGCATTGTACAAAACAAAATATTTTTAAAAAGGATGATTTCCTTTTCATTTGCATCTTTTCAGCTTTCTTGACGTTGAAAGATTGTGTGGGAAAAGTTTCAGTTCGAAAATATTTCTATATTTCTATTATAAGAGCATTATATTTGTACATTTCCTAATTCTATAAAATACTAAAAAAAAACTTTTTTACATAAAAGATTTGAGTGGAATTATAAATATTACACAAAATCCATATAAATTCAAATTTAATTAATTAATTTCAATTGGGAAAATCCTTCTAAAATTTATTAAATGATGTTGTAAATCTTCTAATGCAGTTTCAAAAATTCACGAAAAATGCTTTAGAAGATGAAATTTTAATGAATTCATAATTTAAGACATAGGGTTAAAAAGATTAGACATTTCTAAATTTTGGAACCACACTTAAAATAGAAACAAGAAAGAAAAATCATGTCTCCAGCATAGATTATTTAACACTTTCAGAATAATCAGATAATGTTCATATATATAATTCAGAATAATGTAATAAAAATACAACGTTTAATAAGTTAAAATATTATGTCTAATCCAACCTTATGGAAACGCATAACATATTTGAAAACCCAATTTCAACTGTTTCCATCTGCAATCGGAAAATTATCCGAATTCTTTGAGGAGCCCTGTGTATGCTATATCTATTAGCTATCTATTAACTACATGCATGCCAAAATTTAGTTCACTTGAAATAAATATACTTCAGTTGAAAATTCCCCTTCAGTAATTTCCTGCGATAAGGAGAATGATGCGTGAATACTTTACTGCAACCCTATATATGACGAATAGAATTTATATATAACGAGTAACATGCAAAAAAATTAGTTAAATTTAAAAGCTCATACCGAATTTTAAAATGTACACTCAGCAATTATTATTCAGACAGTACTGTAACCGATTTCTTTTGTGTGTCTCAGTAAATGAATAAATAAGGGCGTCCTGGTACGTGAATACCTTTGTGAAGCCCTGTATATGAGATATAGAATTTATATATAACGAGTAACATGCAAAAATTAAATTTAAAAGCGCATATCGAGTTTTAAACCGTACACTCCAACAATTATTACTCAAAGTCAGTACTGCAAAAGATTTCTTTTGTGTGTCCCTGTAAATGAATAAAACATGCTATGAATTCCCTGTTCTAACATAGTCGTAGTGAAATTTAGTGATTTATATCAGTTTCAATACATGTGAAATAGCGTAATATCATTAAAATTATCTGAAAACGATTTTCCCCCCTATACCGTAATGTAATGGAATACTTTTGAGTGCTCCTGTCAATGAACTATTAATCTTATATACTTCATATACAATATCAACCATGCTTTGGTGACCCTAAATAACCTTTATCAATTGCATGAAAATAAGTGTATATTTACGGGAGTTAGAAGGTGGACAAACCGAATGCATAAACACTTTTCAACTTTGTTGGAAAGTTAAAAAAGAAACTAATTTATCCAAATCAGACATTTCATCCAAATATCATGATTGACAGTATTGGGAAAAACGTACATGATCTTAAAAGACATGTTCTTAAAATACACGTAACGGTTTCTATTGCATACATCTAATGATTATTATACACTCAAAATCACCAAATATGAAAATTTAATGAATAAACTATTTCTAATAAATGAATATTAAAGACTACATAAAATTTTACGTGAATGCTTTTTAAAACTTTCCAACATATTTGAAAATTGTTTTTGAATAAATATATATCCGTCTGTTCATTCTCTAACTCAGGTAAATATACTATAATTGACATGTAATTTGGCATGACAATTGAAATCTGAATAAGGTTCACAATAGAATGTTTGCTATTGAAAATGAAATGTGTAGCATTTATAGTTCGTTTACAGGAAAACATAAGAATTCCTTATTATTTACATACCTCATTTCATTGTACGAAAAATTAAATTTCTTATTAATATTCTGCAGGGCCGAAACTAAGGGGGGGGGGGCAGAGGGAGCATGTGCCCCGGGCGCCAAATGAAGATTTTGTTTGTCGATATTTCTCACGTCTATGTTTAGCACTGTATCGTTATTTCGTTCTGTATGGGATATGCCAAAGCATAGAAGAATCTAAGAATGATATGGCATAAGGATCCAGTATAAAGCGGAATTTTTTTTCGATTCAGTGTTAAAGATTTCACTGAATCAGTATTTGACAAAGCAAATTACGTAGTATTACATATTACCTGTATTACATATTTTATGATTACACATTCTAAATTTTGAAATAAGTCGGCTATTAGAAAATTACCTTTATAAATATATTTTGAGGAGGAGAGGAAGGAGGGGGGGGGGGGGCGCTAAAATCCCTGTTTGCCCCGGGTGCGAAAAAGGCTAGTTTCGGTCCCGATATTCTGTTAGTTTTGGAAAGTTTCATAATCTATGCATGTTACATTACTTTTCAATCTTGTTTGAAATTTAAAACAGCAATCTGAACGGATCTTTCACATTCAGAATATATTCTCATCTAAACTACTAGTATTTGGAAATTAAACCATTAAAGCAATCTGAAAAAGATTTCGTTATATGGAGTCCACCCTTTATTATATCATGCGGATAAGCAGTATTCTATTTTATCCTCCCCTTTTATTGTCAGCAACAAAAAGATCATAGATCAATTTCTCTTCAACGTTCTTGTATTATATAGTACAAGAAAATAAAAGATAGCTATTGCGTTATTGATAAGTGATGTGGAAGAGATTTTAATCTCTGCAGCGTATAACATCGTTTTATGTCTAGATAAAGTACTTGATCGTTAAGACTTTTACGATTATTTGATAAGATATTATAAGTTATAATAATAATAGAAAAAATAGATATATATTTGCCTCAATTTGTGTTGATATATATGTGTTGATGCCTATATCAAACGTGAAGAAAGTTTTTAAATTTAAATTTCAAAACTTACTAAATTTTTAATCAAACTATTCTTAGTTGCGATAATAACGAGGGAAGCGTTACTAATTAAGGCGGCAAACTGCGTGGATCCTTTTTCTTTACATTATATTTTTTATCTGAACTGCTGGTATCTCGAAATTAAACCAATAAAGCAATCTGAAAAGATTTCTTTATGTGAAATCCGCTCTTCACGCTATCACGGGGATAAACAGTATTCGGTTTTATCCTCCCTTTTTATTGCCAGTAACAAAAAGATCATATATCACCTTCTCTTCAATATTATTCTTGTATTATAGTACAAGAAAATAAAGGGCTATTATGTTATTGGCAAGCGATGAGGAAGAGATTTTAATCTTAGCCATGTATAACACGATTTTATGTCTAGATAAAAGTACTTGACCGTTAAGGTTTTCACCGGTTCAGTGTTAATAAAATATTCTTAGTTGTAATAGTGAATAAATAAATAAATTTTCCTCTATTTGTAATGATATGATTCTTGTACCAAAAAGAATAATGTTTTTTTTAATTTTTAGTTCAAAACTTGGTAGCGTTATTATGACGATGCTTTCGTATACCCAGATTCATGAATGAACAAAAGGAAACTCCAACACAATACTTTAAGAGACTTAAACATTTATTGTAAAGAACTTTTAAAGGACGGCCGTGAAAAGTACAGAGGAACGGGGAGAGTTTCGATAACTGCGCAATGGCAAAAGGCCACAGCGGGGCTAAATTGCAGTCTACATGGCTCGAGGTCAGGAGCAAAAGTGAGTCAGATTTTGTTACAACTACTTACAGCTTGGCGAACATTAGATAACCATATGTAAGATATTTGGCGAAAAACAAATTGGGTAGACAAAACAATCAAGAAGTTTTACATTGAGTTAAAAACTACGCCATGGCGGGCTCTTTAGGATTACTAGAAATAAAATTCCTGCGGTAAGAAAGAGTGGCTAAAGAAATAGCTAACACGTGATATTACATCCACGGTACAGATTTAACGACACGAATATCATCAAGGGGCATATGGCTTTTATCCGACAAAATACAAGGGTGAGAATTGATTATTAATGCAAGCCAAGAGGCTGAGAAAATATGCATTACATATGGTTGGCAGCGATGCGAAAGACATTCACTTCTATTTTATCCTTTTATTTTATCTCAACGGAAAATCACTGCGGTTAAGATATATTTCTATCTGTGTGAATGTGAAAGAAAAGGAACGGACTGATAAATAATGCATGCATTTAAAACGTACTTTTAAAGTTTAATTGAAATTTACAGTAGTGTGAGGGGGGGGGGAAATGAATGAATGCCGACATATGAAATTACGTACTAAAATGTCAAATTTAAACTAAATATTTTATTTGAAGGGGGGGAGGGGAAGAATAATGACAATTTATAATGAACTAGTAAAGTTAAATGTTGATTTTGAGGGGAGAGGAGGTTAAATGAATATATAAAGGGAAAGCCGTTATAGTTATAAATCAAAGATTTCTTAGTTTAAGATAATAACAAGGGAAGCGTCATTAATTAAAACAACGAATTGCCTAGATCTATTTCCTTTACAATATATTCTTCTCTGAACTACTAGTACTTCGAAAATAAGCCAATAAAGCAATCTGAAAAGATTTCTTTACATGAAACCCGCTATTTATGCCATTATGCGGACAAGCAATGTTCGGTTTTATCCCCTTTTTATAGTCAGCAACAAAAAGATCATACATTGCTTTGTTTTAAACATTCTTCTATTAGAACATGAAAAAAGAGACCTATTGCGTTATTGACAAGCGATGAGGAAGAGCTTTTAATCTCAGCAGCATATAACATCATTTATGTCTAGATAAAGTACTTGATCATTAAGGGTTTTACGATTATTTGATAATAAAATATTCTTTGTTGTAATAATAAATAAGTAAAAAAATAAATAAATTTGCATCTATTTGTGTTAATATGTTTTTTGCATAAAACAAGAAGAATTTCTTTTAAATTTATATTTCAAATCTTACTAACTTTATAATCAAACTATTCTTATCTGCTATAATAAAAGGGGAAGCGTTATTAAGATAGTAAACTGCACGTATTGTTTTCCTTTACAATATATTTTTATCCGAACTGCTGGTATTTCGAAACTTAGCCAATAAAGCAACCTGAAAGATTTCATTATATGAAATCCGCTTTTCATGCCATCATGCGGATAAGCAGTATTCCGTTTTACCCTCCCCTTTTATTGTCAGGAACAAAAAGATCATACATCACTTCCTCTTCAACATTCTTGTATGATAGTGAAATGACATAAAAGAGCAATTGCGTTATTGTTACAACCGATGAGGAAGAGATTTTAATCTCAGCAGCATAAACAACAGTTTCATGGCTAGATAAAGTACTTGATCGTTAAAAATTTTACGATTATTTGACAATAAGATTATTTAGTTTTAATAATAAAACAATGGATAAATAATTACCGGGTGTTTCAAAAGTTCGGTGCGAAAGTAAAACGCGGTAGAAAAAGATGTATGCCTCGGGGAGACATGCGGTTTTCAGAAAAATATTTAACGTGGCACGGGATTTTGAATGATACCAACAAAAAAATTAGTTCAAAATCTGGACAATAGAGGGTGGTATTGCTAATAATTCCATGGGATAATTCCACATTGCTCACATAACGCAAGATTTGGATACAAAAACATTAGATAATACTGCATAATATACTTTGACTTTCCATTATCTGCAATAGCACCCTCTATTGTTCAGATTTTGAACTATCCTTTCGTTTGTGACATACGAAATCCCGTACCACGCTGATTATTCTTCTGCAAACAGCATGTCTCTCCGACCCCTATATCTTTTTTTTTAACCATTTGGAAAAATGGTTATTGTCCTCTGTCAGGGTAGGAAATCAAAAACATATCTGAAGAGTTTTATTGGTTGAATCCGCATTTTATTCGTTTTCTGATTGGTCTACACAGTAATCTGTAATTCCCTTTACTTTCAACAGAGATGGATACTTCTGTTGCCACTATGACAAAAAAGTCATAAAAACTACAAAAAAAAAATTAATAACTCAGAAAAAAATTGAGATACAGCTTTCAAACAAATTGCATTTAAAAGTACATTTTTTTCTCTATACGACGGTGTAAAAAGTAATATTGTGGGATGTTTAGAAGTTTATGAATGAAATTTCATTTAAAATGGGTCGTCAGATTTCTACGATGGAAAAGCCTTTTCCCGAACAGCCAATGAAATGCTTGGATAATACATAAGTTAAAGGTGGATAATACGTACGAGTCGCAGGCGACTTTTGTCGCTTGGAATTTTTACGTGTAATAACACTATTAATGTTTAATTCATGGCGTACGTAATGTATGATCAACTCCGTGCATTTTTTTTTTATGTCTTAAATTTTAGTCTTTGAAAAAATCATTTTCCAAATGGTCGTTGTAATTTGTTAAATTGCTTTTTTTTTTTTTTTTTTTTTTTTTAAATCGAGTATAGCTTTCGCACCGAACTTTTGAAACAACCAGTACATTTGCCTCTATTTGTGTTGATAATATTCTTACATCAAATGATTAGTTTTTTTTTTCTATAATTTTTAACATTGTAAGACCTATTAACAAGGGAAGACCTATTAATTAAAACATCAAACTGAACTAAACTTTTACAATATACAGTAATCTCTCACATATATGTTGGTGCAAGGAACTAATGAAAAATGGCACATAAACCAGACAGACGCATAAATGAAATTTAAGTAAAAATTAAATTTGAAATAAATCAACACAATATTAACCTTTAAATGGTTAAATAGCATATAGAATTATAATAAAAAAATACGATTTCACT
Source organism: Maratus speciosus (assembly GCA_963932465.1). Taxonomy (NCBI): domain Eukaryota; kingdom Metazoa; phylum Arthropoda; class Arachnida; order Araneae; family Salticidae; genus Maratus; species Maratus speciosus. The sequence goes on from OZ010798.1 coordinate 363,708,143, forward strand.
TGAATTGGTAATGATTTACTAATTCAAATCTAAAATATGGTCGTACAACTCAAAATTTTAATTATATACCTTATTTTTTTAAATAACATAAAATCGAATGTTTATGAGCTCTATGTCTGTTCCTAAAAATTCCTTTTTCAAATTCCTTGAAACAAAAATATGTAGAACCAGATGCATCAGTTCGTTGAATGTAGTAACGAATGTTTTCCAGGACACCTGTTGCCTTTGCAAAAGTCGGTAGATATGTTTCTACATTTTCTTCGTTATCTAATTCATCTGCGTTAGCGTCGTCTTGAATTTCTGCTGCTATTTCTTGTATTTCTATCATTTCTGCCGTTGTTACATTTTCATAGATATACACTAAGTCTTTGAAATTGATTATTTCCCCAGACACGGCATTCCATACTTCATCTAATAGTGGCTTATCATTGGAAAAAATGAATCATTTTCAACATCCTTCAGAATAAATCCTGCTTTTTTTTTAAACAATTTTGTATGTATATTTTCATTGACACTTTTCCATAATGAATAGAGCATATTTATTGCATCAATTATGGACACCTTTTTTAGATTATTTGCTGCACTTTTAAATTCAAATGAAGTAAGAATTCTTCGCATCAAAAGTTTTCTGTAATTTACTTTCATACAACGAATAATTCAAAAATTAAACGGCAAAGAAAACAAGTATTGTGGCCCTGAGCTTTAAGAAGTCAAAAGGGTGAGCAGGTAACCGATCAGTGAATAAAATAACTTTCCCATCTTTGCATCGGTGAGCAGGTAACCGATCAGTGAATAAAATAACTTTCCCATCTTTGCATCAAATCACTGAAAAAGTTTCAGAAAGATGTTAGCATTCATCAATGCTTTACTGCTGTTATCGTATTCACATGGCAATTTTTTTACGTTTTTGAAACAACGAAGTTTTTTTTCGATTTTCAATAATCAAAGGAGATAACTTCTCAGAACCATCTGCATCACAGCAAAGTAGATTATGAGTCTCTCTTTACTTTTTTTTTTTTACCGCCATGGTATGCTTGACCTTTGAAACAAAGTTTTATCGGGCATCTTTTTTTTAAAAAGAGCCCCATTTCATCGCAATTAAAGATGTCACAAAGCTTATAATCTTTCAATAAAGTTGGCAGATCACTTAACCACTGTTCAACATTATCTCCATTAACGCTTATAATTTCACCACTTATAATGCACATTGTTAATCTAATCTATGCCTATTTTTAAGTCTCTCTATCCATTCTTGGGACGCAGAGAAACTCTCAATTCCAAAAGCCTGTGCTAGTTCAATTCACCTTTTTCTTAACTGACAATTGACTGGTATAATGGAGGCATGAGCTTCTCTAAAGCTTTTTCCAATCGATCAAATTTTCCACTCTGTATTCTACTCCGTTTCTTGGAATGAATTCCACATTCTTTGTTGGCTGCCTTAATTGCATCTTTGTTTTACAAAATGCCTTTTAAAATTGGAACGGGAATTTTGAATTGTTCTGCTAAAGATTTTTTCGTTACATGGGGCATCTTCTTCGGACATTTTAATAACGGCCATTTTAAAAGAAATCAGTAATTTTGTTCACTTACGCATTTTCAATAATGAAAAGAAAAAAATCACTTCAGCGTTTTAAGCGAGGACAGAAATTTGACAACAAAAAAAATTTATATGCACAGGCTAGTAAGACAGATTTCAATTGCTTCGTTTCTGAAAAAAAGCCCCTCTCACCTTTCCTCCTACTCTAGAAGTAGTAAGTGTGAAAGGGTGTGGTCAAGGAATGCAGCTTCCAATTATTGTTCAGAAAACAAAAGCAAAAGACAAAACAATTGACTTCCCTTTTAGAAGCTGATGTGATTTTTTTTTCTTTTAAGGACACGTGTAGAATAGGAAGAAATTTTAATTGAAACTTGAAATTTCTTAGACTCATAAGTGAGAGATGCATTTAACGTTGCAACGCATAAACGAAAATCCAATAACATTGCGTCGCTATATCTTTATCCGGGACTATCAAAAATCGACGTATAACTGAGGGAGACGCATAAAAGAGGCGCCGTATAAGTGAGAGATTACTGTATTCTTATACAAACTACTGGTATTTTGATACTAAGCCAATAAAGCAATCTTTAGAAAATATTTCTTTTTATGGAATCCGGTCTTTATGCCATCATGCGGATAAGCAATATTCGGTTTTATCCTTCCTTTTTATTGTAATCAACAAACAGATCATAGATCACTTTCTGGTCAACATTCTTGTATCACAGTACAACAACAACAAAAAAAAAATGTAGCTATTGCGTTATTGACAAGTGATGGGGAAGAACGTTTAATCTCGGCAGCATATAACATCATCTTAAGTCTACATAAAATACTTGATCGTTAAGGGTTTTACAATTATTTTATAACAAGATATTATTAGTTATAATAAAACAGCTAATAAATAAAAATATTGGCCTCAATTTGTGTTTATATATCTTGCATCAAACGAAAAATTCTTTTTAATTTGTATTACAAAACTTAGCATTATTAATTGAACTATTCTTAGCTGCGATAATAACGAGGGAAGAGTTATTAAATTAGGCAGCAAACTGCTTGGATTTTTTTTCATTTAGAACATGTTTTTATACGAACTGCTGGTATTTCGAAACTAAAGGCTCGTTTACACGGAGCTAGTTTACTAGCTACAAGCCGGCAAGAGAAGTAGCGAGCGAGTCAGCTAGCGAGATAGTGATCGTTTACACACGAACTTGTTTGCTCGCTCAGTAGCCAACTCGCTATTGCGTCACTTGCTGCGTTCTAAAGCTTTCTTTTATGTTTTTTTCTGAAAACAGTGTTTGTTTTTATATTAAGTGCCGAGTTTTCCTGTTTTTTTTTTTTGTTTTTTTTTTCTTTTTTTATGCGTGTGTGTGTCCTTGGAAAATTGAAGTGGAACGCAAATGATATTGCCAAGTTTTTAAATGTATACCAAGAGTACCCTGTGTTATAAAAAATAAAACACACAGATTACTTCAATACGAAATTAAAAGATGAAATTTGAATTTCATATTCTAATGATCATTTATAAAATTTCATTAATTTTTAAGGTTTTAAGACCCGTGTCCATTATTGTAACGTTTAATTAGTCTATTTTCAGTAATGGACACCCCATGTAATCGTCGCTAAAACTGCAATTTCACTGATGTTTAATAGGAACACCAAAATTTTATAAATAGTGTTGCTTTTAATTAATTTCATATGGTTAATAAAATTTTCAATATTTTAATCACATAATTTTTTTTATAACTCTGCCCTGTTTAGTTTATCTGCCAATCAATGAAACAAACCAGGAAGTAAAGCATATATTGTTTAAGGGCATATGGAAAAGAGAGGCTCATAGGGCTCAGCCCCTCCCCATTTAAATAAAAACTAAAGCGCGTAATTTCGCGTTCATCTGCCGCACCTTGGATAACTCAATTTCCTACCAGAGTTTATTTTAAATAAAATGTGACTTGCTTCTGCTTGTCACTTATTTGACTTCTTTTTTTCAATAAAATTTCCGGTCTGAAAAGACTTAACGAAGCCGTAGCGGATACGCGGGAAATTACGGTAAACTATTATTTTAACACAATCAAACTGATTGCTAAAGCTATCATACGAATTGAATATTTCCAACTGAGCGAAAAAATGCCCAGTCCGGGAATCGAACACAGATCCTTGACTTGCAGATAAGCTCACCGGTTGTCGGCCCAGTTAGCTTAAACGGTAGAGCATTAGCCCTGTAAGCCAATGATCTGTGTTCTATTCCTGGCCTGGGCATTTTTTCGCTCAGTTAGAAATATTAAATTCGTAAAAAAAAAAAAAAAAAATAAGTTACTGAAGTTGTTAAAAATCTATTATTTTCTGTCTTAAACATTTTTACTTATTCATCTGTCACAAAAAATGATTGTAATAGTAATAAAATCTGTGGTAATAATTGACCTAGTAAATCTGCAGATCAGTAGCCTCAAACGCCATCATAGTTCTGCAGTTTTATTTTGAAATTATTTTATTTAGTATTTAAAACATTCAACCCTCGGTATCATTCCTATCATATTTGCAATAATAATTACTAAAAGTACTTTCAGGTAGTTTAACTGAGAAAAATAGTGGAAAATATACGAATCTATTCAAATACGCCAAAACTTTTTTTTTTCGATTTTTTTTTTTCAATTATTGCCCTCTAAACCCTGTACAGTCTCAATAATTCGATAACTGCAATTCCCCGACATTAGTATTTTCAACTATCTATCTAAAATAATTAAAATATTCACCTTGTGATAATTACGGTAGTTATTTCAAACAGTGAATAATTCTCAAAAATATTTTAATTATTGGTATCCTAATTGTTAAGTTTATTCGAAAAATATATTTTGTTCATTCACGCCGACACGAACTACTTCAGTCGACATTGTTTACATTTACAGAACCCCGAACCACCGAATACTCGCAGCGATTTCACTAGCAACAACGTTTACACACAGCGAGTTTACTAGCCAGATAGCTAACACGCCAGCGAGTAGCGAGAAAAGTAGCCGAGCTTTCAACTTTTTTCGCACTCGCTGAGCTGCCAGATAGTTCGCTAGCCAACGTGTTTACACGGGGCGAGTTTATTAGCAGCTAGTGAATTCGCTGGCTTGTAGCTAGTAAACTCGCTCCGTGTAAACGACCCTTAAGCGAATAAAGCAATCTGAAAAGATTTTCTTATGTGGAATCCACTCTTTATGCCATCATGCGGATTGATAAGCAGTATTTGGTTTTATTCTCCCTTTTTATTGTCAACAACAGAAAGATCATAGGTCACGTTCTCTTCAACATTCATGTATTAGAGTACAAGAAAATAAGAGAGAGTTATTGCGTTATTGACAAGCGATGAGGAAGATATTTTAATCTCAGCAAAATATACCATTGTTTTATGTCTAGATAAAGTACTTGATCGTTGCGGGTTTTACGATTATTTTATAATAAAATATTCTTAGTTTTAATAACAAAACAATGAATAAATAAATAAATATATTTGCCTCAATTTCCAGTGATATAACTTTTGTATCAAACGTAAAGAAAGTTTTTAAATTTATATTTCAAAACTTGATAACATTATAATCCAGCTATTCTTAGCTGCTATAAAAAAAGAGAAGCGTTATTAAGACAGCAAATAGCACGGACATTTTTCGTTTACAATATATTTTTATCCGAACTGCTGGCATTTCGAAACTAAGCCAATAAAGTACTCTGAAAAGATTTCGTTATATGGAATCCGTTCTATGTGCCATCAGGCGGATAAGCAGTATTCGGTTTTATGCTCCCTTTTCAGCAACAAAATAATCATACATAACTTTCTCTTCTACCATCTTGTATGATAAAGAAAAAAAAATGAAAGAGAATTGCGATATTGACAAGCGATGAGGAAGAGATTTTAATATCGGCAGCGTATAAAATCATTTTATGTCTAAATAAAGTAATTGATCGCTAAGACTTTTACGATTATTTGATAATACGATATTTTTAGATAAAATAATGAATAAATAAACATATTTGCCTCAATTTGTATTGATATAACTCTTGTACCAAACGAGAAGAAAGTTTTTAAATTGTTATTTCAAAACTTGCTAACATTATAATCAAACATTTCTTAGCTGAGATAATAACAATGAGAGATTTATTAAGACAGCAAACACACAAATCAACCTGAAAGGATTTCGTTAGATGGAATCCACTCTTTATACCATCATGCGTATAAGAAGTATTCTGATTTATCCCCCCTTTTTATTGTCAGCTAAAAAAACTCATAGATCACTTTCTCTTGAACGTTCTTGTATTATAGTACAAGAAAATAAAAGAGAGCTATTGCGTTATTCACAAGCGATGACGAAGAGAATTTAATCTCAGCAGCGTATAACACCATTTTATGTCTAGATAAAGTACTTAATCGTTAAGGATTTTACGATTATTTGATAATGAAATATCCTTTGTTGTAACAATACGTAAGTGAATAAATAAATAAATATATTATCTCTATTTGTGTTGATATGATTCTTGCATAAAAAGGGGAGAATTTTTTTTATTTATATTTTAAAACTTACTAAAATTATGATCAATCTATTCTTAGCTGCGATAATAAAAAGGGAAGCGTTATTAATTGAGACAGCAAACTGCACGGATTTTTTCTTTTCTTTACAATATATTTTTATCCGAACTGATGGCATTTCGAAACTAAGCCAATAAAGCAATCTGGAAAAATTTCGTTATATGGAATCCGCTCTTTATGCCATCCTCCGAATAAGTAGTTTTTTACACTCCTTTTTTATTGTCAGAAACAAAAAGTTCATAGATCACTTTCTCTTCAACATTCTTGTATTATAGTACATGAAAATAAAAGAGAGCTACTATTTTATTGACAAGCTATGAGGAAGAGATTTTGATCTCAGCAGCGTATAACATCATTCTATGTCTATATAAAATACTGGATCGTTAAAGGGTTTTAAGATTATTTAATAACAATATATTCTTAGTTATAATAATAACAGTGAATAAATATTTTTGCTCAATTTGTGTTAATATGTAGTATATTCAAAACTTGCTAACATTATAATAAAACTATTCTTAGCTGCAATTTTAAAGAGTGAAGCGTTAGTAATTAAGACAGCAAACTTCGGTGATTTTCCCCCTTTGTAATGTATTCTTATTCGAAATTTAAACTAAACCTATCTGAAAAGATTTCTTTATACGTAATCCGCTATTTATGTAACCATGCGGATAAGCAGCATTCAGTTTTATCCTCCCTTTTTGCTGTCAGCAACAAAAAGATCATACATCACTTTCTCTTCAACCTTCTTGTATCATAGTTAGATAAAATAAAAAAGAGCTACTGCGTTATATAATGCGATGAGGAAGATGTTTTAATCTCAGCAGCATATAACATTATTTTGTGTCTAGATAAAGTACTTGATCGTTAAGGTTCTTACCGGTTTTTTGTGAATAAAATATTCTTAGTTGTAACCATAAATAGATAAATATATTTGTCTGCACCTGTATGAATATTATTCTAGTATCAAACGTGAAGAAATTATCTTAATTTTCTTTCATATCTTTCTAGCATTATAATCAAACATTTCTTAGCTTCAAAAACAAAACAGAAGCGTTTAGAAGTAAATCAGCAAACTCCACAGAACTTTTAACTTTACAATATAGTGTTACACAACTACAGGCATTTTGAAACTAAACCAAAAGCAATCTGAAAACATTTCGTTACGTGGAATTCGCTTTTTATGCAATCCTCCGGATAAGCAGTTTTATGATTTATCCCCTCTTTTTATTGTCAGCTACAAAAATATCATAAATCACTTATCTTTAACATTTTTGTATCATCTACTTATAATAAAAGCTGAGTGCACGTGACCGACGGAACGATGCCGGTGCGAACCACTCTGGTCTGCGAAACGACCGTAGCTAAACGCCATGTTAGGCTTAATGAAAAACATATCTTAACATATGACAGCTAAATGATAATTTTTACTACTTAAAATCATGTCTGTTCAGCATATTTCCATATAAAACATGTGTATCATATCCATTTATAATGTATTAAGTTCTAAATTAAAATTAAGCTATTAGAAATCAAATCTAAACAAACGATACTGTTGCCATTCAGCAGATTCAAATTCCAGCAAATTAAGAAACAGATGAATGACTCTTTGACGATTCATCAAAAAAAAAAAAAAAATACGGCTAACATCTGATTCTGCTTTAAATATATTTTTTAAAGCATATTAAAGCCTTTAAGTTTTTTGAAATGCGTTTTTCATTTTTTGAAATGCGTTTACATTTATAAGCAGCAATTTTATTTACGACTGTTTACATTTACAAGCAGTCAGTTTACGACATACATATGAAATATTACGTAATTTATTGAATAAATATTTTAAAAAACATTATTTAATGATTATTCATCATTATTCATATGAATCATTCATATGAATATTGATTCATATCAATGATTCATGTATTTCACTCTTCTGTAGTGGCAACAGTGAAACGCTGTTTCTTTAGGAAAAACAACAGAGGGATAAACGTGCTGATTTTTCGCCGCTACTCGCTTTCATCTGTCAATAGTTATTTTTGAATGTTTTAAAAGTTTTTTTAATTTTTATTATGGACTTTCGGAAAGAAGGCGCCAATTGACCAGGAAAAGAATTGCGCGATCGCGGCAATCAACGGATTTCTCAGTTTGCCTGATAAACTCAGCTGAGTTTACACCGAACAGAATTAAACACCCACATGCACAACTTTTTGTTTATTTTTTATCTAAACTATGCATATTTTAAGTTCATGTTCATAAAGTGTTTATCACTCACAGGAACGTTTCATTATAATAAAGATTTAAAATTACATTTTTTTTTTTTTAATTTTACTAAATTTTTGTACCGTTAAAAAACATAGCTTTTTGTATGCGTATTACTTTCAATGATGCACATAATGGTGTTTTAGTTTTGGCCAAATATATGAATCAAATTTTAAAGTTTCATCTAAAATTAAAAAATAAACATCTGATTTTTTAAAGAAATGCCATATGTTTTTTGTTTTATTTTTAAGTTTCTTATTTCACCTATGCTGCATTTTTTAAGCTGGATTTAATATATTTCTGTGAATTATTTTTTGCTGTTTGAAAAATGCAACAGCTTTTTTTTTTTTTTTTCAACTATGCATATATTTTTTAAAGCATTTACAGACATGCCACTTTCCAGCGAAAACAGGGAATTCCATTTTTTCGGCACAATTTATCATCCCTGGGATTGATGCAAATCAGTATTATAATTTGTTGACATTTTTAGGACGAGAAGGGGGGGGGGGGGGTAGCAGAATTTGACAAAATAAAAATGCGAGTGCAAGCAACTGCAATTTGAGTTTATTTCTAATCCTTTCTCATGACCTGTGCATTTAGTCCATGTATAGAAACAAACAGGATGAAAAAAACATATAGCCAGGAGTTTGCAACTATCATCTGTCTGCTTTCCCCGAAGGATTGCAAAAATCATCAAAATATCGTAGAAAAAGGGTGGTGTCATCAAACAAATATGAATTCCATCAAAGGATCGCAGAAAAAAGCACAATTTTTCCCAAAGGGTCCTTTAGTATGCATGTTTCGTCTAAGGATCATGGAATATGTGAAAGTCGCCAAATAATCGTGGAAAAAACATGAATTTCATCAGATGACTGCAGAAAAAATGCATTATTTGATCAAAGTATCGCGAAAAACGTGAATTTCGTCAAATAATCACAGAAAAAATATGTTTTGATTAGAGGATCACAGAGAAAACGGGATTTTCATCGAAAGGTTGCAAAAGTGTAAGTTTCAACATAAGAACCTAAAAAAAAAATGTAAATTTTGAAATCCGGGGATCTTGAAGCTTATTGGTTCATCAGTATCAGATGAACCGTTAGTCAGCTAAATTTTCTGTTACGTAACTAATTTGCTGCATACATTCGGATGCACCTGTGCTTCTGTCAACGTATTTTGATTGTAAGGTAAGTCTCGCTTGCTCTGCTGTTTTTCTTTTTTTTTTTAAATTAGGATTTTTGCATTAGCTGTTTAAAATGCACCCTTTATTGGTGAATATATCGATTTTTACATTGTTTACCGTTTTAGAGACAGACGATTCAGCCAACGGCTGCCGAAAAAATTCAGAGTCTGAAAACATCGAGGGTGTATTACCAAACATCCATCAAAATTTAAATTTAATTCAGTTAGAAGAGAAGTACCATACCTTGACGATGTTTCAGACCCTGACTAGGATCCCTTTTTCTAAACATTAAATTATTGATTTTTTTTTTAATTTTAACTGATTGTTTGTTTTTTATGTAAATATTTGAAATTTTTTTTGTATGAAACTCCCCCTTTTTTTTATGAATCGCCGTCTCATTTATTGGTATTTCTTTATATTTATCCTTTTACTTTTATTTTATGTTTCATAAATTTTTTGGCAGTTGTGAGCGAGATTTTACCTGCATTCGTAACAAATTTTTCAAGATGGCAGTAAAACTTTGTTTTTAAATCTTTACTTATAAATCCATGTTTTTACATCATTTTCTATTTTTTTGTGCAAATCATTGATTTATAAATAACATAAAGATTTAAAAATTGAGTTTTTCCGTCACCTTGAAAAGGTTTTTGGCACAATTTTTTTCGTCAAGCGGCACAGGATGCGAAACTCTTCCCTGAATTTTGTCAAAGAAACGTGAGAGGTGTAATTCATCAAAAAGGCGCAGGAAAAACGTGAATTTTGCAACAAATCCCGATAAAAACACTCATTTCGTGAAAGGATTGTGGTAAAAACAGTCATTTTTTTAAAAGGCTGCGAAAAAAACATGAATTTCATCAGAGATGTGCAGAAAAAACGAGAATTTCACCATAAACATTAAATTATTGATTTTTTTTTTGTTTGTAAATTTTAATTGATTGTTTGTTTTTTGTGTAAGTATTTTTAGGTTTTTTTTATATATATTTTTTTTTCTGTATGAAACTCACCTTTTTTCTGAATCGCCGTCTCATTTATTGGTATTTATTTATATTTATCTTTTTATTTTATATTAGTAAGTTTTTTGGTAGTTGTGAGCAAGATTTTACCGGCATTCGTAACAATTTTTTCAAGATGGCGGAAAAACTTCGGTTTTAAATCTTTGTTATTTATAAATCCATGTTTTTACATCATTTTCTATTTTTTGGGCAAAATCATTGATTTATAAATAACAAAGATTTAAAAATGATGTTTTTCTGCCATCTTGAAAAGATTTTTGGCAAGATTTTGAACAATTTTTTTTTGCCAAGTGGCACTCTTCCCTGAATTTTGTCAAAGAAACGCGAGAGGTGTAATTTGTCAAAAGGGTGCAGAAAAAAAGCAAATTTTTCAACAAATCCCGATAAAAACACTCATTTCGTCAAAAGGCTGCGAAAAAAACACGAATTTCATCAAAGATGTGCAGAAAAAATGAGAATTTTGCCATAGGGTTGTTAGAAAAAGCTCTCCCCCCCCCCCCCGCATGAGGTGCTTCATATTTTCTTCATTTGAAGGTTGACTTTTACAAACACTATTTTTTTTTTAATGCTTTTGAGGACTTGCCACTATCTGAATAATCATGCATATCAATCACCTGTTTAATTGAGTCTGACTTAATGTTGTAAACTTACAATAACACTTTCCCGTCATTTTTGACGGGGCCATATGCTAGTAGTAAAATAAAATGAAAGAGAGCTATTGCGCTTTTGACAAGCTATGAAGAAGAATTTTAACCTCAGCATCATATAACATTCTTTTATGGCAAGATAAATTACTGGATCGTTAAGTTTTTTTACGATTATTTGACAATAAAATATTCTTTGTTGTAATGAAAAAACAATGAATAAATAAATACAGTGTTATCCTCTATGTATTGTACATAGGTTGAGGGGTGGTACAACTCAATAAAACATAGCTTTTATATAGGAAAGCTGGGTCGCAGCCTACTTATTCAGTCATACATTGGGATAGTGTCGTACCGATAAGTCGCGACCGAGATTTTCTTTCTGACAAATATATTGACTGAACTACTATATAAATAGACAAAAATATTTTACCGATGATTTCAACAGATATTCTTTACTTTATATTAAACTTAACATCATAAGAATTGCTGGAAATGATTACAATCTGCATCCAAACAACACTGTCGTAGACACGTCGTCATTTGGAATGTAGCTCACGCTACATATGGATCAGTGACTTAATTACAGTAGATTTCCTGTAATATATATCCCATTTTAGAGTAAATAAAGTAAGTCTGTTGAATATATCGGTAAAATATCTTCAGTACCGTTAAAGCTGGGGAACGAAAACTCGGGTTCGGCTTCCAGTGAGACATCCCGTATTTATGACTGAATAAAGTGGATTGCGACTATGGAGCTACGAAGATTAAAAGGAGATGACATAAATCTAGCACGCCAAAAGATGACTTCTTTCCCCCCTCTCTGGCGTCCGCCATATTTGACTTTTAAGAGTAGTCGATTTGTGCAACGAGAAGAAACTGGCCCACAGCGCAGCTCACCGCAGTCAAATATGGCAGAAGCAGGGCGGTAGGAACAGCTTCAAGTGACGTCATTTATGTCGTCTACGAGGCTGACGAAAAAGACAGACTATCGCGGTGCATTTCACGTATCTTTTTTTACAGATCACGTGATGCTCGAATGCACCAATCCTGGTGTATGAAAAGAGCATCACGTCACTCTAGTGGTCTGTAAAAAAAGACACTTGGGATGCACCGTTGTAGCCTGTCTTGTTCGTTAGCCTCGTGTCGTCTCCTTTGATCTGCATAGATAGCTCCATGATCGCGACCCAGCGCATTCCTACGGAGCAATTGTTTAAGTGAGCTGCACCATTCCTCAAAATTTGTACACGAGATAGCGAATCTCCCTGTATAGTTGCCTCTTTTCGTGTTGATATGAATCTGGCATCCAACAAAGATTTTTTTTTTTTTTATTACAAACTTACTAAAATTATAATCATAAATTTCTGCTGTGATAATAAAAAAGGAAGCTTATGCATGGCCATTGCAAAATTGAACTGAACGAGTTAATTTGCAAATATTTATTTCCATGTTGCATTTCAGATGAATTTCAGCCATATATGATCTACATTGTTAATCCAAAAAAGGCTCTTAATCTAGAAAAATGTAATATAACTACAAACGAAAACATACAATGAGTTACCGATGATTCCAGTAAGCGTTCTTTAGAAACCTCAAAACCAACATATTTTCTAGATTTACAGACGCATCATAAAAACAAAGTTTCTTTTGTTGCCACTGATTTCCGGAAATCTTTCAGAGTAGTTTTTAATCAATTGTAATAATCAGTATTTGTACTAATTTACTAATCAGTTGTAAATTACATTAATCAGTTTGTAAAACTGGAATATCCAGGTTAAAAACATGAATTTCCCCCAAATTAGGCATAATTTTTAAGATGAACATTGAATACTTATTAAACTATTTTTATCTTTACACTTATTTTATTATAAGAACAGTATGATATTAACTAATTAAAAACTTTTTAAAGTTTTTTATGTTGACTATTTAAAAAAAGTAAAACAAGAAACGGAACGGATTTTTCTATACAATAACTTCTGATATCTGCAAATGATATTTCGCAACTAAGCCAATAAAGCAATCTAAAAAGATTTCGTTATAGGGAATGGCTCTTTATGTCATCAAACAGATAAGCACTATTCTCTTTTATCCTCCTTTTTGTTGCAAGTAATAAAAAGCTTATAGATTTCGCTCTCTTTAACAATCTCGTATCGCAGTACAAAGAAATAAAAGGGCTATTTTGTCGTTGACATATAATGATGAGGGAGATATTTTGATCCGAACAGTGTAACGTCATATATCAATATGAAGCTCTTGATCGTTAGGGCATTTGTATGATTTTTTTCACAAATTTTTCTTATCAGCAATTCCCACAGCAAAAATAAGGAGAAGAAAAAGTTGATTTAACGACAAATTTTATTTACGCACCAAAGTGGTTAAGATTAACCTCTTCGGTCCCTGGGTCCCCAAGCGGGGACCTCTGTTTATTTCCTTATAAAAACTAAAATGTCCTATTTTTTTTACATTTTCACATCACTTCTTAATAGCTGAATGTATTTTGCGTCCAAAGCAAACGAATGAATGGCAGCATCTAAGCTGATTCCCACATCAAATAAATGTTATTTTCATCTAAGTCTGCAAAATGCCTAAAAATGCCCAAAAGACAGCATGACCAAGAAAGTGAGAAATTTTTATAAGTATTTTACTTAAATCTTTTCAATAAAAAATTTTGAGCATTTGTAGATTATTTACTTGTGTAAAGCTCTTAAATTTGTGATGGCTTTAATTTAGGTTAATGGTTATTAAATTGAGGTTTTAAAGGGGTGAGGTTTTATATCCATATTTTTGAACCTAAACTACTAAACGCCTAAGGGATCAATTTTAGAAAAGGTATTTTTCTGTCATTTACGATGCCAATTTGTTTAAAAAAAGCCAATGAAAAAGCATTTGTATTATTATTTTAGCTTCGGAACTGAAGAGGTTAAAGAATAAATTTTTTAATCGCCTAATCGCCTTTATACTGTTTATTATATGAGTAAAAAGTACATCGTTAATAAAAGAAAAATGTTTTCTATTTTTCGAATAGTGTTCTCTATAATGTGCTGAATAAACCCATAGAATGGTTGTGCGAAATTTGAAATTTTTAAAATGTTACAGTCAATTGAAAACGAGCGCGAACTGGTTGAAAAACGTATATACGGAACCGGGCAGGCAAAGCTGCACACGTGCTGGATTCTTTCCTTCGGCTTCGTAGGCATAAATCCAAGAATCACGGTAACGTAAATGCATCTATAGTGAGCTACGTACCAGTAGTGGCCACTATTTTTAAAAATTTTAAAACAAGCCCAAAGTGCAATACTAAAAAACGACTGAAAAAAATCTGATTGACTAACATCCTTAAATATTAACTTTCCATAAACTGTTTGAGATAGTGTAGCCTGGGGTAATTTTCAGACAAAAACAAAACTTTTGCAATTACTCACGAATCGATGACAATTTTATTTAACTTTCATTGGTAAAAATCATCACATGCAGGGTTATTATTCTGTAGCATTTTCATATAATTTACATTAATAACGCAAAATACATAAAATTAATAAAATCCTGTCTGACAATAACCCCGCGGTTTGGGGTAATTTCCAGACACCCATTTGTAGGACTATGTAAGGGTCTGATTTAAACACTAACTACGATGATTAAAAACAGTATTGTAAAATATTACGACACAAGATGGGGTATTTATTACACCATTCTGAATACAGAAAAAAGACACGAAAACGCAATTGTAAACCTGAAATCCATTTATATTTTTGCGAATAAAGGTATGTTATATGGTACTTTTTCACACAAATACAAGTGAGCTACAGTAGCTACATCTGTTTTACATAAATTTATGTTAATCAGTAAAGAATTTCAGACTTTTTAAACAGTTCTGATGGCTGAAAGAAGAGCAAAATTAAATAAAAACAAACCTGACACGAATTTCGTTTTCAAAAAACGAAAAAAAAATTATTAGCCTAACCTGCTTTTTCACACTCCAATAAATTTTTTACACAGCATTAATTTCGACAGACCTAACTATTTTAGTTTTCTTTCACAGTAAAGATATCATTGTAATTTTTTTTAACGTTATTGTACAATTCTTTTATATCTTCAATAGCTTTAACATGAAAAGGATCAACAGACAGTCTCAATAGGTCAAAGAATAAGTACTTTGCAACAATTTCATCTTTACCTTTCTTTGGCCAAAAATATCGATCATCCCCAAGCCAGTTTAAAATTTTTATTTCAACTTTCAACAGATTTTTCTCATAATCTTCTTTGTGAACAAATTTGTACCTATCCCAGGTAGATTTGGTCATAATATACAACATACATATTTGATTTTGAAATGGCATCTTGCACTTATTCATAAATCTCTCACTTTTTTTCATAAATCTCTGTCTTTCATCACAAATCCCCCATTTTAGCTTAAACTCCACCCATTATTTTCATTTTAACTTACAGAAGGCCTTTCGAAATCTATCTATATTATAAAGGACAAACATATCTGTGCGTAACGCATACGTCATTCTGCGAATGGCAACACTTTGAAATTTCAAATGAAATTTCGGTTTTGCAATTTTCGCTACTGCAAATTTTTAAACTTCTAAACATCGCACAGTTTCAATTTTTACACCGTCGTATTGGGAAAAAAATGTACTTTTAAATGCAATTTGCTTGAAAGCTGTATCTCAATTTATTTTTGAGTTATTAATTTTTTTATAGTTTTTAGTAACCGATTTTGTAATTGTGGTAACTGAAGTACTCCATTTCTATTAAAAGTAAAGGGGAAATAGTCATGTAATGGTTTATTTATTTTTATTGATTATATCCTTATTGATGCCATTTTCACATTACAAATAAAAGTAACTTTCTTTTCTAATTTTTGAACAGAAAATGACGTCAGCCATTAAAAAAAAACAAGCATTCTTCTTCATAAATCCAAAGACTGAAGAAGATATTTCATTATTTTTTTCAGTACGCTGATACTGAGTTTGAGACGCTAGGCAAAATTATTCAGTGAGTAAAAATGATGTCATATTTAAAACAAAACGATCATTTTCTTTGATAAAACTAAATACTTGACCAGTAATAAATGGCCAATACTAAAGGCAAATTTCTGAATGGTAAATTTCCGCGGGTACTAAGATTAGAACTTAAATTTTATGCGAATGTTCTCATGAAAAGTTGTATCGGACAAACGTGACTTTAAGTTTGGAAATACATTCATTAATAATGTAGTATGCCTTAAAATACTTTTAAATTGCGATTTGAGTGGTGCGTATGTAAATTTTGAGAATGTGAAAATAACGTACAGTTTAGATTTTATGGGGAGAAATTTTTTGAAGTGACAGAGGGAAATCCTTTTTACTGATTTTTCACTGTAAAACAAACGCAATAGCCTCATTCGATAACTTCAATATAATTACTCATCTTGATTACGTATTCTAATACAGTTTAATTTTTCAATAATTTAAGCAGTTGATGTTTTTGGAAATAATATTTTGGTAATTTTAGGTTAAAAACATTTATTTTATGAGTTAGATAACCAATACAAGATGAATTTTTTATTGTAATTATTTTTGTAGGTGTTTTATAAATTCGATGTAAAAGTTCCATTCTGAACATTTTAATTCGTCGAATTTCGACGGGTTCCAACTCATATATTTAAAACGCAAAACGTTTTCTTTCGACAGACCGTGAGAAGAAACTACTGCATCAAATTACACCAATATATATATTTTTTTAACTGAAAGATATTTGGCCACAGATTTGTTATCGTGCATTCGTTTGTTCAAATATTTTATTAACCCTTTGTATCATCGTGTTGCAGATCTGCAACATACCCAAAACTTCATTGTTATTTCAACAGTAAATTTCAAAAGACGATTTTTTTTATTGTTGTTATTCTATTACACTACTATTAACATAATTAATTCATTAAATGCACAACAAATGTCTGTACTGATTTTTTTTTTCGCGCCAAAGTTTGATTTATCGCTTGATCAGCTACACGTGATTTTTGCTGAATTAAGCTTTGAAATACAGAGGTTAAAAAAGTGTGCAGACGACTACAAACATATTGTTTTCAAAGGTGAGTTTAAATTCTTTATTTAAAGACCATTTTCGAGCTAGGAAATTTATAATATGTATAAGATAAACGTAAACTTCTGTTTGTTGCAGATCTGCAACAACGCGCCATATCTTCTCTTGTAATGGATTTTTTTTAAATATCAAAAGAGCATCGAAAATATCTTCTAATGGTTATTTAAGTTGCATTTCTTTCAGAAGAGCAAAATTATTGAAAAGGGGAAATATTAGTCTGTTTTTATATTTAATTTCTATAGGGTAAGTTAGGGATCTCCCCCACCCTCCTCTGTTAAATTAACACCAACTCCAAAGCTAGCAAAAAAGGGAAAGGTCTCGTAGTAGAAGAAAGAATTCAACAGAAAAAGCATAGAGCGCCACACAACATATTCCACCAAAACAGGTGCGCCTAGATGAAATTGTGCACTGACCATAGTGGGCAGAAAAAAGAATATGTTGTAAATATCCCGATTGTAAAAACTTTAATCAAACTGTTTGTGAGAAATGTGGTGTGGGACTTTGCTACAACAAAACTAACAATTATTTCAAAAATTTTCATGTAAATTAAAATTTTAAATATTTTCAGTTTTTGTGCCATTTGGCAAGATGTTGCAGATATCCAACAAACCCATTTTTCCAAATAAAATTTTATTTTTCTGTTCTCAATTTTATTTTTTATTTTTTCCATGCTTAAAATGATGCATTTTAATATCTGTGTAAGAATTTTTCAAATCGGGGTTGTTGAGTTACAAAGGGTTAATTAACCGTAATTTTAAATTAAAATTGTACAGTTGCTGTATATAAGTGCAAGTCTGCATTTGGAGTGATGCGCTGCACATGCGAAAAGATGCTCGCTCAGTTGAACTATCACATCACAAGTAGAAGTTGTTTTAAATTCGTTTGCTATTCGATCTTACTGTAAAACAAGCTTTTCTTTCTTCACAATGATAATATTATTTGCCTCTTTCAGCATTATTAACAATTCAAAAATTTATTGTGCCGATATTAAGAGCGGTTACTTCGGGAGGTGGGGGTCATATTGTTTTGGTCATACTACACACAGAAGATAAGCACAGTGATTTGAGTCTAAAATAAGTTATGTCTTGTGATCCGTCTTACGAATTGCTGATAGTTTGCACATGAAGATTGGGAAACTAGCATGTTAAGTTGTAGCTAATTTTTTGAAAAAATAAGGTGCTATAAATATTAAAAGGCAAAACTATTTCTGTAAGATCAGAACTCAAATTCGAGACAAATGCTTATGCGTCAACTATTTATCGAACCTCTTCAATTTAGAAGGAAGAAAAACGAGTTCCTGCTAGCGTAGCGGGTTGAAGAAGAAGTTTAAAGCTCTGAACTTTTGTAGAGGAATCAGGTTCGAGCTCAAGCCTGGCAAAATGTGTATTTTTTTTTTAATTTATTTCAATAACGACATATTTTATAAGGAAGAGAAGTTATGGGATTTTTATTTTATTATTATTATTATTTGAATGCTTTGTAATTAAATAAAATTTAACACCCAATAATATTTTGAAAAAATAATGGTTATTTAAAACATTTAAGCTAAAATATTTTGAATGTAATTATCAATTAAACAAATTGAGCTGATCTGCAATTTTCGTTATATTTTCTGACCAAGAATATATATGTGTGTGTGTCAGAAAGAAAAGTTTTTCATTCATTTGTGTAAAAAATAAAACGGAGAGAAAGAAAAATATTCGTATAAGAGCTATAAAAGAAATTACCTTGATATCCAGGTTTAATATTTAAAAAATGTATAAAAAAGTAAAATAAAATTCAAGTTATAAACAATATATATTATAAATCGTTAGCTGCTTCAAGTTTAGGTGTTTAGAGAATTAGACAGATAAAAATAAAATTTATGACAGCTTTTAATGGTCTTCTAGTTTTAAAAAATAAATAAATGAAAAATATTGCTATTAAAGAAATAAAAAAAAAAATGAGGCCGTAGTAAGTGAAAATAAATTCTCTACCCGGTATTTTTAATTAAATTTCTGATAAAAAGCAAGCATAATTGGTTGTGAATTATAAACTTAAAATTATTTCATTTCATTGAATATACGTTAGACTGACAGCACCATCTATCGCCTTAAAGAAATAGGAATCACTTATGCAATATAGAAATTCGTCACGTAATTCATCATTCAATAATTAATTTAAAAGCAACTAATTAAAAATTCACGAATTTTTCTAAAGAAACATTTAAGTTATTTACCGTCAAATCTTGACGAGCACTATCTAGTTATATTTTAATATACAGCCCTTTTTAAGTCACAAATAATTAATTTACCATGTAGAATCACTCAAAAAACATTTTGTAATACATATTAGCATCTTGAAATTACCCCGAAGGCTGTCTGATAATCATCCCGGTGTTTCTTAAAACCTACACTTTTTTTTAAT
This sequence comes from Maratus speciosus, assembly GCA_963932465.1. NCBI lineage: Eukaryota > Metazoa > Arthropoda > Arachnida > Araneae > Salticidae > Maratus > Maratus speciosus. Next base: position 363,727,827 of record OZ010798.1, read on the forward strand.
TCAATTTATTCCCATATGGACATCCAAATAAGGTTACTTCATTGTTTCCAGAAAGACAACATACTCTTAGCACTTGTGCTAGCCTTGCAACACCCAAGATATTGAAATTTGAAAATCAGCGAAATTTGAAAAACAGCAATTACTTACCCATCATACGCAGTATAGGGTAAGTCTGGTAATCGTTTTAAAAATCGAAAAAGAAATTTGACGGATTTTCACATTTCAGACACTGGTTGGTTGGTTGTGTTTATGACGTCCACTTATCAACTCGAGGGATATAGGCCCTAAGGGGGGGAGTGCCCTTCGTGGGGGTCTTTCTAAGGGAACCTAACCCATATTAATGCTTGGAAATCCAAGATCCGAAGAAAACCACGAAAACTCCGAACGATTAGGCCGACGGGTGCGATTGGGATCGAACCCAGCACCTCCCGTCTACCAGCTTCGAGAGCAGAACCTCTCGGCCACTGGTTGGGCTTCAGACACTGGAGATTCTGAAAAACATATTTTTAGGGGGGTGGGATGTGCCGTCCGTCTATCTGTGTGTCTGTAAACGTTCTATCTCCCGAACAATTGAGATAGAGACTTGAAATTTGGTGTGTACTTATTACTTAATAACGGGAAGAAGCCTATTGAATATCAATAACCTCGAATATCCGGAACTATTTCTTTTGGACTCTCAAAATATATGTTCTGATAAAAGGTACATAAAAATTTTCGAAATTCTTTATTTTAAGGAGTAAATATAAAAGACAATAAAAAAAAATGCATAAAGAATGAAGTCAATCAGATAATTAGTTGCCGAGATATTTGTAATCATATTTTCCACACTCTTCGATTTTTCATGACCCTGTATTTCATTCAAATTTCAATTCAAAGATATATTTTAATTGGAAATGAGATGCTTAATCCGATGTAGTGAACTGTTACTTAATATGATTATCATTTTTGGAGTTATAAGGATATTTCTTATACGCTATTCGGTAGTACTTGATTATCCCGTTCACCAAAAAAACTATCGACAAACTATAAGATTAAATTGCAATAATGGCTTATCGTTAATGTCACATTCACTTGACATTAAACACGTTACACGTGATCGTTACGTCAGCAAGTGATTTTTTAATTCGACGTTTTATTTGTATTAATATTTTACTAATTTATTTGTTCTTACGTTATTTAAAATAAAAATCACGCCAATTTGTATAATTTATCGAGTAGTTTGGCGATTTATATAATTTGTCGAAATAGATCGACGGGATAATCAAGTAGTACCCGCAATTCAGTAATAGAGCATTACTATGTATTAAAAATATTTAAATATACGTTTAAAATTTATTTTGGAATTTGAATGCATTTTATATATAGTTTACATGTGTTTTATTTTAATATTTTACATTATGCATATCCATTATGAGTAAGTATTACGATGGCCCCCAACGACTAGTTTTTTATAGCATTTAGGAAACCAATTTTGTACAAGACAGAGTGAGCTGCTAATTACTAAGAAAATACAAATTGAAATATAAAAATAGTTGATTTAACTAAAAATAAAACTGTTTTGGCCCGATTCCGATTAGTGTGTGAGTATTACTGCTGTCTGTTAACTACCCCAGGTTCCTCTGTCTGAAAATTACCCCAGGCAACCCTAATTGTTTTTTTTTTCTAGTAAATTTGTTTATTTTTTAGAGTGACTTCAATGACAGATTCTTTTGGCAAATTCTTAGAGATTTCATTAAGAGGTAAGTTTTATTTAAAACATCGTTTCTTTAATATTATGTGTTATTTTATGTGGTATTATTTAATATATTTTATTTTAAATTAAAACTACTGTTGATATATACTCTATTGAATTGTAAATAATTTTATGTATAAGCCGAAACCTTAGAGATTCATGTATCAGAAATTTACTAGACTCACTATACTGGAGCATAGAGGAAGGTAACATTTATTTATTTTTTATTTTTTTTTTTCGAAGAATATATTTTGAAACTTTGAATGTTTATTCTGATACATGAATGTTAGGACTCGGCTGAAATATAAATATATATCATTTGGAATTCACTTACACTTTAATAATAATTAGGTAAATATCCTTAAGTGGCCCACTACTGGTGCGTTTACTTGATGTTGCAAAATATAACGATTAACCAAAAATTTTGCACTATTTTTCTTTAGTGAAACACTTTCTACTTGAAAGGACATGTTTTAGCGTGCGGTGTAGAGTGGCAGTTAAATGGATGAACAAATGATCTACGTTTTAGAAGTTAAACATTACTTATTTTACGGAAACACGAACTTTTCGTTTGTACAAACATATATACAATAATGCTTTTTATATCACGTTGAAGTTCGGTAAAAAGCCAAAAAATGTCCCTTTCTTCAAGCGCTTACTATTTTACCAAATGTCGTTCAATTTCACTAAAAATAGGTTTATTAACCCCCCCCCCCCCCCCTTCGAAATTCAATTTGTTTTCTGTAAAATTTTATTTTATTTATTTGACATGACATTAACAAACTGTGCACTATACACGGTGAAGTTTGATGCACGCACAGCATACCCAAATGCACCTTACAATACCTCTATCAGTTTTCATAATAATTGAATAATAATAATAAAAAATTATAGTAAAAACTATAAATAAATAAGCGAGTGAATTCTGTTTTTGTTTATACTTTCTATGAAAAAAAATCTTACTGCTGACCTATTTTTTGGACCAATGAACGGTAACCTCCCTTTAATACGGAGCCTAAAGGCCCTTGTTACTATGCTCGCTGCAAAAGGAGAAACTTGGGCCAATATTAACGGGATGGATATCAACATGGTCTAGGCTGGGTGAGTGAGAAAAAAACTTTCAGTGTTTACGTTGAACGAAAATAATTTAGGTCAATTTTCCTTGAAAAGTCCTCCATTAAAGCATCGCGTAAAGCATTAGCTGAAAAACTAGCTGAGTTGTAACACATCCCATCCACACTTAATATATTGCTCTACACTTGCATACATTTTGTCTTATATTTTTAATTTTCTTCTAGCTTTACAATAAGAAAGTATTGGATTAGTAAAAAATTTCGATTTCCGGTTTTGGACAGATCTAGACGTTTTAGAAGGGGCTGAATATAAATTCGACTGTTTTCAGAAAGTATCAATCCGTCTATAAGTGCCTGTCTGTATGCGATACAAATTTTTGGACGCTCTGTCTCAAGAAATAATAATACACGGAAAATTATTAAACTTCAGATTCATTTAGACCTTGACATAAATTGGTGTTGAGTAGATTTTGGCGTAAATCGCCCAACAGATGGCGCTGCTTTGTGGCATTTTTCACGATTCCCGAGATAGCTATACATCAAGAATAAAATCACGGAATTTCACCAAACTTCATATTCTATTAGCCCTTGATAAATAGATCCTTATTAGGTTAGAGTTTATACTGCTCAACAGGTGTTGCCGCTACGATCTGTTTTTCTCGATTTCCGCAATAGCTATATTTCAAGAACGAGCATATTGTCATTTAATTTTGTTTGCAGACGGTTTCATTTATATGAAAAATAGTTTTGCCACAACATCCTAGTTTACCTTTACAAACATCAAACATACTTACAGATTACAAACACCTCTCTTAGATTAGTCTTATAATATACTTAAAACGTCTTTCAACAGACACGATATGCCTAAAAATTTTGTATTAAGATCAAATACAACATGATAATGGTACTCACAACAAAACAGTGATTTCAGAAAAACATTTAAAATCTACGTTTCGAATTGCTTCTGCGATCATCATCAGAATAAAATGATGTTACACAAGTCTAAATTTTAGAGTAGTGCATCACCATTGTATCACATGAAATCACTGATTTTGTTGTGTACACTGTTAAGCATGTAGTATTTAATTTGAATACAAAGTTTCCTAGTATATTTCTATGGTGCAACTGTCCAATATACATAATTACACACAATATACATATAACAAGCTTTTTTTCTATAAAGGGAAAGTAATATTGACTAATGAGAACTCCTTAAAAATCCTGATCCCTTCCGCAAGGGTACCACGAGTTATTTCCATTCTTCAGTTTCATTTATCTTTATTTTTTTTACAAATTGAAAGTAATAAGCATCTCTGTCTTTTACAAATATGGAATTTTAGTAAGAGAATATATTCCGGCGTATAAATTACGGGTCAAACAAACACATTTAGAACTGGGACTTTTATATTTTAACTTATTTATTTAATAACAGGTAACTATTTTGTGCGTCGTATTTATATAACTTCATTTATGAATTAAAATTTCTGGCTTTAAATATGTTTGTTTGATCACCGCGTTATACGCCGCAATATACGGTACTCTATTAAAATAAAAACGTATTGTTTTATTTGTTAAGATTGAAAGTTTAGCCTTCATTTTGATAGCGGAAGAGCGTTTCTGGAGGGAAAGAAACATAATTACAAAATTACACAAAATCAGAAATAGAATTACATTTCTGTTGAAATAGACATGTTTTCTATCTGATTCATATATTACCTCAAGAAAGAAAATGAACCAACTGAGTTTCTTTTTTTTTTATTATTCATTCCTCTGTTAGATCCTCTCTTTTATCACATCACCCAGAAAAGCAATATCTTCTTTATCCACTTCTCTTCCTCTAACTGAGTGGCAAATTATCTTATTTCTCAATAGTGATTTTTTACCTTGTTTATACAATAGTTTCGTATCAGTAAGAAATAAAATTGAATCACACCGGATTAATATCGATTCGTTAAAGCTTTCATTTTGTGATGTCATGAAATAAATCTGAATATGATACGCAGTAATATATCTTTCCTTTATTTTTGCATAAAAATTACTTCCTGTTTGTTAACACGAATAATGCAAACACGCAAAAATATTTGCTTAAAATATCTTTTTTGAATCCTACTTAATAACATTGTTACTCGCCTTTTTATCTTTCACACATATTCCATTTCCTCGAGTAATAATTAAGTTGAATTCTCTTTGAAAATCGGATAGACTAACTTACTATTCTTGAGAGAATATTATTTACCATTGGTTATTGAATTACTGACTACTATTTTCCTAACCCCTGTTTTCGTATAATTTATATAACTCGTATATTCCCTAGATATTAAGAAGTGATCAATAAACCAATAAAAAGTCTACAAACTCTATAGATTCGAAATCCAGCATCATACTGCCAAATATATCATCTAATTTATTTTTTGATAATATTTCTAAGATAATCATTTAGCATCTTATGTTTTCAATTGACTACAGAAAACAAAAGCACTTATTTTTCATTTATTCTGAAATTATCTATCTACACAAGTCAAAGTGTGTGTGTGTGTGTATGTAGGTTCCTCATGCAAATCTGCCCCACCAGAGGCCGAGAGATTCTGCTCTCAAAGCGGGTAGTTGGGAGGTCTTTGATTCGAACCAATGTCGCGCTCGCCGACCTAACCGTGCAGTATTTTCCGACTTTTTATTTGAACCTGCGTAACAACTGCTACATACCGGTTAGGTTCCCTTAGAAAGAACTTTCTACGGATGGCAATCCCAATGACTTGGCCTATATCGCTCGTGCTGATAATCGGCCGTAACAACCACCACCACTATACCTTATATAAATTTATAATTTTTTACAGAATACGTTTTAGAACACAGGTAAAATTACTGGATGCTTTACAAATTTATCGGACTAATATTTAACCCTTTTTCTTACACCACCTGCCATAATTTAACTTTATACAAATCTATTTTTTTTTTAATTTTCTAAATAAAACTTTTTTTTCCCTTTCCTAATGCCACAAAGAGAAACTGAATATGGACAATCTACATATGGGGCAATCTCACAATCTTTTGACTTTCATGTCCCTGAATAATATTTTTTTATTTAATACACTTTTATGTGTTTTTTTTTTAATTTCATATACTGGGGAACATCCCATTGTTATTTGGTATTTTAATCCCATTGTATGATTGCATAACAATATTAACGAGATAAATAAGTTTTGGACGATGTTGGGGGTCCAAATACCAGGAAAACTCATCTACCGTCCCGTGTCCCTGATGCTGATTTTTAAGTTTGGAGCTGTCTGTATAAAATTGTTTCAATAAAAGTAATTCGATGTAATTTTTTTCCGAAACTGGGACAATTGTTTTATATAAATATGTAGCAAAAAATTAACCTGCACTCATTTTTATGGTTGATATTATTTTTTGAACTCTGTCCCTGGGTTTTCATCCTTACCATCCCTCTTGCTAAACTTATACAGAAAATCACTTCAGATGCAGCCACAGAATTTTTTTCTCATGCAGAAGTGTGCTAGAGAAAGAATGTCTAAAATTCTTTAACATGAAATTTACTGCAGAATTTAAATCAGCATTTAAATATCAATTTCAAAATCATGACTTTATTGGTAGTCTTACCGTCCCCAAGGTTTATTCCTACACTTTTCGAGGTAAATTTAAAAAAAAAATTAATTTAATCCAATGTTAACAACTGTTTCTAAAAATCAATGAACATTGAGGCTATCACTTAGCTTTAACATGATTTTTCTAAAAATAGATGGTAATTTTCCTTACCGTTCCATCCGTATCGTCCCTTTTTTCTTATACCATCTCCTTTTTTTACCTTACCGTCCCTTTTTTAAACCTCTTTAAGACAATGTTATACCAAAACTCTGTATTAAAAGTACTACATTTTTATTATTTCTTATTTGAATTCCTGTGGGTACTATGCAAATTCATTATGAGTAAAAATTTAGAAGACAATAAAAAGTTATAGGGTTAAAACGGTAAGAAAATTAAACTCGCAAGTTTAACTTTAACCTCAGTTAAATTAAAAAAAATTCGCTGCTGACCCTATTTTCTTTATTTTGAATCATCCATTCGTCTATTATATTAAAATGTTATTTTAGCAAGTTTAATTTCGTCAGATTTTTTTCCCCCAAAAGTCAAAAGATTGTGAGAATGCCCCATATATAAAAGTCAAAATGTGTGTGCATCTTTCCTTATAAAAATCTAGACTTTTAACTAATTGGATCGAAACTCTATACACATACGTTTTAGAACCTGAAATAAATTACTAGGTACTTTACAAATTTCTCAGACTACTGTTTACCCCCATTTTCAACCACATGCACTAGTTTATTTTTACACAAATGTACTTTTTTAAATTTTTCAAATGAAATTCTTCTTTCCTGCTGCTACAAAGAGAAACTGGGTATGAAAAATATTTTAATTTTTTATGTGTGTGTATATATATATACATATATATATATATATATATATATATATATATATATGTAAGTCAAAATGTGTGCATTTTCCTTATACAAATCTATAATTTTAAACAATTTGCCCAAAACTTTATACACATATACGTTTTAGAACCCAGGAGAAATTACTAGCTACTTTACAAATTTCTCACACTACACTTATCCTTTTATTTCACCCACCTGCCATAATTTATCAGTATACAAATGTACGTTTTTTAAACGTAAAATTACACTATGTGCAAAATACTTAAAAGATGAGAAAAATATTTAAAAAGATGTTAAATTACTTTAATACTTCTTAGTACTTTCAGCTATAAAATTATTATTATATTATAAAGATATATAATTATTATGTAGGTAAAATTATACCATATTTCAGCTGTTCCTTAACCAGAAATAGAATAAACAGGTTAATTTCGAAGATACAAAAAACATATGCCCCTTAAAGAATTACCATGATTTAATTATACGTGAATCAATAGAAATTATTACAAAAAAACCCTTTGTAATGACGTTTTATCCTACAACATACCCAGAATTTGGGTCAGTTTGCTTAGAGAATCAAAAAACAAGTAATATTCCCCTTCCCTCTATATACATATTTTATTTTCTCAATGTTTTCCGGATCTAAAAATTGACTTTCAGTCCTTTCGACACCAACTACGTGAAATTTGAAAATAAGACGTTAATAACAAGTATTTTTGTATTCTCTGACGAAGGCTATGTTTATAGCTGAAAGTACTAAGAAGTATTAAAGTAATTTAACATATGTTTAAATATTTTTGTCATCTTTTAAGTATTTTGCACATAGTGTAATTTTAGTTTTTTAAAGATGAATTTAGCATTCTATTTATTTATTTGCTGATGCACGCTTTATAGTTTTCAAGTACAAAAATTCAAGATTTTGTTCCAATGGTGAAATAAAATGAATCGATTTTGACAATGCAGGAATTTCGACAAACGAACCCCCATAAAGGCAAGATTCGTGAATCGCTAATTTTTTGTAGAAGTATTAACAAGAAAAAACCAAGTCTGCAAGGATAATGTATCCTATGTTATGCCAAGCGTTTGGATCGAATTTCTGAAAACTGTAATTACGTTTCAATAAACATGAAATCGGATTTTATTCAACAGATGGCACTACTATCGTGTTTAAAAATGAAACTTGGGAAACTCTCGGTAAAGAAAGTCAGTATTTGCTTTTGAAAATTGTGTAATGTAGATATTATAACGTGTTGGTCCCTTCTGGATATTTCCCTCATGATGAACAAGTTTTTTATTGTTCGAAACTGTTGGAATATATTTGTATTTTATTACTGTGAGTAGTATGTTATTTTAATTGAAGATTTTTTTAAATATATTGTATACACTGATTAGCCGTTCGTATTTTTATTTATTGTGTTAACAATGTAATGAGTCCTTTTAGTAATAACAAAAATTTTCTTTCGATTTTTTTCTTTTTTGCATGGATAATCCAGGAAATGTGGATCTGCTAGTGGCTTTAAAAAGAATTTACACAAAAGTCAAGATGTTAGATTACGCTACATTATATCGAGTGATTACAAAAGTTCGTGCCCGATTTCCGATGCATCGAATTTCGAAGTGTACCCAAGTTGTTTTAAATGGCGAAATGCAGTCGAATTGTCAAGATTTAGTCTCTAAGCAATCTCCGTGGATTATTATCCACTAAATCACGAATTAAGTCACTATCAATGCCATAAAGTCGCCCAGAGAGAATTTTATCGTTTAGATTGAAATCACCACTTCGAAATCTACAAAACAACTTTTTAACTGTCCTAAGAGCGGGAGCATGATCCAAATAAATGTCTTGAATATTTTTTGTTGGACGTCCAGCACTCATTCCTTTTTTAAACGTGCCCGATTTCCGACGTATCGAATTTAGAAGTCTGCCCAAGTTGTTTTAAAAATGGCGAAATGCAGTCAAATTGTCAACCTTTAGTCTTTCAGTAATCTCCGTGGATTATTATTCATTAAATCACGGATTAAGTCATTATCAATGCCAGAAGGTAACTCAGAGCGAATTTTATCGTTTAGATCGAAATCCCCATTTCGAAATCTACAACCCACTGTGTAACTGTCCTAAGAGCGAGAGCACAATCCAAATAAACGTCTTGAATATTTTTTTGTATTATATCCAACAGTCACTCCTTTTTAAAACTCCTACATGGCAAAAATGTAACTTTTCAATAACACATACTGGACAATCGCACCATAAAATTTAATAAATAAAGACACAATCTTGCTTAATGGTGCACAAACACGAACTTTAACAAGTTAAAAGTTAAATTCTACGTTTCGAGCTGTTTCTAAAGCCGTCTTCAGGAAAAATAGGATGGTTAAATGGCTAAAAAGCTCAGAGATGAAGGTGTCCTGCGCGAGAGATAATTTGTCGAACACTGACTAAAGATATGAAAACAAAAATGTAGTGGTGCCATCCAGTGAAAATAAATACTTATTAATGAAATGAGTCCAAATAGATCAAAAGTATTTATTTAGTACTTATTTTCACTGGATGGCACCACTACATTTTTGTTTTCATATCCTCTGTCAGTGTTCACCAAATTATCTCTCGTACAGGACACCTTCATCTCTGAGCTTTTTAGCCATTTAAACATCATATTTTTTCTGAAGACGGCTGTAGAAACAGCTCGAAACGTAGAATTTAAGTTTTAGCTTATTAAAGTTCGTGTTTAGTGTACCATTAAGCAAGATTGTGTCTTTATTTATTATGTAATTTTTCATTTTGAATATTAACCTTGCACACAAATTAATTTGAAAAACTATTTTTTAACGTTATGTTCACTCACGATATATGTAGATAAGTGTCAGTTAATAATATGGTTATAAAAGGAACATCAGCACAGTCAAAATTGCAAGTTTCTTCCATTTATGAAATAGGGTACGAACTTTTGCAATCACCCAATATATAGGTACAAATATCGGTACTTTTTAGTTATCCCGTCGACCAATTTCGCCAAATTATATAAATCGCCAAACCACTCGTCAAATTATACAAATTGACATAATTTTTATTTTTAATAACGAAAGAACAAATAAATTAGTATAACATTAATAAAAATACAAATAAAACGTCGAAATAAAAATCCTCGAGGCTAACGAAAAAGACAGGCAACCGCGGTGGGTCCGATTCTTCTTTTTTTACAGACCGCTGGAGTCACGTGATGCTCGAATGCACCAATGAAGGTGTGCGAACAGAGCATCACGTGACTCCAGCGGTCTGTAAAAAAAAGAAGAATTGGACCCACCGCGGTAGCCTGTCTTTCTCGTTAGCCTCGAAAAATCATTTGATGACGTAAACACGTGTTGTCAAGTTGTGACATTTACGATCAACCATTATTGGCATTTAATCTTACAATTTGGCGATAATAATTCGGGTCGACGGGATAATTAACGAGTACCCAAATATTTTATTTATTTATTTATTTTATTGCAAAATTAAATGTATCCGGTGAAATGACCTTTATATCGTATAAAGTCAAATACTTCAAAACAAAATGTTAAAATTAAAAAAAAAATTAAAATTTTCCTCTCTAGAAAAATTTCCAAGTATTAATATAAAAAAAAAAAAAAAATGATTCAGTAAGAGCGGAATAGTGAAAAAATACACATTGAAGTTCAATCATATGCATTCATGGTCAATTTTAAACAATTTTAAAACTAACTTTATATTAGAACAAATTAAATTTCAAGAATTCTAAAATAAAATTTTAGAATGAAGTTTTCCTGTGTGCACTTCACATTTTTTAGAGCCACTTATACGAAACAAGTTAGGAAACAATTATTTCTGAAATTTTTTTTATTTGATATGTTAACTTTTAATAGTTTTAAAAACTATAAAAGAAGTGTGCGAAACGCCCCGTATTTTACCTGTAAAAGTAGTTTTGTGGAAACTATTCTTTTAAGAAATATACTGTAAAAAATGTTTATTACTTTAGGAATACATAATATACAATTCTGAAAAACGCTCTTTATATTTAGAAACCGGTATAGTTGATATTTGAAGAAGTATTTATAAAAACAAAGTTTTTTATTGTTGCCACTGGTTTTCGGAAAAGTTTCCTGGTAGTTTTTAAAGTGCAATATTCACTTTTCTCAACCTGTAGGTTTTTCGGATTCTATCGTATCTCAAGTAAACATTTTCATGTTCTCGCACCTGTTTTAGAGAAAAGCATAATAAATTAACAGCATTAAGGGGTCTCAAGACTCTTAAAATTGAAAAAAATGAAAAATAGACCATTTTCAACATTTAATATATTAAATTGGATTTGATTTTAATACACAATTTTAATTGAAATGAAGGAAATAAGTATGTTGTTTCATTTCATGTATTTTAAAAATTTGAAGATGTAGAATTAGCATTTACAAGGAGCTCCAAGCAGGGGCGTAAACCACCCTGGTCGCGTAGGGGGGTGTAGACTCATAAATTTCCGACTCCAAGAAGAAAAATTTCCGAGTACTATTGCCAACAAAATGCCGACTAATTAATATATATATATACACTCATGTCCAAAAGTTTAGCATATATGATAAAAACGAAGAAAGGATATCGTAAATATCTTACGAAATTATTAAACTTTATAGATAATAGATGAAAGTCTCAAGATAATTATGACTGAGTGTATCGAGATAGTCAAATAGGTTTTAAAGCGCTGATGTTGATTCCTTTTGAATTATTATTGTATGTCTCTAAAAACTAGTGGTGAAGTACTATGATTAATATGTGTAGAAAATTGCGGTTTGGAACTCCAAACTGCTTTGTTTTATAGCGATATATCTTGTTTCTAAATGTACAAAATTTGATGAAACTGGATGATTGAAAAGCTGGGGATTCGATGCCCATTTTTTTACCAATAAAGGGCTTAATGCATTCTATTTTTTCTGTGTATGGCTTATTTATTCACATAGACTCCACTCCGGATAGAAATTCAAATTCAGAATTAAGCATAAGGAATCCTGTTACCAGCGTACGACGTACGTCTACAACATAAAAAAAGTCAAAATTTAAAAGATTGAAAATTTTCGAATGAACAAAACTTATATCCATTTCTTAGTAGGGGAGGTAAGGGAGGTTTGATACATAGGGATGGTTGATACATTGACAATTTTTCTCAACAAATGGCATTAACAGTCATTCTAACGCATGGGAAGGCATCTTTTATTTGCTGAAGCCATCATTAGCTGGACTAATCAGTGAAGAACTGACAACTTTTCTTTTAATTTTGAAGGTTTTTGGAATGTCAATGTAAATTTTTTCACGGGCTGATTTTCTTTCATAACTCTTTTTATTGTGAAGATAATATCTTGTAATTTTTTTAATTTATAAAGGACATTGTTAGGATTAGATTTACTAGAAAGTAGATTACCATTTTGCAACTGCATTTCTACAAAGTGATTGAAAATCCAATAAGGCATAATAGGGAGAAATGATACATTAGTACTGGGGAGAAATGATACACTTGTATATTTGAAATTTAATAGTTTTTTAAGTTTACAAACTAATATAGGACTGTAATATTCATTATTGTTTTACAGCAAGGGCTACTGAAATTGGTAAGGAAGAACAAAGAGACTATTCATAGACATTATGTAGGTTACATAGAAAAGCAGTGCGATGGTAGATGGTTAGTTCGCTTTGCTCGTCATGTAGAAGGGAAAAAGTTTAAATGGCCAGAAAGGGAAAATGTTTCTATAATTTACGAAGGGCAAATTGAAAAAAACATTAAATCTACCCGATTTTACTTATCAAAATGATAGAGTTATTAGATTTTTTTAAAACCATTTCAGGGGTGGTGGTATGTTTATGAAAACACTTAATTTTAATTCCCAAACGCCAAATTGGCACCAGCAGTTTAGTAAAATATTTTCCATTTAGTATGAAAGTGAAATATATCCCTTTTCTTATTTCTAATTAAATTTGTTGGTAAATTCCTAATTAAATTTGTTGGTATTTGGGTGTTTTCAATTTCATCCGATATAATATAAATTTCTTGAAACACATTTTTAAATCAATCTAAAATTACGTAAAAAAGTTTTAAAAAAATTAACATCTTTTTTTAATAAAATAAAAAGAAAACACAAAATTAGTACAAAAAATAAAACCATAATTATTTTCGATTAAAGGTAAAATTCGTGTAGAGTGGAAAATATCCGGATTTTGATAGGGTAAAGTACTAAATATTTGCAATTCAGTTTTGAATTTTCATCGGATATCACCTAAATTCCGCGATACACGTTTCTAACTAAATTTAAAGTTAGATTAAAAAAAAAAAAAAAATAGAAGTTTCTTCACTTCAATCAGTATGTCTTAAAATTTCCAGACTAAACTAAAAACTTTCCGACTATAAATAAATACAGCTGGATCTCGATATCTCGAAGTCAAAGGGAACAGAAAAAAGTTCGGAATATCAAAGTTTTCGATCAAAATATCAAGGTTACAAATAATATTAACATTGCTGGAATATGTATATAAATATTTTGTTTCTTCATATCGAGGTTTTCGAGTTCACAATATTTGACAAGTCAAAGTTTTTCTGAATAGTTTTAATCACAAAAATAAAATCCGTAATATTTCCGACTAAGTATAAATTTATATAGGTTTTCTTCGTTCTAAATTGTTTTTTCTAATTAAAAACTACAAGGGAAAAAAATCCGACTAAGAATAAAATTTTATAGGCTTTCTTCGCTCTAACTTGTTTTTCTTATTTATTAATTAAAAACTACAAAAATATTTCTCCAATTCATAAGTTTCTATACGTTAATGCCATTTTTTTTTTCGACTAAACTTACTTTTTTCCGATCAAACGGGAATTTTTCCGACTGATTTTTCCATTTTTCCAATTTATAAGTTTTTATAGGTTAATACCATTTTTTCCGACTAAACATACTTTTTCGGATCGAACGGGAAATTTTCCGACTGATCGTTTCGTAGGGGGGGGGGGGGGGTTGCACCCCCCCCCCCCCCGTACCCTCCCAGGATTTACGCCCCTGGCTCCAAGCTGTCAGACATTTGACGAGCAAAAAATCGGCATAACGGATTACGCGCAGGATTACAAAATAAATTTTGCAACTAGAAAGAAAATTTTGGTACCAAATTATACTTCAGATTATAATAATTACCCTGAACCTAAATAAATTCGTTTGTAAAGCATTTTTATATTTTTAATACAAAGTTGTATTTAGCTAATGCAAAATTTAGAAAATTTCAACAATATAATTACCTATAAAAATATTTTTTTCAACAATAAAAAGGAAATTTTAGGTTCAGTTTATACAGGCTAACATGAAACATGTTTTGAAAATTTCATGAAAAAATATTCAGAAGTTTTTGAGATATCCTGCGCGTTATGCTGAAAAACGTCATTTGGAGAAAAATGACTTCGAAGTTTCGGAAACGCCGCTTCAGCTATTGAGCGGGTATAATTCTAAAAGCCATAACTTCTGTTCTAATGGAAATTTCAAGGAAACAATTATATCAAAATGTTCAGAAAAAATAGCAGTTTATCATCTAAAAAAATTCAAACCTCCAAAATTTTAAAGCTTTAAGAGTCCTGAAACCCCTTAACATTAAAATTAATATTTATTTGTTACTCTGCATGTATAAAGTGGATTTTGCAACTGAAAATGTTTATTTGATTATTGACAGCATCTTAAAACCGATATTTCAGTTTGAGGAACCTAATTAATACACTATAAAATATAATACGAAAGATTTCCGAAAATCAGTGGCCGCTAAAGAAACCTTGTTTTTATATATACTTTAAACCTCGAAAACAGAAGTTTACAATTTTTGAGATTTCTAAAGATGAGGAACGGTTTTAGAGTTCATGAGTAACTCAGAATCACAGTAAACTTCCGATTATCCGACGATTTGGCGGATAAACAAAATAGACTGATAATTGATTTAGAGTACAAGGCCGTAACTAGAATGAAATTTCTGTATGTTAATACATAAATAAGAATAATTAAAAGATTTTTTTCTTATTTGATATGTACTTTCGCTTATATAAAGCATAACAGATAGTCAGAAATCAATTTACCAGATACATTTTGAATTTTACTGAATAAATATATAGTAACAGTTTTCATCCAAAGTAATCGATTATACATTTTTATTTGCATTTTGATTGTGCTTTTATTGTAGCAAGATTACGAATTCCATGTAATAAAAGCATTTCGATTGCATCTGCTTCTTCTTCCATCTCAAACTAATTAATGCATTTACAGAGCATAGTCTGCCTGACTGATCATTCCCCGATTCATCATATTCATCCGCTTCCGGTTTATCCTGGATTCAAAATATTTTGAATAATTTTGTTATCCGTTAATTCTTCGAAACCAATATCATTCTTGTCTCAGTTAAATCAATCTGTGATTTCATCCGCAGAAATATTTTCTAGCTGCTGTTCCTGACGTCAGACAAGCATTTTACTTAAAATAGTTCCCTCGAGTTTATGATCATTTGAATTTTCCTTGTTCATTTCAGATAAAAGAAATAGGAAAGGGGGGGGGGGCGGTGAACAGAGAGTGACGGTTAATAGAGCGGCATATAATTTGAAGTTTACTGTACTCGGAAGTAGTATTGTATATTTTCGCTGGTGGTTATATTGTATTTTCGTAGATTACAAAATATTTTTCAATACTGGTATCTAAATAAATTTTCTTTTGAGAAAATGTGTAAAGATTATCCAATTAACTCGCATACAGAAAGGAAACACTATAACAAAGAAGATTGACTTTTTTTTCCCAGTAAAGCCATCTCTTCGCGCTGAACAGCAGTAAAAACTTTATTAGTTTTTTTTTTCTATCATTTAATGTGCTGATGAGTATACATCTTTTTTTCTATGGTGTTTCGTAATTTCTAAAATAATCTCATATCAGTGTAAAATGAAGCTAATGCTTTTTATATCCAAAATCGACTGGTTGTTATTTTTTGTTCAGAGAATAGTTTTAATTTATAACGCGATTAACTGTCTTTGAATATGTTAGATACAAATAAAACGTTTTTGAGATTTCGACAAGATAAACGCTTTTTGTGTTCATGAGTAACTCGGAAGCACTCGGAAATCGTATTGTATATTTTCGTTCGTGCTTACATTCAATTTTCGTAGCTTAAGAAAAATTATTTGTAAACTGGTATCTAAATAAATTTTCTTTTGAAAAAAATGTGTTAAGATTATCCAATTAACTCGCCTATACCGATAGGAAACATGATAACAAAGAAGATTGACTTTTTTTTTTTTTCCCAAGTAGAGTCATCTCTTCACGCTGAACAGCAGTAAAAACTTTTTTTTTTTTTTCCTATCATTTAATATGCTGATGAGTATATATCTTTTTTTTTTCTATGGTGTTTCGTAGTTTCTAAAATAATCTCATATCAGTGTAGAATGAAGCTAATGATTTTAATATCCAAAATCGACTGGATGTTTTTTTTTCTTTAGAGAATAGTTTTAATTTATAACGTGATTAACTGGCTTTGAATATGTTAGAAGTTAGATACAAATAAAACGTTTTTGAGATTTCGACAACATAAACGCTTTTCGTTTTCATGAGTAACTCGGAAGCACTCGGAAATCGTATTGTACATTTTCGTTCGTACTTATATTGAATTTTCGTAGCTTAAAAAAAATTATTTGTAAACTGGTATCTAAATAAATTTTCTTTTGAAAAAATGTGTTAAGATTATCCAATTAACTCGCCTACAGAAAAAAAACACGATAACAAAGAAGATCGAATTTTTTTTTCCAGTAGAGTCATCTCATTTTATTTCTTCGCGCTGAACAGCAGTAAAAACTTCATTAGTTTTTTTCTCTCTCTCTCATCTTATACGCTGATGAATACATATCTTTTTTTCTATGGTGTTTCGTAATTTCTAAAATATTCTAATATCACTGTAAAATGAAGCTAATGATTTTTATATTCAAAATTGACCGGATGTTTTCTTCAGAGAATAATTTTAATTTGTAACTGGCCTTGTATATTTTAAATACAAATAAAACCGTTCCTTACATTAACCCCTTGCCTGTGGCATATATCCGAGAAAAACATGCCAAAATGGATTTTTTCCCCCTTTAATTTTGTGTCGAACTTCAAAATTACAAAAATCCGACAAATGGCGCGAAACTGCCGAACTTTTCGAGGGAAAATATCGCAATCTATTGGGAAAATGGTAAATTACGTATTGCGCATTGCAGGAACTGAGTTCGGGCTTCACGCAATTGAAATACCGATTTTTCTCCTGCCCGATTGCAGGTCGGCCATTCCAAAATGACGCATTTGCGTTGCCCGAACTGACTTCGTCACAGGGAAGAGGTTAAAAAAAAGAATGTTTTATAATATTGTATAAAGTCAAAAATTCTTGTATCTTAAAATTCCCAGATACATTTCTTTCATTATTTATTTATTTTATTTATTTATTTACTCGCTTTCTTTTAACTTACAATTCGGTTTGCTTGTATGTGGGTATTAAATCTTGCTACTCACATTGTACCCACTTAGTGTTGACATAGTACTTTGACATTTGAGATATACAGTGTGTCCATGTATAACCTGATCGACCTTTATTTTCGCAACCGTTGGTCCTAGATGCATACTTCCAATTACAAAAATGGTTTAAATAAGGTAAAGAATTATTTTTAAAGCGATTTGGGTCAAGAAAAACATTTATTAAAAAATTACGAAATGCAAATTTTTATACGGTCCCCCGGTCTATAAGTGATATTTAGTAAAAATTTACTGTGACACAGGTAACAAGTAAGACCAAAAAAAGTCCCATTCAACTAACATTAAAATTGACAGAGTTATGAAACTTTGAAATTCATGACATATACCATTTTTTTTGCGTAACAAAAGCAGATGATTTCAGCCATGCTTTCAGGGGTCATATATGAAGTACTTAAACTTATTTCAAGGTATCTACGCTTCGAAGGAAATCGAACAACTGTTACGATTGAGTTAACTTAAGTTTCAGATTTGTTCAAATGAGGCTATGATTTCTTTTAACAAAAATTATGTTATTTTCATAAGGTTTTATTTAACTTGCAACGATCGTCTTTCCAGTTTAAAATTTATTCTCGAACTTTAACTCATGCTCAAATGTCCGATCGAAGTTAAATTTTGCATACTGACTTAAATCCGATGACAGTGTAATACTATTATGATTTTCGACGCTTACCATCTCATACACACTTATATCAGAGGACAACACAAAAAAAAAATCGGATAGATTACCGTCAACAAGTTTAAGAAAGAGTTTTAGATTAGATAACATAAACCTGCGATGGTTGTGTTTAACTTTTGTAATTACGTTTTATGTATATTTTAACGCTGAATAAAAAAAATTACCTTCGATTTTAACCATCATGTCAGGATTTTTCGCAAATCGTAAATTTAAAGGTTAAAAATTAGCGAAAAATCTGATACTATAAAATAGATGTAAGACTTTTTTATTCAGGTTAATTTTATTTAATTCAATAATTTATTCAATTTTTTGGCTTATACTTTGTTTATTACAGCTAAACAGCTCAGGGGTCCGATGAGGTTGAGAAGGGAGGGGGGATCAATTTTAACTTTGAGCTTTTTAACTTTGAAATTTGCGATTTGAGAAAAATCCTGACGTGATGGTTTGATAGTCATTTTGAATGAAGGTCATTTTCAGATTCAGTGCTAAAAATACATAAGAATCAATTTTCAAAAGCTAAAAAACATGGCACAACCCAAAATTTGAAGGACAGTGTAATTTAACACCATTAAAAAAATATATATATATATATATTGTAAAGTATTGAGGCTGTTGTTTTTCATCCTTTTATTTAACAAAAATTCTGTTATTTTTATCCTCTTATATGTTCAGTACGAATTGTAAATTTTGCAGTAATAAGTAAGAATGATTAAAGATTTCAAATTTATATTAATATGCTAATTTTACTCTCAACCATTTTTCTTTAATATATCTGATGAAATTATATATCTAGTAGATTTATGAATGACCCCTAATTTGCAGCATAAACTATGCTCCAACTTTAAGCAATTATTACTCGGTCAATTTTAATCGTAGAATAACGGGACTTTTTTTGTCTTACTTGTCAGTGTAACAGGAAAATTTTATTAAATATAACTTATAGGACCGAGGGAACGTATAAAAATTTAGATTCTGTAATTTTTCACTAAATTGTTTTTTCGCTTCAATTTTTTTTTATCTTAACTCTGCACCTAATTTTGACCACTTTTGTAATTGGAAGTATGCGTCTTGGACCAACGGTTGCGATAATAAGGGTTGTTCAGGTTCGTGGACACACTGTATATGTATTACTGAAGGCAACGCAAGAATTGGACATTGATCTTTTAAAATCCGATTCCTAAGGGGGAGCAATAAGGAGGAATTTTAAATTAAAAAAAATCACTGTATCTCATAAATCAATGGAAATAAAATCTTGAAACTTGGCATGCCTATAGTATAACAAAATTTAGCAAACACATG
Source organism: Maratus speciosus (assembly GCA_963932465.1). Classification (NCBI taxonomy): domain Eukaryota; kingdom Metazoa; phylum Arthropoda; class Arachnida; order Araneae; family Salticidae; genus Maratus; species Maratus speciosus. The sequence goes on from OZ010798.1 coordinate 363,747,618, forward strand.
TTTCGGAGTTTTTCAAAATTCGAACCCTAAGGTGGGCAAAGGAAGGGGGGGGGGGGGATCCTGCCCCAAACAAAAGACGTCGAAAAAACACTACTTAAGGTTACACTAACACTACAAAGGTTAAAACCCCATGGTTACTCAATTATAGTTTGATTTCATATGGAGAAAATAGTATGGGCTTCAACAATGAGTACTTGTTGAAAAATACTAATGATAGGGTTACCACAATAACGCCTAATTTCGACAAACTTGGCGAAATATCTCCAAATTTGGAAGTGTATTTAAAATGCATACTCTACAAATACATATATAATACATATATTCTTATAAATACACATTCTACATTTTAGTGAATTTTAAAGAAAGCATGTTCATTTATTTATTTATTTATTGCATTTATATTTATTTGAAACAGAGATGCAACAATAAATTCAAAATATGTATAATTACAAAATTAAGTTTAAAATAAATAATGAATTGTAACCTGGGAATTATTTAACAGAAATCGAGTTATAAAGGTCTTAAATATGCGAATCCAAAATTACAGTTCATTAAGTCAAGTAGCTTTTGACATGTGCTTAAAAAATCATCCACATTGGAATATATTTTGCAACTTAAAATTGAATTTGTTTGGAGTTACAAACTTTAAATCTGCATAATTCCTGACTTGCATGGACGTCATGCTGTTTGGTATTCTAAAGTAAAAATTATGAAGAATCTAAGTATGGTGTCAGAATTGCGTGCTGATATTAACAATTTTGAAGTTTGTTACAATTTCTATATCTAGACGACCACCTAAGAATAAAATTATTAAACCACGTTATTGCTAATCGATCGGTGCAAACATATATTTAAACGGCGATTTCAACATAGTTAGCAGTGGGTGATTTTTTTTTCTCAAGACTGTATATAGCTATCATTATTGGATCACACAACGATCGATACGCAACTAAAAATGATCGTTAGAACAATTTTGAAATGAATTCATAACTACATGCAATTATATATGCAATAAATTTAAAGGATAACTTTTCAGCTACGTTCAATTGTGTATTACAAAATGTCGCGGAAGCAATTTTCATCCTGAGCAATCGATATGTTAATTTTTTTTCTGATAAATGGAATTACAGTGCGACTTCAAAAATGCGGCATTCAGAAATCCGGCAACTTCAAAAATCCGTAATCAAAACCATCTTTTTCTCTTACTTTCACACTTTCAAGTTATGGTAGAAGAAAAATAGCAAACTTAAAATTACACTATGTGCAAATTACTTAAAAGATGAAAAATATATAAAGGTGTTAAATTACTTTAATATCCTTAGTACTTTCAACTATACACATGGTCTTCGTCAGAGAATAATTTTTGTAGGCGTATAGTTGAAAGTACAAAGGATATTAAAGCAATTCAACACCTTTTTATATATTTTTCATCTTTTAAGTAATTTGAACATAGTGTAATTTTAAGTTTAACTTTTTAAAGATGAATTTAGCATTCTATTTATTTATTTACTAAAAAATAGCAATTCTTTATGAATTAAAAACTTCAAGATCGAAAGTAAAAATTTTTCATTTGTCAAGGGCGATTATTTTCTGGGAACTACACCGTTGATTAGCAACGGCGTGGAGACTAGTACACAAGTCTTTTGTAGTCTCTTTTCTGACGCTGTGCTAAATAGAATCGTCGATAACGCAAGTAGCAGCGCTAAAGTCGAGGGGAAACATCAGGCAAAAGAAAAGGTGTCACTAGTAAAATGCATAAATTTGATTGGAGAATTAATATCTACTTTAGAGAATAAGACTGTATTTCCGAAATAGAGATTCTTCATTTGTATAAAATACAAGAAAAACTTAAAAATGACCACAAAAATTGAAGCAAACAAATTTGACGTCGATGTTTCCGAAATTATACGTGAAGAAATGATTTCACTCTTTATTAATTTTTTTTCTGTAACATTGAAAATATCAATTAATATAAGTTTATTTTTATATTTAATTTTCTCACATAATTATCACTTAATAATAAATTAAATTATGGATAAAGGTATCATTAAGAATATAGTACTACTTTTGATATTCCTAGTTACTACTTTTGACTGATCTAGAATTTTCAAAAATCCGGAATATAAAATCCCGACGTTGCCGGATTTTTAAGTTAAACTGTAATACCAATCAGGGATATTTTTATAACGAAGTTTTTGCAATGCAAAAATATGTTAAATACGCAACGTATAAAAGTATTTCGAATAAGTACTCTTTATTCAATGATCTTCATTATTATGATTTACGTACTGCCAGTAATAAGGAATGTAGCTATTTCCGGAAATATTATTTTTGACAGGTAATATCAGTAAACAGGATAGGATAGAAATTATTAAATGCGGTAATGATGTCTTTTCTGTGGATATATTTCGGAATGTATTTCTGTTTCATGTAATATATTGTAGCAAAGAAATTAACGTCGATAAACAGATTCCTTACTCATATTAGAAAACCATAATACTAGCTGCAACTGAAGATAAATTGTACAATAATTTTGCAATAATCTTTTTACATAAATGCAATTTTTAAACATAGTCCGTAATTAAAAGAAATCGAATACTTATGACTTTAAAATGTTGCCTTCTTGCGTGTGGAAAGAGTTCTACTTACTATAATAATATTTTCCATTGTGATATTTAAGCAAACTGCATTACGACAAAATTAAGAAATTCGTTTATTTAAACCTTTTTGTACTGAATTATGAATTCAAGAAAATTTTATCTTCTAAAGCATTTTTCGTGAATTGTTTAAACTACATTAGAAGATTTACACAATTATTTAATAGATTTTAGAAGGATTTAGAAGGATTAATTAAATATGAATTTATAGAAATTTTGTGCAATATTTATAACCGCACTGAAATCTTTTATTTTAATATTTTTATTTGATTTCAAAGAATTAGAAAATGTAGAAATATAATGTTCATACAACAGAAAAATAGCAATATTTCCGAATTGAAAAAATCTACTCCTCCACTCCCCCAACGCCAAGAAAGCTGAAAAGATGCAAAAGCAAAAGAAATCATCCTTTAAAAAATATTCTTGTTTTGTGTAACCAATAATGCTTTTGGAAAAAGATAAAGTAATGCATCTATAACTCATTCTAAACTGTATTACAACTAATCGATGTATTAAATGAATTTTATAAAAAGTTATTTTAATGGTACTTATAAGTACAGTCAGTGTCAGTAGATAAAGGGTTAAAACCGCGTAATGTTTTTAAAAGTATAAGAAACCCCTCAGTTTCTCCTAGAACTTTAAATTCACAAGTATCAAATAGTTATTATGTATCTATACTAATAAAAGAAAGTTTCGCACTGTGTGTCTGTGATGTCTAGCGAAATCTACGGTACGTACGAGGCTGAAAATTTATGTGAGAGTAGCCCAAAATGTCTCCTGATGCACCTGACACTCAGAATTTTAAATATCTAATAATTAGTTGAGCTATTAATTAAATATCGCAACGCACTCGCATGAAAAAGTCATCTGTTTGATCCCCAGTAAAGGATAGCGCTGGCGCACGCGCAAAAACCCATTTACGCATCGTAGGCTAGTGAAGACAGACTTTCGATTTTATTTGTGTCTCTTAATAGCATTGTTTCAAGCAAAATCGACCAAAACGCTCGGTACAGTTAAAATTGAAAAACGTATTCAGAAAGATTGTACTGTTACGTCTCGAATGCCACAATCAACTCAAATAAATGCCGCCGTTAACACTTAGAAAAGAAATTTCAAAAAGGATCCTTTATTCCGAAAAATGTTTTCCCTCTTATTTCAACGCCCCGCTAGGGCGCAATTTTAGGCTAAATGTAATTAAACGTCCATATTTTAACACAATCTCAATTCAATAAATCAATAGATCAGATTTACATAACTTAAAAGACTTTTGAAACGTTCGGACGGGTAGAAATATTTTTTAACAAAACAAAATGTGTGAAAATATCGACGAAATTGGTAAAAATCTGAGTTATTTCGTCGCGGTTTCGGTCGCTTTCGTTACCCATAGACTACAAAAATCAAATTATGCAAAGTCATTCATAATGGATCCGGGTAACACCGGGCGGGTCAACTAGTATAATGTAAATACTTATATACATAAAACTTATACAAGAGAAAAATAAGTGAATTTTTAAATGGAAATCTAAATATGTTGGAAAATATTAGTTTTAATTTCTGGCGTACGTATAAATTCCCTTTTCAGATATTTTGCAAAATAAGATATTTGAAATGCTTTTTAATAAGCAGATATACTACATAAAGTATTTTTAAAGCCCCCCCCCCCTTTTTTGGCTATTTGCCTGGAAGGGACTGTCCATAAATGTCACATTTTTCAACATTTTTGACTCCCCCCTTGTCACATGTCACGCTATATTACATAAACATATACTCTCAGTTCAGAAACAAGGCACTACGTTATAGGTCATATTTAAAATTTTATTTTTAAAATTTAACTAGCGTGTTTTAATGACATTTGTGAGCATAACAATTAAAATGATTCGTGTACTTTTTTGTATGAAACAAGATTAAGATTTACAACAAAAAACATAATGTACAAAAGTAATAAATTATTAATATGAAAGAGGAATTAAAAACAGTAATATTTTGAATATAATATATTTAGATTTAAATCTTATCTTTACTTTATGAGCACAAAATACTTTAATTTGAAAATAACTTCAAAATTTAATCTGCAGATTTTTAATGTTTTTATTTTAACAAAAATGTGTGATGTCACACTTCTTACCCCCTTCCACTCCCATGCCACAAACTGACACAATTTCACAAATCCCCTCCCTCCTCTCCAAGCATGAGATTTGTGGACCACCCCAAATTAGAAAATTATCGGTTTAGCGGTACAGATTGAATTATTTTCAAGCTAACCTGCGTCAACGCTTACACATAGTTTGTTCGGAATAATTAATAATAAATACAATTAACCAGAGAAAAATACTAATTAACGTAATTCGATTATTTCTACTTGTCGCTATTTATTAATTGATGAAACAATTTACTCACTGTACACATACAGATATCTTTTTCAGATTAATTATCATTTCAGTAAAACATTTTCTGTAGTTAATTACTGATACAATGGAATCTATTCAATGGATTTTCTATAGAAGACGTTATTAGATTATCTGCATTTCTGTCTTTCTTAGGTCGAATAAGTTTTAGTAACTAACTTAAATATAAGAAATTTTCAATTACTTTTTAATAAGCAGGTATACTTCATAAAGTATTTTTAAAGCTTTTTTTTTTTTTTTTTTTTGTCTATTTGCCTGAAATTAGAAAATTATCGGTTTAGCGGTACAGATTGAATTATTTTAAAGCTAGCCTGCGTGAACGCTTATACATAGTTTGTTCGTAATAATTAATAATAAATGAAATTAATCAGAGAAAAATACTAATTAACATAATTAGATTGTTTCTACTTGTTGCTACTTTTATTAATTGATGAAACAATTTACTCACCGAACACATACAGAACTCTTTTTCAGATTAATTATAATTCCGAGTAAAACATTTTCTGTAGTTAATTACTCATGCAATGGAATCTATTCAATGGATTTTCTATACAAGACGTTATTAGATTATCCGCATTTCTGTCTTTTTATGGTCGAAAAAGTTTTAATAGCTAACTTAAATATAAAAAATTTCATGCTCCTAAAATAAGAATTTCTCTCTTATTGTATTTATTTATTTTTGGACATTTTTAAGTGCGTTCGTAATTATATAAATATATAGCACCTATAGTCGTCGTCTGGTCCGCCTTTCTGTCCGTCTGTCCGCATATAACAGCGCAAAAACTACCCAACAGAACGTTTTCAAATTTAATATATATATATATATATATAAACGATACAGAATTTTGTTGAGCCATTTCAAATTTTATGAAAATCGAATCAAAACTTAAAAAGATATTGATAAAAGTTTTATTCATTCTATTAAATCCTATCATATGTAATTAATTCAATGATATTCCATAATAGATAATGATCCTACGTTGCCATGGTGATTGCGTCCTACTTAAGATGGAGTCCTATTATTTCGGTATTACTCAATTTCATATATATAATCGTAATAAATTTTGTATTCATGCATTTTTTGCATAAGAGTGCAACCACTATCGCACTAAGATCTGAATATTTATAAAACTAGTTATAGTACGAACGAACCTCATTGGCACGTTTGACGTAAAATTTTCGACTTCTTTATCTTCGAATGATAGGTAATATATCTGAACTGTATGTAGAGGGAAAGTTAAACATATATTCAGTCATCAACACAGAAAGCAATTACTTTTCAGTATTTGACAAGATATGCGATTGCATTTCTTGCAAGGTTGCCCTAGGTAAAGATTTCCATCCAGATGTGTAGATTGTAAAAGAATATTAATATTTCCAGCTATATATGAGGGATTAAAAACCAAAATCGACCAACCTCGCCATCGTGTGATACCGAGGAAAATGCTGTCCAAAACTTGTAAAAAAATTTTTCAATCTCTTTTAACCCTTTATCTACTGAATTATGAATTCATGAAAATTTTACCTTCTAAAGCATTTTTCATGAATTGTTTGAACAAAATTAGAAGATTTACATAATCCTTTAATAATTTTTAGAAGGATTTTAGAAGTATTGATGGATTTAGAGGGATTAATTAAATTTTAATTTATAGGGGTTTTGTGCAATATTTATAACCTTACTCCAATCTTTTATTTTAACTATTTTGTAGAATTAGGAAATGTACAAATATAATGTTCTTACAATAGAAATATAGAAATACTTCCGAATTGAAAAATTCCTCACCCCTCCTCCTCAGCGCTAGAAAGCTAAAAAGAAGCAAAGGCAAAGGAAATCTTCCTTTTAAAAATATTTTTGTTTTGTGTAACCAATAATGCTTTTGGAACAAGATAAAGTAATTTATCTATAACCCATTCTAAACAGTATTGCTACTAATCGATGTATTAAATTAATTTTACAACAATTTATTTTAATGGTACTTATAAGTACCGTCAGTAGATAAAGGGTTAAGCCAGTTTTGTCAGTGCCAGGGGAGACCAAACTACTTCAGAAAGCATATGGAGATTAACCATTTGTGGTTCAACATCTCCGATTTGAAAAATATTTATGCAAATATTACAATACATAATTTTAAGCATTTAAAAAGAAATACAGTATAACTTAAATTATCCGGCATCTTCGGGACCGAGACTATGTTTGATTTTTGAAGGAATGTCAAAAGTAGTAACTAGGAATATCATAAGTAGTACTATATTCTAATGGTGCCTTTAGTCATAATTTATTTCATTATCAAGTGATAATCATTTAAGAAAAAGAGAAAATTAAATATAAAAGTAAAATTACATTAATTGATATTTTGTGTGTTACAGAAAAAAAAAATCTGATAAGAAAAGAGAAATTATTTCTTCACGTGGAATTTCGGAAACATCAATGTAAATTTTGTTTGCTTGAATTTTTTTTCGCCTTTCTTTAACAAGTTTTTCTTGTATTTTATGTTGGAATACTAATCTCTTCAGAATTAGATAAACTCATTATAAATCAAGTTAACTGCTTTTCAAAAAACTCTTAATGTCTGTCGTAAATAACACTTGATTATTCTTTCACAAAATGACTTCCTTGTTTATCTAATGTGTCAATCAAAAACTGATCAACATTTAGATTAAAAGACTGCAATTTTGACAGCTGAAAGAACTATATTAATAATTTAAGACTTTAAATGATATTCAGTGTTTTATCGATAAATATAATCAAGAATTTTTTTATTTATGTTATTTAATCAAATATCAATAATGTTTTTTGTATGTTATAATTTTTTCAGTGTGTATATAGAAATGTAATCAGAAAGAAGCAAAGATGTATGCTCCAATTTTGTATTTTAAGAAATATATGAATATTATAGTTTAAACCAGAAGTGTCACAATGTTCCTGAAAAATTCATGGGATACATTATGAATTAAAAAAATACACATATTAACAAAAGAAAACACAAGTTTCTTTTACAGGATAAACATCAAAGATATTTAAATAACAAATGGATAAATACTAGCCTTCATTGGATATGCTGAAGAAAGTTCCGTTTTTCATCGTGGACGATCATGAACCAAAAGATAAGCAGATTTACCTTATCTGTATTTTGTGATTTAATGTGATTATCATTATAACACGTTAAGTCTCATTTTTTATCTAACATTTTATACAAATGAATAATTTCTCTTGCGGATCTATTTCGGAAATACAGTTTTGTTCTCTAAAGCAGATAATAATTCTCAAGTCAAACTTATGCTTTTTTTAGTGACACCTTTTGTTTTGCCTGTTGTTCATCCTCATCTTTGGAGTGGTTACAAGTGTTATCGGTAGTTCTATTTAGCACAGCGTCATGCGAGTCCAAAGATCTTGTGTACTAGTCTCTACGCTATTGCTGAGCAACAGTGCAGTTTCCAGAAAATTTGTCCTGAAAATAATCGCTTCTGACAAACAAAAAGTCAATTTTTTTTTCTTTTGCATTTTTACTTTCGATCTTGAAGTTTTTAATCCATAAACAATTGCTATTTTCCTTCTACCATAACTTGAAAGATTAAAATAAAAAAGAAGGGAAAAGATGATTTTGATGCCGGATTTTCGAAGTTGCGGATTTCTGAATGTCTCACTTTTGAAGTTACACTGGAGAACATTAGAGGTTAGAACATTAAAAAGTTATATTGACTAGAAAGAACATTTTTCACATATGAAATTATACACTTCTCATAAATATTGTAAAATTTCTAATACAAAATTATAACTTATACAAACTTACCTTTGTAAAAAAAAAAAAAAAAAAAAAAAAAAAAAAATGGACGTTTGCATCCTTTTAGATTTCATTTTATCAATAACGATGCGAAACTGCTTAAATGATAAATAAAACTTTGGCATAAAAAATTAACTCAGTATCGTATTTGTTGATAATTCTATGAACACTCTATATAAATTGCTGCGTTACGAGATAGCAGCAATAATAAAATCATCTTCTAAAGTCCACTGTATAAGTAACATTGACTTTGGATATGTTGCAGATATGCAACGCGGTGATACAAAAGGTTAAAGTTGGCAGTGCCAGAGTAGAGCAAACCACTTGATCCATTCTTGCACTAGCAACTTTATATTTAAGTTATGTTTGACTATCTGTTAAACTGGCTCTATCACTTGAGTAGCTTCGAAATTAATAAAATTCTTTATATAGTCACTAGATGGCATCACATACAATTGTTCGGCACTTCAAATTCATTTTCCCCAAAAATGTGGGACATTCCACTTTGATTCTCATCGTATCATATCACATTACATGTGAAAATTACGCGTTACAAGAAAACCATACGTAATAAATAATCTGCTATTCACATTAAATTTTCAATAGTTTTCAATAGTCTTGAATTAAGATAATTCATATCCGAATTATAATGTGTAAGACTGCTACTAAATCAGCAATGCTGTGTAATCTCCTCTAATAATATTTTTTTTATGCTAAGTAAAATAATTTTATAGTTATCGTCAAAATTTTCCCGATCAAAATTTTCAGAAATCGTCAAAATTTTCCCGATTACCCCCCCCCCCCCTTTTCTTTTCTTTTTTCAATCTTTTAGTTTACACAATATTATTAAAATCAAATGAAGATTTTTTTTTTTGTATTATTCATTTTCTGTTATTAATTAATGTATTCTCCATCTTTAGAGGCAAAAACATATACAGCCAATCAATACAGAAAATAAATTGTTATCGTTGCTTCATAAAATGCGACTGCATTCCTTACGGCTAAGATAGAAATTAGAACCCAGATGTGTTTATTGGAAACATGGATCAATATTTCGAGCTATATAGTAAATGATCATATTATGACTCAATCGTGAAAGTCAGGAAAAACTCAATCGTGAAAGAAATGGAAAACATGTTTAACTGATTAATGGATTTCTGTGTATTAACAGTATCTTATATGTATATAATTTCTTAAATGTAAAAAACGATTCACATTCAGATCAATTTGTATAGAGTTAGTTGAAATAAAATGCTAAAATTGATTACAGTAAACAAAGGTTTACATTTTTTGTTTATATATATATATATATGTGGTATAGGGATGGGAACAAACTATTCTAGTACAGCAGCAAATTCATTTTAATTTTATTATGAATTTAAGTATACTATGAAATATAATAGGCCTTTAAAGGTCTTTAGGTATATTGATGACATTTTAATTTTTAATTTTGATTTTTCTAATGCATATGATATTATATATCCAAATTGTTTAAAATTGAATAGAGCAAACCGTGATGATTATAATGCAGAATTTTTGGATATTTTATTCATAATTATTAACAATAAATTGATTTTGGATTTGTACGATAAGAGAAATAGTTTTCAATTTTTTACTAGAAGCATGCCACATTGGTTTTCAAATTTGCATAAAAAATTTACATAAATATAGTCATTAATCAATTAATACGTTTCAATAAAATTTGTGGCAGAGACAATAATTTTTATAAACAGATCTTTAAGTTATTGGCTAATTTATTTACAATAATAATTACCCTATTAAGTTTTTGAAATATTATTTAAAGACAGTTCTAAAAAGTGAATGGCAACGATGTGGACTGGCGGCATGAACATGTGATGGCAGCCTTCTGGAACTTTCTGTATGAAATAGGCATCCTAAAGTCTTGTTAAAAGAAAGGGTGTGTATTGATGAATTGAAACGAAAGAAAGTTGCAGACCTGGAATTCTGGTTTTTGACAATGGCTTTGGAAGAAAAATTTATTTGTTTATTGTTGACGGGTGAGAAACATTATACAGGTATTCATGTTTTGAGAATTTTTATTTTGCGGGTTTGGGGGGGGGGGGGGGGCGCATGTTTATTCTGCATTCATGCTTGTTTTGTTAATTTTCTTTTGTTTTTATTTTAATGGTAATTTAAGTATTCCTCTAAAAGACCTTTTATTACAGTTTTTTGTTTTTGTATGATAATTTTTGTATGGTTAACATTATGTTTGTTAGTTTTGAGTTATTTTAGCTTTTTATTGAATTTGATTAATAAAATGACAATAGTTTTTCAGTATTGAATGTGGGGTGAGCATGTGTTCAGAAACCTGCAAATTTTAAAAGTGGGGGTGGAGTTAGTTTTCTGTCTGTCCTCCCACTGATGAAGAACAGACTGTTTTTGTTTTTTACCTGTCTTTCTTGTTCTTTTAAATATTTTATAGTTAAAAAAAATTCTGCAGATATACACCTTCCTTTTGGAGTTATGGTGTTTTGGCATTTTGATATGATGTAATATGTTTTATTGCATTTGATATGTGCTGCTGTAGCGCCATTCATGCAGTAATTTTTCATTAATTTTTCATTAATTTTGAAATAATATTATATATATATATATATATATATATATATAAACAGACAGATTAGTTTTGGACATAAAAAAGGGCAAACATTTCCAAGATCTGCAATGATAAAAAAAACTATTTTTCATAAAATTTTAAATATATACTTGATAAATAAATATCACAAGATATCTGGTATCAATGAAATCAGGTGTTTTAACATAGATAATAATACATATGCGTGATTTATCTTATTTTTAAACTTTTACAGAATCTCGCGTCACAATTTAGTTAACTCAAAGGAGTCTGGTTTATTGCACAAACTTTTTCGCGCCAAATTCTACGTAAGTTTATAAATAACATAAAATTAATCATATTTATTTGATGATCATTTTTGGTAAAGCACTAGCTTTCGTAATATCTGATATATGGCGATATTTGTTGATCAAGTACACATTTCACATTTTATGCAAAAATAGTTTATCATTACAAACTTTGAGAATGTCGCCGTTCTTCTAAATGTACGAAACTAGTCAATTTGCATTTAAAAAGATTTTTAAGCCTTTATGTTTGCAGACTTTTAAAAACACATCTTTTAAATGTTAACAAGATATTTTTTCTTCTATAATAATAATATTTTCTATACAGTTGTTTGGTAATTTGGAATTGCATTGGGATATCAATTATTTCTCACTTTTAATGTTTAAAAAGTAATTGTATGGTTATTTAAAAAGTAATTAAAGCCTTTTAACAAAGTTAGAGTCCATATAACTCTTTTGTATTACATAATATACATTTTTAAAAACATTGTCAAAATTCTATATGTAATTGCTTCTATCAATCATGCTGACTGACAAAGACATAAGACGGTAAACCAAAATCCAAATAAACTTGTATAGAGTAGTTAATCAATCAAAATAAATATGGAATCTGCCCTATATCTCTTTCCCATTTTTATGTTTAAAAATAATATTATAGTTAAAAATGAAACAACACTTTTAATTAAAAAAAGGACACTTTTAATTTGGAACATTTTCTAAAAAAATGAAAATTCTATAAAAAAATTCATTATTTCCAATTCTGCTTACAACATTAAAAAATAATAAAGTGCATAAAAATTTCCGGCGAATTTAAACTAGTGCATTATAGAGCTTCTGATAGCTAATACATCCTGCATCACCAGGGGAAGAAATTTAAATAAATAAATATATAAACTTTTTATACAATTAAACCATTTAAAGACATGAAAATTGATGCAATAACCAGTTGAAGACAAAAGAAAAAAAAACAGCTAAATAATGTAGAACTATTAAATGACGTATGAAAAAACGAATGATCAAATGCATGGATAGAGAAGGAAGCTTATAGTGTATTTCACTTCTTCAAGGGTACATGTAATACAAATATAAGCAATACACAGACGATTTTTGTAGAATTAAGCTATGAGCTGAAAAATTAATTCTTTAATGTACCCATACTGCTGTAAAGCAAGAAGTATAAAAACAATGTAAAATATGAAACACATAGATTGAAAGAACTAAGAAAATTATTTGAAAATTCTTGTTAGAATAATTAAACTTACCCCCTAGAAAATCATTTAAGGAACCCTAAAAAAACCTACACGTGCAACAAAGATATATATACACGGTTTAAGGTGATCATCATCGTTAGAATATTGAAAATGTATAATAGTTAACGGTTAAAAGTTAATATCGTTAAAATATATATTTATAAATTTAAACAAAAAAAAAAAAATAGAATATTATAAATGTAAAAATTATTCAAAATGATGTATAATTATATATATATAAATTAATAAACTAATATTAAGTTTTTTCTATAGTAATAATAAAACTATATACATATGTATATTTTAGTAATATATAAAATAAATGCAAAAAATAATATTTTACCCATGTTTGATAAATATGTCATTGCATTCTATCGCAGAACTATTTTTCTCTGAAATGAAGATTAGAACCCAGATGTGTCGATTGCATAGGGAGATAAATATTTTCTCCGATATAGTAAATAATTACAAAAAGTAAAAGTACCCATCAAAGAAATAGGATCTATCTTTAGTTTATTAACATACTTTTCTTATATTGTTTTCAATATTTTTCTATATAAGTACATTGCATTTGAAAAATAATATAAAGCTCATATTTGCATCAACATGCATATAAAATTGCTAATAAAGCAGTAGTCCTTTGATACATCCACAATTTATTTATATAAAACAAAAATAATTTCCCAGTTTGCTATACAAGAATCAACAAAATTTGTAACTAAAAAATGTTTTTTGTTAATATTCAAGTTAACATGTTTAATCAAATCAATGAAACTTTGCTATATCAATTTTTGGATATAGCTAATGTACCTAATGTTTCTACGGGAAAATTTCATTCTATCTCGGAGCTATTTCTCCCTTATATGAATATTAGAAACCAGATGTGTAGATTGTAAACGAAGATAAATATTTTCCGCGATATTGTGAATGATTATGAACATTACAAGGTAAAAAAAATTACCCGTCAAAGAAATTTAAATCTATACTTAGTTTATTATCATACTTTTCTTACATTAACATGTCAATATTTTCTATATAAGTACATTATTTTTGAAAAAAAAAAATAAAATTCATAACCTTTTTTTAATTCAAATAATCTTAATGAATCAACATGTATTGGAGCATGTTACTTTATGGACTGGTGTTTGCTTTAAATTTCCAATATTTTATAAGAGTATATGTTCAATTTAATTTGGAAAATGTTTCACATTTGAATCAGCATTTAAATTAATAGTACTTTGAAATCGCCGCTATTTATATATTTTTTAATATTTAGAAAAATAACTCTATGGTTTATTATGTAAAAACAGAATTATACGAGTGCAATAATGTCTGCATATAAAAATATTTTAAGCATTTCATTGTAATAGCATTTAAGTTTATCCAATATTATTAAAATAAAAACAAATGAAAATTTCGAATAATTGATTTTATACTTTAATGTACCCCGCATTTCTAGAGGAAATATTTAGTCAAAAATATACACAGTTATCAATACAGGAATTAATTTGTCACTGCGTTTGATAAAATCTGTGACTGTATTCGTCAAAGCTATATTTCCCTCTGGGAAAAAGATCAGAATTCAGACGTGTAGATAGCAAACAATGATCAATATTTTCAGCTGTATATTAAATGATCATATAGAATTACAAGAAAACAAACGTCAAAGAAATAGAGAACTAAAAATTAGTTGATTAATATTAACTCTTTGTCTCATCTCGTTGCACAACTGCAACATAAACAAAAGTCAATGTTACTTATTCAGTGAGCTTTAAAAGACTATTTTATTTATTGCTGCTCTCGCCTAACCACAGTTAACATAAATTGGTCATAAAATTCTCAATAGACGACGATACTGAGTTAATTTTTCACGCCAAAGTTGTATTTATCTTTTGGACTGTTTCGCATCGTTAATGCTAAAATGAACTTCGTAAATTTTGTAGAATTAAAAAGGCTATAGACGTCCAAAAATAGATTTTTTACAAAGTTAAATTTGTATACTTTATAATTTTGTATTAGAAAACTGACAATATTTATCAGAAGTAAGTATTTTTTTGTTTATTGCAGATGTGAAAAAATACCTTTTAGTACAATTTATGTTCTATTTTTCATATTTTTACGCTCTTAAAATGGTGTATTCTAACATCTGAGTAAATATTGAATCCCAAAGAGTTAATGCACTATAGGTTTTCTAGAGATAATAGTTAGCGAAAAATATATACAGTCATGAATACAGGAAGTAATCTGCTATCAGTGTTTCATGAAATGTATGACTTCATTCAACAAAGCTATTTCCCTCTGGAATACAGATTTGAACCCAGACGTGTAGATGGAAAATAAGGATCAATATTTTCAACTGTATATTAAATGAGCATATAGCATTACAAGAACGAAAAACAAAAGTCAAAGAAATAGAGAACCCATACTTAGTTGGTTAATATTAACTCTTTGTATCATCGCGTTGCTATCTGCAACATAAACAAAAGTCAATGTTACTCATACAGTGAGCTTTAAAAGACTATTTTATTTATTGCTGTTATCACCTAACACGCAGTTAATATAAATTGTTCATACAATTCTAAACAGACGGCGATTCAGAGTTATTTTTCCATGACAAAGTTCTATTCATTTGGGCTGTTTCGCATCGTTAATGCTAAAACAAATTTCGTAAATTTTGCAAAATTAAAAAGGCTGTTGACGTCCAGAAATAATTTTTTTACAAGAGGTAAATTCGTATGCTTTACAATTTTGTATTAGGAAATTGACAATATTTATGAGAAGTATGTAATATTCTGTTTATTGCAGATGTAAAAAAAAGGGCAACTTTTAGTGAATAATTTTATTATGTTCTATTTTTTTTTCTTTTTTACATGCATAAAAAGATGTATTCTAACACCTCAGTAAATATTTTTCAAATTGGAGTTGTTTAGTTTAGTTAAAGAGTTAATGTGTACCTTAGATTTCTGGAGGAAATATTTAGCCAAAAATATGCACCCTCATCAATAGAGGAAGCAATTTGTTTATCGATGTTTGATGAAATGAGTGACTGCATTCTGCAAAGCTATTTATCTTTCTGGGATAAAGATTAGAAACCAGACGAGTAGATGACAAACGTGTATCAATATTTTCAGCTGTATATTAAATGATCATATAGAATTACAAGAAAACAAACGTCAAAGAAATAGAGAACTAAAACTTAGTTGATTAATATTAACTCTTTGTCTCATCTCGTTGCACATCTGCAACATAAACAAAAGTCAATGTTACTTATTCAGTGAGCTTTAAAAGACTATTTTATTTATTGCTGCTATCGCCTAACCACAGTTAACATAAATTGGTCATAAAATTCTCAATAGACGACGATACTGAGTTAATTTTTCACGCCAAAGTTGTATTTATCTTTTGGACTGTTTCGCATCGTTAATGCTAAAATGAACTTCGTAAATTTTGTAGAATTAAAAAGGCTATAAACGTCCAAAAATAGATTTTTTACAAAGTTAAATTTGTATACTTTATAATTTTGTATTAGAAAACTGACAATATTTATGAGAAGTAAGTATTTTTTTGTTTATCGCAGATGTGAAAAAATACCTTTTAGTACATTTTATGTTCTATTTTTCATATTTTTACGTTCTTAAAATGGTGTATTCTAACATCTGAGTAAATATTGAATCCCAAAGAGTTAATGCACTATAGGTTTCTAGAGATAATAGTTAGCGAAAAATATATACAGTCATGAATACAGGAAGTAATCTGCTATCAGTGTTTCATGAAATGTATGACTTCATTCAACAAAGCTATTTCCCTCTGGAATACAGATTTGAACCCAGACGTGTAGATGGAAAATAAGGATCAATATTTTCAACTGTATATTAAATGAGCATATAGCATTACAAGAACGAAAAACAAAAGTCAAAGAAATAGAGAACCCATACTTAGTTGGTTAATATTAACTCTTTGTATCATCGCGTTGCTATCTGCAACATAAACAAAAGTCAATGTTACTCATACAGTGAGCTTTAAAAGACTATTTTATTTATTGCTGTTATCGCCTAACACGCAGTTAATATAAATTGTTCATACAATTCTAAACAGACGGCGATTCAGAGTTATTTTTCCATGACAAAGTTCTATTCATTTGGGCTGTTTCGCATCGTTAATGCTAAAACAAATTTCGTAAATTTTGCAAAATTAAAAAGGCTGTTGACGTCCAGAAATAATTTTTTTACAAAAGGTAAATTCGTATACTTTACAATTTTGTATTAAGAAATTGACAATATTTATGAGAAGTATGTAATATTCTGTTTATTGCAGATGTAAAAAAAAGGGCAACTTTTAGTGAATAATTTTATTATGTTCTATTTTTTTTTTCTTTTTTACATGCATAAAAAGATGTATTCTAACACCTGAGTAAATATTTTTCAAATTGGAGTTGTTTAGTTTAGTTAAAGAGTTAATGTGTACCTTAGATTTCTGGGGGAAATATTTAGCCAAAAATATGCACAGTCATCAATAGAGGAAGCAATTTGTTTATCGATGTTTGATGAAATGAGTGACTGCATTCTGAAAAGGTATTTATCTTTCTGGGATAAAGATTAGAAACCAGACGAGTAGATGACAAACGTGTATCAATATTTTCAGCTGTATATTAAATGTTCATGTAGCATTACAAGGGAAAAAACACTCGTCAAAAGAATAGAGAATTCATACTTAGATGATTAATATTAACTCTTTGTATCATAACGTTGCATATCTGCAACATAACCAAAAGTCAATGCAACTTATGCAGCTTTAAAAGTCTTGTTTTATTTGTTGCTGCTATTGCCTAACACGCAGTTAATATAAATTGTTCACAGAATTCTCAATAGATGGCAATACTGAGTTATTTTTTCATGCCAAAGTTATATTTATCATTTGGGCAGTTTCACATCGTTAATTCTAAAATGAACTTCCTAAATTTTGTAAAATTAAAATGGCTGGGGACGCCAAAATTAGATATTTTACAAAGTTCGTATGCTCTACATTTTATGTTAAAAAACTGACAATATTTCTGAGCAGTGTGCAATTTTCTGTTTATTACAGACGTGAAAAAAGTACCTTTTAGTGATTTTTTTTTATGCTCTATTTTTTTTATTCTATTTTACATGTTTAAAATGATGTATCCTTACATGCAAGTAAATATTTTTCAGATCGGAGTTGTTGAGTCAAAGACTTAATGTACCTTAGATTTCTAGAGGAAGTAGTTATCCAAAAATATTCAGTTATCAATACAGGAAGTAATTTGTCATATGTGTTTGATGAAATGTGCAACTGCATTCCTCAAAAGTATACCACTGTGGGATAAAGACTAAAACACAGACGTATAGATAGCAGACAATGATCAATATTTTCATCTATATATTAAATGAGCATATAGCATATACAAGTGAGCATATACAAGAAAAAGAAAACACCCGTCAAAGAAAAAGAGATCCCATACTCAGTTGATTAACATTAATGGACTTTTGTTTCTATTAAATTGTTGTTATTTACTTTCTTAAATATATGAATGACGTTATTTCATATATTTACATTTAGAAAACTCTACCGATTCAAAGCAACACATATAAAATAGTTGATAAAATATTAGTACTTTAAAATTAATATAGAATTACAAGAAAACAAACACCCGTCAAATAAATTGAGAACTCATACTTAGTTCATTAATATTAACTCTGTGTCATAGCGTTGCATATCTGCAACAAAAACAAAAGTCAATGTTATTTATACAGTAATCTTTAAAAGACTATTTTATTTATTACTGCTATCGTCTAACATGCAGTTAAAATTTCTCACAGAATTCTCAAAAGATGGCAATACTGAGTTTATTTATCATGCCAAAGTTTTATTTATCATCCGAAAGATTTTGCATCGTTAATGCTATAAAGGATTCGTACATTTTCTAAAATTTAAAAGGCTGGGGACGTTCAAAAATAAAATTTTTATAGAGGTAATTTCGTTTATTTACAATGTTATACAAGAAAACTGACAATATTTATTATCAGTATGTAATTTTCCGTTTATTGCAAATGTTGAAAAAAAAAGGGACCTTTTAGTGAATAATTTTTTATTTTTTATCTTCCTTTTTTTTATTTGCTTGCTTCAAAATAATGTATTCTAACATCAGAATAAATATTTTTTAAATCGGAGTTGATGAGTCAAATAGTTAATGTACCTTTTATTTCTAGAGGAAATATTTAGGCAAAAATATACACAGTCATCAATATAAGAAGCAATTTCTTTTCAGTGTTTGTTGAAATGTGTGACTCCATTCCACAAAGCCCTCTAGGATAAAGATTAGAACACAGACGTGTAGATCGCAAAGATCTATATTTTCATCGGTATATTAAGTGATCACATAGCATTACAAGAAGAAAAAACACCCCGTCAAAGAAATAGAGGACCAATGCTTAGTTCATTATTTTAATGGAATTCTGTTTCTCTTAACTAGTCATTATTTCATATTTCATATACCGGGTGTTTCAAAAGTTCGGTGCGAAAGTAAAACGCAATAAAAAAAGATCTATGGGTCGGAGAGACATGCGGTTTGCCGATAAATATTCAGTGTGGTACGAGATTTTGTATGACACCAAAAAAAAATTAGTTTAAAATCTCAACAATAGAGGGCGCTAATGCAGATAATTTCATGAAATAATTCAATATTGCTCACCCAGTGAAAGATTTGCGTACAAAAAATTAGAAAAATAAACTGCGTGTACATTTCTTGTATACAAATCTTGAGTTAAAAGAGCAATATGGAATTATTTCATGGAATTATCTGCAATAGCGCCCTCTATTGTCGAGATTTTAAACTATTTTTTTGGTGTCATACAAAATCCCGTACCACTCTGAACATTAATCTGCAAACCACATGTCTCTCCGACCCATAGATCTTTTTTTTATCGCGTTTTATTTACGCACCAAACTTTTGAAACACCCGGTACTTAAAACTATGAATGATCATATTTCATATATTTAAATTTAGAAAATAATTCTATTTCAAAACAACACATATAAATTGGTTGATAAAATATCAGTGCTTTGAATGTTATCATTCAGAAAATTTCTTATTTTCACTGTTTAGAAAACTAATCTTACAGTGGATCACTGAGATACAGAGTGTCCTAACAGTTCCCGTACTGAAGACATATCTATTTATTATTCACAAAACAACAAACCTTAAAACGATTACTTTTAGGATAATGATTAAAAGCACTTTTTAGATCACGTAGAAAAAGTCTTTCTTTTATAATAAATCTTCAAAATGTCCACCCCTTTCTAGTAGACAAATCTGAACTTGTTACTCGTTTGTGCATTCTTGTAGGAACGCGTTTTAACATGCTGGAAGCAGTGTTAAATTCAGGGGGTGGCCCGGAAAGGACATTCCACCTCTCTGAGCAATGAGATGCTCCCCCCCAGGAAAATTTGAGATTTTGTGTTTTCAATGATCAAGAATCAAGAAGTGCAATCCCCCCCCCGCAGAAAAGTGTCTGAATTCAACACTGGCTGGGAATGATTTCTTGTATCCTTTGAGTAATAGCAATTTTCAGATCATGTATTGTTTGAGGAATATTTGCATAAACTTCTCGGTATTGCATCATTTGAATATTTATTTTGCCAAACATCTTTGTACTTTTCTACAAATTCACATTCAAAATAAATTTCAAGCAGCGCAATTATCTGAAAGCGTGATAAACTCATTTCAGTATGAAGAACAGAGTAACATAGAACTTTATTCTCGAAACAATTGAGCGCGAAAAGAACCAAGCGATAAAAACTCACGAATTGATGCAATGATAAGCAGACGATAAAATTTAATATTTAAAAAAAAATCACGGAAAATGGAGTTCTTTAAGTTGGAGTAGGGAAAATTTTAGGACACATAATGACATTTTAATTAACTAGAAATAAAGTACTTAAAAACAAAGTAAGTCTTTTTTTTAAGTAAAATCTTTAAAGTCGACATAATAATTAATTTTTAAATAAAATTGTAACGTTTTTGTTTTAGATAATGTATTTATATACAGCTAAATAACTTTAGAGTGTTATGAATGACGTTCTGTTTAAAATTTTTATAAATTAACTATTTCAGTTTTATTAATTTTCCATAAGAAACTGCAGTATTATTAACTGTAGTCTTAAAATAAAGTTTGAGCAGCAAATTTTATTAAAAAGCCAAATGAATGAAATTTTCGCAATATAAATTTTCTACTATTAGTTAACATATTCCACGTCCTTACGTTAAGAGTTTATCCAAAAGTATGTATCGTCATTTATATATAAAGTAATTTGTTATCCGTGCTTGATAAAATATGTGATTGCATTCCTTGCGGCAATTTACTTCCGGTATGAAGATGTGTAGATTACAAATAAGGATTAATATTTTCAGCTGCATAGTAAATGATCATATATCATTACAGAAAAAAATACCCTTCAAAAGGAATAGAGATTCCATACTTAGTTGACTAATGGATTTCTCTGTTTATTAAATATCCCATATTTCATACATTGGGCAGCTAATGTACAAGATTATAAATTACTAAATAGATAAAATAATTCATAAATGTTCATGAACATTCTTTTGGCTAAACAGAATTATTTTGGGTCCTGCATTTTCTCCGATTTTTAATGTTGAGGTTAGTTTATGCCTTCTAACTCTAAGCGTATATTTAATTTTTGTCTTTTGAAAAAAATGTATTTTGGATTTTAAACATCTTTTGATTATAAAATTAGCTGTTCGAGCCAAAAAAATTAAATATTTAAATTATTGCTCCCAACTTTTACATTTGTTGATTGAATTCGTGGAACTCAGCTTTCAAGTGATATAAAGACTGATACGGTGAAACCACGTTAAAGTACCCAAATTTCATGGTATTATGACAAACGCAAGTCGTACATCCATTCTAAAAAAATTGCATGAATTGACGCACTTTGGTTTGTTTATTATATTGTGTTAATTTCCAAATGTATAATTTTTTTTATTTATCTCCTTTTCCAACTATACACTGAAACTTCAGCAATCTAAACTGAAAAGTACTTGAAATCCTGCATTATATGCTACAAATTTGGTCAAATCGGAGGGGTGTTCTAAGGCCAACTTCAGGGGCTGAATTCGGCTACAGGTGAATGTTCCGGCAACGCAAAAACTTATCCATTTAATAAACGGATTTTTTGAGTATTTTCATTTTCTCTGAAAAATTTTCGAGTATAAGATCAGAAATCCCTGAAATCCACTAATGAAAAGGCATAAATTTTGTGCAATTGCAGAATGAATTCTGCAAATTAAGGAAGTGTTCCGGCAAGTGTGCTGCCAACACTTTTATGTATTTTGATAAAAGTTTTTTTTTTTTTTTTTTTTGGATGTGGACTTCGGAGTTAAAGTTTTAATTTCGACAAACATAGAGGAAGTTCGGGTATTATGGAATGGTCGGACAAAATGAAATACTTCAATATCTCACGTATACGGCGTTGCAGCCAAGCGTATATTTGCCATACTACTTCTTAGTACTCCCATGAGGCACTGTGCTCAGTTCTGTTTGGACACCTGTTGTTGGAGAGACACGGTGGAATAAATTCTTATTCTGAATTTTTGCAAGTAAATTTTATAAAATTCGTCTTAATTATAAAGTCTCTTTTTGTCAGTGATGTTAACCAAGTTCAGTATAGATGATCATTTTCAAAATCCGTCGACGTTTTAGAATAGTAAAATCAAATTTTTAGAAATAATCAAAGTTTTAATATTTTGCAAATAATTACCTTATCTCAAAAACATTAATATACAGCCATCAGCAAAGACAAAAATTACTAATTTAACATTTTTAAACTAATTTTTAAATTTTAATTAACTTGGTAATAAGATAAGTGAGCACAGTAATGATAAATTAAGCAAAATACTTTTATTTCCCCCCAGGCATAAATGGCAGCCATTATATCTTCTGGCCCTTAGAATGATTTTATATTTCTTATATAATAAAAGCAGATTAATAAATAAAATTTCATTTAATTATCAGTTAGAAGTGGTACGGGAATGATACACAAAAAAGTATTCACCAAAACTTTCAAAGTCTTTGCTTGTTTTATTGAAATTATGAAACTATTTATTCTATTCACCTAAACATGATAACAAGTTTACTTTTAAGGAGCATTTTTCCCTTGATAAAAAGGCATGTGCTGCCTTCTAAAAAATTCCAGATGAACTTTTTGTCAGAAGCATGTCAATGACACTCTTTCTTGGAACACGGTTTAAAATAAGTAAGAATTATAGATAAGTTTAATTAATGAAGATAAATATTTTTTTTTAATTAGTAGCATCTTAATATATAAAAATGTATTAAAAAATTATAACCATCTGTTTTAATAGAACTTAATCAAATCTTTACTTAAATTGATTGTTGGGATAACCTACGGTAATGACATTTTGACTACAAAAGAATATATTTCTTATTTTAAATTTTTTTAAAAATAATAACATATGTGTAAATTATCATTAAAAAAACATGATAGTTAAAATGCAATAATTAAAATTATGATAGTTAACTATTTTTTGCGCAAATGTGAAAGGACAGTAAAACACGACACATTTTGAAAATCACCTATAAAGTTGAACAATTATATTTATTGCTGTGTTAGTCAGTTTCCCTCTATGGTAACTTGTTAACGAATGAAGAGGTTATGTTTTTTTAAGAGGGTGCATCGGGTAATATGGAATATCAGCTACACAACTGTTTCAAAGAAATTCTAAAAATTAAAATATTTTTTTAAAGAAGCTGATGATTTATAGATGATGCACTAAGGTTCATTCATTAAATAATTTTTGTTATTCTTTTAAATCGCGGATTTTCATGCAATTTTTATATTCTTTATAACACTATTCTATATTAAATGACTGGTTGCCATTACACGAAAAGTAACTTTTTTTTACATGCTAAATATTGATATGAGGATGGGAGTTTCAAAACTCGCCTTATCCGGAAAATCAAATTTTGGGAAATCGCGTAAAACCTCTGACTGCATCCATTGGTTTTCACTGTAAACCGAGATTTTACAGTACCAGAACTCACGATAAAACTATTATTATTATTAACCATTTGGAAAAATGGTTATTGTCCTCGTCAGGGTAGGAAATCAAAAGCACATCTGAAGGTTTTTATTGGTTTAATAATCATTTTATTCGTTTTCTGATTGGTCTATACAGTAATCTGTATTTCCCTTTACTTGCAACAGAGATGGACAACAGAGTGTTGCCACTATGACAAAAAAGTAATAAAAACTACAAAAAAAAATTAATAACTCAGAAACAAATTGAGATACAGCTTTCAAACAAATTGCATTTAAAAGTACATTTTTTTCTCTATACGACGGTGTAAAAAGTAATATTGTGGGATGTTTAGAAGTTTAAGAAATAAACTTCATTTAAAATTGGCCGACAGATTTCTTGGAAATCTGATGAAGGAAAAGCCTTTTCCCGAATAGCCAATGAAATGCTTGGATAATACGTAAGTTTCAGGTGGATAATAAGTACGAGTGGCAGGCGATTTCTGTCGCTTGCAATTTTTACGTGTAATAACACTATTAATGTTTAATTCATGGCGTACGTAATCATAGGCGTAGCGTCGGGGGGGCACGGGGGGGCACGTGCCCCCCCAACCTTCTGTAACCCGGGCGCCAGAACAGAAAGCGTAGGGGGCGCCAAATGAAGATTTTTTTTTTGTCTTTACATACAAATATGTATATGTATATATATCGAATTTGCATAAAAATGTCTCGCAGCCGGAAAATCCAAAAGGAAAACTGAATCAAATGCATTAAAATTTACAAATATATAAAAAGTTTCATCTATAATAGAAGACTGCAAATTTGGATAATCACTAACATTTTCCAAGGCCAGTAGGTCAGTCTTTACTCCTCTCTTCTGTGTAAAACTGTCCCTCACCGATAACCGATTTCCTGGGGGGGGGGGGGCAGGGTCATGTGCCCCGGACGTCAGAACGAAAGGCGAAAAGGGCGCCAAATGAAGATTTTGCTTGATTGTGACTTTTCTGTTTAAAAGATTCCATGAAGGCTGTTCTATTCTTTTTGGAGCTTTCTTTTTCCCGTCTTGCTATGGGCGACGTCAAATGATTGTCCGGTACAATAAAAAGAAAAGGGGGAAGGAGTCAGGGTTTGAAACTAGGGGGGGGGGGAGGTGCAGAGAGCGCATGTGGTCTGGGCGCCTCGCGCAGGGGGCGTCATATGAAAATTTGGTTTGCCGTTTTATACAATATATATATATATGTGCGTGTGAAATTTGTGTAAAAAATATTTTCTAGCCGAAAAGTCAAAAAGAAAAGCTTAGTACAGTGCATTAAAAATGTCAAATAGATAAAAATATTCGCGTACAATATACAAGACAGCAAATGAATAACCCCATTCTTTTTCTTATAATTACTTTTTTACATGTATATCACTATATCTGGCCTTAGAGGAGGCGAGGTCAGGTGGCCGACTGGGACAATAAAAACCAAGCGGTCGAAAATTCACAAAATATAAAGTAAAAACTTAATAATTTTGTTGTTGTTGTTTTGAGTCAGACATAAATTTGAAAATTAGCATTAAGTTCAGGAAAGTATCTAGACATATCAATCTATAAATAAGAAGAGTGGTATAAGTGATAATTCCGCAAAACTGATGTAGATAGTACAGGAAGATTTTTACAATACTGAAATTCATTTTTATACCTACAGTAAATCCTGGTTTTTTCAGCTCCTAAACCAATGTGACTCATATCACTATGACATTAAAGTGCCCCAATTGTAATAATTTGTAATGCTACAACAACAGTAAAATCTCGAAAAATGAAATCCGTCTATAATGGAATCGTGTTTTAAATGAAAAAAACTACATGGTTCCAACAGAAAGAATACCAACAGTTATACCTCCTAAGACGGAAACCTGTAAAAAGCGGAATTATTTCCGCTTCCGTTCGATTTTTTCCCCAGGTTTTAATGAATAAATATTTGACAAAGCTGGTTATATATTTCAATATTACGTATTTTATTGTTACACATTTTAAATTTTAAAATAAGTCCGCTAGTAGAAACTTTCGTAAATTTCTCTTTGTAAATTTACTTTACAAAGGAAGGGGGGGGGGGGCGCCAAAATCGATGTTTTCCCTGGATGAAAATATAGCTAGTTACGACCCTGGAAAAAGTGCACAAAGTAAAATGTTTTAGTAAAACCTATTAAAAGAAAAAAAAAAGAGTATAGCATTTGCAGTGGTGCAGTAAAAAATCTCTCATAGGGCGCCATGGCTAATAAAGGCGCCCCTGCCTTTATCCCCCAAAATGATTTTTCTCTTCTTTTTGCTATTCCT
Source organism: Maratus speciosus (assembly GCA_963932465.1). Classification (NCBI taxonomy): domain Eukaryota; kingdom Metazoa; phylum Arthropoda; class Arachnida; order Araneae; family Salticidae; genus Maratus; species Maratus speciosus. The sequence goes on from OZ010798.1 coordinate 363,773,982, forward strand.
AGGCGTTTTGCCATCCTAGGCGGAAATTGTAAAATGCCTCTCTGTTCCTTTTGGTGCAATTATTTTTTGGATTACTCTTGATGCATTATTTTTTGCATTACTTTTGGGGCAATTGTTTTTTGCAACCAACCAAATCCAGTCTTAGAGAAAGGAGGCGAGCTTGGGCGACATCCTGTGATTAAAAAAAAACCTCACACAGGGCGCCATCAGCCGTCCCTGCTTTTACCTTTCTCGTCCTTTTGCCATTTCTAGGTAGGTGACAACTGAAAAATGTCGCCCATGCCTTTTACTAAAATTACTTTTTTTTTACATGCAGACCCGGTCTCAAAGGGCGCGAGGTCGAGTAACTGTTTACGATTAAAAACTAAGGGTTGAAATATATGCAAGATAGAATAGTAACCCCTTCTTTAATATGTTTTTAAAGAATATAGCCCGGGCCGAAACTAGGGGGGGGGGTGCAGAGGGGGCATGTGCCCCAGGCGCCAGAACAAAGGTGAAGGGGGCGCCAAATGAAGATTTTGTTTGTCGATTCATACAAAAATGTAAATATGTGTGTGAAATGCAAAGAAACTCGCAAGCTAATGTTAAACCTATGGGAACGTTCTTTTGAAATTTCTCGTTTGGATTTTAATATTTTAAAATTATTTTTTTTCTTAGGATAGTTTAGATTGATCTTTCGCGTTGCCATACTTTTAGGTTTTGAAACCGGCACTGGAATAGAAGGTAACTTTATAAAAATAATCTGCAACCAAAATCTAAAAAGTAAATACTAACCGGTTAGAATTTAACCTCAGCTTTTCTAAGGAAAAAAAAAATCATTTAAAACTATTAATATGCAAGCGAATAAATTAAAAAAGATCGCTCCCATACATTTAGCATTAGCGTTCCAGTTTCTTCACGTAGGCTCTTTTTGCTCAAGCTAATGTTAATCCTATGGGAGCGTTGTTTACATATTTCTTGCTTTAATTTTAATTATTAAATGATTTTTATTTTTTATGAATTTTATTTATTTATTTTGCATAGGGTACCTGAGGTCGATAATATTTATTGTGCGTGAGGAGATGAAGGGAGGGGTGGTCGCCAAAATCCATGTTTTTCCCTGGCGCAAAAAGGCTAGTTTTAGCTTGAACGTACGAGATATTAAGGTTGTACTTATTGTGCAAATTATTAAAAACCTTCATTTGTCACTGTTTTAAAAGAATATTTGATTGTATATTATACATGGGATTTTCAGATAAATTAATGTGAAATTTATATTCACATATTTTAGGATTGTGATTTATTGAGATTTTTACAAAAACGATAAATGGCAGTGATTTTCAATTGCTTTTTTTTTTTTAAGATGCAATCAAATTTAAAACTTTTTAGCATGTAGCATTTCACCCACTCTCTCTTCCCCAAAAACAAAAACGCTTTAGTTCTCAACCATTAATACGGTACTGGTCAATCATTGATATTTGGTCAGTATCTGTAATTTGATCGGCAGAAGGAAAATTTTCCCCAACTGCAAAGCTGGTGTCCAGTCACCCAAGTAGTTTAATTGCAGTCAGTAACATGGTCACACAAAGAACTTCTTTGACCTCTGAACTTGTGTTTCCCTCTTGTGCAAAGTGAGATAATAGGAGGTCTCTACCTTCGTAACCCCACCCCACACTCCTACACAAACTTGGCTTGGTCTGATCTGGATATTTGTGGGAATGTGCTCGCAATTAAATGTTGTTATTACTACTTTTTAAACTGATCAGGAATGAATGAACTACGTAAAATAAACGCGATAAAAAACTGGAATTTTTTATAAAAAACTCAATAACAAGTGATGTCACGAAGCACGCCAAGATTCTAAATTCATTCAAGTCTGGCTTAAAAAAGACGAAAATGGAATAGAAGGTAAGAACACACAGAAGTGTTTGTTTTATTAAATTAATAACGTTTTCAGAAAAACAAAAATCTCCAATCAAAAATGTGATTATTTTTTACACTTTCATAAACTCATTTCTATTCCTATTTGCCTGAAAATTACAGATGTTAGCATTCAGGTGCTTAGGAATCGAGTAGCGTTCCCCCTTTTCTTAACGCTTTTCCTAATTCGAAGCAGCTTGATTTAAAGCGGATTACTAAATGGATCCGTCTTGTAATTGTCAGCCTTTGAATTTGGAAATCAAAAGTCCAACTTTGATGCTATTTTATAAAAAAAAAATCGGAGTTTTTTAGAAAAAAAAACCCTTTATTCTACTTCATAAAAGCATCTCAATTGTAGGGCTGCCACTGCCGAATGACACTGAAAATAGTAGCTTTAGTAGCTTCCAACGAAAAAAAATAGTAGCATTTGTTCGAAAATAGTAGCCAAAATACTCGCATATAGTTGTTTAAAAAAAGGAAGAAAAAATGTATCCATAACATTGAAAGGACTTTATGAATGTCCACATCTTATTTCACAGTTTATGCTTCTGCTCAAATCACTGAATAAAGAATAGAGCGATTTCATCAAATGAGAAAGTTATCCAGAAAATAAGGCCCTAATGTTTCAGTTACGAAGTAACTTGGATCTTCCACAATAAAAATTATGTACAACACCAGGAAACATAGCAGTAAAAATTTCTTGCAGATCATCCCTGGTACTACTTTCCATCGCCTTTCATTTCAAGAATTTCTTGGAGAGAAGGAAGAAAGTTTTATTTGAGGGACAGGGTTAGAAATAACGTCTCGGATATCGCAAACCCCACTCAAAAAAGGAAAATTCTGCATAATAAAAATATTTGTTTGGATGGAATCTTCCAAATTTATTTCTTGCACAGGCATATGATTCGTACGCGATTTACTTTTTTTAATTTCGTGAAAGCCACGATTTTCTTTTCTTTGAGAATTCCACAAAATCAATTCATCAAACAGTCGCGAATTTTGCCATTCGGTAACGAAAAAAAAAAAAAAAAAAAAAAAAAAAAAAAAAGAACGCAGAACGCAAGAAGCTCTCTTATTGCAATTTAAATAGTGTTAATTAAACAACATTTAAATGTTACTGCATCTTCATTTTTATACAAATAATCTAGGATTCCTTTAATTAAGAGAGGCATAAAAAGTCATGCCTTGGAGAATATAATTACATCTCCAAATATAAGCGGAAGAAGTGAATAATATCGTTGCCTAATACGTTTTGGATAAAAGGTAAAAAGTGGATTTATCATTAAATGATAAATGTCCCGGAAAAGGGTAAATCCCAATTTACATTTCTTACTCACGCCTATTTAATGGGATTCGAAATCCTATCAAGATTATGGACACTGATTTAAAATAAATTAAATAGCCTCCACTGAAATCTGAAATACCAGATATTTGATAAATAAAGTTACTTATGGTAACACGTAAATAATTAAAAGTAAAAAAAAATGGCGGCTTCTAAAGATAATTTAGCAATTGAAAAACTCACAGCTATGAACTATTCGATATGGAAGTTCAAGTACATTTGGCCTTAGAAAAAAAGAAGTTTTCCAAAAAAAACTTGTAAATTTCGCCTAAAAATAACGAAAAGAAAATCGAAAATTTTGCCAAGCTGTCACGAACAGAAACAAAATTACACCCCCGAATTTGGTCAAATATTCGCGCAAAAAATCGAGCAAAAAATCAAGAACTTCCTCAGTCAGTAGCCAAAAGAAAAGATCGTTTAAAAGGATCGCGAATTTCGTCAAAAATCCCTGAAACAAATACCGAATATCATTTTCGTCAACCGGTCGTAGAAAAAATCGCGAAATTTGGCAAAGGATCATGTAAAGAAAATCGTGAATTCCACGAAACGATTGGCGGGGAAAAATGCGAATTTTGGTAATTCGTCGGGAAAAAAAATCGCGAATCTCCTTAAAGGCCCGTGGAAAAATACCTGGAATTTTACCAAAGGTTGTGGAAACAAATGGCGATTTTCGTTATTCGGTCACGGATGAATCCTAGCAAATTTCGTCAAAAGAATATACAAAATATTACGAATTTCATCAAACGATGAAGAGAAAAAAATTGCAAATTTCGCCAAATGGTCACGGACAAAAAGACGGCAGGTGTGATTCTGAGTAAAAGGGAAAAAAACTGAAATTCACAGCAAATTTTCTAAAAAGTTACAGCAGAAGGAGGGAAAGGGGTGGAAATCGCCTCCCGGCGCCAATTATGCGTTTTTTCCTCAATCCTTTGACGAAATAAGTATTTTCCCGCGATCGTTTTATGAAATTTGCGATCCCTTAGTGAAATTTGTGTTTTTTCGCTATCCCTAGACGAAGTTTGCGTTTTTTGCGATCCCTCGAAGAAATTCACGTTTGTTCGCGATCCCTTGAAGAAATTCGCGATTCGTTGGCGAAATTCGATTTTCTCTGCAATCCTTTGAAGAAATTGGCGATTTTTTTCTGTGAACGATTGTCGAAATTGACGTTTTCGGCGACCATTTGCCGAAAGTCGCGATATTTTATATGCCCGAATTTTTAAAATTTTCGGAACCGGATGCCTTAAATTTTCGGAAAATTAAGAAGAGAATCACCTTTGAAAAGACACGAATTTGGTCAAATAATCGCGTAAATAATCGTGAATTTAATCAAGTGATTGCACAAAAAATCAAGAATTTCGTAAGTCGGTTTTTAAAAGAAAATCACAAATTTCGACAAACTATCGTGGAAAAGAATCGAGAATTTCGTCAAATAATATCTGAAACAAAGAGCGAATATCATCAATCGATCACGGAAAAAAATATACATTGTGAATTTCGACAAGTGATGGCGGAAATAAAATTTCGCCAATCTGTCGCAGAAAGATTCGCGAATTTTGGCAAAGGATCGCGGGAAAAAAATCGTGAGTTCCGTGAAACGATCGCCGGAAACAAAACGCGAAATTTGGAAAAAGATCACGGAAAAAAAATTGTGAGTACCGCGACATGATCGCCCCCAAAAAATCGAGAAATTTGTAATAGGTCATAGGGAAAATTGTGAAATCTCCATCAACAATCGTAGCAAAAGATGGCGAAAAGAAATAACTATTTTCGTCAATCGATTGGGGGAAAAAAGCGCAAATTTTGTAATTCGTCTCGGAGAAAAATCGCGAATCTCCTCAAACAACTGTAAAAATATCTTGAATTTTACCTAAGGTCGCGAAAACAAATGGCGATTTTCGTCATTCGGTCACGAAAAAATCATTGCAAATTTCGTCACAAAAAATGGACAAAAAATTGCGAATTTCTTTTAACGATCACAAGAAAAAAATCGCAAATTTCGTCAAATGGTCGCGGACAAAACAATGCAAATTTGGTATATAAAAAAAAGGGGGGAATTTAACCAAATGATCGCGCAAAAAATCACAAATTTTATAAATCGGTCGTGAAAAGAAAATCACGAATTTTGACAAACGATCTGGAAAAGAATCCGAAATTTCGTCAAAAGATCTCTGAAACAAATAGTAACTACCATCAATCGGTAGCAGAAAATATACATCGCGAATTTGGACAAGTGGTGGAGGAAAAAAAATCAATTTCGTCAATCTGTAGTAGAAAATTCTGCAAAATTTGGCAAAGGATCGCGGAAAAAATCTCAAAATCTCCTTCAACTATAAAAGATCTCGGAAATAAATAGGTATTTTCGTCAATGGTTTGGGGGGTTGAGAAATCCCGAATTTTGGAATTCGTCGCGGAAAAAATCGCGAACCTCCTCTAATAACCGTTGAAAAGCGCGTTTGGGAAGATGACTTTACAGGCGCTTTGAAGAAAAAGACCGAATATTTTCAGTAAAAATAGTTGCTGAAATCCGAAAAAAAGTCGCCTACTGCTTTCTTGAAATAGTCGCTTTTTAACAGTTTTCGGCCTAAAATAGTCGCCATAGTCGCCGGATGCTGAAAATAGTCACTTTTAGTAGCATTTTAGTAGCAAGTGGCAGCCCTGCAATTGCATGTTAAGAAAATCGGAATGTTTGAGAAATTGAGTCGGGCTGGACGAGGCCTGATTTAATTGATTTTTTTGGGCCGGGCTTGTTTTCACTGATTTTTTTACGAACCGGGCTTGGCCGTAAACTGTGAAAATATAAACGGGCCGATCTCGGGTGGAACTTATAATTTTCACGCCGGCCTGGAAACTGCTGCCCGTGCAGACTTCTAGTGCTCCCTTCAGGGCCGTGTAAAGAGGGGGCTAAAGGAGCGGTCGCCCTGGGCGCAAAATTTATGCTGCGAACCACGGTTTTATTTGTTATTTATGCAGTTTTTGGTCGCCGATCATTTTCCGGGGAATTTCTTTTTTCTTTCTTGATCATTTTTTTTCCTGTCGCAAAACATTATGAACTCTCTAACAAATAAGTACAATTTTCTCTTATGTTATTTAGTTGTTCTAAATTTCTAAATTAAAATGAAACATTTTAAAGTTCGAAAATAAACGCGAAAATTTTATTCATATTATAAATATTATAGCATTTATTTATGTTTCTGCACTTTATCAATTTTATTACACCCATTGCAAGGAAAATATTTCTTTTTTTGGGGGGGGGGGGGGCGCAAAATTTGAAATTCGCTAAGGGTGCACTTCTCACGGCCTACGTGCCCCCCCAAAATTTCTGGTCACGCTACGCCTATGTACGTAATGTATGATCAACTCCGTGCTATTTTTTATGTCTTAAATTTTAGTCTTTGAAAAAATCATTTTCCAAATGGTCGTTGTAATTTGTTAAATTCCTTTTTTTACGTTATCTTAACAGATTTTAGTATTTTTTCGATGCAGGTTCGCCAATAGAATATATTGATAGAAAAATTCGATTCTTTAAATTTTGGATAATGCGAGTTTTGAAACTGGCCTCCTCATGTGAATTTATTTTCTACCGCTTTAAGGGGTTGAGACTTTTAAAGCTTTAATTTTCGAAAATTTAATTTTTTTAGATGTTAAACTCCTATTTTTTCTGAATATTTTGATAAAATTGTTTCCTTTAAATTCTCATTAGAACAGAAGTTATGGATTTTAGAATTATACATGCTCAAAAGCTGAAGCGGAATTTCAGTAATTTTGAAGTGATTTTTCTCCAAATAACGTTTTTGAGCATAACGCGTACGATATTTCAAAAACGTCTGAATATTTTTTCTTGAAATTTTCAAAACACATGTTTCATGTTAGTCTGTATTAACTTAACCTAAAATTTCTTTTTTATTGTTAAAAAAATATATTTTTTTAGGTGATTATACTGTTGAAATTTTCTAAATTTTGCATTATCTAAATACAACTTTGTATTAATAATATACAAAAATGCTTTAAATGCAGCTTTATTTCAGATTCAGGGTAATTACTGCAATCTGAAGTATAAATAGGCACCAAAATTTTCATTCTAGTTACAAAATTTATTTTGTAATCCTGCGCGTTATCTGTTATGCCGATTTTCTGCTCATCAAATGTCTAAGAGTTTGGAGCCCGCTGTGAATGCGAATTCTGCATCTTGCAATTTTTTAAATAAATGTAATGAAAGAACGTACTTATATCTTTCAAATCAATTAAAATTGTGTCTTAAAATCAAATACATTTTATTATACTAAATGTTGAAAATGGTCTTTTTTTCTTTTTTCCAATTTATGAGTCCTGAGACCACTTAAACGCATTAAAAATGTGTTAAGAAATATTTAAAGCTTGTTCTTTACTAAATTTTAATGTATCTCAATTTTCTTATGTTGACTTACAAATAAAAATAAAATGTTATTCAAAGTTCTCGAACCTCTTATATTAGTTCAAGTACAAGAAATATATAATTAGTCAAATAGACATGTTTTTAATTAATACCTTCATAATGAGCTTTGAACCCCTTATGGCCAGCATTACTTGTAGATGTTCTATAGGTGACCAACATACGGTACTTGCCGCTAATTAATACATCAGGAACTTTCGTATCTCCACAAAACTTTCCTGTAAAAAATAAAGAAATTTAGATGATATAAAATATATATATATATTTGCTATAAAACACGAATATATGCATGAATAATAATAGCTGTAATAGTAGAATAAAATAGTCTGTTTACTGAAAATTCACTCACGTTTACTTTTATGTAAATGGTTAAAAACATTACTAATAATGCCACCAAATGAGCATGATATCTAGATGGATTATAGATGGACAATGCATCGAACTTAATCTCCTGAATTAAAGTAGGGATATATCATTTCTTCATACATAGCCAAAATATTTGCATAATGCTAATAACATTATAAATTATAGATAGGTGAATACCTGCCTATATCGTCATTTTGGGATCCCGCTGCCCTCGGCAGCGTATAAATGGACTTCGCCCGTCTTATCTCAGCGATTCATATGAAATTACACTTTGGACAGAAGTTAGAAGCTCGGCTCTACGATAATTTTACTTAGTTTTAGGCTGGGCAAAAAATATAAATTAACCACCTTTGATTAATTTTAATTTTAAATAAATATTTAATTTTAAATGGATTCATAATAAATACACAAAAATATAATCGATGTCAGTAATAATCTTTTTTCTCTATTAAAACATTTTTTCCTCTTTTATTTTCTTTATATTAAAAGTATTTACAAATTAATATTTTATACAAATTTTCTTTATATTAAAAGTATTTATCAAATTTACTACACACAAGAAAACAAATCTAAAACTGCAATTTTAATGTTTATTCTTTAACTCCTTGTAACTCCTAAGAGAAATGATGTAGATAGCAGCAAACTCTAAGATTTACGTTGCGTGAAAGTTCGGGGAAAAAAATAAAAATTAATCGTTGTTGATAAAAAAAAAGCTGTTTTAAAATGGATCCATAATACGAGTAACTACGCAAAAAACAACAATTTTCTCCAATTGGTTCTCCTAACGGTATCTTTTATAGATTAAAAAAAAAAATGTCACTATTTTTTTATATTAAAAATATCATAGCATGTACAGACTACACACAAAAAAAAAAATATTTTTCTGCAAGTTCTAAAAATGAATTTCAACGTTTATTCTGCAATGCCCGAGGAGAAAAAACATTAAAAATAAATGAAAGTGTAACCCCCCCCCCCCCCCGTCTTTAAATAAAAAATACGTAAATGGTCCATCCTTAATTTATTAAAAAATATCCGATATGTACTGTGAAATGCAACAAAGAGGACTTTTTTTCCCCTGAAAAAACTCTTTCGAAATGCAAAAGAGAAAAAGAAAAACAATACCCGACAAAGTGATTAAACTTCGAAGATTCTAAAAATATATCAGAGTTCACAGGCGAACAGTAAACTGGTTTACAGGTTAATGACGTACCGATAAATTTCACACATTTTGTTGTTTTCGGATTTTTAACCACGGTTTTACAAGAACGATAAAATATCTTTGAAGTACAGAATAATAATGAATATATTGTGTTTATTTCGATGGAATGGGATACTGGGCGAAGTGCCGGATTTCGATTGCAGATATCTCAAAATATACATTTATATCTCATACATTTAAAATATATCTCATCTCTCAAGATCAATTTTATTTTTGCAGTTTTTCAAAAAGTTACATTTTTTACGTTTTTTTTTTTTTTTAATAATTTTGAGAAAAATTCACTATTGGCTTCTGAAATGTGCTGCGGATATATTCGTTTACTTTCTGATGGTTACGAGATAAGCGCTTTTATAATATAAATTAAGATTTTTCTCTAACATCCCCTCACCCTGTATTTGAAGTCAATAGCAAAAAATAAGTGAAATACTTATAATTACTCAAATTACTAATAAATGTGGTGAAGTGAAAAGTAATTAACTTTGCTTCCTAGATTTATCTTAATTTTAAGAAATGCTAAATTTTTGTGTGTTTACTTTTATCTATATGAAAATCACTTTCTTCGTTAACAAAATACTTTTTTTAATAAATAAAAATCATATGATGAAATGCAATATTCCAAAATGATTCAGGGAATTAAAAGTGAATGAAAAAACGTATCAGCAAATAATCTCAAAGATTGCGAAGAGAAAGCTCGCACTGGCCTACTGGTTCCTTTTTAAAATTGATAACTAATACAGTTTTCACCTTTAATATATTTTTTAGAATACTCACTAACAATACTTTAAAAGGGCTCAGGGTTTGAAAACTTTCAAAAAACCGATTTTTTTTTTTTTAGTATCTATTTTGATTATTCAATTAATTCTGAACACAGTGCAAAATAATTGCATTTTTAACGGAGTTATAAGCATTTATGCAACAATCACTTTCAAAGCTGCATCCATTTAATTGCAACTTTAAGTCGCGTTTTCTCAAAACTTAATTTTGGACGACTATCCGTAAGATTAAAAAAACTATTTGACGGAATGGCTTTTTTTTTTTTTTTTTTTTTTTTTTGCATGCATATAACATCATTATCTATAGAATGAATTGATACATTTTAGATAGTTTAGTATTTTGAGAATTTTTAATGAAAAAAAAAATATTGCATTTTTTAGGATTCTTTAAATTTTCAAATTTGGGAGTTTTTTTTTTAATAAAGTTTCCTTTGAGTGATAGTTCATTCTATAGAGTAAAGTTTCCCGATTATTTTAAAGCAACAATTAGGTTCTTACGTCAATTCAATGTTGTGATATATTTTTTATTTTATTACATTGAAGTACTTCATTTTTTTATTTTATAAGACTACAAACATACCTTAAAAATATCAAAGTTTAAATTAGTTACATTGAATACTTCTGTTTTTATCTGGGCTCGAAGCCAGAACTCTGTATACATACTTTTCGGTATCGATCAAGACCTGAGCGACCATAAATCCTATTTATATGAAAAATAGCAATAATACGTTCAAATAACGTTTTGAAACGTATTAAAAGGGATATTTTCATATTGGCTTCGCGTCCGGATATTAACAGCCGAAGAAATATCCAAATATCGCTATTTACAATCAGCTTTTTTTTATTCTATTCATTTCAGTGTATTAAGCGCGAAATTCATTACATGTCTTACATTTATGTTTTATTTATGTTTTATTTTTTGAATGATTACTATTTTAATTTCGTTATGAAATATAAGCTGGAATTAAATGATGAGCCATTTATATTAATTCAAGAGCAAACAGATAAATCTTTCGTAATCGTCTGCAAGCGATAGAGATAGTAGACCGGGAGCCGGCAGCACAGACAATCACCTCATTGAGTTCAGGGATGAAATTCTAGGATTAATTAAATCTTGATTCGCAACTGTCTGCAAAGTCATATCTTGGTGGAAAACACCTGAAAACCCGATTTTAGCGGCTGAATCGTAGGTTTACCATTGTGTTTTCTTGCACCAAAAGGTATGAAAACATGGAGGACTGGGAGCAGGAAACACAATGGTAAACCTTAGAGTCAGCCGTTAAAATCGGGTTTCCAGGTGTTTTTCACCAAGATATGATTTAGCAGACCGATTGCGCTTTAATATGCGAACCAAGATTTAACTAATCCTAGAATTTCATCCGTGAACTCGAGGAGGTGATTGTCTATGCTGCCGGGTCCCAGTCTATAGATTTGAAAAAAACATGCTTGAAAATTAATTTAAAAACAATAAAAATTGATTAAATTGCGAGATACAATTTTCAAATAAATTACGATATAGTTTTTTATAAAAAATTGCATTTGAAAGTACACTTTTTCCCTATTGGATGGTATAAAAATTGAAAATGTGCGGTATTTAGAGGTTTAAAAAATTGGAATAAAATTTAATAGAAGTTAAATTTAATCGTTTGCTGTTTCCACGGTCAAAAGGACGCTAGCGTTACGCACGCACACGTTTTTCCTTTATAATATAGATAGATAATATCCATCTACTATATATAAATCGCTGGTACGCAGACAATCTCCTGAATCAAACTTTTTATAATTATCGATGTACATAACAAAATTGTCTAACTAGAAAAGCAATTAAAAAACGTAGTATTATGCAAAGAATCTACGATACAATTAAGAAAACAATCTTCTGGTAAAAAATAGACTTTTTTCAGTAAAATTCGTTCTCTCAATCTGAATTTTTATAAGTTTTTCAGTACTTTTAATTTGATATTTGGTACTGTCTAACGCAACAAACTTAACTTTTTGTGAATAGTACTAGATGTTCTATTTTTTTCTTTATTCTTAAATAAATAAATCACATTTTTAATGACACTTTTAATCTCATTTAAATCCGACTCGCGTAACAAGTTGGAATAAAATAAATTTACATAAATTAAGACTTCCTTTTAGTGAAGAAACAAACTTTTAAGAAATTCTGAATGTACACTAATTGGACAGAATACAGTAGTTGCTCATTTGTGAAAAAAAAGTTGTTTTAATTAAAGATTTTGCTCTTGTGCCAGGTGGTGCTTTTTAGTTAAAAATGTTTTGCATCTTTGAAAAGATAAACTGAGAATTAATTTTATGTTATTATCAATTAATTTCTTTCCATATTTACACTGAATTATTACTGGCACAAGATAGTTCGGAACAGGTAAAGAATATAGGAAAATATCTCGTTTATTTAAAACAATGTTAGCTGTTCTTCATAAATTTACAATAGAAAAGTTTATAAGGAAAAAATTATGTAGCAACGTAATTTGCATCAGAGTCTTAACACTGCTCAATTTTCAAATCAGGATTTCAAGTAGTGAAAGATATCTTTGAAATTTTTAAACAAAATAAATCTTCGTTACATGTTCATTATAAAATAATCGGAAACAAGAGACTAACAACCTATTTATCTACCATGAATGCTATATCCAGAAAAATACGTACACTGGTGTGCAAAAATTAAGGACGACATGGTTTTTTTAATATATCGTCGTGCAGAAGTTTCGCACATTGACCGAAATCCAGGGGCGCCATTTCAGAATTTTCTTGGGGGGGGGGGGGCAAACATTTTTTGACGGATGCTATATAGCTAAAGGTAGGATCCAGGGGGGTCTAAATCCCCCCCCGTATGAGAAACGTTTACTGACTTATGCTTACAATAACAGTAAAAACTTTGAATACGGAAACTCAGAACCAATGAAATATTTCGTTTTAGACAGGTTTCCGTCTTAGAAGGTAAAATTTTAATATATTAGACATGATTTTTTTTCCTTTTTAGACAGGATTCTATTATAGACAGGTTTCATTTTTACAGGTATCCTCACTGACTTAAACCATCCGCTCTATAGTAAAGCTCTGAAAAGAGATGTATTAGAGTAAAACTTGTGAAAACGAAACCTGTCTATAACAGATTTCTTTCTAGAACGAAAAACAAATCAAATTTCGTTGAAAAAAATCATACAATTATACTTGCTAAGACTGAAACCTGTTTAAATGGAGCTTTTTTATAGTCCCTTTCGAAGTTTTACTTACAGGGGTGCTATTTCATGAGTTTCCTGACGAAGGAGAAGGAAAAATTTTCTTTGAGGAACAGGGAACGTGGAAAATTGCACAACTTGCAGAACTGAACAAATCACACAAAAAAAAATACCGCACAATAAAACATGCTCTACGCGATTTTGTCTCCATGCCCTTCTCATTGCCCTTTCACAAACATGTAATTATTCCACATTTTTTTTTTTTTGTGAAAGTCCGCGATTTTTTTTTCTTTCAAAATCCTCAAAATCAATTCGTCAATGGATCGCAGAAAAAAATCGCGAATCTTGAAAATTTTGAAAAAAAAAATCTCAAAATGGTCGCTTAAAAAATCGCTAATTTCTTCAAACGACCATGGAAAATATCACTAATTTCATCAGAGATCGCCAAAAGAAATACAGATTTCGTCAAATGATTGCACAAACAGAAATCTTGAATTATGTAAAAGGATTGTCAAAAAAAATCGCGAATTTCGTAAAAGGATTGCCGAAAAAATAGCGAATTTCGTCAAAAGATTGCGCAAAAAATCACGAAATTTAAGTCGAACAATCAAGGAGAAATTCGTCAAACGATCTTGTAATAAGGTCCAAAATTTTGTCTAACTCTCGCGCAAACAAATCACAAATATTATTAGTCGGTGGCAGAAACAAAATCACGATTTCAATAAATGATAGTGATAAGGAATCGTGAATTTTGTCAAAAAAATCACGAAAACAAATATCTAATTTCGTCAGTTAGTCGCGGAAAAATATTGTGAAATTTGGCAAGTGCTCGCGCGAAAAGAAATCCATTTCGTATAATGCTTTCAGAAAAAAATCGTGAATTCCGTAAATCGATCGCGGAAAAAGGCGCGAATTTCGTCAGATGATCGCGAAAAAAAAATCATGAAATTCAATCAGTCATCAGATAATCAGCCAACGAACGTCATGAATAGGTCATGAAATTTGCAAATTTTGTGATCTGTAAGTATAAAAAAAAATTTCGTCAGTGATTTTCTGCAAGTGAAGGTAAAGCGTTAATTTTTTCGGATTGTGTTTTCCTTATTATGAGGTAGTTTCATGTTAATCCGATTTTTCAAAGAAATTCTGATTTTTTTTTCCGATAAAAAAACTACATATTTGAACATTAATGAATACTATGTATATATCTTTATTTTTCATCAGAAAAGGTAAAATTTTTAATTAATACTCATATAAAAAACACAAATAAATGTACAAGAATTACTTTCATGTGCATAGATATAATTTAAAATTATTTAAAATGCATTAGAAAACCCCATAACGTTTTCAGTCATCACAAGACCGTCATCAGCGGGATTTAAATGTTATTATTTTCTTTGTGCTTATTTGAGAATTGGCTAGAAGAAAACCATTGTGATTAGAAAAACTCGTCAATGATTTTGACGAGTTTTCCCAAGATCAATTTGCACACAGCTGAGAAGCAACTGATAAAAAAAATTCTCACATGTATTTTTAAAATTAATCAAAGTACTAATTAAAGATATGTCTCACCTTCAGGGAGTTCGAATAGTAAGGCTTTAGGAAATTTTTTTGATAATTATTAATTTTTGTGCATAAGCATTTATTTAATGCATATGTTTTTATTGCAATAAAATCTGATGAGTTATTTTAGAGTTTCAGCAATTTTCTAATATTTGTTTGAATCTGATATTTGATTAGGGATGCACCGAATATTCGGTATCTATTCCTATTCGCCATACTACCGAATATTCGGTTTGGCCGAATATTAAACTATTCGGTTTCCCGAATACTTAAAAAACCTCTTAAAATATTTTTTTAAACGTTACACAAGTTCTACTTTTAACTGTCAATTAATAAAGATATTCAGAATAATTAGAATCTTTAAATAAGAGAATGATTTTATGTTATATGTTGTTTTAAAAATGTCACTTAAAAAAATTAACCATTAATGACATATCATTTGTTCATGGGAATTAATAAATGTGGAAATGCAAGTTACTGAGTATTGTGTGGTAAATAATCCGTTTCTTGCTTTTTCCCAAACAGGGTGTTTCTAAACAAAATGGTAGAAAATTTCAGGAGTAATAATAAGCATCAAAACAGGCAATTTTTTTGTCCAGTAAATCAGGATCGCAATTCACTTATACAGTCAGAAATACAGTGTATATCCCCAAACTTTAATTTTCTTTTGTTACTTTAACAATAATGAAGGTATTGTAACTATATTGTCAACAGAGTTACTTTAATTTCTGTGAAATATGATAACATGGCGAGACGTGCTGGAAATAGCAACCATTCATATCTAAACAGCACTAAGCTAGACATTATTTTATTAAGAACGCATCTAACAATACTTATACTGTACCACTGGCCAAAATCCAGTCTCTTCCAAGGATATCATCACATTCTATACAAGCAAATTAATGTGATGCAAATTTCGCTAAAATATCTTCATTTTTATACAGTTATAAACGAAAATTCTGCTACGGCTTGTACACCTTCCACTTTTGATGAAAGAAGTGAAATGATACGTTGCTTCTTGTTCAATATGAGAGAATTCTTTTCATTTGTTTGAATTAATTGAAGTCATGGAATTTAAATTTTGTTATTAAAATTTTTTTAAACCATCCTCTTCTTAAATAATAACTCAAAACATACTTTTTTAGCACAAAATTTACTTATAAAAATAGTCTTGTTTATCAAAATGGAAGTATCTGTGCTAAATATTATAAACAATTGTTTAAAATTTAACTTTTTAACGTTAAACACTGAGATATAAAAGTATTTGGCCAGCCGAATATACGGTATTCGGCCGAATATATACTATTCGGCTGGCCTAATATTCTGTATTCAGCCTAACAGTTACTATTCGGCTGGCCGAATATTCGGTATTCGGTTTACCAGCATTCGGTTAAAGCCGAGTATTCGGCATTCGGTATTCAGCCAAAATCACTATTCGGTGCACCCCTACATTTGATGGTTGATAAATTTTCTGAAATATCAAATTCCTTGGGGAGCGGGGGGGGCTATTGCCCCCCCAGCCCCCCTCAAATGGCGCCCCTGCCGAAATCATACCATTAGATCTGAAAGATCAAGGTATGAAAGTATGAGACAAGTGATCAAAACCATTGAAACTAGGGATGCACAACCTGTGGCCTGCGGGGCAAAAGTGGCCCGCGAATTTGTCAATTTCTAACTGGAAAAAAATTGCAATTTTTGTCCATAGATCGCAAGAAAAAAATCACGAATTTCGTCAATTTGAAATGGGAAAAATTAAAAATTCAGTTAGTTAAGAATCGCGAATTTCGTTGATAGGGTGCGGAAAAATAGCAAATTTTGTCGATGAGGCTTGAAAAAATAGCAAATTTGGTTGATCGGACACAAAACAATTTCAAATTTCTCCGATCGGGCACGGTCGTCGCGTATTTCGTCTGGTTATCGCGAATGTCGTCAATTTGCCGAAGGAAAAATTGCAGATTTCGTTAGGGTCAGTTAAGATTCGCCACTTTCGTTAATCGGGCACAAAAAAAATCACAAATTTCATTGATCGGCTCGGAAAAATCACTAATTTCGTTGATCAGGCACGGAAAAATCGCGAATTTTCTCGCTGATGCACGGAGAAATTAAACATTTCGTTGGTCGGCCGCGGAAAATCACGAGTTTCGTTAGTTTACCGCGAGAAAAAATTGCGAATTCCGTTGATTGAGCAAGGAAAAATCGCAAATTTCGTTGATCGGGTACGGAAAAATCTCAAATTTTTTTTCGCAAATGCGCGGAAAAATTGAGAATTTCGTTGATCGTCTGCGGAAAAATTGCAAGTTTTGCCAGTTTATCAGGAGAAAAAATTGCGCATTTTGCCAATTTGCTGCGGGAAAATGGCAACTTTCGTCAGTCAGTTAAAAATCGCGAATTTCTTTGATCGGACGCGGGAAAATAGCAAATTTCGTCGATCGGGCACGAAAAAATCGCGAGTTTTGTCATGAGCTCCGAAAAATCTCGAATTTCGTTGATCGAGCGCGGAAAAATCACGAATTTCGTCGATCAGGCACGGAAAGATGATCGAAAAAATCGCGAATTTTGTCGATTAGACGCAGAAAAATTGCTAATTTTGTCGATCAGGCTTGGAAAAATTGCAAATTTCCTTGTTCGGAGGCGGAAAAAATCACAAATGTCGTTGTTCGGCTCCTCCTCCCCACTTCGTTCATAAAATTCGCATTATTTTTTCGGTACTAACCACTTTCATGCCTATGTTTGTTTTTTAGCACTTTTAATAGAACAAAATTTACCCCCCCCCCCAAATAAAGTCAAAGAATATTATCACTCTTCCTAAGTAATCCTTGCTATATCTCTACATTATATATACAAACGTAAACTGTTGATATACCCGTGCAAACTGAATTGGATATGCTGACAGGGTAAGGGAACCTAGAGTCGTAAAACTCCTCTCCCCCTCCTCTGAAATCATATTTTTTATCTGATTATAGGCCACAGATCACCTCACACGCCATAGAATTCTCACCGTGTTACTAATGTGGCCCTCGAAAACCCAGAAATTTTTGTAAGTGGTCCTTCTCTTAAAAAGGTTGTGCACCCTTAATTTAAACAATCCGTTCTGTTGCCTTGTTCGGCTTTTTTGCTAATCTGTTTTGGCCTCAATTTTTGAACACCAGAGTATTTATATTCTTTGTAATACATTTAGGCTATTAAGCTTTGTTCTAATGCCATACTAAAGACTTTGGTAGCAACATAATCATTAAGACAATATTAGAAACACTGCAAATTTACAGTGACACTGTGATACATGTGCTTGGAAGCAGATGCGTCAGACCACTGTAGCATGTAAAGTCGATGCAGAGTGTTAACAGTAGCAAGAGCAACATGTAGCCATCTAAGATCAAATCCCAATTTGTATAATTAGGTGCTTTTCGATTATTCCGTCGACCAAATAATTATCGCAAACTATAAGATTAAATGCCACTAATGGATGGTCGTAAATGTCATATTCATTTGACATTAAACATGATACACGCGTTTGTTACATCATCAAGTGAATTTTAATTCGGCTTTTTATTTGTATTTTTATTAATGTTTTGCTATTTGTTCTTTCGTTATTTAAAATAAAAATTATGCGAATTTGAATAGTTTGGCAATTTGTATAATTAGACGCAAATGGTCGATGGTATAATCATAATCAAGTAGTAGCTATAATTGTTTCCGAACACGTAAGAGGACAGGTCGCATTATTGAATTTACAACGAAATAAACAAAATGTTTTGAATTGTTTCTTTTAATTGAAATATTAAGTAGTGAGATTCACTTACAATAAATTATGCCTCGGTTTATCGTTCAAAGAGGCATTGAGGCATTTTATTGTAAATACAAGTTCATGGAGTATCCCATGGTGTCTAATCACATGGTCTTCATGCAAAGCTCTAGCCATCACCGAATCCGAAACAAGAAAAAGAAATTCGTTACTAAATAAGTTATTTATCTATCCCAAAACTAATACTGGTGATCAAATTTGACATAGATATAACGGAATTAGTAGAACGCGTGTAACTGCCCATCTTGTTTACAGTTTGATATTATAAAAATGTATTTTGACGATTAATGCAAATACTGCAAAGCATATAAATTAGTAAGGAATTATGTACACTATTTTTAAGTCCGAACGGTGTTTCGAAATGATTTCTCTCCCCCATTTGCTGTTATTTCTGTTTCAATTATTCAAAACTTCAAAGCGTGCCAATTTAAAAAGTTTGTTAAAAATATTACAATTTTCAACGGATAAACCTGAAAATTTCAGCAGGATTGCTTTATTCAATTATATAAACAATATGGAGGGATATTTTTTGAATTGTCACTTTACATACCCCAGAATTATCCCCCCAGGGGTATCGTAGACACACTAGTTATACTTTCCCATTCTTCTAACTACATTTTTTATCCGCACCAATTCAGAGTAATATCAGTGAAAAAGAGCAAGTAAATACTTGAAATATGGATTTTTTTTTAGCACAGCCGCCTTTAGAAAGTAGAGGAAAAATATTGTTTTCTTCTCTTCCTATGAAATGTAGCGTAAATCCCAAAAAGATTGTTATTATTATTATTTTTTTTTTTAAGCGACAATAACTGTTTAGAACGTGCTATTTTTGATCCAATTTACAAAAAACTATCTATTACGAAGTATATTTTAATACATTGTTATTTTTAAGAATAAAGTGAAACAGTGTGAAGAGGTCGTTCAGACACACCTGAACAGTTAGCCTGGAGCAAAAAGCCGAGTAGTCAAATCATGTCCGGGACACCAATAAAGAGGTAGGATTGGTTCTGGAGCAGACTGAACCAGGAACCCCCTTGAACAGCAGGTGAGAGACATAGCGTCCTGCATATCGCTAATCCAGTTATTCGCTATATAATGTTCACGTGTGATGAGGTCGCTACAAGCGCTTATATTATAAAGCTTATAATAATTTTTATGACCTTATTTTTGAATTTAAATCTATTGTTTGAAAATTAAAAAAATCTGTTTTTATACTAATGAAAAATTGCTTTATTAACTTAAATTTTTTTTCAACAAAGAAACCTTTTTAGTTTCCTGCATTATTCTGTTGCTCTGTATAAACGTTCACATAAAAGTTCATAATTTTGTACACGGATAAAATATCTAAACAAATCAAAAATATATGAAATCAAGGTAGCTAGGAACATATTATACCTGCTCCAGGACTCAAAGTGTGTTTTTTGAAGGCAAGAAAACCGCCTTAGTTCCACTTGCCTAGAATACCGGGGAAAGTTGGACTTGATTACAGTTTAAAATAAAAAGCTCAAAAATATTTTTTCTTAATTGCAGATCTGGGCCAGCGTAATTAATAAGCTGTTAAACAAGTATATTAGACAAACAACAAAAGAAACCCAGTTGATTAAGTCTAATAGTAAACGTTTGACAAAGGTTTTGAAATCGAACAATGCCAAAACTGATTACAATTATTCCGCTTCACCTAATTTTTAATATTTAAAAAAAATATTTTAACTTTTACTTCCTTACTAACTTTTAGGTTATCTCATAACTTAAACTTTTACGTTTAATTTCTTAACATTGAAGTACACTCAATTTTTAAAGCCATATTTCGTTATTTCCAAAAATAAAATGAAATAAAATAAAATAAATAAAAATAAAATAAACTTTTACTTACATTGCCCAACATAAAAATAAAGATAAACCACAAATGCCATATGATGCCCTAAGAAAAATTAGATAAGTTTTTCCTCAATACATATCGGATGTACGAGCTGCATAAAACAACGCAAAAACAATAGGTAACGAAAAACCTACATTTCACTAATTTAATAACTCTATGCCAAATATATTGTCTATTTACAGAAGAAAATCAGATTGTATCAAATTTGCTGAGAACAGTTAACTTAATTATCACTCAAGAAAATGGAATACGTGTGAAAGATAAGTATAAGACAAAAGAAATTATTAGCAGAAAAATTGTTTATATTGTAGATGCTTGCAATGATATTTATCCTCTTCTTGACAAGGTCGTGTACAGAGTAAATTTTTAGCGACGGTATTTAGGAAAAGAAACTTTTGGGAAATTAATTCGCATAAATTGTGTGATTAAATAAGGCAAACTTCTGTTCCAAAATTTTGGTAAAGAAAAAATGTAGCTAAGTACAATATAAAAAACCCATAAAAAATGAAATACGGGGTGTTTCTAATGAATATCTGGGTTTTAACGATTGGTAGTATTTATTACATAAAACTTAAAATTATAATTAATACATAAAATAAAAGAGAAACTGAAACAGTTTTACCTATAAGCTTACAGGTGTTTAATGTGAGCACTTTTCGTCAAACGGCACACATGAAGTCGATAACTCAGTTCTTCCCAAACGTTGATTAGTGTTTGTAGGGTCATTGTTGCAACAGCTGCAACGGTCAACTGGTAGTGGAGGCACATACACACATTCCTTTATGAACCCCCACAGGTAGAAATCACATGGCGTCAAATCGGGTGAGCGTCTGAATAGAACTTCTTTGCTAATCAACGTGTGGGAAGAACTGAGCTATCGACTTGATGTGTGTCATGTGACGAAAGGTGCACACATTGAACACTTGTAAGCACGTAGGTAAAACTGTTTGAGTTGCTCTTTCATTTTATGTATTAATTATATTAAGTTTTATGTAATAAATACTACCAAGCGTTAAAACCCGATATTCATTTTGAAACACCCCGTATATTCAGTGATTGCTTAGAAAATGGAACACAAATATTAAAAAATTTTCATTGATTTCGCAACTATATCCGTCTCTTAAATATCGAAATATTGCAATTCAATAAGTCCTAAATGTTCATATTGTAATCAATTAAAAAAGATTACAATTGTTAATCTCTTCTCAAAGTATTTAAACTTTAATCATTTAAGAAGAAAAAACTGTTAGTCAAATAATCGAACGAAATCAACAAAATTTTGGAAACTTAGTCTATGCAAAACAAACAAATATCAACACAAAACCTCATTTCGTTCAAAATATATCTGAAATCACACTTCTTGGTGCATAATGAATTCACTTCACTTCGTTGAGATTATTTAATTAACACGAATTAAAGCACAGAAACAAATTATTTCCTTTCGTAAAAATTTTGTCGATTAGAAATATCAAAAGGTTAAGCTAACTTAATTAACTTGAGTAAGCAATATAATAAAATATTTTTTATTGCACTTATTCTAAGCTTAGATACTAACTTCTGTTAGCTTTCATTAATCAAAGCTAATTTCGTTAACAGTTATTTTTACACTTTATTTAATCAGTAATAAATATATTGATTACTTTTAATTAATGTTTAATGAGTTATGTACACATTCTGATACAAATTGATATAACAGAAGTTAGAAGAAATTTTATTTAATATTTTTTCCACTTTAAGCTTAACTGCAGCATAATAAATTTCACCTACAGTTCATTTTCAGCATGCGTTTAATGCGTACCATAACTAGTAGCATAATAAAACTAGTCGTTGGGGGACACCGTAATATTTACCCATCATGGATATGCATAATTTAAAATATGAAAATATGTGTAAACTATTTATAAAATGCATTCCAATTCCAAAATAAATTTTAAACGTATATTTAAATATTTTTAATACATAGTAATGATCTATTACTGAATTGCGGGTACTACTTGATTATCCCGTCGACCCATTTTGACAAATTATATAAATCGCCAAACTATTTTCAAAGTTATACAATTTGGCGTAATTTTTATTTTAAACAACGAAAGAATAAATAAATTAGTAAAAGATTAATAAAAATACAAATAAAACGTCCAATTAAAAATCGCTTGATGACGCAAGTAACGTATAACGTGTTTAATGTCAAGTGAATGTGACATTTACGATAAGCATTTAATCTTATATATAATAAAACACACATACTACAATGTTTTATTATATATACAGTCAGTTTCAAAAGTATAAGACCACAACATATTTTGCTATTTAGGTAATTAAAGAATATTTCAATCAAAATAAAGAATATTTTATGTTAGTACATCACGTTTTTAGTAAAATGTAGCAACTTACACAAATGAAATTAATTCGGAAAAAATAAAACAGCAATATAATAAAAAAGTGTCAAAAAGAACTGTTACAAAATTATAGGACCACCTGTGGTAAAAAACAGTTTTCTCAAATTTAGTAGCATGTTGCTCCACCATTTCTCTGAATAACTTCAAATACACGATTTGGCGTAGAGTTAATTATTTTTTTAGGAACTATTTGGAAATGGCCATTATGGTCATTTCTAATTCATATGTTGAACGATATTGTTTGTTATTTCCATACATTTGGCAGAACAAATAACCCTACAAGTTTTCTATGGGGTTTAGGTCAAGGCTTCGACTTGGCCAAGGTGAAACACCAATCTTTTCTCTTTTAAACCACTCTGTTGCTGATTTCATTGTTGTGAATGAATGGGAGCATTATCTTGTTGAAACTTCCATTTTGCATCTCCTAAAAGTGGTCCGAAGGGTATCAGACTTCGAAATAGCATCCATTGGTAACTGTCTGAGTTCATTTTCCCTTCAACATTTTGGAGATCGCATTTTCCTACATATGAAAATGTGCCCCACACAATAACGGAACCGCCTCCTATCTGTCTACTGAAGAACTCGCGAGATCTTCGCCTTAAATCATGTCAGTAGTAATTATTGCCGTCTGGACCATCAAGATTGAATTTTTTTTTCCTCTGAAAACAATACACTTATGCATGCAGAGTTCCAGGACATGACATTTTTTCCAACTTAAGACGAGGTTCTTTGTGACATTTCCGTAGTAGTGATTTACTTTTTAATTTGCGACGAATAACACCAGCATTAGATTTCAAACTTCGACAAACGGTTGCACGTGATACTTTTTTAGTTATCTGTTGTGCTATTTTACGAGTCTACTGGTATTTTTTCGTTGCCAGTTTGACAATCCGCCTATTATCACGATCTGATAACTTCTTTTTACAACCAGATAGTTGATGCGTTCCATACAATTCTTTTTTGTTTAAAACATTATGAATCGCAGTTTTAGAACAATTAAGAATCTTACTTATTTCACGTTCAGACTTTCCTTTTCTTTTCTAGAACCACACTCTTCTCACTTCTATCTCAGACAGCTCACTCCGAAAGAGGCATTTTACTAATAAATTTAAAGACTCAGATACAATTCAGAATTTCTCCATTTTATACTTCTTTTTAAGTTTTACAGATTGTTTAGGTTACAGTTAAACTCTGAGTTCAAAATAAAATCGTCTGGTTTATTAATAATATAAGAGTGGTCTTATATTTATGAAACAGTGGGTTTGCGTAAAATCGTTTGGCATGAAACAAAAAATTATTCAATTTTTTTCCCTGAGCTAAATAATCATTATAGAGTTATTTCTTTTCATACAACTACTTTTAAATTCAAACTAATATTTTCTTTGTTGAAAAAAGGTGAAATTCTAAGTGGTCTTATAATTTTGTAACAGACTGTATATCGTAGATCGATGTAATAGTAAAATTTATTCATTGTTGTCCGGTCATCCAAGGCTGTCGTATAGATGGCTGATGACTTCCCCAACATGGTTTATTAGTGAGAAATTGCAGACTTAGGCATCGGCCAGAGAAGCTCATTGGTTAGAGCAGCAGTCTTGCATACTGTGGTCTCGGATTCGATTCCTGGCTCTGGCTAATTTTTCACTCCTGTTGGGTTTATTGTATTTTTTGTATGTATGTCTGTATAACATTTATATATACATTTAATCCTATAATTTGGCGATAGTTTTTTGGTCGATGGGATATTCGAGTAGTACCGAATTGCGTAAAAGAAACATCCTTATAACTTCAAAACTGATAATCATATTAACTAACAGTTTATTCTGCAGGATTAAGCATCTTTTTCCCAATTAAAATACATCTTTGAATTAAAATCTGAATGAAATACAGGGTCATGAAAAATCGAAGAGTGTAAAAATTATAATTACAAATATCTCGGCAACTAATTATCCGATCGACTACATTCTTTATGCAAAATTTATGTTTTTGTATTGTTTATTAGATCCACTCCTTAAAATAAACACTTTCGAAAAAATTTATATACCTTTTATCAGAGCGAATACTTCGAGAGTCCAATAAAAATAGTTCCGGATAATCAAGGTTACTGATATTCAATAAGATTCTTTCCATTATTACATACTAAGTTTACACCAAATTTAAAGTCTCTTTCTCAGTTTGTTCGGGAGATACACACACAGAGAGACGGAGGGCAATTTTTTTTCTAAAAATATGTTTTAATAATGTAATTTGTGTACATTGTTGTTTAATAATTAATGTGTTTTAGTAATGTTATAATTATGTTTATGTAAAAAAGCGTATTATTCATGTTTTTTTTTTTTTTTTTTTTTTTTTTTTTAATACATAAAAATTTAGATATTAAGTGAAATATCAATAAATATAATGGAACATGTCCGAGGGTAGTATCTATTTTCTTTTGTAACCGAAAATAAAAATAGCAAGAAATAAAAATCACGTTCAAGCATAGATCATGAAACACTTTCCAACACATTCTGAATAATGTAACAAAACTTCACTGTTTAATAAGTTGAAATACACTGTTAAAAATTTGCAGCAAATAAATCGTCCAGTCATATGGCCGTTTTTACAGAAAACAGTTATACAACCGTAATGTAACTTTATTCTGACCATAATATGAGCAATAAGGTCAGAAAACAGTTAAATTACGGTTATGTGACCGTTTTCCATTAAAACGGCCGAATGACTGGACAGTTTGCTGCAAAATTTTAACAGTGTAAGGATGTTTTAATTTTAACATTTGAAAACGCATAACACATTTGAAAACCAACTTTCAGTAATTCCCATCTACAGTTGAAAAATTATTCTAATTCTTTGAGCAACCTTGTATATGATATATAGATTTGTATCGATAAACTGCATGCATGCAAAAATTTAGTTCAGTTAGGATATGCATATCACAATTGAAAATTCTCCTTCACCCATTTCCGCTCATAAGGAGTGGGGTGCGTGAATTCTTATGTGCAGCCTTGTATACGAGGTCTAGAATTCATACAAAACGAGTAAAATGCCAACAATTAAATTTAAAAGCGCATACCGAAATTGAAATCGCACAACCATCATTTATTGCGCAAAGACAGTTCTGTAACCGATTTATTTTCTGTGTCCCTAGAAATGAACGATAAATGTTTTGAATGCCCTATTGTATAGTAATCATCTTGTAGTGAAATTCAGCGATTTATATTAATTTCAATACATTTGAAATTGCGTAATATAATTAAAATACACTGCAAACTATTTTTCGCCATTGATACTAATGTCACGGAATTCTTTTGAGTACCCGAGGCATTCTCACAAATTTTAACTTTCAGGAACAAAAATCTGGTGAAATTAAACTTAGTAAAAAAACATTTTAAACTTATAGGCAAATCCCTTAATGATTCAAAATCAGGAAAAAATGGTCAGCAGCGAAGATTTCTTTATTTAAATGAGCTTTAACTTAAACATGCGAGCTCAATTTTCCTTACCGTTTTACTTCTTTAACATTTTATTTTCTTCTAAATTTTTACTTATAATGAATTTGCATAGTACCCCACAGAACATTCAAATACGAAATAATAACAACGTAGTATTTTTAGTACAAAATTTTGGTATAACATTGTCTTAAAGGGGGTGTTAAAGAAGGGACGGTAAGGGAAAAAAGTAAGGTGAGGCAAAAAAAAGGATGGTAAGGATGGGACGGTAAGGAAAATTACCACATATTTTTAGGCAAATCATGTTAAGACTAAGTGATAGCCGCAAAGACTTTTAGAAACAGTTATATACATTGGATAAAAAAAAAATAACAATAATAATTTACCCCGAAAAGTGCAGGAATAAACCTTGGGGACGGTAAGACTACCAATAAAGCCACGATGCTTGCAATTGATAATTAAATGCTGATTTAAATTCTGCAGTAAATTTCCTGTTAAAAATTTTTGGTCATTGTTTCTCTAGCATACTTCTGCATGAGAAAAAAGTTGAAAAAGTTCTGTGGCTGTATCTGATATGATTTTTTGTATAATTTTAGCAAGAGGGAAGGAATCTAAAAATCCAGGGACAGAGCTCAAAAAATAATTACAACCTTAAAAATGTGTGCATGTAATTTTTTTTTGCTAATTTTTATAAAATAAGTCTTAGTTTTGTGAAAAAATTACATTGAATTACTTTTATTGAAACACTGCTGCAGCTGATTGCTGTAGCTGATGACGAGCTGTTATGTTTTTAGCTCGAAACGCGTCCTGTGTTGTGTGTTTTTTTTTTATGGTGATTTTTTTACAAAGTTTTATTATTTTAATTGCTTCATATCGCCATTTTTCGGTGCTGTTTCGCTATAATATAAGCTTGTTGTTCTTTAAACATTCATGAATGCAGTTTTATAACGGCCAAAAATGGACTTTCTATTTACTACGTATTATTAACACATACAATTAAAGAAATGATTACATACATAACCTAAGAGGCAAGTTGCCACAAAATTAGCAATTACTCTTTTGCTGTCTTATTCAAATGCGGCCATGAAAGATGTTTAATTTTTATGGACATTCCCCAAAATGGTTATTAGAGGATGATAATTTATTTTTCCTAACTAAATACCCCATACCTCCTATAAAATATACATTTCTCAATAAAATATCTGTAACCTCATTCTTTGTATAAGGTATTTGAACATTTTGAACTACAGTAAAACCTCCCTAAAGCGAGCACATTCCGTTCCAATAAAAAGTGGTCACTCCGAGAGGTGGTCTCTTAATGGAGGTCATCTTTAAATATAGATTTTAATTGTTGAAAAAGGGTAACAATTATATTACTGAAATTTATTTTTCACATTAGGGAAAAAATATAAAAAAGCAAGTATCGAAACAAAAGTTAATTACATAAGTTAATTACTGCAGAGTTTCAAAAATGAATACATTGACGTTTGCTTTGATTTTACGGTTTTCTTTTTTTATAACTTTTTCTTTCCCAAGTCTTTTCGAAGTTCAGTAAATAAATTCATTTATTTTTTCTTTTTTTTTTTTTTTAACGGGCACAAATAAGGACGATTTCATTAATTTATCTATTTCTTTAAGAATTTTTTGACAGAATAGGACAGGTGAGTTTATCGACCGTCATTCTTAATTTGTCATCAGAGTTAAATTCATTGCCTAAAAAGGCACAAAGGGGTTTAAACATTTAAAAGTTAGCGGAATAAAAGAAAATCTAAACTTAGATTAGAAGTTTGATGAAAAATGCGGTCTCCAGAACTATTTTTCTAATAAAATCTTCTTCAAGCAACCGAGAAAAAACGGAATTTGTTTCATTTTCTTCAAAGAAATGGGTCGCTCATGGAGGGAGTTCAACTTGGATGGTCTCTGAATGGAGGTAAAATTAGTATTAAGCCTATGGGAATAAATTTCGTTCCATGAAAACACGGTCGTTCAGGGAGGTGGTCGCACGGGAAGGTTTCACGACGGATATACAACAAATTTGTTTATATACCGTTTTGCGAATTCCTCCGCACTAAGATCTCATAATACGATGTTTAACTATGAAACGACGGATTATCTAATGATTGAGCAGAATTAATCCATAAATAAGTATCTTCTATAAGTGTGATTCCAAAAATTTTCTGATAATCATGTCCTATAAAAAAAATATTCACTGTGGTTTAATCTTTTTTAAATAGTTTAATAGTATATTGCACGAATCCTAATATATTCTTGAATATACTTAATATTCTTTTTATAGCCAAATATAATATCCAAACATTAATATTTTTTAATACTAATAAATTTACTGAGAGTGGAAACAAATCGATAAATAATTCCTAAAGCTAAGAAAATTTTCCTTTTGAAATGGGATTTGTTTAGTGCATATTTTGAACACTGAATTGAACAGACATTGACTGTAAATGCGCAGTTCGAAAATGTGACTAACAAGTACCATGACTTGTTTTCTGGTTCAGTTTTTTGGAAGTATGACAATTCTAAATAATATATTCAGTGGTTGAAAATTTCTTAAAAGAATTCAAAATTTACAATTTCAATTTGTGAATAACTTCTCCAAAGACAATTTGAGTTAATGACTTTGTTGTTTGCATATCACGTCGTTACTTTATTTTGTTTAAAATCCTTCATTATCAATTCTTTAGAATAATTTTTTAAGTCAGCAAAAAAACTCCGAGTTGCCAATATTTATGATGTAAACTGTCTTTTAATCACATAATTTTCTCCTTTTTCTGAATTTAAAATTTTGTTTCAAGGATTCTTTATCCTCACCTTGGTATTTTAATTTTGAAATTTCGGGTTATGAAATATAGCCCCTTCATTTTAAAATACATTGTTTAGTAGGTTTCTGCATAACGCGTATAAATAATAGATACTTTTTTGTTCAAACGGCACTTACAGCTACGATTACGCCATTGCAGTAACGATTTCACAAAGTGTCGTCAATCTTAGATATAGACACGTCATATACATATATATGCGAAACACTCAGCTATAAGTCATGTTTGCCATATTTACGTCATGTTTATGTCATATATAGCATATACACGGAATATTTATATTTTATGTGTCATAACAAACATCCTACATACCTTTCATATACACATTTGTAATATATAGACGTTTTATATACACAGTTGTCATATTCATCCAATTACTGCTGTCTTTTATACGTCTTATGATTATAATTTGGTCAAATAGGTTATAACATATCATAAACCCCATATACATGACTAATGTTGCACATGTCACAACTGGGCGATACATAATCGCTGCTAGGCGATTAAATTCTCAGCCGCCGTTATAGCAAAGAAGTGAAAAATAATTCCTTATTATTATTCATAAATTACATCACATCTGAAGGGGGAGAGGGGGGGGGGGAGAGTATACCACAAAATCTCAGAGTGTGAAAGGGAGAGGAGAGGGACGTTTTAGCATTTTGTGACATTACATCCGAATTCGTAAAAAATATGAAAACAGTTAGATAAGCTTTGTTTTAAAAGCGGTATAATAAAGACGTGGCATACGTAATGAGGAAGTATACATACATATTTGCCTCTAATGTGTGAAGTCAATCTGTAAAAGGGAGCTGTAACCTTGCCCAAAAATTCTGGTCAATTACTCAACTCTGCAGCTAAACCGAAGCCCGACTCAGACCAATCCATTATCTGGGCAAGATATAAAAGTAAACAAAGATCAGCTGATCCACTGATAATGTTGAGCAGGATTTTTGCTAAGCTTGGCTTCATACTTTTCCAGTTTTCAACGAAATGAGCAAGCCTTTCTTTATTACATTGGCCACGAATAAAATACATTTAGTTCAGAATAAAATACATTTTTATTCCAATACAATTAAGTATAATATTTTCTATATGAAATATATCATTTTATTTTGAAAAGTATTTTCTGGAAGTTTACAGCATAACGCTGTGCAAAATAAAGCCTACCAATTATCTTGCATATCACTGTTATATAACATTCCCCTTTAAACAGGCAAAAGACAATTTTTAATACAATTACTGAGGAGAAGTTCTTAAGTAATCCTTTTAAATGTACTTGTGATAAGCAGCTTTCTTATACTAAGCGGCTTATTAATTAAGCGCATTATAAACTGTTAACAGATTGCTTTTCTTCACTCGAGGGTGCTAAAAGTGCAATTTAATATGATAATACTCTTGTTAATAACATCTCAACTTGAACTTGAAAGATTTTTCAACAATTCTACCATTTAATAAATAACAAGAGCTTAAAGAGAAGAAAATGTTT
The DNA here is from genome assembly GCA_963932465.1 of Maratus speciosus. Taxonomy (NCBI): domain Eukaryota; kingdom Metazoa; phylum Arthropoda; class Arachnida; order Araneae; family Salticidae; genus Maratus; species Maratus speciosus. Next base: position 363,804,619 of record OZ010798.1, read on the forward strand.
GCTTATTTATAAGTTTTTTTTTCTTTTTATGCTAGTGCAAAAAAATACCATTGAAAAAAGGTTATTGCATTTACATAAAACTATATGATAATGTAAATTATTTCTATCTGTTATATTTCTAATTTATGTAACGTGGTTTAATTGCTTCAAATTCATGTATTTGAAGAAAACAAATATTTTAAATATGTTAATTTTTATTAATTATTTTGCCAGTTTTCAGATTCTTTTTACATAAATATTAATTTTTCAAAATAAATTTGGTTTTCGCTATTATTTATTACTTGCGAACACACAGATTAAGGAAATTATTGTAATCATGATTTGACAGTGAGTGAGTGCGTGCATCAGAACTATCAAACAGTACTTCCGACTAAGCTGTCGGTAAGCAAACAAGTTAACAAGATAAAGTTATAGACCTCTGTTAAAGAACTGTATAGAATTTCGTACAAATAGTCCGACGGATTAGGTTTTTATTCCTTTTTGCTTTCTTCTTTCTAAAGAAGAATGTGTAGTAATCTAAATTTTTTTCGACTTTCGATTTTCGAGGTATTTACACTATATGGATGGATATAGACCGTACTACGGATACTACGATAGATTTAGACCGACGGATTAGGTTTTTATTCCTTTTTGCTTTCTTCTTTTAAAAAAGAAAGTGTAGTAATCGAAATTTTTTCGACTTCCGGTTTTCGATGAATTTACATGTTTCAGGGTGCAGAGATCCCGAAAAACATGTTTATACAATCCGTCCGTGTCTTCGTATGTATATATCTCCGCTTTCTATCATCGAAAACTGTATGAAGATATGCATGGAATTGAACCAAATTTTTGTGTATATTTTTGGCTACGGATAGCAGGCCCTCCTTGAATATGGAAATACTCCGTAGGAAGGGAGCGCTTGTAATAGCAATTTTTTGTGCCATTTTCATTATTGTACCATCGAAAAGTGTATGAAGTTATGCATAGAATTAAATCATATTTTTGTGTGTGTTTTTGGCAATGGCCAGCAGGTCCTCCTTGAATATGGAAAAACAATAATCCCTTAACATTCGCGAGGGTTAGGTTCACGGAGATATCCGGGAATGTTGAAATTGAAACCACAGAGTATTGAAACTATCTTCCCGTGCATAAAAGGGGGTTAGGTTTTATGAAATTTTTTAATGGTAAAAGCAATTGAAACGTAAAAAATGTATTTATTAACCATTAAAAAGAACTAACTGTAAATAAATTTGAATAATTGTAAACATATTGTACAAAATGTAGTTGTTAGTTGATGACTGAAAAAACTGATTGATATAGGATTGTTTGGAAGAACAGATCTTTTATTTATGAATTTCCATGTAAGGAAAAGTTGCGGTTTCGATTTCTGTTTTAAATTCAAGACTCCTCAACATTTAAGGATCTCATTCTATTGCTTTCTAAAGCCGCTATCAGATTCACCGACTTTTCGAGCAACCAACTTTACAGCCGATTTTAACCCCAACTTTTTCCAGTTGAAAGGGAGAAAAAGGTTACAATTGTCTTTGCATAAGTTAGAGGAAAACCCGGGAAAACCAGTACTACTAGTACCAGCCGTCAATATTTATCGCATTTTCGTATCAGTCGCTTATCTCTGATTCGCTGAAATGTTGAAAGGTGGGAGGAAAAGTTGCGGCTAGGACAGACTTTTTTGAGATGCGGATAAAAAGTTGGGGATATTGCTGTTTGCTATCACACTGGGTGTCGAGACAACATTTCGCGAAAAGTTGGAGGAAATCAAGAGTTGGCTCAAAAATTGCTCGAAAAGTTGGTGAATGTGATAGCGGCTTAAACAAGTTGTTGAAGCTTTAAAATTGCCTATATAACCTCCTGAGACCCAAGCAAAATATAATGCATATATTTTTTTAAATATGTGTTTTTTTTCAACAAATAGGCATAAAAAATTGTTTTTAAAGAAATTGATAAATTTCTATTTTTAATCATTTGGAAAAATGGTTATTATCCTCGTCAGGGTAGGAAATCAAAAGCATATCTGAAGGTTTTTATTGGTTTAATCATCCTTTTATTCGTTTTCTGATTAATCTATACAGTAATCTGTATTTCCCTTTACTTTCAACAGAGATGGACAACAGAGTGTTGCCACTATGACAAAAAAGTAATAAAAACTAAAAAAAAAATTAATAACTCAAACAAATTGAGATACAGCTTTCAAACAAATTGCATTTAAAAGTACATTTTTTTTTCTCTATACGACGATATAAAAAGTAATATTGTTGGATGTTTAGAAGTTTAAGAAATAAATTTCATTTAAAATTGGCCGACAGATTTCTTGGAAATCTGACGATGGAAAAGCCTTTTCCCGAACAGCCAATGAAATACTTGGATAATACGTAAGTTTCAGGTGGATAATAAGTACGAGTCGCAGGCGATTTCTGTCGCTTGCAATTTTTACGTGTAATAACACTATTAATGTTTAATTCATGGCGTACGTAATGTATGATCAACTCCCTGCTATTGTTTATGTCTTAAATTTTAGTCTTTGAAAAAATCATTTTCCAAATGGTCGTTGTAATTTGTTAAATTGCATTTTTTTTAACTTTTTATTTAAATTTTGTTTTACAGCACATCCATCTAAATGGATGTTCAGGCCATAACTCGCTTTAAGATAATTTAAAAAATGCTAAAAGTATGAGAAAGAATAGAATTTATTATAAAGAACATAAGGCAGGTATTAACATCTGCAATTAAAATTGTAAAAAAAAAAAAAAATAGTTTAAACAAATTAAAATGACATAAAAACGAAACTTACCAGCAGAACTTAGAATTCCAACTTGACTGATTTATTACGCCATTTTGTAAACAAAGTAGTTACTGTTGCCAAAATCCAAAAGCTGAATGTTGATTTTTGATTCACACATCACCATGCCAAACTGGTTTAGATTTCTACAATGAAATTTAACGCAATAGAAGGCGAAAGCAAAACATCCATTTAAATGGGTGTCAGGTCTCGGGAGGATAAATATTTGCAGAAAAGTTTTAGATGCAATAAAAATATTGAATTTTAGAAAATTAAAGATTTGTTTTTAATTTTTAGCATCAAGTTATGTTTTGGGTTTCTCTGAATTATTTATTTATATTTTGCCTCAATACAAAGGTTGAAATTCTCGGAACTTAGGCTATATAGCACAATGCAGCTGTCCAGTATTAAATAATTTATGGAATTGGTAAAATAAAGCGAGTTTACTTAGTAAAAAAATATTCCTTATAAAACAAAATTCGCGAACAACCAAGTTAAGTATTCGCGAATGTTGAATTGTTCTTCATTTTTTTATTTCGCGAATAATCAAAACTCGCGAATGTTAAATCTGCGAATATTAAGGGATTACTGTATTATATTTTTATAATAAAGTAATAACACTGAAAGATTAACATGTGTAACAACTTTTTTGAAATATTAATATGTATGAGAAAGAAGCAACTTTTGGGATTGGCATGTCAGACTAGTTTAAACTATTTTCAAACTATTCTGCAACCGATTCTATAGGAAAATTCACCAAAGCAATTGGACAGAATATAAGCCATACGTATTGCAGCGATGTAATAAAACATTAGTGGCCTTGTGTTAACGTCTCAAGTCTCAAAACGGGAGGCCCAGTGTTTGAATCCAGCGAATTCTAGTATTACTTTTATTTTCGGATATGTTCACACAAAATGTTCGGAAAGTTGAGCGGAGCCAATCCAGATATTTTTTATTCTTATCCCCCCCCCCCCCCCCCCACGCACCGATTCTTTTGTCTTTTTTACCTCAGATTTAAGTTTTCTATCCTTTAGTTGTTTTTGAGTATTTCATACGTGCGTATGAATTTTTATAACTGAGATGTAATGTATTTTCAGCCATACTTTGCATGAATTTTAATTAAACATTTTTCATGGACTTTTTGACCACTTTATGTGTTGAAGAATTAAGCATAAAATCTGTTTATTTACTTTCAAAAGTATTGGCTTGGCTGGTATGTTACTGCATGATGCAGTAAAATTTAAGCCTACCAATTAATTTTATATTTCATTCTCTTTTACACGGGTAGCAAACAATTCTTAATACAATTACTTATGGGCTGAGAATCCCATAATTAATCCCTTTAAATGTTCTTGCGATAAGCAGCTTAGTAATTAAGCTTATTCTAAACTGTTAACAGATTACGTTTCTCTCTTCAAGAGTGCTAGATGTGTAACTTAACAAGACAATAAACGCGTTAATTACAGCGCAGCTTGAACTTAATACATTTTTCAATTTTCATTCAATAATTAAAAGCGACTTAAAGCGAAGAAAATTGTCGCTAGTTTAAAGTATGATTTTTTTCTTTTGTTATTGTTAGTTCGAAACAATTAAGAAATGTGATTTCATTTACATAAAAGTGTATGAGAATGTGAAATAATGTGTTCCTGTTTGGTATATTTTAAAATTATGTAACATAATTTAATTACTTTATATTTATATATTTGAAGAAGTAGTCATATAGTATTAAATACAAGGTGGCCATAATTAAACTGACAGTACTTAGAGTGCTCTGTATCGCGACCTAATTGAGAGAATAACGCCAAATTTTGTAAGAAGATTAAACAAAACGGGGGACGAAGGATTTCGTGAAAAAAAAAATAGTTCCAAAAGTCACCGCTAGGGCAATATATGTGGCACTGTGTAACTGAAAAGAGAGTTTTAAAAAATGCAGAATCAACACTGACATAAAATTACCTTTTATTTAGCACATTTAACGGTTTTAGTATTGATTCTGCATTTCTTTAAAATCCTTTTGTGTTACACAGTGCCACATATTGCCCTAGCGGTGACTTTTGGAACTAACTTTTTTTCAGGGAATCCTTCGTCCCCCGTCTTGTTTAATCTTCTTACAAAATTTGGCGTTATTATCTCAATTAGATCACGCTACAGAGTGCTCCGAGTACAGTCAGTTTAATTATGGTCATCTTGTATGTTGTTAATTCTTTTTTCAATTGTCAAATATATATTTTTACATGAATGTTACTTCGTTTTTGCTATGAATTGTGTTACTTTGTGAAGCCATAGTTTAAACAACGTATCATTGTGATGTTGAAAATAACATATCATCGCATATAATTATTTATCTCCTTTGTAAAATTAAATTTCCCATTTTAAAATTTAATTTCCCCTTTCATAATTATAAACTGAATCAAAACTTCCTCTCCTTTCTAAAAAGAATATATCTATTTCTTCTTCTCTTTTGCGCTTTAGTTTTCAGTTATTTAAGTTTTCCCAAGTTCATCCAAAGCCGTTAATAAAGTAAATCAAAAACAAATCTTTTTCTCATCCTAAAATCATTAACTGTTCGAGCATATTTTCTTTCGGTTAACGAATATATAAAAATAGATATTCTTTGACCACATGCTCCAGTTGTAACAGTTATTTATACACCCAATGTTAATTTTCAGTTTGACAGTCAATACAAATGCCTTTTCGGCCGCAAATATATACTCTGTTTATATTAAAATCGGCGCCACGCATCTGCATTGCTGATTCTAAATGCATATTTCCAATCATTTAGCTTTGGCATTCGTATTTGTACGTTGAAATGTTAAAACGCCAATCAACGGTCCTTTTGGCTGCTTTTTAATTCAAAGTTCCATTAAGTGATATATCTTTGGGATTATAATGGTCCAGGGTACCAAGATTTTGGCTTGACACATTGGCAACGATATCTGACAAATTAGTCATTCCTTCTCTATACATCGTACTGTCAACAGCTAACTGAAAGGGTCCCTCACTCTGGCACTTACATTATTCATGTCTACAGCTAATAAAGCCATCCTGTCTTAAAAATCGCAGTGTTCTTCCTTTGGTTTTTATGTTTAATATTCAAGGATCTACGAACCTGGATTACCAATGATTGGTACTTTAAGGAAAACAGCATTATAGTAATAAAACGTTTTTCGCTACAGATCATGGTCTACAGTATAATCATAATCATGATTTGTGTGCGAGTGAACAAGTGAACACGATAATGCCAAACAGTACTTCAGATTCAGTTGATGACGCCATGATGTCGTACAGATGATGATTGACACAATGTCGTCAAAACGGTACTTCCAGCAGAGCTGCATTTTGGCGGCGAATATCTTATAGACCACTGTTGTAAGAACTGTACAGATTTTCGTAAAAATCGGCCAACAAATTAGGTATTTAATTTCTTTTAAAAATATTTTCAAACAATTTTAGAACAGATTCTAAAGAGAGAATCACAAAAGAAATGTGATAGAGAATAAGTCATACGTTTGCGGTACTGTAATTTGTGTAATTACACTGTAATGCGTGTAATGTGTAATTAGTGGCTTTGGGGTATCATCTGCAGTTTCAAAATGAAAGATCCAGCGTTCGAAACCAGACAATTCCATTCTATTTCTTTTTCTTTTTTAATTTCCTGGGAACCTAAACCAGCGGCCGGAAAGTTGTATAGAATCATTCAAGATTTTTTTAACACTAATTTCTCTTAATTCTAGTTAATAGGTAATTCGTTTCTCTATATCCGAAATACATGCCCGTATATTTTGCTTTCTTATGAGCATTTTTTTCTACTGTAGTGTTTTGAAGAGCGATTTTTAATTTAACCACACTGTATGTATATATAGAAAAAATAATAATGGTTTCTCTAAAGAACCTGAGGCATTCTCATAATCTTTTGACTTTATATTTTTCTGTCCCTGAATAATAATTTTTATTTTAGTACATATTCTTGGTTTTTTTCATTTCTTATACTGGAAAACATCCCATTGCATGACTGCATAACAATATTAACGAGATAAATAAGTTTTGGACGATGTTGGGGGTCCAAATATACCACAAAATTCCTATACCGTCAAGTGTCCCTGATGCTGATATTTAAGTCTGAAGCTGTCTGTATAAAATTGTTTCAATAAAAGTAATTCGATGTAATATTTTTCCGAAACCGGGACTATTGCTTTATATAAATATGTAGCAAAAAATTAACCTCACACATTTTTAGGGTTGTTATTTTTTCAACTCTGTCCTTGGGTTTTAGATTTCTTACCGTCCCTCTTTCTAAACTTATACAGAAAATCACTTCAGATGCAGCCACAGAATTTTTTTCACCTTTTTTCTCGTGCAGAACTATGCTAGAGAAAGAACGGCTAAAATTGTTTGGCAGGAAATTTACTTCAGAATTTAAATCGGCATTTAAATATCAATTTCAAGCGTCGTGGCTTTATTGGTAGTCTTACCGTCCCGAAAGTTTATTCCTGAACTTTTCGAGGTAAATATTTTTTTTTATTCAATCGAATGTAAATAACTGTTTCTAAAAATCAAATGAACATTGTGGCTATTACTTAGTCTTAAACATGATTTGCCTAAAAATAGGTGGTAATTTTCCTTCCCTTCTTATCCCTACCATCCCCCTTTTTTTTTTCTTACCGTCCCTTTTTCCCGATACCGTTCCCTTTTTTTTCCTTACCGCCCCTTCTTTAACACCCCTAAGACAATGTTATACCAAAATTTTGTATTAAACATACAACATTGTTATTATTTCTTATTTGAATATCCTGTCGCTACAATGCAAATTCTTTAAGTAAAAATTTAGAAGAAAATAAAACGTTATAGCTGTAAAATGGTAAGTAAAATTAAACTCGCAAGTTTAACTTAAACCTCAGTTAAATTAAAAAAAATTTCTCTGATGATCATTTTTTCTTTATTTTGAATCATTGAGGCATTCGTCTATAAGTTTAAAATGTTATTTTAGTCAATTTAATTTCACCTGATTTTTATTCCTGTAAAGTCAAAAAAATTTGAGAATGCCCTACCTACATAATATAATTTTCTGGTAGACAAAAATATTAGGCAGAAAAAATCTGGATGTTTCCGGCCATAAAAAGTGTTTTTCTTCCAGACAAAAAATTTGCTGAGAGTTCAGAAAAAATGCAATAGCGTTGTTAAAGTGGTCACGATTCTCCTTTGTGATTTTCTAACAAACTCACCTGAATTTTATTGCAAATGTAAAGGAAAAGTAATTTCAATTTATGTTTGCTGGTTTGAGAAATAAAAATACAGGTAATTCTTTATTTAATTGAGAAGTTATGTCTGATTAAATGATGCAATATATCATTAGTTGACAGAGAAAAATACACTGCTCAAAACAATTAAAGGATATTTGAAGTTTTATATAAAATAAAGATATAAACGAAAATTTTTTTGCCGAAAATAGAAGATGAGAATCACAAATACAAATTTTTCTGGTTTTCAAACTGTGGAGTATGCAAATTTTGAGTTCGACGTCAAAAACGTCGCTTCAGCGGCAGCGAATGAAATTTGACTTTCAACTGGATAAAAGAGAATGAAGACAAGGATGATCGGCATTCAGTGATTGCTTTGTTTCGATGAGTACGATGTCTCAGCGAAGTCATTTGACAGATTCAGAAGCTTTGAGAATTGTTGGTAGGTTAGAAGGGGGCCAAACTCAAGCCGAAGTAGCGCAAGCCATTGGAGTGTCACAAAGTGTCATTTCCAGGATCTGGAACCGTTTTTTGGAGAGTGGATGTGCAGGCCGAAGACCAGGGCAAGGTCGTAGACGGGCAACAACGCCCAATGAAGATCGGTATTTAGCGTTAACAGCTCGGAGACACCGAACCATGAACGCTACTCTTCTCCAAAAACACCTTCGCTCGGCTACAGGCACCACGATTTCAACTCAGACTGTCCGAAACCGGCTCCATGCTGTAGGTCTGTATGTTCGCCGACCGATGGTATGTGTTAGATTAACATCAAGGCATCGTCGCGACCGCAGGGAGTGGGCAACCGAGCATGTCAACTGGAGGAGAAATGAATGGAGCAATATTCTGTTTTCTGACGAGTCCCGTTTTTCTGTGCATCCGGATAATAGGCGTATTTTCATCTGGAGGGACCGTGGCAGTAGGAATAATCCTGCGTTCGTGCACGAAAGTGTCAGATTTGGCGGTGGAGGAGTGTTGGTGTATGGTGGCATCTCCATTGACGGGCGCACTGACCTCTACATCATTCGAGATGGAGCTCTGACTGGTCGCCGATATAGGGATGAGATCCTCAGACATATTGTAGTCCCTTACGCTGCAGCAATCGGAGATAACTTCATTTTAATGGACGATAACTGCAGGCCACATCGTGCAAACCTGGTGGAGGATTTCCTTTTCGAGGAAGGAATCGTTCGAATGGAATGGCCAGCGTGTTCTCCAGACATGAATCCAATCGAGAACGTTTGGGACGCTCTAGGAAGACGAGTTTCTGGCCGCCAACAACCCCACAAACTCTCCAAGAACTGGAAAGAGCTCTTCTGGAAGAGTGGGGCAGAATACCCCAACTCGTCATTAATAGCCTCATTGAGTCCATGCCTCAAAGGTGTTCAACGTTGCTGGCCGCCCGTGGAAACCATACCCCCTACTGAAAATGATTTTCTTTGAAGAAAACACCTTTTCTTATTCTTTTTTTCTCATATGCACAAATTGTGTTTTTTTCCTTTAGTACACAAATGCGCAATAAAATGCATTTTTTCTGCCAAACATGTGTAATTTATTCTCATATAACCTACTATGTCTGTCGACCATGTATCAATCAGCTAAACAGTTTACCAGATACAAAATCCACCTAAAACTTCAATATCCTTTAATTGTTTTGAGCAGTGTATTTATAAGTAGATAAAACAACGTTTTAAAATACCAGAAGTTTTAAAGCTATATATGAAAATCAATTGGATTCACATAATTCTAATCTAATATTTGCTTATAGTGATAAAAATAAATTTAAAAAAAGGCAAAACATACCTTTATTTATTTATATTCGACATATTTCACGACTGACGGCAACATTCTGCAGAATTAAAATCGTACAAATATATATATATATGTGTATTTTTTTAATTCATTCATTAAAAAAGAATAATTTTTTTTACGAAAATATTTGTATTGTTTTAATTCTTGAGAATGTGGCCGTCAGAGGAATGAAACCTGTCGAATATGAATAAAAAAGGTACTTTTTTTACCTTTCAAATCTATTTTAATCATTTTAAGCCAATATTAGATTAGTGTGATACCAGAATATTTCTAAATAATTGCAGACTAGTTCGGCAGCATTCAGCGTACCGTTATCAGTGAAAAGAATGATAGAATTTTGCCCATATATGCGGTTGGTTGGTGGGTTGCATAAGGTTTAATGGCACATGGTTTATTTAGGGACGTACTGTGGTAAAGTAAAAATTAAAACAAATCTCCAGATCATTTTCAAACAGTGTCAAATTTTTTCCTGAAAATAAGTGCAACTAAAAAAGAAAAAATAATAAGGCTCAGTAAGAAATGGAACGGAGAAATGGACTCAAAGGATGTGTTTATAGACCAATAGAATAATAGGAAATTACAGGGCCAATGGAAAATTGTATAGGAGCCTGATAATATGGAAAAATGTTTGGAGAAAATAAGAAAAGGAGGTTTATTTCTACTGACATTTTCCCATGTTAACAAAAAATCCTCCTTTAAAAAAAAGAAAAAACCTTTTCACTTTCTTCTATCTTATCTTCAATAGAAGAAAGTATTGTAATTAAAATTTTTTTTCGACTTCCGGTTTTCGATGGATTTACACGTTTTAGCGGTCAGAGATATCAAAACATGTTTATGCAAAATGCCTGTCTGCCCGTGTGTGTGTCTGTATGTCTCCATTGTACCATCGAAATGTGTATGAAGTTACGCATAGAACTGAACCAAATCTTTTGTGTATGTTTTTGGCTATGGCAAGCAGGTCATCCCTTAATTTGAAAAAATTCCGCCGGAAGAGAGCGCTGTAACAGCGATTTTTGTGTCATTTTCATTATTGCATAATCGAAAAGTGTATGAAGGTTATGCACAGAATTGAACCAAATTTATTGTATATGTTTTTGTCCATGCTATTTTAAATTTCAAATTTTTTTAGCTGTTCTGTGCGTGTATTTGCGTATTAAAGGTAGCAGTCATGGCAAATTTCAATCCTTAACCTTTTGCATAGAAATCATAATTTAGAAGGTTTAAAAAAAAAAAAAAAAAAAAAAAAAGATTTCCGCTGATTTCACTCTTTAAAGTTTCAGCTTTTCTAGAAACCGGTCTCTGAGAGCATTTATATCTTATAAGTAACTTCCACGCAAAATTTTAAATTTCTAGATCCTGCGGAACCACAAAAATCGCAATTTTATAGCATTTTTTGCTCCTACTCCCTTTTAGGGGTTAGTGACACCGGCATAAACATAGCCTATGTTGGAGCATTGACTATCACCATCAAATTTTCACCATTACTTTTGAAATAGGTTCTGTAGTTCCCTCTACAAAGGAGCGCAACTTATTTTTTTATAATATTAATGGGCCATTCCATGTCATGTGTGGGACAGCTTTTTTACATATTACTGTTGTTTTTACAACGTTATTCTATCCTCTAGTTAAAACAACTATGCTAATATGAAAATCTAGTGTGTTTTGTTATTTTTAATATATAGTTTATACTCTAACAACTTATAACTTAATCAATATAAGTATTTATCTAAGGGTCAGGCGCAGGACGTTTTGTTCGTTTTTCATGGAATGATCCTGAAACGGGCAAATTACTTAGGTCTAGGATTTAAAATCTGGAGATTTTTAAACCTATTACAAAGGGGCAGCTTATTTAGGTCTAGGGTTTAAAATGTGGAAACTTTTTATAATATTAAAGGTCATTCCATATCACGTGTGAGACAGCTTTTCTACATTACTGCTGTTTTAACAATGGCTATTGTATCCTCAAATTAAAAAAAACTATGCTAATCTGAAAATCTAAGTTTTTTCTTTGTTATTTTTAATGTGTAGTTAGTATTCTAACAGGTTATAAATTAATAAATATAGGTATTTATCAAACAAGTAAAGCTACTATAGTATGTGGCGGCGAATTTCGATTTTTATAGCTCATTCGATTCGTCTCATCGAGATAAGAAATTTGCTACCTCGCATAACGGCTATGAGTTTTAATAATGACAGGAGACTATGTCAAAGTTTAAAATTTCGTCCACTGGAAACCAGTTGCCGTCAAAGAAATAAGTAAGGTTTAAATTTATTTATGGTTCTTACACTGGCATGCATTGATGATAGTCAATTTTTGACACATTGTTCATTCCGAAAATGTGAGTAAAACGAAAATATTTCTCACAGTGCGCACAACGAGCAAAGGCTTCTTCAGCTGACTCGAGGACGCTTTCAAAACAGCTCTGCTTTCTTTCTTGAATTTTAACTCTTTTGACTCGGGCGTCTCTTACACAAATTTCATCCAGTTGACACCACTTTTTTAAAAGAAGTTTCCTTCAAGTAACAATTCAATAAGGCAAATTTTATTTTCCTTTATTAGTGGTGGCAAAAACAAATTTTGCAAAGAAAGATGATATCCAGTCAAACTGGACATACGAGTGTAAAGAGTTAAAACAGTAGTCTGTAGGGGGGACGCAGTTTTCGTCTTTATTTTTTTATAATAACATCAATAATATAACCTTATAATAGTTATTGGCAATGTAAGGTACTGTAAAAACAATTAATAAACTTAAATCGCACTTATTTCTTTGAAGGCATCTGTTTTTCAATGAATGAAATTTTGAACTTTGACCCCCACCCCCTGTCATTATTACAACTCAATAAACAATATGCGAGGTATAAAATTACTAAGCTCGATGAGACGAATGGAATTAGCTATAAAAATCGAAATTCGCCGCCATATACTATAGTAGTGTCAAGAAGATTTGTAGAAGTGAAATTTGTTTCGTTACTTCGTAAAAAGTTATAGAGATGAGGAAAGATGGTACAAGGCCGGATACAGTAATATTGCATTGTGTCCTTTGCAAAACCCAAAAGGTCTCGTCCCGAAATGCTGAATTTGACACAAGATAAGCACAAAGTCTTTCCAGGAACAATAAGTTTATTATGGTGGCCATAGAAAAGGGTAGGTGATCCCCCTAACGCGCACACAAAATTCTTACATACTTAGCATTTGAGAGTCAACAACCAAGTCTACAGAACCACATCCTTCTGTCGAACAGTTAATTTAAAAATCCGTTAGTATTCAAACATATAAAATTCAAATCTAATGACGTGAATCTGGCAATAGATAACGGATAAAAAATGTCTTACAATGATTGTATTAAAAAGGCAATAAATCATTCTAGTAATTTATTTACTTGTTATAATTTCGATCACCTAATGACAGTTGTTTAATTTCTACCATAAACATTTTGCAAATATTAACGAAATGCAAAAGGAAAGTACCTTAGCTAAAGATTTATTTTTGGCAGGAAATAATATTATGAAAGTGAGCTTTTTAAATGTGATAATAAAGTTATATTAGACAGTAAATGATTATGATTTAAGATTTATGAGAGCACAAATAATTTAACAAAAAGTAAATTAGGAACAAACTTGATTTTGAGTATATTAAACATCAATATATGAATTGCATCAGAAGTAGCTTTACTTGTAAGTGCAACGTGCAGGACATTTTTTCATTTTTTAAGGGAATGACCATTAATATAGATTAAAAGATTGTAATTGAAAGTCAATGTTTGTTAATTAGAACTATTTTTAAATAAAACATGCTTATAAATAAAGAATTATTAAATACCTATTATAAAGAAGGCAATGGTAAGATTAGGTATTAATATTAACAGGTGTTAACTATAGTTTTTAACGAATTGGAATTATGTTTAATTTTGTAGTCACTGAGAAAAAATAAATAAAAATAAAAGACTTGTGTAAAGAAAAAAAAAAAAAAAGATTCCCACAAAGGACATTTTCGAACAGCTAAAATTAACTTATGATTTCACTAAAATAGTCTGAAACAAAATATTAATCAAAAGAAAAACAATTTTCCCATTTACCCAAGAAGAATACACTTAAAAGGAAATGTTTATTCATTTGGCGTACTCTAATTTGACACCTAGGCCATGGCGAAATAAAAATAACCATATTTTCCTTTTGCATTACGAAACAATAAAAGAAAAAGTTGCTTCACACTTTTTCTTTTTTAGTATCTTCAACCATAGAAAAACTGTGTGGAGGAAAACGGGAGTGGAGAGTCGGGTTGTTGACACTGTTCGTGTTGTACCCGACCAGAACCTGCCAAAAAAATTTCGTCAAACGGAAAACCGATACATTTCAACTCAACATTGACCTGACCCCAAAATGGGTACCGTTGATAAAAAAAAGTACCACCTACATGTGGCTATTTTGTGTGTGTGTGTGTGTGTGTTTTAAATCCACCCGGAACTCATGATTTTCTATCTTAAAATTCACAAAAAATAGAACGTCTATATCCCATGTTGCAGCTATGTACTTGAACAAATACGTCATTTCAGTATATTTCGAATATTAACTAATAAGTAGTCCAAAAAGGTGTTTTTTTTTAATTTAATTTGCTTGAAAGACCATAACTGAAAGACTATTCTTTAGAGCTTTACTAATAAGATAGAGTCATTAATAAATAAAGTTTAATCTTTTAAAACGTATATTTTCCACGCTGTGACAAAATCTGCAGATTGGACAATTTGCATTTCTCATTGCCAGAATTATTTCTTCTCCTGTCTATCCTAATCACCTGGATTTTCAGGAAGCATTTTGTTATTTTTAAAAATTCCGATAAACTTGTCAATGACCTCTCATCATCTCATTTTCTCTCTTCAGCGTGGAAATTACTTTTAATATTCTTTCCCCTCTATTTTGTCAACTTTCATTTTATTATAAAAATAAATAAATCTTATTTCTTAAGTTTTTCGTGTGTTTTCTCTTTTAGTTTTATTTATTTATTTATTTTTACTTATTTATTTATATTTATTTACTTATTTTTACTTTTATTTATTAATTTTTTATTTTAATTTGCTTATTTTTTAACTCTTTTCTGTTAATTTTTTCTAGCCTTTTGGCATCATCTTTCTCTTCTACATATGCTCCTCTGAGTTTACCTTTCAGCTAGCGCCTCCTGTCGCATTCTTTGTAAGCTCTCGTGTCTGCCCTTTCTGTACATTCGTGACCTTTTCCCCTTACGGACACGTGTTAACATTGCTGATGACAGGCTGCTCAAATTTCCAACCCGAAACGCGTCCTATGAGTTATTTGGTTTTATGGCGATTCATACAAAGTTTCAATATTTAATTTCAATTTGTTTCAATTAGCAATCAGTCAGTAATTTTTCTTCCTCTCATTTGTAAAATCGGTGTGCCTTTTTACATGATCTTAGTTCGTTTCCTTCCTATAACCTCTTCAGTTCCGAAGCTAAAATAATAATACAAATGCTTATTCATTGGTTTTTCCAACAAAATGGCATCGTAAATGACGGAAAAATATCTTTTATGAAATTGATCATTTAGGCGCTTAGTAATTTAGGTTAAAAAATATGGATCTAAAACTACAAACCCCTTAAAACATAAATTTAATAACCATTAACCTAAATTAACGCAATCACAAATTGAAGAACTTTGCACAAGTAAATAATCTGCAAATCCTCAAACTTTTTTATTGAAAAAGATTTAAGTTAAATACTTATGAAAATTTCTCACTTTCTTCGTCATACTGTCTTTTGGGCATTTTTAGGCATTTTGAAAACTCAGATGAGAATAACATTTATTTGATGTGGGAATCAGCTTAGATGCTGCCATTTATTCGCTTACTTTGAACGCAAAAAGAACACTCAGCTATTAAGAAGTGGTGTGAAAATGTAAAAAAATCGGACATTTTAGTTTTTATAAGGAAAAGGACAGAGCTCCCCGTATGGGGACATAGGGACTGAAGAGGATAGAGGGGCATGTAAAATTAATCTTAATATATGTATTACTTTGGAAGCAAAGTATAATGCATCCTAAAATAAATTACACGTTTTACCCATATTGTTGATAGAAAACTAATTTAAAAAAAAATCCAGGATTCAGAATAGACATTTAAAATATGGAATCTTCCATATTTGGAGTGCGTGCCTAGCGTAGGATTTGATAGAGTTAAATTTTTATTAAAGATGAAAAGGCACACAAAAATTAATAGGACCTATACGACAAAACAACAAATGGAGCAATAAAGTTCTCTTATCATGATCACGGAAAGGTGAGGGAGCAGCTTTGTCCCAAGCAACGTGACATTTTCCCGGAAAATGAAAGAAATAAACTCTATCGCTAAAAAAGTTTTTTAAAATGAGAGCTTAACTGTAGTAATAATAATCTTTCACATTTTTAGAGTTACCTAACATTCAATTCTACTCATATGCTACAATCCTAATATAATTCTAATATTCTTCAATCCTAATATGATTCTAATATTCCACAATCCTAACATAATTCCAATATTCTACAATCCTAACATAATTCCAATATTCTACAGTCCTAACATAATTCCAATATTCTACAGTCCTAACATAATTCCAATATTCTACAGTCCTAACATAATTCCAATATTCTACAGTCCTAACATAATTCCAATATTCTACAGTCCTAACATAATTCCAATATTCTACAGTCCTAACATAATTCCAATATTCTACAGTCCTAACATAATACTAGTATTCTACAGTCCTGATACAATTCTAATATTGTACAGTCCTAATACAATTCTAATATTGTACAGTCCTAATACAATTCTAATATTGTACAGTCCTAATACAATTCTAATATTGTACAGTCCTAATACAATTCTAATATTGTACAGTCCTAATACAATTCTAATATTGTACAGTCCTAATACAATTCTAATATTGTACAGTCCTAATACAATTCCAATATTCTACAGTCCTAATATTATTCTAATATTGTACAGTCCTAATATAATTCTAATATTGTACAGTCCTAATATAATTCTAATATTGTACAGTCCTAATATAATTCTAATATTGTACAGTCCTAATAGAATTCTAATATTGTACAGTCCTAATACTATTCCAATATTGTACAGTCCTAATACTATTCCAATATTCTACAGTCCTAACATAATTCCAATATTCTACAGTCCTAACATAATTCCAATATTCTACAGTCCTAACATAATTCCAATATTCTACAGTCCTAACATAATTCCAATATTCTACAGTCCTAACATAATTCCAATATTCTACAGTCCTAACATAATTCCAATATTCTACAGTCCTAACATAATTCCAATATTCTACAGTCCTAACATAATTCTAATATTCTACAGTCCTAACATAATACTAGTATTCTACAGTCCTGATACAATTCTAATATTGTACAGTCCTAATACAATTCTAATATTGTACAGTCCTAATACAATTCTAATATTGCACAGTCCTAATACAATTCTAATATTGTACAGTCCTAATACAATTCTAATATTGTACAGTCCTAATACAATTCTAATATTGTACAGTCCTAATACAATTCCAATATTCTACAGTCCTAATATTATTCTAATATTGTACAGTCCTAATATTATTCTAATATTGTACAGTCCTAATATAATTTTAATATTGTACAGTCCTAATATAATTCTAATATTGTACAGTCCTAATATAATTCTAATATTGTACAGTCCTAATAGAATTCTAATATTGTACAGTCCTAATACTATTCCAATATTGTACAGTCCTAATACTATTCCAATATTCTACAGTCCTAATATAATTTCATTATTCTACAGTCCTAATATAATTCCAATATTCTACAGTCCTAATATAATTCTAATATACTGCAGTTCTAATACAATTCTAATATACTACAGTTCTAATACAATTCTAATATACTATAGTTGTAATATAATTCTAATATTCTACAGTTCTAATTCTAATATTCTATAGTCCTAATATAATTATAATATTCTATGCTCCTAATATAATTATAATATTCTATACTCCTAATATAATTATAATATTCTATAGTCCTAATATAATTATAATCTATAATTTTAACATAATTCTACTAAAGTTCTATAATTAAATAATTCTAACAGTACTCTATAATTAGATAATTCAATCAAGTATTCTGCAATTCAAATATAATTGTACTAATATTCTATAATTCTTCTAATATTTTATAATTCTAATGTATTTCTACTAAAATTCTATAATTCTAATTCCAAAAAATTTCTATAATTAAATAATTCTAACTCTACATGTATTAATCTAATATAGTAGATAATTGACTTGGCTCTGTTATATATAGACAAACATTTCTTTAAAAGGTTCTTTATATTTTATGAATCGGACTACTATATTAACATGAAATATCGATCCCGCTGTACGTCAAAACAAAACGTATTCACAAACTTTAGTCATTTCAGACAAAAATGTAACAAAATTTATTTATACATCATTATCCATTCATAATAAACATTTTTTCCTTCAACGTATTTTCTAACCCAGGAATGAATACGTGAGAAAGAAGAGAAACTTTATCTTTACGGTCTGTTGAAGAAAGATGAAATTGAAGAAGCAGAAAAAGAGGAAGTTGAATTCAACAAGTTGTATGCATTTTGAGGAAGGAAGATTTCCGTTTTAGGGGGGAAAAAAGGAAGACATTTTGAATAGATTAGTTGCGAGAAAACAATGGTGCTTATGAAATTTCACGGATGTAGGTATAGGAGTGTATTAGCTATCCTCTTAAAATTTTTACTTAACAACTACATTCTTTAGTTTTTCTTTTATCCATTTCTTACCTATGTTTGTGATTTAAATATATGTCAAGGAAATATAACAATGAATAAATTACTCAGGACACCACGTATTTTGTCTTCTAAATGGAGCTACATGTTTCTAATATATTTTTAACTGGAATTCGTAAATTTGACCTCAATTTTCCTTCATCAACATCAAGATATTTTTTAAATGTAATTTTCAACGCATTTCTAGTAAATTTTCAAAGTATTTAATTAATAATCCATATTAAAAAATCAAAAATTAATCATCGTTCGACAGCATAGTTAATTGGTACGCTCAGTTTGTACTTCTTCGAAAATTCACAGTGTAATATGTATATTTAAAGTAAAAACATCTCCATGGGTTTGGTTTTTGTTTATGACGGCCAATTATCAACACGAGGGATATGGGCCCTAGTGTGGGGGTCTTTCTAAGGGAACCTAACCCGTATTAACGCTTGGAAATCCAAGGTTAGAAGAAAACCACGAAAACTCCGAACGATTAGGCCGACGGGCGCGATTGGGTTCGAACCCAGACCTTCCCATCTACCAGCTGCGAGAGTAGAACCACTCAGCCACTGGTGGGGCCAACATCTCCATGGGTAATGCTAGGTCATACTGAGATTGGCAACAAGTGACTAATAAAACTTCCCTTTTACTGCTTTAAAATCTTCTAAACCTCAAACAATTTCAATTTTTACACCATCAAATAAAGGTAGAAACGTTCTTTCAAATGCATTTTGTTTAAAAATAATTTCAATTTACTGATTTTTTTTAAAAAATTAGTTAAGATATTTTTCAAGCATTTTTTAAAAAATCTATCTCTATCGTGCGCAGCCCTTTTACGAAAGACTAAAGCATTTTCACTTACAACCAGGGTTCTCGCTGCCGCTCACCATTGCGCCAAATCGCGACGAAATGGTTCATTTGGCGAGTAAACGAACAATCAGACTCGCCAAATTGCGAGTGCTCAATTTCTTTTCTGTTTGTATGTGTGTTTGTACCAAGGCTGCGGAGTCGGGCCCGTTTTTGAGCGAAAGAGTTGGAGTCGGAGTCATTCATTTTACAAGCACGGTGCGTTGTTGGAGTCGGGTACATTTTTGAGCGAAAGAGTAGGAGTCGGATCTATTAAAATTCCCGGAGTCGGAGCCGTTCATTTTTCCCATCGACTCCGTAGCCTTGGTTTGTACCAATACAGTCGAGATTCTTATCCGTGTTCCCGAACGATCGATATCGCTTTCTATGTTCAATCGCACGATGCCATTTAAATCGATCTCTTTATAGAGATACTGACTGAATACCAATTCAGTTTAGTAACAGTCAAAACCCCAGAAAGGATTATGCGATATGTATTTCTCAATTGTCAGTTAATCGCTATCTATGCGTCAGCGTCGCGCTGGTAATAAATAAATAAATAAATAAATAAATAAAAAATGCTCGCATAAAGTGTCAAACAGAGGAAAGATTTGCTGGAATGTGGTTTTTGAAATTAGCCATTTACCATACTATTTATTGTATGTAAATCATCATTGGCAGGTCGATTTTTTCTATCGGTTACAGTCGAAATCTCACAGTAATGTTTAATGTATAATTTCACAACTGTAAACCAAATATAGCTGTTTTGAATTTTTTATTTAGAGTACTAAAAGAATGTCTGAAACATTTAGGATACATTTAGAATGTACTTATTTTAATAGTTTCTGTAGTGGATAGTCGAATTTCTATTTTCTAAGTAATTACAAAAAATTAGGTTTATCTTAGAAAAAAAAAAAAAAAAGATACAATAAGGGGTTAAAGGTAGATTTTTCAGTGTTTCGCACAGTATCTATTTTAATAACATTTCTTTTCATTTGGCTACTGTTTTTTATCTCTTATTCGCCAAATCGCTAATGTTGGTGAAAAGCCAGCTAGAACCCCGCTTACAACTATATAAATAGATCAGCATTTTTTCTGGTTTATATTCGATAACAAATAACAACTTCAAAAAACAAGTAAAAATTAAATTTAAAAAATCAAAAAACCGACTGCATAAAAAGCGAATTAATTATTTCTCATTAATGTGAAACTATTTTTTTATATTACTTAACCTATTTTTTTATTTACTTGTATTGATGACTTTTAAGTTGTGTTTAATTGTTAGTTCCTATCTATAAACACTGTTTTGATGAGGCCTATAGATGTCTATGATGGTTAGAGTTCCAGTAAAGCTAGAGATCCTACCTACTCAAATTCCAGATTGTGTAACATTTAAACGGAGCTTCTGACTGTAAAATAGTCAATGAAACATTGTCTTCATTTTGATAGACCTATCCAGTGATATGCCACTCAATATGGTGCGTAAATTTGTTTTTCGTCTCCACCGCCATTGTAAATTTATAAAAACAAAATCTAGCCTATAACCATCGGACGGTTAAGACGAAACGATAGAGACCTCATTCGTTAAAATTCATCCAGCCGTTTGGATGTTTCGATGGTATAAAGAAATCCACATACCCAGATACGCGTGAAACACATAACCCTTCTTGGCAGTCGGGTAAAAATAAAAATTAAATACAAATTTAACTGTCATTTTATAATTTCATTTTATTTATAATATTCATTTTTATCATTTTATAACGCTTTGGTTCAGTGAAACGAGAATCAAAAAGGCTATTGCAAATAGCGAAATTATTCAGTTATAAACTCTTGGCATGCCGCTAAATACGAAAGTATCGCTATAAGAGAAAAAATTCAAAACTTTACTGGAATATATTAATATTTTTCATATAAAAAGGCTTTTTGGTGTTCTTAGTGGATAATCTAATTTTTTTTTTTTTTTTTTTTTTTTTTTTATATATATATATAAACCTCTATTACAGCTTTTAGTTAAAAATAAATTTTTTCAACTACGTCCTATAACCTGGGAAGTTTTATTTGGATCCCCTGGTAAATAATAAAGGGTAATGTTAAATTCGTCACGTTGTATGCATTCCGAGGAAAGAAAACCTTCTCAATAGATCACCAGAGAGAAAATAATAGCCCTTATGAAATTTCACGGATGTAGGTACAGTCGTGGGAAAAGAAAGTAAACACCTCTTAATAACTCTGCAAAAATTTATCGTACAAGAAAGTTACTGGTACCACACGATTGGTAATAAAAACTAATTTTAAATTATGTATGTAAAATTTGCTTAGGGGGCCATCTGCATATTAAAACGAACCATAACTTCGTTTTTTTTTTTTTCAATAGCAGTACACAATTCTGACGACATAAATGAACTCTACACACTTCAATTAGTTTTTATGAAATTCGTACGATAAATTTTCGAGAAATTAATTATTTTAAAACAAGCGTATATTAGGGGCTGCATCCAAATTGAAGTTGGGTACTGGATTGTTGACCGAGTCACTTCTATCATAGATGGCCCCTTAAAACATCATTTTGCAGTTTTTTTAAGCATAATTTGAAAACTACTTGGAAGAAAAATGTGAAATTTTGGATTTCCATAAAGCAGGACTTAATACATCAGAATCCATCAAAAAGATTGTAGGTTGCAATTCATAATTTTTTCGAATATTAATTTCATAATTCATATCATAAAATTATAAAAACTGCAAATTCAACGTCTTATGGCTTTGTTAAGGCTTCTCTTAGCAAAGTTAAGGCTTTTGTAAAGGCCGTCTTAAGGCTTTGTGTATTTATGTTTGGGTATTTTAGTATTATTGCTACACAAAAAATTAACACACTGGGAGTATAATTTCAGGAAATATTAATGAAATATGAAAATGTAATTTAACATTAGAAGCATAAAATTTTAAATATTTATAATTCAAAAACTTATCATTCAAGTGACTTGAAATATGGTGTCTAGGCATAGTTTGAACAGAAGATTTGAAATATCTTGTTAAAATTGTGTATTGCCGATGAAAAAAAATGAAGTTTGGTTTCGTTTTAATACGTAGATGGCCCTCTAAGCGAAACTTATAAACATCATTTAAAAGTAGACTATTTCAAATCGTTCGGTTCCAGTAACTTTCTTCTATGGTAATCTGTTGAGGAGTTAGTAGGGGGTGTTTACTTTTTTCTCTCCACGACTGTACAAATAGTGTATTAGTTATACTTTTAAAATTTTCCCCTATTAATTTCTTATCAATTTCTCAGCAATTTTTGCCATTTCAAAAGAAATGCAAAGTTATATAAAGAAAGCATATAATAGTATTGAATATATACACAGCACAATACACATTTTTACCTGCATATGAAGTTAGATGAATTCAAAAGATCAATCGGTTACAAGTCGCAAATTTATTCTGAATTTTGTGAAAGCACAAATAGTAATAAGCCGTCATTTTAATGCGCACAAGCCAGACTAAGGGTTAAATTTATTTTAAGAGACTCGGTCCGAGAAGCTATTTTTTTCTGCTGACTCAAGCCAGACCTGATTTCTTTTCTTGGTACGAGCCAGGTCTGGATTTCTTTCCCTGAGCCAATGTTTGGGATGGCATTTTATTTAAGGGAAGAACACGATTGGCAATTAACAACCATTTTTTGCGATCTATCTTCAGGGGTTACGGATGATATGTAAGTACCAAAAACTAGCCACTAGACTAGCAGGTATGAACGAGACGTTGAAGTTAATGTGGCTTATCTGATGAGGAAGAAAAAAGATGGAATCCCATATTATCCTATGGAAAAAAATACTCATCTTTCTTGTCCATTCAAATTTAGAAATTTCAACAATTTTTTTCCAGCATGTAGATAGGAAGGTTCTCTATCTCTCGGTAACCTTAAAATATTTTAAAAGATAATTATGAATATTTTAAAATTTGTGTTAATGTTTCAAAAAATTCCGAAAAGTATAAAAAGTATTCTTTACTCGTTTGTAACTTATGACTAGAAAAAGATATAAAAATTTGGAGCTTACAGAGTGATTAAAAAAAAAAAAAAAAATCCTATCGACGTGCTGAAAAAAAAATATATTGTTGAAATTTCCAAATTTGAATGAACAAGACGGATAAGTATTTTTTCCATAGGATAACATGGGATTCCACTTTTTTTTTCCCTCCGCAAGAGAAATCCCCGTAAGGACTATCGAATACATTCGATTTAAACACAGAGTAACAATATTTACAAAATAATTTTCAAGTGGAATAAATTTAAATTCAAATGGCCGTAAAACAGTGATAGAATATACTACACGATAGTAATATTTATCAGTTCACATAAAAAAAAATTTAAGTTTATGTTTACTTGTTTTCAATATTTGCTGTTTTTACACAAAATGTTGCGAGTTTTAAAGTACGCCATAAAACCGTTTCAAATTTTCTGCTCTTACTTCTAAAAAAGTCTCCGATGACTGTGTCTTTTAACTTTTAATAATTGATTTTTATGTATTTTTTTTGCGCTGAATCCAAAAAATTACCTTTATTTTTATCCATCACGTCAGGAATTTGCATAAATCGTAAATTTCAAAGGCAAAAAGTAAAAAAATAGCAAAAATCTGATACTAAAAAATAGAGGATATGTTCTGTTTATGTGTTTTTTGTGCTGAATCCGAAAAGGATTTAAATTTTTAACAATCGTGTAACGATATTTTGCAAATAAAAATTTAAAAATAGCAAAACTCTCATATTTTAAAACAGAGGACATGATTGAGTTTAACTTTTGAGAATTGATTTTTAAGCACTTTTTAAAACTGAATCTGAAAATGACCTTTATTTTTAACCATCAAGTCAGAAGTTTTCGCAAATCGTAAATTTCAAAGTTAAAAAATATCGAAAATATGATACTATAAAACGTACGTAAAACTTTTTTTATTCAATTTAAATTTATTTAATTCAGTAATTTTATTTAATTTAGTCATTTATTCAATTTTTTGGCTTATAGTAGAGATTCCTATAGCTGAACAGTTCAGGGGTCCTATAAGGAGGAAGGAGGTTCAATTTTAACTTTGAAATTTCTGATATGCGAAAAATTCTGACATGATGGTTAAAAATGGTCATTTTCGGATTCAGTGGTGAAAAATACATTAAAATCTCAAAAGTTAAAAACACAAAACTCAGATCTATAACAAAATGACTGCCTTCCCATATTTTTATAGCATATAGATGGCGCTGTAGTCACTTTCGGCAAAATACCCCGAGATATTTTGCCTAACATGAAGAAGTGAATTTATGATTGCGCGGGGTTTGTAGACTTCCTGGGTGTGTTCCCGCTGTATATCATCTAGAGATCATGTAATATTTGATATTTCAGGAATTATGTCTGTTCAATTTTTTATGTGTAATGTAGTGCTTTGTGCCGTCGAAAAAAAAAAAAAAAACGTGCTTGTCTACCTGCTATCCCGTCTCTGAGATGACCAACATCCTCACAGGTCTCTTTTATTGTATCAGCTTTTTTGCTATATTTTGAAATTTTAACTTTGAAATTTACGATTTGCAAAAAATCCTTACGGCATGGTAAAAAATAAAGGTTATTTTCGGATTCAGCGCTACAGAATCCATAAGAATCAATTATTAAAAGCTAAAAAAACATGACAACCCAAATTTTGCAGGCTAGTGAAATTTAATTACAATCTATATATTTCGAAAAGAAAATGCACAGCATATGCTAATTTCGTTACAGAATTATTTTTTTTAGAGCCACATATTTTATTTATCCAGCAAACGTGCCTGTTATCGGAAGAATGAATATGCATTCTGCAAGAAGAAATTTTCACGCTCAGCAGAGATGAGAGAGAGAGAGATGAAAAAAATTTAATCCATTTTTTCTTTCATTTCTTCCACAAAAATTTTGAAAGTATTTCTAAACTGTTTGAAAAAGTTAGAACTTCAAATTTGCATTAAATAAAATTAAAAATTCAATATTCTGTTTAAAAGGGGCGTTTACAAATAAAACTTGAATTTGTATTTTGACATAATATACCGGGTGTCCTAAAATAGACTGACTGTTTATAAAATTCAATAACTTGCAAATGATTGAAAAAGTTAGAACTTAAAATTTGACTTAGAATTATATATATATATATATGTGTGTGTGTGTGTATAACATTCTGTTTGAAGGGACAGTTTACAAATAGAACCAGTGTTGAACCCCCCCCCCCCCCCTCCGGAAGATTAAGATTTTGTGTTTTCAATGGTCAAAAAGTGCAATTCCCTCCCCCCCCGCCCCCCCCCCCCCGGGATTCTGTAGAGTGTACCCCGGAGCCACAGAAATCTCTCCCGGAGAAAAGTGTCTCAATTCAACACTGAATAGAACCTTTTTAAATAACGTCACGAGATATGTATTTTGACATAATATACCGGGTGTCCCAAAATGGACTGACTGTTTTTAAAATTGGAACTTGCAAATGGTTGAAAAAGATAGAACTTAAAATTTGCATTAAAGAAAATTAAAAATAAAAATTCCATATTATGTTTGAAGGGTACGTTTACAAATAGAACCTTTTTAAATAACATCACGAGATTTGTATTTTGAAATAATATACCGGGTGTCCTAAAATAGACTGACTGTTTTAAAATTCAATATCTTGCAAATAGCGACAGCTATTAAAAACATTCTGGCAGGAGGCTTATGTAAGATATTAGGAGTTTTTACTGCGATTCCTGGCTTTAGTTCGAAATAGCAGCAACCCAGCAAAGAGAAAATTGCTGGCCAGCAGCAAAATAGGTGCTGGCAATGATGGAGAAGTGCTGACTAATGGTCTACCTCGCTGCACAGCTTCAGTCAACTTTGCTGTTGGGAATCATTAGATAAAATTCCGGTGGGTTTCCGTTTTATCTCATGCGCTGGCCCACCACTACATGGAAGTGCACGAACTTTTGCAGCTTTATTGCTGGGAATCCTTACGCTAGGTGGCGTTGCGGATATCGAAGACATTGAGTTGGGTAACTCCGGGAGAGTCACCGCATACGGGATAGATTCCGCACCTCTTCCTTTTCTTGTAATTATCGATAGATGGTCGTCAAACCCACAGTAGAGGTGCGCAATGAGAATATTTTAACCAATGTATAGCGTGAATCCCATTTCGATGTTTACTTGTAGAAGTACAATCCTTAATTTGACATTAGTGCATGATTTCAGTGTCCAAACTTTTAAACACGTTATGTTTAAATACTTTTAATACACTAATTACTAAATGCATGCATGATTTCGAAGTCAAAACTAAGTGTAGCGTTTGTATAGAGTACTGTGTGTATGATTACTCCATTCGCCTTAGCGATGGCAGGTAACTGTGATGGCCGACGTCTGCACCATGCAAAATGGGATACATGCCGCACTGCTATTCCGATATACATGCCGCAGTTTCTTTTGTACGGGATTATTAAGAGTTATTAACTTTTTCTTTTCTTTTTGCACAGACTAACCATGTTAGGCATGTTATCCAGTTTACTAAAACCAAAGGAGAAAAGGGGGAAAATAAAAAGTAAGAAGGGCAAGACATATGCAAGTCAAGATGATGATAATAAAAAATTGGATTACGCGTAACGCAGACGTTCTTTGCAAACTACTCCAAAAAACAGGAAGTGTAATTGGCTTCGTTGCATCATGTGTTTAAATGTAGTTACATAAAGACTGCACTTTTTCGACACTTTTTCTGTAGATTGAAGTCGATCACTTAACCCATTCGGGGCCATATGTGCATATAAGCACCTTCATAAAGAGCTTACAAATTTTTTTTTATGTCACCAGTAAAAAAGAAAAGTAATATTTGCTTTGTTTAATTAGAGAAATTTCATGATTATTTAAGTAAAGGTAACTTCTTTTAAAAAAGTGGTACCAACCGAATAAAATTTGTGTAAAAGCCACCGGTCCCGAAAGGGTTAATAAATAAATTATGTAAACACAATTTTACTTTTTTTCTTTTCCCTTTCTAATACATTAATGTTACGTTGTTGCTGAAATAACAATTAAAATTTAATGTAAAAAAAAAATAAGTCGATAATTTTAATAGTGAAAGTAGGCAACGATTATTAATTTGAATCTACTAATACGTTTCATTGTACTCATTTAGTTTCATTTTGTTGTTACTTCCATAATTATAGTCCAGATATGAATACATTTTTTAGCATTTTCATTTATAACTTCATTCTGTTCTTATTACAAGCGCGGCATAATTACCACACAAGTGCGGCGTCTCAGACTGAATGTACGGGTGACGCGCCGCAGAGTAATGTTTTAGAAAAAAATTGTTAAAAAATATTAATAATTTGCTTTGAATTTTTTTGTCGCATTACACGCGTTGTACATTTAACATAAAATAAAAAAAATCATGCTGTGCTATTTAATGTCCACCATGGAACTTTATACACAAATTCAAAAAATGTGCTGCATAAATCCCGGAATTACCCTATTTGAACACACATCTGAAATGAATATCTAAACACAATTTAAGCTGTGAAGCTATTTTTTTTTAATCTGTAAATATACCACCGCTGCCACCAACAAAATAAATAAATGAATAAATAAATAAATTCTTTATTTCAACGCACTTTTTTTCTGCTTAAATCTGGTTTTACTAAGTTACAAAGGATTTCGGGATTTCGGTTTTCATAATTTACACAGTTCAGAATCAATAACAAACATGAAATAGTGTAATGAGAGCTTCAAAACTACGAGCGGTCGTAGCACACGCTGAAAGTACTTATTCATGTCTGATCACGAAAACCAAACTGCATCGAGCGCGGTTAGTACTTGGGAGGGTGACCACATGGAAACCGCGGCAAGTTCAAATATTTCAATAGAGACTTCTATTATAGACACTTCAACAGATATTTCTATAGCTCTTGGTGAAACTAACTTATAGAAAAAAGAGCCATAATACTTTGTTTTTATATAGAATTCTATAAGAAATTTTTGTAAGGGAAAGTGCTGGGCCAGCACAGGAATAGCAGTGGGATAGGTGCTAGCACTACAAGAAAAGTGCCGGATTGAAGTAATGTGATGGCATGCCAATGCTGGCCTGCTATTGGTCATCACTGATGGGTCAGCTGTATTCCGCACGGACACTTTTGTACGGGTTTAAGTAATGGCACTATTGCGCTTTACCGCTGATGGCAGTGCTGGCTGCGATCTTTTTTCCAGCTGATGGCCCACTGTTTCTTTCTTTACTGGGAATAGATGGTGTTGGAAGTAACAGGCGCTAAATAGAGGGCCAAAATCGAAATCCCCAGCAGTGATTCGAACGAAGGTGTTTAAACAGATGAAGTGCGACTCATTCAGACTGAGTTCAGAATCAGAACAAGATTGTATAGGCGCTTGAGACCCACACGCCATATGCTTAAGAGCCTCCACTAGTCACTCAGAAAGTCCCGGATGATAATGTTAATCCTATGGGGAAGTTATTTTCAAACATCTTGTTTGGATTTTAATATTTTTGAATGATTTTTTTTTAATAGGATAGCTGAGGACGATGTACAACCGGGCTAGTTTTTACTTTTCCGATTTTGATTTCAGATTTACAAAAAAAACTAATTTTCGGAACCGGTTCTCAAATTGAAACTAACTTAATAATAATAATAATAAAAACTATAACCAAAATCGAAAAAGTAAAAACTAGCCCAATTGTAGATCGTCCTTAGCTATTAGGGTAGGTCGAAAATACCGAAATACTTATAATTGAAATGTAATAGAGCGGAAAAGTTGCCTTTGGTAATAAAGAATAAATTCTTAAAAATTACACCGATCGGTTAATATCTTTTACCGCCGCAAGGGTGCCCAAGTTTTAAAAAAATTGCAAAAAAAAAAAAAAAAAAAACATGGTTTTTAAATTTTTTTTTAATTATCTAAACGTACGAATACAATTTCTAATACTACATGAAAATATGAGAAATGTCCCGGTAAATGTTCCTTATGATAAAATAATTTCTTTTACTGCCGCAAAAGGAACATATTTTTTAAGCAAATAGTAAAAGTTTCAAATTTTCATTTTTCTAAATTTTTATAATTTCTATATGTCTAGAAGTAAATAACTTTACATTATATCTATTAGCATGTCATAAATTTTGCTAACTATTTGTGATAGACTGGAAAATAAAAAAGGTAACCATTCATTTTTCTTGATGATCGCTTCATCTACTGCTGTTTTACTGCATCAGCAAGTCATATACCACAAATCAAAAAAATGATATAAAAAGAACAAAATATTTTAGTATTTTATTAATTAAAATACAGAAATGTTTAACCCAAACAGATTAAATAAAATTAAAATGAAGAAGTGTTTAAAGTGAATGAATTTTATAATATGACTTGCTTTTAAATAAAGCCATTATTCCTCGAGAGGCCGAAATTGATGATGTGATCCTTTCTCTGTTCTGGTCCACAAACTTTATACTGATATCAGTGATTAATTTTACGTATCTTTTTTTTTTCTTTTTTTAAGTAAACATTGCTGGGTAGGGCTAGTTGAGCTCAAATCAATTGATAGGCCTCCCCACCTGGCTGAATCTGATTGAGAGCGACAAGGAAAGTTATAATAGCTGTTATCCTTAATCGAACATTCTAAACTCGCCAGCGTTGTTAGATCGTCAGTCGACAGACAAACCGTAACACGTGGTTTCGTTAGTTTTAGAGTTTTGCCACTCGACTAAATCCATACAATTTTAAGTTTCAAAGTTCAAGGCTGGCAGTATTCGTGCCCACAGAACTTCGTACTTTGGCAATTTTCTTCGTGGCTGGGATCCTGGTGTCCTCTTCTTCATATGCTATCATTCCAATGAGGCTATCTTCATCATTTGAGAAACAGGCATTTCGTGAAATTATCGTAGCCATATCGTAGATGATATGGCAAGTACCAGGGGGTTACTAATTAAAGTGCGAAGAATCTGAAAAACATGATCGATTCATTTTAATTGTGAACCAACTGATGCAGTACACTTTCTTTTCTCATATAGTATGAGAAGTTAAGAAGAGGGTCTCTCTGTTCCAATGGAGCGTCTCAAAATTCGATTAGCAGTAGTGATCCACCTTGCGGGAAATATTAGTATACGGACTTGGCAAAAAAGATCAATTGGACACACGCCTGATGAAAGAGCTTGCAATATTTCAGACATATACTTCTGGTCACTTGACAAATCATCTTTACCAACAGCTAGGTGATCAGATTAAATTGGCTTAAACTTTGCAATTGGTAATGATTCGCAAATATCAAGAGATCAACAAGTTGGGCTACAATATGACAGCATATCTGTCTTTTGCCATCAAGATGTTTGAAAAGATATCTCAGTGGAAGCTCATTGAAGTGGGGGGCAATGAAGCCACTACAATTTTTTTTTAAAACTTGTTCTCTAGTAATCACAT
The DNA here is from genome assembly GCA_963932465.1 of Maratus speciosus. Classification (NCBI taxonomy): domain Eukaryota; kingdom Metazoa; phylum Arthropoda; class Arachnida; order Araneae; family Salticidae; genus Maratus; species Maratus speciosus. The sequence continues at coordinate 363,835,541 of OZ010798.1, forward strand.
AACACTATCTTTGCATCCTACTTTAAGGAAGGTTCCACCACATCCGATTGCAATTATTTTTACAGTTTATATTTCATTTTTCTTCGAAAAATCTATAATGTTATTGCATATAAATGTCGCCTTGCCAGATGATGGGGTAAAATGACCAAAATAATAAAGACCTGGTTCTAGTATCAACGAGATATGTTCTTACTTGACTTCGCGAAAATGAAACTTTGCCCCCTTGTAACCTGGCAGAGATTTCTATCTTTAGGACCATCAAAGTTTAGAGCAAAAGGAATATATTACAAAAAACGAACCAAGTGAAATATGGCTCTCTAGCAGCGAGAAAATAATTTTATGTGCAAGCAGCTGCAGGTTTTTCTATCATTGAGTAGATTTTTTTGATAGAATTCTAGTAATCATGGTTAAAAATCTGCATGAAATTAGCAACTGAAAATGACTTTTCCAGCCTATTAGTAAATTCTGGAATATCTGTAAATATGAAAATTATGAAAATTGAAAAATGGAAAATTTAAATATTTAACATTTTTTTAGAAACTTTGGCTCTGTTGCGGCGGTAAAAGAAATGAGGTCACCAAAAGGAAATTTTACTCTTAAATTACTAATCTCTTGGTGTAGCTATTGCGTTCTATAAGAAATTGAATTGGTATATCTGGATAGTTTTAAAAAAAATGCAAAAAGTATGATTTTTGAGATTTTTCCGAACTTTGGCTCCCTTGCGGCGGTAAAAGGTATTAACCAATCGGTATAATATTTTACGTATTTATTCTTTTTTACAAAAGTCAACTTTCCCACGCTATTATGTTTCGATTATAAGTATTTCGGTTTTTTTGACCCACCCTATTAGCTATCCAATGCAAAAAAAAAAAAAAAAATGTAAAAATATTAAAATCCAAAACACTATAGTTGAAAATAACTTCCCCATAGGATTAACATTATCATCCGGGTCTTTTTGAGTGACTAGTGTAGGTTCTTAACCTCCATCTTTCGAATCAATGCTAGGTGTGATTTCGGTTTTGGCTCTAGATTTACCGTATATTTCTTTCAGCGCTCTCTATCGTTGTCCTTTGGAACTAAAACCAGGAATTACAGTAAAAAAACTCCCCTCGTCTTACAAAAACTTCCTGCAAGAATTTTTTTAATAGCTGTGACTATTCACAATTTATTGAATTTTAAAAACAGACTATTTTAGGACATCCGGTATTTAGTAAAAATAATGGGAATTGAAAACCTGTAATAATGAAAATGCGATGCAGTTTAATCAATTCATGCGATTAAATAAAATTTTTCCTCTAAAAACTCAGTTGGCAAATCATATTCAAGCAAGGTTCTCGCTGGCGTTTGATTAACATTAGCGATTTGGCGAATAAGAAATAGAAAACAGTAGCCAAGTGAAAACAAATGTTAGCAAAATCGATTCGGCGTGAAACACTGAAAAATGTATCTTTAACCCCCTTATTGCATCTCTTTTTTTTTCCAAAAGCTCTAAAATAACCTCATTTTTTGTAATTGCTTATGTAATAGAAATTCGACTACCCGATATAGAAAAGATTGAAAATAAGTACATTTTAAATGTTTCTTAAACGTATAAGTGTTTCAGATGTTCTTTTAGATGTCTCAATAAAAACTAAAAACAACTATCTTTGATTTACCGTTGTGAAAAACAACACTAAAAATTGCCTTGAGATTACGACTGTTAACCGATAGAAAAAAAAATGACTGGCCAAAGATACTTTGCATACAACTAATAAAAAACATGGTAAATGGCTAATTTCAACACCACATTCCACGAAAACTTTTCTGTATTTGGCGCTTGATGCGAGTAATTCTGTTTGTGCTTTTACCACGCGACGCCGCTGGTTCCTGGATAGTCATTTACTGACAATAGATAAATAGCTATCGCATTATCCTTTCTGTCTTTGACTGTTGCTAAATTGGTTCGAGTCAGTTTCTCCATAAATAGAGCAATGTAAACGGCACGGTGCAATTGAACATGTAAAGTAACATTAATCGTAAATCAACGCGGATAAGAATCTCGACTGTATTGGCACACACACACACACACACACACACACACACACATACACAAAAAGAGCAGAAATTGAGCACTCACAAATTGGACAGTGAATGTTCTTTTACTCGCCAAATGGAGCATTTTGTCGCGATTTGGCGCAATGGCGAGCGGCAGCGAAAACCCTGTAGAAAATGCATAACGCATTTGAAAACTCGATTTCTGCAATTACCATGAAAAGTCCGATAAATCTCCGATTTATTTTATGCAGCCTTGTATATGATCCTTAGATTCGTATGTATGCTAAAATTTCGTTCAATTAAACGCATAGAACAATTGAAATTTCCCATTAAACAATTTCCGTCAATAAAAGAAATGTACTTGAGATCTTTTGTAAAGCCATGTATATGATCTATAGAATTTATACACACCAAGTACACTGGTGTCCAAAATTAAGGACAAATCACAAAATGCTAATTTTCAAGTACGCGAATACTCAAAAGGAAATAATATAATTCGAATAATTACTATCTCTACAGCACAGCTAGTCCATATAACATCCCATTCATGTCACACATGGTCACAAATGTCACAGTCCCTACAATGAAGGAAAAAAATAGGAAATTCCATACATCTCATTATGAGTCTCAAATGATCACTATATGTGACTCCACTGAGACATCACTGTGACTGCTGCTTTGTGACGAGTCACCATGTGACTTAACAATGTAGTTGCATTATGACTCTCATGTGACAGTCAGCTGCAGACTGAATTTCAAAGTCATCGTGAATGCTGCATTGTGATAAGTTACACAATGTCACATTTATGTCACATGGTGACTTTCAGGTGACAGAGAGGTGAAGTCATTATTGTGCTCTTTTGTGAAAAGTCACCATGCGACTATAATGTGATATTTGGTGACTTATCATAATGCAACGTTCATGATAACTTTGAAATGGATTCTAAAAATGACACTCACATGATAGTCACAATGTAACTATACTGTAAAGTCACCTGGTGACTCGTCACAAGACAGCAGTCACATTGACGTCTCAGTGGAGTCACATACAGTGATCATGTAAGACTCGTAATGAGACGAGCAGAATTTCCTATTTTTTGCTTCACCGTAGTGACTGTGACACTTGTGACCATGTGTGACATTAACGAGATGTTATATGGACTAATTGTGCTGTAGAGATAGTAATTATTCGAATTATATTATTTCTTTTTGAGTATTGGCTTACTTAAAAATTAGCATTTTGTGACTGGTCCTTAATTTTGGACACCAGTGTAGTATGCAAAAATTAGTTACATTTAAAAACGCGTATCACAACTGAAAACGCATCTCCAGAAATTATTCATCATAAACAGTACTGTAGTCAAATGATTTTGTGGGTGCCTGTAAATGAACAATAAATTATATGCACACCAGATTTAACAACAACAACAAAAAAAAATATCAATAAAGAATATTTATGCGAGGAAAGGAATTGTGCTTAAATTAAAAATAACAAATAAAACATATTTCGGAATGATAGCTTTCAACAGAAGAAAGAAAATATTTTTACCTAATAAATGTCAACAAAAGGATATTTATGTGGGTATAACGATTTTACCTACATTAGACATAATGACAAATGATTTTTGAATGCTAGCGTTAAACGGAAGAAAGGGAAATAAATTTTTGAAAACAGATTAATTTCGAATACAAATCTACTACAGTAAGAATTTTGTAGTACACCTGAGTGATGTATAGTATGACTTCAAAAATGCGGCATTCAGAAATCCGGCAGCTTCAAAAATCCGGCATCAAAACCATCTTTTCCCTTCGTCTTTCTTTTGCACTTTCAAGTTATGGGAGAAGATATAGCAATTTTTTATGAATTAAAAATTTCAAGATTGAAAGTTAAAACGCAAAACTTTTTTTCATTTGCCAGATGATTATTTTCTGAACAATGTTTCTGTAAGCTATGCCATAAAACCATTGCTTAGCAACGTGAACAACTTTGAGGACAGCTTTGGCAAATGAATGGAACAATATGTATGGCCGGAACGAATTTTCGGCAACGGCGGCACCAATGATGAGGTAGAATTTTTAGGCTTTCACATTTCACGTGAAAAGGCCCCAATTTATGACCTGATTGAACACGTAAAATCTGAGAATGCATTAAATGTCGAAAAAATGGATATAGATGATTGGATAAGCCATGACGAAAATGAATCAACAACGAACAATTTAACGGACAGCGAGATCGCTGACGCTGTACTGAATAGAACCACCGATAATGTTAGTAGCAGCTCAGAAGACGAGGATGAAAACCCGGCAGAAGAAAAGGTGTCACTAGAAAAATGCATAAATTTGACTGGAGAATTAATATATGCTTTAGAGAACTAAGACTGTATTTCCGAAATAGACTTTCTACAGTTGAATAAAATACAAAAAACTCGATACAGAATGACCAAAAAATTGAAGCAAATAAAATTGACATAGATGTTTCTGAAATCACAATTGAAGAAATAAAGTCACAGATTTTTTTTTTCTGTAACACAGAAAAAAATCAAAGTGAGATTCTTTATATTTAATTTTCTCTTTTTCTTATATAACTATCACTTAATAATGAATTAAATTATGGCTAAAGGCACCTTTAAGAATATAGTACTACTTTTAAAATTCATAGTTACTACTTTTGATATTCCTCCAAAAATCCGGCATAATATCTGTCCCGATGATGCCGGATTTTTGAAGTTATACTCTATACAAATTTCAACAGATTTAAAATAATGTGATAATAAAATGCATTGCAAATGATTTTTCACCATAGGCCGCAATGTAACGGACTTCTTTTGAGTGTCCCTGTAAATCAACTGTAAATGCTACGCATTTAATTTTTAATATTTCATTTACTTAATATGCCATAGTAAGCATCAATAACATACTTCAATTTCATGACAATCTAACTATATGGAAGTTAAAGGATAGACAGACAGAATTCATAAACACTTTTGAACTATGTCGGAAAGTGTTAAAAAGAAACTCGTTAGTTATTTAAAAAAAGTATATTGACGTTCTGCTTTTTTTATTTGATTCTTTTTAAATATGTATGAAAATGAGAGAAAAATAATTCGTTATAAATATTTGCACTTTTCGTATATTTTCTTTTCAAAATTTTATACGCATATTTTGTTATTTGCGAAAAACATTTAGTCAAGAAAAATATTGCGAAACATTTTCTAATTTTACTTTTCAATTATAAGTTAATCAAATCAACTAATAATCGTAATTTATTCAAACAAAAAATAACCATTGCATGCTCACTTTTTCTTTTATATTTTTTATCATCGCATATTTTATTGTTCCTGAAACAGTGTATCTTGTCGGAAGAGGAAATATGCTTAGTGGAAAAAATTCAATTTTCACGCTTTAATAGGAAGAAGGCGACGAGAATATGTCCAATCTGTTTGTTTTTTTTTTTCTTATTTCTATTCATTCTTTTTTTTTTCATTAAAGTTAAATGTTTCTTTGCTTAAACACTGTCACGAATGAATTATTTTCAAGAGGATGAAAAATATTTTTCACTTAACCCTTTCGGCCCTAAATTTTTATTCAGTTTGGGGTAAAAATCCCTTTTACGCTAATAAAATTAGAACTAACTAGCCAAATCACAGAAGTTAGGGCTTACTGAAATTTAGCTTAAATGTTAGTTTCTGAAACCTGAAATTTAACTTATATGTTAGTTTCTGAAACCTAACGAATGTAGATATTTCGCGTTCTTTTCATATGACAATAGTCGAAGGAAGAATTTTTGAAGACGTTTGAAAAATGTCGTATTACAACAGGATTTAACAGACATAAAAACATGCTAGTATTTTTTATTGTTTATCACAAATTATTCATTCGGAAAAGTTGTCCCTAACTTAAGTTTAAATACTTTCGGCCCTGACTTTTTTCTTAAAGTCCAAAAAAATTAAAAATTTGGCCATTGTTATTTTGTACTAATTTAACATTTCAATGCTAGATGGCGCTACATGTCCACAAAAAAGGCACAATATAGAATGGACATATCTGATTATGAAGTTTTTACGTATCTGCAAGCGGTTATTTATAGTTTAAAGCATTTTTTTAAAAAAAGGAACACATTTGTGACCGCCAAAGCCAAAAGGGTTAAAATGGATTATCAAAAACAAAGCAGTCTTTTATTAAAAAACATCGGTCAAGTACGAGTATTGCTCACGCACAGAGGATTCCGTACAATAAATGTATTAATTAGTAACTTTAATTTTACAAAAAATCGTTGCTAAAAGAATAATAATCTTTAAAACCGAGCGCCACTCAATGCAAAATAGTCGCGAATCTCAAAGTAATTACGTTATTAATTTTAATTAAATTAGTCTTTTTAACAATTTCACATTTATTGCTTTTATATTTACTAATGAGCATTGCTTTGCACAAATACAGGGTCAGAAAAAATAATGGACCCGATTTTATAAAATCATATTTTCGAACTACTGCACATATTACAAGAAGTGGTATATGAATTTAAAAAGAAATATACCAAATTTTTTCAGTTACAAATGTTCGATGTGCGACCCTCTTCTTACATTGCATACGTCCAATCTGTAATCCAGTTCGTTCCAAACATTTTGTAGCATCACTCAGTCAATGGTTTTGAATGCTGCACAAATGCGTTCTTTAAGTTCTGGCAGTATTTTCGGCATTGGTTGTACATAGACTATGCCTTTGACGTAACCCCATAAAAACAAATCACATGGTGTTAGGCCAGGGGATCTTGGTGTCCCTGTGATTGATAATTGGTATATTTTTCTTTAAATTGATATTTCACTTTATGCAATATGTGCAGTAGTTTCTAAAATATGATTTTTTAAAATCCGGTCCATCATATGTACTCACCCTGTATATCATTAAAAGTTGTTATCTAGGCATTAAAAAACCATGGCGCATAGAGTAAGCCATCCGTGTCTTTATATACGTCCAAACAGTCCGTGCATTTAAAGGTTAATGTCTAGGCTAATTACCAACAATTTTTTTCGAAAAATCATTATCAACAATCCTTTTATACTTCCGCGAGTTATAGGTACTTCGAGAACTTCTCAACACCCTTGCTGAGCGCCCACTAAGTGAAATTTGTAACGGAAAAGTGTGATTTTGTAAATAACAATGTGATCTAGGGTTAATCGCTACGTTTTTCCCGCAAGGTTTAAATAAACTTCTACTAGTCCTAATTTTTTTCATAATTTCGGTTTCGGTAGATTTAGAAATAGATGGGTGTGGGGGGGGGGCACTTTTTTACCCGACTGCCAAGAAGGGTTGTGTTTCACGCGTATCTGGGTATGTGGATTTCTTTATACCCTCGAAACATCCTAACGGCTGGATGGATTATAATGAATGAGGTCTCTATCGATTCGTCTTAACAGCCCGATGATTATAGGGTAAGTTTTGTTTTTACAAATTTAAAATGGCGGCCGTAAAATACAAAATGGCGGTAGATTCTAAAAAAAAAATTACGCACCATATTGAGTGGCATATTATTGGATAGGTCTTTAAAAATGAAGACGATGTTTCATTCACTATTTTAAAGTTTGAAGCTCCGTTTAGCCCTTTCCGGCACAGAAAAATTCTTTCATAAATTGATGAAATGATTGATTGGCACCGGAATTTACAAACGACTTTTTTAGAAATTAAAAACGCGCTACTTTAAACTTTATTGTAAAAGCAAAATTTTATTAAAATATTACTGGTGCCGTTAGTAAGTTTGGAAAAAATTAGTTGGTCCCGACGAGGGACCACTGCGCCGGAAAGAGTTATATATTACACATCCTGGAAGTTGTATAGGTAGGATCTCTAGCTTTACTGCAACTCTAACCATCATAGACATCTATAGGCATCATCTAAACAGTGTTTATAGATAGTAACTAACAATTAAACAACTTAAAAGTCACCAATACAAGTAAATGAATAAAATAGGTAAGTAATATAAAAAATAATTTCACATTGATGATAGATAATTAGCTCGGTTTTTTCGCAGTTGTGTTTTTTGGTTTTTTAAATTTGATTTTTACTTGTTACATTTAATTTTCGACGACATCTCTGAAAATATACCTAAAATTAAAAGAAATGTATTTTTGACTTTGTACGAGAGCTTTCGCGCGATACCCTCACAATAAATAAATAAATATAAGGTTTTATTTTCAAGTAACGCAATTAGCGCCCCTACATTTGTTCTAAATATATTTGCGAATGGTTAATTATATATATGTTGGTCAATAGCCGTTATAATCGCTATCACAGCTACCTCTTTCGGCGGAATATAGAAAATTCAACGAGAACCTGCTTGCCATATCCAAAAACAAATATAAAATTAGGTTCAATTCTATGCTTAACTTCATACACTTTTCGATGGCACAAAAATCGCTATGACATCTCCCCCAATTTTTCCAAATTCAAGGAGAGGCGCATACCATAGCCAAAAACTTACACAAAAAAATTGTTCAATTCTATGCATTACTTCATACACTTTACGATAGTACAGTGGCGACACATGGACAGACACATTTTACATAAACATGTTTTTTAGGACCTCGATTCCTAACACGCGTAAATCCGTCGAAAACCGTAAGTTGAAAAAAAAATTCGATTACAATACTTTCTTCTATTGAAGATAGAAAAATGTAAAAAATGTATGTTTGAATTTCCAAGAACAGTAAAAAAATGAAAAAACTGCCTAAATGTTCACAATTTGCTTATTTTTTTTTTATTTTATAAGTTTAATTTTTATTTTTTGTCAGTACGCAAAAAGTTCAGCTAGGAAAAACAAATTTTTTTTTCTAATTTTCTTCTCCATTTATAAGTCAGTTAAATCAACTGTAATCTCCCTTTACCCACACAAAAGATATCCATTACACGCTCATTTTGTTCTAGAACTTTTTTTTAGCATCGAATATTTAATTAATCCTGAAACAGTGCATTTTATCGAAAGAATAAATATGTATAGCGGAAGAAAAAACTCCACTTTCACGCTTTGCTGGGAAGAAAGCGTCGGCGATAACATACAGTGTATCTTTTCTTTTACTCAAAATATATTTTTTTTTTTCATTTCGCCATTGAGTTAAGGATTGAAGTCTTCAGAATATATATATGTGTAATATTGTCGAAGTAATCGACGAGTAAAAATTTCCATTTTAGTGAAAGATATTTGACTATTTCATCGAAACAGTCTTGGCACACCTTATCAATCAGACATCTACTGATTAAAGAGCGAATCTGTAAAATCTGATCACATACATAATTCAACAGCAGCATATCGTAGTTTAAAAAAATAATCTGTCAATCAAAGCCATTACAATCATCCCATTCGTGTACCGAATAAAAAATAAATAATCACAGCAACATTAATATCTTTGGTGTTTCCCCGATAAATAAATATCATACAGTTGTAATCCAACTTCTTTATTTACATGATCATCGTTCAGAATGGTGGAGCACTCTCAAAAAAGGGGAAAGTTTTAAAATATTATAATTCGAGTGGACGTTCATCTTCCGTGCAACAGTTACATTTCAGCAGTCAAAATCACCGAAAAAAACTTCTGAAACAGGACAGGAGAGATTTATAGCGAGTGTGTATGAATACAAAAACTGCATTATGACAAAGCAACTAACTAATGACAAAAACGGAAAATGCGGATTGAGAAAATCGTTGCGATTCGGTTTTACTTTTGGCGGGAAGAATATTCCAGAAAAAGGCCGATAAGAAAATATTCGAAGGGAAAATTAAAAGGGAAGAATTTTGAAAGGGAATTTTAGGAGAGAAGCCTGTACTGGCGCAACGCCAAAATGAAAAATATGCGTAGCTTACTGAAAAGCGAAAGAATTTAATAATATTTGGAGAGAAAAATAGAGAAATTAAAAGTGGAAAAAATGTAGAATATTCTTTAATTAGGCTAATAATTAAAATACTATATATATATATATATATATATATATATATATATATATATATACATTATTTCGATCATATTCTGACGCAATGTATAGTTTAACCAACTTAACTTACTGTTTGTTTTCGAAAACCGAGCCTAGCACTCTGCGACGATTCCAGTATCTAAAAGGGGTGTTACGCTGATATGGGCATTTTCTGAAGTTCTACTTCGGCGTTTTCGTCTGCGTTGTCACTAAAATTGTTGCTTACTCAAAAATTAAAATTCTGTTAATATCTCGTTTTAATTCAAATTAAAACATATATTTAGTGTTCAAATAGCTAGTTCGAGCAGAAATAAATCTTTCAGGAGTGTTAGTAAGGAAATTATATATAATGCCACTCAATTTTTTGATCGAGAAGTAGAAAAAGGAGAATTGATTGCTCCGATAGCTCATTCTACAAAACGAGCCATTCAAACTGCCGGGGTTTCTAGTAATACTATTAAAAAGATTCGGCGAGAAGAAGGAGATGAGCATAATCTTGTTTTTCGTTCACCTAACAAAAGAGTTAAAAAGGATGTGATTGAAAAAACAGTTGTAGATGAATTCGATTTCAGCGTTATTAGACAAACTGCACATGATTTTTATGTCAATGAGAAAACAATCCCGTCTTTGAATAAACTGCTTCCTGTTTTAAAAGAAAATCAATTTAAGAAATAAAAATGAATTTTGTTTCACGAAAAGCAAAAATGTTGCATAATTTTTTAAAAACTTTTAACCGTTTTCGTTTTTTACAGATATTAACTACAAAAACGTTTTTACATAAATCTGTATTATTTCCTCAAAAGCGTATTCTTAAAAAATGCAGCTAAAAAGACTTCGCTTACCCCCATTTTGATAAAATCAAAGCAGACCTGACGCATGCACGATAGCGCCGAGAGTTTTGATATCCGAAAACAAACAGTAAGTTTTTAATTTTATGTTCAACAAGAAATAATGAATATTTGTTTTCGTTGACAGATTTCCATTTATCACAAAAGCCATCCAATGAATCTAATGAATAATTCTACTGCCACACACGAAAAACGTATTTGAGCAAGTGTGATTTGGACCCGAATAGTTTTGTACTTCAAACCTTTATAACCATACTGCCAAGAAGGGTTATGTTTCACGCATATCTGGGTATGTGGATTTCTTTATACCCTCGAAACATCCCAACGGCTGGATGGGTTTTAATGAATAAGGTCTCTATAGGTTTATCTTAAGCGTCCGATGGTTATAGGCTAGGTTTTGTGTTCATAAATTCAAAATGGCGGCAGAGACGAAAAAAGTTTTTTACGCACCGTATTGAGTGGCATATCATTGGATAAGTCTTTCAAAATGAAGAAAATGTTTCATTGACTATTTTACAGTCAGAAGCTCCGTTTAAATATTACACAACCTGGAAGTTGTGTAGGTAGGATCTCTTGCTTTACTGCAGCTTTAACCTTGATAGGCATTTATTGGCCTCATCAAAACAGTGTTTATAGATAGGAACTAACAATTAAACATAACTTAAAAGTCATCAATACAAGTGAATAAAAAAAATAAGTAAGTAAAAAAAAAAAAAAGTTTCACATTGATGAGAAATAATTCGCTTTTTACGCAGTCGGGTTTTTTGATTTTTTAAATTTAATTACAATAAAATTTTCTTATTACTGGTTTTCACATTCACTTTAAGGGTCATCGCAGCCATGATATGAACGCTTGGAAATCTTATTGCTGATGCGGAGTATAACGATTATCTCGTTATATATGTTTACATTCCATTCCCCCCCCCCCCCCAGACAGTTTCAATTAAAATTCTGTTTAATAACTTATTTATTTTGTGCACTATAGTCAAACAGTGCAGCCCCTAAATTAAATTCAACATTTAAAAACTAAATCGATTGTATTAACAGCCCTGCACATTTAAATTAAATTATTCTAAGTACTCATCTCTTTAATAAAATAAAATCAGTGAATCACTCTCCATTTTCACTTTCTGATTCTTTCACACATACGCTTTAACCTTGTACAAAATTCGTTACGGCATCACTTTACATGCAATCTACTTATTAGAATTATCTTCGCTTCACACCCTTTTGTTCAGATGTATGGCAATTCTGCATTTTTGTGGTAAAGCGGTGCATCTTTGATCTAACATCTGGTCTAGAAAAATACAGTCTCATGCTTTTTAGCCTAACGAATTCGGTCTGTTACTATGCCCTTTCCAGATAACACTTTTTTTTTTAACATTTAACCGCAGCTGTATCAATGTACAGATGAGTCTCCGTCTATCATGACTCGGGAATGTATGCAGCCCACAATCTGCCCCCCCCCCCTACACAATTAATATGGTAGAAGCCTACCGTACAGTTTTGGCGAACATACCAGCCAATGTTTCTCTTAGCCCCTGTGCATGGCGCAAAAATACTTTTAGATTGGCGATATTGTAGTCCGCCAATCAAGAAAGTTGTAACTGTATATTCTTGCCATTCCTGCTTTCTCTCTAGCCTCGTGATGACGTCTTAAAAGAGGCTCCTTATTGCTTTTCCCCTGTACCTCTCCCTTCGACTTTCATCATGAAAATAAACAAACTCTTCGTTTACTCAAATTGGAGTTTTTTTTTTATATAGGACCTGGTGTTTTTATTCTCGCAATCTTATAAACGCAAACGGCCATCTCTTCTAGCAGAAAAGTCTTGTCTTCGTTTACCCGAATTGGAGTTTTTTTAATAGGACCTGGTGTTAAGAAATCTCTCGTCAACACAACAAACGGCCATCTCTTTTATCTAGCAAAAAAAGTCTTCATATAAATTGGTCTCCGTGACCAGTTTTTTTTCTCCATTAACAAAAAAAGTGTAAGGGAGAGGTACTTGCTTCCAATCCTTTTTCTGCATGGACTTCTTGCAGCGATGGATTCCTCCCGGCTGTCGCACCGCTCTGTTGCAATGTACTTCGAGTATCTAGCCCCCGTTACTTAAGAAAAAGAACAACGACACGCTGATTTTTCTTCGCTTCCCAGAGGTGCTGCGTATCTTCGCTTACCGGCTGCTTGGATTTCATCATGGAGTGAGCTTTTTCGCCCTGGACGACTGCTCTTCGCCGTAAAGTATCTGTGCCTGCCTGCTCCTCTGCTTTTCCCCTTTGCCAACCCCTGGAGTTGTGGAATCAGCTGCACGCTTCCTGTCGCCTAAGAAATCTGCCTGCCTTACATCCTCCCGTGCCGAAGAATTCTGCCCGCGTGCAAACTTATCTCTCGGACCATTCCCCCGGCCCATCATCGCATCATTTTTGTGAAAGAGTCTAATAAAATTACAAATCAACGGCAAATGTTTCCGTATAATAGCAATATTAGTTATGTCACAACTTCAACAAGTTCCGCGTTGAGAAACCTTTCGAGTCTGTGTGTAAAATGATACAAATTTCGTGCCAATTCATCAGTTAAGTGCAGTGAAACACTGATTTCAAAGCAAAACAAACAAAAAAAACCCCTGAAAATACATGTGTTCGTTGAAAAGAACGTCCGAGCGAGTCAGCAATTGAATCATGACTCTCGCTCTCATTTCTATTTACACAGCCAGCCTCCTCAATAGTCTGAAAAGTGTCTTTGGTTAGCCTTTTACCATACGACACCACTGTTTGTGAAAGAAATGCTTCAGAGTGTTTTTTTTTTCGTGATCACTCTTGATCAAAATATCCACCCCAATTTGTCCTGCGATCTGCTCAAGTGTGCCATGTGTGTTGTGTTTCAACTTCTCTGATGCTACAGTCAAAATGTGCTTGTTTGTGAATATGCTAGTGTGTGCGTTTGTTGACTCATTCTAATTAAAGGAGTCAATCAAAAAATCATTCAAATGACTCCTGAAATTGTGCTCCATAAATTCTCCGTTGTACACAAATAAAAAAAAAGGAAATCGTCGAGAGTCAGATATATATGCTCAAATGAAAACAAAAGTTCTCAATCAAAAAAAATGAAAGTGCATTAGTAAAAAAGAAAAAAAAAGTTTCAATAGTGCTAGATTTACTTAAAATGGCACATTTTTAGAGTACGAAAGCATATTTTCATTCCTCCCATTTATTTGCTTTCCTTTCGACTAATTTTCTTTTCAGTTAATTCTGGAAACATTGTTTTAAAATTTTCAAAGTTGTTTCGTTCCATTTTTATGCTTTCTTACTCCATAAGTACTCACAAGTACTTCATAATTGATTTTATTAATATTATTGTGTTTTTGTACAGGATACGAAAACACAGTGATATTGCTATTTTTGATATTTTGTGTTGTCTGTTATAATATTTATAAATATAATATAAGTAGTTTTTTCCCATTGCATTGAATGTTCCAATATCTTTAGTTATTATGATATACATTCACCTTTGCTTAACTTTTAATGCATATTAAAATATATTAAATTTTTTTTCTCTCTCAAAAAGAGTTAACGAAGATTATATTTTGTCCCATATATTTTTCTGGTTCGCCTTTCGGCTTGAAAATATTTTAATTTGAGAAATATTTTTAATTTCTGTCCTTTTAGAGAAACAAGGACAGATAGCAAGTTTTTCTTTCTCTGTTAAAAAGGATAAAATAAGTCTTTATTTCAGTTGCTTGCTCCTACCAGTTTTATTTTGAAAGACTTACATGTTGCATTCATTTAAAAAAAAAAAAAAAAAAGGAGCTATTGCGAAATATTTTTCTGTTTCTTCTTTGCTTAAAATAAGCAACGGTATTATTTTTACTTTGGGAAACACAATTTTGTCCCTGGATAAGTTTTCTTTTTCTCTATTTTTTTTTTATATAAGGTTTAAAAAAAAAAAAAGACCTTTTGTTTATTTTTAAGTTGTGTATTAGTTTTTTTTAATGTGATTATTTATGTGATATATAACGATTATCTCGTTATATATGTTTACATTCCATTCCCCCCCCCCCCCAGACAGTTTCAATTAAAATTCTGTTTAATAACTTATTTATTTTGTGCACTATAGTCAAACAGTGCAGCCCCTAAATTAAATTCAACATTTAAAAACTAAATCGATTGTATTAACAGCCCTGCACATTTAAATTAAATTATTCTAAGTACTCATCTCTTTAATAAAATAAAATCAGTGAATCACTCTCCATTTTCACTTTCTGATTCTTTCACACATACGCTTTAACCTTGTACAAAATTCGTTACGGCTGACTGTTAGTTTCAAAAGCATTTTAACTTCGGTCATTTCCTTATTTGGGCATGAATATAACTCATCATTTAAAATCACTTTACATGCAATCTACTTATTAGAATTATCTTCGCTTCACACCCTTTTGTTCAGATGTATGGCAATTCTGCATTTTTGTGGTAAAGCGGTGCATCTTTGATCTAACATCTGGTCTAGAAAAATACAGTCTCATGCTTTTTAGCCTAACGAATTCGGTCTGTTACTATGCCCTTTCCAGATAACACTTTTTTTTTTTTTTTACATTTAACCGCAGCTGTATCAATGTACAGATGAGTCTCCGTCTATCATGACTCGGGAATGTATGCAGCCCACAATCTGCCCCCCCTACACAATTAATATGGTAGAAGCCTACCGTACAGTTTTGGCGAACATACCAGCCAATGTTTCTCTTAGCCCCTGTGCATGACGCAAAAATACTTTTAGATTGGCGATATTGTAGTCCGCCAAGCAAGAAAGTTGTAACTGTATATTCTTGCCATTCCTGCTTTTTCTCTAGCCTCGTGATGACGTCTTAAAAGAGGCTCCTTATTGCTTTTCCCCTGTACCTCTCCCTTCGACTTTCATCATGAAAATAAACAAATTCTTCGTTTACTCAAATTGGAGTTTTTTTTTTTTTATATAGGACCTGGTGTTTTTATTCTCGCAATCTTATAAACGCAAACGGCCATCTCTTCTAGCAAAAAAGTCTTGTCTTCGTTTACCCGAATTGGGAGTTTTTTTAATAGGACCTGGTGTTACGAAATCTCTCGTCAACACAACAAACGGCCATCTCTTTTATCTAGCAAAAAAAGTCTTCATATAAACAACTACCTACTTGCTTACATCATGTTTCACAGTGCAAGCTAACTGTGTCCATGTACGCAAGTCACGTGATATTTCACTACATTCCTTTTCGTGGCTTCTTCGTGCATACTGCCACATCTTTTTGACAAAATAAATAGCAAATATACTACAATATAAAAAAGAATATATTCAAAAATACACTATACAGCCATTAATCGCCGGACACTTTCAATTTTAGACATTTTGTCGAATATTTAAAGATATATTTGTCGGATTTTTCTGGAACTTCAGAATTATGAAGAATACGCTTGACTTAATCTTTATCAATGGAGATTTTATCAGAAGGTTAATTAGGGGGCCGACAAAAAATGAAAGAATAATAATGATGTTTGATAAATAAAAAAAAGTAAATAAGTTGTAAAATAAGTTGCACGAAATGATCTATCGCTATAGCTTATGGATATATGGATAATGTACAATATATGCATTCATTTGTGGCAGAATAGCAAGTATGTATATTCATTCAGATATCGATTTTTTTAAAGTGAAAAATTGCAGGTTTTTTGTTTATATCATTCAGGGTTTTTTACCAAATTTAACGAAAGTTTAAGAAAATTTGACAAAATGTACTAAAAATAGTATAGTGTAATTGGAATGTAAATGTATTAAACATTTGATGAAATATGAGCAGTTGTAAGAAATACTTTTTATCTGTTCATGCGCGCATGATATTTTTTTTTCGCGATTTGATAATCAACTGTATGGAGCAACTCTCGAAAAAAACAGCCAGTCAAATATCGTGAAAATTCAGAAAGATATCGGCGATAGAGTGACCTGATTTTTAGTTCTTCTCTAAAAATAGTTAAATGATAAAGGATTTTGCATAAATTATCGTTTTTATTATTTTAATTTTTTATTGATGCTTTCGTTTTTTTTGAAAAACCACCAGAACGAGCCTATTCCAAGAAAAAAAGAAGTATCAAAATCTAAGCATTTCTTCTAAATCTACTCGCTGACATTCATTAAATATAAACTACTTTCCTGAAAGCCAGTTAATAAAAAAAAAATAGGATTGAAAATCGATTAAATATACCTAATCCGCCAAAATTTGTATGAAAATCTATACAGTTCATACGACAGTAGATATTAGGGAATTGGGAGCTAGGGCAGAAAAACCGTTTGGTAGTTAGTGTTCTGTCACACTCACTCACTTACTTACTTACACACTCACACATTCACTCACACACACACACACACACAAATTTGGATTACAATATTTTCCTTATAATATGCATTAAAAAAGTAAAAATATGAAACGTAATACAATAATGCACGTTGTAACTAATCCATGTTGCAAAGGTTAAAAAAAAAAAAAAGAAATCGGGAAATTTTATTCAAGAAGTCAGATTTTTACTCCATGAAAACCTTATATTTTCCTTATGTTTCCTTATTTTAAGTCATTTATTAGTGTTGAAGTTTCAACTATTCGTATACCATTGTAAAGTAAACATGAGTGCATGTTAAAAAAAACTTTTGGCTAAGAAAATGCCATTACGGTGTTTTAGCATAATTTTAAATTGGTTATCTACAAATAACAGAGAACATTTTATTTGCCAATAAAAACATGCAAAACACTAAAGAAGGTATCTTAATTTTTTAAGTATGTTCAGCCAATGCTTAAAATTACATGTTTGTCACGCTTCATTCATTTACATTTTATACAAATTCAGAAAATATTTCAAATTCATCAAAATGAAAATCGTTCAGCTTTTCGATGATAATTTTTGTAAATGTGGAAGTAAGTCATCTGACTATTTTTTACATTTTTATTATTATTATTTTTTTTTTTTAAGTGAATACACTAACAATCATTCAGTACATTTATTCGATCAAAACAAAAATAAAGTTGTTCCTTCACCATTTTGGATATCAGACGATGTTCCATTATTTACAGTATTTTTTTTTTTTTTTGAAAATGGAGTAATTTAGTTGTCAGATTTAGAGAAACTTAGTTAAAAGTTACAAAAAAACATATCTAAATATAATTTAAAGTTTAGAATTCCGAAAGCTTGTATGATAATGTCGAATCCATATCTATCAACGCACATAATTGGCGTTAATTTCATCGAACTGCGTTCCACATTCTAGGAGCAGTAGTTGTGGAATAATTGTAGACAGTCAGATTTTAATATACTAGATGTTGTGTAGATTTTTAATTTAGCATGGATGTTCCTGATTAAACGTCCACTCTTCTAAGTCACACAACACAATTACGAAGTATTTTTTTTTTCGAAAAAAACTAAACAAAAACATACGCTCACTTTATTCCAAGATTTTTTGCGGCATCGCATATTTAATTTATCCAGTAAATGCAGCTCTTATCAGAAAATGAATATGCATGATAGAAGAAGAAACTTCATTTTCACGGTCTGCTAAGATGGAAGCGACGATAAAAATTCCATTTTTTTTTAATATTTTTTTTTAATATTTCATAGCCTTTCGAAAAAAGTTAAAATCTAAATTTCCATTAAAGAAAATTTTAAAAATACAAAACCCTATTATTTTAGAAATGAATGCAGACAAATATTTTTTTAAATAAAGTCGCTAGATGCGTAAATGTGTAAGATTTACGCATATGAGTCTGACTTTAAATTAACCATTCCTCCCCAATGGAATGTTTTTAGAACTTTTTTGTATAGAACTTTTATTTTTCAAATTTTTCATCTTGAAATTAAGCTTTTTTTTTTTTACTAAATACTTCTTACACGAAGTTTCGTACCTGTCTAACGCAATATTAAGTTAAAATATATATCTAATTTTAAACTAGCCAGTTGTTCAAAAGATTTTAGATTTTACACTAATCACTGATCATGCGAAAACAATCGCAAGCCATTGTTAAACCTATGGAAGAAAATTGCTCATTTGCACTTCAATTTGTTTTCTTTTCGTTTTTTCCTGGAATATCTGAGGACGATCTCTAAACGGAGCCCTTTTAGGTGCGTTCATAATTATATAAATACGTAGCACCTATAGTCGTCGTTCAAGTCTACACAACCGAATGGTCTGAAATTTAAAAAATATATTTGTTGCGAAATTTTGTCCAGTCATATCAAATTTTATGAAACTCGCATGTATAGTTTAATTACAGGGACAGTCAAAATTTTTCCGTTACATTACGGCCAATGGGAAGAAAATATTGCAATTGCATTGTAATGATGTTACAAGCCATTCAAGCAGAATGAAATTGATATGCACTTATGAAGTGCACTAAAATATACATTCAGTACAATGTATGGGGCAAAAAAATATTTATAAAAATAGTTATAGTACGAACGCACCTGATTTGCCACGTTTGACGAGGAAATTTCCAACTTGTTGATTTCATTGATTTTTAACATATTCATTTTTGAAACGGGCTATGAAAGTGAAACTGCCCTCGAATAAAAAAAATCAACCATATCGACAAAAGTACAAACTTGGAACTTTAGCCATCGATCATCGATATCCTATGCAAAACAAATCATTTAAATACCTTAAAATGCAAATGAGAAATTTGTATTAATAGTAGCTCCTCCTCTATTGGGCAGAAGTCAAGAAATTTAGGCACAATGCCATTAAGGTACCTGCCTACCTTCAGAAGGGATTTTTCTTAATATTTGAAAAATTGCCTACTGATGTGCATTACATTATCGGATATAGCTAAGAATTGTGAATAACATTTAAAAATATGTATATATTTTAAATATTTTGATTATAAAGCTCAAAACATGCATAAAAATTGCTATAAAAAAGCAATTTTGTAAAACATCAAAACTCAAATTTAAATGAAGATATCTTTGTTCTGTAAAATTGATTATGATTAATGACACTTTCTTGGGGTACTGAACCATTTCTATAACTATAACTATATTATTAATAAAAATATAGAAGTTAATGTTTTTGCACACAGAAAAATCAAGAAAATATATGACAATTCATAACTTGTATCAACTAAAATATGAAAAAAAATAACTAAACTGTAATCGTAATAGAGGCACATTAACTAAATAAACTCCTTTATAGTACTTTTGCATAGTTTCATAGCATTATTATAGTGCAAGTATTGTACAAGTATACAAGTTGTCACAAGTAATATTTTAGGTAGATTTCGTATGAAATACTACCTATTGGGATCGTTCCTATGTTGGAATTTCTGAAATATTTTTGCAGATCTACACCGATCATGACCCCTAGAACCCAAAACCACCCTCAGTAAAAAACTTTATATATCTATCTATCTATCTATCTATATCACTTGCTTCTGGACACGATAACTTTCGTAATTCTGCACCAATCTCTTCCAAACTGATACATAAAATCAAAGGGCATAAAATCTCGGTCAAGTTCGTTAATGCGCAAAATCGGACCAAGGGGATGGAAATAGGGAGGGGTTTTGTGAAAACCGAAAACCACCCATAACTTCTTAATTTTTGTACATATCAAATCAGTTTAAAGTTTTTATTACTTCTAAAAATAGGGCCAAAATTTTATGTATCACAGATTTTTGATAAAGTTAAAAATGGGCTCAAGGGGCGCAAAAAATAGGGTTTTTGGGAGAAAAAAATTCATAACTTCGTCAATTCTCAAGATATCAATTCCAATTAATTTTATTATAAATCTCGTTAATATTATCTACAACTTTTATATTCACAAGTTTTTGATAGGACCAATTCGTACCGCAAAAAATAAAATAAAAACGAAAACAAAAAGGGCGTTTGAAGAAGAAAAAAATCCATAACTCCCTCAATTCAAAAGATATAAAATCCCCATGAATTTATCATATATCTTCTTAATATTGTCTACAACATCTATATAGACAAGTTTTGGATAGGACCAATTCTTACAGCAAAAACAAATTAAAAATACATAGCGGTTGAAGAAAAAAATCATCTAAGTAAGGGTGTATTCTAATCCAAACTGCGTATTTTCTGTCTCATTTTACAATTCATTTTTCCTCTCAAAGGCTTCCAATTGGTACGTTTTCTTACTCAGAAACTATATAATGTACCGTAATGGTCGATTTTTTGTTAGAGGCAGAATATATTTTAAAAAATGCTGTTAAAGTGGGCATTTTGAACCGAATTTCCCGAAGCGGATTGTGTTGGGAAAATCATCGTATGAAGGGAGTATTCAAATCCAAACTGCTTAGTTTCTGACTCATTTTTAAATTCATTTTTGCTCTCAAACGCATTTAATTGGTAGATTCGCTTATTCAGAAACTATATAATGTACAGCAATGATCGATGTTTTGATAGAGGCAGAATATATTTCAAAAAATGATGTCAAATTGGGCATTTTGAACGGAATTTCCCGAAGCAATTGTGTTATCACTTTCTTCTGGACACGATAACTTCCGCATTTCTGCACAAATCTCTTCCAAACTGATACATAAAATCAAGGGACATAAAATCTCGGTCAAGTTCGTTAATGGGCAAAAGTAGACAAAGGGGATGGAGATAGGGAAGGGTTTTGTGAAAACCAAAAAAAAAAAAAAACCCTTAACTTCTTAATTTTTGTACATAACAAATCAGTTTAAAGTTTTTATTACTTCTAAAAATAGCGCCAAAAATTCATGCATCACACATTTTTGATAAAAAATCCATAACTCCCTCAATTCACAAGATATGAAATCTCCATGAATTTATCATATATCTTCTTAATATTGTCTTCAACATTTATATAGACAAGTTTTTGATAGGGTCAATTCTTACAGCAAAAACAAATTAAAAATACATAGCGGTTGAAGGAAAAAATCATCTTAAGGGTTCATTCAAATCCAAACTGTCTATTTTCTTACTCATTTTTAAATTCATTTTTGCTCTCAAACGCATCCAATTGCTAGATTCTCTTATTCAGAAACTACATAATGTACAGTAATGATCGATTTTCCGATAGAGGCAATTTATATTTCAAAAAATGATGTCAAAATGGGCATTTTTAACAGAATTTCCCGATGCGATTGTGTTAGAAACGAAAAATATTGCCCTACTGAGAAAATAATTGTTTATTAATCAAGTTTTAATTAATAGAAAGAAAAATAAAAACGCAGGTCGCTTATAAATCTTTTCAAAAATCACATCAGCATGTTTCATTTTTTTTTTTTTTTTTTTTTTTTTTTTTTAAATGAATCTGAAAATGTTCCAGAAAACTTCGAGTTGTTAAGTATGGAAAAATATTTTTTTAATATCGCCTTAACATGATCCTGATAAAACCAGCTATTTTATAAAAAGGAAATAAAAACTCGTCAAAAGCAGGCAGATAAAACTGTTAAAGTGGATTTATATCTAATAATGATTTAGTTTTTGTTGGTGAAATTAGTATATTTAACTTCGAAATCTACCTCTGCCTGTAGGCCGGGCCGGCAGGGATTTTTTCGAGTTATGATGTTTTGCTATAAAGCAAAACGTTAAAAATCTCATTTTGAAAAAAAGCAGAAAATGTAATTAAAACCAAATTGTACTTATTAAATGGAAAATCTAATTAAAAAAAACTCCTGATTTATAAAGTTCACCATCTCTGTTATTTACATTAGTTATTCTTTTTTTTCTTGATGGTTTTTAAAAAATTTCTTTGTTGATGTGCAAATATTTCCTGTCACTTCGGAAGCAGAGGGCTAATTTTATTTTTATAAAACTTGCGACTGACTAATATTAAAACACCTGTAACTCAAGTTCTAAGCAAGGTATAAACAAAATTCAAACTGATTTAGAAAGCTAAAAGGCCAAGTTTTAATATTAAACCAAACATAAAAAAATATGATTTTTGACCGAAAATTGCATTTTAAAGGCAGGCAGGCAGCTTAAGATCTTGAGATCTTAAGATTCATTTTAGGATAAAAATATCAATTTAAAAAAAAAAAAAAATAAGATGTAGTGAGTACCCTTAAGGGAACCGGGAATGCAAAATTCGACTAAAAAATCGATTTTTACTTTTTTATATCATTAAATAGTTTAAATTTTTATATTTCCAATGATGTGTCACACATGTTTATATATATAAAATTGAAAATAATCATTCTTTCTAACAGTACTTCACAGCTTAATGGCCATTTAAATCTTTGACTTTTTCTGAGAACTTGGATTTTTCATGTTTATGTTCCTTTTTTTCAATATCAATTAAACTTTAAAAAAAAGATTTTTATTTAATACTTATATTATGATATATTGTATACTTTAACACAGGGATTTAGTGATTTGTTGAGAATTATTTATTTTAGGCAGTGAAATCTTACCAAAAATGCTAATTTAAAAATGGCTTTCAATAAATAATTTTGAATTTCATTTGGAAATAAAATGGTCTGTTAAAATACGTAGGTCATGTTATTTTAACAACTCTAAAATATCTAGAACTCTACCTTTCACCATTTCTGAGAAAAAGATACATAAAGTTGGTGAATTTAACATGGCGGAGATAGGGCTTTCCCGGTCCCATTAAAGTCAATTATAACTGTGATCCCCCGCACCCCCTTCCCCCCCAAAAAACATACATTATACGCTCATTTTATTCCAAGATTTTTTGCGGCATCGCATATTTAATTTATCCAGTAAATTTTTGAAACGGGCTATGAAAGTGAAACTGTCCTCGAATATAAAAAAAAAAATTCACCAAATCGACAAAAGTACAAACTTGGAACTTTAGCTATCGACCACAGATATCCTATGCAAAACAAATCATTTAAATACCTTAAAATGCAAATGAGAAATTTGTATTAATAGTAGCTCCTCCTCCATTGGGCAGAAGTCAAGAAATTTAGGCACAATGTCATTAAGGTACCTGCCTACCTTCAGAAGGGATTTTTCTTAATATTTGAAAAATTGCCTACTGATGTGCATTACATTATCGGATATAGCTAAGAATTGTGAATAACATTTAAAAATATGTATAGATTTTAAATATTTTGATTATAAAGCTCAAAACATGCATAAAAATTGCTATAAAAAAGCAATTTTGCAAAACATCAAAACTCAAATTTAAATGAAGATATCTTTGTTCTGTAAAATTTATTATGATTAATGAAACTTTCTTGGGGTACTGAACCATTTATATAACTATAACTATATTATTAATAAAAATATAGAAGTTAATGTTTTTGCACACAGAAAAATCAAGAAAATATATGACAATTCATAACTTGTATCAACTAAAATATGAAAAAAAAAAAAACTAAACTGTAATCGTAATAGAAGCACATTAACTAAATAAATTCCTTTATAGTATTTTTGCATAGTTTCATAGCATTATTATTGTGTAAGTATTGTACAAGTGTACAAGTTGTCACAAGTAATATTTTTCGAGTTATGATGTTTTGCTATAAAGCAAAACGTTAAAAATCTCATTTTGAAAAAAAAAGCAGAAAATGTAATTAAAATCAAATTGTACCTATTAAATGGAAAATCTAATTTAAAAAAACTCCTGATTTATAAAGTTCACCATCTCTGTTATTTACATTAATTATTCTTTTTTTCTTGATGGTTTTTAAAAAATTTCTTTGTTGATGTGTAAATATTTCCGGTCACTTCGGTAGCAGAGGGCTAATTTTATTTTTTAAAAACTTGCGACTGACTAATATTAAAACACCTGTAACTCAAGTTCTAAGAAAGGTATAAACAAAATTCAAACTGATTTAGAAAGCTAAAATGTCAAGTTTTAATATTAAACCAAACATAAAAAAAATCTGATTTTTGACCGAAAATTGCATTTTAATGGCAGGCAGGCAGGCAGGCAGCTTAAGATCTTGAGATCTTAAGATTCATTTTAGGATAAAAATATCTTTTTTTTTTTTCAAAATAAGATGTAGTGAGTACCCTTAAGGGAACCGGGAATGCAAAATTCGACTAAAAAATCGATTTTTACTTTTTTATATCATTAAATAGTTTAAATTTTTATATTTCCAATGATGTGTCACACATGTTTATATATATAAAATTGAAAATAATCATTCTTTCTAACAGTACTTCACAGCTTAATGGCCATTTAAATCTTTGACTTTTTCTGAGAACTTGGATTTTTCATGTTTATGTTCCTTTTTTTCAATATCAATTAAACTTAAAAAAAAAGATTTTTATTTAATACTTATATTATGATATATTGTATACTTTAACACAGGGATTTAGTGATTTGTTGAGAATTATTTATTTTAGGCAGTGAAATCTTACCAAAAATGCTAATTTAAAAATGGCTTTCAATAAATAATTAATTTTGAATTTCATTTGGAAATAAAATGGTCTGTTAAAATACGTAGGTCATGTTATTTTAACAACTCTAAAATATCTAGAACTCTACCTTTCACCATTTCTGAGAAAAAGATACATAAAGTTGGTGAATTTAACATGGCGGAGATAGGGCTTTCCCGGTCCCATTAAAGTCAATTATAACTGTGATTCCCCCCCCCCCCAAAAAAAAAAAAGAATAAACAACCATACATTATACGCTCACTTTATTCCAAGATTTTTTGCGGCATCGCATATTTAATTTATCCTGTAAATTTTTGAAACGGGCTATGAAAGTGAAACTGTCCTCGAAAAAAAAAAAAAAAAAAAAAAAATCAACCAAATCGACAAAAGTACAAACTTGGAACTTTAGCCATCGACCACAGATATCCTATGCAAAACAAATTATTTAAATACGTTAAAATGCAAATGAGAAATTTGTATTAATAGTAGCTCCTCCTCTATTGGGCAGAAGTCAAGAAATTTAGGCACAATGCTATTAAGGTACCTGTGCCTACCTTCAGAAGGGATTTTTCTTAATATTTGAAAAATTGCCTACTGATGTGCATTACATTATCGGATATAGCTAAGAATTGTGAATAACATTTAAAATTATGTATATATTTTAAATATTTTGATTATAAAGCTCAAAACATGCATAAAAATTGCTATAAAAAAGCAATTTTGCAAAACATCAAAACTCAAATTTAAATGAAGATATCTTTGTTCTGTAAAATTGATTATGATTAATGACACTTTCTTGGGGTACTGAACCATTTCTATAACTATATTATTAATAAAAATATAGAAGTTAATGTTTTTGCACACAGAAAAATCAAGAAAATATATGACAATTCATAACTTGTATCAACTAAAATATGAAAAAAAATAACTAAACGGTAATCGTAATAGAGGCACATTAACTAAATAAACTCCTTTATAGTATTTTTGCATAGTTTCATAGCATTATTATTGTGTAAGTATTGTACAAGTATACAAGTTGTCACAAGTAATATTTTTCGAGTTGTGATGTTTTGCTATAAAGCAAAACGTTAAAAATCTCATTTTGAAAGAAAGCAGAAAATGTAATTAAAATCAAATTGTACCTATTAAATGGAAAATCTAATTTAAAAAAAACTCCTGATTTATAAAGTTCACCATCTCTGTTATTTACCATTAGTTATTCTTTTTTTCTTGATGGTTTTTAAAAAATTTCTTTGTTGATGTGCAAATATTTCCGGTCACTTCGGTAGCAGGGGGTTAATTTTATTTTTAAAAAACTTGCCACTGACTAATATTAAAACACCTGTAACTCAAGTTCTAAGCAAGGTATAAACAAAATTCAAACTGATTTAGAAAGCTAAAATGCCAAGTTTTAATATTAAACCAAACATTAAAAAAATATGATTTTTGACCGAAAATTGCATTTTAAAGGCAGGCAGGCAGCTTAAGATCTTAAGATTCATTTTAGGATAAAAATATCATTTTTTTTCTTTCAAAATAAGATGTAGTGGGGAGATAAGTCCCCTAAGAGAGATAATCCCCTAATAATAAGATGTAGTCCCCTTAAGGGAACGCAAAATTCGACTAAAAAATCGATTTTTACTTTTTTATATCATTAAGTAGTTTAAATTTTTATATTTCCAATGATGTGTCACACATGTTTATATATATAAAATTGAAAATAATCATTCTTTCTAATAGTACTTCACAGCTTAATGGCAAATCTTTAATTGACTTTTTCTGAGAACTTGGATTTTTCATGTTTATGTTCCTTTTTTTTTCCAATATCAATTAAACTTAAAAAAAAAGATTTTTATTTAATCCTTATATTATGATATATTGTATACTTTAACACAGGGATTTAATGATTTGTTGAGAATTATTTATTTTAGGCAGTGAAATCTTACCAAAAATGCTAATTTAAAAATGGCTATCAATAAATAATTAATTTTGAATTTCACTTAGAAATAAAAAGGTCTGTTAAAATACGTAGGTCATGTTATTTTAACAACTCTAAAATATCTAGAACTCTACCTTTCACCATTTCTGAGAAAAAGATACATAAAGTTGGTGAATTTAACATGGCGGAGATAGGGCTTTCCCGGTCCCATTAAAGTCAATTATAACTGTGATCCCCCTCACCCCCCACCCCCACCCCCCCCCCAAAAAAAGAAAAACAAACATACATTATAGGCTCACTTTATTCCAAGATTTTTTGCGGCATCGCATATTTAATTTATCCAGTAAATGTAGCACTTACCAAAAAAATACGCATGATGGAAGAAGAATCTTCATTTTCACGGTCTGCTAGAATGGAAGCGACGATAAGGATCTCATTTTTTTTTTTCTAAATAATTTGAACAACATTTCGAAAAATGTTAAAATGTCACATTTCCATTAATGAAAGTAAAAAAATAAATAAAATCCTATTCCTTTATATTGTGTACAAACAAATAGAATCTTTTTAAATAAAGTCGTCAGATTTGTAAAGGATTATTATGATGTCAGAATTTAAATTAACCTCTCCCATGCCCATGAAATGTAATCGTATTTTCCGAATTTTTCATCTGAATGTTAAAGTTTTTCTTCTTTACTATATTTTTTTTAATATAAAGTTCCATATAAGTCTAACACAAAATAAAT
The DNA here is from genome assembly GCA_963932465.1 of Maratus speciosus. Classification (NCBI taxonomy): domain Eukaryota; kingdom Metazoa; phylum Arthropoda; class Arachnida; order Araneae; family Salticidae; genus Maratus; species Maratus speciosus. The sequence goes on from OZ010798.1 coordinate 363,863,404, forward strand.
TTAAAATATATACTTAATTTTGTGTAAAAATCTTATTGAAAGTAACCAGCTATTAAAAAGATTTTAGAGTTTACAATAGTCGTCACTAGTGAACATTCGCAAACTAATTTTAAACTTATGGGAAAGTTCTTTTGAAATTTCTCGTTTGAATTTCAATATTTTTATTTTATTATTATTGCGCAGGATACCCAAGGTTGATCTCTAAATTGGGCCTTTTTCTTTTCGGATTTCGTTTTTTTTTTTTCTTTTTTCTTTTTTTTTTTTTAAATAAGGATACTTTTTTTGGAGCTGGTTCTAAAAGTTAAAGTGTCCTCATAAAAAACTGCAACCAAAATTGAAAAAGCACAAACGTACAAGGTTAGCCATCGACCTTAGATATCGCATATAAAAACAAATCATTTAAAAATAACAAAATACAAACGAGAAATTTGAAAGAAATCTCCCATAGGTTTAACATTAGTTTGCGAGTGTCGTGACTAGTGTGGGCTGTTATTAATTTACGAGGTTCTCTTTTTAGCATAATTTCAGTTTTTAGTGCCATAATTTCATAAAGTACAACTCGGGACGCTTTTATCTTACGCTCAAAATATTTTAGAAATTATACCTTTTTAGCTGCTATAAATAATTAAAAGTTCAAGTTTGTATTAAAGAAAGTTGACAATTAACAACTAAAATCAACAATGTACAAATCAAACCATTTATTAAGTATCACGAGATATTATCGAATTATTCATATAATTATATCATTTAATCATTTTCAATAAAATGGTATTACAAATTATTTGTGTTTGTTTTAATCCAACTTACCTATTGTGTCGTTAACAAACAAAATTTTTCATTTACAAAATTAATTCAACGAAGCCATCACTGAAACACTGGTCTTTTCATCAATGAATGACTAATGACGCCAGTAGAATTTATGCGAGAGGAGCGTTATAGTTAATTAGAATTTCCGATATCGTTCCCGAAACAACCATTAGACAATATGACAAAAGTCAAAAGGCTATTTACAGTTCGTCAGGAAATTTGGTCTGAAACATTCGCGGCATGCCTTAAGACGATGAATTTGATATAAACAAAATATTTACCTAATCTGAGATTTACTGAGGTTTTCCACATCCAAGTAAATGCTGTATTAAGTATAAAAAATTGTATGAGAATGCAGCACAAAATCTATGATCGACAAAAGTCATTGATCAAAATATGTAAGACTTCAGTATAATATTCATATTTCGCAATTAAGTGATTAATGATTCTTGTTAAAACATAAGCAATAGGAATGTTGGTGTATTAGCATTTTGTATTACCATCGTATTATCTTTAGTTGTGCCCTCAAAATAATTTTTAAATTATACATTTTATCCGCTATAAACAGTTAAAAGTTCAATTTTGCATTAAAAAAAGTTGACAGCTAACAACAACAATCAACGATATACAAATCAAACCTTTTCTGATAATGTCTAACAATCTCACGTTTCTAATAATGTCAAGACTATTTAATCATTCATAGCATGCGAATATCATAGTATCATTTACTTATTTTTAACACAATAAGTAATTAAAAATTATTTCTAATTGTTTTAATCTAAATTACATATTTTGTCGTTAAAAACCAACATTTCTAATTTACGAAATTAATTCATAAAAGTGATCGTTGAAATACGAATCTTTCATCAGTAAATGACTAATGACGTCAGTAGAATTTATGCGAGAGAAACGTTAGCTAATTAGAATTCAAATATCATTCCCGAAACAACCATTAGACAAATATGGCATAAATCAAGAGGCTGTTTATAGTTCGTCAGGACATTTCGTCTAAAGCATTCACGGCAAATCTTAAGAGATAAACAGAACATTTGAGATAAACAGAATATTTACCTAATCTGGGATTTACTGAGGTTTTCTATATCCAACTAGGACTTCCCTCAGAGGGATTAGTCTGAGCGATATTACTGAGAACATAGATTTAATAATAACATGTGGAAGCAAAGAAAATGAGGTGTTATCTTTAATTGTCCATATACTGAGAAAAATTGAAATGATGAAAATAAACGAATAGTAGGATTACAAAATCTTATATATAAATTCGTATACACTGTTTAAAAAAATGGGAAATCAAACCATTCAAGACAGCCATGCATGGATATAAAATTGAAAGTACCCAATATATTAAAAGTAAAATAGAAAATCAGACACTAATTTACTTATATCGGAATTTTAACTGTATAAAATGATATCAAGAGCATAATCAGACGCTCCGCACCAATTTGAGTAACTTTAAATGACAAATATATGATGTTTAAAAAGAATGGACTATACTTTATATGGTGTGTGCTCCCCCGGAATAGTTAATAATTACAATATCTGTTTTCCACGGATGCAATGGGGTTGTCGATAACATTTAAGGAATTCTCTTCTCAAAATCTAATATAGTATCAAAGTACCGAATACATCAAAAGTGGCATGCAATGCTTCATTAGATTGTGTTTTAGATATGCTCGATCGGATTTAAATGATGAGTGTATGCTGGCCACTACATACGCTGTATTGTTTTGTTTTCAAACATATTCTGCACAAGTTGAGCTGTATTTAGCATGTATTAAATAAAAGAATTCGGCAATGATTACAACATAAAGTATGACACAAGATCTGAATATATCGTCTGCATAACTTTTGAGCTGTCAAAGTGTCATTTGAAGTAATTTACAAATCCATACATAGTTATTCAGCAAATCATGCAAGCTAACATACGCCAATATGAACCCGATTACAAAATTTCACCAAAATAAGTTAATATATAAAAAATATACTAATGATAAGTGAGAATATGACCTTATGATAAAATGTCTAGAAAAATTAATTGGATAAAAAATTCATATCACATTTAAAACGGCACTTCCCTCTGTTAGTGGCCTTGGCGAGAGAGAGAAAAGCCTAGAGAAGGAACACTTTAACATGTACTTTCGGGCAACTTACTCACTGTTTCATACATGTCTTTATTCAATATTTACACAATTTATTTAATGCTAGGTGGGTAGCTATCAGTTTTGTTGCATTTAAATCGCATTTTTTGCAGCATTATGAAATATTTAAAGTTGCTGTACCTAATAATTCCAAATTAATGGTAATTGAGATCGCTTTCCGTTAATTTCATCTTTTTAAATTTTAAATTTTTTAGAAACCATTCATAGAGACAATTGCATATTTTAAAACTAACCCGAAGCAAAATTTCAAGATTTTGGGCTCAGCAGTAACAGAGAAATAGAAAATTTCTGAAAGTTTTTTGTTTCTGCACTGTTTTATATAGCGACATTTTTAGAAATTGTTCTATTGCGAGAATTTACGTCATGATAAATGCAGTCATGTCAATTTTCATGTTTATATTCCTAACAGCTCCATGTTCTTCGTTACTTAGATCATCTTTAGATCTTTTCCGCTTTGTTTAGTCTTTCTATTTTTTAGAATTCGTTCTACAACGAGCATTTACATCTTATTAATTACTACCATGCCAAAGTTCTAATTTCTAACCCCAACAGTATCCCAAAAATTTCAGTATTCCAAATAAATCATAGTTTAGAACCTTTCTAGAAATTTTTACGTTTATCCGTCAAATTGAATCTTTTAGAGTGCGTTCATTACGAGTATTTACATCTTAAAAGTAACTACCGCACCAAATTTAAAGTTTCTAACCCAATCAATATCGCAGAAATCACAATTTTAGAACTTTTTTGCTCCTGCAGCGTTGTAGGTTCTTGCCCTGACATAAAATAGTGTTTTTTTTTTCGGAGCAGAGATGGCCACCAACATTTTTTTAAGTTGGCTATGTAGTTTCAGAGATAACACCTCACAAACGTACAAGCATTAATAATATTATATACTTTATAATATTATATAACGCTTTATAATATTAGCATTAGATGTACAGATACAAAAGCCATTTATCTGTTACAAACTAAAGTGCCGGCGTTGGCCAGAATTTGAAGGATGTTTGTTCTGAAAAATCAATTTCAAAATTTAGCATACAACACAAAACAAACATTAAAAAAAGCAATCGAAATGTTGTTGAATGAATCATATGAAAACGTTATATAAAAATGTATAAATGTATATAACAGACGCAAAAGAATACAGCTATAAATGAACTTATTTCAATTTATAATTGGAGCAATAATGTTAAAATACGCCAATATTCCCCTAATCGGGTTTTTATCATGCTTCTATACATTTTTCACAATCATATGACGTTATACTATATCCACCATGCCCTTTATATTTCCAATATGACGTAATATTTTCCTCTTTCACGTGGAAACCTTGAAATAGAAAAGTTATGAAGTTATATTCACTTTCATTTAAATTCTTCAAACCATTTATTTCATTTTCATATTTCACGTGAATATCTTGCAGTAGAAAAGTTATGACGTAATATTCTCCCTTTTTTTTTTAAATTCGGCAATCTATTTATTTCATTTTCATTTTTCACGTGGAAATCTTGCAGTAGAAAATTAATTGTTGTAGTAATAATTTTATTGTGTTTTTTAATTGTTGGCAACTGCTATAACGAAAAATGTTTAAATTTGATAAGAAGTTGCTGTTAAATTGGTGTTTTTTTATTAATTAAAAATTAACTATAAGTTATTTCGATTCCGGATTACTTTAGTTGTCTTGGCCATGTTTTAATACACATGTACGTATCTCTTCACAATTTTGGCTTCCAAATTGCAGATTTTTTATAGAATTGCAAACAGACAGATAGACAAGTTTTCATTTTTATATATCTCTCTATTCTATAAAAAGTAACTAACGCTGTCACCGCCGCCGCCGCCGGTTTTGAATTTTTTGTGACCGGAGGTCTTTCTTCGTTAATATTAAGAAAACTATTGCATACAAATATATGAAAATCGGTGGTATTATAGCAAAATGTTTGATCAACACACTAATGCATACAGTTTTCAAATTGAAGAATTATTTTAAGAGATATTTAATGCTAAAGTTGGACAAAATCGTTCCATTGAAAAAAAATTATAAGAGCAAAAGCTATACCTGAGAATTTAATCATTTTTAGATCATTTTATTCAATAGAAGATCCCGGTCTGCAGATTTCATTAATTTTTTTAATTTGAATCCTTTTTTGAGGTTTTATTTCTATTTTAAATTCAAATATTCAGCATTTTGACAGATATTTTTTACATATTTTTGAAAATGGTATTAATTTAAACTGTTGCCAACTGTATAAACAACGCAAACAATAATGTTTGCTTCAAATAAAAAAATTATTTACACGTTACTATTATAAACAGAAAAAAACCTTCGAATTATAATTAAATAAGTAGGTATAAAAAGCAGGTACTTATTGGAAATTACGCCATAAAAAATATATTTACATGTGAATTTTAAAAGAGAAAGGATATTGTAAAATAAATTCATTAACATGCGTTTGAAATCTTAAATAGAAGAAATTACGTCACATTACACTTATTATGCAAAATGAACAAAAAATAATATTGCAAAACATTTTAAATTTAAAAATTGCGCGAGACAAAATGTTAGAAGCTAAATATTAGACTTTTTCAAAATTTTATTATTTGTCGTTTGATGTGAGGTGTTCAGCTATAAGTATGCAAAATTTCATGTCTGCAACTTAATTAAGTGCTGAGTTAGAAAATTTGCTTAAAATACAGAAGTTAGAGACCGGAGGGTTAAATATGACTTTTTCAAAATTTTATGATTTATCGTGTTATCGCAAGTGTTTAGCTATAAGTATGCAAACTTTCATGTCTCCTACTTAATTAGGGGCTGAGTTAGAAAAACTGCTTAAAATACACAAGTTAGAGCCAAGAGGGTTAAATAATAGACTTTTTTCAAAATTTTATTATTTGTCGTTTGATGTGAGGTGTTCAGCTATAAGTATGCAAAATTTCATGTCTCCAACTTAATAAGGGACTGAGATAGAAAAATTGCTTAAAATACACAAGTTAGATCCCAGAGGGTTAAATAATAGACTTTTTCAAAATTTTATTATTTGTCATTTGATGTGAGGTGTTCAGCTATAAGTATGCAAAATTTCATGTCTCCAACTTAATTAGGGACTGAGTTAGAAAAATTGTTTAAAATACACAAGTTAGAGCCCAGAGGGTTAAATAATAGACTTTTTCAAAATTTTATTAGTTGTCGTTTGATGTGAGGTGTTCAGCTATAAGTATGCAAAATTTCATGTCTCAACCTTAATTAGGGGCTGAGTTAGAAAAATTGCTTGAAATACAGAAGTTAGAGACTGGAGGGTTAAATATGACTTTTTCAAAATTTTATGATTTATCGTGTTATCGCAAGTGTTCAGCTATAAGTATGCAAACTTTCAAGTCTCCAACTTAATTAGGGGATGAGTTAGAAAAATTGCTTAAAATACATAAGTTAGAGCCCAGAGGGTAAAATATTAGACCTTTTTCAAAATTTTATTATTTTTCGTTTGATGTGAAGTGTTCAGCTATAAGTATGCAAAATTTCATGTCTCCAACTTAATTAGGGGCTGAGTTAGAAAAAATGTTTAAAATACACAAGTTAGAGCCCAGAGGGTTAAATATTAGACTTTTTAAAAATTTTATTATTTGTCGTTTGATGTGAGGTGTTCAGCTATAAGTATGCAAAATGTCATGTCTCCAACTTAATTAGTGGCTGAGTTAGAAAAATTGCTTAAAATACAGAAGTTAGAGACTGGAGGGTTAAATATGACTTTTTCAAAATTTTATGATTTATCGTGTTATCGCAAGTGTTCAGCTATAAGTTATGCAAACTTTCTTGTCTCCAACTTAATTAGGGGCTGAGTTAGAAAAATTGCTTTAAATACACAAGTTAGAGCCCAAAGGGTTAAATATTAAGCTTTTTTCAAAATTTTATTATTTGTCGTTTGATGTGAGATGTTCAGCTGTAAGTATGCAAAATTTCATGTATCCAACTTAATTAAATTAGGGGCTGAGTTAGAAAAATTGCTTAAAATACACAAGTTAGAGCCCAGAGGGTTAAGTATTAGACTTTTTCAAAATTTTATTATTTGCCGTTTGATGTGTGGTGTTCAGCTATAAGTATGCAAATTTTCAAGTCTCCGACATATATAGTTTCTGAGAACGGGCTCTGTGATAGACGGACAAACACACAGACAAAGGAGTGAGACAGGTAGGGTTTCGTTAGATGAACGAAACTCTAAAAACATGCTGCGGATGACTGTAACAACATCCTAAAATTACATTACCATCAGCGATCTACCAATCCCAAATTTAGTTTATTTTCGTTTAATATATTCTTATTCTTTTGTGCGGCCCTGTAAAATAATTATCAATATTATATACAGTAAAACCTCTGAATAGCGGACACCCCGAGAATGCAGAATTTGTCCTCTATTTAGAGGTGACTGCTACTGAGATTAAAACATGTATAGTTATTTAAGAGTTGGTAATCGAAAAAATGTCCGCTAAATAGAGGTATCTGCTAATCGGGTGTGTCTGCTATGGAGGTTTTACCAGTAAAACTTCTGAATGGCGAACACCTCGGGAGGGCAGAATTTGTCCTCTATTTGGAGGTGTCCGCTACTGAGAGTAAAAAATGTACGGTTATTTAAGGGTTGGTAATAAAAAAAAATGCCCGCTAAATAGAGGTGTCCACTAATCGGGTGTGTCCGTTATGGAGGTTTTACTGCATAATAATATCATCCTTTACAAGAAAATTGCATGCTATATGATAGACAGACATCCAGAGAAAGATAACCTCCCGGATCAATAAACACTCATATGTCTTTTGTTTTAATCATCCACAATTGTATGTCATACAACATGCCAGATTTTATACAACAGGCTAAAAACGGTCACCGTGGTATGGAATACTGTATTATTATTTGTTTGCCCACCAAAACTGGTTGCCACGGGTTGTTGCAAGGTTTGTGATCACGTGGTTGAAACTGATCTATTCAATATTACTGCGTGTGTATTTTTTTTTATTTGCTCCATGTGCTTAAACCAGTTGATTACGAAAACATCAACCGGTGAAAGTGACGCACACCAAATTTCTGTGACGTATGCAGATAAATTGTGCTTTTTTAAGAGTTTTTTCTATATAATTTTAAACGGTTTGGAACTTATTTTTCATAGTAAGTGCATTCAGTAGGCGACCCTCATAGGTACCTTCTGGTGCAATCAGAAACGAAATCCGACAAATATTTTTTGAGTTATGCTTGACGAAAGGTTTTTATTAGGCTTTTTTTTTAGTAGGACATGGCGTTAATATCCATCGTAGTAGTAAAGTGTCCGGACAGTAATATTTCGCTGAGTATTAGCCTTCGCTTCGCTCAGACAACTAAATGCTGTATTAAATATTTGTGTTTCGGAGAGTACTGTTGAGCTTATTTTTTCTTAAATATACAGTGATTTAAGAAATTATAAGAACACTTTGATTTTGAATATTATGAAGTAAATAAAGGTTCTAATTATAGTTTAAGCACAGGAGATATCAAAATACAACATATTTATTAAAATTAGTTTGCAATAATTTTGAATAATGCAATAAATAAATATGTTAACAAAAATACAAGCAATGATTAAAGAATAAACTGTTAACAAATTATAAGATCACTTGTCTAAAAACAAAAATAATATGTAAATTAATACGGTACAGGTCCTCCATTTTACCTTATAACCTCAAACGTTCTGTTTTTCATAGAAGTGACCAGGTGATTAAGTACAGATTCAGAAATATTGTGCCATTCTTTTACAATGGCTACTTCTAGTTCATCGGCAGATAAAAACTGTTTATTATTAGCATAAACTTTGCGACTTAATACGCCCCAAAGATTTTCCATATGCTTCAAGTCTGGACTTCGACTTGGCCATTGCAAAACATGATTTTTTTCTTTTTTAAACCAGTGCTGGGTGGATTTAGACACATGGCAAGAAGTATTGTCCTGCTGAAACACCCAGTTAGAAGCACCTAAAAAAGGTCTAAACGTTATCAAAGGATCATATAACATAGCGTGATATTGCGCAGAAATCATACGTCTCGAAATTCGGGTTAAATCGCATAATCCATCATGACTAAAAGCTCCCCAAACCATAACTGATCCTTCTCCCATTTGTCGACTGAAACATTGTTTCGGTTCCTTCCTCAAATCATGCCAATAGTGTTTATAACCATCCGGACCGTCAAGATTAATTATTTTTTCATCTGAAAATATCATTTGTTTCCATTTCTTGCCCCATGACATTACATTCTTTAACCCATTTCAGTCTTTCTTCTTTACGATGTTTCATTAACGTCGTTTTTTTTTTTTTTTAAGTTTCATACATTTTGCATTACTATTTGATTTCAGACTCTTCCAAACAGTTACGTGTGAGGTTCTTTTGCTGAAACGGTTCGAAATTTCGAGTAGAAACACATTTTTGAGTTGATAATCGAAATATTTGTCGATCATCCAGTGCTGTCAAAACCCCTTTTCTTCCAGATCGTTTAATTTTATTTGAATCCTTTTTAGCTCACTGGATATCAAAGCCTGAGAGCTTATGTGCCCGCCGGTTCGGTATGTACGTACGTAACGCGATAACTATTGATAGAAATATCCAATTTGCTTCAATTTTTTTTTCTAGGTTCATTCTGATAAGACGCTTCCCTGATTAGTTTTGGGGGTTCATTTGTTAAGGATAAACGCGGAAAAGGGAGGCTATACATTAGGGTGGGCCGAAAAAAACTTTTTTTTGATTTTCGATGATGGGTAGTGCGGAAAATTGGCCACTAGTGGCACCAAGTTCACACAAAAAATTTGAGATTTTTAGGACAATTCCTATATTTGCCGCTTTTGGCTTGAAGTTTTGCTAAAATGCTGATTTTTGAACTTTTTGAGAAAATTTTTTAAAAATGTTAAATTTATTTTAATCGTATTTTATTGAAAAGGCATATTTAATGTGTCAAATGTATAAATAAGCTCTGATAATGTATTATTTAATTGCTATGTGTATTTTAAATTAGACGATTTTTATAGCCTTTTCGCGTATAAGTGAGCAAAAGTTGCATTTTATGTTTGAATCTTTCAACGGTTTCTCTCTTTTGTCTTGTTTATGTCCCTTGGTCTTCCTTATTTTTTTTCGATGCTTTAAGGGTCATACATTTAGGTGACGGGCAGCAGAATCCCCCAAAACCCCTCAAATTGAAAGACTTGCAATTGCCTACTTATGCTGACATCATTTGTCACTACTATTGGTTGCGAAGCGATATAGAAGAAAATCGAGATATTTATCTTCAACCAGTGGATGATATTATTAAAATGGTAGGTGAAAAGTTTCCGAAATCTGGATAAAGGCTTACATACCAATGGTTTCCCAATGAACAATTAACGGAAAAATTAAAAACTATTACAATAAGTGTAGATCATTGGAGAAATCCTGTAATCATACGGGCGTTAAAGGCAAGACGATCCACGAAGATTTCGTACGAAATGTGGAAACCTCTCTTTTTGACATTGCAGCTTGTAAGTGTAGAGACTTGAACAATTGTAGCTGTGACATCAGGCGTAAAGTTCCACATCGAGAGGTGAACTTCTTGAAGGATCAAAGGACTTTTCGAAAAATGTTTATCGGAAATATTGATTTAAAAACAAGCAAAACTCTTGTAAATAAAATATCACGGAAAATGAAAAGGGGTACAATTTCAACGAGGAATAGTAGTTCTGCGACAAAGCCTTCAACGAGTGGAGTTAGATGCAGATGGAAGACAGATATATTGTTGGGAGATTCAAGTAGTGGGAGCTTTCAAGCAAGCAGTTCGACTGAATCTGAATTTTAACCAGGCCCTTCAAAGCCAGATACTCCTAAACGCATATCCCTGTCTCACACAGCGCCCGCCACTGGTGTATCAGAGAGGGAAGTTGCGTTAATAGCTTCATCCGTGCTTCAAGATGCAGTAATTGTGACAGAAAAAGATAAGAATCTCGTCATCGATAAAAACAAGGTCAGAAGAGAGAAACATAAACTTGGACAGAAGATACGGGAGGATGAAGTTCTTGAAGGAAGGAAAATTAAAAGCATATTCTTTGATGGTAGAAAGGATAAAACGATCGTGATAGAAAAAAAAGGGAACAAGCAACACCGTCGAGAGAAAAGCGAGGAACATATCACCGTGTTGTTTGAACCTGGTTCGGAATATTTGGGTCACTTGACACCTCGTTCCTTCCGCGGAAAAGAAATAGCAAAATCCTTATATAATTTTCTATGTCAGAACAAAGGGGACATTTTTGAACTGATAGCACTCGGGTGTGATGGTACCGCTATTAATACAGGAAAACGCAATGGTGTTATTGCCTGTCTTGAAAAAAATTTAAGAAGAGAGCTGCAACATTTGATATGTATTCTTCATACGAACGAATTTCCACTCCGACATCTACTGTCTAAACTTGATGGTGGAACCACGGGACCTAAGTCCTTTGCCGGCCCAATCGGTTCTAGACTAACAGGGTGCGAAAATCTACGTGTCACTTTGTTCGAACCTATTGCTGTTTCATGGACATCAGAAATGGAAAAGACTGAAGATCTGAGTACTGATCAAAAATATTTATTTGATATTTGTGCAGCAGTTTCAAGCGGACAGTGTCCTCGAGGGCTGGAAAACAGAAAACCTGGACCAATTGTGCAATCGAGATGGATCACAACTGCCTGCAGAATTTTACGCTTGTACGTTAGTATTTCAAATCCTGATGAAGCGCTTAAATATCTCGCGCTGTACGTGATAAAAGTTTATGCACCAGTGTGGTTTTCTGTAAGGAAAAGGCCAGGAAAAGACATCTGTGGAAGATTATTCAACTTTCGACGTTTCTACCAGATGAGCTAAAAGAGACAGTCCATTCAGTCGTACAGACAAATGGATACTATGGCCATCCCGAGAATTTACTGATAGCAATGGCAACCGATGATAGCATAGAAATTAGAAGAATGGCATGGGAAAGAATAAAAAAATGCCGCAATTTAAAAGATAAAAATCAACAAAATGCGAGAATTTCAGATTCCAAAGCTGAACTTTAAAGCAACGGAATACTATGATTCCATCGACTGGGTAGCCACCGAAATCAGCGAGCCTCCTATAACAAAAACTCTTTCATTAGAAGAAAATAAAGGAAATATAATTTCAGGATCCATGTTGAATAAAGCATTAATCTGCTTTCCAAGTCACTCCCAGGCTGTGGAAAGAGTCGTTAAAATTGTGATAGAAGCTGCATCAAAGAAATGTGGGAGTGAAGGAAGAGATGCCTTCATTAGAGTAAAACTGCAAGCGCAGCCAAAATTCATTTCTAAGAAGGACTTCGTAACCTAAAAAGCAATGCACTTTCAATATAATATTCTGTGGGTAGGAGGGCGGGTGGAACTCGCAGTACAGCTACCTCCTCACGGTGAGTTCCGCGTAGTTTCGCGTTGGTACCGAACGCAAAACAAGCTAAAAGCTGTACATTTTAAAAGCACGTAGCACAAAAATAGTGCATAATCAGAGCATATTTAAACATTTGGCACATTAAATATGCCTTTTCAAGTAAATACAATTAAAATAAATTTAATTTAACATTTTTTTAAATTTTTGCTAAAAAAGTTCAAAAATCAGGAATTTATCAAAACTTCAAGCCAAAAGCGGCAAATATAGGAATTGTCCTAAAAATCTCAAATTTTTTGAGTGAACTTAGTCCCACTAGTGGCCACTTTTCCGCAATACCCATCATCGAAATTTAAAAAAAAGTTTTTTTCGGCCCACCCTACTATACATCCCCCCCCCCCCTTAATTTAGATAAATGGGTTTTTCATGCAGAAATATTCGATTTGCTCTTAATTTGGTATACCGATTTATTATGTTAAGGAGTTTCCCTGATTAGATTTGGAAGCTCATTACTTATGTAAAAAGGGGGAAAGGGGGCCTAGCCCCCCACTTAATTTAGATAAATGGGTTTTTCATGTAGAATTATTAGATTTGCTCCAAATTTGGTATACGGTTTATTATGTTAAGGAGATGCCTTAATTAGATTTGGAGGTTCACTAGTTACATATAAAGAGAGGAAAGGGGGATTTTTCAACTATATTTTCATTCCTTTTTTAGTATAATTTAATGCATGTTCATAAAACATTACACAAATATGAATTAGAGAAAAATTAGTAATTTAATGAATATAAACAGTTATATGAGAATTAAAAACAAAATCCACATTCTACAAAATCCATTAATCAAAATTATCAGACATCAGTTTTATAATTATACTTTCGCCATCAAGTGATTAATGATTCTTGTAAATTATAAGCAATAGGAATGTTGACGTATTAGCATTTTGTATTAGCATCGTATTATCTTTTGCCATACCCTCAAAATATTTTTTTAATTATACATTTTACCTGCTATAAACAGTTAAAAGTTCCATTTTGCATTAAAGAAAGTTTACAATCAACAATCAGATGGAATTTTTTCTAATAATGTCACGATTTAATCATTCATATCATGTGGATATCAAAATATCATTTAATTATTTTTATTAAGTATTTAAAAATTATTTCTGATTGTATTAGTCTAAATTACCTATTACATCGTTAAAAACCAAAATTTCTAATTTAAAAAAATAACTTCATCAAAGCCATCGCTGAAATACTGGCCTTTCATCAGTAAATGACGCTAATACAATTCATGAGAGAGGAACGTCAGCTAATTAGTATTTCAGATATCGTTCCCGAAACAATCATTAGACAAATATGACATAAGTCAAAAAGCTGTTTACAAGGAATTGCGTCCAGAACATTCATGACGGATCTTAGACGATACATTTAAACTTAATTGACCTTACCAGATTTTTATTCAGATATTTACCTTATCAGAGATTTATTGAGATTTTCCACATTCATGAAAATGCTGTATTAAATATTTGTATTCCTGAAAGTGCTTTTTTTTTCAAATATATTTTCATTTCTTTTACAGCATAATTTAACAAAACATTATACAAATATGACTTAAGGGAACATTCAAACAAATTTTTATTTCACTTTAAATACTATTCAAGGACACATTATATGCATTATGGCATATTATCACAGAAGAAATTTAAAACAAATTTTGGAAAAAAATAAGGAATTTTCCTGAATATTTTAAGCGCTATGAAGAGTTTTCAAAATTCCCTCATGAGCATTCCATATCAATTAAAATCCCCAATATTTTTTATAGCTGCTTGTCATTATATGTCATAAAACTATGCATCGTCTTTTCAAACTAAATATAACTGGAAAAGTTAAAAGTAGTTAACTGCAGAAATAGGATGAAAAAATGCTGAAAATTACATAAAATTTAGATTTTTTTTCTTACATTTATATTTAAATATATAAAATTCTATGCACAGTTTTATTTGTACATATAAACCAAACTTGGATAATGAGTATTGGGGATTTTAATTGATATGGAATGCGCATGGGGCATTTTCGAAAGTGCTTCATAACGCTTAAAATATTCAGGAAAATTCCATATTTTTCTCCAAAAAATTCTTTTTTTTATTTCTAGTGTGATAAATATATGCCATAAAGCACATAGTGTGCCCTTGAATAGTATTTAAAGTGAAAATTTAAAAAATGAGTTTGAAGGTCTCGTGTTCCCTTAGTGAGAAAAATTAGTATTTAACAAACAATTACATGAGAATACAAAACAAAATCTATAATTCAATTGAAAATGAAAATTTCAGTGCGAAATTCACCTTGATTAAGATAAAAAAAATATGTAAACACATAACTTAAAAATGCGTCAAATATAAAAAAAAAATCCTTTAAAAACGCATTAAAGTCATTTAAAACCACCTTTAAAAACACATAGTCATTTAAAAATCACCTTTTATAAACACATTAAAGTAATTTTAAAAACACATTAAAGTCATTTAAAAAAACATTCTTTAAAAACACATTAAAGTCATTTAAAAAAACATTCTTTAAAAACACATTAAAGTCATTTTAAAAAACATTCTTTAAAAACACATTCAAGTCATTTTAAAAAACATTCTTTAAAAACACATTTAAGTCATTTTAAAAAACATCCTTTAAAAACCCATTAAAATCATTTTAAAAAACATCCTTTAAAAACACATTAAAGTCATTTTAAAAACCAGATGACAAAAAAAATATTAACACATTAAATGTCAACACATTTAAATGACTTTAATGTGTTTTTAAAGGATTTTATTATACTTGACGCAACCTTTAAGCAATGTATTTACATTTATTTGTATCTTATGAATTTTAAAATTTATAATTTACTAAAGACATTGACCAAAATATGCAAAACACCAGTGTAATAGACAAACTTTTCCATCAAATGATTAATGCTGTAAAACATATGCAATAGAAAGGTTGACGTATTAGCATTTCAGATAAACAATCATTTGACAAATAGGACATAAGTTAACAGGCTGTTTACAAATCGTCGGGGAATTCCGCCTAAAATATTCACGGCAGGCCTTAGACGATGCATTTCAGCTAAATAGAATATTTACCTAATTGGAGATTTATTGACGTTTTACAGATCCAAGAAAGTACTGTATTAAATCTTTAATTCCCATTGTAGAATACGTTCTAGAAATTCCGTAGTTCATAGAATTTGAATTCACATAAAAAACTTTCAATAACAAATTTCGCTTTATTTAAATGCGGAATATCTGTTATCAAATAAAGCAAATATTGCTATTTTAAATTTGTGTTATGATTTGGAATAACAGAATTAAAAAATCGACTAAATTCGAAATACTGTCGGCAGCATATATGCTATCATGGGCATTATAGAGTTAAATATCTGTTCCTGAAAGTAATGTTAAGCTTAATTTTTTAAACATATTTTCATATCTTTTTCAGCATAATTAAACATTTTAAGAGGCTGATAGAATTTTTAGGTATGTTTAAAGATTCATAAGAAAAAAAAAATAACTATTAAAATTATTTCTATATGCATTCGTAGATGATTATCTTGCATATATTTATCTTATGCAATGGAAATTAATATCAAATTTTTGCTTAGTCAGCCTTTGAATTAAAAAAATAGAGGACAGGAAAATAATTATGAAAAGCATTGGTAGCAGGATTTGTAGTTTGTCTTCATACTTAATTTGATTAATGAAAAAAACTCATTAGTATAAATTTTTTGTTAAATTATATTTGAATTAAAAAATTACAGGACGGAAAAATAATTATGAAAAGTATTTATGAAATATGAAAGTAGTTGATTACCTTTCATATTTATTTACCTTTTGCAAGGGCAAAAATTTAAATTATCAAATATTTGTTTATCAGCCTTTGAGTTCAAAATTTAAATGACGGAAAACAACTATCAAAAGCATTGGTATCGGGATTTCTAATTGATTACCTTGCATATTTATTTATCTTCTGCAAATAAAAAAAAAATCACATTAATAGCAATTTTTCTTTAATGAGCATTTGAATTAAAAAATTGGAGGACGGAAAATTAACTGAGAAAAGCATTGAGTATCGGAATTTGTAGTGGTTTTACCTTGAGTATTTATTTATCTTATAAAATAGAAAAAAATTCAAATTCAATTTTTTGTTAAATCAGCCTTTGAATTCAAAATTTAAAAATGACAGAAAAACAACTATCAACAGCACTGGGATCGGGATTTGTAGTGAATTACCTTTCATATTCATTTATCTTATTCAATGAAACAAATGCACATTAATATCAAATTTTTGTTAAATCAGCCTTTGAATTCTAAATTAGATGACTGAAAAAAAAAAAAAACGGTTAAGACGCTTAAAGAGTTGATACGTGTAATGAGAAAAATTCAAAATTAAACGAATATAAAGAATTATACGAGAATATAAAACAAAATCTATAACTTGCAAATATCATTGATCAAATTATGTAAGACATCAGTGTAATATTCATATTTCGCCATTAAGCGATTCAATGATTATTGTAAAACATATGCAATAGGAATGTTGGCGCGTTAGCATTTCAGATAAACAATCATTAGGCAAATATGACGCATGTCAAAAGAGTATTTACAGTTAGTCTTTAGTTATTTACACTATTTTAGTTATTAGTTATACTATTTACAGTGAAAAGACTATTTACAGTTTTTAAATAAAACAAATATTGCTATTTTAAATTTGTGTTATGATTTGGAATAACAGAATTAAAAAATCCACTAAATTCGAAATACTGTCGGGAATTCGAATAAAGCATCAACGGCAGGTCTAAAACGATCCATTGAAGCTAAATAAAATATTTACCTAACCTATGATTTGTTGGTGTTTACTATATTAAAAATGTTAATTTTTTTGTTCTATTTAATTAACAAATATCCAACAAAAGAAGCTTATGTAATTATTTTGGATTGCGAGCGTATGACCAGAGGACTAATGACTACCTGAATGACTAATTCATTTTTGTTTACACTCTTATTTAACTCGCCCTTTTTCTCTGTATGCAAAGATGAAATTTTTTTAATAGATTTTTTAACCACTTCCTAATATGCTAGAATTACAAAGATTAAGTTCCCAGGTGTGTTTTCGATGAAAATGCCACATTTGTTTTATTAATTTAATTATAAATTAATAGGTTACTTTTAAGGAATTTTCAATTAATCCTCCACAGGTGATAAATCGCCGAATATAATCTGCAATTCCTACAACTGTATATGAGTTTAAATAAAAATGGATTCAAATTATGCGCCAATAACAAATACCATTTTACAAATATTAATTAATGAGAGAAATTAGTAATTTAATTAATATAAACAATATGAGAAAATGAACAAAATATATAACTTAAAAAATTCATTCATGAAAGTATGCAAGTACATAAAGTGTAATATTTATACTCTTCCATCAAGTGATTAATGATTATTGTAAAACATAATGGCAGCAGGAATGTTGGTACATTAGCATTTCAGATAACTATCATTAGACAAATACGACTTATGTCAAAAATCTGTTCAGAGTTCATCAGGAAATTCCACTAAAGCCTTTACGTCAGGTCTAACACGATCCATTCAAGCGAAAAAAATCTCTACCTAATCTATGATGTTAAGGTTAAAATTTATGTTAAATATTTTGTCTTATTTAATTGACAACAATGAGACATTTTAAAAGCTAAACAGTAGAAAATAAATAAAAAATTAAAAGTAATATATATATATATTACGCTATCATACGTGGCACAGAAATCGCGATTATTTGTTAATTGATTAATGGCAACGCCCGAATAAAACGCATCTCCTTGGTTATTGAAGAGCATTTAAATGCATCTCCATACCTATTTAGACACCCAGCCAGGACGCCAACCGCAAGGCTAATGGACAAATGTCCTGGCAGGTAGATCCCTCCTCCACCCAGTTCCGCCTTACCGCAGAAACGGGCTAAACCAGTGGGCGATTATATAACTAAATAAAATAACAAATCGCATAACCTATATGCTCATAGCAACTCGCTATGTCAACACAAACGTATGTTCAAGTTAACATACAACTGAAAATACACAGTACAAGAAAAAGGGTTTATGGATAACCCACAACCAATATAAGAAAATTAAAAATAATAACATATTATGGGGGTTAATGGATAACCCTCAACCAATAAATAGACCAAAATACTAAACAATGATACTACAAAAGCACAGGTTTATGGGTTACCTGTAACCAAATATAATGAAGAATGATGCAATTAAAAGTCTGTAAGATTAAATGTAATTCTTTAGAGCAAGTTCTAAATTGTTCCACTATATAGATCAGCTCCAATCCTCGCTCTTCATAACCACTCAAAAAGATCCAAACCAAACAGCTTCTCAATTGATGATAATAGAAAATCAATCAATACTGAGTTCATCAAGTGATTTTGGTAGTTGCATAAAATATAGAACATAGATGATAACTTGTAGAATATATGAAGTGACAATGGGCAATCAAACTATGTAGTGTCACACACAGTACACACAAACTAATGGTCAGTCCACCACTCTAAATCACAACTATTACGATAAAATGTTAATGTCATAAGTGCGAATATTAATATACTGATATAAATGCAAATAAAACACAATGTTTATGTCCCAAGAGATGGCTTATAGTAAATAAAATAAATTTTAATATGTCCATATGCAATAATTACTCTTGAACACAAAGTAGAAATGGAAATTACGAAAATGAGATAATGTAACACTATTCGATACATCCAATATACTTCTTCATTTCTGAACATTAGTCAACAGGCAATGAAACTGATAATAATGCACCAGCATTAGAACAGAAAATTAAAATATTTGAACCATCTCGTACCCTGTGAGATCTTAATTCACATAGTCTAGTTGCTTAGCCCACAATAACAGAGACTTCGAATATAAGCCAAAATGTTAAATACAGTTAAATTACATATAAGACTCAAAATTTATACCTTATGAATGAGTAATTAGCATTCAAAGCATTATAAATATCACGTAATTTCCTATAGTTGTGATTATCAAATAAAATTCTTCTAATGTAGTATCTGACGCTTGCAGAGGTATCAAAATGAAAGAAAAAAGGAACTAATGGACACCTTCCAAATAAATAATGAGTAACATTGCCTTCCTTACCGCAGTCGCATTTTGTTGAACTTCTCTTCCCAATTTTATTTTAAAAAGATGGAAAGCTGCCATGTCCAGTTATAAAGTACTGTACCACCTGGTTTGAGCAAATGTAGTTAAAGTTTACCTTCCTGATAACGCCATATGTATCCCTTCCTTTACCGCTTGAATTCCAGTATCTTTGCCATTCAGCATAAGTATTTTCCCGAGTTACACGTTTAATAAGAGAAATAGGAAAGTCCAAAGGAGCCACAATGTCCGCATTTTCTTCAATAGTTGCTTGCTTTGCTAATTCGTCTGCTTTCTCATTTCCGATATTCCCAACGTGGGCTTTAGTCCAGCCTATTGTAACTATTTTAAAGGGATCGCTGATTAATAATTCGAAAATATCTTTAACCAAGGTATTATATGGGAAAGTTCTCTGAAGAACAAGAAATGAAGCCTTACTGTCCGTATATATCCAAATTTTTTGAAAGTCAGAATGTAATTACCAATCTATTGCATACTTTAACGCAGATAATTCCGCTTGATATATTGAGTTGTGCTTATCCAATGATTTTTTAAAGTCATAAATAAAAGATGATCAACAAAGTATAAATCGGATTTCTCTGTAAAATTCAGATTATTTATATCATTATAACTTGGAAAGTCACTTGTTGTAAGATTTCTCATAATATTAGTAGAGTTAATAATGCAATCCCCTACTTGTATGCGTGCATTGCTAAACATAGTTTCATATTTTCTAAATTCATGTTTAAGTTTAATATGGATTGGTGGAATTCCTGTCAGAGTACATAAAGCATCAGTAGATACCGTTTTGTACGTTAAAATAATAGATAATAGTCCAAGGCGTTGACATGAAGATAATTTTCTTAATGCATGAACGTGTAGATCTGGGAACCAGATTTCGAAGCCATAGCAGATCTGTTTTTCAATTACTTGATTATACCAAGTTTTCCGAAAATTAGCGTGCAGTCCCTTATCTCTACACTTCGTCTTGCGAACGTTTGATGTAAAGTTTCGAATCTTTTCTCTTATTCTTTCAAAATGGCCGATCCAGTTAAATTTACCATCTAGTTGAAATCCTAAATATATAATATTATCCTTCACCGGTACGGTAACCCTGTCTATCTTAAAAATCGGGTGTCGATTATCTAATGTAAATCTTCCAAACAACATGCTAACACATTTTTCTTTACTTATAGTTAATCTCAAGTCCTGACAGATCAAATTCATCAATTGGAGCTTGTCATTCATATTATGTTCCAAATCGTTACGAGTATCCCCATAGGCAATAACGACAAAGTCGTCAGCATAGGACAAAATATCTTCAAAGTTTAAAGTAAATCTCTTAATCAAGTGATCTGCAATAATTAGCCATAACAAAGGTCCAAGGCAACTGCCTTGAGGACACCCCTTAAAAAGTTGAAACCATTTGATTCCATACGTGTAACTAAACCCAATTTTTCTGTTACTTATATAATTTTTCAAGATACATTTTATATACAGAGGAATAGGTAAATGATCTATCAAATTAGCTAAAATTTCCCAAGCAACAGCATCAAAAGCAGCTTGTATATCTATGGATGCGATTGCTACATATTTATATCTCTTTAACTTATTTTTAATATTGTTCCTCAGAACATTCATAGCTGTGATCGTGCTGTGCTTTTCTCGAAAGCCATGCTGAGCCTCGTTCCAAAAATTAGCAGCTTCAAGGTTTGGGACAAGTCTGATTTTTACTATTCTTTCCAAAATCTTCCCAAAAATGCTTAATAATGTTATCGGTTGATAAGATCTAGGTGTTTTTCCGTCTTTGTTACGCTTCCTAAAGAATATAACTAAACCATTTTTCCAAATAACTGGAAAATATCCAAAACGTAAACATGTTGTTAGTAATCTTTTAATATATATCTTACTTGTTTTACATACACTTTTAACAATTAAGCCGTCGAACAAATCTGAGCCCGGAGCTTTATTTACATCTTGCTTGCTTAATGCATAGTTTAGTTCTCTGGAACTGACTTCTCTACAGCTTCCATCATTATTTACCAAATTATGTGAGTTATATTCAAAGATGCTATTAGGGACAACGTCAGTACTAAAATGCTCTTTCATTAAAGAATCTGCAACTTCATTATAAGAATCAAAAGCCTCAGATCCGTCTAATCTTGTAAAAATTAAATCCGTGTCACTCAATTTCTTTCTTGAAATATAAGAATACAGGCTACCATAGGTCTCGTTTGTTCTGTTACAAAAATTCAACCAGCTTTCTCTTTTCGCTTGCTTAATATGCTTTTTATAATTATTTCTATATGTTTTGTATATATCATGTAAATTAGCATTAGTTGGATCATTTTTATAACGCTTGTAACTTGCTGCCACCTTGTTTCGTTCAATTCTTAATGTATCTGTAAACCATCGAATCGTCGGCTTGTAGGACAAAGGACCTTTTCTAAAACATGAATTACAAATATCCGTTACTTTCTTCATACAGTTGCTGACATGGTTATCCAATTCATCTGTAGTTCTTACCTTTAATAGATCATCCAGCATATTCTTTTCTATTTCTTTGATCTTTTTATTAAACGATTGAAAGTTCTTCCTCTTTGTTTTATATCTTATATTTTGTTTCCTTTCTGGTATATAATTTAATTTAAATCTAATGTATAAATGGTCGCTGAAAGAGAAGTTTTTATCATCCACAGTCCAGTTATCTATCTTCGCACAGATTTCAATTCCACCCAGAGTCAGATCAGGACGACCCCTCAGAGATCCTTGAACGAATGTATGTGTGGCATCAGGATCGTTTAAAATTCTCAAGTCCTTATCCATTATATGTTCTAAAAACACATCTGACCGTTCAGTTTGTCGAGTGTATCCGAAGTCCAGTAAGGGCACATTAAAGTCTCCAGCAATCAGAACTTTATTAAACTGCTGAAAATGATCTCCAAGATCTGAGAAATCGTTGTCAATATTACCAGTAGGTGTAGAGTATTGGGAACAAAGATAGATTATATCGCCACAGACATTAAGAGATATAGTTACACTATTATCAAGTTTCAGACTACTTATAGCTGCATAATCCTTGTTAGTGAGTAAAATCGCAGCATTGTTATTAGAGGATAAGAAAAAAGGCCAATCAGTAGGAACACCCGAAATAACTCCATCCACTACGTATGGGTCCTGACACATAACCAGATCTATTTTATTGCGAACCACATAAGTACACAAAGCATCATTAGCGTCTTCACAATGATGTAAATTAATTTGAAGAACCTCAATACCACCATCGAAAACTGAACCAGCAGGAGTGCCCTTAGCTTCGTCTGGGAATTAAAGACTCACGATATTTAATGAACATAGGACACATCGAACTATCCGCTCTATGAGCACAATCACCATCCGCATTTTCGAAGTAGCAGTTTGAGCAGTTCTCGGTATCAGATTTACAATTCTTTATGTTATGTGCTTCAGCACATTTAGAGCAGTGAATTTCTCCAGAGCAATTGTTAGCTAGGTGACCAAATTTCTGACATTTGAAGCACCGCATGATAGAAATGAATTCTACCACGCGGTACCTCTCAAAGTCTATGCATATTCGTTTCTTTTCCAAAAGCATACTCTTGCTCTCCATGTCGACATCTATCAACCAGTTGTTTTTACCTTGTCTTGTTTCAATTTTCCGAATTATTCTTACTTCACGTGATGGCTTCTTCAGCAGTCCCTCCAGAATGATACGAGTTGTAGCTTCTATATTCATAGTTTCCATTTTATCAGCAAGACCAGTATAAGTATCACCTACTCCACCCTCACCAATCTGCGACTGCAACTCACTCTTCACTATATCTTCCCCAACACTCGGGTCAACACTCAGCTATAAAATCCTCTCACGTCTCCTCACCGGAATATTAACCTTAATCAAATCCTTTATCTCGCCAGACTCAACCATAGTATCCCTGGCCTTCTCAACCTCTAATCTGCTTTTATATCTCATTATGACCTGCTTAGCTTTTGTGATGACGACGTCAGAGGGCGCTGGAAAACTCTCTTTCGTTTTACACCGTTCCTTGATCTTATCCTTAACCTCAGATACATCCTGTTCAGCTGTCTTCGTTGTCACAATCACTGTATAATCCTCCCTCTTTTTCTGCTGTATTTCTCCATCTCTCTGCGGGGCCTCCTCAACTGAGCTCACTGAAGGTCTTGATATTTTTTGTGCCAAGTCTGCCATCATTTTAGAATATTCAGTTTGATCCTCCAAACGTGCTCTCATTACCTTGTTCTCCGTATGGATTTCTGTCACCTGTAAAATTATATAGTCCAAAGCCTTTTTCAATGTTGAAACCATCGGAGCTGTTACTTTTTCCCCTTTATATCTTTTATATTCACAAAGGCCGTACGTTTTTGATGCCATTTCGCTAACCATAACATTCAATGGTTTTCCTTCCATTTCTTTGATCCATTTATCCACTTCTTCCGTCATACTTGCAGTTATATAAGTACAAGAAGATCCACAAAGACCCTTTATCACCTTATCCAAAGACCAAATTATATATACAACCATACAACAATAAGACGACACAGTTTAGAAAATAATACCACAAAGCAAGCTTAGTAACTAAATAACAGCAAAGACACCAATAACGGCAACTATAACTACGAATGTAAACAATAAAAGAACCTCCAAGATGGCTATACTGAAAAAGATTCACTAACAACTTGTAACCATGACAACACTATATAAACAAAGTATACCACCAAGATGGCCGCGCACCAAAACTAAGAACACAAACTAAATGTTACCCTAGCAACAGCACAGATATCAAACAAATATAAAGGCACTCTAAGAGAACGCAAATCGCAAACACATAGATCACAACAGTAAAAATATAAACACAATGCAGAAACTTATAAACAACTCAACTTGACAGAATCACAAAATGGCTTCCAAAACATGAAGACGACAAAATGAAATCCCGCTAATATAAAAACTTTGAAAATGGATAACTACAGAAATGAGATAGGTATTGAACTGAAAAAGTATATCTAAAGAAAGCAGAAGTAAGTAGAATTGAAATGTATTAAATAAAATACAGTTGAAAATGTTTAAATAGATTTAATTAACATAAATAGAAAACTCTAAAAATGGCGCGTCAAAATGACACGCGAGAAACGTTAAAGAAATCTTTAAGTTCAATTTAATAGAAAAATACTTAAAAAAAAAAAACAAATAAAAAGTATATCAGATATTAATATAAGTAATAGGAATAGGATTATGCATAAATAAGCAGAACTGAAGATTAATTTACCAAATTAAAGGACTTTGTCGTCAGAGCTCAAAATTTTGCAACCACAAGGTGTGATATTTCGAGGAGGGGGGTACTCCATACCTATAAGGAAAGTTACCATAGGGGGGGGGGGGGTCTGTTTTGCCAACAAATACAGCCAAATTTGGCGACCAAAATTCGTCGCCAAAAGTAATGCCAACTTGGCGATCTCTAATATTTCGCCAAATTCCCATAGACTTGCACTGTAAATGAATAGGTTTTACTTACTTACAGAAAATCGAAAAACTGAGATATTTTAATCCAGCAAAAACTAATATTAGCTTAAGGTATACAAGCTTAGTGTTAGTAATTAGCTTAAGGTTAACTAATATTAGCTTAATTATATTTAAGGGTGCCCAAGTAAATTATGAATAAAAATAACATGATACAATACTTAGCCTGCTTTCCCAAACATAAATTTCAAAGGCGACCAAACTGGTCGCCAAGGGTGGCTAGTTTTTAAATTTTTTCCTTTATTTTCCCTTTATTTCGTTGTGTTGTAGCTCTTCTGTTACTGCAAACGAAGTGTGTCAGTCTACTTCCACCTGTTGTACTGTTTACATGCAATTTTCGCCCATAAATTCCACTTTTTGCTTGAATTCTTTTTGCTTAGGATGCAAATCTTTGAAGACTCCAAGCATTCTTACGTGAGAAAAGCCAACAAATTAAGTATTGCGCGTATGGTGATAATCTGTCTTTCTGGCGCCCACCAACTTGTCTAATTCAAAGTCTTTAAAATCTCTTATGTATCTTATCAATCATCTCTTATAAAATCTCTTTGTATTTGGCACATGAATGTGCCAAATACAAAGTTCACTGAAAATTCTGACCAAGTGAAACTTTTTATAGAAGGAAATCCAGTTTATTACAACTTATGTGGGCACATTTGGTGCGAGCCCACCGAATAATTTGATCTCCCCGCCCACCCAATTTCAATTGATTTGTATAATTAATTTTTTTAATTATTTAATTGCTGAAATGAAATTTGGTTTTATTAACGTTCTCAAACTCGTTTTGTTTGAAAAATAGTAAGGATATTAATTAGACTTATAAGAGCACTGAAAAACCCTTCAACGGAAATTTCTCACGAAAACAATTTTCCTGCCTATTTTGCCATCTGTTTTGATGTCTTGTATTGATAAAGCACCTAGGTAACAAAAATGTACGCTTTTCTTCACATTAAGGATTTTACACTTTCAATATTTAGCAATTTCAATGTCATTTAAATTAAACATTAATGAATTTATAAAGGAAGAACTTATAGGAATATAATTATAATAAAATTATAATAATTTAAAAATTTACTTAGAAAAAAACAATTTAATTTCGGATTATCTTTAGTCATTTGTTCCTCCCCTCTTTCTCTACATACATACACACTGAGGGGTAAAATTATATGTGTGATACTTTACTCAAAAAAAATTTGAGCTCACCAATATTTTTGAAAAGTTGACGCTACTGCATCAGCGAATATACTGCACTAACGAGTCAAAGTTTCAATAAGGAGAGGTCATAATATTTCAGCCATAGGGCGTATTACACTGTTCAGAAGATTTTATCTTTTAATAGTTCGACAAAGAAGATTAACATGTAGGGACAATTATACTTTGCAGATTTTTTTTTATTACTGCCCTGTTTTTTCGATTTCTTTGTGAAGTAACTGAAGATTATACGCCGTATTTCTAGAGCTTTCATCGACTAGTGCATTCCTCTTTTCATCTACTTTTTTAATTACAAATATCTACTTTCACTGCACTGAAAGTCAGATTTCGTAACAGTGCTTGTATCAATGTGAAGTGCATGCATCCATCTGACGTGTCTGCATCCATCTTACGTACTTACAGGCTACGAAAGTGTTTTCCAAATAAATTAAATTTAAACAAATCGAAAGTAGAATAATTTAAAGAACATGAAACTAGCAGGATGTGCGAATCCAAACACTTTTCTTCTTTTTCATACATGTTAATATTTCAAAGTAGTAGTTACAATGTTAATACTTTAATGTTATTAGTTCAATACTATACCAACTTTGACGTTCATCTTTAATTTCTGCTCCAGTCTTAATTGGAATAAAAACGAGTTCATCTCGATCATGGTATTTAATAAAATCAAAATTTTTCGTAATTCTGTTGTACGTCAGCTGTTTGCGAATAGACGGCTTCGAAGAATGCGAAGTTTCCGTCGCTGTACGAGCACAACACATGCACAACAGAACTGCAAAAAATCTAGTAAATTATAGAAAAATCGATATTAAAGCGCTCCTTTCTGGCGGAATGTTTCCAAATTCAAGGAGGACCTGTTTGCCATAGCCAAAAGCATATACATGAAATTTGGTTAAAATCTATAGATAGCTTCATGCACTTTTCCAGGATACAATGGCGAACCACGGACAGACAAACATTTTGTATAAACATGTTTTTGGGGATCTCTGACCCTAAAACGCGTAAATATCTCGAAAACCGGTAGTCGAGAAAATTTTCGATTAAAATACTTTCTTTTACTATAGATAGAAGAAAGTAAAAAATACATAAAAAAATTGCAATTATTGTTTTAAAAGCATTACTTATTATCTTGTCGAACATTTAACTTTTTTTGTTTCTTCTTTTTTTATATCCAGATTCACCAAGCCCCTTGATACAAATAAGTATCTATGTAATGAACGATACTTTTTTGTACTTTATATGTACCTATTAATGAATAATTATACAAATAACTTTAAGATATAACGCAACAATCTCTTTCTTGCTTTATCGTTTTCTTCTCTCATAAGCATCAATTTATGCATGAGAGGTTTTTTGATATAAGATAAAATGAACACATTTTGTAAAGATTTTTTTTACAAATGCTTCGGATTAAATTAATTTAATCAAGAAAACTGTTTTTCACCAGACGAATGAACAAAATTAATGCAAGAACTTTATATTTACACTCCATTGAGTAATCGAAAAAAATCTTGAAAGCGTAAGATATTTTTATCTAATAAATTTTAAATATTTTTTTGCACGTTAAAAAGAAAAAAATCCGATTAACATACGGAGTATGCTTAAAACAATGTTTTAAAGTGTACTAGAGTTTAAGTAATTACTTGAAGTTTATATTTAAAAAAAAAATGTAAAAAATGATAGAAAAAGCATTTTTTCTTTCAATCTAGTGTTACAGAAATGGAATCTAAAAAGTCTACACGATTTTTCTCAATAACCTAGCTCTTTAAGATATTAAAAAATCAAATTTTTTTACCTTTCTCCTGTTTAACAAATTTCCAGCTTAGTTGAAAATTGTTTATGAATTCCGTTTTGTCTGGCAATCTGTCTGTGCTCTAACTGGCGTAAATATAGTAGGATTACCATGTAATTGATATATGCTATTAATATTTACTATGGAATATTCGGTATTCAAAATGAAATGTGTCATATTTAAAGCAAGTTAACAGGGGCTCTCAAAAGAACGACCCGTTAAGTTATGATCTATTAGGAAATATCGTTCGCCTTAGTTTATTTTAATGATGTTTCACTACGTCAAATATATTGAAATTGATATACATCACTGAGCTGAGGTTCACTACAAGATGCTTGCTATAGAACAGAGCTGTCCAACACTCAGTAAGCGTTGTCGCACCTTATATAGCGGCAATCATGGGCTCCATTATTCATATGTCTCGGAACATAGAATATTATTATCTCACTACAGTAGGAGGCAGGATCGCCAGTTTGACCTCCTGTAATATTTAGAAATTTCGAATCCATACCGGTGATTCCAAAAGATAATGATTCCTATTACTTTGAGTAATCCTAAAATGTGTATTGTAAATTAAAGTAAAAATTACTATTCGGAATTTCTGCAATGAATTTGGATGTTTTGAATAAAAAATGAGACCATACTGACAACCCTGATAAGAAGTAACGATATACATACGCCCAATAAGATTCAAAAACACCTCATAATGTGAACCATAAGGTTCATAAATATGCAGAGTTCAATGTGAAAAATAACTGCAATAAAAAGAAGAAATTATAGTAAATTTAGAAATATATTTTCCGGAGAGTGAGCCCCATCAAAATATTTTGTAGAGAAAAAAGCCGAAAATTTAACGCCGCTACAAATAAAAAATGACTTCGAACAGTAATGATTTTAAAGAAGAATCTTTTAAAATTTTTATAAAAAACTCTTAGTGACAGGAATCATTCGAAAGAGCGGCGTAAAAAAATCTTCAAAGGGCGCCATGGTGCCCACGGGCGTCGCGTTGGTCAGCCCTCCTATAGAACATGGTGTGAATATTACTTGTGGCTCATTTACAGGACACACAAAAGAATTCTATGAGCGATAATTGATGAAAGTGAACTTAAAATTACACTATGTGCAAACTACTTAAAAGATGGGACAATATTTAAAAAGATGCTAAATTACTTTAATATCCTTAGTACTATTATTACTTAGTAGTTTTATAGTTGAAAGTACTAAGGATATTAAAGTAATTTAGCATCTTTTTTAAATATTGTCTCATCTTTTAAGTAGTTTGCACATAGTGTAATTTTAAGTTTAACATTTTAAAGATGAATTAAGCCTTTCTATTTATTTATTTACTGATGATGGAAGTGACTTTTTAATTGTGGTACATGTTTTAAACCTCTGGCAGTCTTGGAAAAGGGCAAAATTGTAATGTTGCTTTCTCTGAATTTTTTTTTTTTGTTAAAAAATGGTGATTATTTCAACATTTTATAAAAAAATACTTAATAACGAATATGAATGTAATCCTTGGAAATATTAATCCTTTCTCAATGTATTAAATATACATTAAATCAATAGAATAATATTACTTTAAATATTGCTTGTATTGCAGTGAAACTTGGAACTTAGTGAACGTATGCACACGAGCTTGTCAGTGAGGGGGTTAAAATGCAACTAATTTTTATATAATACATAATATTTGGTGCTTATGCGGAAGGTTATGGCGGTGGGGAGTTTCCAACTGGGTTATGCGTTTCCTGACTGAACTAATATTTTGCATACTTTGCAGCATATATACAAATCATCACATAGATCATTACACAGGACCGCACAAAAGTATTCGGATATTTTTCAGGTTGTAGATCGAAATTGCTGAAACTGAGTTTTGAAATGCATTATCCGTTTTCCAAATTATGTACTTGGCATGCATTCCTTGCTTACTTGGGCATAATGTTTCACTTACTTAAATGGTAAAGTTTTGTTAAATATCTGAATGTATTGGTGAATGTTTTATAATCCATGATTTTGATTCCTTTATGATTATTAAACGACACAGTTATGCACTGCTTTCAACCGCCGAAAACATGTCGAATCATCTATATATATATTACGCTAACGTACGTGGCACAGAAATCGCGATTATTTGTTATTGTTTAATGGCAACGCCCGAGAAACGCATTTGATTGGTTATTGTGTAAGAGTCCTTGGCAGGATTTAGGGCGATCGGGTTTGTTGTTGTTTACGTTTTGCGTTTTCTGTGGAATATCTTTCGTTGTAATTATGTAGCTTCAAAATATCATTTGAAATGCCCGTAAAAAATCTCGGTGAATGCTTGAAAGTGAAGAAGAAGCCGAATTCGAGTCGAATCGAAATAGATTCGAAATCCAAATAGAATTGTCGAGAACGCCGTTAAGCGATCGGCAAAATAGGCTTAATAACTGTAGCATACACGAGTTGCTACTGAAATCCAAATTACTAATTTAAACGTTCCGGGGCATGCATAACTGTGGGTGAAACGTGCAATTTATGCAAAGCTCTGTATTGGAAATGCGAATTAAACAGCAGCAAGAAGTTTACAAAATGTTGTCATGACGTAAAAAGTAATTTTGTACGGACCTGCGATACGGGCCCCCTCAAAAGTAAGATACAATAAAACCTGCTTAGAAGTAAACGAAAACGACCAGTGATAAAT
Organism: Maratus speciosus; assembly: GCA_963932465.1. Taxonomy (NCBI): domain Eukaryota; kingdom Metazoa; phylum Arthropoda; class Arachnida; order Araneae; family Salticidae; genus Maratus; species Maratus speciosus. Next base: position 363,894,250 of record OZ010798.1, read on the forward strand.
TCCGTTTTATGCAGGTTATTAAATTGAACAACGCATAATAGCATTTTTTTTTTTTGGGGGGGGGGGGAGAGCTGGAACTTTTTTTTTCGTTTATTGCAGGATTCCGTTATAAACAGGCTTTATTCTATTAGAAAATAAATTTGGATGGTACTTTTCTTAAAAGTCTATATAGTAATATTTGCTTACAATTTTATTATTTCTTTTTCAGCATTACACTTTATGCTGTATTTGTAATTGCTTTTTCATATAAAGATTTTAAATAATTAAATTTTTGAAAATATAATTACATTTTAATTAAATTCATCAGTTAATTTAGAATAAAAAAGTTTAAAGTATGAGACATATAAAAATTAAAAATCTTAACCTTTGACTTTACACAACTTTTGAACTGAACAAGACTCGGGCCCTGGTAATTTGCACTGTCCCCTCTGTACGGATCTGAGATAAAAAATTTCAGATTCATTTAAGAATATTATTATGGGCCCGGGCAACGCCGGGCGGGTCAGCTAGTTTATAATAAACGTCCCCAATCATGAAAAGAATCCGTTATTGTAGAGTCATTTCTTCATTGTGATAGAGTACAATGTATGCTAATCGCCTCAAATGAAAAGTAAATGCAATAACACTTACATAATTCTAAAAGATTTATTAAGTTTTAGTTGAATCTAGATTATGGAAGATACCTGATTAGTCAGTATTTCTTTCATTTGTTCAAAAAATTTAACTAGAATGAATATGTTAAAAGTAGTTGCCTTTATTTATCTCTATCTACACCTGAAATAACTCTTGAACGAACCTAATAGACAAAGTTTTAATTACATATCACGACTATGGAAGGTTTCTGATTAGGTACTATCACTTTCATTTGTTGGACAAAAAGTTATGAATATTGTGCGCACTGAAAGCCGTTTCCCGTATTTATTTATAATTTAAAATGACCATAAGTGTGAAAAATATTAGCATATACATAACTCAGTTATATATCAAAGCATTAATAGAGCTAAGCAGTTAGCGCATAAATAAGTAAAAGTCAAGCGAAATCAAACACAAACTAAAAATACGAAATTAGTTTGAGGTTATTTTCAGTAATAAAAAAAACTATAATAAAAAGTATATATTTTACAGCCATCTGAAAAATAGCGACCAAAGTAACTCAATAAAATCTATAAAGAGCAAGAACTTTCGGAAAGAATAATAATAGTTTTAATAGTTCTGCTTTTTATCGACGTGGCTTGATTTTTATTAAGTTAAAGCTAAAAAGAGGCTTACTTTATCAATCATAAAAATGAAACTTTAGTTAAATGAAAAGTTTGTATAATAAAAAGAAAAACATCTTTCTCGATTCAATCATTTTACTGAATATTTAAATTTTAAACATAAATATAAAAGTACTTTTACTGAACCCATCCTAAAACAATCTCAATGCATACAGGGAGATTGGAAAATAACTGGCCACATTTTAACGGGAGTAGAGGAAACCTAAACAAGCATTTTCCGTCATAGAATGCGTGTCCGGAAATGGCGCGTTTGAGCGCTTGTGACGAGTTTAAATGAGAAAAGCGAAATGAAATATAATGTATTTTAAATAAAACATTTGAATGGGGTTATAAATATTGCACAAAATCCTTATAAAATTCAAATTTAATTAATTTTAATTGGCGAATTCCTTCTAAAATTTATTTAACGATTGTGTAAATCTTCATGTAGTTTTAAAAATTGACGAAAAATACTTTAGAAAATGAAATGTTCATGAATTCATTGTTTTGTATGAAAAATGTTCAATTCATAGATTATAATTTATATAAGTTTTGAAAATGAGACAATATTTTTTTTTTTAAATTTAGAAAATAAAATATAAATTGCAACATGATTTAAAAAAAAAAAAAAAAGAAATCGATTTTTAGAAGCTTCAAATATGTGAATATAAAATTAACAGCCCATTCCGCCAAGAAATATTGGAGTTACTCTTATTATAAAACTAACCGCATTGCAATGGATTTTGAAACGTTTAAAAATGAATTTAATATTAGGAGTTCAAAACTTTGTAACTGCATAATTCATAAAATACGAGGGTAGGCTGATAAGTGATACACACATGCTTGTAGAGCAAACCGACCTTCACAAGCGAACCCGGGTTATGCAGAAGTAACATTACCGTAAACCGCTACTTTGGGCCACTTTTTCCAGGTTCCACCCACATTTCCATTATTAAAAAACATTATATGTGATTTTTCAACGTCGAAATGGAGTTGTAAACAATTAACATGAAACACTGAAGCAAACTGTATTGTTTTAAAAGAGGATTTTTTTTAAAAATATTTTTAAAGTTTTGGAAGAAAGTAGCCCCTGTTGGGGGCTTCTTTGGTCCATTCACTTAGTTTTATATAAAATGAATACATTTCAAATGTAAATGAACACATTTTTATTGAAACTCCCTTTCAATAGCATTTGCTAATAAATTAACACTGCAAACTCAATAAACAAATGTTATTTTTGGGGGGTTTAACATTTAAACACAATAAAAGATTTGTTCATATTAAAGAAACGAGAAACAGTTGTCGTCATGTTATCCTCAGCAACTGGAACATAAACAATTAATGTAACATTTTGCTAAAGAAAAATGTTACTTAAAACATGTTTTAACAGATTTGGTTCTATAAAAGGCTATTCTAAGTAATTGGTGCTATTTTCGGACCAAAAAAGTCCTGGCACAAAGGAGCCCCGAAATACTAATTTTCATGTTAGCTTTATGAAAACGGGAACATTTCCTATCAAAATAAAACTTTAAAGGAAAAATTATGATCACACATGTGTTGCAGGTTACTGAAGATAATATTTTGCCACTTACCTTATTTGTAGCTCTTACGCAGATTGTTTCACTATAGAAAGTTTGGAGAGTTAAAATTTACACAGGAAAACCGTTGTTTACAAACACATCCAGTATTAAAAAGCAGAAAAACCAACGTTTAAAATACACAAATAATACATGAAAAGCAGCAAAGGAACAGCGTGCTAGAAAAAGCAAGGTTAGCCTTGCTTTTTCTAGCACGCTGTTCCTTTTTCCCTATCTTGAACTGAGGAAGAATCTCGCTAGTAGATTCGAAACAGCTGTTTTCTGCTTTTTATGTATTGTGTATTTTAAACGTTGTTTTTTCTGCTTTTTAATATTGGTGCACAAAGGTTTTATTTGCTATTTTTACATCCAGTGTTGCCACTAAAAAATTTAAATTACCCCCAAACTATTCAAATACCCTATAGTAGGGTATAAAATATTTTTCAAGGGCAAAAACTCCAAACTATCTTGTATTGTTTGTTTAATACAAAGAATAAAACTTTTATGGGATGGACCAAAGTAGACGGTCCGTTGACGGACCTGGTTGACGGTAGCCCTTTATACGGATACGCTTACTTGAGGTCGTCGAATTCATCCAGTGTATTTTGAGAAGCTGAAGTTTGGAGATGTGCTATAGTGCTATGTCAACGCGAATTAAACAATGTGCTGTTATCGAATTTTCAACTGCTGTAAAAATGACTCTTTAATAGGTCTACTGTAAATCGGTGGGCAATAAAATTTCGTGATTGCGAGCCTGGAAAAGCCATAATTGTTGATGAAAAACGCGGCGGACGTCCGATAACTGTCCTAGACGATAAACATAGTCAACTCGTTGACGATTTGGTTCAAAATGACCGTTGAATCACGCAAAAGCGTATCGTAAACCATATTAGAATACACAAAAAGAGTGACGGCTTCAGTATTTAACAATTGCGATACAGTAAAACTGGCTCTGCAGCATCTGAAGTTTGAACAGATTCCACATCCTCCTTACTCCCCCCGATCTTGTGCTTTGCGACTTTTATTTTTTTTCCTCTACTCAAGAGAGATCTCAAGGGTAATCATTACACCTCGCACGCTGAGGACTTGACAGCTGTCAAGTCCTGGATTCGAGAGAAGTCGGAAGAATTTTTCAGTGACGGAATAAAAAAACTTGTTACACGTTGGGAGAAATATGTTAGCCTTAACAGTGACTACGTTAAAAAATAAATACAGTAGAACCTCTTTTATCCGAAACTCTTTTAACCGAAATCCCTTTTTAAAGCTTTTTTTTTTTAAGTATCACATTCCTTGTGTGCAAAATCCATTTTCAAAGGGTTTTTAACTGTCATGCTCCTTGTGTGCAAGCGGTCCATTCCAAACTACGAGTACATATAAATATTTTCTATTCCCTTTCTTTGAATTTAACTTGAGCTCCCAAAAGCTGCGGAGTGGAACGAACAAAACGAACGAAGAAAACGAACAAAATTAGCAATTCTGAAACTTTTGAATTTTTGATTTTTGCAAAAGGTTTGGCATGACTGGAGCAGCAGACAGATTGTGATATTCGTGAACTAATAATATTAAAAAACTTCGTGATAAAGTTTCAAAGCAAAGGCAATCGAATCTGCTACAAAAACATTGTTTAAAACCCTTGCGATATATGTAAAAAAGGTACTTTATTTCAAAATTAAAATTCAGGTAACTTATTCTTGTTTCTATTTTGTTATTGATTTATTTCTATTAAACACTTGTTACCATAATAAGTAATAGCGCTTATATTTCACCTTAATCTTAAAATGGAAGCATTATCGATTATCGGAAAATTTCGATTTTCCGAAAGAGGATCGGTTCCAATTACTTCGGATAATCGAGCTTCTACTGTATATGATTTTGAAGCTTAAGAATTGCTTGAATGTACTTTTGCCCCGATCTTGCTGTTTGTTTTTATTAGTATTCTACAAGCATGTGAGCATTTCTTTTCAGCCTACATTCGTACTTTACCGGATAACTTCTCGTTCGGTAGCATAAGGTAAAATTTATCGAAAAATTCAAATAGGTTATCAAAATTAGGTGTTAGGCCTGGAAATTTGAGAATATGTTACAATTTGGAAATGCAGACGTCATCGGTAGTAAAATTGTTTTTAAAAAGTTAATTAGCAGACGTTAGTGCTAATTGATTACATTTTTATAAAATATCTTGCGCAAAGTTAGTTGGAAGTGATCACTTTTTTTTTTCCATTTCTGAAGAAGTTTCAGTTTATATATAGTCAGGAGAAGGTAATTATGACCTCAACGTTTTTTTTTTTTTTTTTTTTTTTTTTGCTTATTTCTATTTGGGAAAGTGGTGCTTTTAGTACATAGGAAGTAACTTTGATCCTTAAGAACACCTTTTAAAAGTTTTAATTCTCATAGCTGTGTTAGTTTGGGGTAATTAAGACCACTAGTGGGGAAATTATGACCACTATATCTTCTCTTTATACTTGCCAATACACATTGGTTTGGGGGTAATTATGACCACTTTGAACTCCAAATTGACAAATCCGTTTATCAAAAATTTTATAGACTTAGTAGTCCAGGCAATAGGGGATTTTTCCTGGCAAAATTCAGGGTAGTTCTGGAAATCGGCTTACTTTATGTATTTTGGGTCGCTGAATCCGAATTTGTAACTTCCCACCAAAATTTCTCCCGGCAACCCCCCAAATTTTGGTAAAATGCCCCTCAAAAAGGTCTTTATTAAAAAATCAATTTTTTTATTGTTTTAGGGAAAAGCATCTAGAAATTCAGAAAGTAGACAAAATTTGCAACAAATAAGATACATGACATTATCACGTAGGATAAACGAAGAGAGTTCGGGGGGGGGGGGGGGGCTGCCTCGGAACATTCTCCGCGCGCTGTTCTCAAAAACCAAATTATTTCAACAAATCAATTTTTGGGGGGGTGAATTTTTGGTGGGAAGTTACAAATTCGGATTCAGCGACCCAAAAAACAAAGTGAGTCGAAATCCAGAACTAGCATTAATTTTGCCAGGTAAAATCCCCTCTTGCCTGGACATGCATAACTTAGTGCACGTAGCGGCTCAGTGCATGTTCAGAGGCAGCCCTCCCGCTCCCTGTTTATCCTACGTGATAATGTCATATATCGTATTTGTTGCAAATTTTGCCTACTTTCAGTATTTCTACATACTTTTCCCCTAAAACAATAAAAAATTTAATTTAAAAACAACTATTGGAAGGGGGGGGGGGGTTGCAGGGAGTGGAATTTTGGAGGGAAGTTAAAATTTCGGATTCAGCGGCCGAAAAAACTTAAAGTAAACCTTATAGGGAAAGTTCGGAGGGGAGATGAGAGGGCGAATGTAAACGTGTGAGTGGTTAAATGGAATTGCGCAACTTAGTCCAAGCAGCACCGCGGCGCATGATCCGATGCAGACCCCTCCTCCCCATTCATCCTACGTCCTAATGTCATGTATCTTATTTGTTGCAAATTTTGTCTACTTTCTGAAATTCTAGATACTTTTTCCCTAAAAACAATAAAAAATTTGATTTTTTTAATAAAAAACTTTCTTGGGGGCACTTTCCCAAAATTTAGGGGGGGGGTTGCCGGGGGAAATTTTGGTGGGAAGTTGAAAATTCGGATTCAGCGACCCGAAAAACAAAGTAAGCCTTTTTCCAGAACTACCATGAATTTTGCTAGGTAGAGCCCCTATACGGTCTCTATTGCCTGGACTATAGTTTCAAATTGCTATTCGGATCTCAAAAAGGCTTCAGACTTGTAATAAAGTATATCTAAGATGAAATATATATTATGAAATTAATATCTAAGCTTGAAACTAAATTTTACGATAGACAGTTTTCTTTAATATGACGGCGGTCATAATTACCCCCTGATCATAATTACCTCACCTGACCCTAAAATGCTGATAATGCAAATTATGATATTTCCAGATAAACAACTGTTTACAATTTCATCAAGTTACGGTATATAAAATTAAAAAATAAATTTAAGTAATCCCACAAATAAAAAAAAATCTAAATTAAAGTTGAAATCCTATATTACAAAATAACTTAAACCAATTATTGTCAAATTAAAAATAGATTTACAGGCATATGCAGGAAAACGAGTCAGAAATTGTACGTCAAACGTGGCAAATGAGGTGCGTTCGTACTATAATTTTATAAACATTCAGATCTTAATGCTAATGTTGCACTCTTATACAAAAAATGCAGGAATACAATATTTATTACGATCATGTATATTAAATTCAGTAACACGGAAATAATATGGACTATCATAAATAGTACGTCATCATCATGGCGAGCTTGAATCATTACCAATCATGCGATATTATTGAATTAATTACGTATGATAGGATTTAATAAAATGAAAAAAAAAATAATATTTTTTTATGTTTTGATTTGAATTTCATAAAATTTGAAATGACTCGACGAAATTCTGCAACGAATTAAATTATATTAATATAATTATTATATATATTATATATTTATTATATTTAATTTCAAACCATTTGGTTGAGTGCTTTTGTACTGTTATCTGCAGGCAGTCAGATGGACAGACCAGACGGCGACTATATTTGCTATGCAATTATATAATTACGAATGCACGGAAAAACAACAGCCAAATATTCATGATTTTAACTCAGACAAATACAAAGAGCAAAGGTTTTCTTAAAAAGTCATCTCCATTTTATTGGTTGTGATTTTTATCGACATAGTTTTATTTTTATCATGTCACTTCTATAAACACTTTTACTTCCTTCACGTAAAAGAGAAATAGTTATAATAGAAAAGTTAAATAAAAGTTTTCACAGAGGAAAGTTTTTATTGCACTTTAAATTTATGTACAGTTTATTACTTGAATTTAACAATAAACATAATTAAATATAAAGAGCCTTTTACTGAACTGCTTGCAAGGAAAAAAAAACCTCAATTTTAACAGCATAAAAGTGAAGCCAGATTTAATCATATCAAATGTATAAAATGCATCTAATATGCTAAAGTACAGTTGTGGAAAAAAAAAATAAAATAAAAATAAAAACACCCTCTATTAAGTCTGCAACAAATTATTGTAGAAGAAAGTTACTGTTACCAAACGGTTAGAAATAAAAAGTCTACTTTTAAATGGTGCATAAAAAATTTGCTTAGGGAACCATCCACATAAAAAACAAACCCAAACTACCCCCCCCCCCACACACACACACATATAAAAATCCCCAATAGCACCATAACCCTTCAATTAGCCTAAATACAAATTTTCATGAAATTTGTACGATTAGTTTCAGAGATATTAATTATTTTAAAATGAGCCCATTTTAGTGGCTGAAGTTCGATACTAGATTGTTAAAAATGCTACAGAATGACTATGTCATTTCTATTAACTCCTTGGGGACGAGCAACCGGTATACGTGCTGCGTAAGGTGCTCATAATCCGTGATTATTCTCAGCAGTAAATTTATTGTAAACTTTGTCTTATTTAATCCGAGCATTTTCCCGATTCAATTGGGCAAAAACTTCTGTTCTGAAAAACCGGTGATAAAAGATTAAAATTTCTGTAAAAGACGCTTGTCCCGAAGGGGTTAATGTATTATTCCTTAACAATATGACAGTTTCACAATAAAATGAATAAAATATTTTTTTTTTTTTCGAATTACGCTTTCCTGCGCATCATAGACAGTTCCTTAAACCATCATTTTGATATTTTTTAATCATAATTCGAAAACTACTTTAAAGAAAAATTTGAAATTGAGAATTCCCATAAAGCAGGACATAAATATAAATCTATCAAAAAATGGTAGGTTGCAATTCATATTTTTTTCGAATATTAATAACTCATAATTTATATTTAAAAAAAATAAATTACAAATTTACTGTATTTATGTTAGGGTTTTTTAGTATTATAACCACACACAAAATTATCACGTTAGGATTATAATTTCAAGATATATTAATAAAAATATGAAAATATCTTAACATTAGAAGCTCTCAATTTTGAATGTTTATAACTCAAAAACGTACCATCCAAATGACTTGAAATTCCGTTTCTAGGTACAGTTTGATCCTAACATTTAAAATATCTTGTCAAAATTGGGTGCTGCCCTTGAGAAAAAAAAATAAAATTTGGTCTTTTATTTGTACGAGGGTGGTTCAATAATTATTGTCATTAGTGCATATAAAATATTTGTACTGCGATGGTTGTTGTGGAATATCGAAGCGTAATGTCTTAGATGCCTATATGCTCAATTTCAGAACCGCAGCTGCTATATTCACATACCGGGTGTCCCAAAAAGGACGGACTGATTTTAAAATTCAATAACTTCCAAACGGTGACAGATATTAAAAAAATTCTTGCAGGAGGGTTATGCATAAGGTCAAAAGTTTTATTACAGTGATTTTCGATTTTAGTTCGAATTACAAACAATAGATGGCGCTGTAAGCAATAGTCGCTAAATACAGGCTCGATTTTTGGTCCTTTCTGTTGTTCCATGCAGAAAAAGGAGATGGAAATGTATTATCCGGGCCACGAAGTACCAAAAATCGAGCCTGAATTTAGCCTCTATTGATCGCAACTCCATCTATTGTTTGTAATTCGAACTAAAATCGAAATTCACGGTAAAAAAACTTTTGACTTTATGCATAACCCTCCTGCAAGAATTTTTTTAATATCTGTCACCGTTTGGAAGTTATTGAATTTTAAAATCAGTCAGTTCTTTTTGGGACACCCAGTAGTTTTGGATGGAGGAATGAAAGGGGGGAGGGGGTGAAAGGCTGATTTTTAGCTTTTGGTGCTAGATTTGTGACAGTGGACGAGACGTAACTACTGTCGTTTGGACTTGGCATCATACTGATGTAGCCACATCTCATCCACTGTTACAAATGTAGCCTTATAAGGTCCAAACCAGCATTTCATCCTCACCCCTTCCTTAACCCCCCCCCCAAAAAAAAATAGGTCTTTAAAACTTCACCCCTTCCTCCAAAAATGTTAATACAGCAGATACGGTTCTGAAATTCAGCATATAAGCATTTAAGACATAGGCTTCGATATTCCACATCAACCATCGCAGTACAAGTATTTTATATACATAAGGGACAATAATTATTGAACCACCCACGTAGATGGCCCCCCAAATCAAATCTTATATACATCAGTTATAAATACACTTTATTTCCAATCGCTTGGGTACCAGTAACTTTTTTCTATTGCAATTAGTTGCAGAGTTAGTAAGGGTTTCTTTACTTTTTTTTTTCCACGACTGTACATTATGTATCAAAATTTCAAAAGTTTTTTTATACATGAGGGAGTTATTATTCAGTATATGTGTCCTTGAACTTGTGGTCACAACTTTTTTTTCAATTAGTTTTTTTTAAACCCCACGTAAGATATCCTGTTTATCCAAAATTGATGTGGATAGAAAAAGAATTCTCAGGTATATTCTTTTAAACCAGGGTTGGCAAACCTATGGCACGCGTGCTAGAGTTGGCACGTAAGTTAATTTATCTGGCACGAGAAAAATTTTAATTTAGCAATAACTATACTAATAAAATCCATTTTTTATTTCTGTTATAAATAAATAATTTCTTTCCATACGGTCAGGCTATCACAAATATTGCAATTATTTTTGCATGAATTAACACATCAGAAGAATTTTTAGCTCACAGGCTATCAAAGCCTGAGAGCTAATGTGCCCGCCCGTTCTGTATGTATGTACGTACGTATGTATGTATGTATGTATGTACGTATGTATGTACGTAACGCGATAACTCTTGATAGAAATATCCGATTTGCTTCAAAAATTTTTCCTAGGTTCATTGTGATAAGGCGCTTCCCTGATTAGTTTTGGGAGTTCATTGGTTAAGGATAAAGGGGGAAAAACGGGGTTAGTCCACCCCCTTAATTCAGAAAAATGGGTTTTTCATGCAGAATCATTCGATTTGCTCCGAATTTGGTATACCGGTTTATTATGTTAAGGAACTTCCTTGATTAGTTTTGGGGGTTCATTGGTTAATGGTAAAGGGGGAAAAGGAGGTTAACCCGCCCCTCTTAATTTAGATAAATGGGTTTTTCAAGCAGAATGATTCGATTTGCTCCGAAGTTGGTATACCGGTTTATTATGTTAAGGAGCTTCCCTGATTCGTTTTGGCGATTCATTGGTTAAGGATAAAGGGGGGCTAGTCCACTCCCTTAATTTAGATAAATGTTTTTTTTTTTTTTTTTTTTTTTTGCAAGATTATTCGATTTGCTCCAAATTTGGTATACCGGTTTATTATGATAAGGAGCTTCCCTGATTAGATTTGGAGGTTCACTGGTTAAATATAAAGGGGGAACGGGGGCTAATTCCCCTTCACTTATTTTTTTGAGTGGCTTATTCTTTAAAATAAGAGTATAATATACAATTAGTGTGAATAGTCTGTGAGCTCAATGCCATCAGTTTAGCTGGGCACTTTTCTTTTTTATTTTTCCTGTGATGTTAATGCAGCGTTTTTGACATGTATTTTGCCTTTCTGTATGAAATTAAAATATGATATTTTCAAATGAATTTCGTTTGACAGTCATTGTATATTGAAATAAAATAACAATGGACCCAATTTAGCAATGTATATTTGTAAAAATAACAAAATATGAACGAAATATGAAGCCTTTTCTATCGAACGCACAGCAGCAAAATTCTCAGTACATTATTAATACATTGTTTGATGCAACATGAAAAATTTTAGCCGAGATGTTGCTTTAATAATAAGTTAAAAAATACTAAAATAAAAACTCTCGTATTTTAACCCCCTTGTTGCAGTACGTACCGCATAAACTATTCATATCTGAGAAATAAAATTCTTTAATTTTATTGCTGATTCCAATATGCAGAGAAATCGTATTTTCATTTTTCATATACAGTCGAACCTCGTTATCCCGACGCTCTAATGACCAGAAAAAAGTGTCGTCATAAGCGGAGTGTCATGGTAACCGTAGTTGGAGAAAAAGATGTTTATAAAAGGCTATATTTTTAATTAATTTAAGACAATTTTAAATTCATAACTGCTCTTGCAGCTTTAAGCAATAAAATATTATTATTAAACAAAATAAACACTAAAACAAAATTGGAAAGAATAAAAATCAGATTTATGATGATTTGTTTTTTTTATTGTTTCATCAAATATTGATGAATTAAGGTTTGCTTATCCATAGATGTGTTTCTTACAATTCATTTTAAATATTATACAATGGTTTGTAATCAATATTTGTTGTTTCAGAAATGAATGTTAGATAATTTCTGATCATTTCAATGCAATGCAATGCAATGCTCCGGTTTTAGTCAGATGAATAACACCGTGTAATCACAAAAAAGCGCCGCCTGACCAGAACAAAAAGACCGTGAGTAGACTGATACGTCTATGAGGAGCTTATGTGGGTCATTCATAGTATGTGGGTTTATTTATTCAGATAAAGGATTGAAGTAAAATTTCCCATTTACCTCAATGGGTATTTTAGACACTGTTGTGAAAACTTTGGCTAAGACATTTCTTACCGTTTAATTTTCGTCTTGCAAGATGGATTATGAAAAAGGGGCAATTTTCCTAAACCGTCGGGATATCCGGAGTTGAAAATTATTCAATGACGTAAAATCCGCAGTTTATTTACATTAAAATCATGTACAGAAAATCGGGTGTCGGGATAACGAGGTCCGACTGTATTTTTAAATATGGGATGAAAGCAACTGTTTTTATAAACAGTGTTTCATATAAACATCGTACTGTTCAAAATGTTGATAGATATTGTTTACTAGCCGCCCTTGGCGACCAGTTGGTCTCCGTTAGATATGTGCTATGCATTGTACCATGTTACTTTTATCCAAAAATTATTTTACTTTCTCAATACTTCGCCAAATCAGAAGTTTCTAGTAGAGAAATCAAGAACTCTGTATTTTTATGGGTACTACTTGGTTATCCCATCGACCAAAAATATATCGCCAAACTATCAGATTAATTATTAATAATGGTTGATCGTAAATGTCGTATTCGCTTGTTTTTAAGCAAGTTACATGTGTTTACGTCATCAAGTTACTTTTATTTCGACGTTTTATTTGTATTTTATTAATGTTGTACTAATTTATTTGTTCTTCCGCTATTTAAAATAAAAATTATGTCAATTTGTATAATTTGGCGAGTGGTTTGGCGATTTATATAATTTGGCGAAATGGGTCGACGGTATAACTAAGTAGTACCTTTTTATGCTAGCCAGGTGCAAGTGATAAATCATCAAACATTGTCTTTCCAATCGCATTTTTTCATATTTCATTAAATCTCTCTATTCTAAAAAAAAAATAACTACCGCTGTCACCGCCGCCGGTTTCAAATTTTTTGTGACCGGAGGTCTTTCTTCGTTAATATTAAGAAAAATAATGCATACAAAAATATGAAAATCGGTAGTGTTATACAGAAATGTTTGATAAACACGCTGATGCAGACAGTTTTCAAATCGAAGAATTATTTTAAGAGATATTTAATGCTAAAGTTGGACAAAATCGTTCCAGTAAAAAAGTTTTTTAGTAGCAAAAACTATACATCGGAATTTAATAATTTTTAGTTCATTTTATACGTTATAATTTCCCGGTGTGCAGAATTGATTTATTTTTTTAATTTGACTCATTCTTCGAGGTTTTATATCTATTTTAAATTCAAATTTTCAGCATTTCGAGAGATATTTTTTACAGATTTTAGAAAGTGGTATTAATTTAAACTGTTGCCAACTGTATAAAGAGCGGAAACAATAATGTTTGCTTAAAAAAAAAATATATTTATACGTGTAATAAATTAAAAATTTATTTACACGTGACTATTATAAACAGAAAAAAACATTTGGAATTAGACAAATAATTTTGTACAAAAAGCAGGAACTTATTAAAAATTAAGTCATAAAAACTATAATTACACGTGAATTTTAAGAGAGAAAGGAATTTGTAAAATAATAAATTTATCAACATGCGTTAGAAGTCTTAAATAGGAGAAATTACGTCATATTTACGTCACATTACAGTTATTACATAAAATGAACACAAAATAATATTGCAAAATGGTTTAAATTTACAAAATGCGCTAGACATTTATTTGATATTTTGAGAGGATACTTTTCAACTATTTTTCTTAGGAAAGCGCAAATAATATTTTATTTCTAACACAAGTATTTTCACGTGAATATTAAAAAGAGAAAGAATAGTTTGGTCAAAATTACGTCAGATTAAAAACGATTAATTTAAAATGTCTCATTTAAAAGAACTTTCTTTTCGCTTTGTTAAAAAATACCGGGAGACAAAGATTCTGTTTACTTAATTCCTTTTATATTAGCTTATTTTGAAATTTTGTTACACGTGTCTACGTCATCAAGTTATTTTTATTTCGACGTTTTATTTGTATTTTTATTAATGTTGTACTAATTTATTTGTTCTTTCGTTATTTAAAATAAAAATTATGTCCATTTGTATAATTTGGCGATTGGTTTGGCGATTTATATAATTTGGCGAAATTAGTCGACGGGATAATCAAGTAGTACCGCAGCGGATTTGGCGTTAAAATTTCCCCAATCAAAGAGAAATGAATAGAAATCCGTTTATAGGGAGATCGCCACTGTTTTTTAAATTATAATTCAATCTTTCAAAATCTTTTTAAAGCCGATCACATTAGCGTGCATTTAGAGTCTGCGGTGTCTGGACGGGGGTTGGCGAGCGTAGCTCGTAGGGGGCCGAGCCCCCTAGTTCATCTAAAATATAATAATTTCACTCATTTTATTTAGAATACATAATTTTAATTTTAAATTAATGACTTTCACTTTTTCTTTCCCTTTTTTAAGAAAAAGAAAAATAATAAATAATACCAAAAACCATGACTTTTAATTTCAATTTCAAAGCATTGTTTTAATTTACCACGCGAAAAATAAAAAGTGTAGAAAATGGTCACCTGGCACATAAAAAGCGAAGCGGTCAGCCCGGAAAATATTGATGACAGTCACATGACTTAGGCTATTATTATAGAGATGAATTTTAGGCACTCTCACGTGAAAAGGTTCGACGTGTCTGTTTTAAACGGTAGAAACAATTTCATTGCAGAAAGTAAATCATTATTAAATATGCTGGACATACTATAAAAAGCTTCAGTAACTTAATATGTGTTCACATTTACGGATTTTGAAAACTAAAAATAATTAAAACAGAATGATAAAAAAAATTTAAACGCAGAAACTGTATAAATGCTAAAATGGAGATATCGTAATGGCTGTTTTACATTCTGAACTAGATCTCTGTATCTAAATATTTCAATCATTACCCGCTAGATGGCTGCTTAAATTAACTCAAAACCGATAGAAAAATATGCTTTTACCCAAGCATTTTTAACAGATTTTATGCTTCCTTTATTTAGAACTAAACTGGAATAAATTATTCATTTCTTTTTAGGTGAAAAAGAATGTAGATCAATGAAAGTAAATATTTTTGGTAATACGTATTTTATGCTTAAATCACGTCATACAGCACATTTTTAAGCATCCATAAAGATCAGTGTATAATGCAATTTGCTGTACTTCAAGGATTCGTGGAAATTTAAATAAGGGCTTAGGAAGAAAAAATAAATGACTTATATAAATTATGGATTTTAAGGTATTTTAAAATTTTATTTATACCAGATATTACGAGTACAGACGTTTAAATGGTTAAAAAAATGATTTTAAAATATTTACACGTGTATATATATACAGTCGAACCTCTATTTAACGAACCTCTATTTTGCGAATTTCTCTATTTTACGAACTTTTCCTTGGGACCAAGAACATTTCGCGAATTTCTTCGTAAAATAACCTCAAAATAGCGAAGTGCATTCTCTATTTAACGAACTTTTTCTTGGAATCTAAATTTTTTTTCTCCCTATTTGTCAAAATATTACTGGACATTTCAAACTTATTCTTTCTTTTAACACATTTTATGATGATCAATGACCATGAACAGGGTCTTACCAGCACCTAACTCATCGAGAGCAGTAAAATCGCTGTGATTATTTGCTTTTCATCCAAGAAGTGTCTGCCTCGTGTCCTTTAACTAGAGTCTGTCGTTTTCTAGATCATTCAGTCGTGGCGGTAATTTCGGTTCTTTTAGCTCGAAAATGTCAAAGAGAAAATGCTTGGCATAAAAGAAAAAAAATCTTGACGTGGTGGATAATAGCGTGAAGAAAAAGAATATTGCTTTAAAATTTGGTATTCCTCCAAACAGCTTATCGACCATAATAAAAAATCGTGATTGTAATGTAAAATTATTTTTTTAAACTGAAAATACAATGTATTTTTAGACAATGTTTTGTTTCATTCTTATTTCCCTTGCAAGTTTCTTTTTGAAGGGTACAATATATAAAACAAATAGGTATAATTTATACAAAAAAGTGTGATTAATTACTTTTTAAAAATTATATTTAGTGTTTATGGGTTTAAAATGTTTTATGTAGTTTAAAGTATTTTAAAAGGTGACTGTCTATTTAACGAATTTTCCATATAACGAACTTTTTTTCGGGATTTAGCAACTTCGTTAAATAGAGGTCTGACTGTATATAACAAAGATGAACTCTCAAATATATGAACAAATTGGTAAAATGCTAAAGATGAACAAGCTTATTATATACATTCACCGGGTGTCCTTAAAAAAAAAAAACTGACATTTTAAAATTCAATAACTTGCAAACAGTGACATATTTAAAAAATTCTTGCAGGAGCATTATGTATGATGTCAGGAGATTTTTACTGCGACTCTCGAATTTAGTTCGAATTACAAAACAATAGATGACACTGCGAGCAATATGTGCTAAATCCAGGCCCGATTTTATACTTCGGGGCTCACTCAATGGATTTTAACCTCCTTTTTTGGCATGGAAGAAGATAAACGCCAAAAAAGCCAGCTTGGATTTAGCGCCATCTATTGTTTTTAATTTGAACTAAATCCAAGAAACACGGTAAAAAAACTCGGGACATCATACATAACCCTTCTGCAAGAATTTTTTTAAATATCTGTCATCGTTTGCGAGTTATTTAATTTTAAAATCAGTTGGTCCTTTTTAGGGCACCCGGTATATATATTTATTTACTATTTAAAATTTATTTCACTGCTTTAAAGAGAATACATATTTTTTATTTCGTTTATTGATTGAAATCATCTGCATTTAAAATATATTTATGATTGTTTATATATTGAGATTTACTAGTAGGTTTATTTGTTATCTGCATTTAAAATACATTTATGATTGGTTACATATGGTGATTTACTAGTAGGTTTTATTTGTTAAGATGTTTCTATGTACTTTTCTAGTATAACAATTAATGTAAAATATTATTATATGCCATTTTTAAATAACAGGTTCGGTCAATCTTTGTTATGCGGACTTTTTAGTTTTTATATATATTTAAAAAGATAGGTACATATATAAAATGTAATGTGTGTGTGTTGTATATCTGTTATATATCATGAGTGCAATCTGTAATAGTTTGATTTTGCTACTCTCTAGTTATTTCTCTCTAATACTTTTCCAACCTCGTTCTATACAATATAGCCCCCACTAATACTCAATTCATCATATTACACCAAGCAATTCGGTGTATCATTTCCATATTCTGATACGAAGCTAATAGACAACCAAAACATTAAAATATCGTTAGTGAATGAATATTTCACCAACAGAATATTAAGCACAGTGCAGTTACCTATGTTGAAACATGGCAATGGATCGAATAATCAAAAGTGGTTTTCCATAATGAACTGAGTGAATATCCATGTTGGAAAGTTATCTCAGTCGCAGCTCACAAAAAGCAGAGCATCTTTCAGAACTAAGAGTGCTTCCTGTTGTAGTATCATTAGCTAGAACATTTCACTGGTGCTCAACATTACGTTACTAATCCATCAAATTTTACATAATGAAAAGATAGTAAACGAGCAATTCATATTAATAAGGAGACATTCTTTCTGGTGTCAAACTAAGATGTTGATAAGTCAAAAACGCGCAAAAATCTAGTTTCGAAACGTATGCAGCCCAATAAATACTACAGGCGGACGATTTTTTACTGCAGTGTGGAAATTACTTTTGACGAAAGAAAAAGCGTAAAAAGACAAAATTTTATTTTTGGTCAGGGAGGTAAAACGCTGTTATGAAGTATTACAAATAAAGCGTGCAAAAATAGCTTATAGAATACAGAAAAAAAAAATGGTAAATGAAAATGAGATCTGCAGTTCAAATAATTTTAGCAGAAGTTTAAGACATCGACATTTAAGATTGAAATAAAAATGAAAATACCTTGAAGCTAAAATACTAATATGTGAAGTGATTTTAAGTAGGATTTTGAAGAGAGAAACACCTCATTTGCCACGTTTGATGTGCAATTTCAGACTTGTTTTTCTGTATATGCTTATAAATCCATATTTCATAACAGAAATCGATTTAAAAGTTGTTTTGTAATATAGTATTTCAACTTGTTTAGATTTTTTTTTTTTTTTTTGTTATTTATAGGATTACTTAAATTGATTTTTTAAGTATTAAAGTACACATTTTGGTAGAAATGAAACTAAGGTAAAATGAACGATTGGAATATCTTGAAGACAGCGAAGAATTAGATAAACTAGAGTTGTAAAAGTATGTTATATGGGAACAATTTACAGAATATGTATTTCCCTCCATTTGTGTATGACGTATGCGTGTTGTCTTATAATTTTTTTTTTTATATAAATAATGAAGTAAATGCTATTTTAAAATTTTTAATTCAAATAATCACATTTAACAAAGAAAAAAAAAGAATCATTTGCAGAATTCTAATGTCATGAAATTATCAGCAGAAAATTTGCGGATTTATACCAATTGGTTAATTTGGAAGCCTAGAATTATTTCCTAGTTAAATTAAATATTAGTGTGGAAGAGTTAAAAATTTGTTTTATTTCAACACCGAAACGGCGAAAAATTTAGAGCTCCGGTTTTCGACGGATTTATACGTTTTAGAAGGTCCTGAACATGATTTCACTTTTTAAAGAAAATGTCTGTTTGGTGAGACAGACAGTGGACAGAGTCACATGTATGCGACAAAAAATTTGTGGCCACTCTATCTCAAGGACTATTGCACGGATTTTCAAACCGTTAACCGTTGACACAAGTTGTTGATTAGGTTTTGGTGTAAATCGTCGAACAAGAGGGGTTGTTATGCTGATTTTTCAAGGATTTACACGATTTTAGCCATAATCATATCTCAATACTAATAATCATATCATAATCATATCTCAATGTACGATATTTCCACAAACTTCATATTCCATTAGGCTTTGACATAAGATTAGGTTGACCAACTTACGTTGTTGGGGTTGTTTTCATGAAAATCCTAAAAGGTGGCACTGCTATGCAGCATTTTTCACGATTTTCTCGATAACTATACCTCAAAAACTAATGCACACCATTTAATCAAACTTCATATTATGTTACACTTTCTCATAAATAGATCATTATTAGGCCCGGGTGTATACTGCAGAATAAGTTCACCTTTATGCTCTTTGGCTTGGGGATTTTGGTTGGAGGACGGATGCCGAAATTTGACTTTTTTAAAAAATGCGACGCTTATATCTCTTTTTAAAAGCGCATAATTCAACTAACATACACCATTAGAATCCTTATGAAGCGCATGGATTGTCATTTAATTTGGGCATGGTGATAGCGAATTTTAAAGTATTAACATGTATGAGATAGAAGAAGATTTGGGATTAGCACATCCAACTAGTTTTAAGGAAGGATTGCACACAAGGTAAAATGAACAGACATTATTTAAAATCTTGAACAATTTTTAAACAAATTTATGATACATTAACTTATTCAAAAACCACGTTCAAAAATATTTTTTTTAGTTTAAAATACATTAGGTAATAAAAAAAATCGAAATACAAAATCGATAAAATAGTAAAACCCATATTATTCTAAAATTTTATACGGACAAATAAATACTGAATGTCAAGCAGTAACTGAAAGGCCATACATATAAAAGACTGATTATATTTCTTTAAAAGATTGGAAATTTATGTATGAAGGGCCATTAAATACAGCTTTTGCTTTACCTTCATTTAAACAAAACTGAAATAAGTTATTCTTCTCTTGTCATCTGAAAAAGATTTAGAGCAGGCCAGAATAAATCTTTTTGACAATAATCTTTTTATTATCCGTTTTATGGTTAAACCACGTGATAAAGCGCATTTTAAAATAGCAATAAAGGTCAGCCTCTAACATCTTATAATTGGATGCTTTTCAGGCTTTTATGGAAATTCAAATATTACATTAGATATCTACATTGCTCAGATGTATTTTATGAACAATCATTCCATTTTAAAGAGTAATATTATAGATATCATTTCATAAAAATAACATACATAAAGGTTTTTAAAATTAATTCATATTTATGACCGAGGTTAAGAATATACACGTTTT
Organism: Maratus speciosus; assembly: GCA_963932465.1. Taxonomy (NCBI): domain Eukaryota; kingdom Metazoa; phylum Arthropoda; class Arachnida; order Araneae; family Salticidae; genus Maratus; species Maratus speciosus. The sequence continues at coordinate 363,914,545 of OZ010798.1, forward strand.
AAACATTAAAATACTAAACAATTAAATTTAAAAAATCAGAAAACCCGACTGCTTAAAAAGCAAACTAATTAATTATTTCTCATCAATGTGAAACTATTTCTCGATTCCTACTATTAGCTGACACTCTCGCTACATATATCTTGTTTAAATTTTCAATCGTTAATAAAACTAGGGGATCGTACCCGGGCTTCCCGGGTTAAAGAATATAGGTGAAAACTTTTTTCTTTTTTTTTTTTTTTTTGAAAAGTAGTTTTTTTTTTTTTTATATATATGCAATAAATTTTTTAGATTGGGCACTTACATTAAAAAAGCATTTTTCATATGGAAAATACGAATTATACAATAAAATATATTTTAGAAATTTATTAAAAGCGATATTTTCTTATTAGCCGCTTGCTAAGAGTTATTTGACCAAGATTTTGCTACTTATGGCATCCTTTTATATTCTGATAATTTCAGAGCTTATACATGTCCGTTAAATTTGTGTTTATTTATATTATTTTATTTATTTATTCACAGGGAAGTTTTTTTTAATGGATATTAGCCGTAAGTAAATGATGAACTCTTTATTTTGTTTTAAGGCAAACGGATTAATCTTTCGTAATCGAACTCCGCGCGATATAATCAAATTAAAAAATATTTCATGCTTTAAAATTGTTTTTAAAACCACAGACAATCACTAAACTAAGATGAACTTTGCAAACAAATTCCATTTGAAAAAAAAAAAAATCCTATTTGGTGATCTAAAAATTTAAAAATTGTACGATTACAAATATGTTATATTTGTGCTTTTTTAACATTATTCTTTTATTTGTTTATAAAGGAAGTATTAATTTCGTTATCCAAAAACAGTCAGAAACAAATGCGGAAATATATTTGTTGTTTTATATGTAAATGTTTATTATTATTACTTATTGAAACCGGTACGTCATAAGATAAACTTAATAAAATCATGCTTAAAAATTATTTTAAAAAATATAACACACCAGTCAATTAAGATACAGTTTTTAAATAAATTGCATTGAAATTAAATTTTTTTCCCTATGCGACGAAAATTGAAAATGTACGATGATCAAAAAAGATTGAAAAAATTGCAGTAGCGAAAATTTCAAGGCCGAAATTTGATCGTGAAGTCGCATAAGACGTCAGCGTTACGCACAAATACGTTTGTTCTTTATAATTTAGATACTTAATCAGTAAAATATAACAAAGATCGGTTATTAGGATGTGGTTCTCAATTGAGGCTCTTATGCTTGGTATTCCGGAATGAAAAACAGCAATTTTCACCTTCTCAAAATTTGCATACGCACTTCTCATATCCATATTCATCATTTTTAAAAAATTGGTATTTTGTTTGATCATTTAAAAATCATTTCAACTCAAAACCTGAAGTCACGGTTGTCAGCAATATCTTTTATGTGAACAGGCGCACTCTTTACTTAAGATTCTAACTTCCATTCCGGAGAGTAAAAATTTCCGTAATTTATGTTTTTTAGACGCATTTGTGTTAAAATGCTTAGTTTTATCTCAGAAAATGATCGTTTTCTTTTAAATATGACTTCATTTTCACTTAAATAAGCATTTCGCCTTGTGTCTAAAATTTAGTATCAGTACACATGCAGAAGGAAAAACAATATAGAAAATTTATGAGGAAAAATGCGTGTTTTCAGAAGCAGTATGACTTTTCCGTTATTATGCCCCTAATATAATATTCTGCTCCTAATGGGATTTTGCGACACTATACAACAATTTTTATCAAAAATTTTGAATTTTTATTAGAAAATAGCATGAATAAAGATAAAAAATACCTCATTATTTCTCTCTTGTCTGCAATAATGAAAGCTCTCTAATTTTCACCATTTTGAAGAAATTTCATAAAATGCTTTAAAAATTAAAATATAAAAGTGGGGTTATTAAAAAAACAGATAGTGCGATCAATTCTACAAATGAAGAGCTTTCAGTTAAAAAAAAATAGTAAAATTGGTTCAGCAGAAAGATCAGGGCAGATGACTAAAAAACACACTTGTGTTAAATATATAGATTATATATAAAATTAGGAAAAATTAAGCAAATTATGTTATTTTGATAAAATTATAGTAGAATGTCCTAAAGAATAGCATTAAAATTTTATTATTCGAGAGGATTTTGTACAAAAACTTCAGGAACATAATATTATTTTAAACCACGAATTATTTGTTTGCTTGTCTATAAGGGCGAAGCAAATCCATCCAGGCGAGAATCATCAATTTCTGTAATATAAATCGCTGTTATTTGCATGTCACCTCTACTCTATAAAGACACTCAAAATTTTTGTAAAACATTGCGTTTTATCAGTGTGTGATTTCGCTTATATTATTTTCAAAAGTGAACCATTTTCACCTGTGAAGAATTTCAAAGCAGCTGGGCTGTGAAAATGACGCACTTCTACAAAACATAATTCAGGTTTAAGAATTAAAATACACGCTTTTTATAAAATGACGTCATTTGCACCCGGTAAAGCAATCCACTTTTACAATCTAGTCTTAAACTTCGTCTATAGAAAAGTATGTATATGACATCAATATCACGGAATAACAGACAATATTCTTGACATAGCCCATATTTTAATTTCAACTTTTTTTTCAGGTTTTATGAGAAAATGGCAGCAAAAAGATACAGTATCTCCTATTTTCGATAATTTTTCGCTTACTTTCAATGACTTTCAATAGAAATGGGGTACTTTTGTTGCCACAATAAGAAAAATGGTATTAAAAACTACAAAAAAATTAATATCTCAAAAAGAAATTGAGATACAGCTTTCAAACAAATTGCATTTAGAAGAACATTTTTTTCCTTATACAACGGTGTAAAAATTTAAAATGTGCGATGTTTAGAAGTTTAGAAATTTGCAGTAGAGAAAATTGCAAAACCAAAATTTTATTTCAAAATTCAAAGTGCTGCCATTCGCAAAATGACGTATTCGTTACGCACAGATCTGTTTGTCCTTTATAATATAGATACTTATTATTCGTCCAGTCAAGCTCAAATAATTTTTTTTAACTTGCAGTGGATGACACTTCATGTTAATCCAGTTTTTTTCAAATATTAATTAATTAAATTAAATTAACTAATTTTCAATAATCGAGAGAGCCCTCTTCTTGATCAAGGCATTTTATGACCGAGAGAGCCCTCTTCTTGATCAAGGCATTTTAAGCGGTACTCAAGAGGACAGAAGAATGGGAGAAAAAAATTCTCTTATTGACTTAAGTAGGAATTGTCAATTTTTTTTTTGTTTTTTATATTACTTGTTATATATTACTTACCTTTTTTTTAATTTACTTGTATTGACGACTTTTAAGTTGTGTTTAATTGTTAGTTCCTAGCTATAAACACTGTTTTGATGAGGTCTATAGATGTCTATGATGGTTAGAGTTGCAGTAAATCTAGACATCCTACCTACACAACTTCCAGGTTGTATGATATTTTAATGGAGCTTCTGACTGTAAAATTGTCAACGAAACATCGTCTTCATTTTGAAAGACCTATCCAATGCTATGCCACTCTATAGGGTTCGTAATTTTTTTTCGTCTCTACCGCCATTTTGTATTTTACGGCCGCTATTTTGAATTTATAAAAACAAAACCTAGCCTATAACCATCGGGCCGTTAAGACGAATTGATAGAGACCTCATTCATTAAAATCCATCCAGCTGTTGGATGTTTCGAGGGTATAAAGAAAACACATAACCCTTCTGTTCAGTCGGGTAATAAAGAAAAATTTTAGTGTAAAATGATTGCATTTAAATATAAAAAACGAAATAAATGTTATTTCAAATTTAAATATTCCCCTTTAAGAAGTTTAAAAAATGAAAAGACAAAATACTACATCATACAGAAGTTATTCTTTACTTTTCATGTGATAAAGGTTTAAGACCCATGAAAGAGAATGTTCAAATTTATTATTATCCAATTTATGGTTAAACTAAATGGCAAAGCGCATTTTAAACAGCAATAAAGTTTAAGAAATAACTTCCTGTAATTTGCTGCTTTTACGACTTTTATGGACATTCATATAAATCATCATCCTATAATGCTAAAGTATTTTTAATGCATCATTTTTTCTTAAGTCGAAAAAGATTTTGAGAAACATGAAAGTACAACTGTTTTCAAAGTTTCACAGGATTTTAAGATTTCTTTGAATTAAGAACTAGCTAGACTCGTAACTTCAGATATAAACATTTTTCAGAGCGGTAATTTCATATTATATCACTATCTCATAATACGTGTTTGTTATTATCGTATTTAAAAAGTAATTTTCGTATTGTATAATTGTAGGACTTCTTCAATAAATAAGGATAAGTTTCTTTTTTAAAGTTTTTAATGAAATAATAATACTTTGGCTGCTGTGAGAAGACTAAACTTTTTATCAGCGGTCAGCAATGTGTTAATATGACTTTTAAAGTTATTTCTAAACTAGTTGGTTGTACAAATCCCAAAAGATTCTTCGATCTCATCATCGTAACATTTCAAAAAGTAGTTACATACTGCAACATTATTAGTTCAATACCGTACCAACTTTGATTTTCATCTTAAATTTCTGTTTCAGCCAATTAATCGGAGTAAAAACGAAATAATCTCGATTATGACATTTGTTAAAATCAACAGTTTTTCGTTATTCTGTTGTAAATCAGCTGTTTGTGATTAACAAAATGCGAAGTTTCCGTCGCTGCACGAGCCGGCCATGTACAGTCGTGGAAAAAAAAAAAAGTAAACACCCCCTACTAACTCCTCAACAAATTATCGTAGAAGAAAGTTACTGGTACCGAACGATTGGAAATACAGTCTACTTTTAAATGATGTATATAAAATTTGCTTAGGGGGCCATCTACATATTAAAAAGAACCATAACTTTGTTTTTTTCAATAGCAGTACCCAATTCTGACAGCATAAATGAACTCTACATCCTTCAATTAGCCTAAAAACGAATTTTTATGCAATTCGTACCATAAGTTTCCGAGAAATTAATTATTTTAAAACGAGCGTATTTTAAGGGCTGTATCCAAATTGAAGTTCCGTGCTGGATTGTTAACCGAGAGAGCCCCTTCCTTGATCAAGGCACCTTAAGCGCCACCCAAGGAGTCAATGAAGCGTGTTAGATTACAGAACAGCAGAATACATTTCAAAATGTCTACTCACTTCCATCATAGACGGCCCCTTAAACCATCATTTTGCCGTTTTTTAAGCATAGTTTGAAAACTACTTGGAAGAAAAATGTGAAATTTTTGAATTTCCATAAAGCAGGACTTAATAAATCTAAATCCATCAAAAAAATTGTAGGTTGCAATTGATAATTTTTTCGAATATTAATTTAATAATTCATAATTCATATCATAAAATTATAAAAATTTCAAATTCAGCTTATTTATGTTTGGGTATATTAGTATTATTACTACAAAAAAAATTAGCACATTAGGAGCATAATTTCGGGAGATATAAATAAAAATATGAAAATGTAATTTAACATTAGAAGCACTAAATTTTGAATGTTTATAATTCAAAAACTTATCATTCAAATGACTTGAAATTTGGTGTCTAGGCATAGTTTGAACCGAAGATTTGAAATATCTCGTTAAAATTGGGTATTGCCATTGAAAAAATGAAGTTTGGATTCGTTTTAATATGTAGATGACCCCCTAAAAAATTTTATATACATCCTTTAAAAATAGACTTTATTTCCAATCGTTCGGTACCAGTAACTTTCTTCTATGATGATTTATTGAGGAGTTAGTAGGGGGTGTTTTCTTTTTTTTTTTTTTTTTCCACGACTGTACAATAGAATTGCAAGAATTGCCCACTTCTGGCGGAATAATTCCAAATTCAAGGAAGACCTGCTAGGCATTGCCGAAAACATAAATAGGAAATTTGGTCAATTCTATGCATAACATCATACATTTTTCGAGGGTACAAAAATGAAAATTGTACAAAAATGAAACTGGTACAAAATTCGCTATTACAGTAAATAAAATTTGCAACAAAATTTTGCTTTGTTATGAAAACATAGAATTTTTTCATAACTTAATATATAGGGTACCAATAAAAGAATATCCCAGTTTCAGTGGTGTATTATAAGTTTAATTTAGAGTAATTACAACAAATCATACGTCAGATTGGAGGTAAACTAACCTAGTTTATCTTACAAATGTTCAATACGTGCACATTTAGTTATACGGTACACATCCAAGCTAAAACCCAATTATTCCCACACTTCGGTTAAGAAGTCCGAAACAATGGAAGCTATAGCTTCTTCAATTCTGTGTCTCAACTCTGGCAAAACATTAGGCAGCGGCAGAAGGTAGGCACGATCTTTTATAAAGGCCGAAGAAAAAAATCGCATAGCTCAAACGACTTTTAAATCTTCAGCCCAGCAATAACGCTTTACGCTCAAGGGTCGCCATTTTGCGTATGTGTCACTGCAAGCGAGTCCATAACAAATCAGTACTTGCGCATTAGCTTATCTAAAACTGGTTGAGTTACTCTTAATTTGAGACCTTGAACCAACACTCTACAATGCTTACAGGTGTTACTATTAACAATTATATTTATTCATTTATGGACACTATATACGAAAGCTAATATGATAATTTCTGTTCTGATGGCTTCTTTATGTGGAATGTAGAAGTTAGAGGCAATTTTATAAATAATGCGAAGAATTTGGCATATGCCCACATACACAGTGCAGATAGATAGTTATTCCAATTTAATAGAACCCTAACTTGATAACGGTTTGATTGCTTGTAATTATTATCTGATGCAAAAATTTAATGCTAGCATTGAAAAGTTAAAAAACCTATTTATTTATTTATTTATTTTATCGAGACGGCCGGTAATCATTTATAAGGATTTAGAGAAACCTACTCCAACCAAATCATATTTTCTGCAATTATTTTGTTACAAGATACAGTCGTGGAAACAAAAAGTAAACACACCCTACTAACACTGCAACAAATTATTGTAGAAGAAAGTTACTGGTACCAAACGATTGGAAATTAAGTCTACTTTTAAATGATGTATATAAAATTTGTTTAGGAACCTATCTACCTATCAAAACGAACCCAAACTTTATTTTTTATCCAATAGCTATACCGAAGTTTGACATCATAAATAAATTTTACACCCTTCAATTAGCCTAAAAACAAATGTTCATGAAATTAGTTCAATTATTTTCAGAGAAATTATTTTAAAATGAGCCTATTTTAGGGGCTGCATCTAAATTGAAGATCGGTACTCGATTGTTGAAATGCTACACAACGATTATGTCACTTCTATTAATGTATTATTTTGCCAATATGACTAATTTCACTCTTAATATGTTTCGACTATTCCCAGCCCAAATGTTTCAATAAAATGGGTAAAACGTATTGCTTTTTAATTACGCTTTTTTGTAAAACGTATTGCTTTTTAATTACACTTTTCTGCACATCGCAAACGGTCCCTGAAACCATCATTTTAACGTTTTTTAATCGGATAATAATTCGAAAACTACTTGAAAGAAAAATTTTAAATTGAGAATTCGCATAAAGCAGGACAAGAAATCTACCAAAAAAAAAAAAAAAAAAAAAAAATTGTAGGTTGCAATTCATATTTTTTCGAATATTAATTTCATGATTCATACTATATATATTTTTTAAATTACAAATTCCATGCATTTATGTTTCAGGTTTTTAATATTACTAGCGGGCATGACCGAGCTTAGCTCGGTCAAAATTAGCCTTGTGTTCAATTCGATATTTCATTCTCACTGTATAATTCTTGCTGTAAACAGCAAGAATTATACAGTGAGAATGAAAAAAATTGGCATGATCCTAAGCCATAGGGACCCACTAACCGAAATTTTTCGAACACACTACCTAACCAATGCTCTTCTCGAACCCGAAAACGATAAAATACAAAATTTAGTCAAAATCGCTAAGTCATTTTATAGATAAAATTAGCTTGACCCACGGTAACCCAAAAAGGACCTACTAATCTAAATTTATCGAACATCTATCTTAATGGTCTTCTCGTGCTAGGAAACGGTGTAATAAAAAGTTTTGTCAAAATCGTTTGAGCCATTTTTTAGATAAAATCAGCTAAACCTTGACCCATAGTGACCCAAAATGAAGGGTTAATCGAATTTTCTTGAGCATGCGACCTAGACTAATGGTCTTCCCGAACCCGAAAACGATAGAAAACAATATTTAATAAAAATCATTAAAGCTGTTTTCTAGCTAAAAATAACTTGACCCACAGCGACCCAAAAATTACCATTAATCGAATTTTCTCGAACATATGACCTAACCCAATGATCTTCTCGTGCCCGGAAACAGTGTAATACAAAATTTTGTCAAAATCGTTTGAGCATTTTTTAAGATACAAATAGCTTGACTCACAGTGACCCAGAAATGACCCACTAATCGAATTTTCCGGAACATGTGACTTAGCTCAATGGTCTCATGCTCAGAAAAGATATAATACAAAATTTTGCCATAATGTTTTGAACCGTTATTTTAGGTACACTTAGCTTGACCCACAGTGACACCAAAATGACCCATTAATTGAATTTTCTTGAACATGTGACTTAGCCCAATGGTCTTCTTATGCCCGAAAACAGTATATTGCAGAATTTTGTCAAAATGTTTTGGGCCTTTTTTTTTTTTTAGATTCAATTAGCATGACCACCCATTGTGACCCAAAATAATCCACTAATTAAATTTTTTGAACATGCGACGAAGCCCAGTGGTATTCTCGCGCCCGAAAACGATAAAATACAAAATTTTGTCAAAATCGTTAGAGCCGTTTTCTAGATAAACTTTGCTTGACCCACAGTGACCCAAAAATGACCCACTAATCGAATTTTCTCTAATATATGACTAAACTCATTGGTCTTCTCGTAATCCAAAATGAAGGATACAAAATTTAGTCAAAATCGTTAGAGCCATTTTTTAGATAAAATTGGCTTGACCCATAGAGACCCAAAAATGACCCACTAATCGAAATTTCTGGAACATGTGACATAACCCAATAGTTTTCTCGTGCCGAAAAACGGTTGGATGTAAAATTTAGTCAAAATTGATTGAGCCGTTTTTTAGATATAATTAGCTTGACCTTGACACATTTGACCCAAAATGACACACTAATCTATTTTTCTCGTACATGTGACTTAGGCCAACGGTCATCTCATGCCCGGAAACGGTATATTACAAAAGTTTATCGAAATGTTTTAGGCCTTTTTTGGATTCAATTAGCTTGATCCTGACCCATTGTGACCCAAAATGACCCACTAATCGAATTTTCTTGAACATGCGATCAAGCCCAGTGGTATTCTCGTGCCCGAAAACGATAGAATACAAGATTTCGTCAAAATCGTTTGAGCCGTTTTCTAGATAAACTTTGCTAGACCCGCAGTGACCCAAAAATGACCCACTAATCGAATTGTCTCTAATATGTGACTTATCCCATTGGTATTCTCGTAATCGAAAACGACAAAATACAAAATTTAGTCACTATCGTTAGAGCCGTTTTTTAGATAAAATTGGCTGGACCCATAGTGACCCAAAAATTACCCACTAATGGAAATTTCTAGAACATGTGACCTAGCCCAATAGTTTTCTCGTGCCGAAAAACGGTTGGATATAAAATTTAGTCAAAATCGATTGAGCCGTTTTTTAGATATAATTAGCTTGACCTTGACCCATTATGACCCAAAGTGACCCACTAATCGAATTTTTTCGAACACGTGACGTAGCCCAATGGTCTTATCGTGCCAGAAAATGGTGAAATACAAAATTTCGTCAAAATCGTTAGAGCCGTTTTTAAGATAAAATTTCATACATACACACACACACACAATTTTTGCTCGCATTATAGTATAAGATAACACAAACAATTATCACATTAAGATTATTATTTCAGGAGATGTAATGTAACTTAACATTAGAAGCTTTAAATTTTGATTGTTTATAGTTAAAACACTTATCGAAATGACTTGATTTTTTTTTTCTAAGCATAGTTTGAACCGAAGATTTAAAATATATATTGTCAAAATTGGGTGTTGCCATAAAAAAAACAAAGTTTGGTCTGGTTTTGATTTGTAGATGTTCATAATGTAGATGTCAGACTGTTCATAATAATGGTCTTAGTTTTGTCATTTATTTATTTATTTATTTTTTTATTATAAATTTTATTTTGGAGGTGGTAGTCCAGTCGAAAAAGAAAGACGAATGTAAAGTTTTAACATTCTTTAAACAAACCTGTAATACATTAAAATATTAAAAAGCTTTGCCCCAAACTGTAAATATTAAGTTCAAAATCCAGTATCTAAAAATATGCTGAATGCAAAATCAACGCAGCAAGAATTGCAATACTTTTATTACGTTTTCTAACTATAAAGATAAAATACTAAATGTCAAACTGTAATCGAAAGGTTATACATGTAAAAGAATAATTTTGTTTCTTTATAAATTATTTAAAATTTATCTATGAAAGATCATTAAACACAGATTATTTACTCTCTTTATTTAAACTAAACTGGAAAACTGTTCTTTTTAGAAGAAAATTCAAGATCCATCTAAAGAAATTGTTTTCCCAATATCCTTTTGGTTATCCATTTTCCGTTTGCACCACGTGATAAAACGCATTTTAGAAACAGCAATAAGGTCATAAAAATTTAAAAATAGCATAACGTCTTGTAATTTGCTGCTTTTCAGGATTTTTATGGAAATTCAAATAAATCATTCAGATATTTATATTGCTTGGACGTATTTTTTGATGAAGCATCTTTTTAAAGTTAAATAAGAGTAAGTTTCGGATAAATACGTAAATGGGATTTGTTTAATCGTTGCGCTGTGAAGGCTTTTAAAATTACTTTTAGTTATTAATTGAGGTTATGAATATAGCTCATAACACGATTTTTAAATGTTTAAAATGTTGAAAGTTAAATAATTACATACGAGTTTTAAAAATATCATTGAAATAATCACATTTAACAAGCTTAAAAGAATAAAATACTATACTTCCATAACTATTCATATACAATTCGTGGTTATGTATACAGAATGTCTATAATTAAACGAACCTACTTTAAAGTCATCTGTAGGAGGAACTGTTATTCATAAAATTGTGAAATCTTACGAAAAAAAAAAAAAAAAAAAGGGATGGGAATTTGAGTAAAAAAAGAAATAGTTCAAAGTTTCGCCACCAGAGCGTTTTTTAAGGAATTAGACATTAAACATACATTTACGATAGTTTAGAAATTTAATTTATTAATTTTACCTGATCTTAAGGGGGTCCGGGACACAAAAACCTTCAAATTTTGCAAAAACATTTTATTTCATAAAAAATTTCTGTTTTTTTCCTGCTTAAAATGTCATTTAAATCATGTTTCTATCTGAATTAGAACAAAAAATATTAATTTTTTAGTTTTCGTTTGTTTTCAAAATCTAGCTTTCAAGCAATGGCTGTCATGAAAACGACTTCTTGTAAAAATGCGTTTTTCTTCATGATAGGTTTTTTCACCATTTCTCATATTTAAATGCTTATAACTCGAGAGCCGTTAAAGATACAGGGTTGAAACTTGGAACATATCTTTCTCAATTGTTTTACCTTAATTTTGATGCAGCATATTTGAAAAAAATATTTACTTTTGAAAATATGATTTTTTTTTAAAAAGTTGCTTTTTTTTTAAATTTTTTCGTTAAATGTTTTTAATTTTTTTTTATAAATTAATATTTAAAAAAATGCTGAATCAAAATTAAAACATATATTTCTGTTTATTTAAATGAAAAAAAATTGAAATTCTATAAATATTTCGAGTTAACGATTTTAAGTTACCCCACTTAAGTTTTATCACGTGATTTTGTTTACAAATGATAAGCTTAACCATCATAAAAAAAATTCAGAATTTTAACTCAATAAATAAAAATTATTTTAAAATGTGTCCTGGACCCTCCTTAAAGACAGAATTTGATGGCAATTTCTCAGTATTTCCCAGAACACACTGCGGTGAACTGTAAAACATGCCATCTTACGATTCCATATGGTATCTGAAAATGATGACAGTCATGTGTAACATGTTTGATTGTAATAAAATTTGTAAACTATCATGAATGTGTGGCTAAACGTGCAAGTCGCAAAAACGCCTTCTGGTGGCGAAATATTCTATAATTTTTTTGCTCAAACGAATTCCAATCCATTTATTATGTCTTCCACAAAATTTCACAACATTTTGAACAATAGCACTGGTCAACAAATTTGAACTTTTGCTCTGTCCTAAAACAGAAATTGTTTTTTATGCTGATTCCGAATCTAGTTTTAGATTTAATCCAGCACGTCAAGTTTGAGAGATATTTGCATATTTCAATTTATACAAATTTAGTAAATTTTATACAATTATTTGCAAATTTAAGGTATAAAGCAATATCAGACAGGGTTTTTTTGTTTTATGTTATGATTACTACCTAATTTACTTCACAAAAACATTGTTTTTGAGATTATACTGACATGTGACTGTGAAATATTGTACCTAATTTGCATATTTTTCATGTTTATCTAATAATGTTTCTTGACGTTCAAATATTTCTGCCGCACGAGTACGCTAATATGTTTCTAACCCAGTTTTTTGAGCTGATTTCAAATCTTGTATCTCTTTTCTTTTATCACGTCTAGTTTTTGAAAAAAGTGAGAGCCAAAAATAGCTTTTTGTGATACTTTGTATGATAAACTTCAACTAGTTAGGATTGATTCTACTACTTGTTATTTTTTTTTATATAAACTAGGGGGCTCTGCCCCCTACGAGCTCCGCTCGTCAACCCCCGTTCAGGGACACCAAAATACAAAAAGCACGCTAATTTGATCGGCTTTAAAAATATTAAAAAAAAAAAAAAAAAAAAAAAAAAAATAGCGATTTCTCTGTAAACGGGTTTCCATTCGTTTTTCTCTGATTGGGGATTTTTAAGACCATATCTGTTGCTGTTAAAAGATACGATGGCTGTTTTCGTATTTAATTAAAAAAATTAGTTAAACATTCGAAAATAAGCTAATGTAAAATGAATTAAGTAAACAGTGTCATTGTCTCCCGGTATTTTTTAACAGCGCTATAGGATAGTTCTTTTAAATAATTCATTTTAAATGTATCGTTTCAAATCTGACGTAATTTACATCAAAGTTTTATTTCTCTTATTAATATTCACGTGAAAATACTTTTGTTGTTAGAAGGAAATATTATTTGCGCTGTCTTCGAATTCACGATAATAGTTGAAAATATTATCTCAAAATATCAAGTAAATGTCTCGCGCAGATATATTTTTTAATTTAAATTGTTTTGCCATATTTTTTGGCCATTTAAAATATGACGTAATTTCCTCCATTTACAGGTTTTAACGCATAGTAATGATTTTTTTATTTTAACATTTTGTTTCTCTTTTCAAATTCCAGTGTAAATATGGTTCTTATGACGCAATTTTCCTGCTTTTAACATGTAATCATTTAATTCTAATTTTATTTTTTTTTCTGCTTACAATAGTCTCGTGTAATTAAATTTTTAATTTGAAGTAAACATTATTGTTTGCGCTGTTTATAAAGTTGGCAACAGTTTAAATTAATAACATTTTTTAAATTTGTAAAAAATATCTCTCGAAATACTGAAAATTTGAATTTAAAATAGAAATAAAACCTCAAAAAATAGTAAAAAAAAAATGCAATCTGCACACCGGGAACTTATAACCTATAAAATGATCTTAAAATGATTAAATTCTCATGCATAGTTTTTGCTCCAATAAAACTTTTTTAATGGAACGATTTTGTCCAACTTTAGCATTAAATATCTCTGAAAGTAATTCTTCGATTTGAAAACTGTCTGCATCAGCGTGTTTATCAAATATTTCTTTATAATACCACCGATTTCCATATTTTTGTATACGACAGTTTTTTTTAATATTAACGAAGAAAGGCCATGCTCAAGGCATACTTAGATACTACTACAGGCAGACTGATTTGCGTTTAATGTATGAAGTCGCTCGCCAGAGGACTCTGATACCCTGCCCAAAATTGAAATTTGACTCTGACCGTAACTGAAACAACCTGGGAAGGGTAGATATGTAAGCAAACACCAAAATTACGTCATGTCACCATGGTTACGTTTACAATTCTGCTGACATTCCAATCAGGCTTAGAAATGACAGCTAAATCGAATACAGCTGTTAAGGGTTATTATAAACTGTCCATATCAATGTTCTATTTATTTAAGGGACTAATATAATGTGTTTCTCTTTAAAACTGTTAAACCAACACACATAAAAATATATAAATAAAAAAACACATGCTTAGTCTAAAACATCAATGTCACAAATTTATTTGGTACCACTTAGTTATCCCGTCGACCAATTTCGCCAAATTATATAAATCGCTAAAACACTCGCCAAATTATACAAATTGACATAATTTTTATTTTAAATAACGAAAGAACAAATAAATTAGTGTAACATTAATAAATATATAAATAAAACGTCGAAATAAAAATCACTTGATGACATAAACACGTGTAATTTGCTTACAGTCAAGTGAATGTGACATTTACGACCAAGCATTATTGGCATTTAATCTTATAGTTTGGCGATAGATTTTTGGTCGACGGGATAACTACGTACCATTTATTTATTATTTTCACTGCTGAAACAATAAAACTGATGGAATTTTTTTTTAATATATTGAAATACTCATAAAATTCCTTGTAATAATTAATAAATGTAATTTATTAAGTAACAAATACCCTTACATGATTTAATCAAAATTGCTTGAATAACATAGAATATTGCAACGATATATAAATCCGTGATCACCATTTCTTTCTCTGATTAAAAATAAGAATATTTAATGTTTAAGGAAGATCGGCTTTTTTTTTTCTTCTTCTTCTTGGTTCGAACGATATTAAAAACAAATATTTTACCGGTAACAGTAAATTAATCAAAAATAGCTGCTTCAAGTCAGTTATGAGAGAACTGTAGTTTTTTTAAAAATCAAATTTTAATTTTAAAACGTGTATATGAAACCAAGCTATTTTTACATAAATACGGGACATTCAAAAAAGAATAACAGAACCGGCATTTTTCATGAATGAACCAAACGATCAAGGTAAACAATAAATAATTTAGCTTATCTTAAAAGTATGTGTAACACTAAAATGCTACAATTTGTGTAAAATAGCCTTTTAAATCGAAGGAAATTGAAGAATATAAATATTTAATTTATTACATGAAAATACGATCAATGATTCTGAAACCTCGACGATGAGAAACAAGCTTCTATCTGGGCAGGGTATAAATGTAAACAAAGAGCACGTTGTGAAGTTTTGGTTCAGGGTTTGAAGTTGGATCCGACTTCACTTTTTCGGCGAAATGCGCGGGCCGTTATATATCATAGTAGGCTATGGCCATGCTTAAGGCAAGACTCCCTTATCATAAAACAGACTTGACAATCCGGAGAAAGTCTATGGGTGAAAATGTCCCCGATAATTGCCAACTTATTAGCTGACTTTGTCCCGTAAGTTACGCCACCTGGTAATACTCCATAAACAAATGCATAGTAAAAAATTGAAAATGTTGTGTTACTGGCAAAATTGTATAAAATATTTTTCGAATTCCAGTAAAATAAAGGCGTAAAAAAAATATTTCGCACAATTATGTTCTGGCTTTAAAAAATAAAACATATCAAAAATGAAGGTTTAAATATAAGATTTATTGATATTTTTTCAGGGTACTTGTTAGTTATCCCGTCGACCAATTTCGCCAAATTATATAAATCGCCAAACTACTCGCCAAGTTCTACAAATTGACACAATTTTTTATTTTAAATAACGAAAAAACAAATAAATTAGTATAACATTAATAAAAATACAAATAAAACGTCGAAATATTGGTTTTATTGGCATTATTGGCATTTAATCTTAAAATTAATTAATTTATGGCAAACTATTATTGGCATTTAATCTTACAATTTGGCGACAGTAATTTGGTCGACGGGATAACTAACAAGCACCATTTTCAGTATATAGGACTTTGCGGGTTATTTTTTTTTTTTTTTTAATCTTGGCACAATTTGGGCTTCGGAAAGAGCGATTTGTTGCCGATTGATATAAACAGTTATGAAAACAAAACTTATGAACTGTCAGCTTGTTTTATAAGAATTTACGGCACAGATGTCATACATATTGGCGCGATTTTTTTTCCGACGCCAATTTTGCGAAAACCTCGTTACCATATCATCTATATCCGGATAACCATATCAAGCAAAATAACGACACTTTGGTGCCAGTTAAGTATCCGGTGCGCATATGACATTGGCGCCAGACACAAATCGCGCCAATATGACATCTGTGCCGAATTTACATGTATAAATTTAATTTCTAGATATTATTATTGTTTTTTTATATACGATTTGTTTATATTTGTATATAAAATAGATAAATGCCTTTTTTATATTAAATAAATTGTACAAATATTGGAAAATATTGCTTCTTTATGTGAAACAGTGAATATGCTTCCAGAAATTATGTTGCCAAATTTTCTTCTCTCGCCAAGGCCCCTATACTTGAAAAATACCGATTTATTATTATATAATGTAGTATTAGCTAATGTTCTGTAATCTGCTCCACAGTCAAAGTTGACTGCAAAAACGCGATGCTGGAATAATGTGGTATCAAGTATACGGTTTAAAAATAAAATTAATTTTGCGCCAAACTACACTTACGCCAATTGGTTCCAAGTCTGATTAAGAAAGAATACTCAAATTAAGATTTACAAACACCAAAATCATAGCATGACAAGAATACTGTATTTGCGGAAAGTTGAGGAACATGTATAAATTTAAGTGATTATTAAACTTTATTTTTCCAATTTTTTAAGTGTTTATGACTTCAGTCTGTTTTTTTGTGTATCTATGCGTGTTTTAACTTTCCTAAAATACTTTGATACATTTTAATAAAACTTACATAACATATGTGAGTTAAAACAAGGAAATTAATTACGCACCAAACTATGCCCGCCAAGATATGCCAATTGGCTGTGGAGCCAATTATGAAACTTTCCATAGATTAATACATACAAACTTTATATGAAAAAACAGTGAAGCTTTCATCTAAAGTATGTTAAACTGAAATGATCCCCCATACCTTCAAAAATAAAACAAATGATAGGCCAATAAATAAATAAATGAGACTGTGCATTGAAACAAATTGAAGGAGCGATGTTAAATTAATACTGTAAGGTGAAATTAATTGTGAAAAGAAAAGAAATAGAAGAAATAAAATAAATCACATATTTGAAAATATAAAAGAGAAAATGAAATATTTTACATTTTCCGAATCTAGATGCTATCCATTTATTTCAATAATTAATATCACTGAGAAATTCATGGTAAAATAATTTTCTTTCCTGATTATTATTATTATTATTATCATCATTTATTTACATAACGGAATACAGCAGTAAACATTTTTTGTTTAACAGTAAAATAAGTTCATTTTTTAAATAAAATGTCTAGAACATATGAAAATTTTAAGATTAACAACTATCATTTGCAAACTACAAAGCACATCGTAAAGAAAATGGTAAAAGACCAATGGAAAACAAAGTAAAAAATATTTCTGTTTCTCGCGTTAGATGGCGCTAGTCACGGGAAACCATGTGGTTTCTAACCACGTGTACAGCGGACAAAGGAAACTTAGCGATTGCGAGGCCTGTTATTTCGATAAGGAGGCCTTGGCTTAAGCATTTAAATTGGATGAGTTCTACCCGGAATATCTACGCAGATTTTCATTGGTCCATTTCCAAATCAAAACTTTTTTTTATATATAGAAAGATTTTTGTTTACGTCTCTGATTTGAATCTGACCCTGTTCACCTTCTTGTCAATGAATTACACACCCCTAAAAAGCATCTTATATCAAACCTGTGTTAATGCTGTGCAAAAGTAGAAATTCATCTTACTCAAAAACTAGACATGACATAAGAAAACAGACTGCAGATTTGAAATAATCATAAAAATCTAGTCTATAAAAACATTACGTCAATTCTGCGCAACTATTTTAAAGTTGATAGTTATGTAAATATTACACCATTGAAAAATATGCAAATTAGGCTTAATAACTGATAAATAAATGTTAAGAATATGCAAATCGGGACATTTATCTGAAGCAAATAGTCAAGTAGTCATTATCTAGAAAACGTAATTAGATGTGACATATATTGTATCTAAGATTTGCATAAAATAGCACAAACAAGCTTAAATTTGCATAAACGTAAGTACGCAAATCTCTCAAAACCTGGACCACCTAGAGATAAACAGAAAGCATATTCGGTATCAGCGTCAAAAACTGATCTAGAATCAATTAATTTTATTTCTAGGACAAAACCACTGTTGTACAGTGTAATTTCTTCTGTAGACAATTTAAAAATAGGGTCGTTTAATTATGGACAACCTGTAGATTAATTCGAAAGTCAATAATTATTTTTTAGTGAAAAATTAAATAAGTGTTTAAAAATTTATAATTTGTTTTTATTACAATACCGAGACGGTCTGTAATCTTATTTAGTGATACAAATTCAAAGGATGTACATTTAAATAAAATGGTACTCAACGTTATATTCAATAATAACAATGTAATAACATTTTTATAGGGGGGGGGGGGGTGGAGGTCAACAGGGAAATGAATGGAAGTTTTTATTTCCAAAGATTGAACAATCTTTAAAGAAAATAGCAATATATAAACAAATCCAAACTATGTCTAAAAATGTAAATATTTAGTTTAAAATCCTATTTCTAAATACACTTTAAAATCAAAATTGCTGCAATACTAAATTTAATATTATTGCAGAATTTTAAGACGAGAGATAAATATTAAACGTCCAGCAGTAACAAAACTGTTATATATACAACATTATTTTGGTTGCATTAGAAAATTTTTAATTTATCTATGAAAGGCTATCAAAAAGAGATTTTGTACTATCTTTATTTAAGCTAAACTGAAATAAGTTATTCTTCTCTTGCCACGTAAAAGAGATATAATACCCAATAAAAGGACATCTTTTTGATAATATTGGTTTTATTATCCAATTTATGGTTAAACCACGTGATAAAGCGCATTTTAAAACAGCAATGAAGGCGAGGGATTAATGTCTTGTAATTTGCTGCTTTTCAGACTTTTACGGAAGTTCAAATAAATCATTATGATATCTTTATTGCTTAGATATAATTTTGAAGAATCTTGTTACGTTAAAAAGATCAGATCTACAAGAAAAATTTAAATCCTGTTTAGTTAAAGTGTGGATATTAAAAGACTTATTCAGATCTTGCTGCAATAGCTGTTGCACTCTTATGCAACAATGAATGAATGTAAAATTTATTATGATTATATACATTAAATTCAGTAATAGGGAAATAATATGACTCCATCTTAAACAGGACACCCTCACCATGGCAACCTAGAGTCCTTACCTATCATGGTATATCATTGAATTAATTACGTATGAATCATTGAATTAATTACGATATAATAGTATGAAGAAAACTTTTATTAATAACTTTTTAACACTTAAATACATAGCGATGCATATCTACATCACTTTTTATTTAATTCTTAGCAACCAGAATATTTATATAGAAATATCAATCATGTAAAAATTACAAAAATATAAATTTAAAAATCTATCTTAAAATTTCTGGTGTCTAATCTTTAACATAAGGGTAAAAAATATAATTCTAAAAAAATAATTTATGCATTCAAGGGTTAATACAAAAATAAAAATATATATAAAATAAGGTATTTAGATTCATACTTGTTAAAAATATTTACTAATTTACAATATTTTAGTTTTTACTTTTATTGCACATATGTCCAACATAAGAAAAAGTTCACGCATTATGCGAAAAACATATTTCTAATTTTATTCATTATTTTTCCTGTGTTATAAACCTTCCAGAGAATTATACATAATTTTTTCGAAACAAAATAAAAAATCATGCATTTAAGGGTTGAGTTTGATTTGATTTTCATAAAATTTGAAATGACTCGACAAAATTCGGCAACGATTATATATATATATGTTAAATTTCAAACCATTCGCTCGCGTAGCGCTGTTATATGCAGACAGACAGACGGGCGGTCTAGACGACGACAATACGTGCAACGTATTTATATAATTACGAAAGCACTTAATAAAAAGGTTATAACTATAGAAGTTTAAACTATTTAAGTATAAATTTAAGTTATATGAAGTACGCGTAATTAAACATGTGCGAATGTAACAGGATTAAATATCATTTCAGCCAGTAATTGTCACATTAACAGCCATGGCACACAAATATGTGTACTAGTAATATTGCCCGGAGACGTCATAACACACGATTACGCATGCCATAAATATTTTCATTGAATAAAATTTATTGCTATGAAACGGGACTATTGTTAATTGATGATAATTTATTACCATGTAATAAAAATAAAAGAGCTGGACATTTACACATGCAATGATCAATATTAACGTGAAAGTTAAAAATCACAGATTTAGTAAATGGTGTCAACAAAATGCTGTAAAGTCAAAAACTAAACAAACAGTAAAATAAAATTATAGCAATTGACGTTTCGGTCATGATCTATAATCATCTTCTGGAAAGAGTTCTTACATTGCTTTTAAAATTTTAATGGACAAAGCCAAGCAGTTTTGAAATTGAAAAGTTCGTTAGGTTTCCAATCGATTATCGCTTTAACCAATCGTCAGATAGAGAATACGTAGTGGCACCATCTATCGGATAGTAACAGTTTAAAAGTTTAAACGATTTAACGATGGAGTATGCAATGGCATCATCTATCAGATGAAGACAGAAAAATCGAATAAAGAATATGGCATGCAGTGGCGACATCTAGTATAAAATGATGAAAAAAATGCGGAAGAAAAGAAGAAAAAGAGAAACTTTGATAGAAGGAGAAATAGTAGTGCATTGCCTAACGTTAATGTACACCCAAAGTTAAGAATAATAAAGGATATGTTATTACGTATTTTATTTCTTCTTATCCGTATATTTGTAGCGACGCCATCTTGCGCGGTCAGTAAAACGAGTATCTCGCAGGAAGCGATTGAGCTAGCCTTTTGCTCGGCACGTAAGATCTCGCTTTCTGACCGTGGGTTCTCCGGTTCGATCCCTATCGCCGTACCTCTCCTGCATTGGTGACCTTGGACAAAAGAACACGCACCTTCACAAACATCATCTCCTTTCGAGACCAACAGATGGCAGCACTGAAAACACCCCCAGCAGCAATGCCTGTGAAACGCTCACAGCACGCAACCAGCAATCAAAGCCTGTGAAACTATCACAGCACACAAGCAAAGCCTGTGAAACGCTCACAGCACGCAAAGCCTATGACAAATCTCATAGCACAAGCCTGTCACGCCGCGCATCTTCGGGGGCACACACATGCGCACGACAGCATCACTCTGGCAACCGCCAGCGCAACACGAGTGCACATCGCTCGTACAACATCAACGAGATGTTCTTCTCACTGGGGGTGGAGTACTGTAGCGACGCCATCTTGCGCGGTCAGTAAAACGAGTATCGCGCAGGAAGCGATTGAGCTAGCCTTTTGCTGGGCACGTAAGATCTCGCTTTCTGAACGTGGGTTCTCCGGTTCGATCCCTATCGCCGCACCTCTCCTGCATATTTAAAAAAAAAACTACATTGTCCACCAGGCATGCTTAGCGATTTCAGTGTAAAGTTCAATGTGTAAAAATAAGTACAATTTGATATTTTTGAATTAAAATGTATAAAGTTAACACTGTACAAAATTAACAAACCCGCGATTGGGAATTGCAAAAAGATTTGATAAATTCTGAAAAACTGCTTTGTAAATGTGTGCTAAAAAAGAAACTTTGTCGATATCTGTGGCGGTCAGCGTATTAATAAATGTTTCAGAAAAAGATTTGGGGGCATAATATAAGGATTTGAAGAACATGTATTGAGAGCAACTGAGTTCGATTCCTGGTTGAACTACAAACACAAGAACGGCTCATGAATTTTGAAATCTCAGAGCCAACGGAAATAATTCATGGTGAGGAGAGATTAAAAAAATAAAATAAATAAATAAATAAACCACCTAAATTACAAGTATTATACGCAGATCATCATCCAAGTTTTCGACAGCTCAATTATTAGAGCACTTTTCTTATCAGAACAGATACACAGTTCGATCAAGGATTGGTCGAGAACTATTGCTGTGCCATTCTGATTTATAAATCCATGGTAGAAAGTAGAAAATCGAGCAAATTAATGGAAAGGTAAATTTAAAAAACACGTAATACAGGTAAATATAAAAATTGCCCGCATTTCAGAAATAAATAGCGTGTGCAGTTTAACATGCTCGTACCTTTATTTTAAATATAGAATTCATAATAAAGAAAACCGCGTTAAATTATACGCAGAGGCATATGTTACAATGGCGTTTGAATTTTGAAAACTCCGAGGCGTGGATGAAAATTTATAAAGAAATAATATAAAATAAGTAACAATTAGAGAATGACAAAAACATGAACCAAGTTTCAGAAGAAAACGTTAAAATCTAAATGTTCTGATTGGTCAATGGAAAGGGAAATCGGAAGAGAAGAGGCATGCATTAGAGGTCTGCAAGGACCGAAATTTCCAGAGCCGAGCCCGGCCCGACTCATAGAAAAAAAAATTCTGCCTGGCCCGTACAAAAAAATATTAGCCCGGCCCGGTAAAAAAGTTAAAAGTGCGGCCCGAGCCCGGATCGGTATAACATCTAAAAATTCGGCCCGTGCCCGACCCGGTAATAGTGAATTTCTACAAAACATTGATTTTTACGTCGATTTGGTTAAACATTTGTCTCGTACGAGGAGTTTTGGCCAAAAATAAACTTTTTTTTTTCATGTTTATAACTTTCATTTTTATAGAAGCGCCGGGGGGTGATTTTTTTTTTTTTTAATGAATCTATTTCTTGTATGTAAATGTTTCAGTTATATTGTTAATCCATATTCCATGTATTGGAAGTGTTAAAAATCCGAAAAATGCTATACAGTAAAATCTTTTAAGATGGAATTGCATAGAAAAAATAAAGCATTATAAACAAATTCCCTTCTTAGCAAGTGCAAATATATTATACATTCTTTTCTTAGGTATTAGTATATTAATTTTGCATGGATCAACACGTTTTTCAGTTTAAAACAGGATTCCGTCATAGGCATGTTCTTTTTCACTCGTTTTAATGTATTTTAATTCAGCTACATTTTAATTAGCGTAGAAATTTACTATTCTTTAAAAAGAATAAATGTTAATGTTTAATTGTAGAATAATGGCGATTTAAAAATGTAAACATATTTTGCAAAAATCTTTGGACCAGGCATAATTTTACTGACCTTTGAGAACAGACAGGCCAAGCCGAGATAATGATTTTCATACGGGTTTGCTCAAAACTAGGACTGAAAATTTTGGGCCGCGAAGACTAGGAAGGAAATCAGTCCCGGCTCTGAACAGAAAAAATATGTTAGGCCTGGTCTGATTCTTCTGAAAAAAAATAAGGCTTGAACCCGGCCCGGCCCGAACCTTCAGAAAAAAGTATGGCCCTGACCCGTCCCGAGTGCCATGAATGAAAAAAGGTCCTCAGGCCACGGGCCGGCCCGAGCAGATCTCTAGCATGCATATGATTACGAGCAAGAGAAAAAAATGTTGCAAGCATTATATTTATTTTCATAATTAAAATAAAATTTTATAATAATCTATTCATTTGATGAAAACTAAAGTTAGATGATCATCAGATTGTAGGAAAAACTGATGAAGAACCACCTACCAATCTAAGCACAAATATTGAACTTGCATTAAAGTTAAATGAGAACAAAAATAATCTAGTTTTAAAAAAATATATGCAAACTTTAATTCACGTAGCTTGTCTATACAATTACTGAAAAAAAATACCATTTATAGTTTATCACTATGCAATATTATAACACATCATTACATTGCTTTTATTCATTCTTTAAATTTTTCACAGATTACAAGCTACACAATATGACTTTAAAAGTTCTCTGTTTACTTAAAAGGTGACAGATGTTACAAGTTCAAAATATACATTTTATTTAAATTTCCTAGTACTTTCGGGTCTGCAAACCCGCAGCCAGTGTCAGGAAATAATTT
Source organism: Maratus speciosus (assembly GCA_963932465.1). Classification (NCBI taxonomy): domain Eukaryota; kingdom Metazoa; phylum Arthropoda; class Arachnida; order Araneae; family Salticidae; genus Maratus; species Maratus speciosus. Next base: position 363,938,750 of record OZ010798.1, read on the forward strand.
CATTATTTGCCGTTCTATTCATTTTAATACGTGACTTTGCTCCCATACGTAACTTTGTTTTAAATGGGAAGTAGTAAAAATAGCTTCGGATTAAATCTACGTAGAGGAAAATCATTGGATGTTTAAGATTTCAGGAATCCTGTAAACTGTCCTGAAAACTGATACAAAATTTTCCTCTACGTAAATTTAATCCAAAGTTACTTCTACTACTTCTCATTTAAAACGAAGTGACGTATGTAAACAAAGTGATGTATTAAAATGAATGGAACAGCAATTAAATATTTACCTTTACACGAGTTTAATCCGAACCACGGCTACTTCTACTACGGTCTAGCTACGAATTTAAAAATGAAAGTGACATGTGTGAACAAAGTGACGTATTAAAATGAGTGGATCGGAAGTTAAATATTTTCTCATCGACAAAAGTATAATCCAGAGCACTGCTACTTTTTTTTCCAGCTACACTAAGTATTATACACTCAAATTTTCAAACGAAATGACGCATTTGATATAAATAGAACGGCAATTAATGAAATATTCCTTGGCGATGGCTTCGGGATTGGAGACCGAAAGTACTCTTCTGAAATTCAAATAAAATTTATATCTTAAACTTGCAATGAGTGTTAACAACATCTGTCACCGTTTAAGTAAACAGAGAACTTTTATAGCTCATAATGTGTAGTTTGTGATTGAATCAAGATTGAATATTGCATTTCGTCTTATGATTTTATTTACTTTAGTTTTGTTCCACAGTATTCAAGTTGAGAAATTTTGGGTACGCACAACAAAGAAAGAAGTTTATCTTAGTCACATTACTTTCATTTGAACATTAATTTGGAATATCAAATGTACTTCCAAAATACGTATGAAGAATTCCTAAATTATTTTTAGCTCTTTGAAAATCTGTGTAAGCTGCTAAATGTTTTGCAACTGTTAACAAAAATTCGGTTTTAAAAGCTTTAACACCTTTAAAATCCGATCTTATACCACTGGAATATCAAATTGTGCTTGTATTTTTATTCTCAGAAATCCATAAACAACAAAAAAAAAAGAGTATTAAAATAGCAGGAATATTTTTAAAATTCTGTAATGATTACTGTTCACTTCAAACATCTTTAGTTATATGAAGTGAAAACTATTTATTGTTACAAAATATTTATCTAGTTACCTATTGAAAGATATTAAAAATGAGCGAGAAATATTTTCTGATTTAGACAAATATCCATTTTGGATTTCTAAATTATCCTCGATAGTTTTCCAAGCAGTTGTCAAACGCATGAGAGGAAAAACAAAGAAAGGCTACAGTTAATTTTAAACTGAAGCTTTAGTAATATAGAATGCTTAGAATATATATACTAGAACATATCAGATGTAATGCTAAAGGACAAGAGAACGAAATATGATTTTATTTGTTTCACAGATGTTTCAAACTAAAAATAATAGATAAGTTAATACAAAAATGCTAAAAAATATTTCATTTGCTTACATTTTCATTGTTAAGAATTTTATTGCATGAACTAGACGTGTTTGTTATTTTCTAAATTCAGTTGTATAAAATTCATTTAATATTGTAACAACAATCTAAAATGTTCGTGGTTTACTTAAACAAAAATTGTAAAATTTCAGAAATGTTCAACTTGCCAAAAAAGCATACAATAAAACATGCTTTTAAAGCAAGAAGAATTTAGAGAAAGTGATTTCAGTCTAAAAAATATCCTATAACTACCCAAGTGTATAAATCAAACTGTATTTTCCGATTTTTTGAGAGCTTCACATTTAATCCAATCCAGGACTTAGTGCTTGCTGCTTTTACAAAAGCAATCGGATAAAAAATTTTAAGAGAAAAAAAAAATCTTGCAGTGTAGCATATAAATTAGTTTTACAAATAATGAAAATAAAATCAACTTTATTTTTACTTAAACTATTCATACATATAAATAATTTCTATAATAATAACTCTAAATAAACTTTTTTTAAATATAAAAGAATCAAAATGCACAGATATGAAAGTTACTTTCACATTCAAAAGAAAATAAATAAAATATGATTTCACTTCAGACTGTTGTTACGTTATATACAAGAATTTAAAATCGCTGACAAATTTTAAATCTCTGAACTCGGACAAATGTCTCCTTTTTTCCCAATAGGGAATATTTATGTAACTGGATTTGCGATTTTTCGAGACTATCTAATTTAAATCTTTGCTGCTTTTACACAAATAATCGGATAAAACAGCATTTTGAAAAACAAGATAGCATTTTGAAACAAACTTTGTAAACTGTTTGTAAAAATTCATTCACAGATAACGAAAAAAGGCGTCGAATGTAAATTTTTATCTAATACATATAAATATGTACAGGGGTGGCCAAAATTGTGGACACTTTTAGGTAGCTTTCATTACAAAAAGTAAAAAGCTACAGATTGCAAAAGTCCGGAGGAAAACATTTCGAGAAATTTTGCTGTATTTTCGCCGATCATGACCCCCAGATACCAAAACCACCCTCCGTTGAAATGCTGATATATATATATATCCATATACAGCAAAACATCCATAACGGACACTCCCGAATAGCGAACATTCCTATTTAGTGGACAGTTAATTCTATCTCACGAAGTGATTTAAGTGTCTTGTTTCGCCATCTCGATTTTTTCCCTGCAAGCATGAATGTCAAAAAGTAGCATAAGCTTTAAATAGGAACTGTGAATGAAATAGATTGGATAAGAAAAAAATTGGCAATTTTGTCCACTGTAGTGGACAGTATGCAACAAAGGGTTTTAATTTATAGGGTATCCATAAAAGAACGTCCTAATTTCAGTGGTGCATTATAAAAGTTTAATTTAGATTATTTACAAAAAATCACTCATGAAATTGAAGGAAAACTAACCTAGCTTTTTTTTACAAATGTTCAATATGTGCACCTTTAGGTTGGATGTGTGCCGTATAACTTAAGTCCAATTCTTTGCACACTTCGGTTAACAATTCCGGAGTAATGGAAGCAATTGACTCTTCAATTCTGTGTCTCCTTTCTGGTAAATCATTAGATAGCGGCGAAACGTACACACTATATTTATAAAGCCCCAAAGGAAAACATCACATGGCTCTAACGGCTTTTAAATATTCAGCCCAGCAATAATGATTTACGCTTAGAAGTCGCCATTTTGCGTATGTGGTATTGCAAGCGAGCAAATAACAAAGCGGAACTCGCGCATGCGCTTCGCTTATCTAAAACTGAGTTACTCTTTATTTGTGACCTTGAACCAACTCTACAACGCTTGCAGGTGATATTATTGAAATTTATAACTGGGACATTTTTTTATGGAGAACCTGCATTTTAAGTAGAACAAATATATACCTGGAAATGGTTACTGTATTCTGAAGAGACTGAACAAAACAGAATTCAGGAAAATTATAAAAATCACTGTAATGCATTTCAATTAATTGTGTTATTGAATGAAGATAAATTTTGGAGGAAAAATTTAAATATGTTACATTACGATATTCATATAAAAAAATGGCACATGCAAAGAGCTAACCCTTGATTGCTATTAGCGTTCTCGCATACCGATGCTTTTCGCTGCAATTTTCACAGTGTAACTTGTAATTTTCAGTTTATCTAACTCTAGATACTAGTGAAAATTTGTTTCGTTTGGAGCCCAAGTACTATTGATAGAGACAAATAAGAAAAATTTAATTATATTATTTTTGTACGAGGGCTGTTCTATAAATAATGTCATCATTTTTTTTAAACATACAGTAGAGCGCCGATTATCCGGACAGGTCGGGACTGAGGCCGATCCTGTTAATAAAAAATCCGGATAATTGGACAGTTTTAAAAAACGGCAATGGCAGTGTTTTTGAAGTAATTTCTCTTCACATTCTTTCCAGGCTTAGGACTGGCAATTGTAGTAATGCACATTTAGCATATTACAAATGGCGTGTTTTGAAGATATTTTTTTTTTTTACTTTTTTAAATTTTTATTTTCTACATTATTGGTATAATGTTATTAATAAAGTACATATAGATATTATTACATGTATATATACATTCACTGTACAGTACATACATTAAAAGAAATTCATTGTGATAGGGAAAAGAAGTTCTTGACAGTTTTCTGCGTCATAGAGGACATTCTTTCTTCTGCAGCCATATGGTTAGTCCCTCTTTCCAAGGAACACCAATGGACTAAAAAGCAATTTTTGACCCCCTTCAGATAATCTGAAGATAAAGAGGGATTTTCATGGAAAAAACTGTGTGCAACTCTCGCGCGTTAGACGTGAAACTTCTTATGTTCCAGAAACAATTCATTTTATACATTGCTCTTTGCATTTGTTGGATTAGGTATTGTTTATTTAACGGTTAACTTTTGTGACATCCAGCGGAATCACCCTAACACGCCTAAAGAAGTTTTATTTTAAAATTTTGTAGAAAGTGGGAAAAAATGTATGTCCTTGATCGACCCCCGGTTAATTGGACAATCGGCGTCCGGATAATCGGCGCTCCACTGTACTTTATTCCAGACATGTTGCATTGTTAGCTTGATGTGTAATATATACATGGTAATTTTTTTTCATTTATTTGCAGTAGAATTTCAGTGACACTGTGAAAGTTCAAATACTTTCAGTATCGCTTACGGGAACAATGAAGGCAGTATGATCTTCCGTGCTGAAAATTTTGCTTTTCCCTGAAGAAACTGTCAGTGGGAGAGTATGCTATAGGAGACTTGTAGAGAGTCTGTTCTTCCCTGCGGCGCAGTTACAAGATGGTTTGAGATGTCCAACAAAAAGAAAGACAATCATCTTCAAAGGAAGATGGATCCGGAGTTCCTGTAACTGCTCTTACAGAAGTAAACATTAATACCGTCGCTATTATTGTCAGAGAAATCGTTAGATATGAGACGTGTTTAAAATATTGTAGTTATATTTGTGTTCCACCCACACGTTGGTAACAGAAAAGTGGACAAGAGACGTGTGTGCTTTGAGTTCTGAGACCCCTCATACCCGAACAACAGGACGTTCACGTGATAGTTGATGAAATTGAAACAGATGTTGCAGAAAGATGAGGTGAAAAAACCTAATGTGAAGAAACACCTTCGTGGAAAGTTATTTTTTATCATTAGAAGCATTGGTGAAGACTTCAGAGGCGATTTTAGGGACCTATTTAAAAAAAGTGGTTTAGAGCATGTCTTTCAAGTGTGAAAAAAATGTGCTACAAGTGCATTATATTGAATATGAACTACATTAAAAAAGACATTAAAATTTAGATGATGAGTGAGGATATGTTGATAGTAAAAAAACAAGAACGGTTATTGTTATTGAACAGCCCTCGTACATAAAGTTTAACTAAAAAACAGTATCCTGTGAGTTATAAGACCTTTTATTCGTCTTTCGATCAAGAGGTCTCGGAGACCGCTTACAGTATCTAGTTAACAATTTTTGTCACAGAAGTTAAGGGTTAATTTGATTCTAAATAACTCGTGGATTCATTTTACCATAAAAATATAAAATTTTCTTAAACAGATAATCATACATAAGTAACTATATAATTTATATATCAATACGATCAAATCTTATTTCTAATTATTAAATATACATGCAAATAAAGTAAATTGAAAACCTCCTTATAAAGCAGTTTTGTCTATAAGATAAAATTCACTTCACAAGTTTTTTTTAATCATACCCTTTTATTCAATACATGATTCAGCGATTCTTTTATAAAAGTAAATATATAAAACTAATGGTCCTACAAAGGGAAAGGAACCTTATACAGAGTGGTTCGGAATTATATGCCACAAACGTAAAGGCAGGTAGAGGGGACCTAAATAAGCAGATTTCGTATAAGAATGTGGGTGCGAAAATGCAGTGTTGAGATAGTAAAGGGCGCTGTTGATTGTGGCGGATGAGTGCTCTTCGTTGGCTTGAATCGTCATTTCCCGCACGGATTTCGAGCAACATGGATTATTACACCAATGCGGAGCTAGCTGACATGCATTTCATTGCATGGGATTGCGCAAGGAAATGGATTGGCTGCCCAAAGGAAACGAACGGAAAGGAAATTGAACGATTCCCGGGTAGGATTCTGCCGGATCCCCGAGCATTTGAGCATCTTCATTAGGAATTGCACGCGAGTGGACCATTTTATGCTTCCAGGCATGATAAAGGCACTGTAAGATATCACATAATTCCTGCACTGGAAGAAGCAACATTACTCACAGTAGAGGATAGTCCTTCGACAAGCTCAAAAGTTGTTGGACGTGCGTTGGGTGTGAACCATTTCCTTGCTTATCTTCATACATAAAATGCATGTCGACAAGTTGCGCATTGGTGTAACGATGCTTGTTTCTCGAAATCCGTGAGGGAATGACGATTCAATCTAGCGAAGCGTTTTCATCCACCAAACTTAATAGCGCCCTCTACTGCCTCAACGGTGCATTTCTGCACTCACATTCCTACACGAAATCTGCTTACTTAGGTTCCCTATACCTGCTTTTACATTTTTGACGTAGTTCTGAACCACCTTGCATAACAGTTTTAAAATTGTTTCTCCGGTAGAGAAAAACATGTTAGTCAGTGAATGAATATAGATAAACCTCCACAAATGACAGATTTTTTTTATACAGTGTGCATTGTTTACTTTTCAAAATATGTTTCATAGATTTCTATAAAAAATTATGACTAGTTTTAAAAAACTACACCATGTGATAAATTAGATTGTAGACACATATAATTAGATCTCATGAAGCCAAATATTTTCTCTACAAACTTATATATTTTTTAACATTAATTTAAATAAAGATCGATATACATTTATCCACACGTTTTCAAAGATTTATGTAATACAAATCTCTCCACCATATAATGAAAAAAACAACGTACATTAATTACAAATTGTATATGTTTATCGCAAAAAACAAAAATATTGCTTCAGTAAATAAATTTTTGAAATTTTTTATATTATGCAGATTGCAAACTTTTCAAAAAATGTCTTTCATAAATTTGTATTAAGAAAAAAGGTAAGACTATTTTTACAAAAACTATAACATGTGCGAAATTAAAACTTTAAATAACAACAAAAATCAGATCTATCGAAGCATTATTTTCCCCCTACAGACTTAAATATATTTAGCATTAACTTTAATAAAAATCGACATGTATTTATCCAAACTGTTTGAAAGATTATCTTAAATACAAATCTCTCCAAAATAATTAAAACAAATTAACACAATAATTAACACTCCAAAATAATTAATTACAAACCGAAAATGTTTATCGCAGAAAACGAAATTCTTGCTTTAGTAAATAAATCTCGCCACTAATTGAAATTGGAATTTCGTGACACTTGAATTCAAACTTTTAAACAATTTTAAAAATAACATTGTTAATCCCGCCCTTTTCGATAACTTCTAAAAGTCATTCATGCTGCAATACAAATTTCTGCGGGGTGAAAAGTTGAGATTTGTGATTTATAAAGCTTAAGTTGAACAAACTTTTCATGCTTCACTGGTAGCAGATGAAGGATTATAAGTTTAAAATGACTTTGTCTATCTTTGTAGCGAATATCGAAATTATCAAGAACTTCTGAAATATATATTTTTTTTTTAACTAGAAACGTAAGTAACAGATATAAAATTCTTTTAAATCGAGTGTCTCAAATTTTTTGCAAGCTAATGTTAATGTTTCACCTTGAGTTGTTAATGACTTGATATTTTATTGAGCTCATATTTAATATAGTATTTAATGAGTTTAACGTTTAATTGTGTGTTTCACTTTTCCTGCAAATGAGCATTTTAATTGAGAATTTTACTTTTTAATTATTGTAAGCCTCAATAATTCATGTAAATTTCATGGCTATTTAAGTATAATTACGACAGTTTTTATAGTTTACACAAGGAAAATCGATTATTTGATCTTTTAGAAAATTTGTTATAATCCATATAATAATTAACAATTTTTTAAATAATTATATAAAACAAGTAAAAAATAAGGTACAGATGTCATATTCGCCCCATATTGGCGCGATTTTTTTCGGTTTCCAATTTGGCGAAAACATCAACAGCATAAACACCATAATCTGGGTTACCACATCAAGCAAAATAACGATACTTTGGCGCAAGTTAAGTACCTGTTGCCTATATGATATAGGCGACAGAAAAAAATCGCGCCAATATGGGGCGAATATGACATCTGTACCAAAAATAAATTTAACAAATCGAAAAACACAACTGCATAAAAAGCGAAATAATTATTTCTCATCAATGTGAAACTATTTTTTATATTACTTACCTATTTTTTTATTTACGTGTATTGATGTCTTTTAAGTTGTGTTTAATTGTTAATTCTTATCTATAAACACTGTTTTGATGGGGCCTATAGATGTCTATGAAGGTTAGAGTTGCAATAAAGCTAGAGATCCTACCTACACAACTTCCAGGTTGTGTAATATTTAAACGGAGCTTCTGACTGTAAAATAGTCAATGAAACATCGTCTTCATTTTGAAAGACCTATCCAATGATATGCCACTCAATAGGGTGCGTAAAAATTTTTTTTTCGTCTCTACCGCCACTTTGTATTTTACTGACGTCATTTTGAATTTATAAAAACAAAACCTAGCCTATAGCCATCGGACGATTAAGACGAATCGATAGAGACCTCATTTATTCAAATCCATCCAACCGTTGGGATTTTTCGAGGGTATAAAGAAATCCACATACCCAGATACGCTTGAAACACTTAACCCTTCTTGGCAGCCGGGTAAAAATTAGAGTTTTTCTGTCGGAACTTTATGTTACCTACATATCCTTTTAAAGACGTGACCTACACAATTATGTAGGGGATCCTGAAGTAATAGAAAAAACAATATCCACTTTTTGTCCGATTTAAAGCCAAGCCTGCACCCAAACAATTGAGTGGGTCCTCCGTCGGTATAATCTATCGGATATTTTTCAAAATTTTTTTTGAATAAAATTATCCTACTTAGGGGAAACAACCAAAACTTTTAATTTCTATCAAAAATCTTCAGGTCTTAAAGGGTTATAAGTGACATTTCACATAAGTTTAAAACAATTTAAATTACATCATTGTGTTCTATATCGAATCTCCCCGACGTCTCCCTTAATATAGACATTATATAATTCAAAATACATTTAATACATCTTAGATGGTATTACTGAAATTAAATCTCAACTATACTATTTGAAACTAGAATTTTTGCGATTCTTTCAAAAAGTTAATTATTGCCGTTTAACTCTTTCTGGTTTTGTGTCCTAATAATAATATAAAACATATGGCATTGCTTTTACTTAAGTTGATAACTACAACAATTTTTGATATTGTAATGATGATAGTATATGGCATCATTGACTATTATCACTTAATTTACTTTTTTTAATTTTGCAAAAATATATAAATTACAGTTCACTTAAAGCTTTATACACCGTTGCTGAAATTTTAATTTCAAGCATGCGTTTCATTACTTGAATTTCAAAAATAAGGGCTACCTGCCCGAAGCAATACTTTTTAATTAAAACAGAAAAAGTACTGGTAAAGTTGTTTTGATCGCTTAATACTACTGCAGTATTGCATTTTTTCAAATCCTTCGAAAATTCTTCCTTAGAATATTGTCATATGAATAACACGCAAAATAACTATATTGATATCCGTGCACATAATAGGTTTAACATGCTCCATTCAATTTCGTGTAGACCCCGCACACGTTTCCTTAGTACATCTCAAAATACATCAATTGGAAGATGTGGGTGTTTATCGGGAAAAGAAAAAGCCCAATATTTGCAAATGCTAATCTCCCAAGTACAAATTATAATTATAACTTTCATGATTCCTGCAATTTAAACTTTTCAAAAGATTAAAAGAACAAGAAAGAATTCAATGGCTTTAGATAATTTTTTAAAAGTCACAATGCAAACAAACTCTTCGAGCTCCACATAACGCGGAGTAGAAACAAGTTTATTCGTTCCATGACTTTTGAAAGGCTTTTCAGGCTCTATAGTGGAAGGGGAGGCATTAAATTACTTTTGAATAAGGAACCGATTGTAGTGAAAATAGTGATAAGAGGGTTTTAGCTGTAATTCGTTGCAGTTGAGGATTTCAAGTTTTACTTTGATATATTCAAATATTTGACAGCTTAAATTGTAAAAAAAGATATTTAGATCATTATTACAAAATAAATTGACAAGAAGGTTTACATTAAATTTAACACAATTTGAGGATTTCATTATGCTAATATTTTGCGACGTTTGACAGTTTAATTATCAAATGAGCGTCATGGCGATTCTTAAAGAAAAATGAGATAACCGGTGCTAAATTAAATTCATTACAACTGGGGAATTTATTAATTAATATTTTGAAACATTTGATATTTTAATTATGAAACTAATGTCAAGGTTATTCTTATGGAAAAAATGATTGGATGTAATTAAATTTATCAAGTATTTCATTACCTAATTATTATGAGACATTTGACAGTTTAATAATAAAATGATAAAATCATGTTGGTTGTTATAGAAAAAAATCATAATCGAGGGTCGATTAAATTTTTTACAACTAAAGATTTCATTACCTAATATTTTGACACATTTGACAATCTAATAAAATGGATATCGAGGTCATACTTCCAGACTGTTATTTTAAACGGCAGACTTTTTTTTTTTTTTTAAACCCAGAAATAATATTTAACTAATGAAATCAAGTTGATTTCAAATAACTACAAGACAATCCATTGGCATCCATTTTAGAAATTTTATTTTTTATTCGGGAATTCAGAATCCATACTGGAAATCGCTAAAGGAGAATTATTACTTTTTGTAATCCGAAACGCCAGTCATTAAATTGAGCGCGAAAATTATAATTCAAAATATCCGGTACGAATTCGGAATTTCTGAATAAAAAAAGAATTTTCTGAAATGTACGTTTCGGATTCATATACGTTAAATAAATTTTCAGAATACTTTTTTAATTAAAAAACTAAAAATGTTGGTGAGTATGCAAGATTATTCTTGCGGAATACATTGATCCCCTTGCGTTAAATTAAACTCATTACATGTTTTTCGCTAAATTTTGATATTATTCGAGATTTTAATTGTAATACGAATATTAGAATAATATTTACAGAATAAAGTTTTTGAAAAGTAAATTCTTCACAAACTACATTAAACATTAAACTACTGTTACATAAATTGTCGCAAAGCTACTGTGTGTGATCTGTGAGACAACTTAACCTCTTCATAAGAGATGGCTCATTTTTGAACCTTTTAATTTTAATCTTTAAATGACACATTGACACCAGAATTTTGGAATGAAAATTTTACTTTTATTAAGTATGCCTACGAAAGCTTCTATTTATTTTAAAATAAATTTAAAAATTCTGGTGCTATTCAAATCACCTCAGCATTTTACGAATAGAAGTACTTTCAACCTGAAAATGTTAATCGGAAAATTAATAAAATGCTCGATGAACTGATAGAATTATATTTCTGTACCAATATTTATCGATAGCAATTATATAATAAAAGTTCACCTACTCTGAAGTATCCAGCAATACAAAGTACTAAGGGTTCAAACTAAACAAAATTTTACTTGTATAGATTACAATTCACTTTATCGTTATACTCAATATCTCACTTATATAGATAATAAATCAAACTAATAATAAATAAACTATAGAGATAATAAATAAACTAATAGCTAAAAGTTATTGAATATTAAAATGTAGGAACAGCGTTCGGTGAGATCGGTAACAGTTAAAGGCTAGTTACAAACTGGTTACATTTATTACAGAAAGTAAAAAATGTTACATTTCTAAACAAATCTCAAGTATAAAATGAAGTCTGAACTTTCACGATTCCTTCAAAATAAATTTTTGAATGGATTAAAGAACTACAAAGTTAACTCAGTCACTTTAGATATTACTTTTAAATATGCAACACACTTATACAAATTTATAAATGTTAACTTGAATAAATTCAGGTTGGAATCAGGTGGAGGTCAAAGTTAAGTTTTCCAACAGAGTGAAAAATATCTAGGCCAGCATTCAAATCTGGTAGCTTGGCTGTTCGCGCCAATGCTCTGCCACTGAGAAACTCACAAGGGAAGGTTCCGAGGTCGGGGACACAGGATGTGGTGAACGTTTGTGTATCGATAAACTATAGTTATTATATAAATATTGTTGGGATTTTGAATCCCGTTAAACAGGCGTGAGTACGTGATAAATTGTAAATTGGGACTTACCCTTCTTCAGGATACTTATCCATTTCGGTGTAAATCCACACTTTGTGTTAATCCAATGTGTTAGTCGTCATATTTTTTAACCAACCACTCTTCATACCTCCTTTGACAAAAGAAATTATAGACTATTTTTTATATCAAATGAATAAGCAGCGGTAACACTTTAAGCTATTTAATTCACATTGTTTAAATTGTAAAAGAGAGAGCATTTTACATGCCTCTTCTCTAGAGAAACTACATGTTGAGAATGAATAAGATGTTTACATTATAAGATAATAAATCAGTAATAATAATTGTAATAATAATATCATAATAATAATAATAAATCAGTTTAATGTAGTCTATGAGTCTTAATGCAGTCACTCAACAAGTCATTATCTTTATCAAAGAATTTTCAAGGTTAAATACATTTGAAGTGGTTTATGGCTGAGTTGAAACGACGTATTATTTATGCAACTGAAGAAATTATCTTTAGCACAGTTATTTAGCTTGATTTATGTCAATCAAATATACGACAGTCATAAAGCGCAATAGCCAGGGAGGTCTTGAAAATATAAATCGCAAAGTTTACGCTACATTTTGTAATCGGATAAATTTCCTTCTTTGGTAAGCGGCTGAGTAGCGTGGTTAGCAGTATGCTGAATTTGAGATTTTTCTTTGCAATTAGAACTCCACTCAAACTTATTTTTCAGAACGAACATTTTTATCAATTATTTCCGAACCGCAATTGGAAATATATGCATAATAATTGAAATTTATGAGAAATATGAAAAGTAAAAATTAAATACACAAATGTTCACAGCATTCTGTGTCCCCAACTTTGGAATCTCTCCTTGTCAGATAATGCCCAGCCTGACGCGATTCACTCACCTGCTGGTATCATCAGATCTGATGTAATTATTTTCATGGAATAATTGATTTTCATGTATAACATGTTTTTCATCGGTATCGCTGTGGATTCGCAAATCTGAAGAAAAGAACAAATGAATTCTATCAGTTTGGATATCAATTGAGAAGCTCAGTGGCAGAGCATTGCACTCACAGCGAAGATCCCGTGATACTGGCCAATATACAAAGTGTCCATAATTAAACGACCCTACTTTAAACTTGTCTATAGACGAAACTATTGGTCAGAAAATTGTGAAATTTTAAATTTTTAATGAATTACACATTTTTAAAAGTTTTTACGCTTTATTTTTCTCAGATTAAATAAGACAAATATACAGACCGCCACCTGAAAAAAAAAATAAAGCATAAAACCTTTAAAAAATTATTGGTGTTCGAATTGAATGGACCGTACAAACTCTTGGGAAAAAACGCCTACAACAGCCACAATTTTTTTTTTTCAGAGCTCAAGTAGTATTCAGTGGGCGGTGGCTAAATGTGTAATTTATTAAAAAACGCCCTCTGGTGGTAAAATTTTGAACTAAATTTTTTTTTAGATCAAACAAATTCTCATTCCTTTATTATGCCCGACACAAAATTTCACAACTTTCAGACCAATAGTTTCATATTTAGACAACTTGAAAGTCGGGTCGTTTATTTATGGACACCATGTATTTTTAACTTTTACCTTCACGTAATTAACATTTGTTTTAAGGGTTAATTTTGCACATATATATATGCCCTGAATAAACTCTTTACGTTCCCACTTGGCGTAGTGTACAAATAAGTTTATTTACTAATTCTATGCGATGGATAATTCTGTATAGTGGTAGGAGAAATATCAATTATTATTATTTTTTTTAACAAGAATTGTACTTGATGAAAACAGCGATACGAAGGATTATATCAAATTCGTTAAAAATTGGGGATTACATTTAATATTTTAAAATACAAACAATTTAATAATTAAACAGGACGGAAATTGTACGTCAAACGTGGCAAATGAGGTACGTTCGTACTCTAACTAGTTTTATAAATATTCCTATCTTGGTGCAATAGCTGTTGCACTCTTACGCAAAAATGTATGAATACAAAATTTATTACGATTATATATTAAGTAATACGAAAATATTAACTCCATCTTATATAGGATGTAATCAACTATGGCAACCTACAATCTTTACCTATCATGGGATATCATTGAATTAATTACGTATGTTTGCATTTAAAAAATGAAGAAAACTTTAATTTCTTTTTAGGTGCGTTCGTAATTATATAAATACGTAGCACCTATAGTCGTCGTTCGGTCCGTCTGTCTGTCTGTCCGCATATAACTTAGCAAAAATAACCCAACCGAATGGTCTGAAATTTTAAATATATAATTGTTGAAAAATTTTATAGACTCACTTCTAATTTTATAAAAATCGGATGTATAGTTTAATTACAGGGACAGTCAAAAGTTTTCCGTTACATTACGGCCAATGAGAAAAAATTATTGCAAGTGCATTTTAATGAAGTTACAGCCCTTTGAACAGCATAAAATTGATATGCACTTATGAAGTGCACTAAAATATACATTCAGTACAATATGCGGTGCAAAATATATTTATAAAACTAGTTATAGTACGAACACACCTCATTTGCCACGTTTGACGAGCAATTTCCAACTTGTTAAGTTTTTATTCGATTTTATTAATATCTGAAATGACCCGACAAAATTCTGCAACGATTACATATATTAAATTTCAAACCATACGGCTAGGTACTAGACGGACCATACGACGACTATAGATGCTAGGTATTTATATAATTTATAATGCACCTAAAAAAAGTGGAACATCAAATTGATTCTTACATCATAAATTTATGTACAACAATTCAAACTGGAATTTTTCCCTCAAAATTTTATACATTTCAAAATACAGAAATGCATACAACATGCATACAACATTTACGAAATCACAGAAGGTAAAAATACTACATTTAAAATAAATCTCAAGTAAGAATTGAAACAAGTAAAAGTTAAATTTAATTAATCAAAAAACCCGACTGCGTAAAAAGCGAATTAATTATTTTTATCAATGTGAAACTATTTTTTATATTATTTACCTTTTTTCTATTTAATTGTATTGATGACTTTTAAGTTGTGTTTAATTGTTAGTTCCTATCTATAAATACTGTTTAGATTAGGCCTGTAGATGTCTATAAAGGTTAGAGATCCTATTTACACAAATTCCATGTTGTGTAATATTTAAACGGAGCTTCTGACTGTAAAATAGTCAATGAAACATCGTCTTCATTTTGAAAGACCTATCCAATGATATGCTACTCATCCAATGATATGCTACTCATGATATTTTCGTCTCTACCGCCATTTTGTATTTTACGGCCGCCATTTTGAAGTTATAAAAACAAAACCTGGCTTATAACCATCGGACGGTTACGACGAATCGATAGAGACCTCATTCATTAAAATCCATCCAGCCGTTGGGATGTTTCGAGGGTATAAAGAAATCCACGTACCCAAATACGCGTGAAACACATAATCCTTCTTGACAGTTGGGTAATTTGGACATTTGATAGTCACGTAATTTACACTTTTGAATAGTTTTAAAAACAACAAAGTGAATTCCACCTATTTAGACGAAATTCTGAAAGTCCCAACAAAATGTTCAAATGTTAAATGTTAACTTGGACAAACTCTTTATTGTTCAACGGATGCTGGATAGAAAAAAGCTTATTTATTTATCATATCCAAGTGACTTTTCAGCCGGGATAGTGAAAGGAAAAGTATCAGGTAATTTCAAAAAATACTTTTTTGTTTGGTAAATATAGTGGTAGAGTCAGACTGAACCTGTAGAAATGTATAAATTTGTATATATTTTTAGATAGGCGAGAGCTTAATTATAACTCGACTATCAAGATTAATTTTACAGAATTAACTTCTTACAAGTAATAGAAATTTTTTTTATTAAATTCAATTCTTACTTAGGTCTTAAAATAAAAATTTAATATAAAACTTTAAGCTAATATTAGTTTCTGTTGCATTAAAATATCTCAATTTGTTGGTTTAAAACACCATTGGTTTACAGTGGAAGTCTATGGGAATTTAGCGAAATATTAAAGATATCGCCAAGTTGGCGATAAACTTGACGGTATTTGGCGACAGAACAGGGCCTACTATAATAACCCCCCTTATAGGTATGGCGATGCACTAAATGCTGTTTAATAACCAATGGCCGCCATTTTTCTCCCATATAAAACTCACATATTTTTCTCCCATACAAAATTTAATTAATGAATTAATATTTGAAAAAAAACCGTATTAACATCAAGTGTCATCCACTACAAGTTAAAAAAAAGTATTTAAACTTGAGTACATGAATAATAATTATTTTATTAACGATTGAAAATTTGAACAACATATATATGTGGAGATTTCGCAAGCAACACCTGCATTAGACTGAGTGTCCCCGTATTTTCCGCTTCGAGATTAAAAAGGAAACGAGCCTTAACGAAGCTGTGTGAAGTGAAAATGCAGAAGAAGTAAAGAGAACGAAATGAGTTCGACGACGGAAGGTTTTGTTAAAAAAGAACGGAATATATTTCGGTGAAATAAGATTGAATATTTACACGACGTAAGAAAATCTCAGAAATATATTCGACGACGTCCTGAATTATAGACTTTAAGCTAATTAAAGAACGAGAAGAGTGTTTATATCTGTATTTTTTGTTCGTGTATTCGTCTAAATAAATGTCAGTGTTCGTCCTAAAAGTGAGTTGTGAGTTATGTATGGAGTCTCACCCCCATAAATTGGCGTCAGAAGTGACAGTTAACCCACCAATATGATTAATTAGAGTTATTCATCCTACATATTCAAGCCGGATATTCTTCTAACGGTGAGTTCATTGCTATTATTTTATTATGAAGTTAGTTGAAATACCAGAACTGGAAGTTGCGTTTAAAAACGAACGAACGCATAAAATTAAATTGCTGCATAAATTCCTATTTGATGCTGACGGTGATCGCTCTAATAGAAAGAGAATACGTGATTTTACTGGTTTCGGTTTTCAAACCGACAGCACCGAATTCAAAAATAAAATAACTAAAGTTCAAACTGATTTTTCATTAAATGATCTGATTACAGTGTGCAATCTACTTTGTATTGATAATGAGGGATCTTTAAACGATCTCGCAACCCGATTAGTTACATACCTTTCGGACTTGACCTTACTACAAAATAATATTATACAAAATGAAAGTGATACCGACTCGGAACCCGAACTGCCTTCAAATAATATGACTTCAAGTAATAACACTGAATTATCAAATTTTGACAAACAACAGCAATTTCCAGTTCAAAGTTTTATGCCATCGTCTATGAATTTTACTGATATTGAAAGTGTAATACCTCCTTTCGATGGTAGTTCTTTTAGTGATATACAGGTATGGTTTAATAATTTTGAGGATGTTACTAATATGTTTAATTTATCTGACTTTAATAAATTCATATTTTGTAAAAGATCATTACGAGGAAAAGCCCAGTTATTAGCACAAACAGAATTTCATATCAATTCATATGACAAACTTAAACAACTCTTAATATCAGAATTTAGCACCACTTATAATTCTGCCGAGTTACATGATATATTAAATAAACGAAAATTTCAAGAAAATGAATCAATAGAAGAATATTTTCTTATCATGAAACAAATATGCTCGCGTGGTAAAATTGAGGATTCCGCATTAATGCAATACATCATAAATGGTATACCCGACCCGGTTTTCAGAAAATCAATGTTATATGGATGCCAATCCATTGTAGAATTCAAGCAAAAGCTCAAAATTTATGACAAAATTCGACATGACTTTGAGAACACTAAATTTCGTAAAGTCAAACCTGAAATGACAATGAAAGAGAAATCCTTTCGACCAAAATCTGATCTTTTTTGCTTTAATTGTGGTTTGTCGAATCATAAAAGTAGCCAATGCAGACATAAAGATAAAGGTCCTCGTTGTTTTAATTGTTCGAATTTTGGCCATAAATCGGCTCAATGTGATCAACCAAGGGGGCCTAGAGTTAAGTCAGAACCCTCCAATGTTTCCACTGTCACGTCGAACACTTTCATGACCAAACAAGTCATTATTTCGTCTGTAAATGTTACATCATTGGTAGACACAGGTAGTGAAAGAAGTTTACTAAAGGAAAGTATTTATCGCAAACTCCCTACAATTTCGAACCTTGAACATTCAACTATCACATTAACTGGATTAGGAAATACTATAATCAAACCCCTAGGTTTTTTCTCTACGAACATTATAATAGATGATTTTAATTATACAACTAATGTTTATGTAGTCCCAGATTATTCCATATCTTTTGATCTTATTATTGGTACAGATATCATTCAACAAAGTATTTTAACAATTTCTGGAAATAATATTTCGATGCAAAAAATCGAGAAAAATGACGATACGTCCAATAATTTTTTGATTAATATTGCTCATGTGTTAGACGATCTTAATCTTGATTTATCTCATATTACCGATGAAACAATACGTTTAAAAATTTCAGAACTTATTCAAAATTATTCTCCTAAAAAAATAAAGACAACTGATGTTAAATTATCAATTCATCTGGAAAACGAAGAACCTGTTACTTGTCCTGCCAAACCGCTTGGCGCAAATAGAGAAAAATTTCTGAGTGGCTCGAAAAAGAAATTATTCGTAAAAGCACTAGTAATTTTTCATCACCTATTGTCCTAGTAAAAAAGAAAGATGGTTCATATAGATTGTGTGTTGACTATAGGAAGTTAAATTCTAAAACACATAAACAACGTTTTCCCCTCCCAGTAATTGATGACATTATTGATCAGTTGCATTCTGCAAAAGTATTTACTACTCTTGACCTTAAAAATGCTTATTTTCATGTCGAAGTAGAAGAACATAGTAGAAAATATACTTCTTTCGTAACACATTCTGGTCAATTTGAATTCTTATATATGAATTATGGCCTTAGCGATGCACCGTTAGTGTTTCAAAGATATATTTATAACGTTTTTCGAGACCTCATTAATGAAAAAGTACTTATTGTCTATATGGATGACTTCATAATACCAGCTGAAAACGAAGTCGAAGGACTCCAGAAATTACAACGCGTCCTTACAACTGCATCCGAATATGGTTTAGAACTGAATCTCAAAAAATGCCACTTTCTACAACGAGAAATTGATTTTTTGGGTTACCACATTAAAAATGGTCAACTGCACCCATCCCCCTTAAAAACTAAAGCTGTCCTTAATTTCCCAGAACCTAAAAGTATAAAAGATGTACATTCATTTGTCGGATTAACTTCATATTTTCGTAAATTCATTCAAGATTACTCTTTAATAGCTAAACCTTTAACAGATCTTCTTAGAAAGGACACTAAATTTCACTTTGGCGACCAGCAACGAAATGCATTTAATCAGCTGAAACACATCTTTTCTTCAGGTCCTGTTTTAAGCATTTATAACCCTAGTAACGAAACAGAAAATCACTGTGATGCATCTATTGACGGTTACGGAGCAGTCCTCCTTCAAAAGTCTTCTATTGACAATCAATTTCACCCTGTCTATTTTATGAGCAAAAAAACCACAGATGCCGAACGTAAATATTCGAGTTATGAATTAGAAGTTTTAGCTGTCATAGAAGCCCTTAAAAAATTTCGCGTTTACATTCTAGGTATTCCTTTCAAGATAGTCACAGATTGCAACGCATTCGCCCTTACTATGAATAAAAAAGATCTTTGCACCAAGATTGCTCGATGGGCTTTAATGTTAGCTGACTATAACTATACAATCGAACACAGACAAGGTACACGCAAATCTGTATATGATGTTACGCTACTTCAACTATGATGTGCAGATTAATTTTTTTTTCTTTTCCCCTAAGAACAGTTACTGGTGTTTGTTTTTTGTTTTTCAGATTCTATTTTACCACATGTCGCTGCGGCAGCTCCAGATGTCAGGACGGCCGCTTGTGGAGATTTCGCAAGCAACACCTGCATTAGGCTGAGTGTCCCCGTATTTTCCGCTTCGAGATTAAAAAGGAAACGAGCCTTAACGAAGCTGTGTGAAGTGAAAATGCAGAAGAAGTAAAAGAGAACGAAATGAGTTCGACGACGGAAGGTTTTGTTAAAAAAGAACGGAATATATTTCGGTGAAATAAGATTGAATATTTACACGACGTAAGAAAATCTCAGAAATATATTCGACGACGTCCTGAATTATAGACTTTAAGCTAATTAAAGAACGAGAAGAGTGTTTATATCTGTATTTTTTGTTCGTGTATTCGTCTAAATAAATGTCAGTGTTCGTCCTAAAAGTGAGTTGTGAGTTATGTATGGAGTCTCACCCCCATATATATATAGGGAGAGTGTGAACTAATAGTAGGAATTGAAAAATAAATTTTCTTTAAAAATTTTGCATTCCTGCCCATTACACATATTTGTGTAATATTTAAAAGTTATTTCAAAGAATCAATATTTAGAAGTTATTTCATTGAACCAGTTTGGACATTTTAAAAGACTTCATCCCACGGGTCGAGCAAAATATGAATGCCGTACCACCAACTTCCAAACCTTTGAGACTGGGGTTGAGTTTTAAAAGTTATTTCAAAATTATAGGAAAATTATTGAACTGATTTAGATATTTGATGACTAAATTCCGCCCCCACGTGTACGAAAAACATGTCATGTGAAAACTTTTTGCTTATCAAATTCATCAATTGGGAAATTTGTTCCAATAGACCGTCATAATCAATTACACCTAGATTATGATCATAATATCTGAATGACTTACTGCATATATTTTGAAAAAAAAAAAAAAAAAGGAGTTATATGCAATAAGAAAAAGTAACTGCAACAATATTACAAATAAATTATCTGTACCAATAAAAGGAAGATATTTGCGCGTGTGTGTGTGTTTATGGCCATGATGGTTAAGGAAATCTACTGCACGTAAAAGTCTGGAAATTTGGATGAGGATAGTCGAAGACAAGTCCGAATACATGAGGCTCAGAATTTTCATTTTTCAAAATGGTGCGCTGTCGCAGTTGTCTGTCCGAAATCTTTATTTCCGAGTTTCTTGAAACAGAGAAGAAAAAAGGCGGGGGAAGTGTAACTTTTCGTAATTTTACAAATCCGAATCTGCTTAACAAATCAAAATGCGGATCTTAATAATTGTATTTTTCCGTTAGTAAATGTACGTATCGTTAAAAATATATATGCATACCCATTCAAACAAGTTGAAAATTGCACGTCAAATTTGCAAATGAGGTGCGTTCGTACTATAACTAGTTTTATAAAAATATTTTTTGAACCGCATATTGTACTGAATGTATATTTTAGTGCACTTCATAAGTGCATATCAATTTCATTCTGTTCGAAAGGCTGTAACATCAGTAAAATGCACTTGAAATAATTTTTTTTTTCCCATTGGCCGTAATGTAACGAAAAACTGACTGTCCCTGTAATTAAACTATACATCCGATTTTCATAAAATATAAAATGACACGACAAAATATTACAACAATTATATATTTAAAATTTCAGACCATTCGGTTATGTTGTTTTTGCTCTGTTACATGCGGATGGACAGACGGACTGAACGGCCACTATAGACGCTACGTATTTATATAATTACGAACGCACCTAAAAAGATAATTTCAGAATGTCGAATTACTGTTTTTTATTCATTAGCATCTTTACAAGTCCACAGTGGCTCTACTGTTCGAAATACGAAAAAAACTTATTCGGGTACCTTTCCGATTCTAAAGTTGTTATTTGTCGGGAGAAACATTAATCCGTTCAAAAAGATATTTTGGGATGCCATTTTCACGTTTATGCTGCATTTTTAAAAACCCGTGTCCGCTTTTCAAAACGAAATACGAAAAAACAAACACTCAATCGGGATATTTTTCGGATTTCAATAGCGTTATTTTTTAGAAGAAGAAAAAATATTTTTTGTTACCGGAATGACTATTTCGCAATTTTCGTTTTTCCAAAATCTGCATCCGCTTTCGAAATCTAAATATAGTAGAGCCTCGATTATCCGAAGTAATTGGGACCGACCCTCTTTCGGAAAATCGAATTTTTTGGATAATCGAGACTACTTCTATTTTAAGATTAAGGAGAAATATGTGCAATTTTTCTTATTATAGTAGCAAGTGCTTAATAAAAATAAAGCAATAGCGAAATAGAAAAAGAATAAATTACCTGAATTTTAATTTTGAAATTACGTACCTTTTACATACATCATAAGGGTTTGAAAATATGTTTTGTTTATCGCAATTTCGATTGCCTTTGCTTTGAAGCTCCATCAAAGAGTTTAATATTGTTAGTTTATCAATATAACAAGATTGCAGCTGCTCCAGCCATGCCAAACCTTTTGCAAAATATTCAAAAGCTTCAGAATAGCTAATTTGCTCGTTTTCTTCGTTCCATTCCGCAGTTTACGAGAGCTCAAGTTAAGCTCAAAAGAACTCTAAGAAAGTAGATCGAAAATGTTTACAAGTACTCGTAGTTCAGAAAGAACTGCTTGCACACAAGGAATATGATAGTTTTTTTTAAAAAAAGCTTTCAAAATGGATTTTGCATACAAGGAATGCGATACTACAAAAAAGGATTTCAGTTAACCGAGAGTTTTTGATAAAAGAGGTCCTACTGTATTTCATACAGAGGCTCATATCTCATCAAATATTCGGTATATTCATGGTTTAATTTCAGTATACTGTTTCTACTGTTTTTTTCAGTTTTTCGGAAAATTGTGTTATATGTGTTTCAAAATTCTCTATTCCATACATTTTTTAAAAATTAATTTTTCATAGAAACGTTATCACTGGATTTTGGTTAACCGAGAGTTTCGGATAAAAGAGGTTATACTGTAATAATAAAAATAATATTAATATCTTCTTCATTTAAGCACAGTACCTTCCCAGAATTCCTTTCGCATTTGAACAGCATATATTTTGGAAGTTGTCGGATGAAGAATGGAAGATAATCATTTGATGTCTTAAAGAAAGCAAGCGTTCCTTATATTAGATTATATATAGTAGATTATATTGGAAGCTATTCGTCAGAAATGAAATCTTGATATGTTTAAATATCATGAGTTAAATCGTCAATCACTTAGATCGGGGAACTGTACTTAAATTGATTTTAAATTAAAATATAAATTCATCATATTCGAGAGTATACGCTGCCGAAAACAATGCCAAATATTAGATTCGTTTGGAAAGACTTTTTTACAATATAAAATCTTTCAACAAGCATATGAAGTATATTTACGGTTAGTATCATGGGGCTGGGCGACGTCGGTCATTGGTTTAAAAATATAAAATCAAAACAAAGCGAAGCGCGCATAGCACACCCGGTGCACGTGGCCCAAGGCAGTGGTGCCCTCAACTCTAGGTTCGTTAGGATAGATTTCATTTAAAAATATAAAATCATACAAACTCGATGGTGCATGCTGTCGAAAGCAGTAAGACCCTCAACATTAGGTTTGTTTGTAAAGAGTTTTGTTTAAAAATATATCATTCAACACTGAATAAGTATATTAAAGATTATCACAAGTTGAACAGGTCAACTAGTTCAGAAAATACTCGCTGGATTCAGCCATGAGCGTTAAGTCAATAAAGACACGAGATTTAATATATTATGGGTATACATTTAATAAAAGAGAGAATATTTCACAATCAGTTATATTAGCTTAAACCATTTGAATGCACCATAGTCTTTATACGGAATCTCTCTACTAGATATTATAAAAGTACCAAATCCTTTTTAAATAACTGTGCGAAGAACTGTATCCGAGAAGGCACGGGTACGGCTCTCGTGTAGGCAATCATTAGATTTTTGTATGTTTTTAGGTTCTGCAATGGTGGATCAACGTGTAGGTTCCATCCATGGTTTGTTATTTAAAAACCAACCGTGTTTTAAAAGTGCAGGTGCACCTTATTATAATGATATAAGTAGGGGCAGATAAGGCAGCTTCAATTGTAAGGTAGAATTCAAATATGTCGTTTTATGTTTAAACTTCACGGTAGCTATGGAACAATTTCTGTGACAGTAGTTAAGGATTAAATGAAGGCACAGTCGTGCAAAAAAAAGTAAACACCCCCTACTAACTCAGCAACTAATTATAGTAGGAGGAAGTTACTGGTACCAAACGACTGGAAATAAAGTCTTTTTTAAATGATGTATATAAAATTTGCTTACCGATCTTCAAATCTAACTCAGACCTAACTTTGTTTTCTTCAATGGCAACACCCTTACTTTCACAGTATATTTAAAATCTTCGGTTCAAACTATGCCGAGAAATGAAATTTCAAGTCATATGGATGATAATTTTTGAGTTATAAGCATTGAAAATTTAGAGCTTCTAATGTTAAATTACATTTCCATATTTTTTATTAATATCTCCTCAAATTATAATCCTAATGTAATAATTTTTTGTCTGGCTATAACACTAAATAACTCAATCATAAATGCGTAGAACTTCATCTACGTATAATAAATACATGGAACATAAATACGTAGAATATGTAACGTTAAAAATTTTATAATATGGATTATGAATAATGAAATTAACATTCGAAAAAATATGAATTGTAACGTACAATTTTTTGATAGATTTATATTTATTATCTCTTCTCAATATGAAAATTTCCTTCCAATTAGTTTTCCAATTATGATCAAAAAATGTCAAAATGATGCTTTAAGTCGCCGTCTATGCCGTCTATCGCCGTCTATGATGGGCAGATAAGCATAATCTGAAGAAAATATATTTTACCCATTTTATTCAAACATTCGGGCTAGAAATAAGCGAAAGATATTAAGCGAGTGAAACGGCCACATTGGCAAGAAATAATACGTTAACAGATGTGACATAGTCATTCTGCAGCATATCAACAATCGAGTACCAAACTTCAATTTTTATACAGTCCGTAAAATTGGCTCATTTTAAAATTATTAATTTATCCGAAACTAATCCTGCGAATTTCATGAAAATTTGTATTTACGCTAACTGAAGGATGTAAAATTTATTTTCAAACTTGGGTATTGCTATAGAAAAAAAAACAAAGTTTTGTTTCGCTTTGATATGTAAATGGCTCCCTAAACAAATTTTATAAATATTTAAAAGTAGACAATATTTCCAACTGTTTGGTACCAGTAACATTCTTCTACAACAATTTTTCACGACTGTACTTGAGTTCCGTCTGTCTGTCTAAAAATAAGTGTCTTGCGCAAGGGTGGTTTGCGTTAATTCATACTCCAAGATAACGACCACCCTACATACATATATTTTACAATAAATCGATTACAAGTTATGTGGGTTTATCACAAAACGCAAAAATACTACATTTCTAAATAAATCTCATAAGTACAAACTGAAATTAGAACTGCCGTGATTTCAGCATTTTAGACATTTGAATATTTTAAAGAACAACAAAATGAATTCCATCTCCATAGATAAATTTTTCAAAGTACGTTAATTCACATTCACACACCAAAATAACGGCCACCCTACATATATTATACAATACATCAATTACAAGTTATGTGCGTTTATCTCAAAAACCAAAAATACTACATTTATAAATAAATCTCATAAGTACAAACTAGAATTAGAACTGCCGTGATTTCAGCATTTTAGACATTTGAATAATTTAAAGAACAACAAAATTAATTCCATCTCCATAGATAAATTTTTCAAAGTCACGATGAACTTGTTCAAACTTATAAATGTTAACTTGAACAAACTCTTTATGCTCCACTTGACTCGGAGTTGGAACAAGTTTATTTATTCGTTCCATCGGTTTTAAGTGGCTTTTCAGTCGATAAAGTGGAAGGGGAAGTATCAAGTACTTTTGAACTAGAATTGATTTTAGGGAAAATAGTGATAAGAGGAGACCGAATTCGTTACAATTAGGGATTTCCGTTTTTAGGCTGATATTTTAAGATATTTTAAAATCTAATTATAAAAAAATATCAATATGATTCTTACAGTATAAATTGGTAACTTGGTTCAGATACAACCAAGGTTCTCGCTGACTTTTAAAGAACGTTAGCAATTTGGCTAATAATAAATAAACATTCGCAAATGAAACAAAAATAGCAAAATAAATTCATTCTAAAAAATTTAAATTCGATCTTTAACCCCTTAATGTATCCCCCCTTTTCTTTCAGTATGTTCTAAAATAACGTTTTTAACATATAACAAATATTATTTAACAACATTTAACATATGTTCTAAACTAACGTTCTAAAGTAAATAAGTTTTTGTAACTCCTTAAATCGGTTATTCATCTAAATTTTATTATCCGCTACAGAAACTAAAACAAATAACTATATTCTAAATGTCTTGCACAATCATGAAAAAAATTTAAAATCTGATTTAACTCGATAAAATATTATGAAATAAAATTTTTAACCCGTTAACTCAGGATTTTAAGATATTACATTCAATGGATTCTGAAAAATTCAAAATATAAACAACAAAATGTGTCAAAAACTTTATTTTTCTGGAATTCTTCGGTTTTTCAATAAAGCCCATACTTCAAAGGCAATTTCAAAATAATACTGTTGCCTATTGGGCACATTAACATATACTGAAATAAGATTTTTGCTTACTATGGCTTTGGCTGAGGCTAAATTGAATTGTCGTTGCGTTACTTAGTATCTCTAAAAAGAATGTAAATGGTACGGTACGATTGAACATAAGAAACATTAATCGTTCAGTAATGTAAATAAGAGTGTCCTCTGTACTGATACACACACGCAAAAAAAAAAAAAAAAAAAAAAAAAAAAAATGATGAGCAAAAATTGAGCACTTGCAATTTGGCGAGTCTAATCATCCGTTTACCCGCCAAATGAAACATTTGGTCGTGATTTAGCGCAATGGCGAGAGGTAGCGAGAACCCTAGATACAACTGAAGATTTCATTACGTAGTAATATTTTGAAATTTTCGACAGCTAATTTCCAAGTGGGAGAAAAAAGTCCGAGCCAGAATTTGAACCAGGAATATTTTGGCTGACGACGCCAATGCTCTACCGACTGAGCCATCTCGGACGAATCTGGCAGAATAATTCACTCAACTAACATTTGAGGATCGCAGTATATGGTCTGACATTAAATCAGACTTTTTTCACACACTTGGAAATTTACTGCTGTTATGATTTATTTACCAAGTGAATAATTGTGTTAAAAATTAATATAATTACGCATGCAGCGTTTATTTCAGTTCCAAAAAATAGCCTTCGATTTATTCTGTTGAGCTGATTCAGATATCAGAGCAGATACTGTGATCGTCAAAGGTTAGTTGGGTGAATTAGTCTGCCAGATTCATCCGGGATGGCACAGTCGGTAGAGAATTGGCAGATTCAGCCAAGACATCCCTGGTTCGAATCCTAGTCCGGACCTTTTACATCCACTGGGAAATTTACAATTGTTATGATTTATTTACCAATTGAATAATTGTGTTAAAAAATAATAAGCTTAAGTCTTAACTGGTGTGACAAACAATTGCCGCGTAGCTACTATGAGCGGTCATTGAGACTGCTTGATAAAAAGATGAATTTAAATTACTCGAAGCCGTTAATGTGGATAGATTAACTCATAGCATAATGTTCTTGTATTAACTTTTATTTTCAGGACAATTATAATTAAAAATCTATTCATTCAGAAGTTTCTAGTGTACTACGGTTCCAAACGAAACAAAATTACACTAATATATATTAAACTGAAAATTACAAGTTAAACTTTGAAAAATGAAAAAAGGGCGGTTATTGAGGCCGCTAACAGAATAAAGGAGACAATTGTAAAATGGATATCAAGATGATTCTTACAAAACAAATTTATAACCAGTTTTTTTTTCCCTAAATTTATTGCAGCTAAGGATTTTATTATCTAACTCGGTGAAATCTGGTAAGTTAGCAACTCTTGTAACTAGGCTCTTGTAAATTATATCATTTTATTTGGAACCGTATAACTTTATGTAAAATACATTAAAACAACTATAATAAGTTGGCTACATGTCTATTTTGAATGTTGGGCAGAGACAGGGAAAATATTTAGAGTTTCATTTTTTTACAAATGTTGCGTATACATAACAATTTTGATTGGAGTTTTTATTAAAAAAATTCAAAGTAAAAATAATTGCGAGAACAACACAATAAAATAATTATATTTCTTGCGACGGTTGAAAATTTGTAATTTTTAATATGTACTTTGATAAAAATCGAACAAAATTTGTACTTAACTCAAAAAGGTTTTCTAATTAAATTCTAGAACTTTTCTTGATCAATAATATTTTTTTTTCAAGTGTAATAATATGTTTTAGATAATGCAAATCCCATATGACGTGATATGAAATATTTAAGACAAGTTCAGAAAAATAAATTTTATTGGAAAACTGATAGTATAACCTGGTTTATTTTGCAAGGTTAATTTTTTTTCAAAAATTATAAAGTATACAAAGTTTCTCCTAAGAAATAAAACGTTATTTTGTCGAATACTATTATGTAAAACATTACTACTCATTAATCAATTACACTCATAATTTTAGACGAAAAAGCTAATTGCAGAGTAAATGTTTAGCACAATTTGATTCGCAGTGATATATATATATATATATATATATATGTATGTATATATATATATATATATATATATATATATATATATATATATATATATATATATATATATATATATATATATATATATATATATATGTATGTATATATATATATATATATATATATATATATATATATATATATATATATATATATATATATATATATATATATATATATATATATATGTATGTATATATATATATATATATATATATATATATATATATATATATATATATATATATATATATATATATATATATGTATGTATATATATATATATATATATATATATATATATACATATACCATATATATTAGTATACAAGTCGACCCCCACAATTGTTAAGCAAAATTTCGAAAAAAAAAATGAATTTTCCTGTATAAATCGAACTACATTTCTGGTAGTATGTTGAAAAATTATTTCTAATCGAGGATAAAAAAAATAATAATACATTTTCATTAAATTAATCAATTTTGCTTACATTTCTAATCACTTTTTTTTAATTCAACGTTTTAAAACTGTATCATTATGTAAAACCGAAGAAGCATAACCCTTTAAGACCCGATGTATTTGTAAACAAAGCTAGTCATGCTTGTAGAAAGTAAAACATGGATTGTAACCGCTACCTGTTGATAAAAAGTGATACTTTACTCTATCTGCAAACCAGAACAATTGTCCGATTCGAGTTTTCGTTACATACGACACAGAAACAAAAATTTAAATGAAAGTCTAACCCGCACGATCGTGCGGGTTGGGTCTTAAAAGGTTAAACTATTTTGAAACCTATTCATATCAATTCGGTGATGCTTAAAAAGAAAAAAATCGTTCGAAAATCTATTCAAGCCTTATTTACAAGGGTAAACAACTTCTTAGACTGTTAAGATATAGTATTTCCTTGTATCGTAGGACTTTTAGGAGAGATATCTAGAAGCATTCTTAAGTTGAACTCTTTAAAACGGGTATTTAAATGTTGAAAGGAATGCCCCTGTATTAAATGGAATTCTGTCCCAAGAGAAAATGGGTGCACAACAATTACAGGGACATTACTGTTGAGCTTTTTTTTTTTTTTTTTTGTCAATCACAGGGAAATGACCATTGTCCGCTTTTATCTCTCATGTGATTACTTAAAAGACTTACCGATTCACGAATTTTCTGCGATTTTTTTTTTTTAACTACCTCATGTATAAGTCGACCCCCCCTTTTCAACTTCCAAATTTTGTCTAAAATTCTTCGACTTATACACAAGTATATATATTTCTTTCAGAAATCTATTCAAGCCTTACTTACAAGGGTAAACTGCTAAAATATAGAATTTCTTTGTATTATAGGACTTTTAGGAGAGCATTCTCAAGTTGAATTCTTTAAAACGGGTACTTAAATGTTGAAAGGAATGCCCCTGTATTAAATGGAATTCTGTCCCAAGAGAAAATGGGTGCACAACAATTACAGGGACATTATTGTTGAGCTTTTTTTTTTTTTTTTTGTCAATCACAGGGAAATGACCATTGTCCGCTTTTATCTCTCATGTGATTACTTAAAAGACTTGTCCATTCTCCGATTATCTGCGATTTGTTTTTACTACCTCGTGTATAAGTCGAACCCTCATTTTCAACTCCCAAATTTTGTCTAAAATTCTTTGACTTATACACGAGTATATACGGTATATGTAATTGAAGACGTGAGTTTTAAAACTCGCCTTATCCGAAATTTAAAAAATCGAGTTTTTTTTTTCTATTAATCTATTCTATTGGTAAACCTGCATAGAAAACATTACAATCTGCAAAAAATCTAGTTTTTTTCGTGTATTGCTGGCATTGTAAAATCTTGGTATACAAAGTAAACCAACGGATGCCGCCAGAGGATTTTCGCGATTTTCAAAAATTTGATTTTCCGGATAAAGCTATTTTTGAAACTCACGTCTTCATATATATACCGGGTGAGCCTAAAGTTCGTTAAAACTTTAAAAACTCATAAAAAAGGAAGAAATTATGATAAAGGAGAATGAGTTTGCAAAAAAGGGCTCACAAGGTAGTCGGATTTTTGTTAGCAGCAAAAATGTAAAAAAATCACATGTAGAGGACGCTAACGACCCGAAACACAATGAACGGGACAACAATATTCATTTGTACTTCCAATAACAAATGTTCAACATGACCTCCAGAACATTCTACAACATAACCAGGTTGTGTCGTCCTAGATGTTCATTGTGTTTCGGGTCGTCAGCGGCCTCTACATGTGATTTTTTAATTATTATTATTATTATTTGCTGCTAAAAATATCCGACTACCTTCTGAGCCTTCTCTTGCGAACCGCACCCCTTTATCATAATTTCTTCATTTTTTAAGAATTTTTAAAGATTTAATGAACTTTTGACTGCACACACACATATATATACACATATATAAGTTTTATCCATATACTGTCTCTATTTATCTTACACTACGATTCTGTCTTTTTAAAAATATAGCACAGATTTTTTTAATATCACAAAATTGAACTAAGCAGATTAATAAGAAATCTTCCTTCCATTGAAGAGTTGTTCAACCATAATGATTCGACTTTTAGAAGAATGGAGTAAAAGTTCACAAAGCATCAACTACACTCTGCCATATGCACTGAAAAAAAAGTTTAATTTCCTTCGGCGTACAATTTTTATCAATAGGATGGCATCGGGGCGTAAATCAAATTAAATCGGATATACTCTGAAGGATCGTAAAATTCTATTTGATTTATCTTCCTGGTTTCTGGTTAAGACGTAGAAATCATTCGTGTATGGTGAAAAGGGTTTCACTTTGAAAATGGAAGGAATTTATATATTAATAGAATTTTTAAAATAAAGTTTAAAATAAAGCTGAAAAATGGTGCAAAAATGATCCTTTTAAAAATTTAGTTACACGACTCAGGAGATCACTGTTCGAAAGATAAAAAGTAATTCTTAGAAGGGAAATTCTGAAAAATGGTAGGAATATCATTCATTACTTCGAATTTAGATTATTTTGAATACTTATGCTAGTTTATTTTGCGAGGTTGAATTTTTTCTCAAAAATTATAAAGTATAAAAAATTCCTCACAAGAAATAAAACGTTATTTTGTCGAATTATATTATGTAAAACATTATTACTCATTAATCAATTACACTCATAATTTTATACCAAAATGTTAATTGAAATGTAAATGTTAGTTCAGCGCAATTTGAAAAAGAGTGATATATATACACAAGTTTTATCCATATAATGTCTGTGTTTATCTTACACTGAAATTCTGTCTTTTAAAAAATATAGCACGGATTTTTTTGATATCACAAAATTGAACTAAGCAGATTAATAAGAAATCTTCCTTCCATCGAATAGTTTTTCAACCATAATGATTAGACTTTTAGAAGAATGGGGTAAAAGTTCACAAAGCATCAACTACACTTTGCCATATGCACTGAAGGAAAAGTTTAATTTATCCATAAAGTTTTTATCCATAGGATGGCATCGGGGCGTAAATCAAATTAACTCGGATATAATCTGAATGATCGTAAAATGCTATTTCATTATCTTCCTGGTTAAGACGTAGAAATCGTTCGTGTATAGTGAAAAGGATTTCACTTTGAAAATGAAAGGGATTTATATATTAACGGAATTCTTAAAATAAAGTTTTCCGTGTGAGTGATGCTGAAAACAGTGATGCTAAAAAATGGTGCAAAAATTATCCACTTAAATTTTATTTATACGATTCAGAAGATTACTGTTTGAAAGATTAAAAAAATAATTCTTAGAAAGTAAATTCTGAAAAATGACTAATATCATTGATGTGGTGTGCAGTGAAATATTTCGCTTTGATAATGAAATGGATTTATATATTAATAGAATTTTTAAAATAAACTTTTTCATGATGCTGAAAAATGGTGTAAAAATGATCCATTAAAAATTTTATTTATACGGCTCAGATGATCATTTTTTAAAAGCTAAAAAAAATTATTAGAAGCTAAATTCTGAAAAATGGTAGGAATGTCATTCATTACTTCGAATTTAGATTACTTTGATCACTTACGCTAGTTTATTTTGCATGGTTAAATTTTTTTCAAAAATTATAAAGAATATTTCTCCAGAAATAAAACATTTTGTCGAATTATATTATGTATAACAATACTACTCATTAATCAATTACACTCATAATTTTAGACCAAAAAGCTAATTGCAATGCAAATGTTAGTTTAGCCCAATTCGAAACAGAGTGATATATATACACAAGTTTTATCCATATATTGCCTGTGTTTATCTTACACTGAGATTATATCTTTTCAAAAATATAGCACAGATATTTTTGATATCACAAAATTGAACTAAGCAGATTAATAAGAAATCTTCCTTCCATTGAAGAGTTTTTCAGCCATAATGATTCGACTTTTTGTAGAATGGAGTAAAAGTTCACAAAACATCAACTACATTCTGCCATATGCCCTGAAGGAAAAGTTTAATTTCCTTCGGCCTACAAGTTTTATCAATAGGGCGGCATCGGGGCGTAAATCAAATTAAGTCGGATATACTCTGAATGATCGTAAAATTCCATTTTATTTATCTTCCTGGTTTCTGGTTAAGATGTAGAAATCATTCGTGTATAGTGAAAAGAATTTCACTTTGAAAATGAAAGGGGATTTATATATTAATAGAATTTTTAAAATAAAGTTTATCATGATGCTGACAAATGGTGCAAAAATGATCCATTAAAAATTTTATTTATACGACTTAGAAGATCACTGAAAGATAAAAAAAATTCTTAGAAAGTAAATTCTGAAAAATGACTTAATATCATTGATGTGTAATGAAATATTTCTCTTTGAAAATGAAATGGATTTATATATTAATAGAATTTTTAAAATAAACTTCTCCATGATGCTGAAAAATGGTGTACAAATGATCCATTAAAAACTTTATTTATAGGACTCAGGTGATCACTTTTTAAAAGCTAAAAAATAATTCTTAGTAGATAAATTCTAAAAAATGGTAGGAATATCATTCATCACTTCGAATTCTGATTATTTTGAATACTTAAGCTAGTTTATTTTGCAAGGTTAAATTTTTTCTCAAAAATTATAAAGTATAAAAAAGGCCTCACAAGAAATAAAACGTTCTTTTGTAGAATTATATTAAAACTTTATTACTCAATTACACTCATAATTTTAAACCAAAAAGTTAATTGCAATGTAAATGTTAGTTTAGCTCAATTTTAAACGGAGTGATATATATATAAACAAGTTTTTTTTTCTATATATTGTCTGTGTTTATCTTACACTGAGATTCTATCTTTTTTTAAATATAGCACGAATTTTTTTGATATCACAAAATTGAACTAAGCAGATTAATACGAAATCTTCCTTCCATTGAAGAGTTTTTCAACCATAATGATTCGACTTTTAGAAGAATAGAGCAAAAGTTCACAAAGCATCAACTACACTCTGCCATATGCACTGAAGGAAAAATTTAATTTCCTTCGGCGTACAATATTTATCAATAGGACGGCATCGGGGCGTAAATCAAATTAAATCGGATATATTCTGAATGATCGTTAAATTCCATTTGATTTATCTTCCTGGTTTCTGGTTAAGACATAGAAATCATTCGTGTATAGTGAAAAGGATTTCACTTTGAAAATGAAAGGGATTTATATATTAATAGAATTTTTAAAATAAAGTTTTTCATGATGCTTAAAAATGGTTCAAAAATGATCCTTTAAAAATATTTATACGACTCACAAGAACACTGTTTCAAAAATAAATAAATAAATAAATAACACTTAAAAAGTAAAAATTCTGAAAATGGATGTAATATCATTGGTGTATAATGAAATATTTCGCTTTGAAAAATGCAAGAGATTTATGTATTAATTGGTTTATAATTATTAAGATGCAATTTGGTGCAGTATAATATAAATTTAAAACAACGTTACAAACGCCAGAATATGTAGACTTTAAGCAGAATAGTTTCAGTAGCATTTAGCGTCCTCAGTGCGAAAAGAGCACTGAGGACGAACGCTAAATGCTACCAAAACTAGTCTGATTAAAGTCTACATATTCTGGCGTTTTTAACGTTGTTTTAAATTTATAATATAACTAGTATATAACCCACTTAAAAAAAAAAAAAAACAGAATGTTGATCTGCATTTCATTTTCATAAGACTTCAAATTCTACAAAGACAGATTCTACAAATTGTACAAAGACTTCAAATTCTACATTCATAAGACTACAAAAAATTAGCGTGAAGATTTTATTATTGAAGGGTTTGTATTGTAGAAGAGTTCAAATGAAAAATAATTAACCCCATATATCTGCAAATACTAAGGATGAGGGTATTTTTTACACACAATATTCAATTTCTGAAATAATTCAGTTTCCACCTCTACTCTTTAGAATTAAGAAATGAAAAATCAGTGAAATTACGTCTTGCGGACAGTCATACTGTTCTCCTCAGTTTTGTTAATGCAAAAATACATTTCAATCTAAGCGTGGATCATCAGCGGTGATCAACGCTTAGCTTGCGTGTCACATCACTCGTGGAAGCTTTTAAAAAAATACTTTATATACATATTTTTATACTTAACCACAGTATATTCAAATAAAAATATGTTTTCTATTTAACTGTAAAGAAAAAAAACCCCTAGTAAATTTATAATGCATAAAAAATAAATAAACCCTACAGACAATATTCTTGTATATCGCAATAAATATGAATTTTTAGGCTCCTATAAAAACAGGACACGCGCATAAATTTTTTTTACGGAAAATAACTTTTAACTGAAAATAAAAACGCCCAAAAAGCCTCCGGTATTTTTTTTTTTAATCTGACGATTATAATATGTTTCTAGTAAATTTGTGAATTACCCCTTTTCGCAGAAAAAAAAAGATGCTTCAACTTTCAGTTATTACTCGATCAGTTTTAATCTGAGAAGAATGGGACTTTTTTGTCTTACTTCTTAGTATAAAAGGATATTTTTA
Source organism: Maratus speciosus (assembly GCA_963932465.1). Taxonomy (NCBI): domain Eukaryota; kingdom Metazoa; phylum Arthropoda; class Arachnida; order Araneae; family Salticidae; genus Maratus; species Maratus speciosus. The sequence continues at coordinate 363,974,541 of OZ010798.1, forward strand.
CTAAATACAACTTATAGAACCACTTATAAAAAGTTTAATTTCGCAATTTAAGAAATTACTTTAATGACCCAAATAGCTTTCAAAATACTCCTTTGCCTCATTTGAAACATTTTTGTAGTTGGAGCTATATGTCTATGCCTAACGGTATAGGAAATAGCCATTGGACACCGTTGAGAGTGGACACCCTGTATATGCTATACTGAAAAGCATGTTGTTGACAACCTCGGTGATCTATATCAATCTCGATATGTTTAAAATATCGTAATATCAATAAAATGCACTGCAAATGATTTTTTCCCCATAGACGCAAAACATAAGATATATTTTGTGTGACCCTGTGAACGAACTATAAATGCTACATACTTTATTTTCAATATTGAATACTCCATAGTCAACTCAATAGTATACAAAAATTACATGTCAATCAGTATATATTTTCGAGAATTAGAACACGGGCAGATATACCGATCGAAATTATCGCTTTTAACAAATTTCAAAACTTCTTTTGAATGCATTGATATTTTTCACTTAAGAATGCTTTTTGGTTTTGTTAGTGGATAATCTAAAAATAAATATATATTAAATTTTAAAAAATCTATTTGAATTTTCTATGTAAAAACGTGGTTTTCACCTGTATTCTGTAAAATATAAGTCTTATATCCCTTACAAGGAAGGTCTCCTTACTGGTCATACTCAGAATATTTTGAAAAAAAAATACCAATTAAACTACTTATGTATGTAATAAAGGATCAGTCAAATTGAGCGGCGGAATTACAGTAGAAAGTCTGTAAAAAAATAAAATACTTTCGAGTATTTGGCGCGAAAAGATGAAAGCGTACCGCGATTTGGCGAGCAGTACTTTTCCTTGCCGAAAAGCAAACGATTTTAATGCACCTGAAAATTGTTTGTTAATTGATTTTTAGAATGCGTGTAAAAAGCATTTAATTTAAACAAACAATGAGAGAGTTTATAAATACATCTTTTCGTATTACATATTCATGTTGCTTGTTATTTAATTTTATGGCTTTAAAAACAATTTCATATATAAAAAATACTTTCATATATTTAAGCGTATTCCAAAATAAAGGCAAGATTCATTTACCAGTTATTCATTTCAATATCAAAGAATTTGTCATTTCCATAGCAACAAAATTTAATCGACTTGACTGTGTTCAATTGGAGTTAATTTTGAGATATTGAAACAATTTTAATTTATTTTAATTTTGTTTTAATTTATAAAATTTGATATTTAACTTTCATTATGAATATATATATATATATATAGATGACAAAACTATAGTTCAATCAAGCTAAAACTGACAAAATTAAAGTTATTTACATTAAATTTATTTAAACAAGTTCAGTATTAAACATTTTTATCTTAAAGAGTATTCTACATAAAAAAGCATTTTTCGAAATTTCATTTCATCGCCAACCTATGATAAATCGCCAAATAAACGAAATGTTCATTATTTTTTGACGAACGTTCTATCGAGGTTCCGCCAATTTTTTTTTATAAACATATATATCCACATGACAAGAACACTCTGTAATTTTTTCAGTTTTTTCTGAATATGCCCGTATGGAGACCTTCCTTGTTAGTTGTATTTAAATGCAACGATATAATTCCTGTTTTCATGTTTCATATAAATTAAATAGAATGTTTCATAAAATTTAAATGCGAGAATGAATTTAACAAATCTTTACAAGAAAACCATTGCACATTATCTATGGAAATTTTCATATTTTGTAGAGGATAAAAAATATGCTCAATTTGAAAATTACCCAAATTGAAATATAACTAGTCGGATGTAGCAATAACAAAACTTTTCTATTTCATACTTGTTAATAGTTCCTGAAAAATGCAGCATATCAGCGCTATCGGTTAGGTGATTTACACCAAAATCCAATCAGCAACAACTTATGTCAATTTCTAACTGAATCTTAAATTCGATGAAAATCCGTGCATTAGTTGTTTAGTCTGAAATCCTAAAACATTATGCATAAGAGCACCACCTGTTGGGCTATTTGCACCAAAAACTAACCAGGGCTAATTTATAACAGGGACTAACCGAATTTGAAGTTTGATGGAAATTCGTACATTAGTTCTTGAGATAGAGCTATTGCAATAGCAACACCAATTGTTGGGCGATTTACACCAAAACTAAACAAACAATAATTTACATCACGGACTAACTGAATCTGAAGTTTCATGAAGATTCGTGCATTAGTTCTTATGATGGAGCTATTGTGTTAATCATGAATAATAGCATAGCAGCACCACCTGTTGGTCGATTTACACGGAAAAGTAATCAGCATCAGATTATATCACGTTCGATCCGAATCTAAAGTTTTGTGAAATTCCGTGCATTAGTTCTTGGGATAAAGCGGCCACAACATTTCTGTCACAGACAGATAGACTCACAGAGTGACAGACGCACAGACAGACATTTTCTAAAAACCATCAAATCGTGTTCAGGACCTTCTAAAATTTATAAAGTCGATTTTTTGTACGAATCCAATAATTTCTTCTTGTAAAGATAGACGAAAGTAAAAATATTAATTGAGAATGTTATATAATTTCACAATTTATTGAACAACAAAATGGGATTTATTATTATAATGCAATTATTGAGAAATTACTTTGTACAGTTTTTCAAACAGTGTAAAGTAACCAAAAATTATTCACATGAATAATTTTAATAAATTGTGGAATTACAACATATAACACGATATGGATAGATATTTTTATTCTAAACAATACTTGTACAAATATTGAGAAATAACAATACGAAATCCTATTTAAAGTTATTGTGTAACTCCACATTTACATTTTAATTATGAAACCTCTAATATTTCGAAACAATCTTTATTTCCTAAACATTCATAATGAAAATATTAAATTTAAACATATCGAAATCAGTATAGTCGTGTTTACAGAGAAAAGGAATTTAAAGTTAGCATTGCTTGTAAATAGCTATACGACAGCGACAGAAGATAAATTTCTATGTTGCATTTGAAACGGAAAGTGGCTTCATTTAAATGTGCGAGTTTAAACTTTTAAGATGAATTGAATCGGTCATTTCAAAAACCACATAAGTCACATAGTCAGAACTTTTCCGGAAAAAAAAAAAAAAAACTTATTCACAAATGCACGAATTTTTATGAATTTTTTGGGGTATGATTATATTGGACTTCAAAGTTCGTAAATGTTGAATATTTTTTTATAATTTATGAAGGATAAAAAGAAGAAAAACAGAAAAATTGTTCCTGACTTATGTTTTGAAAAAGATTTTACTTATGTGGTTTTTGAAATGAAAGATTCAATTTGAGTGAAATATGTTACTTTCGAAAACGAAATTTTAATATAAATGAAATTAATATGCTTGGATAATTCTTTTGAATAATTGTTGTGTAATTATTAAAAATATATATCTAAAATAGGTTATTCTAAAGAGAAAAAAAAAGGAATTAGAGAAATTCTCTTTGATAAGACACCACACAAGTCACATAGTCAGAACTTTACAGAAGAAAAAAAACTATTAGTCACAAGTGCACGAATTTTTATGGATTTTTTGGGGGATGATTATATTGGACTGAGAGTTTGGACTTCACAGTTCGTAAACGTTGAATATTTTTATATAATTCAACGTTTACGAGATACATTAATAAATTTCTATGTTACATTTGAAACGGAAAGTGGCTTTATTTCAATGTGCGAGTTTAATCTTTTAAAATGAATTGAGTCGGTCATTTCAGAAACCACATAAGTCACATAGTCAGAACTTTTCAGAAAAAAAAAAGAAATTAAAAAAAAAATCTAAAATAGGTTATTCTAAAGAGAAAAAAGGGAATTAGAGAAATTCTCTTTGATAAGACTTTTAAATTGGGAAAAAAGGACAGAAATAGCTATTAAAAAATTCACGTTGTTTTTTATGATCTTGTAATTAATATAATAAGATGAGAAATTTTTAGTAATTTTTATGACCCTAATTTTTTTTTAAAGTTAATGTTTTCTCTTTTTATTACTCAGAATAATTAAAAATTTTGAATATCGAGTACAGTAAGAATATTTTATTTCTCAAACTTAAAAAAAATTAACATCAAATAAAATTAATAATTAAATACATATAAATGAAAATACTGTAAAAACATTTCCATTTAAAAAATTAATTTGAAATAGCTACCGTTTCAGAGCAAAAATCTTTATTTCCTAAATATTTATATTGAAACATCGCCAGACATTTAATACAGGAGACAAATGCTTAGGATAAAAAATTAAATTAAAGTCAGAATTACTAGTGTACTTATTAGCTACACAAAACTATAAGAAAATAAATTTCTATTCGTAGAATTTCGAACAGAAAATAGGTATTTAACTTCGTCAGAGTAAGCTTATAAGACGATTTGCAAAGAATTTCCTTAAGATACGTTACCTTCACAAACGAACATAAGACTCTGAATAAAATTACGACGCGCGAAAAAGTTTAAAATGAAAGTTGTACTATTGCATAAACTAAAACACTTTCATCTGATGTAAATAAGAACTATTGAAAATGTATTGTGTAAAAATTTGAAAATAATAATTTACAAAAAATTGCTATAAACAAGAAATACAGAGGGAATGCGAGACAGTTGCAATGCTTTTTTAAAAGACAAATTATAATTTACTATAAAGTCACTAGACAGTGTATTATATGTGATTGCATATCTGCATACGCAATTACATATTTTAAAGTTTTTTCAATCAAAGAATAGAAATGATAAAGTTCCGTAAAATTCCATGTAAATTCATATTTTTCACTTTTTTTAGTTGAAACTTGTTCAGGTTGCTGTAATTACCTAAAGATTGTACACGGGTGTGTCTGAAATATACCGGCAAAATTTAGTTTATTTTATTCGACATTTTTGTTTTACGTATACGATTAACCCGCCAACGCCGATTATCAGGTCAAAGTGACACGCCATTGAAATAACCTCTATGCTTAGACTTTTGTATAGTATGCACCGTGGTGCCTTTACTGGGATCGACAAAACTTTACTCCATCAATCTTCATAACTTTTACAAAATGAATTTTCAGAGTAATGCTGATAAAAAATAGGGAATTAATATAAACAAGGTGGAAATTAAATATATATAGAAAACTATATGTAAGAGCAAACGACACATTCACCTTAATACTTTAAGTTAAAACATAAATACATTAAAATGATTCTCAGTTTTATTACTAAAATAGGTGCTAAAAATACAATTTACAGGTTTTAAAACATTAAAACCAATAATCAGATGGTAAAAAACTTCCCGAGCGCTTTCGACCAAGCCCTGGCCATCATCAATGGGGTGAAAAATGAGAAGACCTTCAGAATTCATACCGGTATAAATAACGTAGGGCGATTCCAAAAACTGTAAAAAAGAGTGGGTGGAAGGAGGGAAGGCGGGAGACGGATGAGTCCATACAGCTACATTGATCATTCCAATCCAAAGATTCAATTGACTCCAAGTAGACCAAACCAAATGCTCGGTATATGACATGACAATGTATCATTACAAGTGTTTCTACCTCTGGTTAAAATTTCTATAGACTCTCTCAAAATGCATGTGTTAAATTGCGATGATTTTTGCTTTACTAAAAAGATGTCAATATCAGCTTCTAAATTTAACCGAGCTAAAGCTGTAGATAGTTTTCCCTTTCCTATATCAGCCATATGTTCTTTCAACCTTTCCTGTAGCCTTCTGGTTGTCATTCCAATGTATGTAAAAGTTCTGTTATTATTTTTATATCTGAATGGGATCATATTAAACTCCTGCTTTGTCATATGAATTTACCGGATCAACTTTTCTGTGAACTAGATTTTGCAGTTTCGCTGGAGGTTTAGCTATTATTGCTATATCATATTTTTTTAATGCATACCTAATTCTCTCATAAAGTTGAGGAACGCAATCAATACTACAAAATTTTGAAAAATGCGTACTCTTTTTTATACAATTCCTGCTTTTAAACTCATTAATTACTTTATTGATAAATTTTCTCGGGTAACCGTTTTCAGCTGCGATTGTTTTGATCTTAGTTAATTCCTCTTGTATATAGGCATCAGTACATACTTCGAATGCTCTCTTTACGTAAAATCTGTAGGCTGCTTTTTTATAGTTAGCTGGAACAGTACTATTATAAGATATTGTATTGTTGGATATACATGGTTTCCTATACACCCTCCTATCTATGTTGTGTGTTAATTTATTCTTGATGAGTTCAACATCTAGGAAAGGCAAAGATTCATTTTTTTCTATTTCTAAGGTAGGTAAACTGTATTCTGTTGCCAATACTATTAGCATGCTTTAAGAAAATTTCCAGGTTCGAAAGGCCATGATTCCACACTATGAGAATGTCGTCGACATAACGAATCCATAATTCAGGTTTTAACTCGGCGGTGGATAAAATCTGTTTCTCTAATGGTCTTGGTTTCAGTTCAGCTAATAAACCGGAGATGGGAGATCCCATAGGGGCTCCATCCGTTTGTTTATAATAATTTCCATTGAAAACAAAGTTGTTGCTATTGATAATTAAATTCAAAACTGATACAAGTGTGGTTTTAATATTGTCGTCTTGTAATGAATTGCTATTGATATGGTTTTCAATGACATTTCTAATTTCTTGTACATTTATTGATGGATATAAAGATTTGATGTCAAAACTTGCAGGAATTGTATTATCCCCAATCTTGATATCTGCGATCCTTTTAATTAAACCTGAAGTGGAATTGATTGCATGTTCAGTAGGGGGTAACATTGATGTGAGTAGAGGTATAAATACTTTTTCTATTGGATAAGTTGGAGCGGAGCATTTGGAAACGATAGGTCTGAGGGGGAGGTCTGGTTTGTGATCTTTCAAACGTCTGATTAATCTGGGTGTGCATTTGGTTTGGTCTACTTGGAGTCAATGGAATCTTTGAATTGGAATGATCAATGTAGCTGTATGGACTGATCCGCCTCCCCCCTTCCCTCTTTCCACCCCCTCTTTTTTACAGTTTTTGGAATCGCCCTACGTTATTTATACCGGTATGCATTCTGAAGGCCTTCTTCTCATTTTTCACCCCATTGATGATGACCAGGGCTTGGTCGAAAGCGCTCGGGAAGTTTTTTACCATCTGATTATTGGTTTTAATGTTTTAAAACCTGTAAATTGTATTTTTAGCACCTATTTTAGTAATAAAAACTGAGAATCATTTTAATGTATTCATGTTTTAACTTAAGGGGGAAATTCCTCGTCAAACGTGGCAAATGAGATGCTTTCGTACTATAACTAGTTTTATAATTATTTTTGCACCCCATAGTGTACTGGATGTATATTTTTTTGCACTTCATAAGTGCATAGTTTGTAACATCATTAAAATGTACTTGCAATAACTTTTTTCCCATTCCTCGTAATGTAACAGAAAAGTTTCGACTGTCCCTGTAATTAAACTATGCATCCGATTTTCATAAAATTTCAAATGGCTCGAACAAAATTTTGCAAAAATTATATATTTAAAATTTCAGACTATTCGGAAGGCTGTAACATCATTAAAATGCACTTGCAATAATTTTTACCATTGGCCGTATTGTAAAGAAAAACTTTTGACTGTCCCTGTAATTAAACTATACATCCGATGTTCATAAAATTTGAAATGGCTCGACAAAATTTTGCAACAATCATATATTTAAAATTTCAGACCATTCGGTTGGGTAGTTTTTGCTCTGTTATATGCGGACGGACAGACCGACGGACAGTCGGACTGAATGACGACAATAGGTGCTACGTATTTATATAATTACGAACGCACCTAAAAAGGATAAAACGAAGAACGAGCGACTCTTCCCGATCCCTGGCCATCATTACATCGATGACTTCTCAGCCGTTATAACAGGTAAGAGTCTTTTATTTACCTTTATTTTGCATGAACAGCATCAGGCTATTCTGCGAGATATTTTTACCTTTGTGCTTAATACGCGAGAGAACTCGGTTTGAGCTATTATCGAGTGATTTGGCTCAACACGCCAGAAATCATTCCCACAATAATTTGTATTTGTTTTATCTATCGCGTCTGAAAACAAAAATCTAAAATAATTTTAGAATAATTAGAGGCGGCTTTTTTACTTTCATCTATCTTTAAAAGAAGAAAGTACAGTAGAACCTCGATTATCCGAAGTAATTGGGACCGATCCTCTTTCGGAAAATCGAAATTTTCGGATAATCGAGAATGCTTCAATTTTAAGATTAAGGAGAAATAAATGTAATATTTCTTATTATGGCAGCAAGTGCTTAATAAAAATAAAGCAACTGCAAAATAGAAACAAGAATAAATTACCTGAATTTTAATTTTGAAATTAAGTATCTTTTACATGTATCATAAGGATTTGAAAAAATGTTTTGTTTGTCGCAGTTTCGATAGCCTTTGCTTTGAAGCTCTATCACAGAGTTTTTTAATACTATTAGTTCACCAGTATCACAGTCTGCCTGCTACTCCAGACATGCCAAACCTTTCTTAAAACATTTAAAAGCTTCAGAATTGCTAATCTGTTCCTTTTTTCATTACATTCCGCAGCTTACGGGATCTAAATTCGAAGGAACTCTACGAAAGGGGATAGAAAATATTTATATGCACTCGTAGTTCGGAAAGGACCGCTTGCACATAGGAATATGATAGTTAAAGAACAACAACAACAAAAAAAAAACATCTTTCAAAATGGATTTTGCACACAAGGAATGTGATAGTAAAAGAAAAAAAAAAAGGCTTTAAAAATGGATTTCGGTTAATCTCGAGTTTCGGTTAAAAAAGTATCGGATAAAAGAGGTTCTACTGAATAGCATTCGTAAAAAATTTCGACTTCCGGTTTTCGACGGATTAATAAGTTTTAGAAGGTCCTGAACGCGATTAGACTATTTTAAGAAAATGTCTGTCTGTGAGTCTGCGACGCTGTATGTGGCACATATTTTGTGAGCGTTCTATAACAAGAACTAATCCACGGAATTTAATAAAACTTTATTAAGTTATTCTCCGATACAAATTGGTGCTGTTTACTTTTTGGTAATCGCCCAACAGGTGGGCTGCTGTGCTGTATTATTCATGATTAGTGAAATAGTTTCTCAGAAACCAATGCACAGATTTTCATCACTTAAGATTCCCTTAGTCCCCGATATTATTTGGGGTTCATTACTTTTTGCTGTAAATCCTCCCTTAGGTGGCATTTTTCACGATTTCCTCAATAGTTTTATCTCAAAAACTAATGCACGGATTGCCATCATACTTCAAATTTAGTTAGACGTTGGTATGAGTTGTTGCCGATTAGGTTTTGGTGTAAATCACACAACAGGTGACGCTGCTATGCTGCATAGTCATATCTCAATAACTAATGCACGGATTTTCATGTCTTTAGAATCCTCATGAGGGACATAGATTATCATTTAAATTTGGCTTTGTGATAGCGAATTTTGAAGTATTAACATGTATGCGATAGATGTAAGTTTAGGTATTCGCACATCCGACTATTTACTTTAGTGTTGCCAATCCAATGAAATTTAAGGCAATGTTTTAGTGTTACATTTAGTACCATATTTAAAATCATCCTGATCAAAATAGCAGATTTCTGTATTTTGTATTGCCATTCATGCTTTTATTAAAAGGTGTTTGATAAGAAGAATCTAATATTTTATGTATTTATCGTTCCCCGTTTATCTGAATTTAATATTTTATGTGTTAAAAGCGGGCGCGAACTGTGAGTAAGATTTTAACACTTCAAATAAAATTAAGTCTATACTTCAGAAATATTTTGAGGACTAAGAAAAAAATTAGACATCTTTAAGAAGTGTACACAAAAAATAGAAGTTAAAAAAATGAATTTCCCGAGGAGATATTTTAAATATACGAATGCATCAAATGCCCATAGACTTTACATTAGTAGTACATTGGAGAAATCGGAAGCTGAGTCACCAGCGCCCCCCCCCCCCCATCCTTAAGAAAAATAATTTGCGTGTTTTTTAGTATTAAGAAATCCATCCAATCTCTTTCAGTTAAAGAAACGAAAACCTACCTAATCTTACAAAATGTCATTATGCAGTTTAAAAATATTAAAAACAAGAAAAAACATAGTCTGTTTGCGATACAATTACTTAAGGTTCCAAGAAATCTCATGAGATTTTCGCGCAAATATCCCATTAAAACACACTGTTTCTTTATGTATTATTGCTTTCAGCACTTCTTATTTCAAATGGAAATGTTTCAATGTTTATACGCATGCCCCGGTAAAGGTCATGGGAAAATTTCATTTGCTTGCCTACTAAAAATTATTTGAAACATGAATAAGGTATATTTTTCTCTTTTGTTAATACTACTTCGGTCAGATTAATTTGAAAAATGGTAAACTAGATAACAAATGGCTGAAAAAAAAATAAATTGCAATATGTCACTTTAAAGCCTTAAATTTAACTTTCGTTTGTTAGTATCATGTTCGTAAATAATGGTTTTCTGGTATTAAATGTTTTATTTATTTTGTAACGTCGAACTGAAACTGTGTTTCTTTTAATATTTTGCTGCAATTTGTGTCTCTTATAGATAGTTACTGTGTATTAGATTATTTGCAGGTTTCTATGAATATTAAATTATCGGAATCTTTATGTTAATATGTATTATATATATATTTATGTTATTTCGCATTGACAACCGTGGGTTACATAACTGAACACTCCATTTGATTTGTGTTGTGCTGAAACCAAAAATACGTAGTTTTTTTTCCATCATGTACCTATTTTTTCTTTTTTTAGGAGTTTGAAGTAGAAATTTCAAAAAGAACTAAAATACCGGAAACTGAAAAAGAAGACATTGATCTTAATTTTATAATATTTAAAATTATCCAATTTGTTGTATGAAACTCTAAAATCTGCTAAATTTTAAACAGCTATTAACTAATTAAACATGTGTAATATATAGTTTACAATACGAAGATTATATTACATGTCTTAACATTTTTACTTTCTTCTATCTTTACAAGAAGAAAGTATTGGATTCATGAAAATTTTCGAATTCCGGTTTTCGACGGATTTACACGTTTTAGAGGTCAGAGAACCCGAAAAACATGTTTTTACAAAATGTCTGTCTGTGACTCTGTGAGTCTGTCTGTCTGTCTGTGTGTATGTGACACAAATTTTGTGGGCGCTCTATCTCAAGAACTAATGCACGGAATTTAATAAAAATTGATATTCAGTTAGTCCCTAATACAAATTGATGCTGATTAGTTTTTGGTGCAAATCGCTCAACAGATGGCGCTGCTATGCTGCATTTTGTATGATTTCTGAAATGGCTCTATCTCAAGAACTAATGCACGGATTTTCATAAAACTTCAGATTCTGTTAGTCCTTGATATGACTTGATGCTGATTACGTGTTGGTGCAAATCGCTCAACAGGTGGCGCTGCTATGCTGCATTTTTATGATTTCCGCAATGACTATCTCAAGAACTAAAGCACGGATTTTCATGAAACTTCAGATTCAGTTAGTCCTTGATAAGACTTGATGCTGATTACATGTTGGTGCAAATCGCTCAACAGGTGGCGCTGCTATGCTGCATTTTTTACAATTCCCGCAGTGGCTCTATCTCAAGAATTAATGCACGAATTTTTATCAAACTTCAGATTCAGTGAATCCTTGACATGATTTGAAGTTTTGTATAGTTTGGTGTAAATCGCTCAACAGGTGGCGCTACTATACTGCATTTTTTACAATTTCCGCAATAGCTCTATCTCAACAACTAATGCTTGGATTTTCAACAAACTTCAGATTCATGTATACTTTGATATGAATTAGTGCTGTTTGTGTTTTGGTGCAAATCTCTCGAAAGGTGGCGCTGCTATGCTTCACTTTTCAGAATTTCCATTATAGCGGTATCTGAAGAACTAATGCAACAATTTTCACTAAACTTCAGAATCAGTTAATCCTTGATATGAATTGACATTTTGTACATTTTGGTGCAAATCGCTCAACAGGTGGCGCTGCTATACAGCATTTTTCACGATTTCTTCAATCGCTGTATCTCAAAAACTAATGGACATATTTTCATCAAACTTCAGATTCAGTTACTCTTTGATATGAAATGATTCTGACTACGTGTTGGTGAATATCGCCCAATAGGTGGCGCTGCTATGCTGCATTTTGCACTTTCCTCAATAGCTCTATCTCAAGAACTAATGCACGAATTTTCATCAAACTTCAGATTCAAGTACACCTTGATAAATGTTGATACTGATTATGTGGTTGTGTAAATCGCTCAACAGGTGGCGCTGTTATGCTGCATTTGTCATGATTTGCGCAATCTTAGGAACTAATGCACGGATTTTCCCCGAATTTCATATTCAGTTAGACATTGACACATGTGGATGATAATTAGGGTCTGGTGTAAATCACCCAATAGGTGGCGCTGCTATGCTGCATTTTGATGGATTTACACGATTTCATGGACAGTAATATCTCAAGAACTAATGCACGGAATTTCATCTTTTTAGAATCCTCATGATGAGCATAGATGCACTGTGATAATGAATTTTGAAGTATTGACAAGTATGAAATAGAAGAAAGTTTTGTGATGGCCACAACATACTAGTTAAAATATAAACTATAAAAAATTAGCTTTAACGGGCCTTACATTTTTATTATGAAAAAATAGCTTATTCTAAAATAGCTTATTCTAAATTGTCATTTTTGGGCTATGTGCAACAATCCACTAGTTACAGGTATAGAGAAAAATTACCAATGCCTTCTATTAATTTAATCACTTTTCTTTAAAAATCACTACTGATTAATAATCACTATTTTTCGGTTTATACGTAAAAACAGTAGTCAACTAAAAAAAATTGCCAACGTTCCATCTATACTAATAAAAAAGTTTCACTCTGTCCTCGTGCCTGTCTGAGAAATCTACCGCACCAATACTGTACAATGCTGAAAATTTTTGTGAGGTTAATCGAAGGCCTCTTCTGGTGCACATGAAAGTCAGAATTTTAAATTTCTAACCATTAGCTGAGTTAATTAAAAAAACCCAATCAAAAAATGGAAAATATTCATAATTCAATTAAAGCATAGATTTTTATCAAACCGCAGAATTCTTTCTCAATCCGAGGTTCTTCGAGCTCGGTCAGGGAATTATTTCAAAAGAATAAGTTTCTTAAGAGCGTAGGCAATTTTCTAACTTTATAGATTTTTTTTTTAATATTGTATTTATCGATTTTAAATTAGCACATCTATGCGTATTTTTTATCGTTCAATCCAAATTTGCAAGTTTCGTAAAATTCCTCAATTACAACTGAAGGCATTAATTATTATTTCATTAATTTGATTGCAGAAAATGTTTTTTATATCAGCATGTCAATTGAATGGAGAGAGTGATGGGCGATATATAAAACCACAGATTTTTAACCTACTAAGAGAGTTAAGAGCTCTATAATTTTTTTACTGCATGTGCCGGTTTGAAAATTACAAATCTACGCGCAAAAGGTAATGCTGAATTCAGAAATCTAATTTTCATAAAAAACTATAAATAACTTTTTATTTTATCAAAAAATCGATTTTTAAAAAGGGAAAATAAATGTTTTAAAAATGGGTTTATAATGAAACGTTTGCATTTGTTATATTTCCGGGTATGGGGAGGAGGACGTAATTACATTTGATTACATATCGCAATTAGTCCACATGACAGATATAATTATGACAGACTAACGAGCTTCGCCTGCTACCGGGTAATTTCGACCCCTTTCGTATTTTTGTACAGAACATCATACTGCGGCTTCTAGCGGTGAAATGTGAAACTAAACGATTTTGCATCGCGTGCGCTATTGTAAACGAAATAACCATATATCGAAATCTTTAAAAAGGGTTTCACTTGACACCGGTAGAAACAGTATTAATTCAAAATCCGTAAAACTAACAACAACAAATATATATATATTACTTGCGACATAATCCTTTTGAGATTTTCTAATAATACCCTATTAGGTTTCCGATCGACGACTCAAAAGCATAACAGAAAAACAAAATTGAATAACTATGTTTAACTTAATCTGTTTTAGTTCAAACAAATATCCCATTAAGGGAGCCGCTGCTTCTTTAATGTGTTACCAATTTAAAATGATTAAAATGAAGTAAAACAATAACTGCGATACAATCCTTTTTGGATTTTCTAATTATCCCCGATAGGTTTCCGATCAATTGTCAAATGCAAAAGAGGAAAATAAAATCAGAAGTCTACATTTAACTTTAATCCGGAGCTTAACTGGTAAAACAAATATCACATTAAGATACATTGTTTCTTTTTAGATTTATTTATTACTTTAGCTCTCTATTCAGGTGGAAAAGTATCATTAGAATACTAATGCTTTGGTATTGGGCAGAGATGCACTTGATTTGTGTTCTTGTTGGGAATTTATTGAAGCGTAAGACTTGTTTGCTTTAAAATGTTGCCAGATTATCTAAAAAACTTGTCGGATGTGCCAATCCCAAAACTTTCTTCTATCTCATACAGCTTAATACTTCAAAATTTGCTATCACAGTGGCAAAAATAAAAGGCAATCTACGCTCATCATGAAGATTCTAGATATAAAATTCCGTGCATTAATTCTTGAGATACGAATCGTGTAAATCCTGCAAAATGCAGCATAGCAGCGCCACCTGTTGAGTGATTTACACTAAAGTCTAATCAGCAACAACGTATGTCAACGTCTTACTGAATCTGAAGCTTGATGAAAATACGTGTATTCGTTTGAGACAGAGCTATTGCGGAATCCTGAAAAATGCAGTATAGCAGCACCACCTGTTCGGAAATTTACACTAAAATGTTATCAACAACTATTGATATCAAGGACTAACTGAATCTGAAGTTTGATGAAAATCCTCTTCAGTAACGTTAACGCAAAATCACGAGAGAGAACATAATTCAGCTACCCACCTCCGTATTTAATTGTTTCTGGCATATGCTCTTAATGTTATCTCTCGTGAATTTGTGTTTATTTACATTACTGAAAAGAAGCTTTAAATAAGTTCGAAACGTTTAATGTTTTATTTTTTAAATGATTTTTGTGTGTTTTTTAAAACTATTTAAATAAATTGTCTGTATTTTTGAAAATGTTTTAATTGAAATGTTGTTTAACATGTACTAATAAAAATAATTCAATTGTTTTAGCATGAATTAACACATAAGAAAATTTTCTTTTTCTGTGATGCCATGCAGCATTTCTACAAGTAGTTACTCTGTTTTCTTTTTGAATTTTAAATGCATTTAGAATATCGCTGTTGAAAAATATGTATACCTGCGTACCACCGGTGGCACATATCGGCGCGAATGTGTTAAAGACTATTTCTTCAAAGGAACTTTATACGACAGACAATGAAATAAAATGATATATCTGTGTACCACCTGTGGTACATATCTATGCGAACTATTTCTTCAAAGGAACTTTATATGACAGACAATGAAATAAAATGATATATCTATGTACCACCGGTGGTGCATATCGGCGCGAACGCGAACTATTTCTTCAAAAGAACTCCATACGATACATAATGAAATAAAATGAGATATATGCATACCACGGTACCTATCGGCGAGAACGTGCTAACAGGTTAAGCACCACGTCAGTCAGCGGTGACTGACACTGAACTTTCCGTTTAGAACGCATCATTCACCGATGACTGACGTCTAAAATATGATATAAAACTAAAAATATACATATTGTTTTAAGTAATTACTGAAAATGTATTTAAAATTTATTTACCTTTTATTTATTACAGGATTATACTTTCTTAAAAAATACTTAAAACATTGTACATTTTTCAGCTTCAGTGTCAGCCACCGTGGCACTCAACGTGTTAAAAACTTTCTTCAAAGGAACTTCATACGACAGGCAATGAAATCAAATGATAATTTGACCCAATTTTGGTATATACGTCACTAAAATAACAAACTATGAACCAGGTATAAAGCATTTCCAGTCAAACGTACAACAGTAAAGTTCTTGTAATGCAGCAGGGAGCCGGTTATCAGAACCGCCATTAACCAAACGTACAATTATTCGCAATTCTATCAACGTTTTTATTAAAAAAAAATCGTAGAGGTGCTGATAAATGGCCATTCGGTTATTTGGAGTTATTTCAATAGCTCTCACCATTTCCTTGTTAGGTGCATTCGTAATTATACACATAGCATCTACAATCGTCGTCTGGTCTGTCCGCCCACATATAACTCCGCCAAAACTACCCGACAGAATGATTTGAAATTTAATATATACAATCGTTGCAGATTCGTGTCGAGTCATTTTTCGACATTTTTTGAATTTCGATTTTTTGAAAATCGAATCAAAACTTAAAAAGATATAAATAAAAGTTACTCCACTCTATTAAATCCTATCGTACGTGATTAATTCAATGATATCCCACGAAAGCATTCTAGGTTGCCATGGTGATTACGTCCTATTTAACCCTTGAATGCCTGATTTTTCAAAAATCATTGTAATAATGTTTTTCGGCGTCCATTTTTTAAATAAATCATGGGAAAAATACTTTAATAAATCATATTTTGCTTTAAGTATGGTTTACGGCTAAAATACAGTTTGTTACTAATCGGCAATATTGGTCTTTAATTAAAAAAATAATTTCCCTTGATAAAATTCTAGAATATTAAACACACAAGAATTTTAGGAACTATAATAAGAAATAAATTTTACTTGCTCACTCCAGAACAAAATAGGGTATTTCCCATGCTTCCAAACAAAACAAAAAGAATAAGTAGCAACAATTGAAAAAAATAAATCTATCTTTATTCTCAAACAGCACAAGTGTTGCCATCTACATGTTGAAAATCAATTTAATAATATTTTCAGACTGTATTTTATTGGCAACATTAAGCATTATAGCTTCAATATTATTCTAATAGTATTTTAGAGCCTAAATTGGATATGTTGCCGAAAAGCAATACCCGGCATTTAAGGGTTAAGATCGAGAGAAATTTCCGTATTACTGAATTTAACATATATAATCTTAATAGATTTTGTATGCATGCATTTTTGCATAAGAGTGCAACAGCTACTGCGCCAAGATTTGAATTTTTATAAAACTAGTTATAGTGTGAACGTACCCTCATTTGCCATGTTTGACGTACAATTTTCGACTTGTTTTTTAAGTTAAAAAACGTTCAGTTTATTTTATGACACCCTGTATATTTTCTACTTCAGAGTTAGAGCTGCAAGCTTTAACGCCTTGAATATATGAGCTCGCGCAATTTTGACTTTAAGTGGCTTATGTGTAAATGGAGATCTAGAAACATAAAATAAAGTTTATTTTGAAAATTCTGTTATCGCCGTTCTCCTGAAAAGTTATTTGGATATACGCAGATAAAAGTAATTTATCCCTACAAAATGCTAGTCAGTTACGAATTTAAAAGAATGAAAACGAATGAAAGCAATAAGTCTATCTGTGATATACAATCCTTGTTACGCTGATTAATTATTCCCGATAGGTTTCCGATCACTTGTCAAGCGCATAAGAGAAACAGAAAATTGAAAACTACATGTAACGTTAATCAGATATTTTAGTAAGTAAACAAATATCTCATTAAGAAACGTTGTTGCTGTTTAGACATATACTTTAACTTAGCTCTTATTTTTGTCGGAGAGGTTTTAGATGTTTAGTAATTCCTTGGAAATGGAGAGAAGTGAACTTAATTTGTTTTGTTTCGTAAAAATTATCTGAAGCGTGAAAATGTTTGTAACGTTTTTGTCAGATTAATTCGGAATATTCAACATAATAAATTCTTCATACTTAAATAATAATTTTCAATACTTGATTTGATGATTTTGATAATTCAGTTTCTATTTTAGTGTGCTGAAAATAAAAACTTTAGTTTTCACAAAAAACATAACGTGAATTTTAAAAATCTCACCGCTTTACTTAAAAGGCGTTAAAGATAATGCTGATGTTACAAGTTAAACATATACATTTTATTTAAATTTCCTAGTACTTTCGGCCTGCAATCCCGCGGTCATCATCGGGGAATATTTTTTTAACATTGCTGTTCCTTTCCTTCAAACTAATAAAAATATTCCCTGACGATGGCCGCGGGATCGTAAGGCCGAAAGTAGTAGGAAATTTAACTAAAATGTATATTTTTAACTTGTAACATCTGTATTATCGTTATTGACTTTTCAGTAAAATGGTGAGCTTTTTAAAGTTTATATTTTGTATTTTCACGATTGAATCAATGCAGGATGTTGCATTTCATCTTATGATTTTATGTGCTTTAGTTTTCTTCCAACATATTCAATTTTTTTTTAATTCAATCAAGATTCCTTAATACTCAAGAATATTTTTTTAATTGCTGATCCATTCATTCAAATTAATAAAAATATTCCCCGACAATGACCGCGGATGTAGGCCGAAAGTACTAGGAAATTTAAGTAAAATGTATATTTAACTTGTAACGTGTATATTATCTTTATTGCCTATTACGTAAAACGGTCAGCTTTTTAAAACTCATATTGTATCTTTTGTGATTGAATCAAAGTAGAATATCGCATTTCGTGTTATGATTATATTTACTTTAGTTAGTTTTCATCCACCATATTCAAGTTGAGAAATTTTTGGTACGCACAACGAAGAAATAAATTTAACTTAGTCAAATTACTACTTTCATTTTAATATTAATTTCGAATATCAAAAATGTACAGTCGTGGAAAAAAAAGTAAACACCCCTTTACTAACTCTGCAAAAATTTATCGTAGAAGAAAGTTACTGGTACCACACGATTGGTAATACAGTCTACTTTAAATGATGTATATAAAATTGGCTTAGGAGACCTTCTACATATTAAAACGAACCATGACTGTTCTTTTCAATAGTAGTACACAATCCTGACAGCATAAATTAATTCTATACTCTTCAATTAGCCTAAAAAGAAATTTTTATGCAATTCGTACGATAAGTTTCCGAGAAATTATTTTAAAACGAGCGTATTTTAGGGACTGTATCCAAATTGAAGTTCGGTACTCAATTGTTGACCGAGAGAGCCCGCTAGCGTCACTCAATCAGTCACTGAAGACTGCTAGATTGCAAGGTAGCATAAGAAATTTCAAAATATCTTGTCACTTCTATCATAGACGGCCCCTTAAAACATAATTTTGCCGTTATTTAAGGAAAATTTTAAAACTACTTGGAAGAAAGATGTGAAATTTTGGATTTCCATAAAGCAGGACTTGATAAATCTAAATCCATCAAAAATATTGTAGGTTGCAATTCATAATTTTTTCGAATATTAATTTCATAATTCATATCATAAAATTATAAAAATTGTAAGTTCAACGTATTTATGTTTGGGTATTTTATCATTATTGCTACACAAAAAATTAGCACATTAGGAGTATAATTTCAGGAGATATTAATGAAAATATGAAAATATAATTTAACATTAGAAGCATTTAACATTAATTTAAATTTTGAATGTTTATAATTAAAAAATTATCATTCAAATAAGTTGAAATTTTTTGACTAGGCATAGTTTGAAACGAAGATTTTAAATATTTTGTTAAAATTGGGTATTGCCATTGGAAAAATAAAGTTTGGGTTGGTTTTAATATGTAGATGGCCCTCTAAGCAAATGTTATATACGTCATGTAAAAGAAGACTTTATTTCCAATCGTTCGGTACCAGTAACTTTCTTATACGATAATTTGTTAAGGAGTTAGTAGGGGTGTTTACTTTTTTTTTCCACGACTGTACTTCCAACATACATATGAAGGAGTTCTAAATTATTTTTAGCTCTTTGAAAATCTGTAAGCTGCTAAATGTTTTGCATCTTTTAATAAAGCTCGTTTTAAAAACTTTAACGCCTTTAAAAACTGATATTTTACCACTGAAATATAAAAGTGTGTATGTATTATTCTCAGAGATCCATAAACAAAACAAAAAACGTATTAAAATAGACGAAATATTTTTTAAATTCTGCAATAGTAACTATTAACTTCAAACCATCTTTGGTTATATGAAGTGAAAACTACTCATTGTTACAAAATATTATCTAGTTACCAATTTAAATGAGCGAGAGATATTTTCTGCTTGGTACAAAAATCGTTTCTGGATTTCCTAATTATCCCCGACATTTTTCCAAACTGTTATCAAACACGTGAGAGGAAAAACAAAGAAATGCTACAGTTAATTTTAATTTGAAGCTTTAGTAATATAGGTTACATAGACTATATACACTAAAACATATCAGATGTTATGCTAAAGGGCAAGATGACATCAAATGTTTTCCACTCGGTAAATATATTAAGTCTAAGAAACGTTTGTTAGTACACTTTTGTTAGATTATTTTTAAAAGGGTTTTAATACATCAAATACCAAAAAGATATGTACAAATGTAGTTTCGCTGTATTTATTTTTTTCCAGCTGAAATAGAAAATGTTAGTTTTCATTCATTATTCAAGTGTTTTGAGTTATAAGTTATAAGAACTACCAAATTTACTCGTCATAATGCGCCCCTTTTCCAGAAATGTTAAATCTAAAAAGTGGAGTACACATTTTTTAGAAAGAACTATGTGGGCTGCACATGTTTTCACTAAGTTACTGAACACAACATGTATATGGGGCATTCTCACAATCTTTTGCTTTTGGGGAAAAAAATCTGGCGAAATTAAACTTGCTAAATTAACATTTTAATCCGATAGACGATTGCCTTAATGGTTCAAAATAAAGAAAAAATGGTCAGCAGCGAAAATGTTTTTATTTAACTGAGGTTTAAGTTAAACTTGCGAGTTTAATTTTCCTTACCATTTTACCCCTATAACTTTTTATTTTCTTCTAAATTTTCACTTATAATGAATTTGCATAGTACCCACATGACATTCAAATAAGAAATAATAACAATGTAGTACTTTTAATACAGAATTTTTGTATAACATTGTCTTAAAGGGGTGTTAAAGAAGGGACCGTCAGGTAAAAAAAGGGGATGGTATTGAAAAAAAGGAACGAAATGGTAAAAAAAGGGACGGTAAGGATGGAACGGTAAGGAAAATTACCACCTATTTTTAGGAAAATCATGTTAAGACTAAGTGATAGCCACAAAGTTCATTCGCTTTTAGAAACAGTTGTTAACATTGGATTAAATTAAATTATTTTTTTAATTTACCTCTAAAAGTACAGGAATAAACCTTGGGGACGGTGAGACTACACTGTAAAAAAAAAAAAAAATCCGTCAATATACACTAACTTTTCCGTAACATTTTACGGAATAGTTTCATCTTTCTAAGAAAACCGTACAATTTCCGTAATTGACATTATGAGATTATAAATCCGTGTAAATACAGTAAGTCTTCCGTAAATTTTACGGAATGTTTCTGTATCGCTTTCAAAACAGTACAATTTCCGTAAATGATGTTTAGAAATAACTGACGTGTTTGGAAAGTGAAGGAATTAATTATTGTATGCAAGGACGGATTCAGCCCTTAATTTAAAGGGAGGGGGGGGGGTTATGCCTCTTTTTGGGGGGCGGGGGGAAGGGGGGGGGTCACACCATTTCATGGTCAATTTTTTTATTGAAGGCTATTCCCAAATTAAAACTGACGATTTTTCTGATACTTTCGTGAATTCATTTTCATTCATAAATACAAAAAATTTGCATTAGTATTCGTAAATATATATATATTTCATTCAGATACCAAGAAATCGAAGCATTTCCCATTTTCTAATAAATGCGAAGAATGATTCAGAAATGTTGTCAAGTTAGCATTTTAAGTCAATTTTTAGGACTTGAGAGCCACAGAAATGTCGTCATGAGGGAGCAATTAACATTCGCGTCCGTAAATTTTGTTTAAAATGCCAAATTTTATGGAATTTTTGGAAAGATCCTTTACTTTTAATGAAAAATAGAAAACACGTTTTAATCACATAGTTTCAGAATAAGTGCACTTGCAAATTTCTTGAGATTAAAAATATTTTCACAGATGTATCAGAAATTACCTAATTTTGATTTGAGTAGCGCTTTAAAGAGCCAGAGAGTTTCAGATTGTTGAAAGGGGATTGGGGGGGGGGGGCGGTCATGACCCTTGGATCCGCCACTCGTTGTATGTACTTGTCTTAGAGTGATATTTTCAATGAAACTCCAATATTGAATAAATGTGGCTATATATTGAAAATATATCCAATGATTTCCCAATTTGTCGGTTTTACGTGGGTTTTCAAGTAAAAACGCTAAAAGTTTTGGCGCCATCTACGCATGTACATTTAAACTATATAGTATTTTAACACTGTAGTATTGTTCTTTCTTTCTTTTTAAATAAAAAGTTTTAAAATTGTTTTAAAATTTTTTTTTACAATATTTAAAAAAAATAATCTGATATTTAAAGAAATTTTTTTAATTCTTTTTAAGTTTCAGACAGTTGAGAAGGAAATGTTAGTTTATTTTTCATAATGATTTTAAAATAATACTTATTATTATTTTTAAAAAAATTCAAAAACAATTTTTAATTTTAATATTTTTTAATCTATTCACTTTAACGGATTCGCACATAAAACTTAAAACATATCTGAAACATAATAACGAAATTATAGATGTATATACAAATAAATAAAAATAATGGTACAATAAAATTTTTAAAATCTTGCAAAAAAGAAGCGATTACTTCTAATACATTCTTTCATCCCCGTAATATTTTAAAGACAATTTTTTTCTTTTTATAAAGCATGAAATTAAAAAGCTTAAATTTTCAAAATTATGGAAATATTCAGAACTGTACACTCAATTAAAAAATATCTCCAACGAAAATACGTTCCTTGTTTAACATCGTGCCTTTACTTCATAAAAAGCACATGAAATAACTAACGATATTTGGAAACGTAACTGGAGTCCCCAATGGCATGGTGGATAAGAGCGCTAATCTGGTAGAGGCTAGTTCCCCAGTTCGATTCCACCCTAGGTAAGTGTTGTTTCATTACTGTTATTTGAATAAATTAGAGATACGCTACCTTTATAAACGTGTTCGTTGAAATTGATAAAGGTGCAAGTTTCTCGAAAAGTTATATATATATTTTTTTTTTGGCCTTTGAAACAAAAAAAATTAAATACGGATATATGAAAAAAAAACGGAAAAATTGTGATAAAACGGAAAAATGTCTGGAATTTACGGAAAAAAAATTTTCCGTTAAAAAACGGAAATAGTACTGGCGTCTGGATTGCCAGTACTATTTCCGTTTTTTAACGGAATTTTTTTTACACTGTACCAATAAAGCCACTGTGCTTGAAATTGATATTTCAGTGCTGATTTAAATTCTACAGGAAATTTCCTGCCAAAGAATTTCAGACATTATTTCTCTAGCATACTTCTGCATGAGAAAAAACTTGAAAAAAATTCTGTGGCTGAATCTGAAATGACTTTCTGTTTAATTTTAGAAGAGAGATGGTAAGGAATCTAAAACCCAGAGACAGAGTTTAAAAAATAATAACAACCCTAAAAAATGTGTGCAGGATAATTTTTAGCTACATATTTATATAAAACAATAGTTCCATTTTCAGAAAAAAATTACATCGAATTATTTTATTGAAACAATTTTATCCAGACAGTTCCAAACTTAAAAATCAGCCTCAGGGACACGGGACGGTAGATGAGTTTTCCTGGTATTTGGAACCCCAACATCGCCCAAAACTTATTTATCTCGTTAATATTGTTATGCAATCATGCAATGGGAGGTTCCCTAGTATATGAAATAAAAAAAACCACAAAAAAGTGTTTTAAATAAAAAATTATTATCCAGGGACATGAAAGTCAAAAGATTGTGAGAATGCCCCATATAATGTGATATGTGAAAATACACAAAAGTGGTAAATAAAAGCATTTAGAATTACTCCACTCCTTTTTCAGAACATTGGTGTACGTGTCCACTAAGTAACTGTATGCATCGCTCACCCGCAAGAAAAGTGACATCTTGCGAAAATTCGTTTTACGTTTTATTCCACTAATAGTTCTGTTTTGATTCACAAAAGTTTTATGTGTAGTTATATGGAAAAGCGCTTTATTACGCTATATGTGCATTAGTGACCATAGAAGAGAGGTGGATATTTTGGGGAGGTAAAATTACCCAAACCTCCAAAACCTCATCCTACGTCTTCATAAGGGTTTTATGCTTTGATGCGTGTTTTTATTCAATTGCTACTATTAGCTCACACTCTCTCTATATTTATTTATATATTTATATATTTATCTTGTACAAATTTTATCAATCGTTAATAAAATACTCATTATTCATCCTATCAGGTTGAAATAAATTTTTTAAAACTTGTACTGGATGACAATTGATGTTAATAAAGTTTTTTCAAATATCAATTAATTAATTAAATTTTAATTAATTAATTTTAGTTTTGCATGGGAAACAAAATGGCCGCCATTGGTTATTGAATTTCAATGAAAGTATTTTCAATAAGGGTTACCATAAGGGGGGACCCTGTTCTGTCGCCAAATACCGCCAAATTTGTCGCCAACTTGGCGATATATCGCCAAATTTGGCGGCCAAATTGAGTCGCCAAAAGTGGCGCCAACTTGGCGATATCTGTAATATTTCGCCAAATTCCCATAGAGTTCCATTGTAAACCTACTTACTTATAGAAAATCAACAAATTGAGATATTTTAATGCAACAAAAACTCATATTAGCTTGATTATATTAAATTTTTCTTTGTTGGTCTAAGTAGGAATTGACTTTAAAAACAAAATTTTTATATTACTTGTTTGTGCATATAGACATAAGTGCTATAATATAATGTTACAGGAAAATCATGCAAATTTTCCTTTTGCCCCTCCAGTGAAATTTACTTTTACCGAGATGTGTCACTTTTCTCGCCGGTGAGCGATATTTTTTTGTGTGTGTGTTAAGCTCTGAGTAATCACTTGTGGAAATATTTATGGCTCTCTGGTTATTATAACCGCTTCCCCTCTCCTCTCTTTTAATTTCATTAACGAAGACTCCACTCAAGATTATCGAAAGTATCTATGAAATAAAAGTTCTTACTAGTAAAACTCGTTAATAGCATATTATTGTAAAACTCTGCAGCCGCCACTATTACTTTTAACTCAGGATCAAAGTATTTTAGTGTTTCACCGTAAAATGCCTAGGAGATAGTTATCCGTCATGAAAGCATACTTATTGGATCACTGGAAATTTGTATATAAGCAGAACATCCGCCAAAAAGTAAGGATCCATTTTACTGCAATAAGAATCATTATAGCACTCCACGACTTCAAGTTTTAGTTAACACTCCACAATTCTCTACATCAGACCTGTCCAACCTTTCAGTAAACAGGGCGCCACTCACCTAGTTATACACAATGAAAAGCGCCATTATTTACGACTTAAATCATGCAATAACGCTCGTATTATCTCACGGTTGTAGTAGACAGAGTGATTATCACAGATGCTAGCTTCCACCAGTATTTTGTATAGTAATCGTTGCCCTATTCAAAAGAACTTCAGTGATAAATATTGCAAATATTTACTATTCGTAAATATTTATAGAAGTCTGCTCCTGTGGTAATCACGCTATGAGCATTGGTAGTTTTATACATCACACACGTCATATACGTTGGACATATATTCCATTGTGGTAGACATAAGATCTCTATAATTCATAAATTCTATGTAAAAATAATTTGAAGAGATAACATAAAGTAGTAAATTTACTATGACATTTTTAAAAAATCAAGTGGGAGACGAGATTAAGAAGGTGGGAGTCATGTAAAAGGTTTTGTAGGAGATGGAACCAGGAAACATTTAATAATAAATAATGCATATATATATTTTTTAAATTAATTTTTTAAAAAAGCATTCTTTAAAATTGATCTTTATTCTTACAAAAAACTTAGTGGTATACGTAAGGGTGCCAAGAAAAACCTTCAAAGAACGTCCTGGCGTTAATGGGTGCCGCGTTGAACAGCCCTTCTCTACATTATTAAACTGTGATAATTAAGCTCTTCGTTGTATGTTATTAAAGATGATCTCACTTAGTGGTGATGTATGTAGCTTTTTAAAAAACTCAAACACAAATTCTTGGCTCCATATCTTATGTCTGTCAATAAACACTAACTGGAGAATGTTTACACGCAATGCAGAGAGACCAACGGCCAATAGAATCATATAAAAGGGCGAAGTCCATATTCCAATCACGGAAGGAAAATGAAGTGAAGCGTTCTTTCCGAAAAGCACGCGTAAAGGGCTTTTAGATTTAAAGAAAAGGGGGAAATGGTAAAAAAAAAAAGAAGAATTGTAGAACAAATAATTTTAATAGAATTCATATCGACATTTAAGATTGAAATATAATCGAAAAGACCTTGAAACGAAAATGATAATACGTGAAGTTTTTTTTTTTTTTTTTTTTTTTTTTTTTGAGGGAGAAATAAAATATCAATGTACGCATTTAGATAGAAATGAAATTAAAGTAAAATTAACGATTGCAATATTTATAATACAGGAAAGAATTTGTAAATCTAGGGTTATAAAATTAGGTTAGACAGGAAATTTTTACAGAATATTTTTAATATAGAGCAGACATTTAATTTTCGTAATATATTTATTTACTTCTTATGACAATGGAATTGGCTGGATTCGAACACATTACATTTTTTTTTTTTTAAACTGAAGACGTTACCTCTGGGCCACTAATGTTTGATTCTATAGTCTCACCATTTATCACTTTTACTCTGTCACATTTCCTTGGTAATATTATCTAAATAATGGGTTTGAAAATAATTTAAAAAATGGTTTAAATACCTAATCCGTCAAGCGATTTGTACAAAAATCTATACATTTCTTGAGACATTGTTCTATAACATATTCGTCAAATCGGAGCTCAATGGGAAGTAACATTTAAGAGCGTATTGCACACAAATAGCGGTTATACTAATTTCCTCAAATTGTTTTCGGAAATTAAGTAATGAAATAAATTACACTTTTTTGCATCGTAGTTTGTGTATTATGAATAAACATTCGGGAACGATTTCTAGTGCCGATATATATTTTAAAGCGAAATTTCTAATGAGGGAAGTACATATTGCAGAAGTTTATGGTATTTTAATAAGGGATTGAATGTATACGTGAATAATTATGGTAATTTAGATTAGAGGGGGAACTTTTTGAATCGGGGACTGTACAAAATTGTTTTCCCCGAATTCCCCAATTTTCCGACGTTAAAACAACACGGTGACCATTACACACGAGATGTAATAATTTTCCATTTTACCTCTATTAAAAAGAAGGTAGATATTCGTGCACGAGATGTAATTTTTTTTTTACCCTATTAAAACAGGTTGCGCATTAAGTATGCGATGCAATTGTTTCTCGTTTTTATCCTATTAATATCAGGGTGCGCATTGTACTCTAAATGTATTTTTCTTTACCTTTTTAACCCTTTTAAATACAGAGTGTGCCATATAGAGGAAATCCTATTTCTTTTCACTTTCACTCTATTAAAATTAAGCGTGCATTATACACGAGATGTGTATATTTTTCTTTTTTACCCTATTAAAAACAGGGTGCGCATTATACATGAGTGTGAATTATATAAGAGTAAATAAGGTATACAGAAAGAAGAATAGAGGAAGATGAAACTAGTGAAAACGTATATTTTAATGTAGGAGATATATTTTCAAATATGAGTATAAAGAAATCCCAACACATATTGTTGTAAAGAAATCCCAACACATATTGTTGTAAAGAAATCCCAACACATATTGTTGTAAAGAAATCCCAACACATATTGTTGTAAAGAAATCCCAACACATATTGTTGTAAAGAAATCCCAACACATATTGTTGTAATGAAATCCCAACACATATTGTTGTAAAGAAATCCCAACACATATTGTTGTAAAGAAATCCCAACACATATTGTTGTAAAGAAATCCCAACACATATTGTTGTAAAGAAATCCCAACACATATTGTTGTAAAGAAATCACAACACATATTGTTGTAAAGAAATCCCAACACATATTGTCGTAAAGAAATCACAACACATATTGTCGTAAAGAAATCACAACACATATTGTTGTAAAGAAATCACAACACATATTGTTGTAAAGAAATCACAACACATATTGTTGTAAAGAAATCACAACACATATTGTTGTAAAGAAATCACAACACATATTGCTGTGAATAAATCACAACACATATTGTTGTAAAGAAATCACAACACATATTGTTGTAAAGAAATCACAACACATATTGTTGTAAAGAAATCACAACACATATTGTTGTAAAGAAATCACAACACATATTGTTGTAAAGAAATCACAACACATATTGCTGTGAATAAATCCCAACATATATTGCTGTGAATAAATCCCAACATATATTGCTGTGAATAAATCCCAACATATATTGTTGTGAATAATTCCCAACATATATTGTTGTGAATAAATCCCAACATATATTGTTGTGAATAAATCTCGACATATATTGTTGTGAATAAATCTCGACATATATTGTTGTGAATAAATCTCGACATATATTGTTATGAATAAATCTCGAATCTGATTTGTGCTAGATACAATTTTAAACACAGATTAAAAGGCATGAAAACTTTTAAAATATGAGCTTAAGCAAACTTGACTTAAATAAGAGAGGCTATATTGACCTTTGTTCAGCAAATAAGGTTCTATTAAAAACAAATATGTTGAAAATTATTTATTCGTTTAAAATATTCCGTCTATGTATATGTATGTACTGTTAAAGATGAAGATGCGTAATTTAATCTTGCAAAAATATTATCTAGTTACTAATTTAGAAGGATTGAAACTTACGCAAAACATTAACTCTGTTCACAATGCAACTCTTTTTAAATTTTCTAACATTCCCAATGGGTTTCCGATCAAGTGTCAAATGCATAAGAGAAAAAGGAAGTTTAAGAACAACATCTAACTTTAATTAGAAGCTGTAGTAGTAAACAAATGTCGTATTAAAAGAGACTCATTCTTTTTAGCTTTATCTTTTACTTTAGATTCTATTTCAGTTGGAAATGTTTTAGTTGTATACAGATGTTTTAGTAATGGATATAGGTAAGTTTAATTTATTTTGTCTAGTGAAAATTATTTGAAGCGTGAAAAACATTTGGTTTTAATGCTTAAAAATTAATAAGATAAATACTCAAGGACAATGAATAATTCGTTTTCATGAATATTTTTTTTCTGCTAGTTCTATTTAAATATTTGTAAAGAATTGGAATTTAGTTTTATTACGTTATTTATTAATCTGTTCAGTAAAAGTTAAAAGAGCTTGATAATTGCTAACAGGGTGCGCATTACACACCTGCACCAATTATATATCAGTGCGAATTATATAAGACTAAATACGATTTACAGAAAGAAGAATAATGGAAGATGAAACTGGCGAAAACGTAAAATATTACAATGTAAAAGATTTTACAAATATTAATATAAAGAAATCTCCTATCTGATTTGTGCTGCATATAATTTTAAACACAAATTGCAAGCCTTGGTAACTTTTAAAATCTGAGCTTAATAAAATTTGACTTAAATAAAAGAGGTTTGTATATTAGCAGAGACCTTTGTTCAGGAAGTAAGGTTCTATTAAAAGAATATGTTGAAAAATATTTATTCTTTGGAAATACCCCGTCTAAAATTAGTGTTGTTAAATATGAAGAAGTGTAATTTAATCTTGCAAAAATATTATTTTGTTACTAATTTAGAAGGATTAAAACTTGTGAAAAAAATTAACTTTATTCACAATGCAACTCTTAATATTTTCTATTCCCGATTGGTTTCCGATCAAGTGTCAAATGCATAAGAGAAAAAGAAAATTTAAGAGTAACGTCTAACTTTAATCAGAAGCTTTAATAGTAAACAAATATCTCATTAAAAGAGACTCATTATTTTTAGCTTTATCTTTTACTTCAGATTCTATTTCAGTTGGGAATGTTTTAGCTGTATACGGATGCTTTCGTAATGGACAGAAGTAAGTTTAATTTGTTTTGTCTCGTGAAAATAATTAGAAGCGTGAAAAACATTTTGTGTTAATGCATTAAACATTAACAAGATAAATGCTCAAAGACAATGTATAATTCGTTTTCATGAACATATTTGATTTTTTTTCTATTAGTTCTTTTTAATATTTTTTAAAACTTCGAATTTTCTTTTATGTTATTTATTTTATTACGTTATTTATTAATCTGTTCAGTAAAAGTTAAAAGATATTGAGAAGGTGATTTACGCATTAATGCCCAATCTCATGTGCATTGCGAAAACAGGAAATTCTAAAAACCTGTATATTAAAATTTCGCGTACTTTATATTACTAATTAACTTGTAAGAAACCTAGTCGGAAAAAATAAAACTATAGAGGAAAAGGTATACATGGGCTACATGTTTCATTTTGAAGTCGGACTAACTATCTGTTTATTAATTTCCAGATATTAATATGTTAATGCAAGTTTTAAATAGTAAGAACAAAGATCGGCAAGTAAGAAATGCTTGCAATGCTCTATGTATTTTACTATAAATTTAATTGCAAAAGTCGCACAATTGGTAAGATACTGATAACATTTGTTTAACACACACACACACACACACACACAAAAACAATAATCGTGCAAATTCTACCTTTAAATATATTTTTAATACTCGCACATATATATATATCCTTTTCGCCCTCATATATTCTCTGTGTGCCCACATTTGGCCCTTAAAACATTATACCCATGTTCCTGCTCTCGTAATAAAGAAAATGACCTCACAGCAGATGCAAGTCGCCACACTGTCATCAGGGCAATCTCCTGGTGGAGAATCCAGGTCGCGATCACTATCAAACTTCGGTTCATCACGTTCTTCTTTGGAGCCGCAACCGTTTGTAGTAGCCCTGTGAGCACCACTTTTAATTTGCCTAATTTTAGGATTAGTTTTTTAAGGCTAATACATCATTCACAGGCCTCTAATATCAGGCTATGATTTGCAGAAGAATCGAGTCAACTCGTTCCGGTAATGTAAACCCGTCACTAAACATGCCTTTGAGAACTTGCGAACTCGAGTGAACTTTTTCTTGGAATCAGTTGGCACTGGAAAAATATCAAATCAGTTAACTGTGAAGATGTCCCAGCAATGAGCTCAGTTGTGATGATGGCCCACCAGACTGATTAGATGATTTAAGACTAGTCCGCTTTTAGACCAACAGTGACCTTTTACTGAAAAGCATCATTTATCAGTCAAACATTACTCTTTCATTAAGGATCTCAAAAAACTAGCATAATATTTTATAACTGACATGGTAATAACAAACATGCAGTACTTATCGTTTAAAAAAGGCACAGAATTTTTAACCCGAGTTTGCTCGCATTGGGTATGTTACAACCAGTGCTGCTTTTTTTGCAGTTTTTCTCCCTAACCTTTCTTCAGAAATGGATGAGTCTTTGTGTATCTACCTCGAAGGTCATAATCTTAGAGGGAGAAAAGAGCTTAAATAATTCGAAATATAGATCTATCATAATCGCCACATATGGGTATCTCACACCCAGCGCGAGCATTTCTGTAACAGCTCTGAGTACAGATAGACGCAGGAAAATAGTAGAATAAATGTAAATAACATTTCTAATATATCTTTAAAACTATATTATCCCTTCCTTTTTCGTAGTGTTTTATGTTTTAGGTAGATTTTAAGGTAAAAATATTGGAAGAAACCGCCATGTGTATGACATACCCAGCGCGAGCAAAACCGGCAGTTTTTCTCACGCGTGCATTCAATATAGATAGACGCAGCGAATGTACAAAATAAATGTAAGTAACATGTTTAATATCTGTTTAAAACTATTATACCTTCTTTTTCCCCAGTGTTTTATGTTTTATATAGATATTATGGTAAAAAATTCGAAGAAACCGCCATGGGTATGACATACCCAGCGCGAGTAATCCCGTTCGATTTTCTCGCGCGTGTAACGTCGGGTTAATTAATTTACCTAATAAATTTTCGAGGGATTGAAATATGCGATAAAAATATACTGAGCAGTACATTTGATTTCCTCTATAAAATTTCCCTCTTCTACAAGATTTCCTCTACAAAAATGTAAGATTTGAATGACGTATGCAAATTAATAAAAGTGAAACCTTTTATATTGCTTTTTGTACAATTCTCGTAGTATTTCAACATATTTAGTCCAAACCAATTAAAAACAGTTTCTACAACAGGGTTTTTATTAATTTCCCTTTCATTTTACAAATTATAGTTTTAAAATTTTGTATCTGTTGTACATTTAACTTTTTTCCGAATTAAATTAGCTTAAGAAAATTCATGTAGACAGACTATGTGAAAAAACGTTTTAAATGCATAACATTTTTTAAATTGTTAAAGAATTTTTTTTATGTATAATTTTGTAATTGTAGAATTTCTGAAATGCGTATATTTTGCTTGAGAAATAACTGATTTTTTAAAGAATTAAGACCAGTTCCAATCTAAAAGTCTCTACCAGTTCCAGTCTAAAAGGAAAATATTATAAAATAGAAAAAATGGCTTTTAAAATAATGCTCCCAAATTAATTCAAACACGCACTTTCTGCTTAATTTCAATCAAATTCATGATTTATTTTCTTTTACAAGATAAATGATCAAAAACTGAATTAAATTTCTACGTGCTAGCACGATAAGTCTTTTTCATATTTGAAACTGCATCGGCTCTATTTATCGATCAGCAACGAAACAAAACGATTTGCTTCTGAAATGGAAAGCGTAAATCAAACGGCAGATGAAAAATTAATTAAAATCCGAAGAATTAAGTACGTCCAATTAAGTTATTTTAACCACTTAATTGGTGCAAAAATGCTTTAAATGACAAAAAGAAAAAAAATCCCTGCCGGCTCGGGCCTACAGGCGGAGGTAGATTTCGAAGTTAAGTACTAAATTCACCAACAAAACTTAAATCAAGATTAAAGATAAACCCAGTTCCTTCGCTAAGAATGAGCTCTAGGGAGCTAAACATTTTGTGAAAATTCTAATATACACACACGCATGTATATGGAATAGGTTTAAAAATGGCTAAATCAAATTCAGAGAACCTCGAAGTGTTAAAATATGTTAATATTTCCATACTCGGGTTTTTATCATGTTTTAATACGTTTCTTCAAACTCAATGACGTTACATATTCACCTGCTGTGGTCCATTATATTTTCAATATGACGCAATATTTTGTTGTTGTTTTTTAATTCGTCAAACTAATTATTTCATTTTGAATTTTCATGCAGAACTCTTGCTCTAGAAAACTTATGACGTAATATTCAATTTGTTTTCAATTCGTCAAACTATTTATTTCATTTTGAATTTTCATGCAGAAATCATGCTCTAGAAAACTTATGACGTAATATTCAATTTGTTTTGAATTCGTCAAACTGCTTATCTAATTTAATTTTTCACGTGAAAACACTGCATTAGAAAAGCAATTGTTGTGGTGAGAATTTTATTGCTTTTTTTTTATTGTTGGCAACAGCTATAATGAAAAATATTTATTTTTTCCTGCCATTGTTGTGTAAAAGCTGGTTTTATCAGAATCATGTTAAGACGGTATTCAAAATTTTAAATCTTCCCCATTCCCATTCCCTTGGACCGATTTTGCTCATTTTCAATCCCCGCCGAGAAATTAGCTATCTTAAAGTTGTTGGCGAGTTTGAAGACGTTCCGTGCATAATTGCGACTTTTATCGTGCGGACAAAATTTAGTACATACATACATACATACATATATATAAATATATATATATATATATATAAACTTTTTAGGTGGGGGTGGTTTTGGGTTCCTGGGGTCATGTAATGAAAAGTTATGAAGGAATTTTTCAAAAGTCGCACCATGGTAACGACTGCAATAGGTAGTATTTCTTACGAAATCTACCTAAAATGAATTTTATTTTCTGTTATTATAAAAAATGCATTTTTTAGAATGGCAGTCAAAAAAAAGATTTCCCAAATTACGGTGGTCGTACGAGACGAAAACGTAGGATCGCATAGACCGACAATACATGCAAATCCAAAACTTTAAAATTAGTTATCCGAAACCCTCGTTTTCAGCGGTTATGCCAGAATAATTTTGAACAAGTTAGCGGATTTAAACATTGCTTTAAATAATAAAGAAAATTGTTTTCTCTACAAACTACAATCGAAAAAAAATTGTCAAGTAAAAAAAAAAAGAAAAAAAAAATATGATCAATTTCTATAGGATAGTTAAAATTTTTACTTTTTTTCTTACATTTTTTCTTCTTCTTAAGTATAATCGAGAAACAACATAATATGCAGCATAAAGAAAACAAATGAGTCAAAAATACGGAACCTGGATTCTAAAAACATGGCAAAACTACTTTTGGAAGATTAATTATGTCGGACATTATTAAAAAAAATTGGTTACATTTTCATGATAACACATATCTTATTTCTATAAAACATTAATAAATAAATTCAAAAAGAAATAACAGTCTAAATTAATTACAAGCTTCCTAATCCACTATTAGACTTCAGTCCATTTTGGTCATTTCGAACATTTCTGTTCTCCATAACAGTTAACATACACGAGTCACGTGAAAACATTTGCAAGGTAGTATTAAATCTATGGGAACGTTATTATCTAAATTCTCGCTTGCATTTTAATGTTTTAAAATGGTCTTTTTGCGTAGGATAGGTGAAATAGATCACTAACTGAGGTAGTTTTTAATTTTTTGATTTTGGTTGCATATTTTTTTACAATTCCAAGTAATGATTTATTTTTACATCGTTTTATTATTCTTTAACTGATAACAAGAAAAAAAATCATGCAACAAGCATAGATTATCCAACACTTTCAGAATATTGTAACGAAACTTTGTCGTTTGATCCTTTCAGGGGAAAGCAATTGTGTTTTTGTAATCCTTAATTCCCACCGGAAATTTAGAAAATTTTTATTTCGAAATAAGGAAAAGCATTTTTTCGACTCTTATTCACCAAAGTTATGAAAGTAAAACTTAAATAAAAGTTTCTGGTGTAAATAATTAAAATTAGGTGGGATGTAATTGTTGGCAACACTAATGTTTCCAACAGGGTAAAACCATTTTCCTGTATTATTAATGTACCTGTATTATATTTATAAAAATTCATAAGTATTATTATTATTATTTTATGTTATTAAATTATGTATGAAAAGGTATTAGATGGTTATGTATATATATGTAATATATGAAGTTGTTTGCGATTGAGAAGTAAGCAGATGGAGGCTATCTGTTAAGGGGATCTTTGAGTAGGAGCCAAGTAGTCGGCCATGTAACAATACTTTGACGTTATAGTCAAAAGTATATTTATGACCATATTTATGACTGGTCATAAAATGGACCACACGCACTGGTAATTAGGCACGTACTCTATCCCTAGCTCCCCCCTTCGAGGGTGTGGCCCCATAGATATAGTGAGCCCCAAAGCATCGAATCAGACGCTTTGCGGGGATGTTTTTGAAAGGGGAAGGTGATACTGTTCGATGATTGAATGAGGAGCATTTAAGCCCGACCTCCTATTGTCCAGTTGAGTCTGCCTACGTAGGAGTTTAAGTAAGAGAAGCAGTTTCATTCAAGAGATGATTCAAAAAAGTTGAAGAAACATGTATCGTTTCTAGGATGTTCCCCAAGTGCCTAATAACTTCCAGTCTGTTCAAGATACGGATTTTGTAGAATCTTATGGTCCTAAGTTGACCGGGCCACTAGACAAAGTAGTGGGACCACTTCACGATGCTCGATTCATGAGCTATGTATTTTATGATGACCACCACCGAATTGGTTAGTTACTAAGAGTGTCTACAGAAAGATTTCATTAAGGATTACCCATGTCTGGCCGGAATCCGATGAGTGTGGTCTGCTACGAGGTGTATGATTACTGTAGGTATTGTGATTTTATTATCTTTTGTTCCCTGTATACGTTTATGTATTTTTTCATTGATTAGGGATAATAATTCTAAAATTAGTTACCAGGTATTCGAATAACTTTACGATAAATAACTTAAAATTAATTCTAGAGTAAAATTACTGTTTTGATGTATTATTCAATGTAAGGGTGTCTTGCGATACTTATTACTAAATTGTATATATATGTAAATAAATCTCTTATTAATGGTTAAAATTCGATTATGTTTTTTTCAACCATGAGTCTTGTAAATTTCTTTAATATTAGATTTTATTCCAGGTCAAATTTGAATTCCTTAAGAATTACTAATGTTTAATTCTGGTATTGTTAATTTAGTTTTGAGTGGTCCAAAAGCTACTTCTTGTTCGAAAAAAAATTCACAACGCAATTTGGGGTAGTGTTGAGATCGAAGTCTCCCGCCCCCCCCCCCCCCCCCTTCGGGATAATTTTATAGGTATTATCTCAGAAGCTAGCCAGGACCAAACGATCGCAATCATTTTATTATTAATTAGCAATTAACACTATGAGCATTACAGGTTGAGTAATTAGAACTTGCTAACCTAATTTACTCTGGGGTTTTGAGTAGTTGGGTTGTTGAGTCCCCCCCCCCCCCTCTTACGGCTTCCCTGTATCGAGTTTATTTTATTTTTTATCTCTATGTTTCACATTACGAATATTCCCCATACCCCATCTTTTCTACAATAAAGTGTATATGTGAGTGGTAGCTGGGTAGTACCGTTATAAGAGCCTAGTTCTCCACAATAGTAATATATCCCACCGCCACTCAATGGTTTAATAATGTAAAAGAAGATCTCTTAATTTGCTAATTTAGAAGCGCATTTGGATATGCGCAATGCATTTGAAAACCCAATCTCAGCAACTAGAGTCCATAGTGAGAAAAGTACACGAATTGTTTTTATAGGCCTCTATATGGTTTATAAATTTGTATATGCAATACATAGTATGCGAAAATTTATTTCTGATAGCATACGCATAACTTCCTTGAAAATTCACTTCAAAATTTGCCGCCAATAGACGGAAATGTACGCGATTTTCCTCTGAAACCTTTTATATTATCTATAGATTGTGATACACACCACATATTAAGTTAAAATTTAATTCAGGAAAAAAAAACGCGTAACAAAAAATGCACTTCCAGTTACGATCTATAGATAACTTTGCATCCAGTTCTTTGCGTAGTTCTAAACATGAATTTATTCACAGTCTACAAACATTTTTCGTGTAGTGCTACGTATAATTCAGCTGCCAAATGCAATGGACGATTAAAATCCACCCTTAAGCAATTCATGCCCTAGATAATGATGCTTTCGATCTCTTTTGTGAAGTTATGTACATGATCTATAGAATTTATACACACAATATAACATGCAAAAATTTAATTTAAATTGTAAGCTGAAATTGAAAACACACTTCCAGAAAATCATTGCTTACAGACTGTACCTGTCACCGAATCATTTAATGTACTTCTGAAATGAACGATAAATGCTATGTATATTATATTCTATAGAAAATGCCAAAGCCAGATGCCATAACCATAAATACTTTCCAACTATGTAAAAGTGTTACACAAAGTTTGGGAAATGCTGACATAGTATAATTCCGAATCACACAAAATGCTCCAATTTATCTGTTATTCTTATTAAGCATAAGTTTACACACATGTATTTTTAATCTACATATATTTACGATAAATGTAAGAGATTTATTTTCTGATAAAACAAAGGTCTGCACGGGCTGGAATTTCCAGGTCCGGGCTCGGCCTGTGGAAAAATCAATTAAATGAGTGCCGGATCATTTTTTACAAATAAATCAGGTCTTTCTAAACATACAATTAAGATTCTTTTAAAGAATAATACTGCATACATATTTATGGGACAATTTTAGAGTACATTTTAAAATTACTATGTGTTCGCAAGATAGAGAAACACAATAGCAACATTAATGTCTACTTAGAGTCTTAGATGTTCCAACATTCAAATAAGGATTCATTAAAAAATTAATGTAGTTTAGAATACAAGGAAAAATGGAGGGTTAATTAACTTCTGAAGCAGTATAATAAAAAACAGATTTGTAAAAATACTTCTCTGGCAGGCTTTTATCAAACCCAAAGAAGCTTCATTCTGATACATTTCTGAATTAATTTCTTTTCGGAAACGCATAAGATTGACAGGTGTTCTTATTTAGAAACTATGTGATCGAATAACGTTAGCCACTTTTTGATAAAGGCAATATATCTTTGAGAAAATACTGACAAAGTTAATGTTTTGAATCGAATTTCCAAAAGCGATAGCACGGGAAAGTATAAAAAAGTACAGTCACCTGACAAGAATCTCATATTTCGATAAGTTATTTATAAAATATGGAAAGCACTGTTCGATTCCAAATCCCTTCAATAGTCTGGCCAGCCAAGTTTATGCCATTAAAGTTTAAAATGAGTCAGAAAATGTCTCAATTTTGAGTAGTGAATTTGAGAACCACCTTAAGGTACATTTCCAAAGATTCCGTTAACAAAAATTCGTTATCGCTATTAATATTTTTACAAAACATATTGCCTGCCCTATATATTCTGAGAACAATAAAGTCCAGTTCCGGCCTTCCTCGACTATGCAGAAAAAAATGCAAACCTGATCTCGGCCCGGTACGAGTCTGCTGAAAAAAATTAAGCCCGGGCCCAGACACCATTCAATTGCCCGATGCTGGACATGTTACATTTCTGTATTGATGTTGTCAAACTGGCATCGGCTCGTGATGTACATTTATACTTATTCTCGCAAAAGTCATCTTCATTGAAAGTAGCTCATATTTTATACGCTTCGATTAAGTTTTTACACCGGGCCCGCAGGCCCGCCTAATTTTTTTTTTATTGGCCGGTAGGCCCGTTCAATTATTTTGCCGGCCCGGCCCGTTTGAAGATTCGCCTTCATTTTACCGGCACGGCCCGCTAAGCCCAGGCACAGCCAAGCCCGGGCCCGTGCAGACCTCTAAAA
This sequence comes from Maratus speciosus, assembly GCA_963932465.1. Lineage (NCBI taxonomy): Eukaryota > Metazoa > Arthropoda > Arachnida > Araneae > Salticidae > Maratus > Maratus speciosus. Next base: position 364,013,507 of record OZ010798.1, read on the forward strand.
GCAATTCAGCAAATAATAGAAAATAGATTTTTTTTTTCTAATACTAATAAAATAGAGCCACATTGTCCCATTAAATTCCACACGGTCGATGTCCCATCCATTCTATCCATTTCACATCGCCAATGTCCATTCCATTCCGCAGGGCCAGCGCCCCATCCATTTCACAGGGCCAACGCCCCATCCATTTCTCAACACCAGCGCCCCATCCATTTCGCAGGACCAGCGCCATTCGGCAGGACCAGCGTCCCATCCACTCCGCGGGGCCAGCGTCCCATCCACTCCGCGGGGCCAGCGTCCCATCCATTCCACAGGGACAGCGCCCCACCCATTCCACAGGGACAGCGCCCCACCCATTCCACAGGGACAGTGTCCAATCTACCCCTCAGGAACAGTATCTCACCCATTCCACAGGGCCAGTGTCCCGCGCATTACACATGATCAGTGTCCCATCTGTTCTATAGGGCCAGCGTCCCATGCATTCCATAAGGTCAGTGTGATTCCATCTACTTCATGATAGATGAAACAGTAGGGTCAGGTGGGGTATTTATGACCAGGGGGTAATTATGACCGCCGTCATATTGGAGAAAACTGTGATGGTAAAATTTTGTTTCAAGCTTAGATATTAACCTCATAATGTATATTTCATCTTAGGTATTCTTTATTACTAGTCTGAAGCCTTTTTGAGATCCAAATAGCAATTTGAAACTAAGTCAATAAAATTTTTGATAAACGGATTTGTTACTTTGGAGTTCAAAGTGGTCATAATTACCCCAAACAAACGTGTATTGTCAAGTATAAAAAGAAGATATAGTGGTCATAATTTCCCCACTAGTGGTCTTAATTACCCCAAACTTATGTGATTGCGAGTTTTTGGTGGGGTAATTATAACCACCCTTTTAACTTTAAAAGAAAAACAGCTATGAGAATTAAAACTTTTAAAATGTGTTCTTAAAAGATCAAAGTTACTTCCTATGTACTAAAAACAGCACTTTTCAAAAAAAAAAAAAAAAAAAAAGGTTCAAAATGTAAAAAGTGGTCATTATTACCCCTTCTGACTATACTTTTAAAAGATTTAAAAATAGTTCGAAAGAATGAAAAATACTATCTGTTTCCACACGAAATCGTTGCCTTATTTCGTAACAATACCATCTGCGCTCTTATTGATTAGTTACGAAACAAAACATCTTGCTCCCGAAATCTAATTTATATCGGCAACTTAAAGGGGGAAATAGCAAAAGCAATTAAAATGACACTAGTTCCTCAGAGAAATAAATCCATAATTAAAGTTATAGTTAAATGATGTTTTACCTGAATACACAGAACTAAAATTAATTTCGCTTGAAAGAAAAAATCAACAGTTATTAATAGACGCAAAGAAACTGAATCGCAAGTTACACATTATTAAAAATATTTGGAAAATAAAAATTATTTTTTTTCCATGTTGCTGAAGATTCCAAATAAAAAAGGCAATAGATTTTTTTTTTAACTCTCGCCCATCAACGACATACGCATACAACTTCCATACTTGCTTATATTTATGTGCGTTTGTGTTTAAATTTCACAGTTAAAATGTAAATATAAACGCTGTCTTTTTAACCATTGTGAAACATTTGAAAAGTTATATTCTCAAACATAAAATTTAAATTCAACGTTTTTGTCGAAAAATCTCTACATATTACAATATATTTATATGAGAATTTGCTTAATTTTCATATGTAAAAAGTAAATTTCAAAACTATGATTTTTTTAATAAAAAGTTTAAAAATCTAACATCACATGTAAAACTCAAAGTTCACATTTTAAAAATAATTTTAAATTTACAATATTTGAAAGTTAAATTTTATCATATTTAAAAAAATCAAGTCAGAAAACAGATTAAAACGAAAAAATGACAATCAAAGTTAATGATTGTTTCCACAACATAAATTCTGTATTAGTTAAGATGAATGAATTAAGCCTGAATTTTTTTTTACATGAATTCTCATGTATTCTATCTTCTATTTCTATTCTCATGTAAGTCAGAAAAAGGTTTTTCAATCTTCTGGAAATACAGGCTAACTCGATTGCAGTTATACCCATGAAGAATATTTCTTGTGTCTTATCAAAATGAATTAGTTTAATTTAACCCTGCGTTTGACGCATGTGATATCTGTGATACAAGCCACAATTTTGCTCTTGTAAGTTTTAAATTCTTGTTCGAGAGTAACTTCCGCGGTTTAATGATTGATACCGACCTAAACAAGGTACAGAAAGACACAAGTTTCTAATTTACTTAACTGAAAGCATACAAAACACAAATGGCTACTTATGTCATACATATATGCAATTGACTAACGCAGGGTTATGACGTAAAAATTCCAAATTTAATATTCCATTACGTGATTTTTATTATAATATCGTATCAAAAGAAGCAGACCAGATGGTCTATTACTTTGAACTGATATACATAAATTAAAGACATCTTTTCTAATCCATTCCGCAACAGATCGAATGTTTTTATTTTTATTTACATAGTAATATAAAAAGTATTAAGCATTTAATTAAGGAATGTGCCTTTCTGAACAATAAATCTTTACCATTTTGTTACAGAACCCCCTCAACTTATCCATCAATTAAGAAATAAAACTATTTATCCAGGAAACTAATTTAAAATTGTTGGAATGGAAATCCCTCTCAACACATCAAACACGTTTCATTTATTTATACAAATTATTTTAGTGTTATACATATTGATTTGCACATTCATATATTGTGTTGTAAATTATAGTATTATGGACAGTAATACAGTAAAGCTCCGATTATCCGCGAGCTGATGATCCGCGATGCGGTTTATCCGCGAAACGATTTTTTTTCTTAAGCCAACAGCATGGAAAATACAATAAGCCCTACTAATAAATATAAACAGAAAAATTCCTGTATTCGAAAGTTAGAGAAGAACATTTCTAGATTCGGTTGCCATGTTTGAAATATTATATATAAAGTTTTGAGGTTGATTCTTCCTTTTATTAACCAAACGTAAACACAGCAATTAAAATATTTAACAAATAAATAAGACTATTAAGATAAATTCCACTAGAGCATATCAAGAATAGCTTCATTTTCGAGATAAAAATTATTCCATACTAAAAGAAAAACAATAGTTTACAATTTAGAATAAAAAAAGGCGATTTCAATCAAAGCAAGAAGCAAAAACAAGTGACTGATTTTTTTAAAAAGGTGTAACACAACTCTTTTTGTACAGTATGTATGCATTGTTTTGTTTCTTGTTTACTGTTTTTTATTTTAGTGATTTAGACGTAAAGAGAAGGCTTCTGCTATACTGTGCATATGTATGTATTTTAAACGCTTTATTATGTTTTTTGTACACTGAAACATAGTTTTATGTTGAATTTTCTTTTTTGTGTGTGTGTTTGCACCCCATTTTCAGTCTTTTTCGGGTTATCCGCGATTTTTGTTATCTGCGGGGCCCTTGCCACTCAATTCTGCGGATAATCGGGGCTGTACTGTATTTTGAGTTTTGTTATCCTAGACTTACGGGGTAGGTAGTAGGGTTAAGGCTGCGTACGCACGCGTATTTTGCCCACATCTCCAGTTTTCTTGGAAGATCTTTTGTACTGGACTCATCTGCGGTTTATTCACAAAAGAATGAGGGGAATCAACAATGGGTCAGGAGATAAGGAGCTCGACTCTACTTGAAGGAAAGTTCCTCTTTTGCCGGACATCAGTCCCTTTCCTGCTAAAGTCGTTAAAAATCAAAGACACCGCGTGGCCAGAACAAAGGAAGCCGACACCGATTACAGTTAGAAGGATAGTGCGTACGCAACTTCAGGAGCCATTAACTTGGTTCCACCAACTTTAAGAAAGTACTTCTGACGCCCATTTACCCAGGTTTTCACAATGGCCTTGACAGTTTCTGTCAAGAGTAGTTTATGAAGCAATTGGGGCTTATTTATAGTGGTCGTAAATCGGACCTCACAGGTTGAGCCCCTGGGCCTAGCAGGAGAGATTCCCATGGTAAAGAAAGTGGGGGTTTCTCTGTCTGGGATGCTCCAATGAGAAGCTGATGCTCCAGGGCATGTTCTGATATCACTTTGGAATGGTCCTGGAGAATCATAAAAGTATTCAGGGACCTGGCTCCCTTTCTATTCAAAAATAAGAATTTTTGTATGAGGGGGGCGGGGGACTAAGGTGTGTTCCCTGTTTTCTTCAAACACATTCAATTAGTGTTGTTCCAAGGTGAAAGTCCTCTCTAGTTGTGGTGGGTGTTAAAACGGATGCAAAAACACCCAATAAAATTAAGTTAAGCAGGAAAGACATCTAGTTGTATGAGTAAAAATGTCTCACGGAGTCACTCAACATGTTTTTGTGTCCCTGCTCATCCTTATGCCTGGGAATTAGAAAAAAAAAGTATTTAAGATGATTATTTTTATTGTTCTATTTTGATTAGAAATAGTACCGTAGGGATGTGTATGCCAATTTACGCTGTTAGTGTGGAGATGTTGACTTTTAAGGATTAACCAATTAGGATAATAATAAAATTTTGAAAGATAAGAATATTGATTAATAAGTACTCCCAATGAGAGACTTTTTATCTGATTGGATTTTTTAGTTGTGTATATACAACGAAAATTAAATTTCTGCGCCTTATTAAAATTATTCCATAAAAATTTCTTTTCCAAATTTCTCTACAATCCTAGTTTATTAAATCATTCCCTATCTTAAATAATATTCCATCAATTCCATTCATTTAAAATCATTCTATTTAAAACACGTATTTAATTCCCTTCAAAATATCTTTTTAAAAACAATTCCCCTTAATTTTTCTTCAAGACCTTTTTATTTCTCAGTCTTAAATCGCTGATATTTATTAAAGTTATCTGATTTATATCATTTCTTTTCTTTCATGCTTTTTATTTCATGATTCGATTTCCGCGTAATTCTGACTCGGTCAATTTTCCTCAATATAATGCCGCTTACAATAAAGAGTTCCTCAACTACGTCTCCCACTCACTGGTTCTTCCTTATATCTGCATTGGCACAAAAGAGTATCCACTTCTGACTATTTAACCTGAAACATGAGCGCGGAGCTCGAGATTTTCGTGGCATTTGTTGTTATAAAATTTACGTTGCTGTCCAGAAGAAGTCACTGAAATAATCGAATGAAGTGTAACATCGTATAAAATGGGGTGTGTAAAGTGAGGGTGGGAAAAAGTGTTTAGTGCTTATTTTAAATTGTGGTGAATGCTTGACACCTGTATTATGATAAGAGGAAATAATAAATTTTTTTTTTGTTAAGAAGTGTTGTCATTTTTCGGGAAACTGCCAATGTGTATCGCCCAATGTGTATGGACTTCAGTTATTAGAGCGCCGATGAAATATTGAATATATCAGTTTGATCGGTATCGAAATGACGGCTGCCTAAGTTATTAGAATGTTACGGAACGGTTGTTGCTTTATTTTATATCGTTACATGACTTATCATCCAATATCATCACGTGTTTTTATATGTTATACATGTAATAATAAAAGTTTTCGCCCTTTTATCTTAGTTAAACTATTCCAAATTATTATAATATCTACATCTTTTTACCTAGCTTTAGTAATATCTTAAATATCTTATCTTTTTTTTCCACGCTTTAAATCTAGCATATTTTTTTTATTTATTATTCTAAAAACCTTAATCCGTTCGTAGCTATACTTCTTATAAAACCTACCAAATGACTATTTCTTTCATTTTATTCTTGGACTAAATTTATTTTTCTTTCGAATGCATTTAATATCATTTGTTATATTTTGTTCCATATCTCATAATTCCTCACAAGTTGCCGCCAGCATCCTAATTAAGTTATAATGCTACCGCTGGTATGTATTAAGTTCGATCATCTACGTCATGCACTTCCGCCTCTTTTTTAGGTCTTATCCTATTGCGATGCGAGTTCTTCTGTCCCGTTCCCCCCGTCTTTCCACGGAATTGGTTCTTTGCTATGTAATATAACCGTTCGCGTCTTTTTTTTTTTTTTTTTTTTTTTTTTTTTTTTTTTTGTAGTATTTAACCTTTTACATTCACTTGGAGAGCTAGAATTTTACGATTAGTGTATTCCTGAAAAAACTCGTTGTCACCTGGAGAGCTATTTTTCTTTATTTTCTCAAGCTGTTCTAATATTTAACATCTAGCTGTTTATATATACGACGTAACAACGACCCGAACATAGGCAGCACTATTACTAGTGGAATTAGTACATTTTACGATTATCTAATAAATAACTGATAAATCTATCGGCTTCAGTTGTTAATGCTGGGAAAACTACCAAGGGATGTAGGCCTGATCTTCCACTCCGACTATGATTTCATGACTGCAAAACTTTGATTTTTCGTTGGAGATATATCACGAGTTTACGATTGCTGCTTAATACCGATATGTTTCTATCCTACCATTGAAAGCATATCATATACTCCCTCCGTCTCAAATTAGTTGCGACATTTAGGTCGAAAATTTTGTCCCAAATTAGTTATTACATTTCAAATGGGTGGAGTCAAAAATAACTTCCGATGCAGTTTCGTAGATCGACACCATTTTGTAAGGACTCTACCACCAGTGTACCATAAAGGTCATTTTCTTCTTAAAGAATTAGCGATTCATTAGATAGAAGGTAGTTTTATGCGATTACTGGTGGAAGAATTCTTACAAAATGGGGCGTGGCTTAAGAGCGTGCGAACCCTGGATTTTTTAAACTAATTTGGTACTTATTTAAGGAGAGACAGAGGGAATGCTTGGTAAGTAAATGTTGTTGATTGATAGCATAGCACCCTGAAATCTCCAAAAAATGTTCAAACAAAATCATAAAATCATCAGTATCAATAATCAGTACAAGAGTAATCAAATGTAGCAACTAATTTGGGACAGAGGGAGTACATGTTTTTGAAAATAAATTATGTGTATTAATCTACCTATGAATCCTTGCTTTCATCATGAGTCCATATTTGATTTATTTATGATAATTGGATTTAATATTTATTCTAGCATTGTAGGTTTAATTTAGGTAGAATTTTCTTACGCCTATAAGCTAGCTAGATTGAATTAAAATAATTTACAATGTAATGGCGGTGAGGGTTATATCCACCGTATAGTAGGGATAATTAGTGCATTATCCACAACCTAGCCAGCGTATTTCGATTACAGCAATAAACAGATTTTATTTCCATCGTAGCTATTTGGATTTTAGGGTGGAAATGCAGTTTTTTAAAATGATAATTGTTTATTTTTTCTTTCCCCTCCTTGTCCAGCTGGTTGTGTGATTAGCGGACAGGTAACCACTATTTTCGAATAGGTCCGTTCACCCCCCCCCCCCAACAAAAATGAGGCTGCAAACAAATGAAATCTCTTGATATTCAATATTTTTCGAAATCAATTCCATTCAGAAGAAATAAAGAAAATATGGTTTAATGGAAACTGTAAACTATGTTTATTGAAATTTTGAAAATTATTCAAGATTTGCAAAAGGAAATTGATTTTTCTTATATGTGAAGATTTTGGTATTAAACATGCATCAAAGAACGGTAAAGTTTTCTTTCCCCCCTATTGTGTACAATATATACACATCTAAAAAAATAGAAACGTGAATAAAGGAACGCAAGAAATTTTTTTTTCAATGCATCGAATTTCGTGCGTGATTTTCTTTCAAATCGAAAACATCCGTATGGTTTGCATTAGAATTTTGACTTGAAAATTATTCAGGCTAATTCCAAAAATCGTGCATGTTATTACTCCTGTCTTAGTATGCTTGAGGTAATTTTCCTTGTAACTGATAGAGCTTTGTCGTGAAATCGAATGCTTTTTGTTGTCAGATTGGAATGAATAGATAGATAGCTTCATTCGCAAGCACAGTAAGAGGAAAATATCAGAGAGGTGAAAATGAAGTCAAACACATACTATTTTACTGCAGGAAATCTAAAATTTATATTTGTTTGGATGAATTCCTTCAGAGTAAATTTATGATGTGAACATTACTTGTATCTAGTAATCGCAGAATAATAACATTTAAAACCTTGTACATACTGATCAACTTGAAAGGAATGATATTCTGGAAGAATCTTTAGTCTATTTTGCTGTATTTGTTATAAGGGAAACAAAAAAGAAAACTCATGTGTCACGTATAGATTATGAAATACTTCCCAACACATTCGGAATAATGTAACAGAGCTTCATCATTTAATAAGCTTAGATATGATGCCTAATTGAACCATTTGGAAACGTATAACACATTTAAAAACCCGATTTCAGCAATTCCCATCTACAATCGTAAAATTATCCTAGTTCTTTGAGCAGCCCTGTTCATGATATACAAATTTGTGTCTATAAACTACATGCATGTAAAAATTTAGTTCAGTTAGTAAAGACATACTGCAGTTGAAAATTCCCCTTCAGCAATTTCCTGTAATAAGAAGAATTGTATACGAATTGTTTTGTGCAGTCCTGTATACGTGGTATAGAATTTATACACAAAATGTAACTTGTATAATATTGGTTATATTTAAAAGCGAATACCGAATTTGGAAACGTACTTCCAACAATTATTGCTCAAATGCAGTACAGTAACCGATTTCTTTTGTGTGTCCCTGTAAATGAACGATAAATGGTATGAGCGCCCTATTTTATAGTAATAATATTGTATAGAAATTCAGTGATTTATAGCAATTTCAATACATTTGAAATAGCGTAATGTTATTAAAATAACCTGGAAACGATTTTTCCCCATTGACCGTAATGTAACGGAATTATTTTGAGAGTCCCTGCAAATGAACGATTAACGCTACACACTTCCTATTCAATACCGAACATGCCACGATAAACATCATTAACATATACCAATTACATGAAAGTTCGAGTATATTTAAGCGAGACATAGCGTGGACAGACATAGACGGCCAGACTAATCGAATTGAGAAACATTTTTCAACTATGTTGGAAAGTGTTAAAAATTAATATTTCCCTTTAAAGCTAAAAACAACATCACAAGTAGAATGAAATAACTAATATTTATGCAGACAAACTTTTTCGTAGACTGCGTAAACTATATTAAATATACTTTCCGTTCAATTATGAAACTTAAAGTAATTTCCTCGGGTAATCTAATTTAAATCGAAAATTTATAGGGAGAAATAGTAAAACCCATTAAAATAATACCGTTTTTTGTTCATGGAAGATATTTCTGAAAGAGAAAGTTACATTTAAATGCATTGATGTCTGGTCATTTATTTCGAAATCTGCCAAAAAGGAAAGCAACAATAGTGTATATCTGCGACGAAGAAACAAGCTATAAATTTAAAAAGATATAAAACATGGCATATTTTAATGAATTTTGTCTATACAATTTTTTACGACAAAATAGTTTTTAGACAGAATGCGGTTTTCTTAGATATTTTTCTTATTATGTTTTTTTTCATATGGATAAATGGATGGGGTATAAGGATGGGTAAAGGACGGGGCACACGGATGAATAAAAGGACGGGGCACACGGATGAATAAAAGGACGGGGCACACGGACGAATAAAAACGTAAAAATACCACTTAAAGCAACTAAACACAAATCACGTAGGACGAAATTTACTATACTTGTCTAAAAACTTAAAACCGAATTATTTATAAGAATGTCGAAAATAGCCGCTGAACCCTTAAAAAGCCGAAAATCACATTAAAAATCTCTAAAAATTCAAAAGATCGCACAGGACAAAATTGACTTCATTGGGCTAGAACATGTAAAACAAATTATTTTTACCAAATGGAAAAAATACCCATAAAAAAGAAGAAAAAATTGCAAAAAATTCAAAAGTCGCTAAGCGAATTCCGATTAAACTTTATTTAAAATAGAACAAAATTTATTTTACCGATTTAAAAAATTTACATTGGATTTCTTTTAGTAATGTGCAAAAACAGCTGCGCAACATGAAAGAACACTAAAAATCGCATAAAAATTCAACTAAAAAGATCTAATTAAAAATATCCAAAATCTGGCTTCGAGATGCATAATTACACATACAGAACCTCCTTGCCAAATTTTGTGTATTTGGATGCAGTGGTCTCTTCAGAATACAGCATCGGCACACACATACAAAAAACTCTTTTCATTATTATTTTAAATAAATTTATTTAATAAGATATCTATTGGAACTACAACAAAATACACAGAGAGGCAGAATTAAGAATTAATTCTGCCTCATCACGGGCAGTTTAAGAATTTCAGTTTACCATTTATTTCAATTACAATTTATTCCAGTTTACACCTATGTATAGGAGGAAATGAGACAGACCTAAATCTAAATAATAACATAAAAATAGAAAGCTGTAAGCATTATAGATATTTAGGTGCAGACATTAATAGAGAAGGAAGAGACTCACAGGAAATTAAATACAGAATTTGTCAGGGGAGAAAGGCAGTAAAACTATTAAATTCTATTTGGATCTAGGAAAAGAAAGTATAATATATACAACTCTATTGTAAAGAGCATATTGTTACACAGAGCAGAAGGATGGAGAATTATGGAGACAGAAAGAAAGAAATTAGCGGCAGTAGAAATGGACGCCCTAAGCAGATCATGCAGAATACCAATAATAGAAAGAATAAGAAATGACAGAATCAAGGAAATGATGAAAATAAAGGGAACCATATTAGATGATATTAAAAAAAAAAGCAATCTGGTATGGTCATGTCAAAAGAATGAATGATGAAAGACTACCCAAAACTACATTCAATAATGAAACAAACAAAAAAAGGAAACGGGGAAGCCCACGAAAGAACTGGATGGATGATATTTCAAAGACAATGTGGGATAGAGCTCTGGAAGAGAAATGGACCCTTGACCGAAAAAATGGAAAAAGATTCTTGTAGATTCTTCGGATGGCGGCATCTGACGCCATAAACCGAGTTTTTTAATATATATATATATATATATATATATATATATATAAATTTCTTTCTAATGTTTAAATATCCCTTTTCTGTAATCGGAGTGCCTGACCTTTTGCTTATTCGTATTATTTTTAATTTTATACAGACAGCAAAGGATTTTTTTAAATAAAATCTTTACAGCGTGATTAAATTACAAAAACTATATAAGTATATACTGAAATAGACTACATTTTTTAACAAACTTTTATTTTAGATCGCGTCATTGTTTATTTTTTAATCTAGATTTAAGTAAAAATGAGAATTTTTTTAATTGACATCTGATCAATAATAGAAGAATCTAATACTTTTTAAAACAAAACAAAGGCAAAGAACAGCAACATCATTGCTAATAGAAAGATGCAATTACCTGTTTTCACATCGTATATTTATGTACAGCTTTTCATTCAATTTTGAAACTTAAAGCAGTTTTTTCCAGCAATCTAATTTAAATCGGAAATTTGAGAGAAAAAGAATAACAGTATTTAAAGTGACACCTGCTCCCTCAAAAGAAGAAGTGCCAAAGTCGAATAAAATTTGCATGTAACATAATTTATGCCTGACCATCAATTTCTAAATCTAATTTAATTCGGAAGAAATAAAGGCAAGCAATAGCAGTATATTGAAACGAAAAAAAGTTACAAATCTAGCATACATAAAACCTGGCATACTAGCTGGGTTTTTACAATTATAAATTATTTTACTTCAATTTAGATTTTAGACTGAATACAATTTTCTTTAAAATTTTGTTGCTCTTTTATTAGTTTTTAAATTCAATAAACAGCATAACAGGAGGGCTTAAGCAATTTACCTGTTTACATTACAAACTTTTTTACTCGTATGCTTAAGTATATTTCACTGTGTTTCTCGTCCAATTATGAAACTAGCAGCACTTCGCTCAGACAATCTAATTTGAATCAGAAGCATTAAAACTAAGAAAAAGTTATAAATAGGAAATTACATAAACTTAGCATACTAAATGAGTTTTTCCTATCGTAAATTTTTACGCCAAAATAGATTTTAGACTAAATACAATTTTCTTTCATTTTATTGTAGTCGTTGGAAAAAAGTAAACACCCCCTATTACTTCTGCAACAAATTATCGTAGAGGAAAGTTACAGGTATCAAACGATTAGAAATAAAGTCTACTTTTAAATTATGTATATAAAATTTGATTAGGGGGTCATCTACATATAAAAACGAACCCAAACTTTGTTTTTCCCCATAGCAATACCTAAGTTTGACACCATAAATTAATTCTACGCCTTTAATTAGACTAAATTTACGTGAAATTCGCAAGATTAGTTTCCGAGAATTTAATTGTTTTAAAAATAACATATTTTAGAAGTTCTATCCGAAATGAAGTTCGGTACTCGACTGTTGAAATTCTGCAGAATGACTATGTCACTTCTATTCATGTATTATTTCTTTCCTATATGGCCATTTTACTGGTTTAATATGTTTCAATTAATGCCAGCCCAAACATTTCAATAAAATGAGTAAAATACGTTTTTAAAATTAAGCTTTTCTGCACATCATAGACGGCCCTTAAACCACCATTTTGCCGTTTTTTAATGATAATTCGAAAACTACTAAAAAGAAAAATTTTAAAAGATAATTTGCATGAAGCACGACATTATAAATAAAAATCTATCATAAAACTTGGAGGTCGCAATTCATATTCTTTTTCGAATATTAATTTCATAATTCATAATTCATATTAAATTTTTAAAATTACAAATTCAACGCATTTTTGTTTGCGTTTTTTAGTATGATAAACACACACAAAATTATCGTATTAGAATTGTAATTTCAGGAGATATTAATAAAGATATAAAATCTAAATTTTGAATATTTATAATTCAAAAACTTATCATTCAAATGACTAGAAATTTCGTTTCTAGGCATAGTTTGAACATAAGATTTAAAGTATATTTTCAAAATTGGCTGTTGCCATTGAAAATAACAAAATTTGGTCTGGTTTTGATTTGTACATGACCCGCTTCAGCAAATTTTATATGCATTATTTAAAAGTAGACTTCAATTCCAATCAATTGCTACCAGTAACTCTCTTCTACTATAATTAGTTGCAGAGTTAGTGGGGGTGTTTACTTTTTCCCACGACTGTACATTTATTAAAGTTTTTAAATTCAATAAACAGCATCACAGGAGGGTGGAAGCTATTACATTTTTACACACGAAGCTTTTTTACTCGGCACCATAACAATATTCACTAGGCTTCCATCTTAATTACGTAACTAATAGCAATTTGCTCAGGTAATCTAGTGTGAATCTACAACTTTTGGGAGAAATATTAAAACTCATTAAAATGACACTGGATTTCCCTGTCAGGAGAAATTTCTAAAATAAGAAAAAGTTTCTAAATGTAATTTAATTCGGAAGGAATAAAGGCATGTAACAGCAGCGTATTTCTTTGACGAAAAAACAAGTTATATATTGGAAGGCACACAAAACTGGGCATACTAAATGTGTGTTTTTAATATTAAATTATTTTATGTCAGATTTTAGACTGAATACAATTTTCTTTTATTTAGTTGTACTTTTAGCAAGGTTTTTAAATTCAATAAACAGCGTCACAGGACATATGAAGCAACTACATTTTTACATTACAACCTTTTTTACTCGACTGCATGACTATATTCACTATGTTTCTCATGGAATTATGAAACTAATAACAATCTGCTCAGGCAATCTAATTTGAATTAATCGGAAACTTCTGGAGAGAAACTTTAAAACTCATTAAAATTACACAAGTTTTCCTTGACAGGAGAAGTTTCTAAAGTAAGAAAAAGTTTAATCCATTTATGCTTGACCATTCATTTCTAAATGTAATTTAATCCGAAAGAAATAAAAGGCAGCAATGTATTTATTTAACGACAAAAACAAGTTATAAATTGGAAAGACCACAAAAAACACGCATACTAAATGGGCTTTTCCAATCCTAAATTATTTTACTTCGAAGTATATTTTAGACTAAATAAAATTTTATTTTGTAGTACTTTTATCAGGTTTTTTAAATTCAGTAAACAGTATCACAGGAGGAATGAAGTAACAACCTGTTTACACTACAATTTTAATTTGTATTTATTTATTTATTTATTTATTTTTGTGGACTCCGTAACTATATTCACTACGTATCCATCTCAATTATGAAACTAAAATCAATTTGCTCACACAATCTGATTTAAATTGGAAACTTTTGGGGAGAAACATTAAAACTCGTTAAAGAGACACTGGTTTTCCTTGACAGGAAAAATTTATAAAATAAGAAAAAACTTTCTAAATGCAATTTAATTCGTAAGACATTAAAGTCACGTAACAGCAGTGCATTTCTTTAATGATAAAAACAAGTTATAAATTGGAAAGCACATAAAACCTAGTATACTAAATCGGTTTTCCAATCCTAAATTATTTTACGTCAGAGTAGATTTTAGGCTGAATACAATTTTCTTTAACTTTGATGTACTTTTATGAAGGTTTTAAAAAGTTCAATAAATAGCATCACAGGGGATACTAAGTAACTACCTCATTACATTAGAAGGTCTTTTACTCGACCTGCATAACTTTATTTACTACAGGGTTCTCGTACAATTATGAAACAAATAGCAATTTGCCCAGGCTGTCTAATTTGAATCTGAAACTTTTGTAGAGAAACTTTAAAACTCATTAAAGTGACACTAGTTTTCCATGACAGGAGATGTTTCTAAATTAAGATAAAGTTTAATTCATTTATGTTTGACCATTTATATCTAAATTTAATTCAGTTCAGAAAAAATAAAGGCAACAGTATATTTCTTTAACGTACAAACTGAAAAGCACATAGAATCTGGCACACTAAATTCTTTTTTTCCAATCCTAAATTACTTTACGAAAAAGCAGATGTTAGACTGAAAATAATTTCCTTTAATTTTGTTGTACTTTATATCAAGGTTCTTACATTCAATAAACAGCATCACAAGAAGAATGAAGAAATTACCTGTTTACCCAGAAACTTTTTTTTACTCGGCTCTATAACTATATTTACTAGGTTTCCATCTTAGTTATGCAACTAATAGCAATTCGCTTAGGCAATCTAATTTGAATCAAACTTTTGGGGTAGAAACATTAAAACTCACTAAAATAACACTGGTTTTTCATGTCAGGAGAAACAAAAATAAAAAAAAAAGCTTCTCAATATAACTTTAATTTGGATAAAATAAAGGCACGTAACAGCAGTGCATTTCTTTAATTAAAAAAAAAAAAGTTATAAATTGGAAAGCACATAAAAAATCTGGCATACTAAATGAGTTTTCCGATGCTAAATTATATTACGACAAAGTAGATTTTAGACTGAAAATAATTTCCTTTAATTTTGTTGTACTTTATATCAAGGTTCTTACATTCAATAAACAGCATCACAAGAAGAATGAAGAAATTACCTGTTTACCCAGAAACTTTTTTTACTCGGCTCTATAACTATATTTACCAGGTTTCCATCTTAGTTATGCAACTAATAGCGATTCACTATTCGTTTAGGAAATCCAATTTTAATCTGAAACTTTTGGGGGAGAAACATTAAAAATCATTAAAATGACACTGGTCTTTCATGTCAGGAGAAACAAAAATAAAAGCTTCTGAATGTAATTTAATTCGGATAAAATAAAGGAACGTAACAGGAGTGCATTTCTTTAATAAAAAAAAAGTTATAAATTGGAAAGCACATAAAATCTCGCATACTAAATGGGTTTTCAATGCTAAATTATTTTACGACAAAATAGATTTTAGACCGAAAACAATTTCCTTTAATTTTGTTGTACTTTATATCAAGGTTCTTACATTCAATAAACAGCATCACAAGAAGAATGAAGAAATTACCTGTTTACCCAGAAACTTTTTTTACTCGGCTCTATAACTATATTTACTATGTTTCCATCTTAGTTATGCAACAAATAGCAATTCGCTTAGGCAATCTAATTTGAATCTGAAACTTTTTGGGGACAAACATTAAAACTCATTAAAGTGACACTGGTTTTTCATGTCAGGAGAAACAAAAATTAAAAAAAGCTTCTGAATGTAACTTTTATTCGGATAAAATAAAGACACGTAACAGCAGTGTATTTTTTTAATTAAAAAAAAAGTTATAAAGTGGAAAGCACATAAAATCTGGCATACTAAATGGGTTTTCCGATGCTAAATTATATTACGACAAAGTAGATTTTAGACTGAAAATTTCTTTTAACTTTATTGTAATTTTTATCAAGGTTCTTAAATTCAATAAACAGCATCACAAGATGAATGGAGAAATTACCTGTTTACCCAGAAAATAACTATGTTTTTCATGTCAAGAGAAACAAAAATAAAAAAAAAGCTTCTGAATGTAACTTTAATTTGGATAAAATAAAGACACGTAACAGCAATGCATTTCTTTAACAAAAAACAAGTTATAAATTGGAAAGCACATAAAACCCGGCATATTAAATGGGTTTTCCGATGCTAAATTATCTTGCATTAAAGTGGATTTTAGATTGAATACCATTTTACCATTTTCATTAATTGTGTAGCATACTTTTAACAAAGTTTTTAAATTATTTTCATTTCAATAAACTGCATCACAAGAAGAATGAAGCAACTACTTCTTTACATAAAAAACCTTTTTACTCTACTATGCATAACAAATGAAACTAAAAAACATTGCTGAGAATACACTCTAATTTGAACCGCACACTTTGAGGGAGAAACATTAAAACCCATTAAAGTGACGCAGGAGAAATTTCTACAAGAAAAAGCTACAAATATATCCATTCATCCTTGACTATCCATTTCAAAATGTCATTTAATTCAATATAAATAAAGCAAGGCAACAGTATTATACAGTAGAGCGCCGATTATCCGAACAAGTCGGGACCGACACCAGTTCGGATAAGCAAAAATTCGGATAAATGGACAGATAATTTAACAGATTTTTTCTGTCTATACTAAAACCTTCACACTTTATTCAGGCTTAGGACTGGCAGCACCAGTTTGTGCTAGCGTGTTTAAAAACTGTTTTTTTCTTTTTCATTTAAAATATTCTTTTTGTCTTTTTATCATGTTGTGAATTCCAGATATTATAATTTAAGAAAAAAAGCTTTCGATTGTTGCTTGCTTCAAAGACGACGTTCTTTCCAATGCTGCAATATCTCGAATTCTTCTTAAATACGTGAGTTGAATAGGATCAGTGGTTCTAGCCATTTCATAGCTGTTTCCAAACATTCAAAGGGTCACCTGGGTCTTTTTTAGAACATTCGTTTTCATTTTTTCAATTTCTTTATCCTTTTAAATCTCATCCCCAATCTCATAATCATTTTTAAAAAAATGACAGAAATAGGCTGTTCGGATAAATGGAAGCTCGGTTAATTGGAGTTCGGATAATCGGGGCTGTACTGTACTAGTTTTGTAACGTTGTTTATTTGAATTTTAAGACGCTGGCCCAAACTGCGAATTTCAACGACAGGGGTGAAAATTTTAGATTTCACTTCTACTTTTTCTGAAGATCAGTTAGCTAAGAAGAGCTGTTCTCTACAAGTTCAAGATCCAGAAGGAACCATATGTGTTTTTTAATTTACATATTGTCTAGCCCCGTGTTTGGAAAGAAATGTAATCGGGAAAAAAACAAAATTGAGAAGAAAAAATTGTTTAAGATGTCCAATTTTTTATATTTTTGTAAATTATTTTTTTTTTTCGTTGCGGGCCAGTTTTTGCTTTTTCGATTTTTGTCCAGTATGTGTTTAAAAGGTTACTTTTCCTTTCAGAACCAGTTCCAATAGGGAAAGTAGCCTCTTTAAAAAAGACTGCAACAAAAATCGACAAAAAACTAGCCCATTTAGAAATGAACCTCGGCTATCTTATGAAGGAACAAAAACCATTTAACCCTTTACCTACTGACGGTACTTATAAGTACCATTAAAATAACTTGTTATAAAATTCATTTAATACATCGATTAGTTATAATATAGTTTAGAATGAGTTATAGACACATTACTTTATCAAGCTCCAAAAGCATTATTGGTTACACAAAAACAAAAATATTTTTAAGAGGATGATTTCTTTTGCCTTTGCATCTTTTCAGCTTTCTTGACGTTGGGAGGGGGGAAATTTTTCAATTTGGAAATATTTCTATATTTCTATTGTAAAAACGTTATATTTGTACATTTTCTAATTCTACAAAATACTAAAAAAATATTTAAAATAAACGATTTTAGTGGGGTTATAAATATTGTACAAAGTCCCTATAAATTCAAATTATCCTTCTAAAATTTAGAAATGATTATGTGAATCTTCTAATTTAGTTTAAACAATTCACGAAAAATGCTTTAGAAGATAAAATTTTCATGAATTCATAATTCAGTACATTAAGGGTTAAAAAATATTAAAATGCAAGCGAGAAATTTCAAAAGAATTTTACAAGTTTAAGATTAGCTTGCGCGTTTCTTTACGTGGCAATGTAGGCTCTTGAGGAGAGAAGGAGGGGAAGATCTACTTATTTGGCTCAAAATTTTCGATTTTTATTTTTTTGCATTTTTTGCATCACCTGGGATGAAAGTACTACCTCAGAAACGGCCGATTTCTACCACTAAGTTTTAATAGTATTTCTAGACTCATTTAATGACAGAATTTATGAGATTTACTAAACCGAAGAATACTATTAAAATTTACTGGTCCAAATCAGCCGTTTGTGGCGCAGCGCTAGTATCCCAGCATAACAGTAGTGTTGTCCTAAATAGTCTTAGCGATATTGCAATTTTTTATAGTATTTTTAGCTCATTGAGCATAACGCTATTGTCAAACTTTAAACTTTATTTTCTCGAAACCATTTTTTTTTTTTTTTTTTTAAATGGACGTCCATTTTTCTCAAGAACCATTTGACTGATTTCCTTCTATTTTTATTTAAAAGAAAGCTAATTATTTTGGTGAAGCGCATACTACGTAAAAGTATAATTTTCATCGATTAATTATTTTTTCCGAACTCGCAAAAGGTAAAAGAGAAAAAAGTTACCCTTTTTTTCTTCAAACTGACCACCATTTTGTCAAAAATCAATTTTTTACACTAAATGTTGGCATAAACTCCAGAAAATTAAATACCTTTTCATAATTTGGCGACCCAATTTGTTTCAGAAATGTGTGACCGGAAAAAATCGGTCACCTGATTAGAATTTCACGGCGTACACCAGCAGACACTCCATCGCACAAGGCATTTTGTTTTAAAACACAAAAAATTAAATATCTAAGTGAAACGTTAACTAGATAAGTTCGAAGGTTATATCTACGACGGCTGTTTTTTAAGTAAGGCCGTTTGAAAATAAAAACCAGACGAAAAAAAATTTCAAAAATAAAATTTATTTTCAGATTCTACATATATTTCTCTATTTTTCAACATAGTTGCCAAGTTTGTTTAAACACTTATAATATTTTACAACTAGATTTTGAATATCCTCTTCATATAAACTTGCCGCCTTTTCTGATAACCAAGAGGTCACGCCCTTTTTCACGTGTTCGTCATCGTTGTAGTGCTTGCCGCCGAGATGATGTTTGAGACAGCGGAAAAGAGGGAAGTCACTCGGAGCAAGGTCGGGGCTATAGGGGGGCGGGGGCATAACTTCCCAGCCAAAAGAGTCCAATAAAGATCGGGGTCTGAGCTGCGGTGTAAGGCCTTGCATTGTCATGGATTAGCAAAATTCCCTCTGTCAGTAGCCGCGTCTTATATTTTGAATCGCTCTGCGACAAAAAAAAAAAAAAAAAAAAAAACGTATCACTGACTGTACGTTGAACGGGGCCGGCGATTTGATAATCTTGGACATTTTAAAGATAAAGAACAGACCGCACAGGTTACCTACACAACTGCAACTGAATACAGTTGTTCATAAGGATTGCCAGAACACGACGCAAGCACTCCTTTCAGAGCGCGCGCCACATATTAGTGTTTAAAACAAAACGATCCTTACTTAAAAAATATGCCTCGCATTTCTTTTTTAATTGAAAAAAAACTTGAGATTTACATGAATTTAGGCCAAAAAAGTAGAACCTCCCATTAATACATTTAAGCACATTTATATAGTTGTTCCTTTAAATTTTTTCGCCACTATGTATTGACATAATGTTCCATCAATTTATTTTATTTTATATTAAAGCAGCTCTTTGACTGAATATATATTTTTCTTTAATTCTCTTGTATTTTTATTAAGGTTTTTAAGTTGAGTGCCCTGCAAGTATTTTCATTTTAATGCGTAATAACTATATCCATTGTGCTATCGTCTCATTCATGAAACAAAAACCAATTTGTCCGGCAATCTAATTTGAAGCAGGAACTTATGGGAGGCACAGAGAAACCCATTAAAGTCACACTACTTTTTCTTCACAGGAGAAATTTCTAAAATGAAGATAAAGTTACAGTTAAATGCATTTATGCCTTTCCACCCATCTCTAAATCTAATTTAATTTGGAAGAAACAAAGATAGGAAACAGCAGTGTATTTCTGCGGCAAAAAAAAAGATAGAATGAAAAGGATATAAAACCTAGCATACGTAATTTTCCTATTCCATTTTTTTTAAACTACTGAAAAAGTAAATTAAAGAAATTAATCGAACAGCATTAACCAGTGTAACAGCATTAACCAGTGTAACACCCTTAACCAGTGTAACACCATTAACCAGTGTAACACCATTAACCAGTGTAACACCATTAACCAGTGTAACAGTATTAACTAATCGAACAGTATTAACTTAGTGAAAAGTAAAGTAACTGAACTGAAAAAGTAAGAACAAAATTAGACAAAGTATTTAGGCTGAATAAAGCTTAATTTCTTGTTTTAAGGGGGGGGGGGGGCATGGGATTTATAAAACGACGGACAAACGATATATAAAAAACAATATCTTTTGCACATTTCAAAACAAACCGAACAAAATAAATCCCTATTACTGCGCTAATTCTGACTACAAATGTGTCAGGCTTTATATATGTTTACCAGTGATTAAAAAGACTACTTTAGAAGCGATTTTCTGATGACTTTGTCCAAATCAGTACCAGAGACACTTTTTAAAAGTAATAAATTTCAGAAAAGACAATTATAGCGATAGTAGACAAGCGAATTTGCTTATTCAATTTTTTCTAATTTTACAGTTTTTTTGCTTATTACCTTTCAAAACAGCAAATCTAAATGCGGTCATTGAACATATTTTTTATCAAAAGTATAAGACTAGAATATTTTATTATGCCAAGTCTATTTCGCATTTTGACTGTATATGCAGGTCTGAAAAATGAAACTTCAATATTAGTAGTCTATGCTTTTGAAGTAAACAAGAGTCATTTCACTGAAGAATTAATCACTTTTTTTTTTAATAATCACACTCCAATCTTTTCACCATTCAGAGGTTGCAATATTATAGAGAAAACCTCTTAAAATAATATTGCTGAAACACGTAAATTTTGGTCCTAAACTTAAGCAAAAGTGTTATTAAAGAATTGCTTCGGAATTTTTTTCTGGTACATTTGAATATTTGTTTATCCTTTAGTTATACGTATAGTATTGATGTTCATTGTTTGACTAGATATCAACACAAAATTAAAACAGAAAAATTAATGAAAATCACATGATTATTATTTAAAATAACCGGTTGATTGAAACCCTGGTTCAGATATGATATATTATAATATACGTATACGATACATGTATGTTATTATGATATTCTTAATGTGAGTATTATAAAATTACTTAAAAAATAAGAATATGAATGTAATTATTAAAGTGTATTTTTAAGGTATCTTCACAAGATTGAAAATTTTTCCAGTAATTACAAGTTTTTCTCACTGTGCATAGGAAATATTCTTATAGCAAGTATTGTGCAATTACATTGCTAAGACGTCATTGCAAATCAGGGGTCATGCCACATCTGTTACCAAAATGCCACTACTCAGTAACGTCACATTGGGGCTAAAATGTAAAGTTCTTTGAAAACTTAAAAAATAATAATAAGAGATCACTTCAAAACATGTTCTTCTTTGTACAAAAATATTTTTCAAGAATCAAGTCACATACGTCACGTCACATATGTGACCAAAAAACTACCATATCATGAAATCACATTGTGACCATAAGAATTTTAAAGAATTTTGAAATTTAGAAGAAACATTTTACATAGGGCTGTCTTTATGCATTTGAGAACCTTGACCATTTTGATTTTTGTTGGCTTTACCAAAATAACTTATATTCATTTATCGACCTAGAAGGAAAATTACGTCCGGAAAGAATTTAACCCTATATTATTACAAATGGAAAAGGTTACAGGGGAGAGTAGTACGCAGTGAGACGAAAAATATTATTACTTAACGTATGGCGACTCTTTTTATTCTTTTGAAAAATTTTTTATACATCTTAAAGGAACACAAATTCGCTACACATTAACGTAGAAATGGTTTAAAAAAAAGTTATTCATAAAAGCATAGAAAAATGATAACGAAGTATCGGAAATTGTCTCACTGTGTACCACAAGTGGTACACAGTGAGACAATGTATATATTTTCGTGAATCGTACAATTTTACACTATATGCATAAATTTTTTCAGTGTAATAATGTCTTAACTACTGCCTGAAATCATGTTTATCACCTGGAGTTTAATCTGACATTTTGGGCTCGAGTAGTTTTGATAGACCAATAGTAAAAATGCACAGCAAATTTCAATATTTACAGGTACACATATTATAAACAATTTAACCACATTTTGAGCTTAACAGGATTGTGGTAATTAAAATATAGTTATCCCTCTTAAATTATGGCTTAAGAGTATGTCGAACAATGGCAGTGTCTAGTTCAATGTACATCAAATTTCAGAAGGAAATCGGAAACCGGTGGTATCCTGATAGTTGCTTTGTTATCATAAATTGTAGATCTGGCAATACCATTGAAGTGTCTGATTCATTAACAGATACCATATCTGGAACATGATTTTCACACACTTTACTTCCTGCCACTTTCACACTCTTCGAAGATAAATCACTTCAAAATCACCATCTTCATCCTTACAGGTTAAGATTTTTCCTACATAAAACAAACTATTTGGAAATCGCACAAGAACATAATCATGAACGATAGGCTCTCGTTCTAGTTCCTGAAACCTGAATGATTCATCGTCGTCAGAAGAATCGTCTAGAAACATCTGTGTACACAAATGCGTCTCCCTGTGTACGACAACTGTATGTCTCACTGTGTACTTTCGTTACGTTGTAACAAAATGGATGCCATATCTGTTTCATTATCAATTTCATCGCTTTGAATGCTTGAGTCGTTTTGTCGACATAGTCTATCATTTGATATAACTAGGTTTGGTTAAGTAAATCTATGCCATAATGAAGGAAATATACTCTAAAATGGACGTTTATGTAACTTTAACCCCTGTAAAATAAAGAATTACTTACTATTTTGTTGGACGAGTAACCGAAGTGCCGAAACTACATCTACGTGTTGTATAAGATGAGGTGGTTATGTGCGAGTGCCAGATAGGAGAAAAAGTTATAACTATATGTCAAAATGGCTGCTGTCTCACTGTGTACCATGTCTCACTGTATACTACTTTCCTCTATATATTTCGCAAGGTTTTTGCTTTTTTTCACATGACTTAATTCATTTAATTTAAACCATGCTAACACTGAAGAAAATATTTCAGACTTACCCAGTAAAGGTGACTTGTACCAATATCCATCTCTGACTTCTAGAAAGTCCGTATCGCAGTTTTCAGACTTGAAGACATCTATATCCGTAATATTGAGAATAATGCGTTCACCTTGCGTCGCTGTGATTCGCCATTCGCAATGCTCGCCTTCTGGCGGCGGGGATGAATTCCCGTAGTCTGGAGAAGAGAAGGCACCACTAGGATTTTGGAGGGTTTTGCCACATTCTGAAAAGGGGCCATTAGAAATTTATATGAATGATACACCTCAGTAACTTTAATTAATTTTCAGCACTTAAATTACGCTCGAAATTATTCAATATATAACACGTGATTTACCACATTGCTAACGAAGCATAGAACCAACAATGTGAAAAATGTACAAGCCGGGAATCGAACCCGGAACCCTAGGAATAGCGCTCCAAGTGCTCTACCATTTAAGATACGAGGACGATGCCCAGCTTAGCATTTCCTACATATGTTGGTACGGTTGCAACTGCAGCACAAGATGTTTGTGTCTCATGTTTCGCCACAGGATTGTGTGCTCATGAAGACTATTCTATCTTGTGCAGCAGTTGCATGCTTACTAACATATGTGGGAAATGCTAAGCTAGGCATCGTCCAATTAGCTGAAATGGTAGAGCACTTGGCGTGCTATTCCAAGGGTTCCGGGTTGGATTCCCGGCTTAAACATTTTTCACATTGTTGGTTTTATGCTTCGTTAGCAATGTGATGAATCACGTGTTATATATTGATGCATATCAGTATTATATTTTAAGGGGACAGTGGACACTCAAAATCACGAAATTCGCAAAGAAATAGATTTTTTTTATTTGGAGATTAATGAAGCTATATGCTCAAATTTTATCTGATGCAAAAACATTTTTCAAATTCTGACGCTCCTTCGCAGAGATATAATATTTTATGTTTGAAAAAACTGTATGTTAATGAAGTGCGTTTTACTTAAAAAACAGCATTCTCAAAATTGGAAATTTTGCACATTTCTAACATTTGATACGCTCCATAGCGAATCCCTAATTGTCAGATACTTTTGAATATTTTAACTGTTTATCCTATGTACAATAATAAATAAACGTTAGAATAAAAAATTGAATCTCAGTATTATTTTAGTGTTGAAATTTATGAGCATATGAAAAATATATAGCTACTTATTTAAATACAACACAGCATAGTTATGAAAAAACTTTTTCTACTATATATTCAGCGAACTTGTACAATTCATGCCAACTTCCATTATAATATATAAAAAGTATCTCATAAATAAATATCATATTTAATGCAAAAGAAATGTGCATGGGAAATTTTAAAATAGGACAATTATTGGTTACTTGCAAAATTTAAAAATGGAATAATTTAAAACTTTTAATTATTTCAACACCAAATTTTGAATATAACTACAGTAAACTCTGTCTAAGGCGGAATCGATCGGGACCGAGAAAATTTTCCGTAGTAAACAATATTCCGCCTTAGATAAATTTTACTCTGTCTATGGATTCGCAGGCACTTGAAAATCTTTCCGAGTTAGACAGGTTTCCGTCTGACACAGAGTCCGCTTTACAGAGAGTTTACTGTATTTGATCTTGCTATTAGAAAGTCTTCCAATTTTCAAATGAATCTAAAGAAAATTGAACGATTTGTTTTTTAATGTCCACTGTTCCTTTAATATAAAAGCTTAAATAACATTTCATTATGACGACTAAGAAAAGGAAATACGCGCGGAAAAATTTTTGGATGACTTGTTTCTGTGTGTTAAATCTTGGAGTTGTGTTTTTATCTTATGAATTTAAGTGTTTTCTTGTGGTTTTAACTTACATCATGACAAAAATAACATATATGTTTTTTTTTTTTTTCTAGCTAGAATGTTTGGATGGTCTGAAAGCAAAACTGATTAAGGAATGGACCAATCTTTCCGATGAGAGACATTTTGCCGCAGTCAAATGATGTTCCAAAACGGCTAAGGGCATGCATCAAAGAAAAATGCTGATACTTTGAGTTCTAATCTGCTTTTCCGTTATTTATATGATGTTAAATTTAATACATTTGTTAATATATTGTGACCATGTACGGTTTTCTCGAAAATAATGGATTTTACGGTCATCCAAAACTTTTTCCGCACGTTTTAAAACTTTTTAAAGAGCTGCCACTGACCACTATTTTTTACACTTTTCTTTAAC
Source organism: Maratus speciosus (assembly GCA_963932465.1). Classification (NCBI taxonomy): domain Eukaryota; kingdom Metazoa; phylum Arthropoda; class Arachnida; order Araneae; family Salticidae; genus Maratus; species Maratus speciosus. Next base: position 364,039,344 of record OZ010798.1, read on the forward strand.
TTATCTTGTTTTTTGTATGTAAAGGTTGAATTTTTTTTTTAAATCTTGCAATGTTTAGCTTCAGAAAATAATATGAGCGTAAGCGCATTTTTATATATGTTTTTGTTGAATAAGGAAAAGAACATTATCGTTTATAGTAATCATCTGTTTGTGTATTTAACTCTTATTTTGTGTATTTCATGTCCATTAAACGTTTGAGCTGGCATTCTTATTCAAGTCAGATTTTCGTTGCAATAAAGCTATTTACTTATCAATTTTAATACTCCACACACACATAGCATATTTAAGTAACCCCAGCATAAATTTATTCTAAAATTTTTTACACTATATTCCGTCTTTAAAACTACCTTTTCTTCAATTAGTCCTTTTCATAAATCTAATCGATTTCACGCTTATCCTATTTCTTTTTTGTATCGCAGTCGATTTGAACGCTCTAATTCTCTCTTTGGATTAGATATTCTTTTCGAGGCTGTTCTGTGTCTTTCCAGAAGCTTTTGACTTCCTGCGCTCTTAAAACAGACTTACTCAAAATTTTAATCCGCCATCTTGTTTGCCGAGCTGGTATTTTTAATTGTTTGAGATTATACGTCATGCATTTTTTAGACATACTCTATGCTTTTAAAATCTGTTTGTTGCACTAACTCGGAGCTCAGATTATGTTTGTTTTAAAATGCGTCTAGTCTTGTAACATCTTAGAAGTGAAAATTTCTTTTTACTGGACCGTGCGAATTAATATTTTTTAATGTTTAATTACTAACTTTTAAGATCGAAATTGTGGATATTTTCGTGAAAGTGAGTCCTATCTAAAATATTGAATCAAATAAAATATTTTCGACGATGAAATGTGTTATTTTCAATGCTGGGAAAGCCTCGTGAACTGTAGTAAATTCTGAGTTTTCCATCACATCGCGACTGTTGTGGTACATTAATGCTACCTATCACTCTCTATACTCTAGTTATGCTGCTGCTTAACTCTTCGATTTAAATGTAGTGATATTGCATTGAGTGCGGGCATTATCATCTGTTGCAGCAAGATATAGCTATACTTACTATGTAAAGAGGAATGCAGTATTCTAAAATAACGAAAAGCTATAAAATGATGACCAGTGGTATAGAACTATATTACACTCATACATACATTATATATTTAAGTATCCTGGAGTGTAAGTTGTATAAACTGTGAGTTCGATCGAGACACATATAACCATACTACGTTCAAGATTTACAGCATTAGCAGGTCTGAAGAGTAGTCTCAAATCTGCCAAGGACTGAAATTTTCGCGGTAGAACTGGGGTTTTATTCCGAACTTGCAATATCTTCCAGCAGGTGGCGAATTAGTCAAATAAGAGCGTAAACTTACTTTTAATCGGATAAAATCTTTTGCTGATGTGATCATATGGTGGCGATAAGTTTGCCCACAACTCAATTGCAACACCATTGCCATTTCTAAATTTGACGGGTAATTGATATTTATGATCTAAATGTAATAATGACTTTTCAGACAGAGAAATGTTAATTAGAATTTATGATCTAAGTATAATCATTTCATATATATATATATATACATACAAATTAACTGAATAACCACCTTTGTTGAAAGTCGGATAAAAGTGATTTTATAAGTTAAAATGTATCTTGAAATATATTTACCATGTACCTCAACAATAAAAATTTGTCCCTATAACAAAGTAACATTTGCAATAATATATCTGAGCTTTTGCTATATCTGAAAAAGAAACTGGATAAAATGTTTTTAATTTTTGCTCAATGTATTAATTTTGAATCTTTAATATGTCTTTTACATGGGAACGTGACATATAAAACAATTATTTATTTTAAAAATAAATTCTAAAAAGTTGTCATATTTCTACTTTTAACTAAATTGATAAAATCGTGGTTTTTTTTTTCTATTTTTAATTTCATTTTAAATTTATTGCTAGGAACACTAATAGTGTTTTATGTGGAATTATCCAACATGTATTATCAAAATTACCAGTTATCGGGATATCACCCGTATTTATCAAAGTTACTGTACATTCCGGTTTATAATGCGCGATTTTCATACAAGAAAATTAATAAAAATTTACAGGTGTGCGCGTTACATCCCGGGTATAAAAATATTAGATTATAAATGATAAGCATAAGTTTTGAGATTTCTGCATTAAAGCATTATATGGATCGTACATTCTCACTTCGCATTTGCTCAGATTTTTCTTTTGCTTAGTTATATTTGTTATCCTGTTAGTTTTAGTTTTTATAGGTTTTCTTATTTAGTTGTAATACTTGCCAATGTTCTTTATGGTATTTTTATGCTAAATACCTTATGAAGTTTTAATTACAAAAAATAATGCTGGAGAACAGGTAGTAAAAGCAAATGTATATCAAGCAATAGAAAAATATATTATCAAATTTGAGATGAGTTTAAAATGCCAGAACGCGTTATCAGCCAGTACTATTAGAGTCCTACATCGGATTGGGTAAAAAAAAAAAACTTTACCCGATCGTAGCTTGGATCAGGTTGTGTTACTTATTTTCATATTGCAGTTCTAATTCGGATCAGTTTGACTAATTGTTTCGAGTCGAGTATATATTCGCGGGATTCGGAGTTCGCCAGATTTTTCGTAAAAAGACCAGAATATTTTTTGAGATGAAAATTATATATTTGAATATGAATGACTTTTTAAATGCACATTTTTCAAAATAAAAGATAAAATTAATAATACAGGCATGATTATAGGCTATTTTCTCATAATTATATTAAACTAGATCAATTTTCTTTGGTTGCGGATTTCTTTTTGCTTTATGTATTTCGAGTTTGGTTGCGGAACTTAAAATTTTTTAACGAATTAGTATGAGAAACAATGAATATATTTTTGTCAGGTTTACTTTAACCTCTTTACGTCGTTGGTCAGGTATGTGGACGTTTAGTTTTTTTTTATAATCATAATTACTGTCAATAATAAAGATAAGAAAAATTTGATAATAACTTATTCACTACAGAACCCCCCAACAAGAGAAGTAAAAATTTTATTTGGCTGCACTGACAATGTTACTTCCGATCTACAGTTAGAGATATAAAAAAGGCGTGAAATAATTTTTGACAGACAGTGTAGTTGGATCATTTGAAATCGTTAATATTTGATAAAAATAGTAAAAGATATATTAAATTACAATAATTTGTAGAAATGCAAGAAAGAAATTTACTGTTAGATTTTTATAAGAAATCATGTCACTCTTAAATTACTACTAACGCTCAGCGGCCACAAATATGGACGTTATTTTTTTTTGTGAATTTTTATAGTTTTTCCCCCTTTTCGTTTTGTCTATAACCCAACACGCGCAGGATTACAGCCGAACTATAGTATGGTATATTAGAAATATTGATAGTATTAAAATTTAAAACCGTAAGTGTATGGGCGCTGTACTTACGCACTTACTTGGGCATTTGTAGAGAAGATTTGTTTGGGATATGTCCCCTTCGCTCAGCCGGACCCTTTGTCCTATTTCTGGTCTTTTACGCTGTGGGTCTTCCTGTGGCAGTATGGTGTCCAAGTAGGTACTCTTGGAAAAGGTGTTTCGGGCATAGTGCATGATGCTAGCGTAGTCATACGGCAGTCCGAGTGACGTCACTTCTTCCTCGGTCAGTTTGTTGAAGTTGTACTCCTGACCTTGCAAAGAGGAGAGCGTGTAAAAGAACATCGGTTTGACCAACATAAAAATTTAAAGGGTACTTTCGTATTAGCCACTTTACATTGGTTAATTGCCAAAGATTTCACGCCATGTATGTATTTAATACATGTATGTATGTGTGTGCGTATTCTATCCATACGTATGCATGTTTGTATTCTGTGCATATATATATATATATATATTATATATATACGCACACATCATTACATTCACGTTTCCTTTCATATGTACTCGTGTATGAATGTATATAAGTATACATTTCATATGTATTCCCGTATGTATTAAATATACAAGTAAGTATCAATGCATATATGTATGTATTGATTTTTCTATATATTAATTTATTATATATGTGTATTCCTATATGTATGCATTATCTCCTTGTATTCATAAATTCCTACATCAGACATACCTTAAATACATGCATGTGAGGTATATGTGTCATAGAGTATGTAATTATTATAAATTTTTAGAGTTTGTCCATTCTACGGACAATTGTTAAACATTTCCGCCCGAAATAAAAGGTATTTGTTGATAGAAAAAGCTCTAAATTTCACCAATGGCATGCGATAAATACGAAAGTACCCTTAATAGTAACAAAGCATAGGAAATGACAGAGTATAAATTACAAGTAATATTTTAAGAAAAGTAAAAGAGACTTCAAGGGTTTTTCTTTTATATTACCCATATTTATTTAATGCACGCTAGTTGATGTAACAACAGTGATTCGACACAACTTACTGTTTTGTGACCATTCTTTCTTTATAATCATTCACTTTAAATTCCACTGTTGCTAGTATCGTTCATTTTATCGTTTATTTTCAATGCAGTAGACGATGCCGTGCAAATAATTTTGACAAGTCCTGTGCATAATCTATATATGATACGACCATAATTTTAAAAAAGTAGCACTGTGTACCTTAAGAGGCTATTTCATCAAGTGAAAACGCCTGCTCGCTAATGTTAGTACTAGGGGAGAATTTGTTTTTTAAAATATCTCAATTTCCTTTCAATATATGTAACCTTTTTTTTTTTTTTTTTTTTCGCATAGGATAGCTGGGATCGATCTCTACAATAACCTTTTTAAACTTTTTCGATCTTATTAGTAGGTTTTTTGTAAGACGATGCTTTCACTTTGGAAACTTGTTTCGAAAGTGAATGTATCCCGATACAAAACCTGTAAAGCAAAATTCAAAAAATTTAAACGCTTGTAGAGATTGATCTCAGGAACAAATGCAAAAAAATTATTTAAAAATATTGAAATGCAAACGACATATTTAAAAAATATATCACATAGGACACTAAGGAGCATTCGTATTCGCGTGAGTAAAGTAGCCTCTCAACGTAAGAGCCTAGGAAAAAAAAAAAACAGAAAACAAACATACCATTTTTAAATTCTAATGAAATTGAAACGGACCACCACCAGAACGAACTTTTCCAAACACAAAAAGAATTATAAAAAAGTCAGAGCATGCTTTCAAACAATCCCTACTCATACATAAACATATGCGCTTAAATTGTGCGGTCTGCCTCATAAGTTTAGGCACAACAGAAAATATATTTTATTAAATACATATACTAAATTAAATAAAAAATTACTTATTTATTAGACTCTGGAAAATTATTCAAATAAATCATAAAAAAATAAATGTATACATACATTCTCATAACATTAATAAAAAGTTCAGGCACAATGTAAGAAAACACATCATTTAACACTTTTACATCATGCTATTTATTAATAATTGTTCCAGTTTCGGATAACTTTAAATAATTGTGTTTCTATTGAATATTGCGAGTGCTTACAAAATATATCATGCTTTTTCTATGACCACATTTAGTTCTTTAGTAGAGTGCCATTGCTTTCCATACTTGCATACTTCACAGGTTAAGATACCCCGAGGTTCTCAATTTAATTTATATCTAAACGTAAACATGGCCAAGCTCAAACGTTAATATTTTGCGCGGAAAACCAATGTTTTATATTACGCCAGTTGTGCATTAATGGATTTTCGTGCCTAAGGGCTAATGGCTTAGGACCCCCTAATACATTGCCAAATGGAAGTGGGTGTATCTGTAGTTTCTTTTGATAGGTACTTTCTTCAATTCTGTTCCCCTTGGAGAAAGGGAAGATAGTTTCAATCATTAAAGCTAATCTGTTTCCAAATAGAGATTTGCCGCCTTGTGTTCAACTGATGAAATACGCGGCTGTTTCCCGAGGTCATGCCAGTAGCAATTCCCGGTGTCAAATCTATCGATGATAATTTCCTTCCGTGGCTGAATAATACAGTGAATCACTTGTCTCCATACAGGCTGTACATTCGAGCACAATTGATTATGACCAGTATATAGTGTGATTTTATTCGCAGTCTGCAAGATTTCTTTTAAACAAAATTCTTTAATTCTTTTTATGCGTCTATGTTTTGTGTTCTTTGAGGCATTAATAGCAAGAATAATTTTAATTTATCTTATGAACATATTTTGCTTTGACGCCTTTTCTCAAATTTTTTATCCGTCTGAACACGCATGTGATCGCCCGCATCTTTGTTTTCGGACGTAATTGTTATTTCTACCATACAATGAACATCTTCCTCGATTTAAAGGGCCTTTATCGAAGAACGGCGGAAAACTTTCACCAATGGAAAATGTCATCATAAACACGTAATTTCATTTATAAAACTGAAAAATATACTATAATCCCATCAAAATGAAGTAATTTCTTACCTGATTTTCACTTCATCTGCTTACGTCTAAGGTCATATGGCCTCAAACTTAGTACGATAAAAATGAAAAATTATTAAAAATCATTGACACAATTGTATTTAAATTTGGTAGTGTTATGAAAACAAATACTTGTTTTCTCTTAAACATGAGGCCACTTTCATTGAAAGAAACATATTTTCACATGAAGTTCATTTCGCATAAACCAAATATTGTCTTTATTAACTCAGAATTCAAACTTAATTTTAATGGAGCTTTTCTTGTGCATATATTTACCAAATTTTTAAAATCGATGCCGTGATGAAGTATTCTAGTTAAGATGAGTGAACTTATCAGCTAATAACGTCACTCTGTGAATGAAGTAATAAAATATAGACAGCAGGCGTGTAACAGGTGGTTATGCAAGGGCATTGAATCAGAAAAACAGTAGAATTTCTCCAAGAAAAGAATCAGTTGCAGCAAAAGTCTATTTAAGTAAATAATAATAGATAGATGGGAGAATTCTTTTTGAGACACAGTCAGTTTTAAAGAACTGAACATATTCTATATAATCACGCAGCAGGTTATGTAAAAGTATGCCAGCACACAACAAACGAAAAATCCGAATTTATATTCTTATAATTATTAAGCAGCTACACTACGTCATTCACATTCCACTGAAACTAGAGCTGCGGATTTTTGAGACAAGAGGAACAAGAAAAAGATCCATTCTGACAGAGTGCAAGACAATTTATTGGTTAGAACATAGGAATACAAAATCCTGCAATGCGCAGCCTTGTAGCCAATATCAGAGCCCAATTTGGCGAACGGAAAAAGAAGCAAAAAGCGGGCGAACACATCGAAGTGTATTTCGTAAAAAGCTTATGATCAAGAAAAAGAATGACTGAAATGGAATGATTTCAGGGTAGAAAAAGATATTGGCATGCGTCCGAGATAAATTTTGAGTAGGGAAATATAAAAAAGAATAAAGGATATGCATTGTAAATGGAAAATAATAAATTAAAAGGAAATAAATTTAATTATGTGGGATAAAGAATTTAGAATAGATTTAAGTTAAAAATTTAAAATACAGGGTGTTTCATGAAAGATGAGCTAAACTTTAAGAGGTGGTGTACAGATCCAAACAATTTTCATCAAATAATGCATGGTCGGAAATCAAACGCAAGAGTGTTGGCGCAGTTGGAAACTTGGACCATGCAAACGTGAAAACTCCATTCCTGTTGAGAATTATCGGGAGAAGAACGACACTAATAACATGTAAATGTTATATGGGGAAGAAGAACAAGTATGCAAAATTTCTCCTCGATTAAGGGGATCTTCTACATTAGGAGACAAAAAAAAGCACTTTATGATTTTTTTGTAAGAAAGCTGCATGATGGATCTTTTTGAAATTTTAACAGTTTATTGTACATATCAAAGTATACACAAGATTTTTTTATTCGATTTTGTTGCTTCTACTCTAAGTTATAAAGAAATATGTTCAACCACATTTTTTGACACGTTGGGCAAGATTAAAAAAACTACTCAATGGATCATATTGACTTTTTTTTAATTAAAACTTATTTAATTGCCTTCGATATGAATTAAAGCTTTTACTAAAATTATTTAAAAAAAAAGTTATTAACAAATAAGAACGAATTTTTAACAAATTTTTATTTCTTAAATCAGCCATTACATAACTTTTTTTAAATAAATTTATGGGTTCCTTTAATTTAACTAGAAGCTATACTCAAGAAGTTTACGAATTTTTTTTTTATTTTTGTGTTTCAGATAATTCTACAAGGCGCTATCATGCCCACCGTCCAGACAAAATTTTCCAAAGCAATTGAACATATTTGTTTATCACTTAGAGTAGAAGCAACAAAATCTTTAAAAAAAATTCTTGTGTATACCTTAAGATATATGTACAATAAACTGTTAAAATTTCAAAAAGATCCACCATGCAGTTTTCTTACAAAAAAATAACAAAAAGTACTATTTTTTTTTTTATCTCCTAATGTAGAAGGTCCCCTTAAGGGGACGGTGGAGCTTAAAATCCTTAAAAATAATTTTTTTTATTTTTGTAAATTTCAACTTAAATATTATTCAAGGGTACATTATATACATTATGGCATGCATTTATCACAAAAAAATGTAAAACTACTTTTGAGAAAAAAATGGAATTTTACGCGTCGTCTTAGAAATCTTCGAAATGCCCCATGCGTCTTCAATATCAATGAAAATCCCCAATATTTTTTATAAAAGTTTGGTTTATATATATAAATAAAATCAAGCATCGAATTTTATATATTTGAATTGAAAGGTAAAAAAAAAAAAAAAAAAAAAAAAAAAATTCAAAATTTCAAAAATTTTTCGAACAATTTCAAAATTTTTTTTTAACCTTTAAATTCAAATATATAAAATTCGATGCTCTATTTTATTTCTATATATAAATCAAACTTTTATAAAAATATTGGGGATTTTCATTGATATGGAACGCGCAGGGGGCACTTCGAAGATTTCTAAGACGACGCGTAAAATTCCATTTTTTTGTCAAAAATAAAATTTTTTTTAATCTTTTTTGTGATAAATGCATGCCATAATGCATATAATGTACCCTTGAATAATATTTAAGAGGAAATTTACAAAAAAGAAAAAAAAGTTGAAAAAATTAGAAATTTTGAAAATTTTTCGAAAAAATTTCAATTTTTTTCAACTTTCTTTTTTTAACCTTTAAATTCAAATATCTAAAATTCGATGCTCTATTTTATTTCTATATATAAACCAAACTTTTATAAAAAATATTGGGGATTTTCATTGATATGGAAGACGCATGGGGCATTTCGAAGATTTCTAACACGACGCGTAAAATTCCATTTTTTTCTCAAAAATAATTTTTTTTTAATTTTTTGGGGATAAATGCATGTTATAATGTATATAATGTACCCTTGAATAATATTTAAGTTGAAATTTACAAAAAAAAAAAAAAAAAAATATTTTTAAGGATTTTAAACTCCACCGTCCACTTAATACATGAAAGCCGCCGATATGAGTGTGAAACTGCTAATCTCTATGGGAACGTATCGGAAGATGTTGCCGGGCTTTCCAGCAGGCAGATGTCACTTAACACGTTGAGTGCCACGGGACTGACACTGACGCTGAAAAATTTACGATGTTTTAAGTAATTTTTAAGAAAGTATAATCCAGTAATAAATAAAAGGTAAGTAAATTTTAAATAAATTTTCAGTAATTACTTAAGACAATATATATATTTTTAGTTTTATATCATATTTTAGACCGTCAGTCATCGGTGAATGACGGGTTCTAAGCGGAAAGTTCAGTGTCGGTCACCGGTAACTGACGTGGGGGTTTTGTACCTTTTACACGCGTCGAAAATTAACGGAAAACTTCAAAGTTTGAATTAGTCTATCTTCAAAGCCTTTTTATGTAGAAACATAAAATTTTGGATATTGATTAAACAGATTATGCTTTGTAATATGCTACCATTAGAAATTTATTAACCCTTTACGGAATTTGTGTATTTTTGAAATCAAAATAGCTCTTTTTTGTTACCCCATAAGTCATTGCGCGCATGATATCTTGAGAAAGTAAGTATGGATTGGCATGAAATTCGGTAAAGATACTAAACATATATGTATGTTTAAAATGATCTACTCTTAGGCTAAAATTATTTCATTAACTATATAAAAAAAATATTTTCGTAAAAAATAAAATAAAAATTTTCGTATTTTTAATTAATAAAAATAGTCATAACTAAAAATATTACAATTGTAAATATTTAAAAGTAGATCATTTTAAACACACATATTTGCTTAGTATATTTACCAAATTGCATGACAATCCATACATACTTTCTCAAGATCTCATGCGCGCAATGTCTTATGGGGTAAAAAAAGAGCTATTTTGATTTCAACAATACACAAATTCTGTAAAGGGTTAATAAATTTATGTTGGTAATATATTACAAAACACAACCTGTTTAATTAATATCCAAAATTTCATGTTTATACATAAAAAGGTTTTGAAGATAGACTAATTCAAACTTTGAAGTTTTTCGTTAATTTTCGACGCGTTTAAAAGGTACAAGACCCCTTAACGTGCTAATCGTTCTTTGAGTGTTTTTGCCTCTTATAACAACATCACCTTCGACGCCTTCTAGCACATTTGCGTTTTATTTCCGACAATGTATTCTTTGACGAAAGTTTTTTGTTTGGATGTGTGCTATCACCTCTGAATGTTTTATCCATCTTTTATGAAACACCCTGTATATTACACACACACATCGCCTATGTCAACTGGGAGTTTCAACCCACCCGCAACTTTCACCGCCGGTAATGAATTTCCATTGATGTAAAAAACATTCATTTTCAGGTCTTCGTTGTTAAATCATAGTTTTGAAATAACAGCCAGAAATAACTTTGCATAATAAAATAACATATTGGAAGAATTCAAGTATTGCAAGAATTCGAGTAAGTTCTAAAACTCTGTATTCAAGAGAAATTCCATTTCGAATTGTAAAGTTCAATATACAGTCCAGAAATTAACTGTTCAGGATTCAATATAAATCATTAGAATTGGTTCAGTTAAAACGCGAATGTGAATTCCAAATAAGAATTATCTGGAAGGAAATAGCTGAAATTGTACACCGTTGGGAAATCTCGCTATGATTAAACGCAAAATAGAATATTTAAAGAAGCGAATCAAGATTGCAAATTAAAATCGTTATATAAATTGCATTATAACAGCAAATAACTATTATTGTTTAAAAATATTGTACTTGATAAACACAAACATTTAATAGTTTATTTCTTGCAAGGAAATTTACGAAATAATAAGATAAAATATATAAGGATGGGGAAAAAAACATTTTTTGGCACACTATTTTCACGCTAGTGTTAATAAAGTAAATAAACAGTGTTGATTTTTTAGTTACTTTTATTTTAAATGAAAATTTTCTAACTTGTGTGTTCGACGGACACTTTGACAATAAAAATTAAGCTACGGAGACCCTGCTCCGATCAATAATCAAATAAACCCTATATCGAATCTGATGTAAATATACAAAATTATAATACACTAGTTCATTTATTTTATATTATAAGACAATAACATATTCGTAATAAAATATTTATTAAAAACCAGTACGTACTTTTTTGATGCTCACTGTACATACAAAATCAAGGTAAAAATATCAAAAGCAGATACAAAGAACCTCAAAATGTTAATCTATACCAATATTTAATAGCCTATTTTTTAACATAATTGCAATACTTTTTGGACACATATAGTATAAGAAAAGTAAAAAGGTTGCCACTTAGATGTGGATTACAGAATTTTGATATTATTCTGGCGTTTCAAAGAACTTTTCTGCTTTATTTAAGGCTGAAGCATTTCATGGTTTCTTAACATTTCACGTTCGAGTTCAAACTATTGATCATTTTAATATTGTAATTTTGAAAATTTGGTTAAATAAATTAAAATTGTAAGGTTTCGCAGCAATCTTTTAAAATCCAGTACAGAAGTTACCAATGTATAAGCCTTTTCTAGCTACAATAAAAAATACCATTTCCCACGTTGGAAAACAAAATAAATCGACGCATCATTCACTTTACACTCCAGAGACACGAAAGGACAAAAACACTCGCCACGGAAAGAACCGTCGATACGCTGCGAAAATTCCAGAAGGTCTTCCAAGGACGAAAATTTCAACGCATCAGCTGATGAAGAAAACTGATGACATATTTATCTGATAGAATTGGAAAACCCTCCCCAACCAATGAAGAAACCATAATAGAGATGTAATCATCGTTCCAAATAGTTTCTTTATCTTAGTTTTCAATAAAAAATATTAAAGAATGCAGGCTTGTTCTTGATCTATTTTTAGGCTTGTTTGAAATGGTCGCACGCTGCGAAACTTCTGAAAGTAGTATCGATCACGTGGATTGATGAGGTGAAGAGAGATGCTGATATTGCAAGCCCTGTCCCGGTCTGATGAAATTTAAATTACAGAGTAGTGCTAGAAAGAACTAATGCTTGTTGTTAACTGATGTTGTGTCACCCTTGCGCGATTGTCGGATTAGCAAATTGACAACGTCGAACATCAAATTCTTCTACCTTAGAGACTTGTTTGAACAAATATTGACACTATAGCCCATGCCAAAATAATCCTGTGTGAAGGACAGTTTATTGCTAGTTGGCGTGTGTTGTGTGTTTACTGCTTGTTGATTCCAGTATACCTATTTCATTGTCTATCTTGTTATCAATACGTTGATACGAACTCTATATACAGTACATCGTCGATTATCCGGACGCCGGATTAACCGAATTGCCCAATTAACCGGATCGATCAAGGACCATTCGACTTCCACGAAGGCCATCCCGCCTTCTCTAAAATTTTTGAAGTGAAACTACTTTCGGCTCGAAAGGGTAAATTCGGCTGGATGTCACGAAAATTAACCGTTAAATAACCATTCCCTAATCTTGAAATAATAAAATCGGCAACAAATACAAACAGATCAATGCATAAAATGATCTGTTTCTAGAACCTAAGAAGTTTCACTTCTAAGGCGCGGGAGTCCCACGCATTTTTTTTTTTTTTTCCAACGAAAATCCCTCTTTATCGTCAGATTCTTTGAGGTGTGTCAAAAAATTGTTTCTTCTGTTTTTTGATGTCCCCGAAAAGAGGGACCTACTCTCTCCGCTCGCATTTGTTCGTACAGTGTATGTATATTTACATGTAATATTTTTTATGTGTACTTCTAGCTATAAATTTGTACCAACTATGTTGAAAATAAAATTAAAAAAAAAAGTTTTAAAAGTAACTTTTAGACACGTTATTTGTAATGAGCTAAAATGTGCACTACTGCAATTGCCAGTTCTAAACTTGGAAAATGTGTTAAGAGATGTTACCTAAAAAACGTTGTCAAAGCCGTTTTTATAAAGTTGTTCAATTATCTGGATTTTTCCATGATCGACCTCGGTCACGACCGGTCCAGATAATCGGCGCCCTACTGTATACAGGGTTTATGTAAACTCTTTGGAAAAACTTTAAGGGGTGATGGTACACATCAAGACAAACAATATTAAATAGGAAACTAAGGGTCTCAAATGTCTGCCATTGAAGTTTAGGGTCCAAAATTTCAAATGATTATAAAATACGGAAAAATTGGTCGAATCATTTGCAGTCTCTTTCTATAACTATTCTTTATGTCAATATTTTCTTGAAACTAAATTTTAAAGATAAGTTGAAAAAATGCCGATAGAGGGCGCTTTAGACTTTGGAGTAACGAGCAATTAATTTTTTACCGTTATTTTTTTGTATCTCATTAAATGCTTTCAAAAGTTTAGACTTACACTTAAATTTTGAGCTCAAAATCTTAATCGTTGGGAGTGGTAAATAGCGCGAACTGAACTGTGTTCCGGAGTTGAAATTTGAATCCCCCTCCCGAACACAGTTCAGCTTGCTCTACTTAACCACTCCCAACTATTCAGATTTTGAGCTCAAAATTTAAATGTAAGTCTAAGCTTTTGAAAGCATTTAATGAGATACAAAAAATAACGTTAAAAAATAGTTGTTCGTTACTCCAAATTCTAAAGCGCCCTCTATCGGCATTTTTTAACTATCTTTAAAATTTATTTTCAAGAAAATACCGACGTGAAGAATAGTCTTAGTGAAAACCGCAAACGAATCGACCAATTTTCCGTTTTTTATAATCATTTCATATTTTGGACCTTAAACTTTAATGGCGCCTATCTCTTTCGGAAGACGTTTGGGACCCTTAGGTTCCTATTTAATATTGTTTGTCTTGATGTGCACTATCACCCCTTAAAGTTTTGCCCAAGAGTTTAGATACACCCTGTATTCAAATATTTAATACAGAAATTTACTACCCATTTTATTTTTCCTGTAAATAAAGTATTTTATTTTTTAAAATATAAAACGTCGTTTTGCATACGATTGAGCTGCCCTTTCTATTTCAGGAAAAACGTTATAATATCAGTAAGTTGAGAAATTAAATCTAAATCGAAATATATACAGTAGCAGTGCTTCTAGAAATTAAATTTGCTGTTTTCAACAAATAACCTCATTCACTACTGCTAAATGCATTTTGAATCGAGAAGTTAGATTTCGAATTAGACCAATTTGAATGTGTATCGCTGTGAACTGAGTAAATTCAAGCCATATCAAAAAAGCCTTTTCCATCATTAGAAGTACGTGAAATTTCTACAATATCTAGTATTGTAATAGTTGGTGACCCCCGATTAGGTTTGTTATATATTTAAATTTTAATTAAGCGAAAAGTATGCAATATAAACATGTTATGTTATTGTATTCCTTCTAATTTAAGCACACATTCTTCCATAAAGAAAAAAATTAGATTGTTATAAACGGATTATTTAATGATAAAAGTAATTTTTCTCCAAAATTAAAAACTATATTTTGAAAGGGTTAAATGAGACAGAACTTAGAGAAGCTATTTTCCAGTAGAATTGTAAATGCCAGGGAAGGGACATCGTTCAATTTAGTTGTCACAAATAGTGCAATGCCTGTGTAAGTAAACATTGATAATTATTGAAAAACCCAAAAATGCTTAGTTATTTCATTTACATACCGATTATAATAATTACAGCGATGTATTAATTTCGAAAAATAAAATATTTCTGCATATACTCATATGGTAACATACACAGATAGATTCAACTGATGATAGAATTCAACTAGAATTTTAATACAGATAAAAAAAACGGGTGACAAAGATGACCAACTGACCAGAGTCTTGGAGACTTTTTTGACTTTGCTGGTTTTAACGCCAAATTAGCAACGCAAAAATTCACATGTGTTAAGTTTTTCGATAGGAAAATATTGGTATATTCCCTGAACAGTAGAAAACCTCTTATAGAAATTAAAATATAAACATCTGTACAGAAAAGTATTCACACACTTTAGTAGAGCATTCAAAGTACAATAAATTCAAAGCGAAAACCATTTTTCCCCTAAGCGCATATTTAAACAACAAAATATCCCTGAAAGCCACCTAAAATCAACCTGTATCGGGAGTCACCCCCCCCCCCCCCTCTAAACACAAAGCTTGGAAAATCCCAAATCGTTAAGCTTAAACGATCTATTTAAACGCTAAATGAGGAACAACTGGAAAAGTTTTATCGCTGTCTAGAGAAACATTTACGCTTTACCAACAACCTTTATAATGTTCTAACATTTATTTTAGTCGAGAAAAGAAAAACAGCCGAAACTCAGCAGAACATGCTCATTAAAGAAACAGACAATATAAGTTTACTTTCGAATGGTGTAGAATATGAATTCAAATATATTTTACGACTAACTTTTAAGAGGTAACACCAGCTGCACGCCCAGAATTAGGGGGGGAAAAAAAGGAAACCAAGAAAATGCTTTAAAGAAATTTAAAGTAGGGGAGACCGGTGCTAGTAGGCGCTGTTTTTAGTTATTGATTATTATTATTTTTTGTTTAAGTTTTTTAACAAACTTTAACTGCACTTTTAAAGAACCGGCATTGGGCAATAAATACCCGGAGTTTTGAGTTTGTAGCTTTTTTAGTTTATATTTAGCGGAAACCTAAAGTAAAAGGAAAGTTGTGCGCCAACCTACCCCGTCTCCGACAAGTTGCCTATATCTATGGGGTAAGTTGGCACACAAATTAAAAAATTCAATGAAAAACAAATAAGACACGCAGTTAAGATAAATTAATTTCATTATTACCAGTAAGTTTAAACAAAGGCGTTATCGCTGTACAATGTAAATTCTAAATTATACAGACATAAAAATAATGAATAAAACATTAAAATTGAGTAACTTCTATCCTACTCGAAGTGTCTTCGTTTGGGCAAGCCTCATGTGCCCAAAATCTTGCATTCAAAACACTTTTATCTTTGTTTGCTGTATTTCAAGATACCAGCACACACCAGACACCGAGCCAACTTGCCCCGTGTTCAATGCGCCTACTAGCCCCATAATAAATTTCTTCACAAAACGGAGATGTAACCTTCTAAACATAAATAATCCAACTAAATCACATATGGGGTAGGTACAGTTAATCATACACTAAGAAAAATTGCGCAAGTTAAATCGCAACTATTAAGATAAATATTAGAAATTAGAAAAAGAATGACGCAACAAAAAATTACTTATGAGTACAAAAACCAGAAAAATCGCAATAAATGTCCACTGCACGTAGGTAACTGTGCAAAACTACAATGGAGGTTGTAAAAAGCAAGAAGAAAGGTACTCTGTGACTGGTTGCGCAATTTATCCACAAACAGTCGATTTATGAGGACTGCGCTTACTTACCCCTGTAGCCACCTAGCCCCGGTCTCCCAACTTATAAAAATCCATTTACAACTAAGTTACCTACAATAATAAAGATAGAAGTTTGTGCGTTTGTCTGTGTCCGCTTTTTTAAAAAGAACGTTCAGGCAACAAGATCTATGTGTGAACCAGTTTTTGGATTTTCATTATTATATTTTTATTTAAAATTTTTAATGCTGTATTTAGCATTTTTGTGCATTTCGCACGATTTTTGCACATTAGTAAAAGGAATCTGCTCTTAATCTTTTCGCCCATTTATAGTAATATATACACTTCGCAAGTTTGAATGCTTTGCGACTTTTTTATGCAAATTTTCCGCGATCCGCAACTATTTTCTGAAATTCATAAGAGGATGACGGTTTCCATGTTTTAGCTCAATTATACTAAATTTTGTCTAATACAGTCTGAAATTTTAGCGTTTTTTGAAGTTTTTCAGCGATTTTTTGACATTCGTAGAAAGGAATAAAGTTTCAGTTTTCAGCCCAATATAGTAAATTTTCTCCTCTACGATTTTAGAATTTTTCGCGATTTTTTACGTGACATTTACTATTTTTTCGCGTTTCGCGAAGATTTTTTGACATTTATAGTATCATTCCTTTTTCAATCTTTGAGCCGAATATAGTGAATTTCGCGTTTTGCGATTTTTGATTTGTTTAAAAAAGGCAGCATATTTTCCAAAAAATGCTGTCAAAGTGGATACTTTGAACCGCATTTCCCGAAATAAAAAAAATGATCGCATTGAGAAAATAATTGTGTTTAAATCAAATTCTTAATTAAGTGAACGAAAAATAAAAACACAGGTCGCTTATAAATCTCTTTAAAAATCACGTCAACAAGTTTCATGATTTTACTTTTTTTAAATGAGCCTCAAAATGTGTCTGAAAATTTCGAGCTGTTTGAGCGCGGAAAAATCTTTTTTTTTTTTTTTTTTTTTTTTTTTTTATCGCCTTAAAACTATTTTTATTAATATATAAATACTTAGTTTTTAAATGACTTCTTTTTCAGATTTCAGTTGATGTGCTATTCTATGACTCTGCAATGCCACTTAAATGTCATGAAGAAATTACTGTTTTCACGTCTGTCAAGCCTTTTGAACAACATGTATTATATGAGAAACAGGTTTGTCCATTCTGCATGGAATGTTTCGATTTTTCACAATACCATACTCGAGAAACAATCTCATACAGGTAAGAACTTACCAGATCCGGATCATCGCAGCTATAATAAGGAAGGTAAACTATCAAGATGTACAATTAAGAATTACTCTGATTTTAAAGATAATTTTGAGATGAAATATAAGGTCACTAAACGTAAACTAAAAACTCAATAGGATCCGGAGCAAACGAAGCAAAGAGGATGCTTCCTCGAGAAAAGAAAGACAAAAAGGATATACAGGGAAACCCCAAAAACATGAAACATCGTACCACAGATTATAAATCGAAGCGTTATTTGACATCTGAACTAAAAGAATTGCATTCTGACGAAGAAGTGGACATAAATGGAGATTACAGCGTAAAAACAAATCACACATTTAACAGTAATAAATTACAAGAAGAATGCATTCATGAACTTCGACCATCTGACAAAGGCAGAAAAATACTGAAAGATTATTTAGCATCAGGAAATCAAAAGATAATGGTGATGTGTACAGAACACAGATCGTACAGAACTGAAAAAGTTACTCCTGCATATGGAATAGAGGAGTCAAGAGATAATAGAAAAGGTAAAGGAAGATATGCTCAAATATTGACTCGTGTTCTTATGGCTGAATGCGATAAAAATACGCTGTCTGATACGGAACCATCAGAATTAAGCAGCAGATATGCATTAACCAGACGAACTAAAATAATCTCTGAAGAGGATTTCAAAAGAAAGAAAGAAAAGTTAAATTGAAGCTTCTAAAACGATATGCGAGTATATAGGGAGTATATGCGAGTATTAAGGATTAGTGAAGGTTTAATGTATGCTTAATAATTATATTTTTTAGATGTCTTCTGAAACGAAGTACATAAAATATTAATCTTTCAAAAATTGGGCTTTCAAGACCTTCAAGTTATCCTCTTCAGTTCCGAAGCTGACATAATTATAAAAATGCTTATTCATTGGTTTTCTCCAAATAAAATGTCATCGTAAATGACAGAAAAAATATCTTTTCAGAAGTTGATCCCTTAGGGGCTTAGTAATTAAGGCTCGAAAATATGGATCTAAAACTATAAAAACCCTTTTAAAACATCAATTTAATAACCATTAACCTAAATTAACGCAATCGCAAATTTAAGAGCTTTAAACAAGTAAATCTACAAATCCTCAAAAATGTTTATTGAAAAAGATTTAAGTTAAATATGAAAATTTCTCACTTTCTTAGTCATATTGTCCTTTGGGGCATTTTTAGGCATTTTACAAACTCAGATGAAAATAACATTTATTTTATGTGGGAATCAGCTTAATTGCTGCCAAATATTCGTTTGCTTTGAACGCAAAAAACATTCAGCTATTAAGAAGTGATGTGAAAATGTAAAAAAATCGGACATTTAAGTTTTTCTAAGGAAAAGAACAGAGGTCCCCGATTGGGGACCCAGGGACCGAAGAGGTTATTAGTGTATGACCAGTGAGTGTGCAGTTAAGAATAACTGGGAATAGGAATTCGGCCATTAATTCAAAAATGTATCTTTTTTGAAAATGTTACCTATCTCGTTTCCTATATTCATAACTTTATTAACTATTCATTACTCCATTCACAATATTTTATTTTTTTTTAATTTGTTGCTATCCGTATTACAAAGTAAAAACATTTCGTTGAGTAACGCTAACGTCGTCAGCACAGTGGCAACATCTGACCAATAAATTTCACTTTTATTGCAATTTTTACAACGCTGAATAGGGAAAATTAGTTCTATTAAATGCAACTTATTTGAAAACTTTATCACAATTTACTGGTTTTTATTATGGTTTTTGAAATAATTTTCAAGCGTATATATTTTTTAATCTATTGCGTGGAGGTCGATTACAAACATTTAACCTGTTTGCACCTAAAGCAATACATATAGTTCTGCATTTGTTTCCAATTAATACTCCATAACATACATAAAACTTCATTATTAAATACCATAAATGGCAAATTTAATAGCCAGCTTAATTATCAGATTCCAAAAGACTACTTTGTAGCATAATCTGGCGATTTCTAGGTGTGTTAACTTCTAGATTGCATTTTACACGAATGTATAGTTTTTAATAAATTTCAAAACTTTACTTAAATGCATAATGTACATTTTTCATATAAAAATGCTTTTTGCTGCTCTTAGTGGACAATCTAAAAAAAAAACAAAAAAACAAGTTTTCAATAAAAATAAATGGTTTTCACCGATATTCTTTGATCAGGAAAGCTCGGGTTAGATTTCCGGACTGAACATGTTTTCACTCAGCTGGACAAATGTTAATTCGTATTACTTATCGTTGATTAATAGCCAATTCCTAAACTTCCTTTGTTAGCTCTAGGAGTAAATTTCTAAATGCAAAAATGTTGTTCCTTATTTGTGTCAAAATAGTTATTTTTCCGAATTTTAATTGTTAATAATGGGTTCTATAAGTTATCCCTTTATTCTTAAGAAAAAAAATCACTAACGCTGTCGCCGCCGCTGTTTTTGAATTTTTTGTTACCGGGAATCTTTGTTCGTTAACATTAAGAAAACTACTGAATACAAAAATACAAAAATCGACGGTAATATAGAAAAATGTTTGATAAACATGCTGATACGGACAGTTTTCAAATCGAATAATTATTTTAAGAGATATTTAAATGTTAAATTTGGTCAAAATCGTTCCATTAAAAGAGTTTCAGAGGAGCAAAAACTATACATAGGAATTTAATCATTTTTAGATC
Source organism: Maratus speciosus (assembly GCA_963932465.1). NCBI lineage: Eukaryota > Metazoa > Arthropoda > Arachnida > Araneae > Salticidae > Maratus > Maratus speciosus. The sequence goes on from OZ010798.1 coordinate 364,059,977, forward strand.
ATTTTATACATTAGAAATATTACGCAGACTGCATTTATTTTTTTTTAATTGGATTCATTTTTTGAGGATTTATTTCCATTTTATATACAAAATTTCAGCATTTCGAGAAATATTTTTTATATCTTTTAGAAACGGGTATTATTTTAAATTGTTGCCAATTTTTAAAACAGCACAAAGAATATTTCCTTCAAATTAAAAATTTATTTACACGTGACTGTTATAAACAGAGAAAACTTAAATTAGAATTACACGAATACGTTTTAAAAGCAGGAAAATACAGAAAATTTCGTCATAAAAACTATATTTACACGTGAATTTTAAAAGAGAAAGAAAATTGTAAAATAATAAATTAATAATAAATGCATTAAAAAAGTCGTAAATGGATTAAATTACGTCATATTTAAAATGGCTAAACATTAATAGAGCCAACACTAAAAATATATTTGCGCCAGACATTTATTTCATATTTTGAGATTTAAACGATTGTTGTGAATTCGAAGACAGAGTAAACAATATTTCCTTTCTAACAACAAAAGTATTTTCACGTGAATATTAAAAAGAAAGGGGAAACTTTGACTTGAAAATAACGTCAGATTTAAAACGATTCATTTAAAATGTCTTATTTAAAATAACTTTCTTAGAGCGTTGTTAAAAAATACCGGGAGACAAGGACTCTGTTTACTTCATTTCATATTAGCTTATTTTAAAATTTTTCCCTGATCTGATTTAATAAAAAAGAACAGCCCGTTAGCAGGGAGATCGCCACTGTTTTTTTTATAATTATAATTCAGACTTCCGAAAATTTTTAAAAGCCAATCAAATTAGCATTCTTTTAGAGATTGTGGTGCCTGAACGGGGGTTGGCGAGCATAGCTCGCAGGGGGCAGAGCCCCCTAGTAATTTAGAATTTTATTTTATTAGCAGTACTAAGTAATACATTAAAAATCCCATTCTACTACAACCAAAATTTACCGAGTTGTAATAATTTGAGTTATAATACTTTGAGAGTTAAAATAAGAATTTTCGGTATTTTTCGGCAATAAAAACGGTTTTTTGCGTTTTAAGAGTTAGAAAATTAATAAAATTCAATATATCATAACTAAATTATGGAAGTACAAAAAGTGCATTTTTAGTGTTTTACTTCTTAGAGTGCAAAAAAGCTTTTAATATAAATTATAACACCAATGCTTAGCAAAAACAAAGAAAAATCATAAAAAAAACTAATTTTATCTCAGTGGGTTTTAATATGATGTCAGACAACATTTGAAACATTTTCTTAATTTCCACTAGATCTCTAAAACTGAAGGTTTAGCACTTTTCTATTGGTCAACGATATAAAAGAAACACTCTGTATAATATTTAAAAAATAAATATTAATTATTTTGTGATTTTATATCCTTTCGATTAATATATTAGGTACAAGAATTTGAGAGTGCGTCAACAGCAGAACGTAAAGATGAACAGGAAAAATCTGATGAAAAAGTAACGAAGATAGGCCAAAAATCAAGATTGAAGGCCTTGGTTGAAAAATGCAATACCTTGATGAATCTAAACTGGGCCAATTTATTCCTTCTGTTACTTATAATACTAACAGTTGCTGAAGGCTTTACTCGCTGCTACGTACCTGGACGCGCTGAGGAAGCTTCTTACTTCAATCGTTTCTTCATTTCATTAACAACTTTGAATAACTTCTTTGAGTTAGATTTCAAGAAACTTACGTGTAAAATGACAGTTCAGAAAATAAACATTTAAGTGCCATGATTAGGTTCATTTCATTTCAGAATTGAAACAGTTTACTTCTCATTATATTTTACGAGTTTAGGAATACAGGGAGCTTTCAAAAAAAAAAAACTTATACGACGAATATATAAAAATTATAAAACGAAATATTGATTTTTTATTTTTAGCATAATAATTATATGACAACGTTTTCCCCTAATTTCAAAAATCTGTTATGAACATTAATTCAGAAATGCGCATTTTTTTGTGCAGCCTTAGGCAACAGCTAATCCACGCCTATTTTAAACACCGGTTGCATAGATGACAACTTTTACGATTTCTTCTTTCCACTGAAATTTAATAGTCAATGTTGCCTTATTTAACTATCGAAGTCTGCAATCAAATAAGCAAAAAGTTACTATTAAAATTTAGTTATTTTTTTTTTTTAAAGCGTAAAAGTTTGTAATTATCATTTGACAGCACTACGCTGATTTATTCCCCCTACGAAACGTTAATTTTGAAAACTCAATGACTTTCTTCTTTTGTAATGATAATTTGTTTTGCAATGTTAAAAACATACAAAATACTTAAAATATTATTTTCGTAATTCAACTGCATACTATAGTTATAAAGCTGAGTTACTTTTTCCAGTAACAAAGCATTTATGTACAAAATATTCTGTAATATCTTCAGATTTTACCTCTAAAAAATTATACGGTATTGTAAAGAGTTTAATAGGGTCAATATCACAAAATACGGAAATTGCAGTCCGCACAATAAAATTTCTATTTAATGTTACATAATGCAATTTTCTTTTTTACAATCTGATAAAAAATATTCGTAGAAGTATTTTCAAGAGACATTATATTCATAATAACACAAAAATAAAGCAATTAAAGGACTTAAGATTTCAGATTGTTATTTTCCTGGCATGTCACACTGTGCCCGTAAGGCATGGTGACGTCACGGCGACGTCGTTGTGAAGTCACACTGTGATTTTGTGACCGTCGATGTGACGTCACGTGACGTCGATGTGACGTCATAGTGACTAGAATGCGAGGTCGTTACGGCCGTTTTAGAGGTCGTTTGTGACGTCACATTGTGACCACTCTGTGAAGTCACGGTGTTACAAATTTGGAAAAGTGTGTCATTTGGGACTATTTTGGCATTAACTTTGTGACGAACCTGTGACGAAAGTGACAATGCTTTGAAGTCACATTGTGACCAATTTGTGAAATATGTGTCATTTGTGACGAATTTGTCATAAACACTGTGATGATTTCAAATGAAAATCAAATTTCAAATTAATTGCTTAAAAGGCGCAAAGGCGAACATAGTGAAAAAGATTCCATGCTGGGACTCGAACCCGGGCCATCAGTATAGCGCACTGAAATTCTACCGATTAAACCACATGGAACGATACCCGGCCTGGAAAATTTCTCACTATTACATGTTGGCAAGGCTACAAACGCAGCACAAGATGGAATATTTATCGTGAGCCACCGACATGGGGCAAACACGAAACTTAATTAAATCGAGCATCGATTGAAACTATATTAATACTTGGAAATTTTTCCAGAGAGAACCATTCGCCTTGCATACAATATTTCAAATGAAAATCAAATTTCAAATTAATTGCTTAAAAGGCAATTTTATTGCCTTTTAAGCAATTAATTTGAAATTTGATTTTCATTTGAAATATTGTATGCAAGGCGAATGGTTCTCTCTGGAAAAATTTCCAAGTATTAATATAGTTTCAATCGATGCTCGATTTAATTAAGTTTCGTGTTTTCCCCATGTCGGTGGCTCACGATAAATATTCCATCTTGTGCTGCGTTTGTAGCCTTGCCAACATGTAATAGTGAGAAATCTTCCAGGCCGGGTATCGTTCCATGTGGTTTAGTCGGTAGAATTTCAGTGCGCTATACCGATGGCCCAGGTTCGAGTCCCAGCATGGAATCTTTTTCACTATGTTGGCCTTTGTGCCGTTTAAGCAATTAATTTGAAATTTGATTTTCATTTGAAATATTGTATGCGAGGCGAATGTTTCTCTCTGGAAAAATTTCCAAGTATTAATATTGTGATGATTCTTGTCATAAACACTATGATAATTTTAAAGTAAAGTTTTGTTTGAAATATAAAGTTTTATCTTTTTACCGTACTTTTTAGCAAGATATCCCTATTTTGGAGTCCTATTCTTCTAAAATATTTTTAATTTTCCATTTGAAAAACAATCCTTATCAACTGGCATCTTTTTTTATTAAGTTCTAAGCTTGATCTTGAATTCAAGCTTAATATTGAGAATGTGTAAGCTTTTTAATTTTTTGTGATTTGTCATTGCTTTACTAAATACGAACATGGAGTCTAACGGACATTAATACAACTGTTATTTATAGAGCGACATGATAAGCCCTATTTATTTAAATTTTTTATTCCCGTATATATTGTATTTTGTGAATATCAGCTAATTAGATTTGGTATGTTTTATAGAGAAAGACTGATCTGGGAAATAGTAAAAAAACGAGTAAGATATATCATGCGTTAAGCCTAGATTATAAAACACTTTCCAACTCTCCCTGAATGTTTTAACAAGACATCGGGGGAAATAACGTAAACAAGATAACTAACTAAACATGAAAACGCATAAAACATTTGAAAATTTTCAGCAGTTACCATCCATAGCCAAATATGTTTTCCAATTCTTTTAAACAGTCCTGTATTTGATCTGTAGATTTATATATATACTATATAATGGAAAAATTTATTTTATCAAGGAAACGCATAACAGGTTGAAATTATCTTTCATCAATTTATACTAATATATGGAAACATACTTAAGTAATTTTCTACAACCCTGTAGTTTACCTAGAACCTTTATTACACGCCACTATTTAGATAAAATTTAATTCAAACTAAAACACTTTTAAAACTGCTGAAATCGCATTTCCACAAATTATAATTTATAGACGGCAACGTATCCAATTCTTTGCGTGACCCTGTATATCATTTTATCTATATTCTACAAGCATTTCTTAGTAAATTAAATACAGTGCAGCGTAAAAATGCATAACTTATTTAAAAACCACCTTTAAGCAATATCCAGTAACCCTTACGAATACTTTTGTATAGTCCTGTATATGAATTATAGCATATATACATACACCATATACTTTGCATAAATGTAGTGATTCATAAAAGCGCATATCATAATTAAAAATGCATTTCCAGCAATCATCGCTAATGAACAGTACTTCGAATACAATATAGTATCTGAAATATTTTGTGTGTCCCTGTAAATGCTATATACACTTCGTATTATACATGAAATAATTCATAGTATGCAAACCTCAACAACGTATATCAATTTCATTACATATCAAATAGATTAACATAAATATAGTACGCCGCAAACAATTCCCTCCACCCCTATATCATTATGTATTGGAATTCCTTTTTTAGCCCTGTAAATAAACAATAACTATTCTCTGCATTGCATATTCTACGGAATGCACATTTTAGTGCGCTTCATAAATGCATATCAATTTTATTCTGTTTGAAAGCGTGTAAAATCATTAAAAATCATTTGAAACGATTTTTTCTCCCACAGGCCGTAATGTAATGGAATACTTTTGACTGTCCCTGTAAATGAACTAAACATGCTACAAACTTCATTACAAATAGGGACCTTGCTATGGTAAACGTCAATAACATCCAAAAATTTCGAGTCAATACGAGTATATTTACGCGAGTTAGAGCGCGGACAGACGGCCAAACAAACCGAAGTCATAAACACTTTTCAACTTTATCGGGCCTGAAAAACACTTTATTTCAATACTTAAATATTATTTTTTATTTTTTAATGCCAATAAAATAAATGTATCGAAAACGTAGAAAATGAGTTTACAATCAAAGAAAATTTAATAACTGATTCTGAATGTCTACAATTAAATGTTTGATTAAAATCACAAACAGCAAAAAAAAAAAAAAAAAAAAAAAAAAAAAAAAAAAAATGATTAAATAGAATAAAAAAAATAAATATATCAATTTGAAAAACACTAAATAATTAGTATTTATAATTGTACTATTAAGCAACAACAAACTACAATAGATGAATTAAATGCATTTAACAATTTCTCAAAAATCTTTCCATATGTTATAAGGAATTTCTACTGTTTTATAATTTTGGCAAATGTTAAATCTGAAAACATTGGTATGAAGATTTAAGATTTAAAATACTAATTTAAAATATTATTAATAATGAAAAAAAATCTTTCAAAAGTTTCACTACTACAATATGTAAAAAGATATTTTCCCAGTATAATGTTAATTTCAAAATTGAAACAGTTTCCTAATATCATTATAATCGAATATCATATTTAACTCCAAAATATTAATGACGATAAATACTGTGTTAGAATCAGTCTCTGCATCAGCTTTTTTTTCCCTTCTAGCGATTGCAGATTAAGATATTTTACAGCATCGAATCGGAAAAGAATTGCAGATCAGTCTCATTGCATATAACATACTACAACTTATTTAACTTTAATCTATCAAACGGGAATAAAAAATTTAAATTAAATAAGACATACCTTTTAAGTTCCATAAATAGTTTAATAATATCCGTGTTTTATCCTAAATTGTCAGACATATTTCTGACAAAATTGTCAGACATACTCCCCGCGTCAAAAGTTCTGATCCTTATTTTATTCTGCGGTTTAATCGAGGGCAGACGATAGCGCACTCGCACGCGCAAGCAGGTGCTTATACTGTATTATTATAATTTTTGTCTGTAATGAAAATTTTCTATTTGAATGAAACACCTGCCTTTTTTCTTTCTTTTTTTTAAGTAAAGTTTGTTTTACACGTAATAAATACAAATTAGGCATCTTAATAAATGAAAAGAGAGTATACAGGATAAAAAATTTTCTTTGTCAATCTGTCATTTTTTTATATTCATTTTCTGTAGAATAAAACTATTTGTAAAATAGCTTTTTTTAAAGTCGTATTTCTAAAACACGAATTTAAAATATGAATAATTATATCATGGGTTTTGTATAAAATTTGTATAAATATTTTTTCGGAAAATGCTAATTTTATTTAAAAAGTCTGAAAGAAGTAGAATTTTTTAAAAAATAGTTATTTAAAATAGTTAAACACTAACAGGAAAAAATATGACTTGAATGCAAATTCTAAAGCAAGAAATGCATATATGACTAAACTCTGAATACTCTTTCTACGTGCTCATTAAAAGCTGCAGACTTAACTGTAACAGAAAATTTTAGTTTGAAACCACAGAAGTGTTTCGAATAACACTGGTCGACAAAAAACTTCCTCCCTGCAAACTAAATATGTTAACTGTACAGATGTAATATTCCTAATTCTAAATATGTTATCCAAATTGCTTCATAACGTACCATTTTTCCGAGAAACACTTTTATAATAATAACAATCGGTGAAGGATTAAATTGCAATGGTAGATAAAATTGAAATCATAAAAAAGGTATACTTCACTGTCTTAGATAACAAATTGATAAAATATAGCATGAAAATCTAGTTTGTTGATACTTGAACCGTGCATTTTCCTTTTTATGCCCCCCCCCCCCACCTCTTTTCGTGTCCGAATTTACTATTTCCTATCCACTAATATGTTTTCATTCCTTATGTTGCTGTAACTCGGGCATGTTTAAAATATTTCTGTTCATTTTCAAAGATTTTTGATGTTCATATTTTTGTCACACTGTGACTTACAATATGGTGTTTTTTTCGTCACATATGTGACGTGACGTACGTTACATGCAGTGACATAACGGTAACGTCACAATTTTTTTTTTTTTATTATTGCCAGAAAATATAATTTTACATAAATAACATGTTTTGAATATTTTTTGTAATTTTTAAAATTTTTCTAAGAAGTTCACATCTCAGTCACAATGTGACATCACTGAGTGGTGGCATTTTGGTCACAGATGTGACGTGAACACAGTGACTCACAGTAACGTCACAACGACGTCACCGTTACCATGCATGCTATGAGGGTGATGTGTGCAAAGTAAAAGGCTTTCTGCTATCAGGTACAAATATCTTTTTCTAGTTTAATTTCTAATTAATAATTATACCTTATATAACACATATATGTGGAAGGTAACAAGTTCTGTATTTTACAAATAATTTTCCATAATTAAAATATGATTGCCACTGAAAATGAATGTCATTGTCCTGGACTGCTCATTTTAGTTCTTTATGAGGTATAAAGATGTCGCTGCAGAGTAATTTTTCTTGTTCATGACATAGTTCAAGTCAGAAATACTAAAATCATTGTTACCAGCAAGATCTTTTAGATATTTCTTTGAAAATAATGTTTTTAAAGGCTTTGTAAAAATTGAGCAGACTTTTATTATGTCATTTTCCTGCCTTCTATAAATTACAAACAAAACTGAACATTACACAGAATTTGAGATACTATAGAGAAAACATGTTCCTTTAAACAAAATTAAAATGTTGGATCTAACAAAAAAACAAGAATGTGAAAAATGTTTTAGAATGAAATTTTCATTGTCCTGACGGTCATTATCCTGGCATACATATGCCAAGAAAATGACACAATTATAATTACATAAAAATAAACTTAAGCTCTTCAAACTTTAACAATTTTACATATAAATTCCTTTATTCAGCTGTTCAATTAACATTTAAAAAAAAAAAAAAATCAGAAGCTTTGAAACGATTTAATTTTCAATTTTTTTTTTTTTTTTTTATCTCATATTTTGCGATATTCACCCATTATGTCATTAGAAAAAACTTTAGATACTGAATAATAACAGAAAATAATGTCACAGAAATTTCATTAATTTTTTTTTCTAATACATTTTCTAATTTTAGGTTATTTAATTATATTCTATTTTTTTATATAAATTTATAAAATATACACAATTTTAGATTACTAGAAACAAAACTGGTGTGTTTGCATATATGAAAAGAATATGAGTAATATTGGTGTGCATTTTTTTATAAATTAAACAATGAAAAGATTGTTTTGGTAGCGAAAAAGCGGCAGCAGAGAATTTCGCACTTCTAGCAGTCATAAAAGCATTTCGTGGATGTGTAAGAATACAGATATTTTCAGCGAAAAGTAAGAAATATCCTCTCAAGCAAATAAAACACCGCGTAAGCTAATTTTTTAAAACAAAGAAACTCAATATTCCTCAGACAGACAAAACAAGACAAATTACCCCCCACTTTAACAATGGAGACACTTTCTATCTTCCACATTCGTCAAGTGCCAGTCGCTCGAAGAAGAATTGAAGAAGCATTATGGAATACTTCTTCAGACATCCCGAGCAAACATTCCATAACGTAAGTGAGTGCATATTTAGAAGAGCATTTTTCAAACACCTGGGTCGAAATTGAAGAGCACACTTAATGTTGTGGGTATTTACAGAACAATGAGGTGCTTGTGCTTATCAACAAAGCACTTTCAGACATTGGAGTAGACCACCAAACTCGTATATCATCAGTTGAAGCAACTGTCAGTAAAACCCAAAATGTCTTCAGAAACTTTGCTACGAATGTTGAAGAAAAATTGTCAGTAAATGAGGCAAGACGTTTCATAAACACGCGGGAACAGAAAAGCTGATAATTCTAATTTTATCATGGTTATGTACATTTACAATAAAAGATAAGAATAAAAAAGTTAAGAGATCAGTTAAAAATACCAATTAACAGTACTGTAACACCATATCTGTTACAAAGCTATTATGCTGTTTAAAAGTAATCTTAATAGTTACATTAAGGGGGCACATACCCTTTAAACAAATGGAAAATTCTATTTTGGAGACAAATATTTAAGCCCAATGCACTTATTTTTGCCCTAAACACCTATTTTTTTTTTTTGTTAATACTATAATATTTTCTTTATGCAATAATATATAATTTACATTAAACATTGTATAAGTAATTAATAATTATTATTCTTTAATGTACGATTTTTTAAAATTAATGATAATGTATATAGCTTGCGCGCATGATTTAAAAAGATCTATACTCTCTAGAACTTTGAAACTTTTAAGTTGCAGAATATTAAAAAAAAAAAATGAATTAAAATCTAATGAATAAATAAAAAAAATCTAAAGCTTTTTGATTTTCAAAATAGAAATATGAAAATTTCGGTAATTTGTCACTTGAATATCCATATATTCAATGTTTTTTGTTAAAATTTCTCAGGTTTTACTTCAATTTGAAGAAAATGATCTAATAAAGATGTATTTAAAGTTTCAAATCAGAACCTTTAATACATTTGGAATCATCATGCGCGCAAGTAAAAAAAAATATCGATTTTAACATAAATGTTTCGCTTAAAACAGACCAAGGTTAGTTTACATTTTTTACTATAACGAGCGCAATTTTACGAATATTTTGATCTGGTTTGTGGCAAATTGTGCAGAAAAAGATTAGCTGTCAAATAAATTAAAAAACAAAACATCGATTTTTTGAAGATTTAAAGGATATGTGTCCCCTTAAAATTTGACTGACAAAATTAAGGGATTTGAGATATTACCATAGGATTTACAATTAGTAAGACGAGGTGGAACCCATCGAATTTCGACGAACGAAAATGTTTAAAAAATAACTGCTACATTGACTCATAATAAACATACAAAATTAATTGCAATAAAAAATCCGTCGACCATTGGTTAGTCTGACTCTTAAAACAAATATTATTTTAATCAAAATTTACCAAAACACCTTTTTCTTAATCCCAACAGTTGCAAGCTATTGAAAAATTAAACTTTATTAATATACGTAATTAATAAAATATGATAAATATTATGTAATTATCCATTAAGGATCTTATGATACGTATATTAGACAATGAAAAATCAGCAAAAATTATTTCACTCTGAAGCAATCGTAAAATTTCTTTTCAGCATAAAATTTAAACCTTATACGTCATTTTCACCATCTCAAAATTCACATACTCCCCTCTCATATCCGTAATCGACATTTTAAAAATACTTTTACGCGCAATAGGTTATTACTATTTTTCCGCACTCTAAGTCATGTTTGTCAGCTACAACTTTGCATATGAACATCCGCACTCTCAGCTTAAAAGTTCTAATCTTAGTACAAGCGAGTAAAAATTCCAGTAATTTATGCCTTTTTAGATGCATTCGTTTTATCAAGAAAATTTTAGTTTTTTTTTAAATATGATGTCATTTCGCCTAGCGTTTGATCAGTATCAACGGGGCGAAACAATGTTGAAATGTAACCGTTTTATGAGATAAATGCGTGTTTTTTAAAGCGTAACATCACTTTATGTTCAAGTTTTTAAAAGTTATTTTTAATTGTACTGAGAAAACGACATTAATAAGCAGGGAGCTGGAGCCCGGAGCGCTCCGGAGCTGTGTTTTCCCTGGAGCTGGAGCCGGAGCTCTAAATTTTCCCCAGCTCCAGGGCCCCTTTAGTTTTTAATATTCTTTTAAATCTTTTTTTTTTCAGTCTTTTAAATTTCTAGGCTTAAAATATTTTAATTACATCATTATTCAGTACTTTAATTATATCATTTTTTAGGTTTTTATTATTATTAGAGAAGGAAACCTTCTCAAAACATGGTAACACTACTTTACTTCTACTTTCTACTTGAACTAAGTGACAACACTATTTGAAAACAAATATGGCCGCCTGTTGTTTACATGTGTAGTCGTACAGTTTTGGCTGTTCGAAAAGTGTAGAAGAAATTTAAGATTTTTGTGTTTAAAATTCCACCAAACTTTCTATTTTAAAAGCAAAAGCTAAAAGATGTCATACTTTCTGAACAAGCATTTCAAGTTTGATGAGAAGAAAAATGCATTTTGTCAGATCTTTAATGAAGGTAGAAAGTATTTGTGAGCAAAAAATTAAACGTGTAAATTAAAATCTGCAACTCAAAAGCGCGAAGCCGGAGCCACAGTATTTTCTCTAGGAGCGGAGCTGGAGCATCAAAAATTGTTCGGCTCCGGGTCACTGTTAATAAGGATATAATCAATAAAAGCAAACTTCATTTTCTCATGTCTCTGCAACAATGGAAGTAATCCAATTGACACCATTTTAAAGAAATTTCACAAAAAACTTAAAATCTAAAAATGGAAATAAATTAAAAAATAGCTAGTGTGTGCACACCTAAAAATGAACAGCTTACATTAAAAAAAAAATATATATATATCAAAATTGGTTCAGTAGAAAGTTCAGAGCGGATGACTAAAAAAAAAGGGCCTTGCTTTTTAAATCTTTATTTGTCACAATTTTCTTAACAGTGTGCATTTTTTGTTACATGTACATAAATAAAAAAGATACATTTTTTATGGATAGGAGTCTAAATAACCGTATACATACAAACAAATCACTATAATAGAACATGATACTTACAGTATGTTATAATATGTAATAGTACGATAACTATATACAGAATTTATAATTTAGTACTTATAGCATAATGCACTTCTATATAACACTTACTACAAATACACAGCATTTTCTTTTTTATTTTACATTTATGTAATACAACCACTTCGTATTAAAGAATAAAATTTAACTATTATAGAGTTCAACCTAAAATGCGCATTTCTTATTTTATTTATTTATTTATTTTTTTTTTTTTTTTTACATTTCAAATCTTGATTTTTTTTTCTTTATCTGTCCGTGTTACAATTTTCACAAAAAATTTACGTGCTGTCCACAAAATTTGATTTCTTACGTAATACAACTTTTTCATTTGGAAAAATGTCTATCGTAATAAATCGTAATGGTACGGTCCTATCAAAGATTTTGTATGTAATTTTCTGCATGATTATTTTTCTGTGGTAATGTATGCAACATTTCAATTTATATATGTATAACATATATTTAAAACTCGACAACGACTGTATGTTACAAAAAGTTTGAAAGAGAAAGTTTCAGTTCGACCTTTTATTCCACTGCTCTATCCTGCTATATCCAAACATAGTGAAATTGTTAAATGTCATATACTAAATGAAAGTTTAAAAGTCATATGGGTAATGTTTGGTGACATGGGTACGAGATTATAAAGCCAATACGTTGAGATTACTGTAGTCTAATCCAAGAAATGCTGGGCTAATAAAATAATAAAATTAACTTACACTTATTTTTAAATAATTTATTGTTTATTTTTTTATTCAAGTTCAGAACAGCGACACATTCATTTCAGTAATGAATAAAATTTTGAAACGACAACAAAAAATAAAGATGAAAAAGAAAGAACCTTTAGATTATAAGAACAAAATATCTGTATCAATTACAGTTTTTTAATAAATTTAAGGGGACTTAGATGTCGAAAAATGAGAAAATGAAATTGTCACTTTTTTTCTTAAAAAGTTACCAAACATCTTTTAAAGGAAGTAACTGATATATATTTTTTTTTCATTTCGTTTTTTGTTTTTAGATAATGGAGAAAAAATTTTATAGCAGTTTTTAAATGTTTCAAAATCTGTCGAGCAACAAATTGGAATCGCAAGTTGCGTACATGATTAGAAAAGAATTTCGGCATCTAAAACAAATGTTTTGGTATAGAAATATACTTAAGAGTCTTTCCTTACACTGAACTTATTACGCAAGTTTTAAGTTTGTAAACAAAACAGCACGCTGTTTATATTAAATATTTCAAAAATATCAATATAAACACCAAAAAAAAATATTTTTTACACAAAAAGATAAAAATTTAGCATTACTTTATACAGCTTTTGTATTTTTTGAAAGATTTAAAGGTTCCCAGTTCCCTTAAGAAAACCCTAAAATTTACAGCCCCAACGACTCATGAAAAAGAAAATATAAATCAATTGTATTATAACATTCTTGCGAAGAAGCAAGGTTCACGAAAAAAATTAGAATGCAAAAACTGGGGATTTTTAATGTAACTAATTACATTTTAAAAGTTATTTTTATATATTTGAAATTTATCACATTTTATTTTTCGGACTTTCTATCAGATAAAGGTAGCATTTAAATATTTTTTGCAAAATATACAATTTCTACTTTTTTCCTCCCTTCTTTCGTTAGAATCGCTTAAGAGATAAACATGTCTTAATCGAATTAAGTGGGTTTATCTTCCATTTTTCCATTAATGGAGGTTTTTTTATTAGAGGGGAGGCAGCATTCGAAGAAGTGTATTTTGAGTAAAGTTTCAGATCAAGAAATAAAAAAACAGTAGAAAAATAAATAAAGAAAGAAACGTAAATCCATTGTAACATCATTTAGGACGCACAGAAACGATTATTTGAATCATTAAGGCCAACGAAATGATAGTTGTCAGCATTTTCTGCCAAAGTTTTATGAAAAAGTAGGAAATATGTTTGCGTAAACAGAAACTTTATTAGATTTAGAATCAGTTATGTGTTTGTAGTTTGAATAAGGAGAAGGTAATTTTTTGAGGCAAGTCAATTACATAAAAAGTCAGCCGGGTAAATCACAATTTCCTAATTTAATAACAGTTTTGGGCAATTTCTTTTAAAAAAAAAATATATGTAACAATATAACTTTCTGTAATATATATTAATCATTATATTTATATAGTGAAATAGAAAAGTTTGAAATCAATTCATTACATTTATTTATTATTTTTTTTTATGAATGCAAAATATCAGTTGATTTAAAATGACTGTTAAGAGCCTAAGCTAATTACGCGACAACATTCGCAAACTAATGTTAAATCAATCGCAATATTTTTGGAAAAACTTCTTGTTTGTATTTAAATATTTTTAAGGTACTTTTTGCGCATATGATATCGAGATTGATGTATAATCGTGTACCTTTCAATTTATTTTTATTTTGCTCACATTTTTTTTCTCTGATGATACTTTGAATCTGGGAACAGTTTCCAATTCCGTAAGAAATCGACACGAGATATCCTATACAAATAAAACAAATAAAATGAAAATATTAAAATGCAAAGGAAAAATTTGTAAAGAGCGCTACTGTTGTTTAATATTAGCTTGTGAGTGACGTCACGCGATTAGCGTAGATTCAGAAGATGGCTGTGTATATACAAAATCGTTTAATTTTCAATGCGATTTTTAAACATTCGAAATTTATTAATGGCAAGCAAAACTACAGCAAAATGCAGATAATTACAATAGCAAAATACACTAATTAATGAAGTATACTGAGCGATTGGCAAAAAACTAGAACATTATATATATATATATATATATATATATATATATATATATACATATTGGCTGTTGTTCCAATGATTTCGAAGCTGAATCCGACTCTTTAATACGCATTATAATGAATGAATATGAATAAATACATTTTCTGTATAAACTGACGTCATTTCTGTTGGGGAGAATATTTCATTCACACAGAAGATACATGCATCACTTTTAATCTATTTTAAGGCGCAATAAAATTATAAAGATATTCAATAAAAAAAATCTAAAAATTTAATAACTTTTTTGAATATAGGGGAAAATATCAATTTGGAGAAAATAACACAAATAAAATCAAATTACGATTACTTTAAAGAAAGATGTGAAAAGACATTTCTTACAACTTTCAAGAAATTTATTATTTGCAATATTAATTTGAAAAATGTATACAGAAATATACATCTGGGCTCAGATTACTTGGAAATTTTATTAAAATTATTAGTAATAACATTCATTATATTTTTGTCGTTCAAACTTAAATAGAAAGAAAATAAAATTTATCCATAATTCTAAAATTACATCCAAAATTTAATATTGTTCAGAAAATTTTTTCGTATTTTTAATGACTTTTTTCAACGAATAAATATAACATTATCAGAGGTTATAGTCTTTTGACAAAGCTTGAATAAATAAATATGCTTCGATCTTTAAACTAAAGGAACTAAACTATTCTTCTCCCTATTATAATTATTTCTCTAAACTAGTGCTTTGAACTAAATAATGATTTATCGTGATTTGTTATAAGTTTCAGTGAAATTCCCTATTACTATATTCACATATTACCTATGAACCTAGGTAATGTTCGATACCTAGAAACCTAATCACTAATCACCCACTCGTGAACAGCCAACCTTTCGGTATAGGAGCTATTAAAAACTTTAACACATTAAGCGCCCCGGCACTGACTCACACTGAACTTTCCGTTTAGAACGCGTCGTTCACCAATGACTGACGGTCTAAAATATGATATAAAATTAAAATTATATATTTTAAGTAATTACTGAAAATTTATTTAAAGTTTACTTACCTTTTATTTATTACAGGATTATACTTTCTTAAAAATTACTTAAAACATTGCACATTTTTCAGCTTCAGTGTTAGTCACCGTGGCACTTAAAGTGTTAAAAGCGCTATTACACATTATCTAATTTAATTATCAGAACACGGTTTTCACTATCAGAAAGACGACGTCAGAAGCTGACGAGATGAGTTTTTAAAATTTGTCTTCTTAAAATGTAACCCTTTTCTACTGACGGTACTTATAAGTACCATTAAAATAACTTATATAATTCATTTGATACATCGATTAGTAGTAATACAATTTAGAATGAGTTATAGATACATTACTTTATTTTGTTCCAAAAGCATTATTGATTGCACTAAACAAAAATATTTTTAAAAGGATAATTTTTTTTTTGCCTTTCCATCTTTTCAAGCTTTCTTGGCGATAGGGAGGGGGGGGGGGAGGATTTTTCAATTCTGAAATATTTCTATGTATATTATATAATAATATAGAATAATACATTCTATATATATTAAATATTTCTATATTTCTATTGTAAGATCATTATATTTGTACTTTTCCTAATTCAACAAAATACTAAGAAAAATATTTAAAATAAAAGATTAGAGTGGGGTTTTAAATATTGCACGAAACCCCTATAAATTCAAATTTAATAAATCTTTCTAAATCCTTCAATCCGTCTAAAATCTTCTAAAATTTATTAAATGATTATGTAAATCTTCTAGTGTAGTTTCAAAAATTCTGAAAAATGCTTTAGAAGATAAAATTTTCATGAATTCATAATTCAACACGTTAAAGGTAAAGTAATTTTAAGATGACAATAAAACTTCAAAGTTTATAAGAAATTTTTAAATACTTAAAATTTAAGGAGATAATTTTTAAAATCACGCTTCATCGTCATATAACACTTAATTTCTGACGGCAGAAACCGCATTTCCATAATTATATTAGGTAATGAGTAATCGTGATTTCAACCTTTCCCATAGGTTAACATGGGATTTTGCAGTCGGGGAGTTTCAGTGAAGCGGTCCCTTTAACCCTTTAATGTATGAATTTTTATTTTCTTTGGAAAGCATTATATTTCAGTCTATTTTTATTAATTAACCACTAGAAAAAAAGTAAAAAAAAAATTAAGTTTCTGCTGGTCATAATGTCATTCCTGAGTTACATAACAAAAATTGCTCTAAAAATTATCATTTTAAATTATATACTTACTTTAAAGTATTACTGCCCAATAACAGCCATTCAGCTATATAATAATTTTTATAATGATTTTAAATGTTTGAAGAATAAATAATGCTTATCTTATAAAGAGAGAAAAAACGCCAGTCAAGCACATTGCAAGCAGTTTCAACAAAAGATGCTACATCTACCCGAGATAACAAATCGGAACAAAAACAGACTTCACGACCTTAAATGCATTTTATTAATCACAAGTAAATAATACAATAGTTCACTAAAACACCAATAGACAGCGCCAAATCGCAAAAGAAGATAATGTAAATCCTAAATTACACTATGCATTTAAGGGTTAACGCATTACTTTGATACAATTGCAAAATAGAGAAAATTGTATTTTTAAAATAATTCGATTTAAGAATTGGTATTTCAATACAAAAGTATCAATGCATAATTTACATTTATAGAAGAGGGGGGGGGGGTGCATTGTCATGTGACACTTATGAGAAAGTCAGAAATGTTCCTTCATCTAAGCATGGAACTGATTTTATAAATATTAGATAAATATATTTAGAGGAAAAAGTGAAAGGTTTTAGAAATGACAGATTTAAAACACACGATATCAGAAACTGTATGTGCAACAGGGCTTAGTTTGTAAAAAAAAGTACCAGAGCTGTAATTCTCTATAGTAATAACAACCATAGTGTACCTCCCCATTATCCCCTCCAATCCACATACTTGTTTTTCATAAATTTACAAAATTAAAAGCAATTTTGACCTCTGAAAAAGAAAATAACCGGCCAAGTGCGATTATTACTAGCGTACAGAGGATTCCGTACAATAAATATTTTACTTAGTAACTGGGCTTTGCATTATACAAATATATCATTAAAAGTTGTTATCTAGGCTTTAAAAGCCGATGGCGCATAGAATACGCCGTCCGTGTCTTTAACCCTTAAATGCCCGGTTTTTCAAAAATCAATTAAAAAATGTTTTTTGTCTTTTATTTCTTAAATAAATCATGAGTAAAATACTTAAGAAAATCATGTTTTGTTTTAAGTATGGTTTTACAGCTAAAAACAGTTTGTTGCCAATCAGCAACACTGGGCTTGAATTCAAAAAATAATTTTCCTTTATAAAATTTTCTAATATTAAACACACATGAATTTTAACAACTATGATAAGGAATACATTTTACTAGCTCACTGCAGAACAAAATATGGTTTTTCGCAAGGTCCCAAAAAACCTCATATATCAACAATTGAAAAATGAATCTATCTTTACTCTTAAAAAACACTAGTGCTGCCATCTACACGTTGAAATTTGATTTAATAATATTTTCAGTATGTATTTTATTAGCAACATTAGGCATTAGAGATTCAATGATTTTCTAATAGTATTTTAGAAGACTAAATTCGGTATGTTGCCGAAAGGCATCACACGACATTTAAGGGTTAATATCTCGGCTAATTACCGACAATATTTTTGAAAATCATTATCAACAATCCTTTTATACTTCCGCGACGATAGGTACCGCCTGCGCTCCTCAACTCCTTTGCTGAACGCTCGAGCGAGCATTTCGATTTGCGAGCGCGCTCGCAAATCGAAATGTGTGTTTAACAGAAAAATTCTATTTTCTCGAAAACTATGTGACTTAGGGTAATCGGTACAGTTTTCCTGCACGGTTTAAATACACTTCTGCTACCCCTAATGTTTTCATAATTTTAGTTTCTGTAGATTCAGAAATAGAGAAAGGGTAACATATTTTTGCATTACATTTTCGACGATATCTCTGAAAATATAATACTTAAAATTAAAAGACGTGTATTTTTGAGTTCGGCGTTACAAGAGCTTTCACATGATACCAAAAAAAGATTTTTAACTAACTTAATTAGCCTCCCCCCCGCCGTTTTCTAAATATACTTGTGTATGGTTAATAATCTACAAATATGTGGGTCATCAATAGCCATTATTACTTCTACCAAATTTGAACTTTCCACGTTTCATAGTTTACAAGAAAAACGGCTGCGGCAGACTGACGAGTGATCTTATAATGGTTGTTTTTACTTTTTAATACGAAAAATTAATATATTTTGTCCATATCTAATTAAACATAGTAAAACCTAATAAGAGCGAAAATATTAAAATAGGAAGTGAGAAATTTTCAAAAAAAAAAACGTACTCGTCAAGGATTTTTCATATCAACTAGCAAAATATAACACACAGTACTCCTCCGGTAGACTTAGGTATGAAGAATTTATAAGCTCCTGTGGGTTCCGATTAATATTTAAATATTCATTAAAAATACAGAACTACTGCAACTACGCTACTATGAGCTTCGGCGCAAATTAAACACCACGCAGAGCTAAAAATTCCATAAGTAAGAATGTTTTAAAAACACGAACAAAAAACAATGAGTAAACATAACAACGACCACGTGTAAAACTGATCAATACGATTGTGGTTAATTCTGGCGTCCTCGTCGCTGTTCGGGAACCATTGAGATAGAAAACTGAGTCTACACTTCCAAGCGTTAAATAGAAATATGCTACAACATGAGCGATACGATGCGCAACATATAAACAACGCCCCTAGATATTTAAGAAATCATTGACACGCGTTACGAAAACATCACACAAGGCAGGCAAAACAAAGAAGAAAAATCATTCATTGATTCCTGGATGAGCCAGTGAATGATTTTTCCTCTTTGTTTTGCCTGCTTTACGTGACATTTACGTGACGCGTGTCAAGGCTATCTCAAATACCTAGCGGGCGTTGATATAAAGCGCTTTTGTAGGAAAGGACAAAAAAATTGGAACTGGGAGATAAATGAAAAGCTAATTTAGACTGCACTTTTTCGGAAGAGCTGTTCCCCAGGGCTCCAGAGCGCAATATTTATGAGCTCTGGAGAATTCCGACAGATATTTAAAAATTGACTAAAAACACAGTACCGAAAAAGTACCGCAACTGAATTCCGGTGCAAATTAAGCACTGGTGGGCAACCTATGTAAGAATACGTACGTACGTATTCTACAAACATATATCATGAATAAACGCAATTGTTAAACATTATAGATTAATTTTACTTTAGTAACAGGAAAATAAATTTTTACTTTGGTCATATAAAAGGTTAAGCGTAATAATATCTTTTTGCGTTTACAAAGGATAAGGAACTTCGTAAATAAGTCAGAAAGAAGCCAGTTTCGTTTCCAGCAAAGCTTTAACACGACATGAAATAAGTTTGTGCAGTTCATAAAGAAAATTTCAAACTAATACGGAAAAATGAAAACTTACAATTTTATCACGTACACACATTCAAATAACTCCATATTATTTCTTTCTCAATCTCATATATAATCTATTTCTTTATGAAAACTGGTTCAACTTTAGATAAGAAGAAAATCAAAATGCTACGATTGTAAAAGTATGTATAGAAATTTAATATCACTTATCACATTTCCCTTCCCGTTATTAATGATTTTCTTTCACGAATGAATATTCCATTATTGAATTTTACGAACTTCGCATAAGCCTTATTTTCATAGATATTCTTCGATTTACTGTTCTGTAAAAAAGTTATCATAATTAAAGTGCACTGAATGAAGTTGTAGCTTTATTTTCTATGCTTTTCTTTAAACTTAAGAATTACTCGTAATTCATCTCTGAAGAAAATTTTAATTAAAGAGAAACTGATTCAAAAATATATTTTAATATTCAAATCTTCTACTGTAATTTTTTAAGGGTTACTAAAATTACTAGGTGTCAAAAGTTGGTATCAACTTTAAACTTTAAAGAATACAAATGATAAAAAATTTTATTTGTACAAATGACAGTTTTTTTTTTTTTTTTTTTTTTTTATAATAGAAAAGTCGCAGATCCAGAAGTTACCAATAGAGAGAGCGCTTAACCAAAATATGAAGCAGATATGTGCAATACTTGACCTGGTAATGACAACATAATTTCAGCAACGTATAAAGAATTCATGTGCATCCAAGGTGCTTTACTGACGACCTGGTTGATGTGTCAACGCACTCTATCGGTGATTTTTGAAACCAAAGTCTTATTTTGTTACTTAAAATTCCAATCCCACGATTGAACATATTCCACAAAACGATACTTTAATTTTTAATTTTTTTACTCATGATTTGTTGTTTTTAATTAAGTTCTAAAAATTCTAAGGATCTTTTGACGCGGTCGCTAAAACACTGAGAATAAAGTAACGTATTAGGAGATTTTATTCACATGATTAAAATGTGTCTCGTACAAACATTCAAATAACTCCATATTATCTTTTTCTCAATCTCATACATAAAATAAATTACATTTTGAAAACAAGTTCAACTTTTAATACGAAAATCAGAACGTTGCGATTGTAAAAGTACATCTAAAAATTTAATATCACTTATGACATTTCCCTTTCCGTTATTAACGACTTTCTTTCACGAATGAATAATATTCCATTATTGAATTTTACTAACTTTTCGTAAGGCTTACTTGCATAAATATATTTTGATTCATTGTTACATAAAAATAGTTTCTATCGCTAAGGCGCGCTGAATAAGGTTGTAGTTTTATTTTCTATGCAGGGCTGCCACAGGAGACTATTTTTCTATTCTATTCGCACCACTGTTAAAAATATATATATACAATTTGCAGTATACTTCTCCTGGAAAGGTTGTGAAACTATATATCAAAGATTTTGTTTTTAAAAAGTATTGCGAAGTAGAATTAAATAAAATAATCTTAAAAAAAAAAAAAATTAACAGACTTCAAAAAAAGCACTAAAAAGAACTAAACAATTCTTTAAACTTCTCTAATGACGAAAAGTTATCCATTATCTGCACATCGGACATCATGTATCGGCATAAAAACGTTTTATTTAATATATAGAATTTAATAGCTACCAAACATGGATTTTCTAGAGAATATTTTTTACAAAAGATTAATTTACATATTTATGATTTAATTTACGAATATATATGTATAAAAAGTAATCAATTACTTTTTGAAGTTGGTGCCAAACATTCACAATCGATAATGATTAAACAAATAATTTGCTGAAGAAATTGGGACTTTTTTTAAAATTTTGAATAATAATTTCCATAATCACTTTATTCATGATAATAGCTACAATATATTCACAATTTTACTATACTTAAGATAGGTTGGCACCAACTTCAAAAAGTAATTGATTACTTTTTATAAGTATATATTCGTAAATTAAATCATAAATATGTAAATTAATCTTTTGTAAAAAATATTCTCTAGAAAATCCATGTTTGGTAGCTATTAAATTCTATACATTAAATATAACGTTTTTATGCCGATACATGATGTCCGATGTGCAGATAATGGATAACTTTTCTACATTAGAGAAGTTTAAAGAATTATTTAGTTCTTTTTAGCGCTTTTTTTGAAGTCTGTTAATATTTTTTTGAGAAGATTATTTTATTTTCTACTTTTTAGTTATTCATACCGTAACACATAATTATCCGGATTTCAACATCTACTGAATAAATAATTATTTATCAAATAAATTATAATATACAAAAATTATTTATTAAACAAATAGTTTTTAATAAATTCTTTATAATTTCAAAGCGGACGCTTGACGCCAAGCACACAGGTCAGATATATGTATTCAATAAACCAATCATGTGGTCCATAATGGAGGATGTTCCATTTACGTTTTGATCACGTGGTCAAGGTAAAAACTTCTAGCGTAAAGAACGGAACGCTGCATAGACGTAATGAAAAACCCTCGCCAGCCAGTGAAACAGTTCATGCGGAAAGCAGTAGTAGCCTCCCTTCTTACCAGTTAGAAGTTATTTGGTTAAATTACCGGTATCACGTGACTTTTTTTAGCCTCGAACCCAGATTTGGAATAAAGTCCATTCATTCTACATTATTTTTTCCCGATAATCTTCATCAGTTGTTTCCTCATGTAAGGTGCCTTTATTTGAGAGTGGTGACACACAATGCTCAGACAATGTTTATACATAAGTGTTTGCCTACACTACGGCAAAACTAGACATTTTCTATTCCAGAACTTGGCGATACTCCTTGGACAAGTTTAATTATACGAGTGGCGGACAATGGACTTTATTCCAAATCTGTGTTCGAGGCTGAAAAATATCACGTGATACCGATAATTTACCCAAAGAACTAACTGATAAGAAGGGAGGCTACTACTGCTTTCCGCATGAACTGTTTCACTGGCAAGCGAGGGTTTTTCATTACGTCTACGGAGCCTTCCCTTCTTTACGCTAGAAGTTTTTACCTTCACCACGTGATCAAAACGTAGATGGAATATCCTCCATTTAGCAAGCATTAGTTTGGCAATAATGGCAAGCTCTTCAAGATTCATGGCGATAGCTTTTGTTCAGAATCTATCAATCAATAATTTTTTTCCGTATGTCACCATTCTCATACCAATACTCCCCATCCTTAATCAGTAAAGACATCAGAAATGAACGTCAATGATTAGGTGTTTAGTCTGAATCTGATAACCGAAGACAGTGCTGCTACACATAAGAATGCACTTTTATGTATACTGTATATGGATGCACTTTGCAGTGCACCGACTAATGGAGACAATTTGCTGAACTTTAGCGCCTAAAATATATAGTGTAGAAATCGGCTATCCCTGTAATAATTAAAAAAAGCGCTAAAATATTGTATCCCTTAAATGTGCAACGATGCTGCTGAAATATGAATATCGCAGCGACATCTGCAGGATATTTTCTACAACTGCAAGATATTACTAGTCTATAAAGTATAATACTAGTAATACGAAAATCCCGCAGATGTCGCTGCGATCGACACTTCGGATTTTAGCAGTATCGTTGCACATTTAAGGGATACAAATTTATAGCACTGTTTGGATAGTATCTTTCCACATTAGGCATTCTAGACGCTGTAGCTGAACTCTGATGTATAAGGCCACTTTGCTATTTAATTTTAAGCTTTTTGATACCCACTTCCGATGTCGGTTAGCATCGTTTTAGACATATGGGTTTCTCTGAATGCGGCATCTTTTCTAGACAAGATCTTGCACTTCGGAAAGTTACCGCATCCAGTAAACTATAAGATCCACATCGATACCTACGGACATCGAAATTGGGTGTGGAAAAGCTGACAATCCATCAATAAAGTTTACACATCAGAGCGCGGCAAAGCGCTTTAAGAGAAACTTATGTCAAAAACTATAGCAAATCTAAGCATTTTCTATTACATAACTACAGCGTCTAGAATATATAGTGTGGAAATCGGCTATCACAGTGATACTTAAAAAAGTGCTAAAATATTGGATCCCTTAAATGTCAAATGATGCTGAAATCCAATGAGTCGATCACAGCGACATCTGCAGGATATTTTTTAAAACTCCAAGACGATTTGGTTACAGCGATAGTGAAGAGATAGGGGTGAAGAGTACTTTGGTAATCCTAAAGTGGAACCAACATAATAGTCACGTATTTATAACAGTAACGTGACTTTTACTGCCAAAAGGCTAATATGTTTGCGAAAGGAAAACAAACAATTTACCGTATCGTTAAATTAAAGTGAGACTCTTCTTTTACTAATTTAAAACATATTTTAAGTTGCTTTGTTTTACTTCGTTTATATTTTTGCACTACTTCACATGCATAATGTGGATGCTGAGTATTTATATATTTTTTTGTTTCACGACCGGCAACAATTTTCAAATTGCCAAGCAAGCGATAACGAGCGAAATCTGAAAACCTTTACATGAGTAGGGCCGGTCATGTTGATGCCGCTTTTCAACGGAATTCTCTACGGAAAGCTCACCCCACCCCTATCTCTTCTCTATGGTTACAGCGTCTAGAAATATAGTGTGGAAATCGGTTATCCCCGCAATACTTAAAAAAGTGCTGAAAAACTGTATCCCTTAAATGTCAAACGATGCTGAAATCCAATGAGTCGATGACAGCGACATCTGCAGGATATTTTCTACAACGGCAATAAATTGCTACTCTATACAATATAATACTAGTAATAGGAAAATCCCGCAGATGTCGCTGCGATTGACACTTGAAATTTTAGCAGTATCGTCGCACATTTAAGGGATATAAATTTTTAGCACTGTTTGGATAGCATATTTCCACACTAAGTATACTAGGCGCTGTACTTTAAGCATGTTCACAATACCTACTAGGTTCCGATATTAGCCGTTCTCATTGGTTCCTCAGATTCAGATATCCGAAACATACTGACTGACTATCGCAGTAGTACAGCGTCTAAAATACATAGTGTGGAAATCTGCTATTCAAACAGCGCTAAAAGTTGTATCCCTTAAATGTGCAATGATGCTGAAATCCAGGGAGCCGATCGCACCGATTTGCAATATATTTTCAAATTTCAAAGTAAACACATCGTATTATTATAACGTCTAGACCAAAACGTCTTGGAGTTATAGAAAATATCCTGAAGATGTCGCTGTGATCGACTCGTTGGATTTCAGCATCGTTTGACATTTAAGGGATCCAATATTTTAGCACTTTTCTAAGTATTTGTGATAGCCGATTTCCACACTATATATTCCACTCTGTAGCAGTAGTACTTAGAAAGTACTAAAATATTGTATCCCTTAAATGTAAAACGATGCTGAAATCCAAAGAGTCGATCGGAGCGACATCTGAGGATATTTTCTAAATCTCCAAGACCATTTGGTCTAGACACTGTTATAATACAATGTTTACACTGAAATTTGAAAATATAACGCAGATGTCGCTGTCATCGGCTCATTGGATTACAGCATCATTACACATTTAAGGGATACATTTGTTTAGTGCTGTTTGGATAGCAGATTTCCACACTACTTATCCTAGGCGTCGTACTTGTGCTCTGATACATGAGAAACTTTAAAGGTTGATTTTCAACTTTTCGACACTGACTTTCGATATCGGTTTGTGTCTTTGTGGGCCTTCCGGTTTGGTGGATGACAGAATGGCCGGGATCCAGATAGATTTTTCGTTCTTATCGAAACAAGATCGACTAATCAGAAGGCTGCATTTTTGCAAACAGAGAACAAGTTAGGAAAACTGCAGGCTTCTGATTGGTCAATCTCGTTTCACTACCAGCAAAAAATCTATCTGGATCTCGGCCTTTGTCCAGCTAAGTTTCCGCACTTTGAAAGATCTCGTATCTCTGTAAGAGTAACAGTATGAAAGATGAGTGCTTATAATTGAGCGACTGCTTAAAAAAGGATTTGAATTTTAAAGTTTTTATTTTTAAATAATGTTCTAATCATCAGATTTTTATGAAATTGAAATGGGACTAAATGGGGGATTTACACTATCAAACAAAAAAAAAAATTATCAAAATCGGTTCATATTTAAGAAAGTTATGCGTGAACATGGACAAAACATTCATACAGATCGAATTGATAATCTCCTCCTTTTTGAAGTCGGTTAAAAATAGTCGCCTGTGGCGGCCCTATCTATGTTTTTCTTTAAACTTAAGAGTTAATGATAATTAATATATATCAAAACTGATATCAATTATATTATTATCATTACTGATAATAATATAGTTGATTCACCTCTGAAAAAATAGATTATATTAGCTAGAAATTGATTTAAATATTCATTTTAGTACCCAAATGTATATACACAAATTCTAATATAATTTTTAAGGGTTAGCGGAACTGCCAGATGCGTCAAAAGCGGGTTAGAAATTTAAACATTAATTTAAAAGTACGAATTATAGAAAGAAAGTGTTTTGTACAAATGATATTTTCAATAACATAAAAGTTGCAGATCTACAAGTAAACAATAAAGAGTGTTTAACCGATATATGAAACAGTTATGTGCAGTACTTGATCTGGTGGTGATAGCATAAAAATATATAATGTGGGGGGGTATCTTCCGGAAGATCTCGTAACACCGAATTTAAAAATGTTTTAATTTATGTATTAATTTAGAGTATTTAGAGTAAGATTAATTTGTGTATCTTTGAAAATGTACGGCAGACATATGTCCCTCTATTTCAAAATCTTCTTAAACTAAAATTATGAAACAAGTAAAAATTTAATTTCTAAAATCAAAAAACCCGACTGCGTAAAAAGCGAACTAATTAATTATTTCTCATCAATGTGAAACTATCTTTTACATTATTTACCTAATTTTTTATTTACTCGTATTGATGACTTAGATGTGTTTAATTGTTAGTTCCTATTTATAAACACTGTTTTGATAAGGCCTATAGATATCTATGAAGGTTAGAGTTAAAGTAAAGCTAGAGATCCTAGCTACACAACTTTCAGGTTGTGTAATATTTAAACGGAGCTTCTGACTGTAAAATAGTCAATGGAAACATAGTCTTCATTTTGAAAGACCTATGCAATGATATGTCACTCAATATGGTGCGTAAAAATTTTTTTCGTCTCTACCGCCATTTTGAATTTATAAAAACAAAACCTAGCCTATAACCATCGGATGGTTAAGACGAATCAATATAGACCTCATTCATTAAAATCCATCCAGCCGTTGGGATGTTTGGAGGGTATAAAGAAATCCACATACCCAGATACGCGTGAAACACATAACCTTTCTTGGCAGTCAGGTAAAAAAATAGGGTCGTAGGAGTTTATACTGCGCAGGAAAATTAGAGATTCTTATAGGTCACATAGTTTGAGAAAACGGCATTTTCCCGTTATACACAAACTTTACTTTGCGTATACTGAGCGGAGGAGTTGAGGGGCGCTCGTGGTACTTATCTGTTGAAGTGTGTAACCCTTGACAGAAAAATCTAAGAAACTTTTTGTAATCTAACTTCAAAACTTTCACTTTCCTAGCTTCGAGAAGATTGCATATTTGCGGTTTTGCCTCTCCCATCTTCTACTTCTACACTGTATATGTAATTATCGTGTGGACTTCAGCTAGGACTAGACCATGACCTTTTCTTTTATATATTATTTTTAGGACTCCATTTGCTGTGTCTGTGTGATGTCGTATTTAATAGGCTCCGAGAAGAATTTTATTCTCTCGGTGCATCTTCTGTATAAAATTATATAATAACCAAAAAGATTTTCATTAAAGATATTGAGTGGATAGAAAAGTCATCACTTCAACCATCCATGACACGAAAATTATAGTAATACAAATTATAAATAATATAATTTTTATTTTATAATCTAGATAAGCACAGTGAAATGTGTAACAACGGTGCAATTGCAGATATATTTCGGATCTAAAGAAAACGGGATCGGGGGTCTAAACAGCGCTACTGAGCACAGGTGAGAAATATCTTTTCCTGTTTTGTTTCATCTTGTTGATAATTTGAAAAGTAAAGAAAGGATATGCGCACTAAAATCCAGAATAGAAATATTATTTGTAAAATTATCGACGCGGAATCATCCAAGGAGGGTTGATAAGGATTTTCGAAAACATTTGTAGGTAATTAGCTGAGCTATCAATTGCGACATACTTTCGAAGCGTGCTTGGCTCAATTCCATGTTTAAACTTTGTACAAGGTCTTTGTTTTAGGTATGGCGAATCATGTTGAAAAACATCGCAGATTTTTCATTTTAATTGAATTTGAACATTCATAGTACATCCGTCTACCCTTCTTCGGTAAAAATCTTATACTCCATCGATTCTGCTGTTTTATATAGCTATACACAATTCTACTTTTTATAGTTTTTACAAAGTCTTATTCTTTTAGCAACAGTTTTCTGTAACACTGCAGTTAGTAATTAATACATTTACTGTACGGAACAAATTTGTGAATGATTAAAAATTGCATTTGACCAATCATTCAATAATGTGAAAAGTTCAAATTAATAGAAATAGTATTATATTAAATACGTTTTAAAATAATGAACGGTTTTTATGGTTAGATTAGCCAGTGTAATAATGATTTTTTTAAATATCTATTTTTGTAGATTTCTTATAAGTTCATCTAATAACCATTATTTTTTTTTCCTTTCATCGAACTTCGATGGGTGTGACTTCGTTTTATCTTAAAAAGCAACTTTTTATTTATATACTAATCATTTTTATTTTATTTTTAATTTTGTAAATTTAATTTCAGTATTGTATTTTAAAATACAAATTATCTAATTACTGAAAAAAAAATAAAGGAACAAGTAGTTTATTTTCATAGTTTCACAAGTTGTTTATTAGTCATAGCAACATATTAATATGCATAGAACGAAACAATATTCAATAAAAGCGACGTCAACGGTGGATTTAATATTAATTTCATTTCTATTTTATTGAAAGAAATTTACAAAAGATTTACTTTCAGCATCTTTTAAATTGCGTTGAAAATAAAACTGCTCATTTGAGTAAAAGAAACGTTCTTTAATCTGACAAACTTATCAAATATTCATTTGTTAAGTAAAATTTCTTTTCAAGAGAAAAAATGAGGATTGAATAGCACCAGTTTTACATATTCTTAACAATAATGTAAAGAGCATATTTGATTTGATAAATTAATATTGAAATTTAAATAATGTAATGTTTGATTGCTTCATCATTTATGAAATCTTTTGAAATATAAGTTTTCATTAGAATTTTGATTTAAAGATAGTTGAATTGAAAATATTTCTTTTAAGTAACCCAGTGAATTTGTTCAATATTCCGAAGATTTTTCTAATATAAAGATATTTTTATATTTGCGTAACGATACAGCTTAAAGTAATAATTCAATATTACTGTTTATTTTGATTTGCTGCATGGTTTTTTTAAAATATAAAATCAGTACGGTATTTTAACTAAACATTACCTTAAATCAAGATTTAACAAAGAATCCATATTGAGCATGTGGTGACCTAATTGTATACTACACGTTAATGGACAAAGACCACAATATATTCAATAAAAGCGATATTAAATTTGAAATGTATTTAAAATTAACGCAATCATGTACAATCAGAGCACCTAATTTTCATTAATAAGCAACCACTCCAAGAACAAATTTTAATCGATATTTTAAATACCTTGAAGAATTTTCTTTCTATCTTTTCGTAACATCACAAACTCTCGATTATAGAAAATTAAACATTAACTGAAAACAATGCCTCATGAATAAAGACAAACCTTTCTTTGTCAATCATTAAGCGCTCGTATAAGCGATGTTTGCGAACTTTTATTAAATACCTAGCTTCTTTTAAATATATTTTTCCGAAAACAGTAAAATGATTTTCTATGCAAATTCATTCACTTCGCTTTTATAAATTGTTTTTTTTTCACAACTACATTATCGTAAATAATACAGCATAGATTTCTTTGAAATGTTAATGAATAAAATATTTCCATAGAATAAATCTTAAATAGCCATAGCTTATTATTTGAAGGAAATTTTCATGGCAGATTGCTTGAAAGATTTCGAAATTTTAAAAGAAATAGTAATGAGTTTTTGCTTAATGAATACAAGGAAATAACTTACGGTGTAAAATTTATGTAGAGGAAAGTACTGTCATTATTATACAATACGCAATTCCATTATTTCCTTGTAAGGGTTTCACATGTAATCTACAAAGCAAAAAAAAATGTAATCAACGGTAACTAAACCCCTTATTTAACAAAATATGAATAAAGAAAACTTCGCATTCTAAAGCATTAAACATCACGCTTAAGGCTGCTAGTCACTCATTTTCCGAATTCCCCTCGGTAATGTTAAGGGGTCTCAGGACTCTTAAAGCTTTAAAATTTTCGAAATTTTAATTTTTTTAGATGTTAAACTCCTATCCTTTCTGAACATTTTGACATAATTGTTTCCTTGAAATTCCTATTAGAACTGAAGTTATGGCTTTTAACATTTATACACGTTCAATAGCTGAAGCGTCGTTTCGGAAACTTTGAAGCCATTTTCCTCCAAATAACGTTTTTGGGCATAACGCGCACGATATCTCAAAAACTTATGAATATTTTTTCATTAAATTTTCAAAATACATGTTTCATGTTAGCCTGTATAAACTGAACCTAAAATTTCCTTTTTATTGTTCAAAACAATATTTTTTTAGGTGATTATACTGTTGAAATTTTCTTAATTTTGCATTAGCTAACTACAACTTTGTATTAAAAATATAAAAATGCTTTAAATACAAATTTATTTAGGTTCAGTGTAATTATTACAATCTGAAGTATAAGTAGGTACCAAAATTTTCATTCTAGTTGCAACACTTATTTTGTAATCGTGCGCGTAAGCTGTTATGCCGATTTTTTTGCTCGAAAAATGTCTAACAGTTTGGAACCCCCTGTAAATGAAAAATTCTGCATCTTATAATTTTTTAAATACATGAAATGAAAGAACATACTTATATATTTTATTCCAATTAAAATTGTGTCTTAAAATCAAATACATTTTAAGATATTAAATGTTGAAAATGATCTTTTTTTTTTTTCATTTTTTCCAATTTTAAGAGTCCTGAGACCCCTTAACGCTGCTAGTCACTCATTTTCCGAATTCCCCTCGGTAATGTTAAGTCTATGGGCGTTTGATGCATTTTTATAGTTAAGATATCTCCCCAGGAAATTAATATTTTTAAATTATTTTTTCAGTGCTCTTCTTTAGGGGACCGTGGACCTTTATTTGAGTCAAAATCGACATTTCTTTTTGTGCCTATTATTATTTTCCAATTTGTACTACGTCATTCGTGAAAACCCGCATGCAGATGCGATTATTTTACGCCAAGTTGCGAGTGTTTTAACTTAGTTCGAAAACATTTTTTGGACTTTTAAGGGGGTGCGGGACACAAATATATTCAAATTTTCTAAAAAACTTTTATTGCATTAAAAATTTCTCTGATTCTTTCTGTTTATAAAATGACTTATAAATCATGTTTCTATCTTGATTAGAATAGGAAATATTAATTTTTTCGTTTTGGTTGGTTTTCATAATCTAGCTTTCAAGCAATGGTTGTCGTGGAAACGACTTCTTGTGAAAATGCATTTTCCTTCATGATGGGTTTTTTCACCATTTCTCAAATTTAAATTGTTATAAGTCCAGAATCGTTAAAGATAAACGGTTTAAACTTGGAACATGTCTTTTTCAATTCGTTTAATTTAATTTTGATTCAGCAAATTTGAAAAAAAAAAATATTTACTTTTGAAAATGTGATTTTTTTAAAAAAATGTTACATCATTTTTTATGAAATTTTTGCTTTAAAAACATTTTTAATTTTCATATAAATTAATATTTTTTAAAAATGCTGAATCAAAATTAAAACTTGTACATTTCTGTTAATTTAAGGGGAAGGTGGAGCTTAAAATCCTTAAAAATATTTTTTTATTATTTTTGTAAATTTCAACTTAAATATTATTCAAAGGTACATTACATACATTATAACATGCATTTATCACAAAAAAATTAAAAAAAAATTATTTTTGAGAAAAAAAATGGAATTTTACACGTCGTCTTAGAAATCTTCGAAATGCCCCATGCGTCTTCCATATCAATGAAAATCCCCAATATTTTTTATAAAAGTTTGGTTTATATATAGAAATAAAATAGAGCATCGAATTTTATATATTTGAATTTAAAGGTTAAAAAAAGAAAAAAATCCAAATTTCAAAATTTTTTCGAAAAAATTTCAAAATTTTTCAAAAAATTTTTTTTTTTTTTAACCTTTAAATTCAAATATATAAGATTCGATGCTCTATTTTATTTCTATATATAAATCAAACTTTTATAAAAAATATTGGGGATTTTCATTGATATGGAACGCGCAGGGGGCACTTCGAAGATTTCTAAGACGGGAAACTGTGCACCGCGTAAAATTCCATTTTTTTTCTCAAAAATATTTTTTTTTAAATTTTTTTATGATAAATCCATAAATCCATGCCATAATGCATATAATGTACCCTTGAATAATATTTAAGATGAAATTTACAAAAAAAAAAAAAAAAAAAAAAAAAAATTTAAATTTTGAAAATTTTTCGAAAAAAATTCAAATTTTTTCATTTTTTTTTAAATCTTTAAATTCAAATATGTAAAATTCGATGCTCTATTTTATTTCTGTATATAAACCAAACTTTTATAAAAAATATTGGGGATTTTCATTGATATGGAAGATGCATGGGGCATTGGGAAGATTTCTAACACGACGCGTAAAATTCCATTTTTTTCTCAAAAATAATTTTTTTTTAATTTTTTTTGTGATAAATGCATGTTATAATGTATGTAATGTACCCTTGAATAATATTTAAGTTGAAATTTACAAAAAAAAAAAAAAAAAAAAAAAAAAAATTAAGGATTTTAAACTTCACCGTCCCCTTAAATGAAAACAAATTGAAATTATATTTTGAGTTAACGATTTTCAATTACCCCACATTTTTAATAAATTTAAAAAAAAAAATGTTTGAGAAGTTTTATCATGTGATTTTGTTTACAAATGATATGGTTAACCATCACAAAAATTTTCAAATTTTTAACTCAATAAATAAAATATATTTTAAAATGTGTCCCGGACCCCCTTAATATATTTAAAATCTGTTTTTTTTCGATACTGATGCTCGAGTTTTTTTTAATTTTTGAAATGCTCCTTGCTACTTAATTTTTAATCAAAATTCATGAAACTGAGAAGGAAGAATCCTGATATTGCTTAAAAAGAAACTGTGTATGCATTTTAAAATTAGACTTCCTAAATACAATTAAATTTGATTTTTAACTTATTGTAAAGCAGAATTTTGATGAAAATCGATATGGAATTCAGAAAAATATCTATAAAAAATTAACTATTTAAGAGATTAAAAAATCGATACACAGATTTGTTTGTAATAGATTTTTACGTGATTAAAATACAAAATTGAAGAAATCTCAAAAATTTAGACGCAAGGAGTATTTAAAAATTTTGTTTTAAAATTTTAAATTTTTTAAAAGATCTTAAAATTATAATAAGATTGGAAATTTCTTTTAAGGTGTTCTATATACTTATGGTTAAATGTATATTTGTACAACATTTCAAATCCCTATTATGAAAATTAAAAGACATTTTTTTAAATGTCCACCCTCCCCTTAAAGGATGTCACTTTTCTTTTAGTTGTCAAAATATTTCTGAAATCTATGCTTAATTTTATATGAAGTATTAAAATTTTTTCTCCCAGTTCGTTAGTTTTTAAAACAAAGTATTAAATTAAGCATAGATTTTAGAAATATTTTGATAACTAAGGGGAAAAAATGACATCCTTTAACCCATTTATGCTTAGCGTCCCATTTTTGAGTAGCTTCGAATTTTAATAAATTTGCATATATTTCTTCTTTATAACATGGAAATTGTATGAAATAATTATCTATAAATCTCTATCTGTTACTGAGAGAGGGCAGCATAAGATGGATATTTATTTCCTTAAGGGGGTTCGGGACACCACAATCTTCAAATTTTGTAAACATATTTTATTTCGTTAAAAATTTCTCTGTTTTTTCCTGTTTAAAATGACATTTAATTCATGTTTCTACCTAAATTAGAACAAAAAATATTTTTTAAGTTTTGGTTTGTTTTCAAAATTTAGCTTTCAAGCAATGGCTGTCATGGAAACGACTTCTTGTAAAAATGAGTTTTTCTTCGATAGGTTTTTTCACCATTTCTCGTATTTAAATTCTTATAACTCGAGAACCATTAAAGATAACGAGTTCAAACTTGGAACATATCTTTTTGAATTGTTTTACTGTAATTTTGATTCAGCATATTTGAAAAAAATATTTACTTTTGAAAATATGATTTTTTAAGAAAAGTTGCAGCACTTTTTTTAAATCTTTTCGTTAAATATTTAATTTTTTTTATGAATTAATATTTTTACGAATGCTGAATCAAAATTAAAACTTATGTATTTCTGTTTATTTAAATGAAAAAAAAAATGAAATTCTATAAATAATATTCCGAGTTATAACGATTTTAATTTACCACACTTTAATAAATTTTAAATTTTTTCTAAAAAATAAGGAGTTTTATTATGGAATTTTGTTTACTAATGCTAAGGTTAACCATCACAAAAAAATTCAGAATTTTAACTCAATAAATAAAAATTATTTTAAAATGTGTCCCGGACCCCCTTAAATGAAGGCTTTTTTGGTGTTTATGGATTTTTCATTTTTCAAGATGGCGAAATGTAAAAAGTTTATTCGTATTTTTTTTCTATCAAGGATCCAAATAAATAAGTCATAATTTTAGCTTGTACACTCCTTTGAAATACGTATTTTTCTGAATTGTGAAATTATATGTCCAAGCCTATTTTTATGCATTTTTATAACTTACAAAATATAGGGCGTTAGGAACGAATGGGTACCTATTTTTATTAGCTACTTAGAGGACAGTTATTTATGTAAAGTCCTTTTCAGGATGATTACGAAATAAATTTTTTAAGCCTCAATACTAATTCTTAGTTTATTATTAATAATACTTATAATGTTATTAGTCTCTGTAATGAAATAAACATATTTTTTAAGTTGTTCCTAAAAATACAATTTAAAAGCTTTATTTTATACAAATTTAGACAAAACATATAATTATACATATACTATTATAAATATTAAGCATATTCCCATATTTAGTACGTTTACATTTTATCAAATAAGTACAAAACATTTTTAGCATAATTTTTTTTAGTATTTTCCCAGTTCATTTTGCAACATTGTAAAGTGATTTTACCAATACACTTGAGAAAACAAAAATTCAGGCATAAATGGGTTAACAAGAGAGCACTGAAAAAAGAAGTTAAAAATATTAATTCCCTGGGGGGTATATCTTAACACTAAAAGCACCGATATATATATATATATATTTTATCTATTCCTACCGGAAAGGGTCAAATGACCCCTATATAAAAAGTTATCTATTTTACGATGTTTTGCAAAAAATATACCAGTTAATACACTTTGGTGTATGAATAAAACATTTTTTCAAATAATTATTACAAATTATCTATTAAGGGGTTTCAGGACTTAAAATTGGAAAAAAAAGACCATTTTTAACATATAATATCTTAAAATGTATTTGATTCTAAGACACAAATTTAATTGGGAATGAAAGATATAAGTATGTTCTTTCATTTCAAATATTTAAAGATTTGCAAGATTCAGAATTAGCATTTGCAGAGGGCTCCAAACTGTCAGACATTTGACGAGCAGAAAATCGGCATAACAGATTACGCACAGGATTACAAAATAAATTTTGAACTAAAATGAAAATTTTGGTGACTACTTATACTTCAGATTGTAGTAATTTCCCTGAACCTAAATAAATTTGCATTTAAAACATTTTTATATTTTTAATACAAAGTTGTATATAATCACCTTCTTTTTTAACAATGAAAAGGAAATTTTAGGTTCAGTTTATACACACAGCGGTAGGGATCACCAAAATGTGCGCAGTAGCATTTTCCCTCCTCTGACGTCATCTGGACACCAGAGCGCTTTCGTCACTCCATCGTTCTTCGAAATATTGGTCAGTTGAGTTAGTTATCTTCAAGATCAATGTGTGTTGCTATATTTTTCTTTGTGATTTAATTATTTAATTCCTAATCATGGTTTGCTGTGCAATAGCTGTTTGAAGTCATCATGATAGACTACGTAATAAATCAAGTATTAAATTCCACAGATTTATGAAAGACAGAGAAATCAGATTATGTATGTAAAGAAATATTTTGCTGTTACATTTTTTTCGTTTAAAAAATCCTTTTTACAAAATGTTGTTTTAGTTGATAAAAACCCATTTTTCGCAAAAAACCTGTTTTTTTTTAAGCTAAAAAACTTCAGCCCAGTGGGGAAAATGGTACCTACCTGCGCAGCAAATCTGAAAACCCTGCTCAAAACACAGATGAAGTTACTCTGCATCATATAAAGGATAGAACTGATGTGTCTCATTCTAATCAAATAAATATTAAGAATGAAGAAGAATTCGTAAATGCATATGCAATCGGTGGACTTCTCAATCCTTTTGAAGAAAATCAGGTCAGTAAAAAAAAAAAAAAAAAAAAAAAAAAAAAAAAAAAAAAAAAAAGAATGAAAGAAAGAAAGAAAAAGTATCACTAGAAATGATTTCAGGGTATATAGCATACCGAGTTGAGGAGAAAAATTCAGAAAAAGCACAAAAATATGGTAGTGTCATTAAAGATGCCCACCTTTTTGGGAAGAAAATGGCTGCAAACAATTTATAGAGGCTCATTAATGAAATCAACAGATGAATGTTTTGATACTGTTATAAAAATGGAAAAATAATTTAACCAGTTTCATGTAACTTTAATATACCAACGACAGAATGTTTTTTAGATGTTAAAAGATATAATAAAAAATGAATATCTGGCATTTGATGGCCTTGTTAGTCATGACATTTGAAAGAATCCGGACTTTCATTAGAATGAAAGTGAAAGCCTTGAATAAACGTAAAATTTTAAAAAAATAAGCGTAACACGAACAAAGAAAGAAAAATGTGAAGAAAATTGTACAGTAGTTTTTAGCAATATGGTTAATGAAAATTCTGTTCTTAAGAAATATATATATGTATATGAAATATATTCAATAATGTATAAACCAAGTCAATTTGTAAAATATGTACATAATCATTAATACTTGGAAATTTTTCCACAGATTAATTAAAATTAATCTCTGAAAATTAATCCAGAATTAATTCCAAAGATTATTATTTAGCATGTATATAATCTTTGAAAAATATCAAGTTGTGTCGAATACGTGTAAAACATACAATAATTCTCATTTGTTCCGGATTGACGAATTTTTGTTTCTGCGTATCACAGGTCTGTCTGGTCTAAGCCTGTGAAGACTGTTTCCCTTTTTTAAAAAAAAAGTGACCTGCGAAATGGTAGAAGAGGTTGACGTTCCTTCGTAGGCTTTCTTCTAGCATTCCACTGGCAATTAATTAAAGAAAATCAAAATATGGTAATACAAATATGAAAATGTGTATGATTCTTTTTCTTCCTTTTGTTTGCTTACTCGATTTAGAAGTTAGCATATTTGAGTAATAAAAACGGGAATATTTAGATCCCTTCGCCTTGAAACGTCCACCCCAAAATCGCCTGCCAAGCAATATATTTACCCAATAAACCACACAAACTTTTTTAAAAAACATGATAGAGATCGACAGAAAATTCGATTATGTTTTCAGTTCAAAATCTGAATTTCGGCAAAAATGCTGCGAAAATTCGGACGGACAGAAACTCGACCGCAACTACCTGTATTCTTTTCTTTCTTCGGAAATTTTCAATATTATTCATTGATTTGAGCTGTATCGGCTCAAATGAGACATTCTTTATTTATTGTTATGAACTTCACTGTTTATAATTATTAGTCATGACTAACTGAAGACACGAGTGCAAATTATAAAGCAAGAAATGCCTATATTAGCCTATATTACTAAACTTTGAAGACGCTTTTCACGTGCTCGTTAAAAGCTGAAGTCTTAACAGTAATAGAAAATTTTTAGTTTGAAACCGCTGAAGTGTTTCGAATAATCTTCGAGAAAGTTTTTGTATAACAGATGACCATTTACAAAAATCATTATAAAAGATAAATCGAGGTACGAATACAAAAAACATTTTTTAATTAGATGAAATTCGCATAATTAGAAAAATCCTTTTGATGAATTCATTAAATTTTCTTTTATATGAAAATAAAAAGTTTTGGTCAGAGGCACAGCGAGTCAACTTGGGCTACACATGTAATTAATTAATAATTATGTATAATTATGTACGTATTAATTACTTTTAAAAAACTTCAGACATTTTCGTTTTCGGCCGAAAATAGGAAGATTACGGAAATTCGGTTTTGGTTTCGGTCTTAAAAACGTGTTTCGGTCGATCCTTAACTATAAGTCTGTCAATATGCTTCTAACACATTCGCGAAGAAGGAAAAAAAATCTTTGAACGTATTCAAGTTGTCATTCTTTTTTTCCTTATCGCAATATTTTACTATTTAAAACTGAAAAATTGTACTGCTTTAGTTGATAAATTTCATGATATATCATAAATTAAAGGAATTAAATCGTTTATATTAATACATATATGCATATAACAATATAAATATTCAGTTCCTTAAAAATACACATAATGGAAAAAATATATCTGTCATCAGAAACGAAATATTGGAGCGCTTTGTTTAAAAGAATCGCGCTTAATAGAAAAAGGACAGCATAAAACAGCAGTGTTTAGGAGCTCGGGAGAGAAGAGTTGGTGTCCAGGTGACGTCATCACAGAGAAGGAGGCTGCGCGTGATCCCTACCGTATAATCTAGATACCGTGATACACACTGACTTAAATGTAATGTTTGCAATGTATGTTGCATGAATGCAACATATGTTTTGAAAATTTCATGAAAAAAATGTTTAGAAGTTTTTGAGATATCGTGTGCGTTACAAAATAAAGCATTTATATTTTTATGATTTAACAAATTTATTCAGGAGTCAAATGACCCCCTTGCGGTAGTTAAGCCTAAAATATTTTTTCTAGGCAAAAAAAAAAGTAGTTCGGGGACATTTTAAGGATCATATATTTTAATAAAAGTCGTGAAATATAAAGAAATTCCGTAA
This sequence comes from Maratus speciosus, assembly GCA_963932465.1. Taxonomy (NCBI): domain Eukaryota; kingdom Metazoa; phylum Arthropoda; class Arachnida; order Araneae; family Salticidae; genus Maratus; species Maratus speciosus. Next base: position 364,099,601 of record OZ010798.1, read on the forward strand.
TAGTCCAAGAGCCGAAAGCACAAAAACCTATGTTATCAAGCATAAGAAAAAAACCGTTATTTTATGGGAGAGTAGAAGTAGGGAAATCTAATGATCCATGTCTTTCGGAAGTGAAGTGGTGCATAAGCCAAAAATTTATACCACCAGTGGTTGACTCGCAGGTTTATCATTGTGTTTGCCGTACAACTATCCTCCATGTTTTCATACCTTTGTTTGTACGGCAAACACAATGATAAACCTACGAGTGAAGTACTGGTGGTATTAATTTTGGGCTTATGCACCACATCACTTCCGAAAGACATGTATCATTAGATTCCTTTACTTCTACTCTTCCATAAAATAAAGGTTTTTTTTTTTTTTTCTTGTGCTTGATAACATAGGTTTCTGTGCTGTCGGCTCTTGGACTATAATGTTTTAGTTTGAGAAATTCAAGAAAAAAATTGAAAAAGGGTCACTTGACCCCTCGCGGTAGTTTTAGTGTTAAATATAACAATGCATCAAACGCCCATTGATTTAACATTATCAAGGAGAATTCGGAAGCTGAGTGACTAGCAGCCTTAAGACGTAAATTCATTGATCAAGATGCGAATTCCTTCTGTCTTCTCGAGTGTTGCCAATTTAGCTGATTTTTTTTTTTTTTTTTTTTTTTTTATTCAGATAAAAACACCGTTTCCAAATAGTATTATTTACTTTATTTAATAACAAATTAAGACGAAATTTAATAATCGGAAATAGTGATAGATATTTGAATAAAACAAAATCCTGCTAAAATGCAATTCTTTGATCTCGCCTCCTAACATCCTTTGTCTCTCTTTTCGTGTATGTTTTTACTGTAGTAGAGAGATATAGACGAATTCAGGTTACTCAGATACGTATAAAAGTTAGTTTTAAATGTACGTTACATCAGTACTATAATGAATTTTGTAGGCAACAAAAAATGTAACTCGTAAAGATTAACTGGAAAGACTGCGGTTGAATAATTCTTTTGTTTTCTTTACTTTTTGCTACGCTAACAATATATATATTTTTTTTTTACACGAAGATTAATAAGGATAGTTCTTTCTTATATTAAAAAGAAGGATAGATTATAATGGTACTCATTATTGTAACTACTAAATAATGGTTTTAAAAACTAAATTGTGCTTAAAAGATTAAATATTTCTTTCTTTCTTTTAAAAAAAATTGGTCTCGTAGGAAAATTATTTTTGTTGTTTTATTTTTTGGATGCAACGTATTAAAACACAATAAAGCCATGTTGGAATCCATATTTATTTTCCATTATTATTCAAGTCAGTCCTATAGAAAGAAAAAATGATTTAAAGTGGAATACAATAAAATTTTAATCTCAATATACGTAAAAGACATTTTTTGACCATAAACGTATAAGGGAATTCGAGAGAACACTCATTTGGGAGGGGAGAATAAAATTAATATTATAGTAAATTTAAGGATATGACTGGAAAATTTGATATTTTAATGTTCTATGAAGAATTCCTAGTAAGAAGACATTGTAAATTGCTGTTCACAAACTAAGTCAAGTACGATTATTGTCTTTGTAAAGTGGTGTTACATCAGTTACACAATAAAAGTTACGTCAGTTACATATGTAAACGATATATATTTTTTTATTTCTTATCGTTAAAAAATAATTAAAAAAATAATATAATTTGTCATTACTTAGTGTTGTTAAGAACATAAAATAACTTTTTTGAACAGGATAGTTTTGATAATTTTTACACTTCAATGAAGGCAGAAAATGTTTGTCTATTTTATGTTACATCAGTTACAGAATTTTGAAACGCAATTTTTAGAACTAAAAGAAAAATTGAAATAATCTGCAGGTATTTGGGTATTAAGTCCTTAATAAAAAATATTTTAAATTATAAAAATTTGTTCTACCTTTATTAGTTAATTTTCTACACAGTTTAGAAATAATAATCAGTCATTGTTACGTCAGTTACAATGGAATTGACCATAAATGAAAGCTCTAAAGTTCATTTACATGATTAAATGTGTAAATAAGCCCAATTCCTACAACATTATACAAATCACGTTTAAACTTGTAAAATTTCTGCTGTAAATTTAATAGAATCTACAGTCGAGTACGTAAAAGTTACCAATTTTTATTTATCTTTAATAGCTATCAATATATGCTCTACTACGGGTATTTTTATTTATTTATTTTTTTTTTTTTTTGTAACTTTTCTAATTTTATTGAATGTAAAAATTCACTTGTTTTTTTTTTTTTTTTTACAAAATATCTTTACGTAAAAAAACATTTCTACGAAACCTCACTAAAGTGAGTTTATAAACACGAAAATATTACTAAATTTTGAATAGCATCGATTAAAAAATTAGTGAAATTCAAAATATTATGATCTAACAATTTTATGCTAAAGAATAACAATGGCGTCTCACCAGAATTTTACCGATTAAGTTAGTCTTTATGGGAATTTATTAAATTTTATTATCTAATGAAAAGTCTTATGTCTAAGAATTAAAAATATTTTAAAGCAAAATGAAACATTCTAAATTGCTTAAAGTTTAGGTGCTTTAGAAAATTTAAGAAGTTTTTTCTGTTAACTCTTAAACTCAAAAATTAATTTTCCCAAATACGTACATATTATCAAATACTTAGTTTTTAATGAAGCAGACAGCAGAAAACTTTCCAATTAATGTTATCTAAGTTGCGTTTTCAAAAAATGCATGGCAAAATGTAAAACGTGTCAGGAATACAGCTGCAATTATCAATCTAATTTCGAAAAATTAAAGTTTAAGATGAGACAGGAAAAAATTGCTAAATTGAAACAGATTAAAGAATATTTAACAGGTATAAAGGGTGCTCATAATTAAATTTAATCTACTCAGAGCTCTGTAAAAAAATTCATTAGAAAGATATGAAATTTGAAACGGATATAAATGAAACTGTGTAAAAGACGCTATCGTACGTAGTGTTCGAACGTTATCATGGGTGTGTCTGTTTAGATTTTGTGTGTCCTTTAAACAAATTATAACAGCTAGATACTTTATTTACGAAACCATCCAGGATACTGTACGCGATAGACAAAGAATAAATTTGTGGTTAGTAATTATTTTAAAGACCATGAAAAAATCATTAAATTGAGACGCACTAAATCAAATCGAGTTAATCGTAAAATGTATAATGGGAACTTTAGTCAAAAGGTGATCATGAAACAGAGATGTAAAAAGTTTAAAATGTATATTTTATTTAAACTTCGAGTAATTTAGTCTTGCATTCGCAGCCTTCATCAGGGAGCACCTTTTGAGATGTAGTTTTCAAACTAATTGCATTTGAAAAAACTTTTTTCCCTGTTCGACGGTATAAAAAATAAAAATGTTTACAAGTTTAAAAGAAAATGCAATAAAATCGAAATGTATAGGTCAGATGTTACCAACGCCGATATGACGTCAGCGTTACTCATGGAGACGTTTTTGCTTTTTGCTAAATATTTTTACTTTGTACAATATATAACGCTTTCGAAGCATGATATAGTAAAGTAACTAAAACTCATGCTAACTTGCATTACTGCTAATAGATGTATTAACCCCTTGAAGGGTGATGTGATATATTATATCCCACCTAAGTTTAATTAAGATTTTCGCCAGAAAACTTTAAGTTTTACTTTTATGACTTTGGGGGGAAAGAGTTGAAAAATTGCTTTTCCTTATTTTGAAATAATTTTTTTCAATATTTCCGGTGGGAATTTAGCATTACACAAACGCAATTGCTTGCCACTCAAAGGGTTACATTAATTTTATAATAGTGTTTTTTAATGATACTTTAAAGTACCATCGTACTTAGTAGCTAAACCATCTCCGAAATTATAGATTATCATTTGTGCTAACATTGACCCAATTAATTTTAAGAATTATTCAGGAGCATATGAAATACCATATACAGGGCGTCTACGAATTAGTTGGGCAAAAAGAATGCTTTATTGAATGGAATTGACATGAAAAAAAAATTAAGTACATATTGTTGTAAGATAGAAAAAGAGTTCAAGTTTACCATTATCACAAATGTTCGATGTGACTTCCTTTCGTGTCTCTGCAAATGTCCCATCGGTAAATCATTTCTTGCCACAGATTTGAAGAGCTAAGTGGAAGAACATGTTAAGTAACAAAAATTACATTTGAAGAAATCTGAAGTGGAAGTTTTTGCTGTAAATTTTTATGATTTATTTTTTGTTTGATACCATGTGTTTAAAATATTAACAGGTATGGTACTAAACTCTCTCAGAAAAACTTATTCATATTTAACTTTCAATTATTAAAAATTAATATTATTGATATTATTAAATATTAAAATATAAATGAATAATGTCTTAAATCTTCAAGATTAAATAGAATCTTAGTATTATAGCTTCCTCATGTGATAGGATACCTCATAAGACTTTCATCCAAAAGATAAAAAAACTAGAAAATGTAGCAAAACATGTTTATCCACTCAGTTCTTCATTTGTCAGCATGTTTCCGAAGATCAATTTAATTGCAACGGAGATTCTTAATTTTAATTCAGGAATGGGTGCAGGAAATGGCTGCATGTACACTTGATCCTTTAAAAAAACCTCATACACATCGAAATCAAGCGGAAAAAGATCTTGTGATCGTAGTGGCCATAGAAGAACACCTCCGCTCGTTAAGCGATAGCGTCAGTTATGACACCTAACGCCCTCTATGAAAAAATTTCGGCAATATTACTACGAGTCTGACTTTCATCTAGATTATTTCATTTAATATTTCGGAAGTTCTTAACTTACGAAATTCTAGACACGCTGTATTAGAGCAGACGGATCAAAGAATATCGGGATGACAAACAGAAAATTCAAGTATAGAAAAAGGAGCACGTAGATCATATTAAATATAATAGCAAAACCACAGTCATAGCAAGATTATATCAAGAAGAAATCATACAAATAAACTTCAATGAAAGTAAGATAATTTTCCCTCCAGCCTATACTATCCATTCATTATAAGAGAAACCATAGAGATTGTAACACGCAAAATTCAATATGTAACGATGCAGGATCATTTAACTGACCAAAATTATGGCTCGAGTTACTCAATAGTTAAGAAAATAAAAATAAGCATCTAAATAAGATTAAAAAAAATAACATGCATAATATGAAAATTTTAATAATGGAGTTTCATAGACGTACAATTTTAGAATATTTTCATTTATTTATTTTGAAAATGACTCCGGTAGAGATGAAACATGTAAACAGTAGAATAAACCTATTTTTACTGTTTTAAAAGTTTTAATTTACACCTTTTAGCAATTATAATTAGTATGTACTTGTTTCTTATAATTTATTTCCAAGTGGAAAAAAAAAAACACTTCATTATATTTTTATGAAGCTTTACTGAAGAAAGTTTATAAACACCATATTGCCAAATTTTGATTGCATCGTTTTAATAATTCATTAGTGAAATCCAAAATATTAAGGTCCGAATAATTTTATGCAAAATAATAACAATGGTTTCCCACCAGAATTTTACCGAGTAAATTACTTTTTATGGGAATTTCTTAAATTTTATTATCTAATGAAAAGACTTATATCTAAAAATTAAAAATATTTTAAACTAAAATGAAACCTGCTAAACTGCTTCCAGTTTATGTGCTTTAGAAATTTTAAAAAGTCTTTTCTGTTAACTCTTAAACTCAAAAATGTATTTCTCCAAATACTTAGGTTTTTAATGAAGCAGTCAGCAGACAACTTTCCAATTAATGTTATCTAAGCTGCGTTTTCAAAAAGTGCATGATTAAAGCACTTTTACTTTAAAACATGTCCGGAATACAGCTGCAATTATCAATATAATTGCGAAAAATTGTAGCTTAAGTTGAGACAGGAAAAGTTTGCTAAATTGAAACAGATTAAAGAATTTTTAAACAAGTATTAATTTTGCCCATAAATATTAAGATATTAATTTTTATTAAGAGACTTTATACAGAGTGCAGATAATTAAAGTTCACCAACTCAAAGCTCTCTCTAATCGAAATTATTCATCAGAAAAATATGAAATTTGAAATACATCTAAATGATACTATGTAAAACAAGTTATCGTACGCAGTGCTCGGACATTATCGTGGGGATAAAGTGTGCAACTTTTTTTGCTTTTGTGTGCCCTTTAAATGAATTATAACAGCTACATACTTTATTAACCATTTATATCCTGACAGTACTTAACGTACCATTAAAGAAATTTCAATGCAAAATTTACATAATTCGTCTACGAATAAAATTAGATTGAGCAAATTATTTTGTATGAAAAGTGCAATCAGATTTTGAAAGCACAGTGAAACAGTCGAAGCTAAATATATATATTTTTTTAATTTAGTTATTTTATCAACCGTTTACTTACAAGGGAACCACTTTTGGTGTTGCTCGAACCTAGCAACGAGATCTGGTGCAATTTGTAGCCCTATACATAAAAGTTAGAGAATCGATCAAATTTCTCTGTTAGAATCCTATTTTATATACTTTTAATTTTTTATCGTTGCATATTTGTTTATTTCACGCCAAAAGTGAGTTAAGTCGCCAAATATGGCGCTACAATTTTTCCGCCAGCTTTATTCGAAGAGTAAATTTACAGTACATATTACTAGAATTATATAGTATTACGAATTTTTTTTATAACTGATAGCATAAGAACCAAATATTAGGTTTTTCTTTTTTTTTCTATGCAGACAATAAATATATAAATAATAAATTTAATTTATAAAAGCTTCCAAGATCACTGAAAAATATTTTTTTGTGAAATACGAACTAAGCAAACTATTTTCTTTTGAAATCGAATGGAATAAAATTTCGAATGTTTAAAATGAAATGTTGCTGTATTATATGGTCATATGGTAAAAGTAATTATAAAGTAAATTAATATTTTTACACAATTTATAAAAATTACTGTGGCTAATTAGGTCGGACATTACAATTTCTAGCAGATTAGAATAAATTCTAACAGAATAAATTCTAATAGAATAAATTTCTAATTTCTCAGACAAATAGCTGTGCCATTTGGCTAGGGTTACTGGAAAGCTCTGCTTTAAAAAAAAAAAAACGCCAACTGTTTGTTTCCCCGCCAAAAATAGGAATATAATGTTGTGATTTTTCAAAATCAAATTCGTAGGTTCTTGAAGCAATTTTTAAACTTTTTTCAATATTTTATACTTATTATTAACTAATTTTTGAATGCTGTTCATTAAAAACCCTTAATGTTAAGTCCGATAAATGGTCTCGAAAATTGCATTTTCAGAAAGTTATGCCGCTGTATAAACTTTCAAAATCAAGAAATATTATTTTAACAGAAAAATTTTACCCATTCTAAAACTTCGTAATATAGGCTTTAAAATGCATCGGGTCTCAATGCTAGGTGCGAGCAACACCAAAAGTGGTTTCCTTGTTAGGTGTATAATTATGGTATTAAAAAATGATATACGAAAAATTCGCAAATAAAAAACACTTCTCTGTTACATATAGTATCACAATGCATTTATTTACACTGTTTTTTATTAGAATTGTGAGATTTCTATAATAGTATTTTGGGTTAATCTAATTCTGTACCTTGGAACAAAAAGTTCCAATGTCCAAAATTAAGAAATTTGAGTTAAATGCACGAATGAATTCAGTATGCGATGTAAAGTAATTGTTAAAAGTGCCTAAGTCCTTCCAATATTAGATCATTGAAAACAAAATATTTTGTCGAGGCCAATGTTACTTACCGTTAATGTAAAAAGGGCCAATTTAAAATGTAAAAAAAAAAAAAAAAAAAAAAAAAAAAAAAACTAAATGTAACATTAGATTGTAGTGACAAAAACATTACTGAATTGAAAGGTACAACTTTGAAAAATAATAGTACAGAAATCGTAGCAAGATTCTTAAAATTGCTCAAACTTAAATTGGGTTTCCTGCCATTTGAGAAAAATGGACATTGGCCCTTTTTGTTCCAAAGGTACAGAATTATTCTTGTAAATATTTTGCAAAAAGAGATCTAACTACCGATTTTTTAAATCAGTTTTAATAAAAAAAATTCTAAAAATAAAACTATTATATATGTTGTTCTGGATACCTTAGACATTAAAAGTAAATACATTGGGAACTCTATTTAATGAACCTCTATTTTGCGAACATTTACTTGGAACCATAAACATTTGGCAAATTTCTTCGTAAAATAACCTCCAAATAGCGAAGTGTATTCTCTATTTAACGAACTTTTCCTTGGGATCTATTTTTTTTTTCCTCCATATTTCTTAAAATATTACTGGACATTTCAAACTTATTCTTTCTTTTAACACATTTTATAATGATCAATGACCATGAACAGGTCTAGCCAGGCACCTAACTAACCGAAAGCAGTAAAATCGTTGTGATTCTTTGCTTTCCATCCAAAAGAAGTGCAAACTTTCAATATCCCTTTTTAACCCTCGATGGAGCTACCGTTTTCTAGACTGTTGATCATGATCAATCGTGTTGGTAATTTCGGTTCTTGTAGCTCAAAAATGTCAAAGCCAAAATTCTTGAGCATCAAAGAAGCAAAAAATTATTCTTGACGAGCTGGATGAAGGCGTGAAGAAAAAGAATACTGCTTTAAAAGTTGGTATTCTTCCAAACAGCTTATCATACGTAATAAAAAATCGTTATTTTAATGTAAAATTATTTTTTAAACTGAAAATACAATGTATTTCCAGACAATATTTTGTTTTATTCTTATTTTCCTTGCAGATTTCACTTCGATGGATAAAATAAATAAAACAAATAAATATAATTTATTAAAAAAAAGTGTGACTAATTACTTTAATTATATTTACTGTTTATGGACTTAAAATAGGTTTTATGTAATTTAAAGTATATTAACAGGTGATTCTCTATTTAACGAATTTTCTATGTAACGAACTTTTTTCGGGGGATTTAGCGACTTCGTTAAATAGAGGTCCGACTGTAAGTATTCAGGTGAAGCAGTTCTTTTAAATTCAAAATTGACGATATAAAAGGTTAATGCAACCATTCAAGATAGTGTCAAAATTCCTACTCTGTGCAAGTTAGGTTCAAATGGGTTCAGTGTTTCGGATGTGGTTGTGATGACAAGATTTGCATTATATACACGGTGTTGCCGAATTCGACAAATTCAATGAGGTCACACCTGGCATCAAGAGGATGAAAAAATACCATAGCGGATGGGGTCGTAAATCATGTTATTTAATAAAAAATACAGGTTGTTCTACCCTACTCAAATAGGGTTGGCGATAATAACTGTCAGAAAACTGAAGTACAGTAGAACCTCTTTTATCCGAAACTCTTTTAACCGAATCTCTCGATTAACCGAAATCCCTTTTTGAAGCTTTTTTTTTTTTTTTTTACTGTCACATTCCTTATGTGAAAAATGCGTTTTGAAAGCTTTTTTTAACTACCATATTCCTTGTGTGTAAGCGGTCCTTTCCGAACTACGAGTACATATAATTATTCTCGATCCCATTTCTTAGAGTTCCTTTGAATTTAACTTAGATCCCGTAAGCTTCGGAGTGGAACGAAGAAAACGAACAAATTACTAGCAATTCTGAAGCTTTTAAATGTTTTGCAAAAGGCTTGGCATGGCTGGAGCAGCAGAAATACTTTGATACTGGTAAACTAAGAACATTAAAAAACTCCGTGATAGAGCTTGAAAGCAAAGACAATAGAAACTGCGATAAAGAAAACATTTATTCAAATTCTTGTGATATATGTAAAAAGGTACTTAATTACAAAATTTAAATTCAATTTAATTTATTCTTGTTTCTATTTTGCTATTGCTTTATTTTTATTAAGCACTTGTTACCATAATACGAAATAATGCATATATTTATCCTTTATCTTAAAATTGAAGCATTCTCGATTATCCGAAAATTTCGATTTTCCGAAGATGGTCGGTCAGAATTACTTCGGATAATCGAGGTTCTACTATATATTAAAATGAAACTTTTAAATGGACACGCTAGACTTTGTTGAAAATATGATAGCACCAAAAAAAGTGGTAAAAGTTTCCATTATAAGCGTCAGCAGTATGCATTTGATGCTCCGGATTTTAGACTGCGATTATTAGTTCATACGGTATCATCGATTGCGTGAGCACCAGGGGTGTAGTGAAGGGCATACGCTGTATACCTTCTGGATATTTAAAAAAAGACCCGCATACCCTCTGTTTCTCAAATAAAGCTATAGCGTATACCCTAGGCATGACGTTCATGACATTTGCGTATACCCTCTGCCTATAGCCTCTGTCATTACATCACTGGTGAGCACCCTCTTATTGCAGAACTTTTTGCGATGTTATCGCATTTCATGCAAAACACGGTACAGTCGTGGAAAAAAAGTAAACACCCCCGACTAACACCTCAATAAAATATCGTATAAGAAAGTAACTGGTACCGAACAATTGGAAATAATGTCTACTTTTAAATGATGTATAGAAAATTTGCTTAGGGGCCATCTACATATTAATACGAAGCCAAACTACATTTTCTTTCAAAGGCAATACCCACTTTTAACAAGTTATTTCAAATCTTCTGTTCAAACTATGCCTAGACATCAAATTTAAAGTCATTTGAATGATAAGTTTTTGAATTATAAACATTCAAAATTTAGTGCTTCTAATGTTAAATTACATTTTCATATTTTTATTAATATCTCCTGAAATTATACGCTTAATGTGCTAATTTTTTGTGTAGCAATAACACTAAAATATCCAAACATAAATACGTTGAATTTACAATTTTTATAATTTTATGATACGAATTATGAAATTATTATTAGAAAAAATTATGAATTGCAACCTACAATTTTTTGATGGATTTAGATTTATTAAGTCCTGTTTTATGGAAACCTAAATTTTCACATTTTCCTTCCAAGTAGTTTTCAAATTATGCTTAAAAAACGGTAAATTGGTGGTTTAAGGGTCTATGATAGAAGTGGCTAGATATTTTGAAATTTCTTATGTTATATCGTAATCAAGCAGTCTTCAATGACTGCTAGAGTGGCGCTTAAGATACCTTGATCGAGAAGGGGCTCATTATATTTCTATTTAAATTTTTATTTTCTAAAAATTATTATGTCAAGCCGAATTCAGTTAGGGTGAAACACCTTGTATTTCAAACTAAGTTAAGTAAAGAAAATACTGTTTTTCAGGCAGAACTCCTGGCCATAGAAGAGGCTGTGCTGTGGATCAGGAACTCCCCTCATAAAGAAGTATTAATACACTCGGACAGTCTCTCAAGTCTCTTAGCAATAGAAGATGTTTTTTCAAAAAATCTCATCGCAAAACAAATTATCAAACTACTCCAAGAAACAAGAAAAAAGATCTTCTTTAAATGGGTCCGTGGACATGTGGGTAATGTGGGGAATGAGCATGCAGATTCTTTGGCAAAAGAAGCAACCAAAGCCACATCACATGCCAAATACAAATTCTTTCCCAACCCTCCTTCTTACTTGAAGAAGCTTCTAAAATCATCTCTACACGAACAATGGCAGACTCGCTGGGACTATGGTACCACAGGACGGTACACATACGCTTTAGCCCCAAAAGTCTCGGAAAAGAGAATCCTGCTGCATAGAAATCTTTTTCTGTTTGCCACTAACCACGGCCCATCTTCATCATATCTTTATAAATTTGACAGGTTTCCTTCTCCATTATGTGTATGCGGTCAGCGAGCTACATCATTGCATTATATCTTTAACTGTACCCTTACATCATATTACCATATAAGAAAATCTCCAAAAATTTCTTTGTCTCAGTGGTTCTCAGTGGTATTGTCAAATCCATCATTTTGTCAAAAGATAATTGAATGTATGAAAGTTTTAGAAAACAACCATTATTTGTTTCAAAATGTTTTGCCATTTATAGATGATGATGAGAGCGTATCTTAACAAATAGACAGATACCACCAATTCAAAATAAACTCTTAGCCACAAACAACACGATTGAACTATAATTGAACTGTTGCAAGAACAATAGACTTTTGAACTTTTGTGTGTGTATATAATTATATAATATTAATCATAATTATTCACTATTTTACCTATTTTTTATATTCTACATTATTTTTAAAATTATGAATCTCTTTCTAATTTAGTATACATATACGTAGCTTTTATTGTATTTTTGCAGAACGCCCAGCTTTGCAGAGTAATTGAGCTTTTGCCGCTCCAACAAGTTTAAAAATCCTATTATCTATTATCTCATGATCTTATTAAATACAAATATCTAAATTTCTCTCGTAAACGCCCAGTAAAAATTGGGTTTTCTATCGTGTATATATTGTACTTATATTGTATTTAATCTTAATATTCTCAATTGGCTTTCCTGTAGGTCCCTTCGGGCCTTTTATTTATTATTATTATTTTTTATTTATTTATTTTTTTTTTTTGTGTGTGTGTGTGTGTGTGTGTGTGTGTGTGGTGACGGCGGTAGTAGATGGAAACCGCTGGGTGGGGCTTGTGAGCGCTTAAGCCATTTGGTAGGCCTCCCCACTTAGCTGACCCTGACCCTTGTGACTAAGTGGTTTGCGACCACATTGCGACCCCCATTTTTCATCCTCTGGATGCCTACTATTACCTCTTGAATTTGTCAGTCGAATTCGGCAACACCCTGTATAGATATATAATACAGATACATATATGTAATAATAAAAATTTTCTCCCTTTATCTTAGTAAAACTATTTCAAATTCTTAACATTTTTTTCCTTTTTTACCTATCTTTAATAATATCTTAATATCTTTTGTCTTTTATTTCATGCATTTAAAACTGCGTATTCTTTTAGTAGTCTAAAAACCTTAATCCACACTGCAAATTAAAATGTCTGAAATTCAGACACTTAAGTGTCTGAAACGCAGTGTTCAATTTTCAGACATTTTAAAATGTCTGAATTTTTTTAGACACTTTTTGCGTCTGAATTTCAGACACTTCAAACGTCTGAATCGCACCCATTTTTTGTAAGCATCATACGTAGCCATGTTTGACCACGTTGAATCCTGAAAAAATATTTGGCTGTGGTCCTGCCCCCTCCACCCCCATACAGCCTGATTTTCTTCTGTGCTCCTAATTTTGGTATGCAATTTTCGTTAAGATGATAATTTAAATCTTTTACCACATTGTATTTATTATAATCAATATTTTGAACTTCAGGAGTTGAACAAAATTAAAACAAAAAATATTTATTTAAATATTAAGATTTTTTTTTAATCTTATTTTACTTTGAAAGGTCAAAATAATGATTATAATCAGTACAATTTCGAAACAGATTTAAAATATAAGCTTTACAAATATTGCACATCAAATTTGGTGGCACTAAAATCGTAGGGGGGGGGGGGGGCACTGCCCAGTATGCCCATGCTTTAATCAAGAAGTTCTTTTGAAAAAAATGCAACCCTGCATTATTGTTATCTAAATTGAGATGTCCGGTATTCGGGAGTATCCGTTGTGGATGTTAATAGACATTCCCGAATAGCGGACACCTCTATTTAGCGAATACTTTTTTAATCCGCAAGGCATAGATATTTGTATATTTTTTTACCTCACAAAAGCAGACATCTTCGATTATCGGGCAAATTCAGCTGCCCCGCAGTGTCTCTATTAAGGTACACGGATAAATATATGCATATATATTTTATAATCTTTTCCCACTCTAAAAGTTCAAAATATTTAATATACTCGGCGGTTGAATGTCGAAAAACATTTAAAATATCAGATGTAAGAAAATTGCAAGTAAATCCCCCCCCCCCCCCAAGAAAAAAATGAAAATTCATAATTTTAAAATTAGATTTTTTAAAAATTATATTGCCACATAGGCACTTTTACATATGCATCAGATGATAATCACAACAGCTATTTAACTATGAATAAAAAAATAAATATTCTACTTTAATAACATTGAGAAAAAAATTACTTCTGTATTTTGTTAAATATATATTGGGTTTTTAATCTTGTCCTACTATAAAACTTCAAAACTTTAATTATAATCAGTGCAAGATTTAAGATATCAGCTTTACGAAATTTTCAAAGAAATCCCGACCCCCAGAAAAAAAAAAAATTAAAATCCTTATCATTTAAAAATTAGATTAAAAAAAATTTATATTTCCACATGGGCAAGTTTTTATGTAGATCAGAGGGTAATCACAAAGGCTATTCAACTATCAATAAAAATAAATAAATATTCTATATTAATAACACGAAGAAAAAATAACTTATAGTCTCCAAACTTCTTTTGTCTTAAATATATATCTTAACATCTGTCATTTTTGTATTTTTCGTATAAGTTTATGTTTTACCTTCTACATACTTCCTTTTATTTCCTGTTAAAAAAGTTTTTGAATGACTAAATATTTACAATATTAAAAAGTAATTATTATGACAAATTAAATTTTACATTATTCTCATAACCATGTAATTAAAGATTACAATTCTACGGTAGAAAATCCTTTTCATTAGATATCTTCAAAGAAAAATAAATTTAAAAGCACGAAAAGAAACAAACGCTTATCAGTAAACGTTAATCTCAAAATGACTCATGGAATGGAAGATCTTTCTACACGCAGCAAATTCGAAATAAAGAAATGATTTCGTTTTTCCTGACTCATCGCTGTGACGTCTGTTAGCAGGTCAACAGATTTACACGTTAAAATGTTTAATCGCTTATAAATATATGTAAAAAATACTCGAGATATACATTCTTTTTCAATGATACATATATACATAAATTTATAAAAATTGATTTTTATTCCAAAAGCAAAAGTCTATAAATATATTTTTTTTTATTTCAGTTGAATATTGCTCTGTTAAAAAAAAAAAAAAAAAAAAAAAAAAAAAAAACTCCGAAAATCCCGGGATTTGACAGAAAAAAATCCCGGGATTTTCGGGATTAAAAATAGAGCGGAATCCCAGGATACGTGATTGTAATCCCTATGTATAGGAAGTAAGAAAGAATTAGGAAATCTTTCAAAGCTTTTTTTTTTCTTTATATCATTGTGGTCGTTTAGTGATAGATAAGAATTAGAATTGAAACAGATAAGAATTGAAACTAAGAACTCCCATGGAAAACAAGAGAATGAATTTAACTTAAAATGTGATATTATTACTTTAAATTAGGGGAAACATATGAGAATTTAAAATATATAATTTGTAATAAAAGGCAACGTCATAAGTTAAAAAATATATACTTCTAGAATTAGCGGGCTTTTTGCAAACAGATTAAAAACTAATACCATTTTATGCAAGATTTTGATCAGTGCTATTTAGAAAATCATAAAAAAAGAACACTAAATTTAGTACTAAAAAGAAAAATTGTGACACTTACTTTAATCCTGTTGCAAAGATAAATTCCTCGATTTGAAATTTTAAAAACTATTACAGTGAGGAGCAAAGACTTGCATCTTTTTAGAAGGGACGTTATACATCGTTATAAGAAGACGTTAATACATCCGACTAAGCATACTCAGAGAATGAAATGCTTCATCCTCAGAATATACTCCGCCAGACAAAAGTTCTTTTTTACCAGCTTTTATAAAGACGAAGTACAATAACACTAAATCTCGATACAAATTAACACTAAGTACGTTCCACGCCACACACACCTTGCCACACACTTTGTAGAGTTCCCGGAGGTAATCTTCAAGTGTTGTCTCTATCCCGAATTATATCGACGACAGCTTATAAGAGTCATTGGGTGTCAAGCACGTAAGTCAGATGTATATATTCAATACATAAATAAACTAAGTGAATACGACTTAAAATCACAGAACTTGAAATTTCGCAAAAAAATAAATACGCGTACATAAAACAAACTTTCAGTTACTACAACGTACGTTCCAACGAAATACATCTAAAACGCATGCGCAACTACAGTGCCCCCTGGTGGATACATTCTCCCTCCCAGTATATTCAAGGGCTTTGCTCCCAGTATAGTGAAATTTAATCAATTATGCTTTCTTTACGTCTGATAATTAAAAATATATGATATTTCTTTTCTTATAAATGGCTATAGAATAATTTTACGTTAAGGAAAATGTTACTAAAAATTTTACTTCAGAGAAATCCACCTTCCTTTGAACACTTCGTAGAAGACAATTTTAATTCTTTTCTTCTTTTAATATTGATATATTTCAAATTTATCTCAAAACGGTGTGTGTGTGTCGGGGGGGGGGGGGGGGGGGAAGAGTCCATTGAGAAAAAAAAAAGTTTTATTTTCAAAAATGTCGTTTGAAACTTATTTTTGAACGATTAATTTTTATATTTATTTTTATGTTTGTATCTTTAAACATTTCTTGCCCGAGGAGTTCTGTCAAAATATTCTTAGTTTGCCTATTTCATGTTTATGTTCTGCATTTTAGAAAAGCGGATTACGCTGTTGACCCCAGACCCAACTATTCCAAAATCTTGTCCCTCCCTGAATTTCTTTCCACCGGTACATCTCTTAGTATTTAACGGGAGGGTGTGGCTCTTCCTCGGACATACGTGCGTACGTCCATGATTGCGAGTAATTTTTGAAAATAAATATTTTTCATGAAAAGCAATTACTGATTTATTTATTGCGCCAAAAATAACTAAGTCCCAAAACTTTAGTAAGCTAACTATTTCAATTTTCCAGACGTCCCATAATCTAAACAAATTACTTTTTTTTTTTAAATATAAAATACCAAATTTAATGGATAAAAATATTTTAAACATCTGTTATCCATTCGAAAACAATTTTCTGGTGGTGCTGGCATACATATTGCAATACAGTTATACATACAGTCATCACACATATGATACAATTGTATCGCATTTAGACACTTAAGTGTCTAAATTTCTAAATGTCTTAATTTCAGACATATCGCCATTTTTCAGACATGTTTATCAGTTCATTTATGCCATGATCATAGTAAGACACTTATGTGTCTAAAATTTAGACACCTGTGATGTCTGAAATTTCAAATTTAGACACTTAAGTGTCTGAATAACTTTTTCAGTCACATATGTGTCTTAATTTAAGACGCCTCTATTTGCAGTGCATTCACCTCATCTCATAAAACCCATTAAATTACTTTTTTCATTTTATTCTAAAAATAAATTATTTTTCTTTCGAATGTTTTTTAATAGAATTGTTCGATGATGTTCTTTTTTCCCACAATTCCTTGCAAATCACGCCAGCCATTGTTTGCGCAATAATTCTGACGCCGAAGCTAAAGAGATCGCATAGTCGTCACGCGTGCCTCCCCCCTGGAGTTACTCCTATCGTATTCTGCTCTTATCGCGTCCTTCCGGCTATTTGTACGGGATTTGTCATTTATCGTGTATTGTATTCATACGCATGCAGTTTTCGCAAGTATATAAACCGTTGCATGGGCTAGGAGAGGTAGAATTGGACGATTATTGAGTTGCTTCATTAAACTACGCCACCTGGAGTGTTTTTTTTTTCTGAATCTTCATCATTTGTTCTAATAAGTAACAACTAGTGGTAGATTTTTCTACGTAGCAACTGCCAGCATATGGATCACCTATAACTAGTGGAATTTGGTGTATTATATGGTCGATTAATAAACGTTTTGATGCATCTGTAGGCTTCGATTATTTATGCTTCGGGAAACATTCCAATGGATGACAGCCTACCTTCCACTCTTCCATCACGATTGTTCGACTGCAATTCATTGAGTACATAATGTGGGAATGCTGATGCTTAAGATCTACATGTTTATATGATACGAGTGAAATCGTTTCATCTATATAAGCAAAATTTTGAAATAACTATTATCTTTAATCAAATTTAAAATATAACATATGTTTAGCGTCTTTTCATTGTAATTCGAAATTTATTCCATATAAGCTAATTTATTCAGTATTACATCTGTCGAATTATACACCACTGACTAAACATTGGGCAAATATAAAAACTTCCCTTCCCTATTTAGAACACTTATTAAATAATAATATTAAATTTCAATTAAAGTGTATTTAAATTAACGATTAAAACTACACACCATTTTGTTAAAAAATATGTATTCTGTACATAAGCATCACCAACAAAAAACAAATGAAACTCAAATACACATTTAACAATACTTTCTATTTTATTGAAAACAAATTCAAGACACGTTTACTTTTAACATCTTCGGAAGAAAATAAGAAATTATTACAGTTCATTCAATCGTTAAAAGAGCAATATTTAATCTAATCGCTTTTCGAAAATGCATTCATTTATTAAATTTATTTAATAGGGAAATGAGTTTTAAATATCATTATTGTTACGCTTTTTGCAATAAGGATTCTTTTTTAAATTGAAGCTATTGTTTAGAAAAGTGTTTAAATAACAAAAAAAAAAAAAGAAAATGATTGAATCTTTTTATTCTGTTTAAAAATCACAATAAAAATAATACACATCACTAAGAAATATTAAATATTTGATAGCATTTCAAAAAACGTGCGTTCTTTTAAAGTGGTAATTAAATAATTTTTTTTACGAATTATGTACTATGATTTTGAGCTAAGGCTTTTTAAAAATAGTTCTCTTTTTCATAACTCAGAGCAAAGAAACAGCATATGTTAATTTAATTTTCAATTGTCAAGTATTAGAAAAGACACTAAATTTGAAATTTTATGTAAAAAAAAGTGTTTGTTTCAGTGTTTGTGTGTAGTATTGGGCAGAAATAATTTAGGATAAAATAGGAAATTTGGTTTTGATGTCCTTTATAGAAAAAGAATAAAATATGTGTTTTTTCCTTTTTACCATTAGCGAAATAAAATATTCCATATTTCAATTAAACGAAGTTGTTTATAATATATTATATAGTATTTTTTAGAGGTGCGACCTTTTTAGGTAGGGTGCTGGCGACTCCGAAATGCCTGTGATGGCGGAATTTAATTTTTTTAATGTAAATCGACAGTAAAAATTCATACGAACTAGGTTTGACAAACCGCAAACATATTTAATAAAACTAATTGTTATTAAAAAGCTTTATTTTTTTTTACCGTTATCGTGGATATTAATCACTCTTAGAGCATTTTATAGAAAATTTTGTGCTTATTCAGAAAAACCTGGTATGACAAACTTCATTCTGCCAGAAAAGTCTGTCATACCTATTTTAACCTCTTCGGTCCCTGGGTTCCGAAACGGGGACCACTGTTCTTTTCCTTATAAAAACTAAAATGTCCGATTTTTTTACATTTTCACATCCCTTCTTAAGAGCTGAATGTTTTTTTGCGTTCAAAGCAAACGAATAAATGGCAGCATCTAAGCCGATTCCCACATAAAATAAATGTTATTTTCATCTGAGTTTGCAAAATGCCTAAAAATGCCCAAAAGAAAGTATGACCAAGAAAGTGAGACATTTTCATATTTAACTTAATTTTTTTTCAATAAAAAATTTTGAGGATTTGTAGATCATTTACTTGTATCAAGCTCTTAAATTTGCGATTGCGTTAATTTAGGCTAATGGTTATTAAATTGATGTTTTAAGGTTGTTTGTAATTTTAGATCCATATTTTTGAACCTAAATAACTAAGCGCCTAAAGGTTGAATTTCAGAAATGATAATTTTTCTGTCATTTACAATGTTATTTTGTTTGAAAAAAAAAAAAAAAACGAATAAGCATTTGTATTATTATTTTAACTTCGCAACTGAAGAGATTATGAAGGCGGCCAGCGATAAAATTTCACATTTATTTTGCTTTGAATTTTTACTGGTGGCGACTTTATTTGGCATCTGAATGCTTTTCAAGTGTCGGCAAAGGGATGTGGAAACGCTCGACGGACGAACAGTCCATGGTTAATAGACATATATAAGTTGGCACGTTACTAAGGGCTGTGTCCCGACCACTCTCGTTGCTATGAGGAGTGTCACAAGAATCTCTATTGCCCCATCGGCCGTAAGAGTAAAATAGGAGTAAGTGATTTATTAAAAACTGCACAAACTTCCATTTTTCAAATGCTAACACCCACATTTGTCAGAGTATTTTACTTGAGCAGAGTAACTGGTAAAGCATGTAGTTTATACACTTTTTCTTAAATCTCCATTGGGTTAGAAGGTTTCAATGTTTGAGGATGCGAAAGTTAAACTTACGTGACAAATTTTAATTTATAGCTTCCCAAAAAAGCATCCCATTTAAAGGATTTTCATTAAGACAATAAATGGGTCCAAGCATGTCTATTAACCTTGCGCGCAGCCGCCTGCTCCGCGAATTCAGGTGGTATTCTAATAAAGTTTGTCATACCAAATTTTTCTGAAAGAGCAAAAGTTTTCTATAAAATGCTCTAAGAGTGATCAGTACCAGCAGGTAAAACATTATACATTTTTAATAATAATTAAACATTTCCGGTTTGTCAAATCTAGTAATAACTAGCTCATTTTGTTCGTATGACTTTTTACAATATTATATAACTAGCAAACCCCGCGGCTTTGCTCGCGTAAAATTTGAAATATGCCAAGTGATATTTATATGTCTAATTTTTATTAAAAGTTACTAACTAAATTTTTATTTTATTAAAAAGTAATATTTTATTTTATTAAAGAGTTTTTTATTAAAATGTACTTATTACTTTTAGGAATAATTCAAAAATTACTATTTAAAACACAGTTTGACTAAACTTCATTATTACATTGCGTTAGGTAGAAATGGTACTTAAATTAATAAACAGAAATAAAACTAAATAAATGATAATTTAGAAAATATTTTGAAAATTTTATGCTGAATTAATACGCTCATTTCAGTATTTATTTGAAGTTTTTAATTTTTTAGAAACCATCTTCTTACATCTTAAAATTAACCATGTCAAATTCCAAGTCCTACCACCTCTCTCAACATAAAGGGCTACGTTGAAATAGGAACTGTCACCATTAATTTTCCAAAATTAATTGTGAAATCGGTTTGTTATTTCCTAATATTCCACAGAAACGTAATTTAGAAAGCTTTTAAAGGGCTTTTTTAGAACGTCTGTTGTTCTTGTGAACCCCAGGTGGTAGAAACATCGTCATAAAATATAGCCTGTGCAGGATCAGAGACTGTTACCGTTGATTCGTAACTATTACTTTTATATTCCCTGAAATTGCATAGAAATCGTAATTTAGGACTTTTTTAGAATGCTTTTCGCATCTCCTCTTCGCTTCACCCCTTTTTAATTCGAATGTATTTTCGACGGTCCTTCGAGGGCATTTATATTTTTTAAGAAACTACAATGCCATATTTAAAGTTTCTAGCCTCTTCAGCATCACAGAAATCGCAATTTAGAAAGTTTTTTGCTCCTGCAACCCTCTAGTGGTAGGGCACACAGACATAAAATATAGCTTATGTTTGAGCAGGTTCTATCACCAACAATTAGTCCCCATTATTTTTTTAAAACTCGGTTTGGTATTTGATAAGATAGCATAAAAATTGTAATTTAGAACGTTTATAGAACGCGTTTCGCTCACTTCATATTTTTAAATTTGGAATTTTCTTTCGACTGTTCTTAAAAAGCAGCTGCATCTCGTAAGTAAATACCATGCCATAATTCAAAATGTTAGACCGCTCAGTTGTGTACAAAGCGCAAATTAGAACATGTTTTGCTCTTGCAAGCCCCAGATGGTAGTGGCAGCAACATAAAATATAGCCTATGTTGGAGTAGGAACTGTCACCATCAATTTGCAACCATTACTTTTGAAATAAGTTTGGTATTTCCTGAAATTGAGTAGAAATCGCAATTTAGAACGTTTTTAGACCGCTATTCGCGTATTTTCACCCCTTTCTAAATTTCAAATTTTTAAAGAAAAGTTCTTAGAGATAATTTATGAACAATAAATATATACCATGCAAAATTCCATGAATCTAGGTCCTTCCATAATTCAAAATCGCATTTTTAGAAAGTTTTTTGCTTATGTATCTCCTCTGGGGCAGGGGAAACAGACATAAAATATAGCCTAACTTGAAGCAAGAGCTGTCACCATCATTTTTACACCATTATGTTTGAAATCGTTTCAGTGCTTGCTGAGATTGCATAGAAATCGCAATTTAGACCGTTTTTTACAACGCTTTTCGCGCATTTTCACCCCTTTTAAATTTTTTTAGGAAATGTTCTTAGAGATCATTGATATCTTATAAGTAACTACCATTCCAAATTTCTTAATTCTAGGCCCTTCCATAACCAAAAACCCCAAATTAGAACTTTTTTTCTCCAGAAACCCCCAGGTGGTAGTGAAGTCATACAAACAATAAACAGAGCCTATGTTAGAGCAAGGTCTGTCACCATCAATTTACAACCATTACTTTTGAAATCGATTTGATAGTTCCCAAAATTGAGTTGAAATCGCCATTTAGAATGTTTTTTAGAATCCTCTTCGCGCATTATCACCCCTTTTAAATTTCGAATTGTTTAAGAACTGTTCTTGTTTAATAACTCTTCTCCTTTATCTATACTAATATTATATCTAATAATTAACTAATATTTCAAATTTCATATTTCTAAGCCCTTCAGTAACGTAAAAATAATTTTTAGAATGTTTTTTGCTCCTGCACACCGATTGGGGTAGTGGCACCGACATAAAACATAGCCTATGTTGGAGCAAGGGTTGTCACCATCATTTTGACACCATTATTTTTTTAATCGGTTTGGTATTTCAAGAGATTGTGTAGAAATTACCATTTAGAACGTTTTTTAGAACGCTTTTCGTGCATTTTCACCCCTTTTAAATTTCGAATTGTTTCAGAACTATTCTTAGAAATTCTTTATATCTAATAAGTAACTAATATTTCAAATTTCATGTTTCTAGGCCCTTCAGTAACGCAAATGTTGCATTTTTAGAACGTTTTTTGCTCCTGCGCCCCCTTTAGGTTAGTGGCACCAACATAAAATATAGCCAATGTTGGAGCAAGGGTCGTCACCATCATTTTGATACCATTATTTTTTAAATCGGTTTGGTATTTCCTGAGATTGTGTAGAAACCACCATTTAGAACGTTTTTTAGAACGCTTTTCGTGCATTTTCACCCCTTTTAAATTTCGAATTGTTTCAGAACTATTCTTAGAAATTCTTTATATCTAATAAGTAACTAATATTTCAAATTTCATGTTTCTAGGCCCTTCAGTAACGCAAATGTTGCATTTTTAGAACGTTTTTTGCTCCTGCGCCCCCTTTAGGTTAGTGGCACCAACATAAAATATAGCCAATGTTGGAGCAAGGGTTGTCACCATCATTTTGATACCATTATTTTTTAAATCGGTTAGGTATTTCCTGAGATTGTGTAGAAACCACCATTTAGAACGTTTTTTAGAACGCCTTTTGTGCATTTTCACCCCTTTTAAATTTCGAATTATTTAGAAAATGTTCTTAGACATCATTTATATATTATAAGTAACTAATATTCCAAATTTCATATTTCTAGGCCCTTCACTAACACAAAAATCGCATTTTTAGAACGTTTTTTGCTCCTGCACCCCCTTTCGGGTAGTGGCACCAACATAAAATATAGCCTATGTTCTAAGTTGGACCAACACGATCATTTTGATACCATTACTTTTAGAATCGGTTCGGTAGTTCCAGAGCTTACCTCCTACAAATAAACAATTTTTACCTCTTTATAATATTAGTATAGATTG
This sequence comes from Maratus speciosus, assembly GCA_963932465.1. Classification (NCBI taxonomy): domain Eukaryota; kingdom Metazoa; phylum Arthropoda; class Arachnida; order Araneae; family Salticidae; genus Maratus; species Maratus speciosus. Next base: position 364,123,190 of record OZ010798.1, read on the forward strand.
AAGGGGTCTTATACCTTTTAAACGGTTCGAAAATTAACGAAAAATTTCAAAGTTTGAATTAATCTATCTTCAAAACCTTTTTATGTATAAACATGAAATTTGGGTATTGATTAAACATATTGTGCTTTATAATATGCTACCATTCGAAATTGATTAGCCTTTTACAGAATTTGTGTATTGTTGAAATCAAAATAGCTCTTTTTTTTTACTCTAGAAGTCATTGCGCGTATGATATATTGAGAAAGTATGTATGGATTGTCATGAAATTTGGTAAAGATACTAAACACATACGTGTGTTTAAAATGAAATTAAGTCCTCCCCGTTTAATCGGGTCACGGATAATCGAATAACCCGCTTATTCGAATAGAATCCTCTGAAACCGAACCTGTTCCTATTGGTTCCATGTTATTTTCACCCGCTTAATCCAAATACCTTTTACGGACGTCCCGCCTAATCGAATAACAACTGTGTGACCTATGTTTGAAAATAGACGCGGAAAGCACGTTTCAGCTGGAATTTCCTTCCACCTTTTGCCATTTTCGGTTCCTTTACGCTGAAAATAAATTTTCAGTTCTTCCTGCAATGATTTCGGTCGGCAGGTGTTTAATGGACAGGTCAACTGATTTCCCCACCTTGATCTCCCCACCGTCACTTCTACCTGTTTGTTAACTAGGCTTTAATGGCAATGCGCCGTCACTTCGAGACTCGAGATTGTAGTTGTGATATTTTGCATTCATTTGAAAAATAACTCGATATTTATTCCTTTAAAATTCCACTTTAAAAACCACTTTAAACGATTTTTTAAGGCAGTATAAGTAACGTAAATTAGAAGTAGCAAAGTTTTGACCCAATTCAAACGAGCTGCATTAAGTATGATTTAAACCATATAAATATATGTACTGATATTAAATTAATACGTATTTACTTTATTTGCATTTGTATTTATTTTAGTTTATGTTATTCTATAAACGATTTATTATGCTGTTAATTAAATATACCATAGATAAGTTATTTTGCCATTTTATTACGCATTAAATATTACAGTTATGATTCCCCGTTTAATCAAATACACTGCTTAATTGAATATTATTTCTGGAACCGCCAATGTTCGTTTAAACGGGTACGACTGTACTTTTAAGTGTTTACAATGGTGATATTTTTAGTTATGACTATTTTTATTCATTAAAAATATAACTTTTTTTTACAAAAATATTTTTTATATAGTTAATGAAATAAGTTTGGCCTAAGAGTAGTTCCTTTTAAACACACATACATGTTTAGCATCTTTACCAAATTTCATGACAATCCATACATACTTTCTCAAGATATCATGTGCGCAATGACCCATGGAGTAAAATAAAGAGCTATTTTGATTTCAACAATACACAAATTCTGTAAAAGGCTAATAAATTTCTAATGACAACATATTACAAAGCACAATCTATTTAATCAATATCCAAAATCTCATGTTTATACGTAAAAGGGTTTTGAAGATAGACTAATTCAAACTTTGAAAATTTTTCGTTAAATTTCGTCGCGTTTAAAAGGTACAAGACCCCTTAATTCCGCTATTACTAGGCTTTCGATGTCACGGGCTACTGGACAAATTGCTGCTGTTTAGTAACACAATGAGAAACGAAAGGACATTTATAATTTTAATTTTTAAAATAATTTAAAACAAGTAAGAAAAATCATGCGTTAAGCATAGATTATGAAACACTTTTCAACACTTCCTGTATGCTTTAACAAAACTTCGTTATTTAGGGAAATAATGTATATAAACGAATTAAGTAAACATTTTAGAAAACGCATAAAACATTTGAAAAACTGATTTCAGCAGTTACCATCCATATCAAATATGTATTCCAATTCTTTTGAACAGCTCTGTATTTGATCTGTAGGTTGATATATATGCTATATAATGGGGAAATTTAGTTTAGCAAGAAAACGAATAACAGGTTGAAATTTCTCTTTCAGCAATTTATACTAATAGATGGAAAAATACTTGTATACTTTTGTACAACCCTGTAGTTAACCTAGCACTTTTATTACACGCCACTATTTAGCTAAAGTTTAATTCAAAGTAAAACACTCTTAAAACTACTGGTATCACATTTTTAGAAATTACCATTTATAGACGGCCATGTATCCAATTCTTTTCGTGACGCTGTATATAATTTTATCTATGTTTTATAATTTTATCTACAAACATTTCTTAATAAACAAAATGCAGTAAGGCGTAAGAATGCATAACACTTTTAAAAACCACCTTTAAGAAATTTACAATCATACCCAGTAACCATTACGAATTCTTTTGTGTAGCCCTGTATATCAATTACAGCATTTATACACATCATATACAATGCACAAATATAGTGAAACATAAAAGCGCATAACATAATTAAAAATGCATTTCCAGCAATCATCGCTACCATATAATACTTCGGATAGAATATAGTATCTGAAATCTTTTGTGTGTCCCTGTAAATGCTATGTACTTCGTATTATACATGAAATAAGTTATAGTAAACGTCAACGACGTGTATCAATTCCATTATACATGAAATAATTTAACATTATTAAAATACGCCGGAAAAAATTCCCTCCACCCGTATATCATTATGTAACGGAATCCTTTTTCGTCGCCCTGTAAATGAATAATAACTATTTTTTGCACCGCATATTTTACAGAAAATGCATATTTTAGTGCACTTGATAAATGCATATCACCTTTATTGTGTTTTAAAGCGTGTAATATCATTAAAATCATTTGAAACGATTCTTTCCCATAGGCCGTAATGTAACGGAAAAGTTTCGACTGCCCCTGTAAATGAACTAAACATGCTACAAACTTCATTTACAATAGGGTTCGTGCTATGGTAGAGGTCACTAACATCCAAAAATTTCAGAACGATCCGAGTATATTTACGGGAGTTAGAGCACGTACAAACCGACAGACAAACCGAATGCATAAACACTTTTCAACTTTGTTGGAAAGTGTTAAAAAGATTAAAATTGCAATTATGTGTAACAATAAAAGCACAAACCGTATTTATCTCAATTTACATATAATCGAGCAAAATAACTACCATTGTAATTCACTGCATCTGTAAGCAATTGAAAGACTATGTTTAATTAAAAGATGATTTTAATTATACAAGGTGGCCATAATTAAACTGACAGGACTCTGATTGTTCTATAGCGCGATCTAATTGCGATAATGACGACAAATTTTGTAAGTGGATTGAACAAGACGGGGTACGAAGGATTCTGCAAAAAAAAAAAATATTTAGTTCCAAAAGTCACCGCTAGAGGAATACGTGAGCTGTGTACCAGAAAAGAGTTTTAAAAAATGCAGAAACAATACTGAAATAACATTACCTTTTATTTAGCACATTTAACGACTTTAGTATTGATTCTGCATTTTTTAAATCACTCGTGTTACACACCGCCACATATTCCCCTAGCAGTGACTTTTAGAACTAAATTTTTATTCGCGGACTCCTTCGTCCCCCGTCTTGTTTAATCTTCTTACAAAATTTTGCGCCATTCTCTCAATTTGATCGAGCTACAGAACACCGAGTACTGTCAATTTAATCATGGCCACCTTGTACTATGTATAAATTTTTTTAGGGGTATGAGATTTTAAAAGTACTGCCTTTTAGTAACTCAATGAGAAATAAAAGATCATTTGTAATTTTCAGCTGTAATTTAAGAGAATATTGTAAATGGCAATTACCGTATTTACCTCTTGTATGTACGATCGAGAAAATCAACTTAAATTGTAATTACCTATATCCGTAAGCGAATCGAAAGATTTCACGTTTAAATAAAACCGAGATTTTTATAATGCATTATTATTTTAAGGTATGACCTTTTCTAAAATTGCAACTGTTTACTATCTCATTTAGAAAGTAAAAATTATTTCCATATGCCATATCCATTATTTCCATAATTATTTCCTCGCTTTTGCTAGAGAGTCTCTTACTCGGGACGTGGCTGGGGACCTATGCAACTTGCTTCCGCAAAAGAGTCGGAATAAGTGGAAGAATAAAGGGTTGCGGACGAAGATGGGCCGCTCGCCGCGGCGGTTGAAGGTCAATTATTTTAAGGTATGACCTTTTCTAAAATTGCAACTGTTTACTATCTCATTTAGAAAGTAAAAATTATTTCCATATGTAAAGTCTTTCGAGAAGATTAAAATTGCACTTATGTGTAACAATAAAAGTCTATCTCAGCCACTGAGCTCCATATATAACATCTTCCTATTTCCCAACATGATTTCGGTTTTCTTCGAACCATGGATTTCCATGCGTAAATACGGGTTAGGTTCCCTTAGAAAGACCCCCCACTGAAGGCACTCTCTCCCCTCCTCCTTCAGGGCCTATATCCCTCGGGTTCATAATTGGCCGTCAAAAACAACCCAATCCAACATGATTTCCTGCGGTCAGCGTGGAAGATAATTTTAGCTCGCATTCATGGCAAAAATTTTGTTTATCGCATTCCCTTAGATGATTGAAGAATCATTTATTAATTTGATCAGTTTAACTTGTTTAGAGAAGCTTAAATTAGGATAATAGTAAATGAGAACACTGATATCTAAAATTGATAACGGGGACAATTTTTTACCTTTGCCTTGCATGCTTCATTTGCTTTGCAAGCTTCTGACCGCCGACTCAGAAATCCTGTTCCTGTTATATATGGAGCTCAATGATCTCGGTATTTATATGAATGATCGAGTAAAACCAACTTAAATTGTAATTCAGATGGTGAAAGTAACCAGATACTAAGAGTTTTAGCCATTTTTTTTAATTTCTAGAAAAATACTAGATATATTCTTTTAAATTAATTTTTGTAAAAAAAAAAATTAAATATACTAAAATAAAACTACTTAAACTATGAAGGAGACAAATAAAGGGCTCATAGAAATAATATTTAATAATTAAATTTGCATAGTTAAAAAAAAATGCAATATTTTTGTAACCTCGTACTGTAAATTCAAAATTCACTGGAATTTACTAGATGAGAGAAAGCAAATGCAGAAGCACATTTTAGAAATACTTTAATTTTTATTGACATATTTTCCCCTCCAATATTGTTAGACTGCAAATAAAATACATAAAAATTACCTTTTTAAACTACTCATTATTTTGTTCAAGCGTACAGGAAAAACAGAAAATAAGCGTCGTGGACTAAAGGCCGAATAAACACTATTTCACATTTAAAATTACTTTGTTTTATTGAAACAGGTTCAAAATACATTTTCTCTTAAAATCTTTAACATAATAGCAGAAAAAAACAGTTCATTCAATCGTAAAAAAGGCATTAAATCTAATCGCTTCTCAAAAATGCATTCATTCGTTAAACTTATTTTACGAGAAAATATGTTTTTAACAGCATTATTGTGCTTTTTTTAACATTTTCGTAATAAATCGGAAATAAAAGTTAAATTTAAACGATTGATTAGGTTCGTTTAAGTGTTTAGATAATACAAGGGATAAAAACGAATAACCACTTTGTTTCATTCAAATAGCAATATGCATACGAATAATTTTACAATCTTATGTAATAATCGTTAAAGCTCTCCTTTTAATATTGCTATTTTGTTTGATAATTCAGTGTAACATGAAGCGCCATTTGTTAATTTGCTTTCTATTTGTACAGTAGTTCAAAAAAATATTAAATTTGCAATTATTCATAATATTAAAATAGAGTTTTCTTCAGTCAGTGTATACATATTTATATACAAGAAAAAGCGGTTTAAGCATATATGTAAAACTTGGTTTCCACTTTCTGCAACGGAGAACGAAAAGATATTTTATCCTACAAATTATTATAATACGCTTTATTATTGCATATTATAGCATATTGAAAATGCATATTACTGTATATGTGTAAATTACATGTTAAATTATTTCATGTTAATTTTAATCATGAACAATTTTATAAGACAATATCTCTCGTAATACGATATAAAAGCTGTTGGGAACACTTCTAAATTTATAAGATACTTTTTAATTCTTGATTAACTACCGTATAATCACCCCTTTTAATACAATTTAAAATCATACATTTTTAAAAGCTGTGCCTAGGAAAGTAATTTGCAAAATACACCATTAAATTTTTACCGAAAAATTCATAAACTTACAAACAGTTGCAAAACATTCAGCAACACTCTTCCAATATCATTAAACGTTTTCAATTTATTCGAAAATACATGAATAGCAAAATACAAAGTATTCACTGTGAATCAAATACTAAAGCACATATTAAAAATATTTTTCTTCTTATTGATACACTAGCTTGACTGCAAACAAAATATTAAGTTCTTAGAATAAAAACCATTTCGTTTTTAACAAGTAAAAAAGGGCGCCAATGACTAAAGGTCAAATAAAATGTAAATGCACATTTTAAAACACTTTCTATTTTAATGAACGAAATTTGAAACACGTTTATTGTTATGATATTTCACAGAGTACCAGAAGATAAAACTGTTCATTCAGGCATAACAAGCGCATTCTATAATGTAATAGCTTTTCAAAAATGTATTCATTCATTGAATTTATTTACGGAAAATCAACTAGCATTATTGTTATCCGTTTTATAATAAGGATTCAATTTAAAAATTAACTTGCCTTCAGAAAGTGTTCAGGTAATAAAGATGAGAAATAAATGTAAGGTAATTCGGGGGAAGACGCCACATATAAGGATGATTTGCTTAGTAGAGCCAAAATTGAAATCATAAGATAAATAAAAAATATACCACGATACACTTTAATATTTAATTGATTATGTACACTCATTAATTCCTTTCCCAGTGTTTAAATGATTGAGAAATTTAATGTTAAATAAACTCGTGTAATTGTGGCATGTTCGCCTATATATACCGGGAAGATGCCACACGACAGAAAATAAGAAAAACACTAGAATCAATGTGTTAAATTATATGTTTTATTCAAAATTACATATGAATGAAAATGGGTATTGATTAAATGAAAAATAAATAAACACCAATATACATTTTAAAATAAGTTCTACATTGCAAAACATTTGGAACATATTTATACTCAAAATCTTTCACGGAACACCGGGAAATCAAACCGTTCATTGATTCGTAAAAAGACCATTATTTAACTAAATAGCTTTTCAATTTTTCATTCATTCATTAAATTCATTTTACGGGAAATTGCACTTTAAATAGCATTAATTTTACCTTTTTTTAGCTCACAGGCTATCAACGCCTGAGAGCAAACGTGTCAGCAGGTTCTGCATGTAGAGTCTTGGGGGAAAAAAAAAGTAAATACTCCCCCTGCTAACGCTTGGAAACAAATTCTACTTTTAAATGATCTATATAAAATTTGCTTAGGGGGCTATCTACATATTAAAACGAACCCGAACTTTTTATTTTCAATAATAATACCCAAGTTTGACAACATAAACAAATTATACACACTTCACTTAGCCAAAATCCAAATTTTCATGAAATTCATAAGATTAGTTTTAGAGAAATTAATTATTTTAAAATGAGCATATTTTAGGGGCTGTATCCAAAATGAAAGTTCGGTACTCGATTGTTGAAATGCTACAGAATGACTATGTCACTTCTATAAATGTTTTATTTCTTGCTTATAGGGCCATTTCACTCGCTTAATATCTTTAGAGTATAGCCAGCACAAATATTTCAATAAAGTGAGGAAAATATACTTTTTCAAATGATGCTTTTCTGCACATCATAGACGATCCCTTAAACCACAATTTTGACGTTTTTTAACGATAATTCGAAAACTACTTGAAAGAAAAATTTGAAATTGAGAATTCGCATAATCAGGACATAATAAACATAAAACTATCAAAAAACTTTTAGGCTGCAATTCATATTTTTTCGAACATTAATTTCATAACTCATATTATAAAAATTATAAAATTGCAAACTCAATGTATTTATGTTCGGGTTTTTTAGTATTATAACCACACACAAAATTCTCACATTAGAATTATATTTTAAGGAGCTATTAATAAAAATATGAAAATGTAATTCAACATTAGAAACTCTTAAATTTTGAATGTCTATAATTCAAAAACTTATCATTCAAATGGCTAGACATTTCATTTCGTAAAATCAAAAATTTTTAAAGCACGCTTTAAAAATCAATCTCCTTTTTTATCGAAACATTTTATGAGAGGGGAAGAGTTAGAAAATATTTCAAATATTTTCTTCTTTTTATTTTTTATTTCTCAATGCCACTAAATAATTTCGTTTTATTCAGAATTACACATATAGAAATACAAAATATTAACTAAATATCAAAATATTTTGAAGCATGTTCCCTTATTATCGAAACATTGCTCGTGAAGGGGACAGTTTTGCTAGACTAAAAAACCCCATTAAAATGAGCATTTTAAACAAACTCCATTTTGTTCAAATCTATATATGTAAAAAGCAGGCGTTGTTGTTAAAAGAAAAACACTAAATCATATTTCAAAATTCTTTATTTTTTAATCAAATTAAAAACAGGCTCTTAAAATTTTTCCCAGAACATCAGAAAATGAAACATTTCATTCAGTCATAAAAAGAGTATCATGTAATCTAAAAGCTTTTTAAGTTCCTTTAATTTTACGCAAAAAACGAGATTTAAATGGCTTTTTTGTTATCCTTTTTATAATAAAGGTTTTCATTTTAAAATGAAACTGCTGCCAATGAACATTTTTTAATAATAAAACAGAAAATCCCAAATGAATATTTCACGCCATTTAGAAATTCGTTTGAAATAGTACACTTAAATGAAATATTAAATTGTGATATCTTCCTTTTCAAAATGTGAGTTGATTCGAAATCACAATGGAAAAAATTAACAATCTATTATAAAATGTTATTTAGAGCTACGTCTTTTAAAAACGGCATAGCTATTTAATAAATAAATGAAATGAGATTTTTTTCAACTTCAATTTCATTTGTAAAATATTTGAAGAAAAGATTAAACTTCCACCTATATAAAATAATAAAACTATTTATCGTGATCCTTATACCTATGATTTAGCAATAGTAGTTAAGCCGAAATATGAAATTTAGTTTTCAAACATTCATGAAAGATTAAAATAAATTCAATTTTATTATGTATAAGCAAAATATTAAAGAATAACCATGTCTGTTTCATCGTTATGACCCGTTAACAGAAAAATCCTTTTTACTAACATTTAAAAGCTACATTATTCTATAAAAAGCATTGAAAAATATTATGAAGCATTTTACTAATTAACTAGTTGAAAATTTCACTTTCTCTGCAGTTTTGAACCATATATTTTTAAACATTTAGAAAAAGCTCTTAAGTGCGCGGATAATATTGCAACTTTGTAATTCTCAATCTCAATACAAAATGCTGAAATACAAAATGCTAAAAACTATACAGACACTTAAAACCATTTAAAAGATACATTACTCTATTAAAAGCATTGAAGAATATTATGAAGCACTTTACTAATTAAGTATTTGAAAACTTTACTTTGTCGGCAGTTTTGAACCATAGAATTTTCATCGTGAATTTTAAAAATTCTCAATTCCACCCAATACAAAACGATAATTAAAAATGAAACAAATGCTTAAAATCATTTAAAAGCTACATTGCTCTATTAAAAGTATTTAAGAATATTATGAAGCACTTTACTAATGAACTGAAATTTTCACTTTGTCTGCAATTTTAAACCACATAATTTTCAACATTTAGAAAATGTTTTTAAGTGCTCAGATAATTTTACAACTTTGTAATTCTCAACCCTATGCAATACAAAATGATAATTAAAAACTAAACAAATACTTAAAACCTTTTAAAAGCTACATTACTCTACTAAAAACATTGAAAAATATTATGAAAAACTTTACTTATTAATTGAAATTTTCAATTTGTCTGCAGTTTAGAACCATATATTTTTCAACATTTGGAAAATGTTAAGTGCGCGGATAATTTTGCAGCTTTGTAATTCTCCATCCCACGAAATACAAAATGATAAAAACTAAACAAATGCTTAAAAACCATTTAAAAGATACATTATACTGTTAAAAGCATTGAAGAATATTATGAAACACTTTACTAATTAATTAGTTAAAAATTTCACTTTGCAGTTTAGAACGATATAATTTTCAACATTTAGAAAATATTTTTAAATGCGCGGATAATTTTGCAACTTTGTAATTCTTAATCCCACGACATAAAAAAAATTATAATTAAGAACTAAACAAGTACTTAAAACCTTTAATACATTCCTTCTTATTGAAGCATTTTAAATTTATAATTTTCCAAACTTACAATTAAAATACAAAATAAGTAAATGTGTTAAACTGCACATCATTTTATTCAAAATTACATATTTGGGGGAAAAGGCATCAGAAACTGACGACAAATACACATTTACATTTTAAAATATTTTCTACATTATTAAAAGAAATTTGAAACATACTTGATCTCAAATGCTTTCCCAAAACACCAAAAAATAAGACCATTCAGTCGTAAAAAGGACATTATCATTCAACTAAACAGCGTTTCATAAATTCATTCATCTTACGAGAAAAAGAGTTTTAAATAGCATTTATTGTTATACTTTTTGTAATAATGGATTCTCATTTAAAATTAAAAAGGGAGAAAATAGGCATCAGCAACTGAAGACAAACATTAATACACATTTTAAAATATATTTTACGTTATTGAAAGAAATTTGAACATACTTTATCTCAAAATCTTTCGCAGAACACCAAAAAATAAAACAATTCATTCAGTCGTAAAAAAGGCGTTTAACTAAACAGCTTTTCAAAAATAAGTTCATTCATTAAATTTATCTTCGGGGACACGAGTTTTAACCCCCTGAGAGGCAAGCAGTTGCGTTTGTGTAATGCTGAAATCCCAACGGAAATATTGAAAAAAATTATTTCTAAATAAGGAAAAGCAATTTTTCAACTATTTTCCCTCAAAGTTATAAAAGTAAAACTTAGTTAAAAGTTTTTGGTGCAAATCTTAATTAAATTTAGGTGGGGTATAATATATCCCACCGCCCCTCAAGGGGTTAAATAACATTATTGTTATACTTTTATAATAATGGATTCTCATTTTTGGATAATGTTTAGATAATAAGAATAGAAATAACAAATTAATCCTTTTTACTATCATTAAAAAGCTACTTTACTCTTCAAAATATCTCTTTTCCACAGTTTAGAATCATGTAATTTCAACATTTAGAAAATATTTTTACTCTTCAAAATATCTCTTTTCCACAGTTTAGAATCATGTAATTTCAACATTTAGAAAATATTTTTAAGTGCGCGGAAAATTTCCCTATTCTCTTTTCCACGAAATACAAAACGATTATTAAACACCGAAAAAATATTCTAAAAAATTTAAAAATACATTCCTTCTTACTGAAACATATGTATTTATAATTTACAAAATGTACAATTAAAATAAAATTGAATTAAATGTGCTAAAATACATACCATTGTATGCAATATTACATATGTGAGAAAATAGATATAAGCAATTGAAGATAAACACTAATGCACATTCGAAAATATTTTGTACATTATAAAAAATAATAAATTATAGCATACTTGATCTCAAAATCTATCACAAAACACCAGAAAATAAAACAATTCATTCAGCCGTATAAAGGCTGTGGCGACCGGTTTTGGTTCAGTGGATTTCTTAAATTAACTAACACTATCTTAAAAATAAATCAATTGGCACTTACTCAATTAATTCCACGGGATATCAAATTTTCTCTTCTTTTAATTGGAAGACACATATTTACATCTATTATACACTATAATACATTTTATTTACAAAAGCGAAACGCGTTCTTAAAAACAGAATATTCTTTCAACAACACCATCTCGAAGAAAACAGAGAGAGAGCGCGCGATGAGCCCAGGAGGGGTTACCTTACGTAAACAATAGATCCATTGCTGTCACGTTATCGCCCATTTGGCGTCAAAACATATAATTCTCCACACACTCCCCACCTGGACTCATGAGAGTACATAATGATAAATCAACATAAACATTCTTATAATAAACTTGACCTTAAATGACAACTCAAATGATAAAATAGTAAATTTTCAATCTACAGGCGTTGAAGTATAAAGAATTAAACATAAAATAATAAAGTCATGATCAATATAAATAAAAAAAAAAAATGACACTCTTATAACATGTAGCTACATGAACATATCTGGCCAGATATTTTACCTGAATAAGATTAACTGAATATATATATATATACATAATATAAACAAATTAAATACCATTATTAATTCAATTATCTTGTCAATTTGAAATAAAGTACAATTATGCATAAATGAAAGATTTTTACTAAAACAACAAATTGCAAAACACACCCCCCCCCCCAAAAAAAAAAAAAAAAAAAAAAAATTCCAAACATGAATTTATAAAACAAACACACTTTGATATTCAAACACTAGTAGAAAAAAATAAATTTCAAATCAAGTACTGAAATCACTTATCATTCAGATATCTAGTTCAAAAGGATACAAAAGCTGTATTGGTTTTCTCAGCAGTCCTTTAGCAGTTTTTATTATGCAAGCACGAATAAGTTTATCTCTGCCAATAATGACTTCCTTAACTATTCCTAAGTCCCACAACAGTTTAGATTTAGCAGTACCATCTACTAAAACAACATCGCCAATTTTTAAGTTTTTGTGTCTTTCAGGAGTTTTAAATTCATGAACTGAACTTAAATTCAATAAGTATTGTTCCTTCCGCTTAATCCAGAGCTGTTTCAACAACTTACTTTGATATCGTTTTCTCCTTAACAAAGTTTCTTTCGTAGAAATTTTATTTTCTAATTCGGCAAAATGTAGAGGAAAACTGATGTTCTCTCTTCCTAGCTGAAGGAAATGGGCCGGGGTAAGTGGCTCTGGCTCGCCGAAATCACTTGTTGTGTAGGTTAGCGGTCTCATATTTATTATAGCTTCTATTTCTGTCAAGATTGTTGCCAATTCTTCAAATGTGATGAGAGCTCTTCCCAAAATTTTTCTTAAAGGTTCTTTTACACTTTTTACGAGCCTTTCGTAAAACCCTCCCCACCATGGGGCACGCTCGACGATAAATTTCCATGTCATACCTTTATTCGATATAAAATCCTGGAGTTCTTGATCTTTAATGATTTTCTCAAATTGTTGTAATTCTTTATCAGCAGCCTTAAAACTCTTTGCATTATCCGAAAAAATCATTTTACAGTTTCCGCGTCTTGAAATAAATCGACGAAAACACAAAAGGAAAGATTTTGTAGTCATATCCCTGGCTGCTTCCAGATGTATTGCTCTTGTTGTGGCACAGGTGAACAGTACAATATATGACTTTGACGTCTCTTTATTCTCTGTTCTTACGATTATCGGTCCTGCAAAATCCAATCCTAGAACGGTAAACGCAGGAGATTCTGATATTCTTTCCTTCGGAAGTTGGCCAGTTAGTTGGTCAGCTGCTTTCGCATTGTATTTTTTACAAATTAAACATTTCCTGACACTTTTCCTAATTAATTGTCTTCCTTGAGGAATCCAAAATTTTTTTCGGATTTGTGCAAGTGTCAAAGAAACTCCACTATGCAACAATTTTCTGTGTTCTTGCATAATCAACAACTCGGTAAATTTTTCATTCTTTGGCAATATGACTGGATTGCTTTCATTTAAACTAAATGAGCCTTCATTAAGTCTGCTTCTGATTCGTAAAATTTTATTTTTATCCAAATATGGACATAACGAATAAATTCTTGAGGTCTTCTTAATGGGATTTCCTTCTTCTAATGACTCAATTTCTTCCTTATAATTTTTCATTTGTACTTCTTTAATTAATAATTCTTCAGCTTCTGTCAATTCTTCAGCAGATAATACACCTTTATGTTTAATTGGACTTCTTAGATTGAAGACAAATCTTTTAATTCTTGCCACTGTTCTAATTGCCTTCAATAAAGAACTAAAACGCTCAATCTCTATAAGTGGTTTCTGTTGTTCTGATGAACAAAGGTTTTGGGAAATTACTTTTCCTTTAGCTTCTAGTTGCTTCATATCTTCATCTACTTCTGTATCTTCCTTGGGCCATAAATTTGAATCCTTAATTAACCATCGACCACCATAGATCATCGCTCTCGAGGTCGAGAAGTGAGAGTCCTCTCGTAAGTCGGTCAGCAGGATTTGAGCTACCGGGACAATGTCGCCAGTTCATCGGATTTCTCAAAGTTTGTATTTCCGATACTCTATTGCTGACAAATGGCTTCCAAGTACTAGATGAACTCTTGATCCAGTGAAGTACGATGTTCGAGTCAGTCCAATAGTGTACTTTATTTTCACTTATCTTGAGAATGGACATTACCCGTTTTCCAAGTCTAGCTCCAATCATAGCACCCATTAACTCCAAACGTGGTAAAGTTAACTTTTTTTATGGGAGCTAATCTGCTTTTTGATGTAACAAAACTTGTCTTTATGCTATTATTGTTGTTATATCTAAGATAAATAACACTTCCATAGGCTTTAATACTTGCATCACTAAAACAGTGGACTTCTACATTATCAAAACATTCGATGTCCTGGAAATAATACCTTGGGATTTTTATTTTACTAAGATATGGAATCTGTGAGCACCAATTATCCCATTTTTTCTCTAAATGTTCTGGCAATTTCTGGTCCCAATCGATACCGTGTTCCCATGATGATTGAAAAATCATTTTTATTAAAATCGTGAATGGAGATAAAAACCCAATGGGGTCAAAAATTCTTCCAGCCGCTCGAATTACAGTTCTTTTAGACTTTTCCTGATAATGAACAAATTCTAAAAGACTATGATTATCAAATCTAAAAATATCTTCTTCCGTGTCTCATATTAAGCCTAAGATTTTAAATGGAATTGTATCAGCTGATGTATGAGGGCAAACATTCATATCTAATGATTTTAAATGTTCCTTTAAAATAGTAGAATTACTTTGCCACTTCCGCAAGGACATATTTGCTTGTTGAAAAATATCTAACGATTCTTTTGAAAATTTTAAAGCTTCACTAACAGTATCTGCTCCTAACAAAAGGTCGTCAACATACATGGAAGATTTAATTTTGGAACAAGTTTCCGGATACGAAGTTGCATACTTTTTCACATGATGCTTAATTACTGCTCCTAACAGGAATGGACTCGAAGTAACGCCAAATAATACGCGGCACATTTTCATAATTATAAAGTTTAATGGAGCATTTTTATCTTGAGGGAGTTCTTCGATCCACAAAAATCGTGTCATATCTCTGTCAGTCTCAGCAAGGCTTATCTGCAAGAATGCCTTTTCAATGTCTGCCACTACGGCAATCTTATTGCTTCGAAATTGTAAAATTAAATCAAATAAATCAGAGTTCAAATTCGGACCTGGAAAGAGCATATCATTTAGAGAAGGTTCAGAAGGAGCGTGAGATGATGCATCGAAAACGATGCGCAGTTTGGTTGTTTGTTTGTCCGTTCGAATCACAGGGTGGTGGGGTAAATAGTATGTCAAATTACTATTGGTCGAATTTATTTCCTGGGGTTCAACAACTTCTACTATTCCCAAAGCCTTATATTCATTAATTATATCTTTATATTCTTTAAACAATGCAGGATTATTCATAAATCGTTTAATTAAACTTTCAATTCTCTTTTTGGCAATTTCATAATTATTAGGAAGATCAAGATTATCATATCTCATAGGTAGTTTAACTTCATATCTGTTGTTCTTAAATTCAATCGAATTTTCAAATTGTTCTAGTATTTGTTTATCACACAAATCTTTGTTCGTATTATCTTCTTGAATTCCCAACCCTTCTATAGTCCAGAATTTTTCAATTTGAACTGAAATTTTATCATCTTTATTATTATCCCAAATAGATATGTACATAGCGCTTACTAAATTATTTCTATTAACTTCCTCTGAGAATTTGCCGTGAAGTGTCCAGCCTAATTTAGTTTCATTCAGAACAAGAGTTGGTGAAATACGTTTATATTTTCCTGTCATAATTGACCAATAGTAATCGCTACCAATCAATAAATCTATTTCATTATCACCATCATCTAATTCATTAGAAACGTCTGATAACTCTATACCCATATTTTTAATTTTTTTATATAACTCAGAACTTGGTGCTCGTATTATATCGGAACAGATTCTCTCCGTTTCTAACGCTTCCAGACATATTATATTGTCCGAATTATTGTCTTTTAGGAAAATCTTTACTCTATTATGATTATCAACAATAGGTTTCTTTCCAGCAAAGGTATGAATTTTTAATGATTCCTGCCCTGTCACCTCTAAATTTAAACGATTAGATAAATTCTTCCCAATAAATGTTCGCTGCGAGGCGCTATCTAATAATATTCGAACATTAATATTTTGATTCTTTCCAATCATAATTCCTTTCAATGTTTGAAAATAAATATATTCATCTGGATTACAACAAAGTGATGAAACTGTTATTTTTTCATATTTCTTATTTTCCTTTCCCCCCGGTTCACGCTCAGTCGAAAGAAGGTCAATTTTATTTTCATTCGATGATCTTTCTTTTTGTTTTTTGTTACAAAGAGAATTTTGATGCGTTCTCGAAAAACAAATTGTGCAACGAATTTCAGTGTTTCTGCAATTCTGTTTTCGGTGGAACCGTTTGTAACATCTGAAACATTTAGCTTGTTTTAATAAAGATTCTTTTCGTTGTTCCAAATTTAACTTACACGAATTTGCGTCGTGTTTTTGAGAGCAAAAGGGGCAAAGGTTTTCAGTAATTGTATTTAATGTGAATGCCGAAGGATTTTTTATTTTTCCTTGGTGAAAGTGTTTGGGAGAATTTTGTTTAAATTTATTTTCATGGGATTTAGTATTCTCAAAACTGATAGAAGTAACATTAATAGCCTTTTCTCGCGCTTCTTTTTCACGTTTCAGAAACAACAATAAATCATTTACACTAACATCCTTTTTATCGCATTGTTCTCTGTGAAATTGTAATACGAGATCATTCGGTATACATTTATAAATAATGGGTAATAATAAGCAACCATATTGGTCTGACTTCACATCAAGCGCTTCGAGACATCGTATTTGTATAGTTATCTCATCAAATAATTTTCTCAAAGAATGTATGTCATTTGATCTTCGTACTGCTTCTAAGTTTAATAATTTGTTAGTGTGCTCGGAAATTAAAACATCTCTTTTCCCAAAACGGTCCTTTAATATATTTATTGCCGTTACATAATTTTCACTTGTTAATGGAAGCCCATTAATAGCGGCACCTGCTGAATCAGAAATTAAAGATTTTAAGTAAGTAAACTTTTCAATTTGCTGAAGAGCTTCATTTTCGTGAATAGCAACTTTAAACTGAGGCCAAAATTCTTGAAATTCGCAAATGTCGCCTGTAAATTTATTTAAAGAAATTCGCGGCAATTTCGTATTCGACTTTAATTGACTGATATGGAGGGCGTAGTTACTTTTGGTTCACTCGTGATAGTTGAATTTGTTTAAATTTTTCAAATATCTACTGGCTCTAGATTTGCAAGTCACAATAGCTTCCTTATATTCTATCGAAGTTTCTATATCTGTTTCTAAATTATCGGTTTCAATTTCCGATTCAATTGACTCATCCAATTTTCTAATGATAATTTGTGTTCAAGTAATGCTTCTAAAGAGTCCTCAACTATTTCCGGTTTGGAATCACTTTCTTTTTTAATTTCACTATCAATCCTTTTTATCAATTTCGTTACTGTGGTTCTAATTGATCCGCGTTTTGCTATGTTTCGTTTTAAAACTTCACTTTGATTCATCTTTATATTCACTCATTCAAAGAATTATGTCTTCCAATATATCGTAAGTTTAAGAGAAATTTTAAATAATTTACCCGTTTAATGAAATGCCAGTAGCGTAGTTATCAATTTATATTCCCGGCCTTATGCACCAGTGTGGCGACCGGTTTTGGTTCAGTGGATTTCTTAAATTAACTAACACTATCTTAAAAATAAATCAATTGGCACTTACTCAATTAATTCCACGGGATATCAAATTTTCTCTTCTTTTAATTGGAAGACACATATTTACATCTATTATACACTATAATTCATTTTATTTACAAAAGCGAAACGCGTTCTTAAAAACAGAATATTCTTTCAACAACACCATCTCGAAGAAAACAGAGAGAGCGCGCGCGATGAGCCCAGGAGGGGTTACCTTACGTAAACAATAGATCCATTGCTGTCCCGTTATCGCCCATTTGGCGTCAAAACATATAATTCTCCACAAAGGCCATTATCATTTAACAAAATAGCTTTTCAAAAATAAATTCCTTCATTAAATTTATCTTACGAGAAAACGAGTTTTAGAATAGCATTATTGTTACACTTTTTATAATAATGAATTCTCATTTAAAATCAAACTGATGTTTAGATAATAAGAACGGAAATAACAAATGAATATGTTATTCCATTTAAAAATTTGTTTAAATAGCACTTTCCATATTAACAGAAAATATTAAATTTTAAAATATGTGTTTTACTGAAATCGCAATAAAAGGAAGATGTTTGCAATCTATCATATAATTTTCTTTTGAGCTACGGCCTCTTAAATTGCTGCATTTTTGTTAACACTTCATTTATAAATTTCATCTTCATTTCTACAATATCTGAAGAGCGATTATATTGTCAATTATGTATAACAATAAAAATGAATGTTTGACTTGGTAATTGAACATATGATTGGAAGGAAAATGGCTTAAGTTGAAACTGAAACATGAGATTTAGTTCTTCCCGTTCTTTATGAAAGAACGAAGAAATACATTTCATTTTAAATTTTGTAAGCGAAATGATAAAATTTTAAGTTTCTTGCTTTATAGTTATGAAATGTTAATCTTGATCTGAAAACTATTTAAATGCTATATTATCGTATTTAAAATATTTTTCAAATGTATATTTTATTAATTCTCAGTTGTCTTAAAACTTATGTCTGTAGCAGTTAGAGTTAGGTATTTTTAGTTATTGTATACGAAAAAATAATTTACAATAAAAAATTTGAATTTTAACGAAAGGAAAAATAATTTTTTTGGTATTCTAAATTTCTCAGGTGCAAAAATATACAGTAACCAATTTTCGAGAATCATTCCAATTTTTCTTTCTATTTTCCAATTCTCTAAATACCTCTAACTAATTTCTATTTATTCCGAATTACAAGATATTGACTAAAGATGAAATAAATTAGAAGATCATGACGACGTCCACTACATTTAAGGATTTTAATATTGATTGAAAGTTTAACTTTAGAACTGAATTGTCAATACTTCTTTAGTACCGTCAACTGGGGTAACTTTGGCCCAAATTTCTATGTTTCACGGCATATTCAGCATCTCTATTATCACATTTTATTTAAAAAATGATTATTGTGTTAATTTTTAGTTTGCTTGGAACCACATTGTCATAAATTTGTCGACAATGATTTTTTTTTTTTTTTTAAACCAAAAGGGGTTTTTGAAACTTTTGGGCTAATGTTACCTTGAATTGGGGTATCAGTGGCCCATGTGTTATAGTGCCTATAACATGATGTGGTTCAATGTTACCCTGTTGAAAAAGACAAGGAAAGAGAGTAAGCATTGTAAACATGTAAAAAGACAGTAAATTAACACATATTAATAAAAAAATATATATTACTAACGGGATTAATATTGCTTAACGTGGATTGTCCAGGTCTGGGACTGAATACTGGTTTTTATTAGACAGAAATTTAGGGAGATTAACATTTGCAACAATATCGTTCCTTTCATACACCATTGAGTACGGTCGCTGTGGGCGACGCCAACACTTTACATTCTTTTCCATGCAGTCAACAGCACAATCCTCCTTTAATTTCAAAGTAATGTTTCCGGAACAGATATTGGCATTAAACAGCACCAAGTGCAAAATTCCCAGCATTACAGTAATCTTTGTCAATAGCTTTCTTGATTGTTTCAGTTGGAAGCAATACACTGGATGAATGTTCAGCAAAATTATTGTTTGGATAAGCACAAATGTTTATTTTCATAAGTATGCCAAAAATAAACGAAAACATTATCTCAAAAACATCAATGTTTAAATTCAGAAAAATACGAAAAAGCTCCCCTTCAAATATAACCTTTTTATGTTTTGACAGGAAGTATATACAAAAATTTAAATGATAATTCGTTGGTGCAATGTTACCCCAAACGTTGGGCCAAAGTTAACCCAATTAGAAAAACGCTCTTCTATCTGAGGAAAGACAACGCATAATTTTACATTTGGCCTTGATCTGCACTAAAGAGGTTATATTATAGAGTCTACATCGGACCCTTGAGGTCTGGTGATTCTGTCCCATTTAGTCAATAAATAAAAATAAAAAGGTTATAATAAAACGTACTTACCAACGTCCAAATGAATTAATTTAAAGCTCGACAGACAAAAGTTGGATTACTTACAATAAGCCGTCAGACTCCAGCTTATGCTATCTCCTATTTTTTTAGACCAAAACGTTGTCGATAACTCAAGCGATGTAGAAAATATAGCAGATTTAATCTATTTTCTATCTTGGGCCAAAGTTACCCTTAAAGGGTTAAAGTTACCCCAGTTGATGGTATTTAATTATATTCAAAGCAGTAAAATACCTATATATAATAATTTTAATCTATAGTTTGATAAGTGATGTGTAGTTAGTAAAGATTTTCCTTTCAGTATTTTTCATATGTGTAACGAATAAACAGCTCAAAAGAATTTAGAGATGCCTTTAACAACAGGTTTAATGAAGGAACTACAGCGTAAAGTCATGCGACACAATAACGTGAGAAAATGATTTTAACGGGGAAAAAATTGCGACTACGTATAAATACCGTACAATACTGCAAGATGCTATCAGCCAAAAATCTTTGTTTATGCATATCAACCAAGATTTCATACCCGGATATTTTGTTCCTGGGTAGGGCCTTCAAACACCTAAAGTTTGAAAATTTCGAAGTCTACCATTCTATTGACTTTCCTTTTTAGCTTCAGAAAATAACTTAAATGCTGGTAAGCCAACAATAAACTTTTTTCACTTTTATGATAGCGTACCACGCCGTCGTTGGTCGTTATATTTTAAGATTTGAAAATACTTTTTACTGTCGAAATTCCATATTACGTAATATCTAGAGTGACACTTTATAGAATACTATGCATTCAGATATATATTTCTAATACAATTGAATGAGATGGATTCAAATTCAAGACCTTATGTTTTGAAGCAGAATGCGTTATCTCTAAGACACTATGCATAGATTACATAGCGGGAATATTTATCCATTATCATGTCATATTTTCTTAGTTATTTTTCCTTTAAAGAAAAAAAAAAAAAAAAAAAAAAAAGGTTCAAAAATGGTTTGAAAATGGTTTTAAAATCAAACCTATATACAATTCTTGTCACTGCGGTTTATAATAATACATGCAGCATTGCGGATATTAGCGGAGAACTTACAAAATACAACCTTCGAGAATCAGCAATTCATACAAGTCACTTATACCTTAACTTCCCAATCTGTATTTCAGTGTTGAATTCAGACACTTTTCAGGGATTTCTGTAGTTCCGCGGGGGGAAGGGGGGGGGGATTGCACTTTTTGACCATTGAAAATACGAAATCTCAAATCTTCCGGGGGTAGGCATCTTATTGCTTCGAGAGGAGTGTCCCCCCCGGGCCACCCTTTGAATTCAATACTGTGTATTGTAAAGCAAATTTTTGCAAATTAAAGTCGAACTGGAATTTTATAAGCAATCACACCAGTTATTAAAGTATTCCATGTTGAGTTTTAATTTAAACGAAATATATAAAAGTATATATTAAAAAAAAAATCAACCTTTGTCACCCTCGCACCCCCCCCCCCCCTAACTCCAATACCTGTAACGCCTGATACCTGCACAGTTTGAACGTTGTTGTATTTACACTTACATACATCATAAAAAACCCATCAAAATCGCTCTCTGGAGTCTGGAAACGGGTACACGACATTTCGGTCTCGCCGTTTCGGTTCCGAGACATTTCGGTTCCTGGCCATTTCGGTCCCCAGACATTTCGGTCCCTTCTTATAACTCGGATTCTAATTGTCGTGGGCCCACCAAACGCTGCAATTTCAATATTATTTGGGCCTTTTAAAATAATCCCCCCTTCCTCAAAAAAAAAAAATATATATATACATACATATATATATATATATATATATATACAATATACATATATAAAGCTGAATATAACAGTCCAATAAATTTAAACTTTTATAACTTGTGATAATGAAATCACACAGAGCAGAAAAATTGTTTGAACAATGCGATATAATTTTACAGCGGACATTTTTTTTAAATTTTTTACTATTATTATTTAACAGAATGGATTTTTAAAGTTTTAAGTTATATTATTTACTATTAGGTATTTTATATATACTATAAACTGTCATAAATATTTTTTGGTTGTTTTCATACATTTTTTTAGAACGTTTATCATTAATTAAATAATTTTAAAAACTGTGCTTAATATTTTTTCTTCCAGTTAGATTAATCATAAATATCTTCAATAATTCAGTTAGACACTTATAAGCCATTATATGTAAATATTTCCTCAAAACACCCCTCTGCACCCTTTCCTTTAATAATTCAGAAATAAGATATATTTATTGAAGCACAAATATTTAATTTTTCTTATTATTTTTATAATACAAATTTGTATCTTATAAATTTGTTTTCATAAGTTACTTTAACATTATAAACATTGGGAAAACAATAGTGATTTGGTAACTAGGCATGCTGTGAAAAATATTGTTTTCAGAAAACTCCACCCACCACTTCATTTTTGTTTTCTTTTCTTTTTCTTTTCTTTTTTTTCTTTTATAATTATTGCTTGCATTTTGTTAACAGTCTTCTAACCCCTTGAAGACGATTTTTGTAAGCTAATTTGATTGAAACTGGGCCTATTTCTTTGTAATAAGATGTTTAATTTTATGTAATAATGTAACTATTATTTAGATTTTATTTTAAATTTTTAACTGACAAACTAAGCTTTTTTATATTTGTCGGTTATTTATTTATTTTTTATATTACCCTTTTCCTCCCATTTTCCCAGAAAAAAAGTAATAGTTTTTTATTTTAGTTTTATCATTTATTATATTAGAAGTTTTAAATTTCAGAAACTTTAAATATATAATAAATAAACGCATAAAGAATAAATTTCAGTTTATAACTACTATAAAATATAATGGTGAATTGAATATAAAATATATTATGTATTGAGTTTATTTTAAACTAATAATTTGTAATGTATATTAATAATGTTATTAATTTAATAAATTAAGGATACATTAAATTAAAAAATATATATTTACATTTACCCTATAATAACTATTATATAGTTCATGTAATAGTTTTTAAACAAGTAATTGCTAAATTAGTTATATAAACAATTAATAATTCAAATAATTTTGAGTTGTTATTAATAAATACGTTTAATAAAAACAATTTAATTTTTGAGAATCTTTATTTAACAATATACCTTATGAACGTTTTCTATTTTTCTAAGGTGATATTAATGAATTAATAAAATGCAGTATGATATTAAACAAATAACAAATGAAAACCCGGTGCCGAGATTTTTTACAACTTTTTTATGTAGGTGCTTATATATAATTTTAAATACAAATAAAGTACCAGCTAAATACTATTGTCCCCTTCTTAGGAAAAATTCTGCATGCCAATCAATTGTCAACGCCCTTCTCAACAAACGGTCATCTTTATACAAATGTCAGATACAAATCCCCTGTTCCATACAATAGCCTTTTCGCTCCCGAGTTCAAACGTGGACATCCCACATAATTTCTTTCATTCTTTGAAGAAATATGAATGTTTTGAAAAGAACAGCATTTCTGGAGGTTTCTTATTCTTCTCACCCTGTTAGCTTGATTTCAGGAGTAACTGAAATGACATTCTGCATAAATTTAGCACATATATTAGGATTACTTCTGAAATGTGTTAGAGAATATTCCATTAATGAATTTCAAAAAGTCTCACAGAATTTGCAAAAGATAATTTTCAAGGCATTTGTTAATATTCATTTTACAATTGCACAATTATTTTTCCCTTCGGAATTTAGCTATTTTTAAAGGGATCAAAGGATACCCCCCATGTACACTTACAGCTGTAATACTGTTTCAAACAATTTTTCTGATATTTTAATAAGCATAAAATAAGTTTAATTGAATAATTTTGTTAATCTTACCTTAATCGAGGAATATAAAAATCGTACAATATTTTTTTATATAAAAAAGAATTTCATTCACAAATCATATAGTGCAGATGGGTGACAAAATAATACGAACACCCTTGGAAAAGGCATGGTCCACTTCAAAGAAGCAGGATGCGCATGACACTTTGCACACAATTCTGCCACCTAGTGGTTATGAAAGGTAAGGTATCAGTCGTTGAACATCAGTCATAGGTGTTCCATGTGCTTACCATACGCTCTGGAAAACTCAATAATGACTGACCTGTCAGAGTTCGAAAAAGGAATAATTGTTGGAATTCAGTGCGCTGGTTGCTCCATTACGGAAACGGCCAATTATTTGAGGCGTGCAAGGAGTACCGTGTCAGCCGGTATGACAGTGTACACCAAATGCAGTAAAGTGTCGTCTACGAAGTACAACAGTGGACGAAAAGAAAGCTTTATGAGAGGGATAAAAGAGAGATGACCCGCATAGCGGTCCGAAAGTGCAGGCAATCTTTATCCCAAATAACGTCAGAGATAAATAGTCATCTCCAGAATTCCATTTCAGCAAAACTGACCAAAGGGAACTTTATGCTTCGAACATTTTTGGAAGAGTTGCAATTCGTAAGCCATTGGTAACATATGTGTTCGTATTATTTTGTCACCCATCTGTAAATAAGTCTGTTAGTATACATTACTATTTTGAGATTATTTTTTATATTTTTATTTTTATGTTTTATGTGCCATATTAAAACATGTAGGCTGTCTTAATTTTAAGTATTTAAGTCAAATAAATAATAAGGAAATATTTGAAATAAAGAATAAATTTTAAATACGAAAAGAAAATTTTATGATTATTAGAAATTTTAATTTTTGTATCCCAACTTTACAGAAAAGTCATTTCTTTAATTTAAAAAGTTATTTCTAGCGGTGTCAAATAACACCTTTTTAAAATTTTGATTTATGTTTATTTTGCTCGTAGTTTTTGGATGTAATAAGCATAAAAAAGATTTAAATGCATCAAAAAGAATTTGTAATTGTTGAAATTTAAAAATTACAAATGAAAAACCTTAAATCAAAATATTTTTAAAAGTGTCATTCGACACCGGTAGAAACAGCATTGATATTATTGTTACATGTAAAAAGATTAATGCAAATATTTAAATAGCTTTTTATAAATAGCAAATTAATTATTAAAGTAATATAATTATTAAAGTAAAACAAAAAGTTGTAGTCTTTTCCGATGCAAAATTTAAAAAATAATGTATCTTTATCACAATTCCACGTTAAGAACCTCCTTTGTAAAAAATATGTAAAATGCAATACATCTAAAATTGATGTGCCGTTAAATAATAGGATGAAATAAATATTTGTAAAAATATTTGCACATTTTTCATTATCACATTTCACTTAGTGTCCAAATTATATAAAATTGAATATGTGCAGTGCAGGCGCATGTGAAAATTAAAACTCGACTTACAAATGTTTTTAAATTGTCTGGACTTTATATTTATGATAAACTAAAATATGAGGAGCTTCTATACAGAATCCATAGAACTCCCCTTCCCCCACTCCTGAAAAAGATTACTTCTACTATATGAAGTTTGCATAGGGTACTACAATTTGGATCAGAGTTATAAATTTTTGCGGTTTTCGGGCCCTTATATTCGGGTTGTGCTAAAATTTAAAGGGTTCAGTTAAAAAAGAATAATAATGACCCTCCTTTTATAAAGATTGCGTTTACCATACAAAATAGGAGTTTTTTACAATAATTATCACTCGAGTTATAAATGTTTTAATTTATCATGACCTTGTGCTTATGATACACTAAAATATAGAAAAAGTTAAGAGTTCCCCCCCCCCCTCCCCTGCTTTTTAAAACGATTACCATACGAAATGTGTGTGGGCTGTAATAATTTGGATCCGAGTTATAAGTATTTGCATTTTCGATTCTTAAATTCGTGTTATACTAAAATTTTGGGGGTTCAGTTAAAAAATCCGATATGTCCCTCTTTTTATAAAGATTACCTTTACCATAAGAAATACGAGTGTTTTACACTAATTATAGCTCGAGTTATAAATGTTTTAATTTATCAGGACCTTATACTTAGGATACACTAAAATGTAGAAAAAGGCAACAGAGTCCCTTCCCCCACCTGCTTTTTAAAACGATTACCATACGGAATTTGTGTGAACTGTAATAATTTGGATCTGAGTTGTAAGTGTTTGCGTTTTCGAGCCTTTATATTCGGGTTATTCTAAAATTTTAGGGGTTCGGTTTAAAAAAAAAAAAAACGAATAATATCCCTCCTTTTATAAAGATTACGTTTACCATACAAAATATGAGTACGATAATTATCACTCAAGTTATGAACGTTTTAATTTATCATCAGCACCTTATACTTATAATACACTAAAATAGAGAAAATATCAGTCGCCCCCCACCCCCACCCCACCCCCACCCACCCTCCAATGTTTTATAAAATGATCACCATACGAAATTTGTGTGGGCTGTTACTAAAATTTTAAGGCCTTCATTTGAAAACTCTACAATGTTCTCTACAAAATTATGTCGCATATTTCAAGTGCACAAAATTTCAGCTTGTGGAGTAGGGACCTAAATGACTCGAGACCGAAATAGTTAGGGCCCGAAACGTCATGCTCCCCCTGAAAACGTAAGAAATCACCAACATACGCATATAGAGAATCTTGGTAAAAATAACAAAGACGGATTCAAGGGATCTCAAAGCGTAAAAAATATACAAAAAATTCAGAAGGTAATTTTTTTTCCCGAAATAAACGTATTTTTACGGTTTTTAAAGTTTTAATTTACACTTTTTAGCATTTGAAATTAATAAATTCAAAACGTTTTATATCATATTACTTGCCTTGTATTTCTCGAAGAGTTAAAACTGTAAAACTAAATTAAAAAAGGGCATGTTTATAAATACACCCGTCAACCAATATATTTCACTACATATATTAGCAATCGTCGGAGAAATAGCCCCGACTGTGTAGACCGCTTGTACCGTAGACGTGTTATTCTTAGACCAATCGAATCTTAGACAAATTATTTCATGTTTCATATAGACAGGTTTTTAATAGAACAGTATTGCTTTTAATACTTTTTACAATTAACAGTATTCCATTAAAATATTTTTATAATTTATCGGATTCTCTAACATTTTTATTAGTTTATTTAAAAATTTCAGAATTTCTACATTTTAGAAACATACATTTTTAAGCTAAGCATACATAAAAGTACTTTACGGTACACTATCGAAATTTTAACGGAATACGAAACTGTCTTCAAAAAATATACAGCAAACAATTTAGAGTATTTTAAACTGTATGCCACTTTCTCATACTTTAAGGTTTTGAATACCACTAAATAATTGAAGGGTTCTGTAGAAAAACAACGTATTCCCGAAGAATCATGAAGATGAACATCTCAATTTTCTGATAGTACTCACAATCCCCCCTGAAACCATTCAACGAAAAAAACCTTAATCATGTTTATGTTATAAGACAAAACATATACTTCAGAAAAGTCTAATTTCAGTTATTTTGAATTTTAATTCTTTAAAAGGCAAGCGGACGTACACTTCTGCATTTGAATTTCAAATTGCCGAAATTTTTCCAGAATTAAAAGAAAAAGCAGCTTTTATAATTCATGAGAAAAATTTTCGAATCAATTTGTTCGTAAATTCTGGTGGCAGTCAACTATTTCAACACTTTAGCAACCAAATTATTCAGCCTGTGAAACTATTTGAGTGACTAATTAAGTGTAGCTTACAAGTTAAATTCATATCTTGATTAAAAAATGAACATCACAGTCAGTCTTGGGAAACGAAATAAATCGATATAAAGGGATAATTAAAGTTGCACCTGAAAACAACAAAAAAGAAAAAAAAAGGAAACGAAATCAGAGAAACAAAGAACAAAGTCCTCACCGGTCATGATGTTCTTGTTGATTATCTGGACGTGTTTATCTCGATCGGGTCTCGTGTGTTCGTGCCAAAATCCGACCACGTGACCTAGTTCATGCACCACAATGCCGAATTTGTCGCAGTTCTTGCCTATGGATATGGCCTGGGGGCCGTTGCCTCGTTTTCCGACGAAGGAACAACACCTGTAGAAGAGAATGTATTTAGACATAACACAAATATAGAAACTGTACCAAAAAAAAGGAGTTTTTAAAAAAAGTCATTGTAGAGTTAAAATAAATTTATTAGGAGGACAATGGCTACAAAAGATTTTGCTAAATCTTTTCAAGTGAAATAGGAATTTAAAATTATCTTTAGTTTTGCTATCTCAAACACTGCACTAAAGTTGACCAGGAATGTGGCGAAATACAGAAGGATCGCGCAAGAAGTTTGTATCGGGTTTTAAGCTGAAGAGGAACCTATAAGTAGAGCATATATATTTTTTTATAATCTACCGGACTATTATTAAATCCTTGGTCAGACATTGGTTAGGTTGCAAAAAATTAGTACCACCAAGTGAAACATTGCTGCTGGAGGCATCAATATGGTAGAATATTGGCAGCTGTGGACAGAATGAATACTTTGCTGTTGACCAAGTTCAATCGAAACACCAGCGATTCATGAAGCAGTCAAATTCTATTTCGATGGTCAGGCCATATGAGCGGTAATCAACAGATTAAGAAATCTGGTAGTTTCCTCACTAAAACAGAGGTCAAAATCACTTTAAAATGTTTATTCAACCACACAGAAAAACGCAAACAATTCCCACATTGCAAGAGTTTTCGCAGAGCTTTCAGGCTAGAACACGAATTACTATTCCATGCTAAAAAGTTCTTAATACACAAAGTTAGATGTTCTGCTTAACGATAAGACAGCTGGTAACAGAGTTTTTAAAACAATCGAACAGCACAGAATTATCTTCTGACCTCATACACGATGGTTTTGTCAGGACTCACGTAGGGATACAGATTGAAATGTAAACTACACGACGAAACAAACAGATTCGGGAACGAGACACTGAATGAAATGCTCTCGGCTATTCAACCAATGGAGAGCCAGAGAGAAGCATAATAGAGAATGAGTTCGGTATTTGCTCACGAATGGATTTCTGTGTAATACGATCGACGCTAGACAGGTGGGCGGGAAGTTGATTCATGGAATAAAATAAGAAATAGTAAAATGGCTTTTATAAACATTCGAAAAATAAAAAGTAGCTTCTCTCAGAATATTACAGTTTTGTAAGCTGATAAAAATTAATGAAGGGATTAAAAGTTTAGATTAAGGTTTCGAATAAGATAATTATTAAGACAGGCGTTTTAAGTTTATAGGAATTTAACTAGAAATAAATAATAGATATTATTAAGAAATAGGAAAATAATGAATATGCCGGAAATTCAGAATAATTTAAATGGATATTGCAAAATAAAATTTTTATATAATATATATAGATAGATAGAGAGAGGGGAGGGAATAAGCACAATCTATATCATGCGTCATTATTTCCATAAATTTGTTTCTAGCGGTGCCATGTGTCAAGAGACGGCCGATGAAGGAATCTAATGTATGATTTGAAGTATAACAGTTATTAAAACAACATATACGCCAGTTACTCATTCATGATTACTTAGAAAACTAAATTATTGCACTTTTTTTTATATATAATTCTTTGAAATCAAACCATTTACTCGGACGTCGTTCAGTATATTTAGACGAGCAACCACAGATGTCAAACGGCACAGACAGACAGAATTTAAAAACATTTCTCAACTACGTTGGAAAGTTAAAAAAGAAAAACAAAACTTAGACTTAAAAGTTTTAGTTCTCAGAGAACTTTAAAAAAAATCCGCTGAATATTTCTTTAAAATAAGGTCTCTTACTTATAACTTAATGTTTCTATTATAATAATAAAAAAAGAAACAAAGTTACTGAATTACGGTTTTCTGAATATTGATTTTCTTTGCTTGGACTTGTGGTTCAGTGCTGTCAAAGTAGAATCGATACACAGAAAGTGGACTTGACATCTTTTCAAGCACCAAGTGGTTTGAGTGACAATGGATTTACTTGACAATAGTTCTTTGCCGATATATTTTTTTCTTTTACTTTCCTTAAAAATTGTCCAAAACTTCTAAGTTATTGCTCTATTGAATTATTTTTGTTGTTGTCAGGTTAGATATTTAAAAAAATCTTTTCTTTGGAAAAGTCGTTCCACAATGCTTTGGTAAATATTTTTACAGAGAAAACAAATTATAGTTTTAAAAAGGTTATGAAACAGTTATTATATTTAGAGAAAGGGCACTGAATTTTAATTAAAGAAAAACTTTCTCAGATAATTGCGTATCTTATTAAATGCATAGAAACACGGGATATGTTTAATTTTCAATATTTATTATTAATTTTTAAATAATGTGTTACATAAAAAGAAACAGAAAAAAAATATAAGAAGGGAATAAGAAGAAAATAAAAGATAAGAAAAATATAATGAATTTTTGGCAAAAAGTTTTTCAGAGATAACAAAGTGTCGTTTTATGGAATCATATGAAACACTTATATTTAGAGAACGTGCATTGAATTTTAATTAAAATAAAATTTCTTTTTGAGATAATTGAGTATCTTATGAAATGCTTGGAAATACAGGATATTTTTATTTTCAATATTTATTATTAATTTTTAAATAATGTGTTACCTAAAAAGACAGATAAAGAAAAATAAGAAAAGAAGGAGATAAGAAAGGAATAAAAAGAAATAACTACTAATAAGAAGAAAAATATAATGGATTTTTGGAAAAAAGTTTTTCAAGGGAAAACTAATTATCGTTTTAAAATAACCATATGAAACAGTTTTATTATATTTATAGAACGTGCACTGAATTTCAATTAAAGAAAAACTTTTTGTTTAAAACAATTTCGTACCTTATGAAATGCATGGAAATAGAGGATATTTTTATTTTCAATATTTATTATTAATTTTTAAATAATTTGTTATCTAAAAAGACAGAAAGAAAAATAAGATAAGAAAGAAAGAAGAAAGAAGAAAAGATAAGAAAAATATATCGGATTTTTGGTAAAATGTTTTTCAAGGAAAAACAAATTAAAGAACCATATGAAACAGTTTTATTATATTTACATGAAATTCAGTACACGTTCTCTAAAGAAAAACTTTCTGTTTAAGATAATTGCGTATCTTCTGAAATGCATGGAAATACCGGATATTTTATTTTCAATATTTATTATTAATTTTTAATAATATGTTAGCTAAAAACACAAAGAAAAATAAGATAAGGGAATAAGAAGAAAGAAGAAAGCAAAATAATGGATTTTTGGTTAAAAAGTTTTTCAGAGAAATAAATATCGTTTTAAAGAACCATATGAAACAGTTTTATTATATTAACTTAAAATGCAGTGCACGTTCTCTAAAGAAAAACTTTCTGTTTAAGATAATTTCTTATCTTATGAAATGCATGTTAATACATGATATTTTTATTTTCAATATTTATTATTAGTTTTTAAATAATTTGTTACCTAAAAAGACAGAAAAAGGAAAATAAGATTTAAAAAAAGGGAATAAGAAGAAAAGAAAAATAATGGATTTTTGGTATAACGTTTTCAGAGAAAAGAAAGTATAGTTTTAAAGATCCAAGTGAAAGTGTTTTATTCTATAGAGAACGAGCAGTGAATTTTAATTATAGAAAAAAATTCTGTTTCAGATAATTTCGTACCTTATAAAACGCATGGAAATACGGTATATTTTTATTTTCAATATTTATTATTAATTTTTAATAATATGTTACCAAAAAAGACAAAGAATAATAAGATAAGAAGGGAATAAGAATAAAGAAGAAAACAAAAAGGAAAATATAATGGATGTTTGGTAAAAAGTTTTTCAGAGAACTAAAAAATATCGTTTTAAAGAACCATGTGAAACAGTTTTATTATATTTACTTAAAATTCAGTGCACGTTCTGTCAAGAAAAACTTTCTGTTTAAGATAATTTCTTATCTTATGAAATGCATGTTAATACATGATATTTTTATTTTCACTATTTATTATTAGTTTTTAAATAATTTGTTACCTAAAAAGACAGAAAAAGGAAAATAAGATTTTAAAAAAGGGAATAAGAAGAAAAGAAAAATAATGGATTTTTGGTAAAACGTTTTCAGAGAAAACAAAGTATAGTTTTAAAGATCCAAGTGAAAGTGTTTTATTCTATAGAGAACGTGCAGTGAATTTTAATTGAAGAAAAAATTTCTGTTTCAGATAATTTCGTATCTTATGAAACGCATGGAAATACGGGATATTTTTATTTTCAATATTTATTATTAATTTTAAATAATGTGTTACCTAAAAAGACAGAGAAAGGAAATAAGAAGGGAATAAGAAAAATATAATAATTAAAAATATGCAATATACAGCAAAGAGAAACAAGCAAAAATACAATAAAATAAATGTAATATAAAGGATATGTAGTTAAACTGAACAAATATTTTCAAGCTGTAGAGAGCTTTGTCATGACTTATTTGCAACTGAAGATGAAAAAGACAACTCTTCAGAACCGTGCAGTAATTTTAAAAGATATTTTTATGGTGTACAAAATTATTTCCCTTAAAATACCCAAACCTTTAACTTATTCTCTTCAATGCAGTTTTAACACGTGAATGTTAGGAGCTTAAAAATACTTATTTTTGGAAAAATCGTGCACGATGCTTCAAGTAAAATATTTTTTGATGAGACTTAATTATCTTTTTTAAAAGCACTTATAAAACACTAAATTCGGAGTGTTCATTAATTTGTAATAACAAAAGACCATTTTGTTTCTGATAATTCATTTCAAACGATATGCATACGAATAAACAGTTACGTAGTTGTTAGCAACACATCTACTAAATTATTTTTATTATTAATACAGAGTTGATAACTACTAATGTAATTGGTATTGGGCAATTAATGAATTGTTTTTAATTCTGCTATTAACTTTACATTCTATTTTTAATCACGTTGTTCTAAAATAAGATTAAAGTTTTAAATTTGTTTTTTGTAATGAGAAAAAAAATCTCTGTCTAAATCTGCCGTTACGAAATTTTGCTCGGACAAAATCTCGCTCGGACAAATTATCGCTGGGACAAGAAATTGCCAGGACGAAATCTCGCACGGAAAAATTATCGTGCGTACAAAATCTGTCGAGTAAAAAATTTTCCTAGACGAATGAAAAACAGAATCATGTTAATATTTATAAAGTTTTCGTTTAAAAACAGAATAATTCGTTTCAATCTTTTTGCCCGCAAACTGTGCTTACCAATAGTTTAAGGGTCTCAGGACTCTTAAAAAAGGCCATTTTCAACATTTAGTATCTTAAAATGTATATAATATTAAAACGCAATTTTTATTGGGATGAAAGATAAGTATGTTCTTTCATTTCATGTATTTAAAAAATTGCAAGACGCAGAATCAGCATTTACAGGGGTCTCCAAAATGTCACACATTTGACAAGCAGAAAATTAGCATAACAGCTTACGCGCAGGATTACAAAACAAATTTTGCAACTAGAATAAATTTTGGCGCCTACTTATACTTCAGATTGTAATAAAATAAATTTGTATTTAAAGCATTTTTATATTTTTAATACAAAGTTATGTTTACCTAAAGAAAAATTTAGAAAATTTCAACAGTATAAACACCTAAAA
The DNA here is from genome assembly GCA_963932465.1 of Maratus speciosus. Taxonomy (NCBI): domain Eukaryota; kingdom Metazoa; phylum Arthropoda; class Arachnida; order Araneae; family Salticidae; genus Maratus; species Maratus speciosus. The sequence continues at coordinate 364,157,114 of OZ010798.1, forward strand.
AAATATTTTTTTAAACAATAAATAGGAAGTTTTAGGTTCTGTTTATACAGATTGACATGAATCATATGTTTTGAAAATTTCATGAAAACATATTCAGAAGTTTTTGAGATATCGTGCGCGTTATGCCCAAAAACGTCATTTGGAGAAAAATGACGGAAACACCGCTTGAGCTATTGAGCGAATATAATTCTAAAGGCCATAACTTCTGTTCTAATGGGAATGTCAAAGCAAAAAATTATATCAAAATGTTCAGAAAAGATAGGTGTTTAACATCTAAAATAATTAAAATTTCGAAAATTTTGAAGCTTTAAGAGTCATGAGACCCCTTAAAGTTTTTAATTTGTTTTTGATAATGAGAAAGAATCTGTCGGAATCTCCCTTTACGAAATTTTGCTTGAACAAATTTCCACGCGAACGAAATTTCGCTCGGACAAATTATCGCGGGGACTAGTTATCGCCAGGTCGAAATCTCGTACGGAAAAATTATCGAGCGTACGAAATCTGGTGAGTACAAAATTTTCCTAGATAAATAAATTGGAAAAAGAATCATGTTAATATTTCTAAAGTTTTCGTTTAAAAACAAAATACAGTAGAACCTCGATTATCCGAAGTAATTGGGACCAACCTTCTTTCGGAAAATCGAAATTTTCGGATAATCGAGAATGTATCAATTTTAAGATTAAGGAGAAATATATGGAATATTTCTTATTATTGTAACAACTGCATAATAAAAATAAAGCAATAGCAAAATATAAACACGAATAAATTACCTGAATTTTAATTTAGAAATTAAGTGCCATTTACATGTATCACAAGAGTTTGAAAAAATGTTTTGTTTGTCGCAGTTTCGTTTGCCTTTGCTTTGAAGCTCTATCACGGAGTTTTTTTAATATTATTAGTTCACCAGTATCACAGACTTTCCTCTGATCCAGCCATGCCAAACCTTTTTCAAAACATTCAAAACATTCAGAATTGCTAATTAGTTCGTTTTATTCGTCCCACTCCGCAACTTACGGCAGCTCAAGTTAAATTCAACTCAACTCTAAAAAAAAGGGATCGAAAAAATTTATATGTACTCGTAGTTTGGAAAGGACCGCTTGTACACAAGGAATATGATAGCTTAAAAAGCTTTAAAAATGGATTTCGGTTAACCAAGAGTTTCGGTTAAAAGAGTTTCGGATAAAAGAGGTTCTACTGTAATTCGTTTCAATCTTTTTGCTCGCAAACTATGGCGCCGATATTCATGTTTTTCGCTGTGAGACAGCGCTCGGATTCATATTTCGCTTCATCTGGCGGCGCGGTACTGTCGCTTATTCAGACACTGTATGTAATGGCCCGCCCCTCTGATATTTATAGAATTGAACTCGAATATAACAAGCAGAGTTGATTGTGAATGTCCGAAAGTTCCTAAGGAGTAAGCAAATTACTTAGAGACATGATTTTATTGACTACGTATGTACGAATTTAATATAAAATGTCTTACAATATAAAGAAATATGGACAATATATGATATAAATGCGTTTTTGTAAGGTAGAAGACACGCACTTAGTCAATGATTTTTTTTTTTTTTCTTGATTGAAAACGAGAATTTTCGTTTCCCGTCGTGAATGTATTAAGTTTCTAATAACGAATTGTTTTTAATACTGAATTTTCGAATACTCAAGTGTGACCCGCCTGTAGTGCACGCCGTCTATAGCGAAGTCCAGTATGACCCACCTGTAGTACACGCATTCTATGGAACAGTCGAGTGTGAACCACCGGTGATGCATGCCGCCTGATGCGACAGTCAAGCGTGACCCATCGGTGATGCACGCCGGCGTGAACGTGTTAAGCAATGGGATTTCCACTGCCTTCTTTAGAAGGTATATGATCCCTTCCAAGCCGAAGGCCAAATCTTTCCGTGCCATTATATAATTGGTAAAGTTCTCAAAATATTTGCAAAGTTCGTATAAATAATTAAAAAAGAGTGTTGTACCTAGTCATTAAAATATATATAACAGATTAACAACTTGTAACAATATACTAATTTTAATTGCTACAAAAAGGTGTAAATTAAGACTTTAAAAACAGTAAAAACAGGTTTATTCGACTGTTTACATGTTTCGACTCTACCCGAGTCATTTTCAAAACAAATAAAAATATTCTAAAATTGCACGGTCTATGGAAAAGTCATCATTCAATTTTTCACGTACTCTTTCATATTATGCACTTTTTTTTTTTTTTTTTTTTTTTCTTTACTTGGATGTACATTTTTATTTTCGCAACCATTGAGTAATTCGAGTCAATTTTGGTAAGTTAAATGATGTTGCATCGTTACATATAGAATTTTTGCGTGTTACAATCTCTGTGGTTTTTCTTATAATGGATGGATGGATAGTATATACTGGAGGGGGAAAATTTCATGCATAATATGAAAGATTACATGTATGATAATGGCTTTTCACAGACCGCGCAATTTTAGAATATTTTTATTTGTTTCAAAAATGACACGAGTAGAGTCGAAACATGTAAACAGTAGAATAAACCTATTTTTACTGTTTTTAAAGTTCTAATTTACATCTTTTAGCAAATTAAATTAGCCTAGTCATTATTTCAAAACTTGTGGGTTTTGGGGTTTTTTTTTATATTCAGGCTTACATTTTATTAAAATGCTTAATAAAAAGGCCTATTTTCTTGGAGATGTTTTTTGTCTACCACATGTTTGAAAATTTTCGGATATGATAAATTTAGCACCTCCATAATAATATACATATTTATTATTATTTTAACACCAACTGATTGGTAAAGTTACGAATTGAATATTTACGAATAAACCTATTTTTACTGTTTTTAAAGTTGTTTTAATTTACATCTTTTAGCAATTTAAATTAGCCTAGTCGCTATTTTAAAACTTGTGGGGTTTGGGTTTTTTTTTGGGGGGGGGGGAAGGGGGGTTAAAATTCAGGCTTACATTTTATTAAAATTCTGAATAAAAAGGCGTATTTTCTTGGAGATGTTTTTTGTCTGCCACATGTTTGCAAATTTTCGGATATGGTAAATTTAGAGTCTCCATAATAATATACATATTTATTATTATTTTAACACAATCAAACTGATTGGTAAAGTTACGAATTGAATATTATACGAATTGGATATTTACGAATACAAATAAAATACGAATTGAATATTTCCAATTGAACGAAAAAATGCCCATCCCAGTAATCGAACTCAGATCCTTGGCTTAATGGGCCAATGCTCTACCGTTTAAGCTAACTGTGCTGACAACCGGCGAGCGTATTTCACTCAGAAAACCTTATTGATAACATCTGGTCTGTTATGTAGAGAGATCAACAGATTAAACCGCGGGAAAAGGAACTCCATATAAACGTCTTAAATAATAATAAATTTTCACAGGCGGTCCGGGGACACGGCACTTGCCTCTTGTGCTCTCTTCGGCGTGTCAGGCGGGTCGTTCTGAAGTCTTCTTTCCCGGAGACTGGGGTTTTGGGCTTGCTTCCGCAGGTAGTAAAACTTTTCCCTGCCCTGGGCTTGGGGGTTACACCTAACCATAAGCCAAAAGCGGGTTCCCAGGGTGGGTGCTTACTTACTTACTCCATATAAACGATGGGTACGTAGATAAACTATTATTTTAACACAACCAAAACTGATTAGTAATGTTATCATACGAATTGAATAGTTCATACTTCCAAATGAGCAAAAAAATGCCCAGCCCAGGAATCGAACCCAGATCCTTGGCTTACAGGGCCAATGTTCTACCATTTAAGCTAAATGTGCTGACAACCAGCGAGCTAATATGCTATCTGAGTGAAATAAGCTCACCGGTTGTCATCTGAGCGAAATATGCTCGCCAGTTGTCAACCCAGTTAACTTAAACGGTAGAGCATTGTTCCCGTAAGCCAAGGATATGGGTTCGATTGCCGGGCTGGGCATTATTTAGCTCAGTTGGAAATATTCAATTCGTATGATACATATTTATGTTTCAACAAGAAGTTCTCCATATATGAAATTTCATTATTCAAATTATTTTCCTACATGTTGGAATTTTTGGAGAATCCTGAACATCCTATATTTTCAAAAACCCTTAGTCTCGGTCCTGAAGATGCTGCATAATCGAAGTCATGCTGTACGGCACAATTTTGTCGCACACACCTTTTTAATTGCTTAGCGTCAGAGTAGCTACTATTTTTATCGGTGTAAAGATCAATATGAACATAAATTATCGGACGATTGAATTGATTTAGATTAATAAATAGACATAAGACTAGATGTATAGAACGGTCACTTTAATTTGCTTTCTTAGAAAAGCGCCGTAGCATTATTGTTATTTGTATTTATTAACCATTTGGAAAAATGGTTATTGTCTCGGTCAGGGTAGGAAATCAAAAACATGTGAAGAGTTATTAGTTGAATCCCACATTTTATTCGTGTTCTGATTGGTCTATACAGTAATCTGTATTTTCCCTTTACTTTCAAGAGAGATGGAAACTGCTGTTGCCACTACGACAAAAAAAAAACAAAAATTACAAAAAACTACAAAAAAAATTAATAGAAACAAATTGAGATACAGCTTTCAAAAGAATTGCATTTAAAAGTACATTTTTTTCTCCATACGACGGTGTAAAAATTAATATCGTGGGATGTTTAGAAGTTTTAAAATGAAATTTCATTTAAAATTGGTCCAGGAATATTAATCTTTAATCCATTGTGTACGTAATGTATGACCAGCTCCGTAGAAGTTAAAAAATTTACAATACCGAAAATTGTAATCCATGGCGTACGTAATGTAGGATCAACTCCTTGCGATTTTTTATGTCTTAAATTTTAGTCTTTGAAAAAATCATTTTCCAAATGGTCGTTGTAATTCGTTAAATTGCTTTTTTTTTATTGTTGTGAATAAGTATGTACGTGCGTATGTTAAAGTATTCTATGTCTTTGCATGTACTGCATATTGTATGCAAATACAGAGTGCGTCAAAAGTTCTTTATAACTTTAGAAATAAATACATAAATTAGATGAAAAATTCGATCAAAATTTAATAAAAGATGTTTAAAATATTGTTAATTATATAAAATAAAAAAACTGTACATCTAAAAACTAAGCATTTTCAAGTACACACGCATTCGTCATCAGAGTTTGAAATAAAATAAAAAACAGAGAACTGAGTGCTTTCAAGCCAAGAATCCCGTTGAAATGTTCCAAAATGGAGCGTAGGTAGAATGGTAAGTGGGTGAAAACTGCTATTCTAACTAAGTAAATTAAGCCAAGTGTGCAATTTTTGTATTTTATATAATTAACAATATTTTAAACAGGTTTTAGTAGATTTTTACCGAATTAATTTTGTATTTAATTCGTGTATTATACTATAGTTAAACAGAATTTACGGATTCGATTTTTGACATATTTTTATTTAAATCAAATTAGTTTAGGAAATAAAAAATAGATAAAAGGGATTCTCTTACAAAGCGGTTTGAACGAATGAGATCAGGGAAAGATCGAATTTTCTTGAATTAATAATGAAGAAAAGGATAGAAAGCACTGACATGTAATTTATGTGCAAATAACGCCGCTAATAAAACACATGGATGCATGTTAGTTCTTCATCGTTGTTGACAGCATGCTATCATCACTAGCTTGTTATCAGCTCAAGCATTGCCGATTGAGCATTTTTACATGATTGGTGAATTAGCAACTGGATCAGTATGAAAATTCTGCACGTCGAAATAACTCAATGCCGGAAATGCATTTAAACATTGAGGATTTTGAAGATTGCCAGAGGTTACCATATTACTTGTTTTCCTTTACATTGTATTTTATCACAAGATTTATTTGCATGGATCTGTTTCATATTTTGGTAAGCACCCTCTATCGATAACTTTTCGAACTGCATTTTTTTAATCAAAAAATATTCCGATCGTTCCAGTGTTGAATATATTGTAAGTTTATGTATTGTAAAACGTCTGTATTGTAAAATATATGATTGTATTTAAATATGTATTTATGTTGCATGTAATGTAAGGTAGATGTATTTATGTAAGAATAAATACGGAGGCAATTTATTAAATGCAGAATAATAACTATAGAAGAAGTATTAATTTCATCCCTTTGGGGTCGGTAAAATGAGTAGTACCATGCTTGCTTCCGAAATAAACACCGGGGGTTCCATGTTTGGTTGACCACCTGACCGTGACATATGCTGTCGAGTACTCCAAGACCCATGGTCAAGAAAACAGAGTTGGGCACGGTAGGCCATGATCACTAAGGATTGTAGTGCCACATAGTTTAGTTTAGCGCATTTTTAGATAAAGTATTAAACTGTGAAAAAGCCATCTAGAGCCTAACGACAATCTGCGATCTAGGCAATGTGTTTTTAATTATAGTTCTTATTACATTATATTACTCACTTTAATTATATTTCCTGTTATTTCATATTACATATTAAGTCATCTGATATTTAGATACCGGCTGTCCTAAAATGCACTGAGTGATTTTAAAATTCAATAAATTGCAAATGGTGACAGCTATTAAAAGAATTCTTGCAGGAGGGTTATGTAAGAGTTCAAGTTTTTTTTTTTATTATTGAGATTCTCCGTTTTAGTTTAAAATAGCAGCGATAAATGGCGCTGCAAGCAGTAGACGCTAAATCGGGGCCAGATTTTTGGCATCTCTCTTCTCTCAGAATTGATGAGAAAGAAGAAAGTTAAATATATGGAGTGGTTTTCAGTCGCCACTGCAATTTTGTCGTTAGGGGCTCATATTACAAACTTAATCTCTTTCTTTCACATCAATGCTGAGAGAAGAGTGATACCAAAAATCAAGTCTCGATTTAGTGCATATTGCTTGTAGCGCCATCTATCATTGCTATTTTATACTAAAATCAAGATTAGCAATCAAACACTCCTCAAATCTTACATAAACCTCCTGCAAGAATTTTTTTTAATAGCTAGTTATTGCATTTGCTAGTTAGCATTTGCTAGCTATTGAATTTAAAAATCAGTCCATTTTAGGACACCTGGTATATTTCAAAGAAAAATATTCAGGTAAAACAGATGTATTGAGAAAGGTACATCTTCACTCTACATCAAAAGTGAAACTAAACGTACCCGCAAGGTCTCTCCGTAAATACTATGTAATTTGGATGCTCTTCCCTTTCTACAAACTGAATACAAGTGTAGTTCTCCCAGTGTCGCATGGCTTGCTTGAAGAGCGCTCGGTGGTCCCCTACAAAGAAAATATACAAAAAAAGACATTCAGTTTTTATACAAAGCTAACTTATATGTTTGTACTAAATTATATATATATACATAGTGGTGAAAGGCTGTCGAAATTGAACTCCAAAATGTTGCTAAGCTTTGCCATACGACTGAACATATGCCGCTACATTTCATTTCAACTAGTCTTAAACAAGAACAACGTAGTAGGGCTGAAACTATGGGGGTGCAGAGGGGGCATGTACCCCGGGCACCAAAACGAAAGGAGAAGGGGGGTGCCGAATGAAGATTTTGTTTGTCGTTTCATCTAATAATGTATATATATGAAATACAAAGAAACTCGCAAGCTAATGTTAAACCTATGGGAGCGTTCTTTTCAAATTTGTGAAAGTAAAATTAACTTTATATATAAAAAAAAAATCTGCTACCAAAATTGAAAAAGTAAACACTAACCCGATTAGAATATTCAATTTCAGCTATTCTAAGCAAGTAAAAAAAAAAAATCATTTGAAACTATTAATATACGAATGAGAAATTTTAAAAAGAACAACCCATAGGTTTAACATTAGCAATCCAGTTTCTTCGTATGACTAGTGTAGGCTTTTAACGCTCAAGCTAATGTTAATCCTATGGGAGCGTTTTTACATATTTCTTGCTAGCATTTTAAGGGGACGGTGGAGCTTAAAATCCTTAAAAATAATTTTTTTTTTATTTTTGTAAATTTCACCTTAAATATTATTCAAGGGTACATTACATACATTATGGCATGCATTTATCACAAAAAAAATTTAAAAAAATATTTATTTTTGAGAAAAAAATTGAATTTTACGAGTCATCTTAGAAATCTTCGAAATGCCCCATGCGTCTTCCATATCAATGAAAATCCCCCATATTTTTTATAAAAGTTTGGTTTATATATATAAATAAAATAGAGCATCGAATTTTACATATTTGAATTTAAAGGTAAAAAAAAAAAATTCAAAATTTTTCAAAAAAAATTTTTTTTAACCTTTACATTAAAATATATAAAATTCGATGCTCCATTTTATTTATATATATAAATCAAACTTTTATAAAAAATATTGGGGATTTTCATTGATATGGAAGGCGCAGGGGGCACTTCGAAGATTTCTAAGACGACGCGTAAAATTCCATTTTTTTTCTCAAAAATATTTTTTTTTTTTTGGGATAAATGCATGTCAGAATGCATATGATGTACCCTTGAATAATATTTAAGATGAAATTTACAAAAAATAAAAAAAAAAATTTGAAAAAATTTGAAATTTTGAAAATTTGTCGAAAAAATTTCAAATTTTTTCAATTTTTTTTTAACCTTTAAATTCAAATATATAACATTCGATGCTCTATTTTATCTCTATATATAAACCAAACTTTTATAAAAAATATTGGGGATTTTCATTGATATGGAAGACGCATGGGGCACTTCGAAGAATTCTAACACGACGCGTAAAATTTCATTTTTTTCTCAAAAATAAATTTTTTTTTTAATTTTTTTGTGATAAATGCATGCCATAATGTATATAATGTACCCTTGAATTATATTTAAGTTGAAATTTACAAAAATAAAATAAAAAATTTTTAAGGATTTTAAACTCCACCGTTCCTTAATTATTAAATGATTTTTTTTTTTTTTTGCAGCATAGAGTACCTGCGGTCGATAACTTTCATTGTGCGTGAGGAGGGGGCGCAAAAAAAGGCCAGTTTTTGCCCGCAATGTAGAGATAACAGGCTATTAGACGGAGAAATTTCCAGTAGAGTCAGATTCTAACCCAAACAAGAAAACTTATACAGTGAATTGCACGCGAGAATGATGTGTTTAGATTTTATTGTTTTAGTGTAAAATTAATTGTAGTCTTCTAACCAGAGTGAAATTACTACGGCAAGCGTAAAAACAAATAATGGATTATAATTTTGAATTATATGGATTATACTTCTACAAATGGCAGTAAAATGGATTATACTTTTTTCGAAATTTTTGATCTTCTTTATATGAATTTAAAGTTTATTATACCAAAAAATTTTTTTTCAGATTAAATTACCCTTTAACCATATAGCAAAAACCAAAGTGTTTTAGAGATAACTTCTCTTCTAATGCGAATTTTTGTATGGGGTTTGTTTTTAAATGTTCCTAAAGAATCATATTTAATTATAAGATACTAGCAAACCCCGCGGCTTTGCTCGCGTAATATTTGAAATATGCCAAGTGATATTTACATGTCTAATTTTTATTGAAAGGTACTAAATAAATTTTTATTTTATTAAAAGGTAATATTTTATTTTATTAAAAAGGTTGTTTTTATTAAAAGGTACTTATTACTTTTAGGAATAATTCAGAAATTACTACTTAAAACACTGTTTGATTAAACATCATTATTACACTGCATTAGGCAGAAATGAGACTTAAATTAATAAAATGAAATAAAACTAAATAAATGATAAATTTAGAAAATATTTTGAAATTTTTATGCTCAATTAATACGCTCATTTCAGTATTCATTTGAAGTTTTGAATTTTTTAGTAACCATCTTCTTACATCTTAAAATTAACCATCATGTCAAATTCCAAGTCCTACCACTTCTCTCAAAATAAAGGTCTGTGTTGAAACAGGAACTGTCACCATTAATTTGCCAACATTAATTTTGAAATCGGTTTGTTATTTCCTAACATTCCACAGAAACGTAATTTAAAAAGCTTTTAAAGCCCTTTTTTAGAGCGTTTTGTTGTTCCTGTGAACCCCAAGTGGTAGAATCACCGGCATAAAATATAGCCTGCGTAGGATCAGAGACTATTACCATTGATTCGCAACTATTACTTTTATAATCGGTTTATATTCCCTGAAATTGCCTAAAATCGTAATTTAGAACTTTTTTAGAATGCTTTTCGCACCTCCCCTTCGCTTCACCCCTTTTTAATTCGGATTTATTTTCGACGTTCCTTTGAGGGCATTTATATTTTATAAGTAACTACCATGTCATATTTAAAGTTCCGAGCCTTTTCAGTATCACAGAAAACGCAATTTAGAAAGTTTTTAGCTCCTGCAACCCTCTGGTGGTAGTGGAACAGACATAAAATATAGCTTATGTTTCAGCAGATTCTATCACCAAAATTTTTTTAATCGGTTTGGTAATTTATAAGTTTGCTTAAAAATTGTAATTTATAATGCTTTTCACTCACTTCATTTTTTAAAATTTGGAATTTTCGACTGTTCTTAGAAAGCAGTTACATCTTGTAAGTAAATACCATGCCATACTTCAAAGTGTTAGACCCCTCAGTTGTGCAAAAAATGCAAATTAGAACATGTTTTGCTTTTGCAACACTCAGATGGTAGTGACAGCAACATAAAATATAACCTATGTTATAGCAGGGACTGTCACCATTGATTTGCAACCATTACTTTTGAAATAGCTTTGGTATTTCCTTAGATTGAGTAGAAATCGCAATTTAGAACGTTTTTAGGACGCTTTTCGTGCATTTTCACCCCTTTTTAAATTTCCAATTTTTTCGAAAGTGTTCTTAAAGATTATTTATATCTAATAAATATGTACCTTGCCTAATTTTAAGTTGCTAGCCTCTACCGATCACAAAAATCGAAATTTAGAACGCTTTTTTGCTCTTGCAACGTCTTGGTGATAGTTATACCGACATAAAATAGCGTCTATGTTAGAGCAGGGCCTGTCAGCATCCATTTCCTACCATTACGTTTGAAATCAGATTCATTCTTCCTGGGGTATTGCCGACAAATCGGCATTTAGAACGTTTTTAGAACGCTTTTCGCGCATTTTGCTCCTGCATCTCCTCTGAGGTAGTGGAAACATATATAAAATATAGCCTATCTTGGAGCAAGATCTGTCACCATCATTTTTACACAATTATATTTGAAATCGGTACAGTACTTCTTGAGATTGCATAGAAATCGCAATTTAGAAAGTTTTTTTACAACGCTTTTTGCGCATTTTGACCCCCTTTTAAATTTCGATTTTTTTAGAAAATGTCCTTAGAGATCATTGATATCTTATAACTAACTACCATTCCAAATTTCACGATTCTAGGCCCTTCCGTAACGCAAAAGCCGCAATTTAGAACGTTTTTCTCCTGCACCCCCTTTGGGGTAGTGGCACCGACATAAAACATAGCCTATGTTGGAGCAAGTGTTGTCACCGTCATTTTGACACCATTATTTTTTAATTCGGTTTGGTATTTCCTGAGATTGTGTAGAAACTACCATTTAGAACGTTTTTTTAGAACGCTTTTTGTGCATTTTCACTCCTTTTAAATTTCGAATTGTTTAAGAACTGTTCTTAGACATCATTTATATCTTATAAGTAACTAATATTCAAAATTTCATATTTCTAGGCCCTTCAGTAACGCTAAAATAGCATTTTTAGAATGTTTTTTGCTCCTACACCCCCTTTGGGGTAGTGGCACCCACATAAAACATAGCCTATCTTGGAGCAAGCGTTGTCACCATCATTTTGACACCAATATTTTTTAAATCGGTTTGGTATTTCCTGAGATTGTGTAGAAACTACCATTTAGAACGTTTTTTAGAACGCTTTTTGGGCATATTCACTCCTTTTAAATTTCGAATTGTTTAAGAACTGTTCTTAGACATCTTTTATATCTTATAAGTAACTAATATTCAAAATTTCATATTTCTAGGCCCTTCAGTAACGCTAAAATCGCATTCTTAGAACGTTTTTTGCTCCTACACCCCCTTTGGGGTAGTGGCACCTACATAAGATATAGCCTATGTTCTAAGTTGGAATAACACCATCATTTTGATACCATTACTTTTGGAATCGGTTCGGTAGTTCCAGAGCTTACCTCCGACAAATAAACAATTTTTTCCTCTTTATAATAGGAGTATAGATTTAAAAAATAATAAATTTTTGGACGCTTTAAAGTTTACCTGACCCCTTAACATGACAGATTCAGGAATGTAAAAAGTTACCTAAAAAAATTAAAGCAACTTATATCACTTTTAGTATTTAGAGGAATTTCTCATTGAAGCGTCTTTCGCAAAGAACAGGCCCGACCAAATTAAAAGAATGGGAGCACTTACTGATAGGTTAACATTTTAGAATTACCTGGTAGCAAATGCCGGCTGAATTAAACACTTGAAAATGAAGATTTGGCGGCTGTTATTCCAAAGTTATTTATATACTACCAAACAGTAAAGATGAAAGTAATTTTTTTAATGTTATCTTTTAAATTTGTTAAGTTTTTTGTTTGTTAACTTTTGTTCAGTAACTTTTTGGCTCCGACATTTCGGTCTGATGGATGCTAGAAATTTTTATTTATTTGTGTCTTTTTTTTCATCAGCATTTCATGCACGGACGTCAACAGGGAACCAAATTGCTTAAAACGTTTCTGTTTGACTCAAATTTTAGCCTGAACTCTACTCTAGAAATTTAACCACAAAATTCAATGAATATATTTTTTAAAAATCCAAACACATGAATTTTTTACACTATTTTTATTTTATGTTTATGATACTTCCCAATGTAAGGTTAGTTGGGGCAACTGGGCCATGATTTTACAATGTGATCTGGAGCTTCTGACAATTCAGCTTCAAAAAGCTAATGTTCATTTGAATTAAAGTCTAAACTTCTGTAAATGTGTTCAGTTAGGTTCCCTCTATCAGACAGAAATGCTTAAAATTACGTCTTAATGTTTAAAAATATAAAAATATGCATATTTCACCTTCTTTCCTCATCGGCCCAGTTGTCCCATAAAAATGGGGTAAGTGGACCAGGAGGGTCTATGTTCCACATGCGTATATTTCTTTTTCATATGGGATATCAGGTCCTGTTTGAAAAGTGTAAACAACTTTAAAAAAATTAAACCAGGAGGATCATGTAAATTATATATCAACTAAAGAGCGTTTTAAGGAAAACCTTTGCTGTCAATGTGTCTAAAAAAAGGCACTAAAAGTGAAAATATTGGATTTATTTATACCAAAAACATAAAAATTAAGTAAGTACTTATGTACTTTAGTATAGGAAGTATAAAAGTCACATGGGTATTTTAAGGGGGAAAATAGCAAGGTAAATCTATGAAGAAACGGCTACGTAAGTTTTTAAGTACTGTATCTGTATCGTATCGTACAATTTCAAGGTTTGGCTACCTCGCTTTCAGGGGCAAGTTACTTGCATTCGTAAAAAATGTTGAAATAATTTAATGACACCAGTATTTACAAGAGAATCTATTTGTAAACAAGTATAAAGTATATTTTCGCGTACTAAATAAAGGTGAAATTTTCATTATAAAATTCCGTTGCCAATGTAGCAATTAGGGATTAAAATTATGTGATGCCATAATGGCATCATCGCCTCTCAAGGGGTCAAGAAATTTGGTTTGATACCACCCAATATGATTTTTTTTTAATTTTATTACGTAATTTGAATAAGGTATTCTATAATTTTCTTTACTGTGAGTAAGAAACAATGGAGAAATTTATTTGCCGTAGTAAGATAAAACTCAAATCAATTATTTATAACTATTGGGGTAACTGGATCCAGCATGGTCCAGTTACCCCGGATACATGTCCCAGTTACCCCATTATTGAAAAATTTATGGAGTAACTGGGACACCGGGCTTACATTTGAAACATGAAGTAAATATGTATAGATACCTAATAATATTAATGTAGTTATATGCCTTCTTTAAAAAAAAATGATTGTTTAATAAAAGTACTTACAGTATTTTAATAAAAAACCGAGGAAGTTCAACCCTATTGATGTTGTTTTTAAAAAAAGAAACGTAAATTTTTTACAACCTATCACAGCAAAGAGAGAGTTATGATTGAGTTGACACACGTTGTTTTAGGAAGTAGAGATTAAGGTGCATTGTTCACAAAAGCTAAAACTTAAAAAACATCAACAGTTTTTTTTATAAAATAACCTATGGTCCAGTTACCCCAACTAATCTTATTTTCAATAAACATAACTTGGAAAAATTCTCTTTAGAAATCTTTTCACTTACCAAACACGAGTTCGACATGCATCAAAGCAAAGTTTCGCCTTTTTAAAAGTATTTATTAAGACAATAGCATGTTTAAAAATAATATAAAAGTTAAAATACAATTTTATTCAAATATTTTTTGGCGTTTAAATATTTTTCTAGATGCTAATAACACTCTGAACTCTCATTTTACATATTTGAAATGTGTGCACCGGTTTTAATGTGTCATATCCATTCAGTTTCAGTAAACAGCTTAAAAGATTATACTAGAATTCAAATTCGACATGCGTCTTGGATTTAAATGGTTTTTCAATGCCAAGAATTATTTTGTATATTTATGTTATATATTTAAATTTATTTTTAAAAATCTAATCCGCAGACAAAACTATTCCCATACTCAGGTGATTGATTCAATGAATAATTCATACAAATCTTAACATGTTAGGAAAAAGTGAAAAAATTCTTGTTTTTGTAGTGAAGAGCTATGAATAGCGAGGACAAACTCCATTGCTCATGATTAAATAACACTTTAAGCAAATCCAGAAATTTGAAATTCGAAATATTTTACATATAATGTCCATTTAAATAAAAAGAAGAATGAGAAAAAGGAGGCTCTGCTACATTTGTATGTGAAATATGACAAAGAAATATTCATACTGTCATGGACTAGAACAAATCGAAGGCGATTGCTATAATTCTGTTTTATTTAATAATAAAATTTCCCCAAGTATGGATGTTTATGGGGCATTCTCAAAATCTTTTGACTTTCATGTCCCTGAATAATAATTTTTATTTTAATACACTTTGTGTTGTTTTTTTTCTTTTCATATACTGGGGAACATCCCATTGCACGATTGTATAACAATATTAACGAGATAAATAAGTTTTGGACGATATTGGGGGTCCAAATACCAGGAAAACTCCCATACCGTCCCGTGTCCCTGATGCTGATTTCTAAGTTTGGAGCTGTCTATAAAATTTTTTCAATAAAAGTAATTCAATGTAATTTTTCCTAAACTGGGACAATTGTTTTATATAAATATGTAGCAAAAAATTAACCTGCACACATTTTTAAGGTTGATATTATTTTTTTTAACTCTGTCCCTGAGTTTTTCATCCTTACCGTCCCTCTTGCTAAACTTATACAGAGATGCAGCCATAGAATTTTTTTCAAGTTTTTTCTCATGCAGAAGTCCGTTAGAGAAAGAATGTCTAAAATTCTTTGACAGGAAATTTACTGCAGAATTTAAATCAGCATTTAAATATCAATTTCAAGATCGTGGCTTTATTTGTAGTCTTACCGTACCCAAGGTTTATTCCTGCACTTTCCGAGGTAAATTAAAAAAAAAATAATAATAATAATTTAATCCAATGTTAACAACTGTTTCTAAAAATTAATGAACATTGTGGCTATCACTTAGTCTTAACATAATTTGCCTAAAATAGGTGGTAATTTTCCTTACCATCCCTTTTTGTCCCATTTCGTCCCTTTTTTCCTATACCGTCCCCCTTTTTTTTACCTTACCGTCCCTTCTTTAATACACCTTTAAGACAATGTTATAACAAAATTTTGTACTAAAAATACTACATTGTTATTATTTCTTATTTGAGTGCCCTGTGGGTACTATGCAAATTAATTATAAATAAAAATTTCGATGAAAATAAAAAGTGTTAGTGGTAAAATGGTAAGGAAAATTAAACTGGCAAAGTTTAATTTTCCATAACATAAGTTTAACATAAAACTCAGTTAAATAAAAAAAATTTCGCTGCTGATTATTTTTTCTTTATTTTGAATCATTAAGAGATTCGTCTATCAGATTAAAATGTTATTTTAGCAAGTTTAATTTCATCAGATTTTTTTCCCCCGAAAGTCAAAAGATTGTGAAAATGACCCTTATCAGGGTTGCCGGCTTTTAGCCAGGCCAGAAAAAGCCGGCTGGCCTTTTTTTGGTTTTAACCACTTAAAAAAAGCCGGATTTTATTATTAAAAGTTCGTTTACAGCTAATTCATATTAAATTTCGATTAATTATTTTTTTAAACACTTATAAATATTTTCTACTAAAAGAATTATAAATTTCAACATAGAAGGGATTATATCTAAAAAAATTATAAATATTGAAAAGAATATAAGTTAGACTTTAAACTGGTGTTTTAAAATTCTATATTACATAGCGTCGCATATACTACACATTTTAAAGATTATATTTAATTAAACAAACACAAAATGTAGCACATCAAAATGGAAACATTCTTAATTCTTACGTGTCCATATGGAGAGATTATATTATAATCGTAAAAAGAGAAATTAAAAAAGGGTATAACATTTAAGGAGAGTTTAGTACATAAGTGTATAAAAGTAAATCTAGCAATTATGCAAATTAAATTAATACATAAAATGCATTCTGTAAGTAAAATAGAAATAAAATTTTGAAAAGTTTGTTGCTATTTAAAAGAGTACATATTCATGCATATGCTGTTCATAATATTGTTTTTAATAGTGAGAACTTTTATTTTTATTATATGATTATGTGTGACTTTAAATATTAATGAGAAATAAAATAAGACTTGTATATTAATAGCTCTTAAAATTTGTTAAGTAATAAAACATGCAACTTAGTAATCATTGTCCTCTTTAATTTTATAAAGCAGTAAAAATTAAGAAGAAAAGGGGGGGGGGGGGGGTTAAAGGTCAGTGTAAACCAGATAAAGCAGTTGGTATTGCTCTTAAAATTTAGTTGACATATTTCCAATTCTCACTTCAAATCACTAGCAGATCAATATAAGGTTTTTTTTTTTTTTTTTTTTTTTTTTTTTTTCAGTATTATGTCTTCATTGTTGAGAAATTGGGTTACTTATTGTATTTTAAATCAACTAAATGTCATTAAAACTAATTAAAAACATTTTAAAATGTGTAGTCTATAATTAAAATGCTTCTCTGTATAAAAGCCAATTTTGGCGAATAAAGGCCAATTTTGGCCAAAAAAAGCCGGTTAAAACCAATAAAAGCCACCGGCGTGGCTTTTTTAAATTTTGGCCGGCTTTTTTGCAACCCTACCCCTTATACTTTTACAAATGGCAGAAAACATTAAGAAAAGAAGGGGGGGGGGATAGTGGAATAATTGTAGTCTTGGGGGGGGGGAAGTTAACTATACCTACTAACTCTGCAACAAATTATGTATATAAAATTTGCTTAGGGTGCCATCTACATATCAAAGCGATCCCAAACTTACTTTTTTTTACTAGCAATACCTAAATTTGACACCATGAATAAATTTTACACCATTCAATTAGCCTAAATACAAATTTTCGTTGGATTCGTACGATTAGTTTCAGAGAAATTAGTTATTTTAAAATTAACATATTTTAGGAGATGCATCCAAATTGAAGTTTGGTACTCTATTTCGAAAAGCCACAGCATCACTATGTGACTTCTATCAATGTATATATTATTTCTTGAGAATATGACCATTTTACTCGCTTAATATGTTTCGACAATTGCCAGCCCAAATCTTTCAATAAAATGAGTAATATATATTTTTTTCATTTTATACTTTTCTGAACATCATAGACAACTCCTTAAACCATCATTTTGACGTTTTTTAATCATAATTTGAAAACTCCTTGGAAAATTTGAAATTGAGAATACGCATAACGCAGGTAATAATTATAAATTTATCAAAAAAAGTTGTAGGTTGCAATTACTATTTTTCTCGAATAATAATTTCATAATTCATAATTATATATATTTTAATTACAAATTCAATGTATTTATGATTGGGATTTTTAGTATTATAACCACTCAAAAAATTATCCCATTATGGTTATAATTTCAGGAGATATTAATAAAAAAGTTAAAATGTAATTTAACATTAGAAGCTCTAAATTTTGAATGTTTACAATTAAAAAAACGTACCATCCAAAAGGGTTGAAATTTCGTTTCTAGGCATGGTTTGAACAGAAGATTTAAATTATATTGTCAAAATTGGATATTGCTATTGGAAAAAACATAGTTTTTTCTGTTTTGATATCTAGATTCTCCCACCCCCCACCCCCCACCCCCTAAGCAAATTTTGTATACATCATTTAAAAGTAGACTTTATTTCCAATCGTTGGAAACTAGTAACTTTCTTGTATTGTAATTAGTTGCAGAGTTAGTAAGCGGTGTTTACTTTTTTCTTTTTTATAGGACTGTAGAATTGCCATACAGCTGATACATAAGAACACAAAAATTTTTACGATTTAAAAAAAATGCCTTAACCGTTTCCTACAAAAACTTATTTTAACATAACAGATTCATTAATGTAAACAAGTAATATAAAAATGATTTTTTTAAAGTCAATTCCTACTTAGATCACTAAAGAAAAATGTAATATAATTTCTTAAGCTAATATTAGTTTTTGTTGCATTAAAAAGCTCAATATGTTGATTTTCTATAAACAAGTAAACCCTATTGGTTTACAATGGAAGTCTATGGGAATTTGGCGAAATATTAGAGATATCACCAAGTTGGCGTCACTTTTGGCGACTGATTTTGGTCGCCAAATTTGGTGATATATCGCAAAGTTGGCGATAAACTTGGCGGTATTTGGCGACAGAACAGGGTCCCCCTTATATGTATGGAGATCAGGGTTGGCAGGTTTTTGACACGTGTCAGTTTTTGACAGTTTAAACTGCGGTTTAAACCGTCATGTCAAAAACCCCTTGTCAAAAACCTTGTCAAAAACTTCAAATACTACAGTGATCTGTAAAATTTCACATTAAATGTCACACATTAGATGTAATATTTAAAATTCCCTATTACTGTAATTGTATAATTAGTATATAGTATTAGTAATAATTACAGGGTTGACAGATTTTTGACATGTGTCAGTTTATGTCGGGTTTAAACCGTCATGTCAAAAACCTCAAATACTAAATTGATCTGTAAAAATTCAAATTAAATGTCACACATGACAACATTACATGTAATATTTTAAATTCATTCTTACTGTATATCAGTAATTAGTACAGAGTAAAAAAGTATTATTGTTAAGTACAATTTTTTAACAGGGTAAAATTTTTATTTAAATTTTTTTTGTAAAATTGTTCTAAAAACTAGACATTAAGCTCACCTGAGCTGTACATTTTCTCTCTTACTTAAAATCCTTTTAATTTCTCTTATTTTTGAGAGCTTAAAGCATTAGCTAGCTTTTTTTACGGAGAAAAAAAACTTAGAAAAGTGCAGATTTTTTTGTATATATAACAAGATAATGTGCATCAATGTTATTCTAGTCTAGGCAATAACCATTCCATTCAAAATTGAAATTGGATTATTAATTTTAAACATTTACAAAATAAGAGAAGTAATTAAAAAAAAAAAGCTTAAAGTCAAAATCTTTTTAAAACATGCTTTCTTTCAATATATAAAAATGTTTTCTATTTTAAAACTGAACAAAATTCGCTCGGCTATCTAAAAGAAAATTCCTTCAAGCCCATATTGAAAAAGTGCATAATAGAAGGAATCAAATCATGAAACCATACCATTGTTTGGCTTATACTTTGCATCCCAACCATCAGGAGCAAAGGTTGACTGCTGTATCAGTTGATTCAGCTCGCGCTTGAGCTACAGAGAGAATTTATGGATGCCATGGATGCTTACCCATACTGATTGTGTATGAAGCTAAATAATCCCCTTTCCCGTCTTCTTATTTCAGTGCTATAGGGAGGACTCCATTGCTTGGTGGAAAGGTATTAAATGCAACAACTTTTTGAGCCTGCTTCAAAACTTGCTCATCTAGCAATGCTTTTGCTATCAAGTCCTACTAGCAAAGCATCAATTAAGAGAGACTATTTTCTAACGCTTCATACACTCTAAACTCAAAAATCTTTTGGGTGTAAATAAATGTGCTAAACACGTGGTGTGCTGCAGCATGCTGCGGTGTAAAATTGATACGGATTATTTAATTGTACAAAATTATTTTCTTCTGATTGAAAAATCAAAAAAAAAAAATTGCAAATAATATATTTTTTAAATTATTAAATTTCAATAAAAGATCACATAAATCATTGACTTATTTAATGTTTACCTATTGTTAAAATGTTTTAGTGTGTTACATGTATTTGGCAGTTTTCGACGGTTTAAACCAGTTTATGACAGTTTTCGACGGTTTAAACCAGTTTATGACAGTTTAAACCAGTTTTTGACGTCAAAAACCCAACCCTGATGGAGATGCATTAAATGCTGTTCAGTAACCAATGGCCGCCATTTTTTCTCCCATATAAAACTAAAATTAATTAAATTTAATTAATTAATTAATATTTGAAAAACTGTATTAACATCAAGTGTCACCCACTACAAAGTTAAAAAAGTGTATTTCAACTTGAGTGGATGAATAATAAGTATTTTATTAACGATTGAAAATTTGAACAAAATATATATAGGGAAAGTATGAACTAATAGTAGGAATATAAAAAATATGTAAAAGTGTTGATAAAATTATATTAATAAAAATAGTATTAATATGATAAAAGTATATTTTATTTCAATATTTGTACATATGCATTTTCATGATAGAAATACTCTCATATACTACGTATGCGTGTATGAGTGGGGAAATAAAACAAAACATAATACTTCCGCATAATTTCAGTATTTCATAACTATTTTTTTTTAATTTTCTTAAAATATTTAAGCTAGAATTCAAATTCGTCACGCAATTGAAATATTTCATGGATGTCAAGGATTATTTTATATATTTATTTATTTTTTTTTTTTTAATTTCTTTGAAGAATGTAATCCGCAGATAAAAATATTTCCAAGCACAGGCTATTGATTTAATGAATAATTCATAAAATCTTAACATGTAAAGAAAAATTTATATATTTCTTTTTTATGAAGAAACACGCTATGCATTGTAAAGTA
This sequence comes from Maratus speciosus, assembly GCA_963932465.1. Taxonomy (NCBI): domain Eukaryota; kingdom Metazoa; phylum Arthropoda; class Arachnida; order Araneae; family Salticidae; genus Maratus; species Maratus speciosus. The sequence goes on from OZ010798.1 coordinate 364,178,209, forward strand.
ATGATTAAATTACTGATGAATAAAATACAATTTCATCAAATCTAGAAATCTGAATTTCAAATAATGTTCCATATAATGTGCATTATTAGGATGAGCGAAGCGAATCCTTTACTAGGCTACACAAATTACATTTTGTCGTACACTTTACAAAAACTATTGAGTATTTTGACTTGAAATTAAATGCAAAAATAAATTATTATCTGAAGATTTGCCCAATATTATTTTTTTACATAATAACCTTAAAAAATTTATTATTTTAATTAATTTATTTTACATGTTTTTCCATTATGGACGCATTTGTGCAAATAAAAAATGAAACACGTATATTTTCAGAAGAAAAAAAATAAATCATGGAGTTAGTCATTATAGATACAATCATGATTAATTTAATAGTTTCATGATTTCTTTTATAAAAATTTTTAAATATTTTTTTATGAAAATTATAGCATATTTTTAATGAATTAAAATTTGTGAAAATTCAATTTAATACATTCAATAATAAACATATTTTTCAGTGTTAAGAATTCCAATACACAATTTATTCTTATTATGTGAAACTATTTACGCAGACGATACTTACGCATTTTAAAATAATTATATTATGATTTTCTTTTATAAAGTGGCAACAAAAGAATCGTAAGCAAATAGAATTAATTGTTAAATTCGTTATATCATAAATGAAAAATTCCGGAGAAATTATTACTTATTTGGCTGAATTTACATTTCTAAAATTAAAATGAGCCAAAACATAAAATAACGTTTTTGCTTAATAAAAGATGCAAAAATAATATAAAAAATATTGTTACTTTCAAATATTTGTGTTATTAAGTAATGCTTCGCGAATACAAACAAAGCATGGCTTTTGCTTGTAATGAAAAAAGTTTAAGTAAAGAAGCCTCTACTACATTTGAATGTCAAGAATGAGAAAGGAGAACTGTTTATACCATTATGGATGAGAGTAACTCAAAAGCAATTCATATAATGCTTTTTTCTTTAAATATCAGAATTTCATAAAATGGTAATAACTGGATTAAACTCTCAAATCTGGTAATCTTATTTGTATGAATTCGATGTCGTTATACTACATATTTGGTTAACACTGTGTATTTACTCTCATAATCCAAAGTAAAATTAAGTCATTCTATCTCCGAATTGACCGTTAATACATTACCAATGAAACCAATGAAAATTACAAGAAAGTTCACACACGCTGATTAAATGAGTAATTTCCCACTCAAAATTAAATAGCAGAAGTATATTTGCGATGTTGCTGATAAATAGACAGACTAAAGCAGATTATCTTACAATCTACAACAGAATACATCAAATATAGTTTTTGAATAAACAGCTAAACATATTAGGATCGAGAATAAAAAAAAAAATATATATATAGAAATATTGTGTATAGTACATTTTATGCAAACAGTATTTGTACTTAACCATTTTCAAAACGTCAGTTATGTTTCACACCCTTCCTGTGTAATGTAAAAATAAAACAATTATACTTCCACGTTTTTCCATATTCTCTTTTTACATGTTCCGTATCGTTTAATTTCATAAAATTATTTTACAAGATAAAATTAAGTTCTTATATTTAGTATTCAAAATAATCAAACAAGTGTAATCAGGCACGTGTTTGATGCTAATGATTGTTTTGCATAATTAAACCTTATCTTTAAATTTCTTATAAAAGCTAATTCACAGATAAAACTATTTCCACGTAGCAGGTGTTGGATTCAATAAATAACTCACTACACACAGAACACCTGAAAATAAAGTAAAATATTTCTAGTATTGCAGTGAACACAAGGCATATGTACTGAAGACAAAATCCATTGCAGATGATTAAATTATTTTCAATAAATCCTAAATTTTGAAATTCAAATTATTGTGAAATTTCGTTAATAATAATATTGTTTCAGTTGAAAAAAATAGCGTTCATTATAATAAAAGAATGGGAAAAGGGAAGCATTCCAACATTTGAACTTGAAATAACAAAAGGGGCAAAAATCGTATGGCAATGAATTAGCACTGTAGAAATAGTTTTCGATTTCGTCCATTTTATTTAAATAATACATTTTTACATATCTGGGTGTAAAGGTTTAATACCAATAGTTGTAAATAAAATATATTTTCTCAAACTTATTAATCTTTTTTATACGAATTTAAAGTTTATTACATTAAAACTTTTCTTGTCAAGGAAAACTCTCTCTTATATGCCAAAGACAAACATATAAGAGATTATGAACACAAGGCATATGTACTGAAGACAAAATCCATTGCAGATGATTAAATTATTTTCAATCAATATTTTATTTTCATATTAAATCATTCTCGAGCAAATTGAATAAAGGGGCTGGTCACTCAGCTTCCGATTTCCCATCACTAATGTAAAGTCTGTGAGCATTTGATGCATTCGTATATTTAAAATTTCTCCTCGGGAAATTAATATTTTTAACTTCTATTTTTTGTGTACACTTCCTAAAAGATGTCTCTTTTCTTTCTTATTTCTCGAAATATTTCTAAAGTATACACTTAATTTTACAGAAAGTGTTAAAATCTTAATCACAGTTCGCCCGATTTTAACGCATAAAATATTAAATTTAGCATAGATTTTAGAAATATTTTGAAAACTAAGAAAAAAAGAGACATCCTTTTAGAAGAGTACACACAGAAAATATGTTAAAAATATGAATTTCCCGAGGAGATATTTTAAATATACGAATGCATCAAAAGTCCATAGACTTAACAATACGGAGGAGAATTCCGAAGCTGAGTGACCAGCCACTTTAAGGAGGGATTTGCTTTTTTCTCGGTTGGAAGAAATCGATTTTTTTTTTATTTTTTTTTTTTTGCATTTTTCTTCAATTTTTTTTTTTTATTTATCGCATTTTTCTATTACCTGTAGATTATCTCGCTAAAACATATTGGTTGAATTCGAATTCCTTTCGTAGTTATTTAGTGGTTAAGCGCAACGCGTACAAAGACTTACACTGTTTTGAAGCGCTATAAACTCATTTTACGCAAAATGACTATTTCAAACTGGGCGAGAGCAGAACGCAAAAGCTATTAAACTGATCTTGCTATTTTTTAAAATTAAAAGGTATTATTAATTTATTGAAGCTTGGACCACTTTCAGCAATTTTTATAAAAAAAATATTGTTAGAAGCACGCCAAAGTGCCAAAAGAGGGACATACAGATTTTTTTTTTTTTCAAGTTGCTACCACTTTGTTGAATTTCAACTTTTTGACCTCAAAGTGCTAGATGCTCCAGACAATATTATCTACTTTCATAATCCTTAAGGAAAATTGATTACTAACCATTCTGGTAATCTATCGGATACCGGCCGATGGGAAGTGCACATCGACCCACGCATTTCGAGTCACATCAATTTCATATTAAAATATTTTTGAAATTTCTTCAAATAATAAATGACATGAAAATCTTTATTCCTATACATAAAAAAAGCTAAAAAACACTTTTTTCGGTCTTCTCGAGATATATCCCCCTTAATGCATTTCCAACGTTATCTTAAAAGGAGTTTCTACGCCGATTACATGGCTAATTATGTCCGGGAAAAAAATAGAATTTTATATTAGCTCTGTAGCAGATTTATAGGCTGATAAAAATGGAATATTTTATAAGCTTCAAAAGAAGGCACTTATATTTTCTCTGTGTAAATTAATTTTAACACAATAGATTCAAGAATGTAGAAACTCAAGAGAAATATCAAAACTTTTAACAGAAATTTCGTTATTTTAATGAAATGTTTCAAATGTATATTTTTATTCAAAAATGTTTGTAATAATTTTGTTTGTATACCTGTAGATATGATTTTCCCTGTATGCGTATGTCTGTAATAAAACAATTCGTAGTATTTTCACATAATTTAAATATGTCATTTCCATTCAGTTTCAAAAAATTGCTTAAAAAGATTAAATTGTAGATGACAATCGACGTATATTTTAGATTCAAATAAAATTATTTCTCCTCGACACTATATATTATTTTGTATATTTAACTATTAATTTTTAAACGTTTTGAAAGAACTAATCCGCAGATAAAAGTATTTTGATGCGCAAGGTGTCAATTCCATGAATAATTCATAAAAATCTGAACATGAGAAGGAAAAGTAAAGTACTTCTTGTTATTGTAATGAAATTCTGTTCATTGTGCGAGCAATTTAGTACTGATTATTAAATTAAATTTTAAGTAAATCTAGAAATTAAAAAAATAATAATAATTTCCATATGTCTGTTGTTATAACTAAACTAGTCGGATGTACCAATCCCAAAACTTTCTTCTATCTCATACATGTTATTACTTCAAAATTCGTTATTACACTGTCAAAATCAAATGGCAATATATGCCCCTCATGAGGCTTCAAAAGATATGAAATCCCGTGCACTAGTTTTTGAGATATGACTATCGCTGAAATCGTGTAAATCCAGCAAAAGGCAGCCTAGCAACGCCACCTGGTGGGTGATTTATACCAAAACTTAATCTGGAACAACTTATGTCAACGTCTAATTGAATCTAAAGTTTGGAGAAAATCCATGCATTAATTGTTGAGATAGACTTATTGCAAAAATCGTGAAAATTCCAGAATAGCATCGCCACCTATTGGACAATTAACACCAAAACCTTATAAACAACAACGTGTGTCAACGTCTAACTAAACTTGAAGTTAGATGAAAATTCGTGCGTTAGTTCTTAAGATAGAGATATTGCAGGAATCGGAAAAAATGCTGCACAGCAGCGCCTTCTTTTGGGCGACTTACACCAAAACGTAATTGGGACCAACTCATATCTAGGAGTAACTGAATCTGAAATTTGATGAACATCCGTGCATTAGTTCTAGAGATAGAGCTATTGCGGAAATCGTATAAATCCTGCAAAATGCAGCATAGCAGTGCCACCTGTAGGGCGATTAATACCAAAGCATAATCAGCACCATAGTATATCAAGGACTAACATAATCTGAAGTTTGGTGAAAATCCGTGCATTGGTTCTTGAGATAGAGCTATTGCTGAAATCGTGGAAAATGTACCATAACAGCGCCACCTATTGGACGATTTACACCAAAAACTAATCAGCACCAATGTATATTAGGGACTAACTGAATATAAATTTTTATTAAATTCCTTGCATTAGTTCTTGAGATAGAGCGCCCAAATAACTTGTGTCACATAGGGAGTCACAGACTCATAGACAGACATTTTGTAAAAATATTTTTTTTGGATTTTTAACCCCTAAAACGTATAAATCCGTCGAAAACCGGAAGCCGAAAATTTTCATGAATCCAATACTTTATTCCTCTAAAGACAGAAGAAAGTAAAAAGAATGCGGAAAAGGAGGCTCTGATACATTTGAATATGAACTATGACGAAAAAGAAATATTTATACAGTCATAGGTTAGAGAAAATCGAAAGAGATTTCTATAATGCTATTTTATTCAGAAATTAATAAATTTTTTCATCTATGGTTGTTTAAAGTTTTAAAAAGACTATAAATGTTTTATTTTTTACCAAATTAGCTAACTTTTTTTTTATATAAAAAATTTAATTTTTTCTTAAGGGGACAATTTAGCCCCAAATTGGTCAAAATATCGATTTTCTTTTTTTTATATATATATTTTAATATTAATTTAAAGCTTGTTTAATTGTGAATATATTGATACCACATTTTTACCCATACTGCAATTACATCGCGAAATATTGTAAATTTTGTTAATACATCCCAGCGCAATTACCCGTATACAACTAAAAACTTTAAAAGTCATTTTCTCCATTTTCATATTTTCGTCACTTTCCTGTTTTAAAAATACTATGGCTTTTTTTTTTGGGGGGGGGGGGAAGGGCGGGGTATTTGAGACAGATATTTCAACTTTTTGGGGGTATTTTCTTTATATTATATGTGATAAATGTTCGCATGGAATTACCCTACAGGATTTTTTTTTTTTAAATAAAAGTATATGAAGATGCGTTAGGTTTCATCGTTTTTACTATATATATCAGTAAAAAAATTATATTAAATGTAATATTAGATGTATCTAAAAATCCATACGCAGTCTTGCGTAATACACATTTGAAAATCCTGAAAAAACATTGGGCAGAAATATCAATATTTAAAAAAGTAGTAGGGGCTTTAAAAAATGCATTTTTTTTAACTTTAAAATTTTAATTAAATATGCAGTTAATTTTTTTTTCAAAATTCACTGTTTTTTGAACATTTAAATGCAGCGAATTCCCCATTTGAATCATATTTTAAAAGATAGACAAAATTGTTGAAAAGGTAAACTGTCCTTTTAAACGCTTCTTCTCGAGAAATACTTCCAATTAATTTTCATCAGTAAAATTACGCCCGAAACTATTGAATATTAAATGCGTGAATAATCACATTGCTAACTAAACGTAATACCAAAAGAATGAAAAATCTCCAAGTCGGAAATCGAACCCAGAACCTAGGAATAACGCTCTACTAATGCTCTACCATTTGAGCTACGAGGACCACACCCAGCTTTATCATTCACGTTTTTAATATTCAATAATTTCAGGTGTAATTTCACAACTAAAAATTAATTAATATGTATTCACCTATGCTGGGCGTTATTTGCGCCTTATTTTTTGCCGCAGAGTTGTGTAGCTCATGAAGACTTCTCTATCTTGTGCTGCGCTTGCAGTCTTTCCGACATGTGAGAGATGCCAGGCTGGGTATCGTCCTCGTAGCTCAAATAGTAGAGCATTGGAGGGATTAGAGGGATTTGGGTTCGATTCTCGGTTAGGAAAGTTTTCACTTTGTTGGTGTTACACGTAGTTAGCAATGCGATAATTCACGTATTTAATATTCAAAAAATAGTACTTCCTATATCAGAAATACAAAATAGTAAATAATTCTTAATATTTAACATTAATACAAGCCTAATAAATATTTAAGAAGCCGCTACGATTATTAAGAGTATATGTACCACTCAAATGTTGAATTTTTTTTTTTTAATTTTTTAGAAAAAAGTTTTAAAAAGAATATATCATTACTTAAATTTGACACATTTAAAAAATCGTTCCTTGATCCGAGGAGCTATTTTATATATTTAAATCTTATCTTTAAACTCATTTAAAGGAACAAATCCTGAGATAAAATAACTATTTTCAAGTGCAGGTGATTGATTCAATGCATAATTCATAAAAAATCTTAAAATAAGAAGTAAAACCTTTCTTGTTTTGTAGTGAAATGGCTGTGCACAGTGAAGACAAAACTCTAATGCTGATGATTAAATAAAATTTAGAGAGAATCCAAATATTTGAAATTCAAATTATTTTCCGTATAATGTCCATTATAATAAAAGAGACAGGACAAAAGTGAAATATGCATATCTTCTAGGGATTAGAACATATCGAAAGCGATATGTTTAATGCTACTTTATTGAATAATAAATTTTCACTTACATAAATGTTAAAATATATGCAAATAATTATAAATAGATTACATTTTCTCAAATCTGGTAATAATATTTGTATGGATATAAAGCTGATTTAGACTAAAAGTTTTGTTGACAATTTGTACTTTCTTTTTATATTTCAAACGTAAAATAAGCCACTTACAATGTAAACTAACTATTAATGCATTTCTTCCGGAATACAGTAGACTCCCTCAAATCCGCACACCTTGGGACCAGAGGTTGTGCGGAATTTAGAATTTTGCGGATTTCTGGTCATTGATTTGTTTCCACTTTTGAAACATTAATTCGATTGGTAGTTAAGCAAGGGAAATTATAATGAATGCTTACAATAAACTGAAACATTAAAATAAGTAAAATATAAAAATAATTTATTAGTTTAAACGTAAGTAATTATTAAAATAATTATGTAAAATAAAAATTTAGAAAAATATTAAATTATTACCGATGAAATCAATTCAATTCGATTCCAAAAGTCCTATGCTGCCCTCTAGTGGTAAAGCGATCGTACGATCGATACGTCATTATTCTTTCTTAGCTCTCTTAACTTTAGTAACTTTTTTCATTGTTATTTAGAGTCTTGAATGCTTTTCTTATACTGCTTTGTATGTTTAGAAATAAATTTGTCTATAATTTAAAAAAAAAAAAAAAAATCCGTGGACAATGATTTAAAAATAGCGTTCCGGTTCGTGGATTTTCCCATTTCGAACCCTGGAATTTTTGATATAGATATGCTAATTTATATCAAAATCAAAAGTAATGTAAATTTATTTAGTAATAAATCAGCTGTAATAGCCAAAAGAGAATGATTAACAAAAAATTTAGTAAAAAAAAAAAACATCGCGGTAGTCGCTGATTTCGGCGCCATCTTGAATTTTGTTCCTGCAACTTAACTGTAGATTTCATTGTTTACATCTGAAAAAATACGCGGCTTTTTGGCGTTCGCGGATTTTAGGGTCGCGGATTTAAGGGAGTCTACTGTATTAAAATACGAAGTTCCAAAATTTATTAAATGGCCTACACTTGTCTTGAGAAATGCTCGACTAAATGCTTTATTTTCTATGTAGCTAATAAAGGGAGGCTAGGATAGATTATTTTTAAAAGCTTCAACATAACGGACCGATTGTTTTGCATAAATGTATTTTAAGATACGTTAAATACTCTAAAAATATTAGTAGAAATATTTAAAAAAATTCTTTAATAAAGTAATACGAATGATAAAAGTATGTTTATTGTATTAAAATATTTAATAAAAAGGAAACATTTCTTATTTTAGTATTGGAGAGATAAGCATAGTGGACACAACATTTCAGCCCTGATGATTAAATAAAAATTTCAGAAAATTCAAATTATTTCCCGAATTATGCTGATAATAATGGAAAGAGGCTCTGCTACATTTGAATGCGAAGTACAACAAAAGTGAAATATTTATATCTTCATGGATTAAAGCAAATCGAAAGCTATTTTTATAATGCTATTTCAATGAATAACAAATTTTCCAATATATGAATGTTTAAAACTGTACAAATGGTTATAAATGGATTATATTTTATCATACTTTGTAATCTTATTTGCATGAATTTAAAGCTTTCTGTAAAATAAAGGTTTGTTAACTATAAACACTTTCTCTAATATTACGAAAGGTAAAGTAAGTCTTTCTCAATGTAAACTGACTTAATACATTTCCACAGATATATTAAAATAGGAAGTTCCTAAGCTGATAAATGGCCTACTTCAGACTTGAGAAATGGAAGGTGAGAATAAATGTATTTTGTTGTGTAACTGATAAAAAGGCAGATTATAATGGAATATTTTATAAGCTTTAATATATATCAACTATTCCGTGTAAAGTTATTTTAAAATAACGTAATACGTACAATAGCGTACAAACACAAGTTGGAATATTTAAAAATAATTTCTCTAATAAAATAGTATGCACAGCACAAAAGTATGTTTATTGCATTAAAGTAATAAAAGTGAAAAACTTATTTTGGTAGCGCAGAGCTATGCATAGTGATGACTAAACGCCTCCACTAATGATTAAGTATAATTTTCAGAAAATCCAAAAATTAGAAATTCAAATATTTTTCGGATAGCGTCCATTTTAATAAAATAAAAGGAAGAAAAGGTGGCACTACTACATTTGACTATGGAGTATTATAAAATAAATACTTATAACTTCATGGATTAGAGCATGGATTTTTATAATTCTATTTTATTGAATAATAAATTTTCACGTATATATGGAAGTTTAAAACTGCACAATTGGTTATAATTGGATTATACTTTCGCAAAATTGAAATTTTATTTATATGAATTTCATACCTTTTATAACTTTTATGGATAATAAATGTTTTCTCTTATATTACAAAAGGTAAAGTAAGTTATTTTCAATATAAACTGACTTAATACATTTCCACCAGAATATTAATATAGAAGTTCCTATGCTGATTAATGGCCTACTTTTGCCTTGAGAAATGAAATGTGAGAATAATTGTATTATTGTTATATAACAGATAGAAAGGCAGACTATAAAGGAATATTTTATAAGCTTCAACATAATATATATCGACTGTTTTCCGTAAATTTATTTTAAGATAATACGTTCTATACTCTAAAAACATAAGTGGAAATACTGAAAAACAACCTTTTTAAAGAAAATGACAACTTAATATTGTATAAGGTTTAACATAATATATCGAGTGTTTCGCACAAATTTATTTTAAGACAATCATACGTTGAATAGCCTTAAAAACGTAAGTGGAAATATTGAAGAAAAAAACCCTTCAATAAAATAGTATGAATACAATAAAATTATGTTTATTGTATTAAAAATTTAATAAAAAGTACATTTATTATTTTTGTAATGCAGAGCTATGCATAATGACGACAAAACTCCATCGCTGATGATTAAATAAAAACTTCAGAAATTCCAAAAATTTGAAATGGAAATTATTTTTCTGAATAATATCCATCATAATAAAACAAAAGGGAGAAAAGAAGGCTTTGATATATTTGGATTATGATAAAACTGAAAAATGTATATCTTCATGGATTAGAAAATGATTTTTATGCTATTTTATTGAATAATAAATTTTCACATGTACGAATTTTTAAAACTGGACAAATGGTTAAACTTGGTAATATTATTTGTATAAATTTAAATCTTATTACACTAAACGTTTTACTGTTAAATAAGTACTTCCTCTTATATTCCAAAGCTAAAATAAACCACTTGTAATATAAACTGAATATTAATGCATTTTCTCCGGAATATTAAAATAATAAGTTCCAAGGCTGATTAAATAACCTACTGTATTCTTGAAAAATGAAATGCCAGAATAAATGCATTATATTTTGATAGATGGTTGATATAAAGGCAGGCTAGAATAGAATATTTTTATAAGCTTCACATAATGTATCCACTGTCTTGCATACATTTATGTTCAATAGTCTAAAAACATTAGTAAAAACATTTAAAAATATACGGGGTTTAAAACTGTACAAATTGTAATAAATGAATTATGTTATCACAAACTTGACAGTTTTATACATATGAATTTTAACCTTTCTGCAACTTAAACTTGTACCGGTAATTTATTGTCAACAAAACTTTGTAATATAACAAGGTCTTTTTAAGCCGTTTTTAATATACGAAAAAGTATTTATAACTCTTCTTATATTACAAAGATAAAGTAAATCCTTCTCAATGTAAAAAGACTTAATAAATTTAATAATAAATATATGCTTACTAATAAATAATAAATATATACAAACTATTCTGACTTAATGATAAATATATGAATATAGTTATAAATGGATAACATTTTTCAAACTTGGTAATCATATTTGATTGAATTTAAGGGAACACATATCCTTTAAAATCGTCAAATAATCGATTTTTTTGTTATTTAAATCATTTGACTGCTAATGTTTTTCTGAACAATTTACCACAAACCGCATCAAAATATTCGTAAAATTGCGCTCGTTATAGTGAAAAATGTAAATTAGCCTTGGTCTGTTTCTAGCGAAACATTTACGTTTGAATTCATTTTTCTCAAAATCGATATTTTTTTACTTGCGCACACGATAACGGCAAATTTATCAAAGATATTATTGAAAACTTTATATTCATTTTTACTAGATCATTTTCTTCAAATTGAACTAAACTTATTAAAAAAATGATAAGAAATTTACTAAAAATTATTGATTGTATGGGTATTCGAGTGACAAAAATTATCAAAATTTTCATATTTCTATTTTGAAAATAAAAAAATTTAGAAATTTGTTTATTCATTAGATTTTAGTTGCTTTTATTTTTGTAATATTCTTAAACTTATTAAAAGTTTCAAAACTCTAGCTAGAGGGTATAAATTCTTTTAGATCATGCACGCGATCTATATGCATTATCATTAATTTTAAAAAGCATCCATTGATTAAAGAATAGTTATTAATTAATTATACAATGTTTAATGCAAATTATATATAATATTGAATGGAGAAAAAGTTATAGTATTAGGAAAACTGAGGTGGTTAGTTCAAAAATGAGTGCATGGGGCCACTTTAAATATTTGTCTCCGAAATCAAAATTTCCATCTATTTAACCCTTTAAGCCCTGACCTGCACTATTGTGCGGGTGATACAAAAGTAAAAGAGAATGATTATTTCCTGTTTTAGTGAGATTTAAAACAAAATCTGCACATTTATATGAGTTAATTGGCTTCAGATGTTTTGTTAAGACATAACTAGGGGGCACCAACTAAAATACAGGGTTAGATTTTCTGCTTTTAGAAAGACTATCATCTGACAGCAATAGAAAAAAAGTTTTTACTGTCGTAATTTCTTTTAAATAATATTTTTAGCGTTTGCTTAGATTTAATTTTTCTTTTCATATACTTTATTCATAATTTTAATTGATTTTGCCTTTGATAAATTTAATTAGGCTTTACAAACGTTGAAAAACAAATGACCCGCACAATTGTGCGGGTCCGGTACCACTTCCAAAATGGACAATTCCTAATATATAAAATTTTTATTTTAAGTTATTTTTTTTAACCTTATGTTTTTAGCAATTTATTTTTTATTAATTACATTTTTTAATCCGATTAATTTTAAATTAATAGGTTTGTACTATTCATGATTTCTATTTAAAATGGATAGTATTAGATATATAATATGCACATGTAACGAACTGTATGTTTCTGCTCTGAGTTATAAATCATATATGACATCTATAAGTTTTATATGCATATCACGAGATATATTTTTAAGTTTGATAAATTCATTCCATTTTGTCGACACAGCAAGTATACCACCAGGAATAAATAATAAATTATGGAAAGTTCAGAAAATGCTCGACAGATTCCGTAGTGTCTGCTTGAATTTACGAGGAGATCAGGGAAAATTTTCTATAGATGAGCAGACGATTCCTTTTTTTAGGACGTGCTTCAGTAAAGCAGTATATAAAAAACAAACCACACTCTGTTGTAACAGTATCACCAGGGATAGTTTTAAATTTTGTAGTATACCAGTGGGAAAGTACAGACCTGGTCCACAAGGATCTGGGCTTAGGACCTACCGTAGTCCTTACTCTGGTTCAGACCTAGGTTTATGTACTTGGATCGGTATTTCAACTGCATTCGCTGCTGGAAAAACTAAAAAAAAAAAGAAATTTGAAGGATCAGGAACAATCCAAACGGAGTGAAGGTACCATTTGTCAACGGCTCCTAGGAGGTGCACGAGCATTGAGCACATCTCAGAAAATTAAATTGTAGTGGTCTGTCCAAAAACAAAAATTGTTTCAAACATTTTCATTGTGGCTGATGAAAATTATCTCAATAAACAACAACTTTTTTTGCTTAAACTTTTATCTTTAGATATTTGCACACATAATCCCAAAATACACAATTGTGCAGATTTAGCCAAAAAACGGCTGCATTAAGACCGAATCCGCATAATTGTGCGGGTCCTCCCTTGGCATAACCTGACATCGGGTATTTTTTTTCAATCAAATACGTTCCTATCGATAAGGGGAAACCACCCAAACTTTCAATTTCTACCAAAAAATCTCCCGGTCTTAAAGGGATATAGGGTATGTGCCCCCTTCGAGCTTATTAGACTAAAAGTTTTGTTGATAATAAGTACTTTCACATTCCAAAGGTGAAATAAGCCACTTATAATGTAAACTGACTTTCCTCCGGAATATCAAAATACGAAGTTCGAAGGCTGATTAAATGGCCTACTTTTGCCTTGAGAAATGGAATGCCAGAATAAATGAATTATTTTGATATATAGCTTATATATAAGGGGGCTAGATTAAAATATTTTTATAAGCTTTAACACAATATATCGACTGTTTTGCAACGTGATAATACGTTCAGTACTCTAAACATATTAGTATAAATAATTTAAAAAAAAAATTAAGTAATATGAATGATAAAAGTACGTTTATTGTGTTTAAAATTTAATAAAAGTGTCATATTTATTTTGGTACAGCCGAGCTATGCATAGTGACGATAGTATTTCATCCCTGATGATTAAATAAAAATTTCAGAAAATCCAAAAATTTTAAATTCAAATTATTTTCCGAATAATGCTTATATAATAATGAAAAGAGGCTCTGCTACATTTGAATGCGAAGTATGACAAAGTACAATATTTATATCTTCAAGGATTAAGGGGAATCGAAAGCGATTTTTATAATGATATTTTATTGAATGATAAATTTTTACAAGTATGAATGTTTTAAACTGTAGTAATGGTTATAAATGGATTATATTTTGTCAAATATAAGTGTAATCTTATAAAATTTTGTTGACAATAAATACTTTCTCTTATATTACAAAGGTAAAGTAAGTCCTTCTCAATACAAACTGACTTAATACATTTCCACATAAATATTAAAATAGGAAGTTACTATGCTTATTAATAGCCTACTTTTGTCTTAAAAAATATAATAGAATAATATTTTTTCGTGCATTTCAACTGATAAAAAGGCAGACATAGAATGGAATAATTTATAAGCTAGAGCACAATATCGACTGTTCCGCGCAAAATTATTTTAAGTTAATACTTTCAATTAAGGATCGACCGAAACAGGTTTGTAAGGCCGAAACCTAATTACGGTGATATTCCTATTTTCGGCCGAAAACGAAAATGTCCAATTTCTTTAAAAGTAATTAAATTGTATGTATTAAAGTATAATTAATACATACATAAATATGCATAATTATTTATACGTATTTATTAAATATGCACAATTATTAATTAATTAATTATGCGTATTTATTAAATATACATAATTATTTATTAATTATATGTATGGTCCAAATTGGCTCTGTCCCTTAGACTCAAATCTTTTTATTTTCATAAAACGTAATTAATTCATCAACGACACAGAAAGATTTTCTAACTATACGAATTTCATTTAACACTAGATTGCCCAAGGAAGTCATTTTGACTTCTTTTTAATTTCAATTTGAAAAACAATTATGTATATAATGACACAATTTCGCAGAATTTTGTGATTTTTTGTACAACATATAAATGCGTTTATTAATAATTGTAGTTACCTCCCCCTCCTTCATTTCCGGTATATATATGTGTTATACCTATATTGCCCCAAAGCAGTCATTTTGACAGCTTGGGAAATTTTTAATAATCAAATGACTCTTATTACCGAATTCAATAAATTTCTTATATGACCAGTTCGGCTCTGTACTGAAATAACAGTTTTCATTTTTTTTTTCGATTACCATCACATGATAAATTATCGATGTGGGCGTATACTTGATAAGTTGCAGTTGCTCAATAAGGTAAAGTAGTACTTGTTATTTGACTCTTTATGCAGTGATACTTGTTCTAACAAGTTGTTTGTTTTTTCTTTTACGCCCTAAATTCATGAAAGAAATGTCGAATAGAAGTGAGTTATTGGAAAAGCTAACGAACACAAGTAAAGAGGGCTCCGATATAGAATCAGATGCAACAAATTCTGAACTATCATCTGAAGATGAAGCGGATTATTTTCAAAGTGAAACATCTGACACTGAAGATAGCAATAAAGAGTCGATCACCAATGATGAAAATAAAAGTGTCATTAATAGACCCAGGAAAAGGTGTACGGCGGTAAGTAGTTCAGACTCTAATGGAGAAACTGAAAACACTTTTGAGGAGGCCGAAACAGCTGCCAATGTTACTGTGTGGTCAAAATTTGACAAAGGTGGTATTCAAGGGAGGCTACCATCTACTTGTATTTTCAAGGGTGTGAAAGGGCCAACAGGCTACGCAAAAAGAAACATTATGGCAGATAATCCCATCAGTGCATTCTCGTTGATAATAGATAATATTATCAAACATATAAAAAAGTGCACAGAAGAAGCCCGCCGAATTTTGAGGAACGATTTTATAACTGCATTACCGCAAATACGTGCATTTATTAGGATTTTATATGCTCGTGGAGCCTACGAGGCAAAAAATTTAAAACTGGGTTATTTATGATCAGCAAAGTGGGGTCCCTAATTTTTTAGAAAAATTATGGCCAGAGAAAAGTTCAAGCAAATCCTACGGTTTGATCGTTTTAACAAAAGAACCGAAACAAGTAGGCGCCTGCAAACAAATAAATTTGCCTTTGTTTCGGAAATATGGGACAAGTTCATTGAAAATAGTCAAGCTTGCTATCAACCAGGGCAAAACATAACAGTTGGCGATCAATTACTTCCGCCAAAAGCGAGATGCAGGTTTACACAGTATATGCCTAATAAACCCAACAAATTTCACATCAAATTCTGGCTTGCATCAGATGTTAGTAGCAAATATGTTTTGAATGGTTTTCCTTATTTGAGAAAAGATGAACAACGACCATCGTCAATGCTTCTGAGTGAACACGTTATTCCGAAACTTGTCGAGAAACTTGTGGAAGAAATATCACGACCGATAAACTTTTCACTAGCATGTCACTCGCGACAAAATTATTGGCCAAACAAATAACTCTAGTTGGAACTATTAGGGGAAACAAAAGAGAACTCCCCAAAGCATCCAAACAAACGAAGGATAACATGCCTCGTTTTTCCACTCAGCTATATAAATCAGAGGATTATGTTCTTACAATATATAAACACAAACCAAATAAAAGAGTAGCTGTTCTGAGTTCTAACCATAAATTTGTAAAAATTGATAAAAGTAATAAAAAAAAATGTTACCGGAATCTATTCCATTTCATAAACAGCAGAAAATTTGGAGTTGATATGGCGGATCAAATGGCCGGAAAATATACAGTTATAGCTAATTCTCGTAGATGGTCCCTCCAAATATTTTTCAATATTTTAGATTTGGCTGTGTTCAGTGAACATACATTTTATCAATTTAGATTTATGAGAACCCATTTACTTCAACTAAAATCACTTTAGAGTGATTTATTGTTATAACTTTTATTTAAGAAAACCCTTATTGATATTATCTCTTTAGCAATTAGCAATTACCATGAATCATCTGAAATGGTGTTATATCCAATTTTGTTTATCATATCAAGATACTTTCATCTCCTCAGTTGTTTAAAAATAATTATTGTGAGTTATGGTTGTTGATCAAGGAATCAAGGCCACTTCCTGGTTTGAGTGATTGTACATTTGAAGAGGCAGTTGAATACGAGCATTCACACTGTACGCAACAGCTCATCTTTCTAGCTGTGATTTCGCAATTTTCGCAGCCGGGCAACAAAATCCCCGGTCCTTGTAAACTGCAAGCGCTCTTTCCTGTGCACATGCAAGAAATTGTAACATGTCAATTCTCAATATAGTTTTATTTACATCTCGTGTTAATCTACTAATTCTATAAACACACACAGAAACACAAAAGTTGGAGGCACCGGCGAGATCTTGGATACTTTTTCAATCTTGGATTAATGTACACTCATCATATATTACTTCAGTATTCTAAATAGTATTTTCACCAGTCTTATGTGGAATTGCAACAGGCGACGGAGCACCTCGCATCACATTTATTACAGATAAGTACATCTTATTATTATTATCGGTTTGGCTTTTGTTTTTTACGCTATTCACCTCATTATTTGAATAAGGAATACCGACTTGGAAGCCGCAAAAAAGGCTGCTGAAGAATTGGAAAAGGCAGCTATAAATTTACGTGGCAGAGCTAAATCTGCTCTAACAAGGATAAACAACTTCATTAACGCTGAGCAAACATTTCAAAAAAATGACTTGTACAATAAATTAGAAAAATTAGAGACAGTTTATTCCGATTTTGATAAATATGATGCTCAATTACCAACTGAAGCATCTGAAATTGAGGAATTTGAAAAGAAATATTATGAAACCAAAGCCAAACTGCAAACGGAACTTGAAAAAGTTACCGTAAATGTGCATGCACCTCAAATGATAAGATTCCAGTTGTTAGTTCTACTATTTCTAACAATTTTAAATTGCCTAGGTTCAATATAGAGCAATTTAATGGTGATTTTAAAAACTGGCTGTCATTTAAAGATTTATATTTATCATTAGTTCATAACAACGACAGCATAACTAATATACAGAAGTTTCAGTATTTAAGAGGGTTACTAGGGGAAGAGCCAGCCTCTATTATAAAACATATTCCTATTTCTGAAAACAGTTATTCAGAAGCGTGGGAAAAATTGCTGTCGAGATATGATAAGAAAAAACAAATTGTTTCCACTTTAGTTAAAACATTCTTGGACATTCCCCCCATTACTCAAGTAAATGCATTTAGCTTACGCTGTTTATCAGATGTAGCAGATGAAGTAATTAGAGGCCTTAAATCAATCGATGAAAAGGCATCTGGCCGTGACTTATGGCTAATTCATATTTTATTACAAAAGGTTGACTCTAAAAGAAGGGAGGAATGGGCAAAATTGACCTCAAGCGAAGACTTTCCGTCTTTTGATCAATTTATTCAGTTTATAATTGATAGATGTTCATCTTTAGAATTGTATAAAAGTAAAAATGAAGGTTCGCATAAACAAGAGAAACAGTATAACGTCAATAGATCTTTTTCCAGTGTCATTAGCAAATGTTTACTATGTAAATTTAATCACTCACTTTACAAGTGTGTTAAATTTAAAGAATTAAGCATCAGGGATAGGAGACAGTTTGTTAAGAAAAACAAGTTATGCAGTAATTGCTTGTCTGACAAGCACACTGCCTGGCAATGCAATTCCTCTTACTCTTGTCATAATTGCAAGCTGAAACATCATACTAGTTTATGCGAAAATAAGCTGCAAAATTACGCAATATCAGCTTCTCGTTCAAATGAAAAACAGAGCCGCAAAAACAAACCTGATTCAGAGGCCGGTTCGATTCCGGATGAGAATAAAAAGGAAATTTCTCCTTCCATAAATGCAGTTCAAACATCTTTCGCACTTTTGCCCACTGCTAGTGTATATATTAATGATTGCATGGGTCAAAAGCACACTTTAAGAATCATGTGTGATAGTGGATCAGAGTCTACATTTGTTTCTGAATCCTGAATGAAAATGTTAGGAATTAAAAGGAAAAATGCAAGGTTCCCCGTAAAAGGTCTGTCTAACTCAAAGATCGCAGTAACTAAGGGTTACGTAATGTTTGATCTTACATCAATTTATAATGCAGACACCAAGTTGTCTGTTAAGGCATTTATTTTAGATGATTTAACTGCTCCGTTACCTGCGGAAAAAATACATGAGAAGCATTTTTCGCATTTAAAGACTATAAACTTAGCGGATCCACATTTCGGGACACCAAGTAAAATAGACATTATTCTAGGATCTGATTATTTCTTTTCTATTTTGCTTCCTGGTCAAGTAACAGATACTCAGAGAAATTTAATTGCTCAAAATTCAATTTTTGAATTTCTGGTATCAGGGAAAATGCCACATTCTAGTACATCTCCAAATTCAATACATAATTTACGCATTTATGAAGTTAATATTGATAAAGAGTTAAAGCGTTTTTGGGAAGTAGAAGAAGTATTTAATAAGAATACTCAAATGTTGTCAACTGAAGAGCAATTTGTTGAATCACATTTTCAGGAAAATTATTCAATTAATTCCGAGGGTCGTTTTGTGGTTAAGTTACCTTTTATTCAATCTAAATCAGAATTAGGTAATTCTAAACCTGCCGCAATTTCTCGCTTGCTTGCTATGGAAAAGAAATTTAGAGAAAAACCAGAATTTGAAAATCAGTACAAAGAGTTTATGTACGAATATGAAGAATTAGATCACATGGAATTAGTTGCGCAAAATGACATTAATAATTATGAAAACAAACACTACTTTCTTCCTCATCATGCGGTTATTAAATCTTCTAGTATCACTACTAAATTAAGGGTAGTTTTTGACGCTTCATGCAAAACTTCAAGTGGTATTTCCTTGAATTTTATTTTGGGTGTAGGCCCTAAGTTACAACGGGACATTTTCGAAATCTTACTTAATTTTCGAGTTCCGAAAATAGTCTTTTCTGCGGATATAGAGAAAATGTACCGCCAGATTTTGGTTGCCGAAGAGGATCAAATTTATCAGCAAATAGTTTGGAGGTCTAATCCTAATGAGGAAATAAAAAATTACAAATTGAAAACTGTCACATATGGTTTAGCGCCAGCATCTTTTCTGGCAACTAGATGTATAAAACAAATTGCTCAGGATTATACAAAAAATCCTTGCATTTCGCGCATGTTAGAAGAGGATATGTACATGGATGACTTATTATCCGGTACGAATACTGTTAGGGAAGCAATAGAAACTTGCAAAGAAATTACAGATTGTTTAGACGCGCATGGTTTCCACTTAAGGAAGTGGAATTCAAATTCACAGGCATTTCTTAATGAATTTATAGATTCTTCTAGCACTGAATCAAATTTTGAAATCATTCCTAGTGACAACGGAAGCTCCAAAGTTCTAGGCTTAAGCTGGAACTCTTCATCAGATAGTTTTATTTTTATAACTGCGTTAACACTCACTCCACCTCTTACAAAGAGACACATTTTAGCTGAGTCTGCACGGATTTTCGACCCGCTAGGTCTAATTTCGCCCTGTACTGTGATTTTAAAGGTATTTTATCAGAAACATTGGCTTACAAAAGGGGACTGTGACTCTGTTATACCGCAACATCTTACAGACGAATTGTTACAATTTCAAATTTCCTTTAACGGACTAAATCAATTGTCTGTTCCTAGATGTGTCACGCTTTCATCCGGTAACCCGTTTGAATTACACGGGTTTTCTGATGCCTCAACATTGGCATATGCTGCCGCAATTTATTGCCGACAAAGTTATAAGGGGAAAATAAACTCTTTTCTCTTAGTTTCTAAAACTAAAGTTGCTCCAATCAAACAGATTTCAGTGCCAAAATTAGAGCTTTGCGATGCGCACCTACTAGCTAAGCTGTTCCGTTCCGTCATGGAAACATTAAAGAGTTACAAGTTCGATATTTTCGCCTGGACGGACTCAAAAGTCGTCCTTTCTTGGCTACCAGCACATCCGCGTAAATGGAAGACTTTTGTCGCGAATAGGACAGCTCAAATTACCGAAATTCTACCTACAAAGCACTGGAGACATGTACCATCCAAAGAGAACCCCGCAGATATCGCTTCACGCGGTATTGATCCAAAATGTCTTCCAGGTTGTGATTTGTGGTGGAAGGGGCCAAGTTGGCTAACTTTAGACCCATCCAATTGGCCCAAAGACGACTCAAATGTTGAGGAATTTGATGATCAAATGAAAGCCGAACAAAGGTCTGATCCAATTTTTTCCTTTCACGCCCACACATCAAATGATCTATTGGGTTGGCAACTAAGTTCCCGCAGTTTTTTTAAATAGAAGTTTTCTACCGGAATTTACATTTTGTTTTTTGCATAGAGTTAGCTTTTGTTGGGAGTGTCAAGTTGGGAGTGTCCAAGGTTTTTCTACATAAGGTTGTTCCATTTGAAGGATAGCCAATCAGAGCAGAGCAGGACTGTTACGTCATGTGGCGGACAAGATCGGAGATCGTACAGCCGTAAGAAAGTAAATGGATGCGTAAAAGAGCAGAATATGAAGTAAATAATTTTTTTTAAATCAGATCTTCGAAAGTAAATTGTACGAAATCACTTTCCTTAAAATAATTTGTTCAAACACTGATTGGAGTTAATTAAATATAAAATACATAATTGTTAAATAATATCGCGATACGTTTGTTTGTATTCAAATATTTGAGCAAATTCATGAAAAAAATTAAATTTTTAATGCGTAAAATTACAAATGAAAACTTTTAAACTATTGCAAAATAAAATGAATTAATTGGATATGATGACACAGCAGTAGTAATAAAATGACTAGAATTATCAAACAGAATAAGTTAAACAAAAGTCAAGCACCAAAACTTTTATCAATAATGCATTGTCCGATTACTAGATATAAGTTTTCAAAAAATTTCGAATGTCACTATGGTTGTTCAGGATCAAAATAATACAAAAATATTACTCTACAATTAAACTAATTCTATTATGAAAAAAAATATGTATTATACATATTTTTTTGCATTATGATATACAAATAGCAATATCGTTATTTCATATATACAAAATTTCAGCAAAAACTAAAAAATTTAAAACAACTTCAGCTCTAAAATTTCCATCTTATATTACGAAACACATAGAATATATAACATTTCTCCATACAAATAAGAAACAATAGAAAGAAAATTTATGGAGATATACAGATTTAACAATGAATTAACATTTTCAAAAAATAGAAAGGTAAAATAAGTAAGAACCATTATCATACTTTCAATAAATCAGTATGTGACTAATACTTTTTACACACTATATCACGTAGCAAAATCATTGATCCTCATTAATAAACAAAATTCAATTTTTAAATTCATTAGTTTCAAATGCACATCAATATGATTCAAATATCTGTAACAATATATATACACAGGGCTTAGTTTCTAGCAAAAAAAAAAAAAAAAAAAAAAAAAAAAACCTACCAGAGTTCTAATATTCTGCAGTAATAACAACTAAGAGTATAGCAACCACCACACCCCCTCACACACACATGCATATTTATATTTCATACGTTATTTACAAATTTTAAAGCAATTTCGTCATCCTCAAAAAGAAATTATATGTATATATATATATAATATATTTTAGATTAATATATAATAAATTCTTATAAATCACCAAAGCAAAAACCTTAAAATCAGGAGTGGGGAATTTTCAGAAAATCCTACTCGTCGCGAACATGACATTGGTGCGCAGTATTTATAAACTGCGGTCAGTTCTGACTAATATTTAAATATTCACTAAAAATAAAGTAGTACTGGAGCAGCGCTCCTGTGTCGGAGTAAATTAAATAATCGCGCGGAGCTAGAAAGTTTATCAGAGAGAATATTTTAAAAACACGAACAAAAAGGAGCGAGTAAAAAAGGCCGAAACAGTTGCGACTAATTCTGACATTCCTCATCGCCGTTCTGAAATCATTAAAAAAAAAAAAAAAAAAAAAAAAAAAAAAAAAAAAAAAAAACGCTACACATGACACACTATGTCACATACGTAAGTGCTTTGGTAGGAAAGAACAATAAAATTTAGGCATTGATTTTTTAGAAACACTATTTTCGCTGAAATCTGGAATGAGCACAAATGAATTCAGACCAATATTTAAATATCCACTAAAAATAAAGAAGTAGCGAAGCTGAGCTCCGGCTCAAATTAAGCACTGCTTATAGGTTATTACCTCAAACCTACATCAATTTTCATCTTAAATTCCTTCTTCATTTTATTAATCATAGTAACTCGAACATAATATTTAATAAAGTAAATATTATCGTTAATCTGTTTGCGAATCGCCGGGTCAGTTAGGAACGAAATGCATGTCACTGCATCAGCAGCAAATGTACAACACAACTACGAAAAATCTAGAAAATCGTTATCACAGCGCCCCCTTCCAAGGTTATATATCCATTTTCAACTGGGACCTGGCGTCAATAGTCAAAAACATATGTATAAAGTTTGGTTCAAACCTATGCTTTCCGATGAAACAATATTGAAAATGGCACAAAAATCGCTATTACAGCGCCCCCTCCCGGCAGAATATCCCCAAATTCAACCTGGACCTGCTGGTCATAGTCAAAAACATACACATGAAATTTTGTTCAACTCTATTCGTAATTTCATACACTTTTCGATGATAGAATAATGAAAATGGCACAAAAATTGCTACTACAGCGCCATCACAGCAAAATACTTATATGAAATTTGGTTCAATTCTATGCATAACTTCTTATACTTTCCGATGATATATTGAGACACACGTATATACGGACAGACAGATATTTTGTAAAAACATGTTTTTCGATATCTCCTACCCTTAAAACGTGTAAATCCGTCGAAAACCGGAAGTCGAACAAAATTTCGACTACAAAACTTTCTTCTATTATAGATAAAAGAAGGTAAAAACAGATAATGCTAAATCAAATATTTTAATAGAGGAAATTTTTTAAGTTAAAAAAATTATAATAACAAAAGAATTTTTTTAAATTTTTTATGCAATTTTTGACTTTTTTTTTTATTATTATTTTGTGACGATTTTCAAATATGAATAAAAGGAATCCGTCTTTATTTTTTAGCTCAGTGTAATAAATCTTGTCATTTTTTTCAATAAAGTTTATTCGGAGTTTGCAGTTTTTGCGAGTTTTTTATACGAATTTTAGAGTTTTGAGATTTGTAAAAGGAACTCGGTTACCAACATTTAGCCAAATATAATAAATTTTCTCCTCTGCGACTTTTGAACTGTTTTTTTTTCCATTTCATGGCGATTTGTCTGCATTTGTGAAAGAAGTCCGGTTTTAATCTTTTAGCCCAGTATAGTAAATGCTATCCTCTTTATCTTTATCTTTTTTTTTCACTTTCATTTAAGTTTATTCGGAATTTCTCGCGTTTCTTTTATGCAATTTTTAGAGATTTTTGCGTTCTGCAGAAAGTTTTTTATGTTCGTAAAAGGAATTCGGCTTTAAAATTGCAGCCTAATATAATAAATTTGGCCTCTGCTATTTTAGTGTTTTTCGTTGCGATTCTCTAGAATAATAACCGTCAGTTAACAAAATGTCCTGCTTTTGAAGAATTCCGGATTTCGACGTCCGGATTTGAGACTTTGTACTGTATTTTTCAATCTGTATACGTGTTCTCCAAGAGTTATTAGAATTTGTTGATATAGTGCATTCACTAGGTTTTTTCAAAAAGTCTGTTAAAATAATAGAATAATTAAAATCATTCCCAGAAAAAAAATCCCATCACAGAACGGCATACAGAATACTATTGAAACGAGCGAAGCGAGGCGAATCTGTCCGCCACGTGACGTAATGCGCGAGCAGTTAAGAAATCTTTACAGTTGGCGCATCGCACGAATGGTACCCCCCTGGGAGTGTCAAGTTGAGAAAAAAGAGCATTTTCGACACCTCCTCCTCTTTGCTTTGAATCAAGGTTTGAAAGCCGCAAAAGCTGCTCGCGACATTTGTGCTGTGTATGGCGAGGGTGCCATAGCTGAAAGAACCGCACATGATTGGTATGCCAAGTTCAAAAATGGAAACTTTGACATCAAAGACGCACCTCGTTCTGGCCGTCCAGTTGAATTCGATGAGGAGCGATTAAACAAACTTTTGGACGAAAATTCGCGTCAAACGACAAGAGAACTCGCAGAGAAAATGAAATTCTCCCACACTTCTATAGAGAAGCACCGTCACTCGATGGGAAAGGTTCAGAAGTTTGGAGCATGGGTTCCGCATACTTTAAGTGACAAAAACAAAAACCAACGAGCCACAATCTCCGCTGGTTTGCTTGCTCGTCACCGCTCAACTCATGGAAACAAGCAACGATTTTTTTACCGAATCGTTACTGGCGACGAAAAATGGTGCCTGTACATTAATATGAAGCAACGAAAGGAATGGCTTAGCCCAGGTAAATTACCAACACCGCGTGTGAAACAAGATCTTCATCCACGTAAAACGATGTTGTGCGTATGGTGGGACTGGGAAGGGATCATCCATTACGAATTGCTTGAACGGAACCAAACAGTCAACGCGGAACTCTACGTACGACAAATGGTACGTACGACTCATCCGGCTATTCAAGAGAAAAGACCTCATCGGCAGCATGGAGTCCTTTTGCTGCACGACAACGCCCGCCCTCATATCGCCAATATGACCAAGGAAGCCATTCAAAAGCAGGGCTGGGAAGTGCTGCCGCATCCGCCGTACTCTCCCGATTTGGCTCCAACGGATTTTCACCTTTTTAGATCTCTATCAAATGCTATGCGCGGAGTTTCGTTCAATACTAATGCAGAACTGAGAGCTTGGTTGGATGAATTTTTCGAGTCGAAACAGAGGGATTTCTACCAACGAGGTATTGAAAATCTTGTTGAACGTTGAGAAGAAGTTGTAAGCATCAAGGGAGAATACATTGTTGATTAATTATTTGTTACTTTTATTGAAAAATAAACTTTTAAATAATTTAAAAAAAACGGCGTTACTTAGTTGCCAACCCAGTTGGAATTCCACAGTTGACATTCCATTTAAACCTTTTCGACTCGGGCGTCTCTTACACAAATTCTATTCGGTTTACACCACTTTTAAAAAGAAGTTTCCTTCAGGTACAGAATTTCAAAAATGCTGTAATTAAATAAGGCAAATTTTATTTTCCTTTATTACTGGTGCAAAAACAAATTTTGCAAAGAACGACGATGTCCAGTCAGACTGGACATACGAGTGCAAAGAGTTAATTATATGAAATTTAACTCGATAAAAAAAAATGCATTAAATACACGGCGGGAATTTAGTTGCCAACCCACTTGGATTTTATAGCTGACATTACATTTTAATGATCTGAAAGGGCATAGCCGGATAAGCATTGGGAACATGCCTTTTAATCAAATTTCCTCATTTTTTTCCTAGACGTAGCTACGTATCTGACAATATATTTCTCCTATTATCACCCTATAAATATTGATATTTAATGAGAAAAAAATGGTTTTTCGATTTTTTAAAAAACAGATTTTTTCAAAAACTACTGCACGGAATTCCATGCTATTAATTGAGGATATATAGATAATAAAGATGCATAACTGGTAATTTTTTTATAATTTTCTGTTCATAAAAACTGTGTGAAATAGCGAAATAAAAATTTAAAAATATAAAAATCATATCTTATGGTTATCCGAAAATTACCATTTTCTTGTAAAAAATTCCCCATGTGTGCCCGTATATTCTATATAAATGCCGAAATTTTGCGTTGGGTACTACATATAAATATTTACAAAAATGTATATCAAAATTATAGAAATTCGTTTTAAGGCGTTATTTGGGGCGGAGCTACTTCACTTCAACGTCCGGAGAATTTTTGGAACAAAGTCAGCAGACAATATGTCAACTGGTGTATTTTAGATTCTATTAGCATATAAGACATGTTTTCAACACCATGTTCATTTTGATATCGACAATGTTGAGAATGTTGCTCATGTGTTCATTAAAATTTAAAATACATCAATTCTGTAACTGTTTATTCCAAAAATTCTTTGGGTGTGGATGTTGAGTAGCTCCGCCCAAAATAACGCCTTAAAATGTATTTCAATAATTTTGATATACATTCTTTTAAATATTTATATGTAGTACCCAACGCAAACTTTTGGCATTTATATAGAATATACGGGTACACATGGGAAATTTTTTACAAGAAAATGGTAATTTTCGGATAACCATAAGATATGATTTTAATATTTTTAAAATTTTATTTCACTATTTCACACACTTTTTATAAACAGAAAATTATACAAAAATTACCAGTTATGCATCTTCTGTATCTATATATCCTCAATTAATGGCATGAAATTCCGTGCAGCAGTTTTTGAGAAAATCCGTTTTTTGAAAAATCGAAAAACCATTTTTATCTCATTAAATATCAATATTTATAGGGTGATAATAGGGGAAATATATTGTCAGATATGTTGCTACGTCTAGGAAAAAAATCAGGAAATTTGATTAAAAGGCATGTTTCCAATGCTTAATCGGCTATGGCCTTTAACGTAAATTAACTCCAAAAAAAAAAAAAAAAACAGAATATAGATTCCGGTAGAAAAAGTGTATTAAAACAAACTGCGGGAACTTAGTTGCCAACCCAATATTTGATAATTTGTTTCAAAAGTACTCTTCACTTGCAAAAATCATTCGCATTTTGGCATATTGCCAAATATTTATCAAAAAATGCAAGAAGTCTAACAAAACAGAAATTTCTTCACCACATCTTATTTACAAAGAAACAAAAGCAGCCGAAGAGAATATTGTTCGTTGGATTCAGAATTCTTACTTTCAGGAGGAATTTAAATGTATCCAAGAACAGAAAGCTTTACCAAAGAAAAGTACGTTACAATCCCTCCACCCGTTTATTGATGATAAGGGGCTGTTACGGGTGGGAGGACGCTTACAACATTCACAATTATCCTTTAATCACAAACACCCTTTAATCTTGCCCTCACAGCATAAAATGGCTGAGTTATTAATACAGCAACAACACATTGGCCATTTACATGCTGGGCCTTCACTGCTATCCCACATCATCAGACAATCTTATTGGATAGTTGGTGGAAAAAAGATCATTAACAAATGCATCAATAGATGTTTAAAATGCTACAGATATAAAAGGTCCATTTCAACTCCTCAACTAATGGGGAATTTGCCACAGCATCGAGTAACCCTGGAACGTCCATTTTTTTCCAGCGGTGTCGATTACGCAGGCCCTATATCTATTAAATTTAGTAAGGGTCGGGGTGCAAAAACAACTAAGGGCTATATAGCTTTGTTTATTTGTTTGGCTACAAAAGCGGTGCATATTGAAGCTGTGGGTGATATGACAGCTGAGGCATTTATCGCCTCCCTTCGACGTTTTAGTGCAAGGCGAGGCACCCCACGGCATCTTTACAGCGACAATGGCATCAATTTTGTCGGTGGATCCAGAAAGTTGGACAAAATTTATGAATTGTGGCGTTCATTTACAGATAATGAAATTATGTCACATTATCAAGTTGAAAACTCTCTAGAATGGCATTTCATCCCTCCTTCTGCCCCTCATTTTGGCGGGATTTGGGAGGCTGCGATAAAATCAACGAAGTATCACATCAAGCGAGTCATAGGAGAGACATTGCTCACTTTCGAAGACCTAACCACGTTACTCACCCAGATAGAAGCCTTGCTCAACTCGCGGCCGCTTATACAGTTAAACGATAATGATACTGACTCAATAAATGTTCTCACTCCCTCACATTTTCTTACAGGGGATGTTTTGCATTCTATGTCCGATGAGTCAGCAACCACTACAACCAATCTAAAGAAACGATGGAAGCTGCTCCAAGACATGAAAAAGCCGGCTTCTCCAAACGTTGGACCAGAGAATACTTGGCCTCGCTGCAACCCAGAGCTAAGTGGAAGATCGCCACGCCTAACATCGAGGTGGGCCAGGTAGTGTTATTAACGGACGCAAATCAATCGCCTGGAACTTGGCCGTTGGGTCGTATTACGGAGGTCCACCCAGACAGTGATGGACTCAACAGAGTGGTGACTATGCAACGCGGGTCTTCATTCTTCAAACGCCCGGTGCAGAAGTTAGCATTACTCCCTCAGTATCAGGACTAAAGCCCTGATAGGGGGGGAGCATGTTCAGTGAACATACATTTTATCAATTTAGATTTATGAGAACCCATTTACTTCAACTAAAATCACTTTAGAGTGATTTATTGTTATAACTTTTATTTAAGAAAACCCTTATTGATATTATCTCTTTAGCAATTAGCAATTACCATGAATCATCTGAAATGGTGTTATATCCAATTTTGTTTATCATATCAAGATACTTTCATCTCCTCAGTTGTTTAAAAATAATTATTGTGAGTTATGGTTGTTGATCAAGGAATCAAGGACACTTCCTGGTTTGAGTGATTGTACATTTGAAGAGGCAGTTGAACTCGAGCATTCACACTGTACGCAACAGCCCATCATTCTAGCTGTGATTTCGCAATTTTCGCAGCCGGGTAACAAAATCCCCGGTCCTTGTAAACTGCAAGCGCTCTTTCCTGCGCACATGCAAGAAATTGTAACATGTCAATTCTCAATATAGTTTTATTTACATCTCGTGTTAATCTACTAATTCTATAAACACACACAGAAACAGGCTGCTATAAATGCTTGGATCTTTTACAAAGAAACGACAGAAATACAAATAAAACGAAAAGAGTACTTGTTTATTGAAACAAGAATAAACAAGAGCTGAAGAGCTTTCCACAGAATACAGGGCTGCAAGACAGAAAAAGTCATCAGAACATGAAGACCCACAAAAATCAACTACATCATCATCAAATGCAACCCATTCTAACAAATGCCAAATTTGTCAAGGATGACTTTGCCACAACAACAAAAGAAATATATGTGAAAAATGTCAAAGTATGTTTGCAGAAGATGTACACATAAAAAGATTTCCACTTTCATTTGCATAAAATGTACAAATAATAATGCATAGATTATTGTATTGTTAATACTTACTAATAACTTGTTATATAACTAAATATAAAAAATATTAAAAATTAATTTTAAACAAATTTCTTTACACATTAGCTATTGTTTCACAATGCAGTCATTTTTACTGCTTTTGGGCAATATAGGTATATACTAAGTTTCAGTCTTTCTAGTGTTAATTAAAATATATTTTAGTTTTATGTATACACACCTCGATGTCTTTTATAATGATTTCTGTAAATGATCATATGTTATATTAGAACTTTCTCAAAGAGAATGCGAAACACTTCTGCGGTTTCAAACTGAAAAATTTCTATCACTTTTATGTCTGCAGATTTTAATGAGCACGTGAAAAAGTTTAGTTATATAAGCATTGCTTGCTTTATAATTTGCATTCACGTCTTGATTCAGTCATAACTGATAATTATAAACAACAAAGTTTGTAGCAATAAATAGTCTCATTTGAGCCGATAAAAGGTCAAATCGATCAGTAATGTTAAAAATTTTCGAAGGAAGAAGCGAGACTTTTGGAATGCTGACGGTTTCTGTCCGGCCAAATTTTCAGCCGCATTTTCACCGAAAATTAATTTTCAGTGAAACTCAGATTTTGAGCCGAAAACGAATTTTCGGCCGATCTCTACTTCCAATACTCTAAAAACATAAGTGGAAATATTGAAAAACAATTTCTTTAATAAAATAGTAAGGATAGCATAAAATGTGTATGTATAGCATAAAATATGTATATACATAATGTTTAGAGAGTTTCTCAAATTTACTTTAAGATAATCATACGTTCAAGACTCTAAAAACATAAGTAAAAATATTGAAAGAACAATCTTTAATAAAACAGTATGAATAGGATAAGAGTATGTTTATTCGGGATGCACCGAATAATAATTTTGACCGAATGACTAATATTCGGCTAGCCAACTAGTAGCAATCAAAACGAATGCCGAATATTTAGCTAGCCGTATACTTTCAAATTTCAGAGTTTTAAAGTATAAAAAAGTTAAATTTTAAAGCAATTTTACATAATATTTAACACACACATGTCTATATTGATAAAGAAGATCTTTTTATAAGTAAATTCTAAACTAAAAAAAACTAAGCTTTGAATTATTTAAAAAGAGGATAGTTTCCTCTTTAAATTAAAACGAATACAATTTTCTTGTATTGTAAAACAAATATTTTAAAATCAAAGAGAAATTTTGAAGGAATTGGAAGAAAAATTTTACAGCCATATACTGTTTATTTGTCAGAAAGGGACTAAAGTCGTCATTATCTGTTAATTTTCTTACGTGATACTTTTAAAATAGCAAATAAAAAAATGTAAAAGCATTGTGTTTCCTTTAAATATAAATCTATTTATAATTATTCTAAATATCTTTATTATCAGACAGTTAAAAATAGAAGTTGTTTTAAGGTTTTTAAAAAAAGTTTTTTTTCGTATTCGGTCAGTCCGAATAAATCAATATTCGGCAAACCGAATATTCCATATACCGAATAGTTTGATATTCCGTCTAACCGAATATTCGGTAGTGTGGCCGAATACCGAATAGATGCCTAATATTCGGTGCATCGCGAAGGTTTATACTATTAAAAATGTAATAAAAGTGAAACACTTATTCTGGTAGATCAGAGCAATGCATAAGGACGACAAATCTCCATCACTAATGATTAAATAATTTTTCAGAAAATCCAAAAATTAGAAATTCAAAATGTTTACGGAATAATGTTCATTATAATAAAAGTAAAAGGAAGAAAACGATGCTCTTCTGCATTTTAATGTGAAATATGACAATATATATATTTATAACTTAAAGGATTAGAGAAAGCATTTTTATAATGCTATTTTATTGCATAATAACTTTTCACATATATGATGTTTAAAATTGAGCAATTGGTTATAAATGGGCTATATTTTTGCAAAAATTGTAATTTTATTTGTATGATTTTAAAGCTTTCTATGACAAACATTTGTTGACAATAAACATCTTCTATTATATTGCAAAGTTAAAGCATGTTACCATCAATATAAACTGACTTAATACATTTCCACAAATATAAAAATAGGAAGTTCCTATGTTGATTAATGGCTTACTTTTGTCTTGAGATATGCAACGTTAGAACAAATGTATAATTTTATATAACTGA
Organism: Maratus speciosus; assembly: GCA_963932465.1. NCBI lineage: Eukaryota > Metazoa > Arthropoda > Arachnida > Araneae > Salticidae > Maratus > Maratus speciosus. Next base: position 364,210,358 of record OZ010798.1, read on the forward strand.
TAAAAAGGCAGAGATAGAATGGAATATTTTATAAACTTCAACGTAATATATATCGACTGTTTCGCATAAATTTATTTTTAGACAAATATTACGTCCAATACTCTAAAAACATAAGTGGAAATATTGAGAAACAATATTTTTAACAAAATAGTATGAATAACATAAAAGTTCGTTTGTTGTATTAAAAATGTAATAAAAGAGAAAAACTTGTTATTCTGCTGGCGCAGGGCTATGCATAATGATGACAAAACTCCATCACTTAATAACTAAATAAAATTTTCAGAAAATTAAAAAAATTAGAAATTCCAAATGTTTTCAGAATAATATCTATTATAATAACATAAAAGGAAGAAAAGGCCGCTCTGTACATTTGACTATGGAGTATGATAAAAATATTTATAACAACTTCACGGATTTTTATAATTCTATTTTATTGAATAATAAATTTTCACGTATATATGGATGTTTAAAACTACGTAATTGGTTATAAATGGACTATATTTTCGAGAAAAAAAATGTAATTTTATTTATATGAATTAAAGTTTTCGATAACAAACTTTCTTTGAGAAATATTTTCTCTTATATTACAAATGTAAAGCAAGTTATTCTCAATATAAACTGACTTAATACATTATTTCCACCGGCATATTAAAATAGGAAGTTCCTATGCTGATTAATGGCCTACTTTTGTCTGCAGAGTAGGAAGAAATTTATTACTGTTATATAGCTGATAAATAGGCAGACTAGAATGAAATATTGTTCAACATTTTGTAACGTGTGTTTCTCATAAATTTAATTTTTAAGAAAATCATACATTCCATACTCTAAAAACATTAGTAAAAATATTGAAAGAAAACAAACTTTGGTAAAATATTATGAATGGGATAAAAGTTTATTTGCATTAAAAATGTAATAAAAGTGAACTGCTTGTTATTTTTGTAATGCAGAGCCATGCATAGTGACGACGAATCTCCATACCTGATGATTAAGTAAAAACTTCAGAAAATCCAAAATTTTGAAATTAAAATTATTTCCGAAATAATGTCCATTATAATAAAAAATAAAAGGGAGAAAAGGAGGCCCTGCTATATTCGAATTATGACAAAACTGAAATATGTATATCTTCATGGGTTAGAACAAAATCGAAACAGATTTTTATAATTCTGCTAGGGGGATTTTTCCCAACCTGCTTGCTACGCTCACCAACACCCCGCGTAATCGCTTCGCGATTTCGTTCGGTATCGTGAAGAAATCCCTATTTTCTAGCCAACCCTAGATGTAATTGTTTTGCGTTTTCATTCTGGATCGCTTCGCAGTCCCTTATTTTCTATGCATTCAATTTTTAGATTCCAAACGCAGATGACTCCCCCGCCCCCACTTTCTCATTAGTTAATGAAAATTATTTTATTTCTGTAAAAATCACTTTGGCCATCAAACCCTAAAAAAAAAGTCTATCGAAATGCAGAAGATTCTCCCCTTTCCCCGCCCATCCTATCTAAATTCTCTACTTTCATGGTTTTCGCCAAGCACAATTCCCGCTAAGAAAAGATAGACAGCTCTGACCAATCATATGCATTTCGCAGTATGTACGGAGATTTTCATTGGTCCATTTCCAAATCTTTTAGCCCATTACCAAATCATTACTTTTTTATATATAGGATTTTATTGAAGGATAATTTTTATTATATATGGGTGTTTAGATCTGCACAAATGGTTATAAATGGATTACATTTTCTCGAGCTTGGTAATACTATTTGTATGAATTTAAAGCTTATTATACTAAAGGTTTTGTTGACAATAATCACTCGCTCTGATATTCCAAAAGGTAAAATAAGCTACTTACTGACTATTAATAAATATGCTACGCAATATTAAAATAAGTTAAAAGGCTCATTAAATGGCTTACTTTTGGCTTGAAAAGAACGCCAGAATAAATGCATAATTTTGATATATAGGGTGATTCAGAAAAACGTTTACAAAATGACATGGCAAATCAGGCATACAACAAGGATGAAAATACACATAGGAACATAGGGTCGCAAACCACTTATTTAGTCATAAATACACGGTGTTTCATCCTAACTCAGTTTGGGTTGACAGTAATAACTTCCAGAAAACTGAAGTATATTATAATAAAACATTTAACAGACATTCTCACCTTCGTTGTAAATGTGATAACACCAAACAAAAGTGGTAAAAGTTTGCATTATACGCGCCAGCAGTATACGCTTGACGTCCCACATTTTGGACTGTGATTATCAATTCATACGGTATCATCGATTGTTTGAGCAACACGCTTTTCCGGATATTTTTGTGATTTATCACATTTCACACAAAGCAAGGTACAGTAGTGGAAAAATAAAAGTAAACACCCCCTACTAACTCCACAACAAATTATCTTACAAGAAGTTACTGGTACCGAACGATTAGAAGTAAAGTCTACTTTTAAATGATGTATATAAAATTTGCTTAGATGGCCATCTACATATTAAAACGAACCATAACTTCAATTTTTTCAATGGCAATACACAATTCTGACAGAATAAATGAACTCTACGCCCTTCAATTAGCCTAAAAACAAATTTTTATGCAATTCGTACCATAAGTTTCCGAGAAATTAATTATTTTAAAAAGAGCGTATTTTAAGGGCTGTATCCAAATTGAAGTTGGGTACTTGATTGCTAACCCAGAGAGCCCCCTTCTTGATCAAGACACCTAAAGCAGTTAATGAAGCCTGTTAGATAACAAGGCAGCAGAAGAAATTTCAAAATATCTACACACTTCTATCATAGACGGCCCATTAAACCATCATTTTGCAGTTTTTTAAGCATAATTTGAAAACTATTTGGAAGAAAAATGGTAAATTTTGGATTTTCATAAAGCACGATATAATAAATCTAACTCCATCAAACAAATTGTAGGTTACAATTCATAATTTTTTAGAATATTAATTTCATAATTCACAATTCATATCATAAAATTATATAAAAAAAAATGCAAATTCAGCGTACTTATTTTGGGCACAATAGTTTTATTGCTACACAAAAAATTAGCACATTAGGAGCATAATTTCAGGAGATATAAATAAAAATATGAAAATTTAATTTAACATTAGAAGAACTAAATTTTGAATGTTTATAAGTCAAAAACTTATCATTCAAATAACTTGAAATTTTGTGTCTAGGCACAGTTTGAACCGAAGATTTGAAATATCTCGTTAAAATTGGATATTGCTATTGAAAAAAATGAAGTTTGGGATCGTTTTAATATGTAGATGACCCCTAAGCAAATTTATATACATCATTTAAATGTAGACTTTATTTCAAATCGTTCGGTACCAATAGAGGAGAAGGTCCAAATACCGGCTACTAGGTGTTCTGAGAAATGAGAGCAGCGCAGCCTAGCGGTGATAGGCAGAGTTTGTAACTTTAATTAAGAGAAGAAAGTTACGAAAAGTACGTCGCTGAAGTCTGTGTCATTTACAAATAGTAAATGCAAAAGTGTCGAATCTACGTAATCTGGTACATCAAATGTTTTTCAGATATGTGTTTCTCATTTTTTAAAAAATATACTGATCGTATATTGGCTTGAATTGTTGATTATGTTATTATCTAGACATATTTAGCTCTCATTTGCCACGCGCACAGTATTGGTATTTTATTATAGGAATGAGTAATACCGGTTTTAACTTAAACATAGCAGTGGTCCGAATACCGGCTACCTAGAGTGGTCTAAATACCGGCTAGCTGATATTTGGACCTCTCTTGGTTGCTCTGCTTGAAGGGGATGAAAATAAATTAATTAAAATAGTTCTATAATTAATAAATTAATTTAAATGGTTCAGAAATAGTCCCCGTCCAATTTCGCAATATGAAAAAAGAAACCATGGCCGTAATTCTTCAGGACCGACTCTGGTTACCGGATTACTTTCCAAAAAAACGCTGTTGGACACTACAAAATTGCCTGTAATAAATGTGAAGAGAAAGAAAAAAATGACGGATTAAACCAGACGAAAGAGGCAGAAATTTGATTTTAACCCTCTGGTTGCGCAACCCGAGGTTTCCTTGGGCATAGTAAAAGTAGCAAAACTTGCGCAACCTGAGATTTCCTCGGGGATGCATTTTTTCCGTCTAATTAACCCTCCTTGATTATTCCCACCAGTTATTTTTTATTGTAAATTATGCCTTATTTAATCGGAGCATTTTCCCGGTTAAATCAGACAAAAACTTTTGTTTTGAAAAACCAGTGACAAAGGGATAAAAATTCTTAAAAGACGCTCGTCGCGAAGGGGTTAAATACGCAATTTTTGAAGCTATTTTGATAAAAGAATTACGCAGAGAGAGGGCTAAAAAAGTGAAAAAGAAAATATCCAACAGAGGAAGATGATAAATTTGTGTCTTCTGCATGGGTGCTTTCTCTGTGGACAAGAATGGGGGAGGGGATTCTGGGTTCAATGTTAAGAATGCGATATGTGGGTTGATAGGGACTATACCGACGCAGAGAGTGATATTATGCTTTTGATTTTTTCAGATAAAATAATTCTCATTTCAATCAGCAAGCTTTTTTTTTTTTTTGTTTGACACGTTAAAAACAAAATTAGAAACATAATGGGAAAAAGTCTGAGATATAGTCGTAAAGAATTTTAGAAATTTGACAAAAATACTTATTAAAAATTGCGTATTTTTCTGTGCATAAAAAATATTATTAATCAATACAATGTGTTAAAATAATATTCTTATTGCTTAATAATTGTCATTAGCTCTATTTGTGTGATATTTTGGAAAAAAACTTAGGTAGCCGGTATTTAGACCATATTTTAAAAACTCAAAATTTGAAGACTTTCGGAATTTTGCTTGTTATAAACAGAAAACGTCTTTAAAACTGATTTTTTTTTCTCTGAACAGGTGTAAGACGTGTCAAGGTACCCTGCTGTCACTTTTTATTTTATTAATTTTGAAAATTGTATGATCTAGATTGAAAACAAAAGTGGTAGCCGGTATTTGGACCTTTTCCTCTAACTTCCGTCTGCGATAATTTGTTGAAGAGTTAGTAGGGGGTGTTTACTTTTTGTTTTCCACGACTGTACATATCGTTGCATTTTCATTAAAATGTTTTTATTTTTCTCGAAATTATGACCGTCAACCCGGGTTCAGTTAGAATGAAACACCCTTTATTTGCGACTAAATAAGTGGTTTGCGACCTTACGTTCCTATGTGATTTTTTATCCTTGCTATATGCCTGATTAGCCATGTCATTTTGTCAGCTTTTTTTTTTATCATCCTGTATGTACAAAGCTGATATATAGGTAGGCTAGAATAGCATATAAAAATATTCTATTATAAGCTTCAACATAATGTACCGACGGTTTTGCATAAATTTATTTTAAGATAATACATTAAATACTCTAAAAACATTACAAATACTAAAAAGAAAATTAATAAAATAGTATGAATAATAAAAATATGTTTATTCTTTTAAAATTTTAATACAACTGAAATACTTATTTTGGTAGCGGCATAGTGACGGTAAAATTCCATCGCTGTTAAAATAAAATTTTCAAAAAAAAAATTAAAATATTTTCCGAAATATTTCCATAAAATAAAAAAAAGAGAAAAGGAGGCTCTGCTACATTTGAATGTGGGGTATGACAAACTGAAATATTTATATCCTCATGGGTTAGAACATATCGAAAGAGTTTTTTATGTTATTTTATTGAATAATAAATTTTCACACATAAATGTTTAAATATTTGCAAAATGTTATAAATGGACTGCCATTTTCTCGAACTTGGTAATATTATTTGTATGAATTTAAAGCTTATTATATTGAAAGTTTTGTTGACAATAAGTACCTCCTCTTGTATATAAGCCACTTATAATGTAAACTGACTTAATACATTTCCTCCGGAATATTACAATAATAAATACTTATGCTAATTAAGAGGCCTGCTTTTGTCTTGAGAAATGAAATGCCAGTATAAATTTATTATTAATATGTAGCCGATATATAGGCAGGCTAGAATAGAATAATAAGCCTCAACATAATGTATTGACTATTTTACATAAATTTCTTTTGAAGTAATGATACATTCAATACTATGAAACATAAGTAGAAATACTGAAAAATATTTCTTTAATAAAATATTATGATTGATAAAACAGATTTTATTCTTTTAAAAAAATTAACACAAATTAAATACTTATTTTGGAAGTAGCATAGTGAAGACAACATTGCATCGCTGATACTTTCAAATTCAAATTATTTTCCGAATAACGCCTATTGTAATAAACGAAAAAAATACTGCTACATTTGAATGCTAAGTATGATAAACTGAAATATTTACATCCCCATGGATGAGAACATATCGAAAGATATTTGTATAATGCTATTTGACGGAATAATAATTTTTTTCATATACGAATGCTTAAATATATACAAATGGTTATAAATGTATTACATTTTCTCAAACTTGACAGTAATGTTTATATGAATTTAAAGCTTATTAGACTAAAACTTTTGTTGACAATAAGTATTTCCTCTTGTATTCCAAAGCTAAATACGCCACTTATAATGCAAACTGACTATTAATAAATTTCCTTCGGAATACTATTAAAATAAGAAGTTCCTATGCTGATAAAATGATCTACTTTGGTCTTGAGAAATAGAATACAACATTTTATACGCTTCAACGTAATGTATTGATTTTTTGCATAAATGTATTTTTAACATTAGTTTTAAAAATACAGAAAAAAAATTATAGAAATATTGATAAAATATTTTTTAATAAAATAGTACGAATATCATAAAAATATATTTTAGTCAAATATTTTACGTAATTTTCAAGGTGTTAATTGCATTTCATATTTTCTGTATATGTATGATTGTGAAATAAACTCTTAATGTTTTCAGATTAATGTACATTTTAAGTTCATTCAGTTTTAGGAGAACTTAAAATAACATAAGAATTTAAATCTAACGTACACTTCAGATTTAATTATTTCCTGCGTGACAATGTTTTTTGGTTCATATTTACATTATATATTTTTTTAATTTCTTTTAAAAAGAACTAGTCCGCAGATAAAACTATCTCGATACACAATTGTATTTTAAGCAAATCCAAAAATTTGAAAATAAAATCATACAGGGAGAAACACCTAGCTATTAACACTTAACTAGTAACTGACACTTCATCGATATCTTGCACCTTTTTTCTGCACCTAGCCGGCGTTCTTGTCATTGTGACATGTAAATATGTTATACCTAAACGAATTATAAATCAATTTCCAATGGTTTAAAGCATTTTCTTTATTGTAACAGAAGATCAATTTATTCCTATATTTTGCCCTACTAAAAAAAATTGACGAGAATTAACCTTTGAATATAGACTAACATGCAGAAAATAAAGAAAACTTTATATGCGTAAGTAATGGCCTCAATGAATAATTCATAAAATGCAGAGCGCTTTTGAATGGAAAATGAAATATTTCTAATGCTGTAGCGGAAGGCTATGCAGTGTAGACAAACTCCATTTCTACTGATCAAATTATATTTCATTAAATCTAGAAATTTGAAATTCAAAATATTTTTCATACAATGTATATTATAAGAAAAGAGGAGACTGAAAAAAGGACACTGCCATATATTCGAATAGGAAGCGGGAGAAAGAAAATATACATATGAAGTTGTGAATCTTAGAAAATTGAAAACTTCAAACTTGTTAGGATTAGGATACTGATGAGAGTTTATGTTTTTGGACAATTAATTACATTTTTCATGTGATAATAAGTCAATATTTTTACAAAACTTGGTAAACATTTTAAGAAGTTAAATTATGAATTCTTGAAATTTTGTTCCAATATAAGACGGTTAGATTATGATTTTTATAAATATCAAACAACCCCAATATATGGCCCTGCCCTCTACGTGCAACACTCGCCAACCCCTGTTCAGACACCGCAGACTCAAAAAACACACTAATTTGATCGGCTTTTAAGCGATTAGGGAAGATTCAATTAATTAAAACACCAATGGCGATCTTCCTGTAACCGGGTTTCCATTCATTTCCCTTTTATTTGGGAATTTTAAGAGTGGACAAGTTGCTGTTAAGACATCTAATGGCTGTTTTCGTGTTTGATTAAATAACATAATGGCTGTTTCTGTTTTTAATTAAACAAGATCAGTTAAAATCTGAAAATAAAGTAATATAAAATAAACTAAGTAAACACTCTTTTCCCTCCATTATTTTTTAACAACGGTATAAGAAAATTCTTTTAAATGATTTTAAATGTATCAATTTAAATGACGTAATTTTCACCAAAGTTTTCTTTCTCTTTTTGATATTCACGAGAAAATACTTTTGTCGTTAGAAAAGAAATATCATTTGCGCTGTCTTAGAATTGGCAACAATAGCTAAAAAGATCATCTCGGAATATGAAATAAATGTCTCGTGTAAATATTTTTAAATTTAAACTGTTTGACAATATTATTATTTGGCCATTTAAATATGAAGCAATCTCCCCCATTTACTGCTTTTAACGCATTTAATGAATTTATTATTTAAATGTTTTATTTCTCTTTTAATATTCACGTCCAAATACAATTTTTATGACATAATTTTCAATATTTTCCTGCTTTTAACATGTAATCATTTAATTCTAATTTTCCATGTTTTTTTCAGTTTTGAATAGTCAATTGCAAATAAATTTTTAATTGAAGCTGTTTTTACAATAAGTGGCAACAATTTCAGATAATTTTTTCGTAAATTTGAAAAAAAGCGCTTGAAATGCGGAAATTTTGAATTAAAATAAAAACGTTTCTCTATAATAACTGTCAATTTTCATATTTTTGCATGCAGTTGTTTCCTTAATATTAGCGCAAAAAGACCTCGGGTCACAAAGTATTCATTTATCTCAGTGGCGGTGACAGCGTCAGTTACTTTTTTTAGAATAGAGCGAGATACTTCACTAAATTTGAGTTTATTATAAATTTTCGACCAGAATATATTGGACCAAAAAATTCGCGTACTATTTATATGTACAATTAAAGTCTAGGTAAAAATGTATTAGAAAAGTATTCGATATTTTTTATATATTGAATTTCCTTATACACAAGCATTGAGTGGAATAAATTAAAAGCATGTTATATATTATATTAAAGTAAGTTTAATTTTTCAGGATATTTTATGATAATATAACGACACATTATCGTACAATATCCCCAATATATGGTTAAATATCCTAAAAAGTTAAACACGTAATATTTCCTCTGCATATGTTTTAATCCGAAGCACTACTTCCCGCAATACTCTAAGAACAATACATTACCCCACTTCAAACGAGGAGATGCATTTGAATGAATAGGTCGGCATTTGATGAAAATTTTCTCCCTGATGAAGTCTGCGGAATGCAAGCTGAAAGTACTCGGAACTTAAATAAAAAGTATATTTCCAACTTTTAACATCTATATTGTTTTTGGTCACCTTTAAGTAAAAGATGAACTTTTAAAAAGTCGACATTATATTTTATTTATAAATGTTTTTCCCTTACATCTGTGTTTTTTTTTATTAGTAAATGTGCGTTTATTTATTAATGCCACATTTCTGCATGAAATTAGTTACTCGTAGTTGTCAAATCCCAAAATTTCCGGTTACTGCTTTTTCCATATAGAAATATTCGCTTTGCGTAATGGTAGATTTCTGCGATCTAATAGAGCTTTTGTTTGTTTGTTTTCCATGAATAAGTATTAGTCAAAAATAGAAAAAATTTGACAACTATGGCGAAATATTTAATCCCAGTCAAGTATCTAAAAATTTACATTTCAGAGCTTCTAAAAATGTTGCTTTTCATGACATTTTATACCATATCAAAAATTACCCTTCTGCAACTAATTTTTTATTGTTTTCTCCTAGATTTTTTAGATAGGATGGATAACTTCTAAATTTCGCCATTAGAGACGCTGACATCAGTTTAAATAGATCTTACGTAGTAACTTTAGTGTATCATTATCACACTTACATAAATGTAAGGCCCTCAGTCAACAAGTTTTTTCCCCCTTAATACATAGACTTACCTCTACACCCTCTATACAAAAAACAAATCATTTTAATAAACATCTAATTCCCATGCGAGTAAATAAAACTTTTAATAACCAAAAAAATTTTATATAGTGCTTATTTTATTTTTAAAAGTATGGCTACTACTATAATACTACTATATGCGTAAATATGATATACTACTACCTATGTCAATATGAAGAAAAATGCAAAAAGTTAGAAACATTTATTTACTTAAAAGGAGATAAGATATTAAAAAGATGTGTAAAGATATCAGGTTTACATAATTTCCCCCAGAGACATTTCTAAATGCCCACACGCTCATTTTCAATGGAAATATGATATATTTGAAGAAGTATCTTCAATTCCTTGAAAATGAGCGCGTGTGCGTATCGAAATGTCTTGGGGCATATTATGTAAATCTAACATCTTTACATGTGTTTTTAATATTTTATCACCTTTTAAGTAAATAAATATATTTTTTTAACTTACGCAAGTCAAGGCGAAAGTTCCTTCACAGCACTGTTTTATTATAGCGTTTTGATTTTATTGAAGGAGAAATATGCAAGGAGAAAATTGTATTAAGTCAACTTAATAAATATAAAGCAAGTTTATGTTTGTTATGAAATTTAAATAAATTTTATAGATATCTGCACTCTTTAAAAAAAAAGCTTATATCTTCAAAATAAAGGAATTTTTTTCATAAATTAATTAAATTTTGCAATCTTATTTGTAACAAAAAAATATGTTCGGAAAGCTCGTCAAGATAACATAAATCAAATTAGAATTTTTGACATACATACGTAGACGTTTTTAGAAAAAAATATGATTCAAAGAATTGTTCAAGCTATTAAAATTTATTCTCAGAAAGTTATCCGGAGATAAAGCAAAACTATTTTTTGTATTGGCATGGGATTCAGTGAATAATTCCTTAAAAGGGTATTATTCCGATTTAAAAGTAAAATATTTCTTTCCTTATAGAAAGTATATACTTTTATATATTTAAAATCAGTATTTTGAAATGTGTCATATACATTCAGTTTCAAAAAATTGCTTAAAAAAAGATTAAACTATTGACGCACACGTCCGATTTAAAATAAAATATTTCTTTGGGGTTGAGGATTATTTTGTATATTTAAATCCCATCATGTTTGAAGAAAAAAGAAAAGAAAGAACGAAGACAAAAGCAGACAAAACCATTTCTATGCGCGGCTGATGGATTCTAATTCATAAATTTTACATCATTTAAAGAAAATGAAATACTTCTAATGGTTGTAGTAAAGTGCTATACATGATGAGAACTAATTGCATTCATAATAGTTAAATTATATTAGGTAAATCCAGAAATTTTCCATATGATTCTAACTTTATATAAAAAAGCAGACATAACATTATTACAGCTAAACATTTAAACATGATACAGTAGCAACGAAAAAGGGTTTATACAATTATGTATAGCAATAAATCGAAAGAGATTTCGTTTTGAAATTTAGATTTATTTATGTTTATGGCGGATTATCTCTTTTCATAAATATTTTAAATAAATTATAATTTTCATAAAAATTTTACTCTTAATTGGACGAATTTAAAACGTGCATTGCAGTTAATCTTATTTAAAGGAATTTAAAACAAAGTTTTAAAAGTTTCGAGATTCTGTTTTCAAGATGATGGAAGATATTTTCTTTAACAAACCAAAACTGTAATTGCACTTAAACTCTTATTAAAATGTTAATTATTTAAATATTAACCTTTATAATACCTAAAGTATCTGCAATTAAATTTCATATTATATAAATATTAACCTTAATAATACCTAAAGTATCTGCAATTAAATTTCATATTATATAAAATAAATTGATTATAATAATTGCACATAACTTAATTTTTATTCATTTCCCCTTATTTAAATTTTTCACACGTAAATGTTTCAATTGAAAATTAAAACACTCTGAAATACTGTTCGGGTTTATACTGATTTAACAAATGTAAAGAAAAATACTTATAGGAAAAATATCCACTAATTTTAAATGATAATTTCAATTTGATTAATGATAGATATTTTTTATTTTTATTTTTTTTTTTTAACTACTGGACTAAACAAAAAGGGTGCCTAACTTTTTCTGTGCTATATATCTGTTTACAACAGAATCCTTATTAGTTACTATATCTAATGTACATTCTGTGGTAAAAAATGATCACATACTACTAACTTCTCCGCAAATCATAAAAAATGTGACCGGTACTAATGAATCAGTAATAACATTGCACTGCTACAGATACAGTTTTTATACCGCTAATGATTTTATCTTAACTGATATATTACCATTTCCAACGAAGTATGAAATCTGAATTTTTAATATTATTTTTATATTCTTCTATCTTCAATAGAAGAAAGTATTGTAATCGACATTTACTTCCGGTTTTCAACGGATTTACACGTTTTAAGGGTCAAAGATCCCAAAAAACACGTTTATAGAAAATGTCTGTCGGTCCGTGTGTCGCCATTCTGCCATCGAAAATTGTATGAAGTTATGCATACATGACCATTGCATGTTTGGTTGCATTTGTTTTATGCAATTGGTTTGTATGTCCGTCTGCCCACGCTCGAACTCCCGTAAATATACTCTGATTTTCATGCAATCGATAAAGGTTATTTAGGGTCACCAAAGCACGTTTTGTATTGTATATGAAGTATGTGGGATTAATAGTTCATTTACAGGGCACCCAAAATAATGGCATTACATTATGGTTTATGGGGGAAAAATTGTTTGCAGAATATTTTAATGGCATTACGCTATTTCAAATGTACTGAAACACATATAAATCACCAAATTTCACTACGATCACGTTAGAACAGGGCATTCAATGTATTTTTTATTCATTTACAGGGATGCACAAAAGAAATCTGTTACAGTACTTTCTTTGAGTAATAATTGCTGGAGTGTACAGTTTAAAATTCGGTATGCGCTTCTAAATCTAATTAATTTTTTGCATGTTACTCGTTATATATAAATTTTATACCTCATATACAGGGCTGCACAAAAGTATTCACGTATCATTCTCCTTATTAGAGGAAATTGCTGAAGGGAAATTTTCAACTGAAGTATATGTATCTTAAGTGAACTCAATTTTGGCATGCATGTAGTTAATAGATACAAATATATATATCATATACAGGGCTGCAAATAACAATTCTGAGAATTTTCCGATTGTAGATAGCTGAAATTGGGTTTTGAAATGTGTTATGCGTTTCCATATGGTTGAATTAATATTTTAAACGGTGCAGTTTTGTTACATTATTCTGAATGTGTTGGAAAGTGTTTCATAATATAGGCTTGATGTATGATTTTTTCCCTTTCTTGTTTTTGATAAAAAGCGAAACTAATACATTTTATAATTTGTAGAAATTCTAAACCTCAGGCAGTTTAAAAATTGTTAATAATTTGCAGTCAAATGTGAAGGGAGCTTATTTTAAAATTTATGTCCTTTAATTAGGAAAATTGTGAAAGATTATGTGACACGTTCATATATCAAAGAAAATCCCCGGAACTCATTAAATTCCAAAAGATAATTTCTCAATAATGATTTATTTGGACGGCAAAAAAGGCTAGAAAAACGCAAAGGGATTAAAATAATAGCTTCAAGTATTAGTTACAAAGAACATGATATCAAAGGCTAAAGGTGACATAATACGGACATAATTACGGGATTTTATTAAAAATATGAAAAAAATAATGAATATTAAAACAAATTTGAAATAAAATTTGACGTATCATTATATTAAAAATGGTGCCCGATAACACATTTGAGTTAATTATTAGTTCCAAACAAAATTATAATGAATTTATTTTTAAAAATATGACATTCTTCAAAGATTCGTCATTAAAAATCCATGCGATAAATTCAATGATTAATTTTATTTCTTTCAATTTTACATTCACTTTCCAGTAAGTTATAATTTTAAAAAGCAGTTACTTATTAATATGCTGTTTCTACAAAAGAAAAAGAAATTTGCAAGCAGTATTAACGATTTAAATATAAATAAGTAATTTTGGAACAAAAAATTAATACGACTTAATGCGAAATTTGCTTGCAGTTGTAAAAATCATGTTATTCACATTGCCTTTGTTATTCAATTCCTACTATTAGTTCACACTCTCCCTATATTTATTTATTTATATATTTATATATTAGGTAGCTTTCATTACAAAAAGCTACCTATTGCAGCCGTTCGGAGGAAAGCGATTTCAAAAAATTTTGGTATATTTTCATCGATCATGACGCCCAGACCCCGAAACCACCCTCCGTTCAAAATTGATATATTATATATATATATATATATATATATTGAAAAATCCAAATTCACATAATTTATTACACGAAAAAACATCTAACAAACTGTAACTAAAACAATAATTAACAAAACCAAGAGTAACTAAGAAAAAACTAAACATGAAGACAAGTGGTCAAGGCTTATGACTTGTACTGCGGGGTTAAACATGTTTTACGTGCACAACATTCCCCCTCACTTGTCGAGACCAAACAAATAGAAATTGAAAGAAATGAAAACCACAAACTAACCCGAAAGCCGTCAAATGAAGTCCGTGAATATCCTCACCGCTAAGCTATTTTCGATAGGAATCACGTATCGATAAATCACCATCATCGAACAATTCCAATATTTTATTTCGATAGCTTTTTTTCTTGATAAAATTGAAAGTTAAATCATTCAGAAAATGTATTGGGTAATTTTGTTTACTGGCGTTTATGTAAAGGTTATAAATTTCACCAACCAATTTATCAACATTTGAACACAAATTTGCAATACGATTTAAACCATTTAAATATATATTTCTAAAAATTGAAACATGCACGTTACTGTTAAAGTTTAATATTTTTATTGTATCAAAATCAAAATAATTTCTTTTATCATAAATACTATATACTAAAATTCCTTTTATAATCTCCAAATCAACGTCCAAGTAGTTGACACTGCCCTGATCATCCGAAGCACTCTTTAAATTCAAAGTGTCTGGATAACATTTAAATTGATAAATTTCTTTATTGTTATTCAGCTCAACCACCAAAACATGATCTATATATCTGTATATCTTTAAGTCTTTTTCCAACAATAAACCGGCTTCATATGTAAACAGATAAATATCTGCAAGGATGGAGCTACAACTCCCCCCCATTGGAATACCTCTCACTTGTTTATATATTTGTTTCCCTTCATACAGATAATTTTCGTAAACAACAAATTGAAATAAATCGGTGAATATTTCAATACTGGTATCTTTCTCTTTAGATTTCTTGAAAAAATCCATAACTCTGTACTTCAAATCATCTAAATTTATGCTATTATACAAATCCTCGAAATCGTATGTATATAATCCTGTAATTTTTTTCAGCTTTTTTAAACTTTTTTTATAAGTTGATGGCTATTTTTTATTACTATCGAAGAATATTCATTTATAACCTGATCGAAAATCTTTTGTAATATATTCAGCCATTTTTTATTTACACATTCCAGGTAAGAACCAAACCCACAAGTTACAGTTCTAAAAGTAATTGGGTTTTTATGGAATTTTGGAATCATTACAAGATAAGGAAATTCCACACTATTTTGCTTTGATTTTATTTTTTTATAAAACGCCTTCACTCTGTTTACAATAACTTGTTTAGTAGTTTTTAGTAGTTGATAATTTCCCTCATTATTGTAGGTTTCCCTTAGAATATCTCCGTATAATTTTTTACATATTATAGCATAGTTGGTGTTAGCTTTATCCACATACGTAATGATAAAATCATCCTGTAGATTTTTTACTGATTTAATCAAATCTTTGTAAGATTCTCCCGAGACACCCTCAAAATCTTTTTGGTAAAAGCCTTGAAATTCTTTTAAAATATAGTGCCTCCATTCCTCAAAAACGCTTTTTGGTAAACCATATTTATATATTAATTTTAGAATGAAGATATCTATATTATTTGACAAACGTTTTATAGCTAACCCTCTACTCACAACTCTCCTCAATCTGTATTTTGTACCATACCTCATGTAATTTCTGAGATTTGTGTCTGCCACTATAGTAAGATCCCCGGTAAGAATATGTCCGTAATTTGAATTAACGTATTTATTATATTCAACTTTATTACAATGACAAATACTGTTCTCAATACAACTCTGTAAATTCCTAGAGTAACTGTTGTAGTTAAAAATAACTCTCCCTAATGGTTTATCGTATTTGTAAGCTTTAATAATATGTATGTTTTTATCCGGCAGGTATTCATTATACTTATTTAAAATTCCCTTAAAATTAGCACCCCTAAAATGGTGCCCCATGTAATCCAATACACAATAAATCTTATTCTCTATATTAACTTTGTTGTTTTTCAACTCAATGTAACCATTAAGTTTCTGCTTACCTATTCTGAATCTCAACAGATCAAACCCTATATCTATATTTCCGTTACCTTTATGTTCATATAATTCTCTCAATAAATCGGGAATTAACTTCTTTTTCACATTGAAAATTATGTATTTTATTGTTTTAACAATATTGCCGGAATTAATATTGACAATAGCATTTTTAATATCCTTACTACAAATTAGATCATTAACCTTGACATCCTGTTTATTATGTAACTCACACTCACAACTCAAATCGTGATTAATTTTTTCATAGACTGACTCTTTCAATATTGTATTTCTAAAATTCTTCAAAACATTAATTTGATCAAACATAACATTTAAACCATAAGGGTACACTGTACCGTATTTAGCCATCATATTCCTTTCACATATTAGTCTTTCAGCCTTGTTTGCAACTATATGCAAAATCGATATTTCAATATTATCAATTCCATGTTTTGCAAAATGTACTATTTCCATCTCCTGTTCTTCCCTCGCACTTGTTATCTTTCTTATATCTTTTTTGTGGTTGTTAAATCTTATATTAAAAGGACTAGACGTTTTTCCTATGTAAGACATGTTACAAATTTTACATTTTAATCTATACACACAGTTAAATACCTTACAAAAGTTTACACAATTTTCATCCACGGCATTACAGTTATCCTTTTTAGCATGGATGCAGACTTTACATCTTTTATCTTTGCACTTCTTAAATTTTAAATAATTTTTCCCCCTCTCATTTCTCATACTTTTATTGTAAAAATATCTAGTTTTATATTTCTTCTCTACCATACTGGTCTTCTCTAAATTCTCCTTTATATCTGAAATTTTGCTGTTGTAAACATATCTAGTTTTATATCTAGTACTACCACTCACTGTTGAATCCATAACATTTTTATAACAATTAAAATTACTGTTTTTACTGTAGTTTCCATACATTTTATAATTTTTATTCAACTTTTTAATTTTTTCATAAATTACATGATCCCGGCTCTCCCCCTCATATCTGAAAGTATCTCTACTCTCTCCAGTCTGTTCATCCACTTTATTATCCGAACCATGGTAACTTTTTGTCGATCCACTTCCTACCATGTAATCAGAAGCCGACCGGGCACTATGGTCATTTTTCAATTCCCATATCTTGCCGGTATCGTAATCATAACCAGTTTTACAATTCATAACTCAAAAAAATGTTTTGTGTAGACAAACGGTACACAAAGTTATTAACTTCAAAATATTACCATATCAAAACTAGTACGCCAACTACTACTCCAAGTTCAATAACCACATAATTTCCAACAAAATCAAGCACTTATCGGACATATAAAAGCCATTAATCACTGAAGATTATATATATATATATATATATATATATATATATATATCTGAACTATGTCACACTGTAACTCTCGTAATTATGAACCGATTTCGATGTAATTCGGAGTGTACATAGTACATACAAATGTCTCGACCGAGTTCGTTGGCCAGCTTCATCCGCCGTTTTGTTTCAAAATGGCGGTCATTTAATTTTTTTTTAATTTAAAATTTTAAATGTGGTACCAAAAAATTAAAAATGGAAAAATATTTTTTTCTTATGTATTTGACCTTTATACAAAGATTCCGGAGCAGTTTTTGTTTCGTCTATATCTTAAAAAATGGCTGAGTTATAAGCGTTGTGAATTTCTAGCGTGGCTGACATTTTGAAACGTCCTGAAATTTGTCACGCGATAAAAGGCGTATTTATGAACCGATTTCGATGCAATTCGGTGTGTACATAGTACATACCAATGTCTCGACTGAGTTCGTTGGCCAGCTTCATCCGTCATTTTGTTTCAAAATGGCGGCCATTTAAAATGTTTTAAAAAAATTATAATTTGAAAAATTGAAAATGGAAAAATATTATTTTCTTATGTATTTGACCTTTATACAAAGATTTCGGAGCAGTTTTTGTTTCGTCTTATCTTAAAAAACGGCTGAGTTGCAGCATTTTGAATTTCTAGTGTGACTGACATTTTGAAACGTCCTGAATTTTGTCACGCGATAAAAGGCGTATTTATGAACCGATTTGGATGTAACTTAGTTTATACATAGTACATACCAATGTCTCGACCGGCTTCGTTGGCCAGCTTCATCCGCCATCTTGTTTAAAAATGGCGGCCATTTAAATTTTTAAGAAAAATTTAAATTTGAAAGGTGGTACCAAAAAATTGAAAATTGAAAAAATATTTTCTTCTTATGTGTTTGACCTTTATAAAAAGATTAGAGAGCAGTTTTTGTTTCGTCTATATCTTAAGAAATGGCTGAGTTATAGCATTTTGAATTTCTAGCGTGGCTGACATTTTGAAACGTCCTGATTTTTGTCACGTAATAACAGGCGTATTTATGAACCGATTTGGATGTACCTTGGTGTGTACATAGTACATACAAATATCTCGACCGAGTTCTTTGGCCAGCTTCATCCGCCATCTTGTTTCAAAATGGCGGCCATTTAAAAAAATAAAAAAAAAATTTAAATGAGATACCAAAAAATTGGAAAATGAAAAAGATATTTTTCGTATGTGTTTGACCTTAATACAAAGATTCCGGAACAGTTTTCGTTTCGTTTATATCTAAAAAAATGGCTGAGTAATAGCATTTTGAATTTCTATTGTGGCTGACATTTTAAAACGACCTAATTTTTGTCATGCGATAACAGGCGTATTTATGAACCGATTTGGATGTAACTTGGTCTGTACGTAGTACATACTAATGTCTCGACCGAGTTCGTTGGCCAGCCTCATTCGCTATCTTGTTTCGAAAGGGTTGCCATTTAAAAAAAATTAAATTTAAAACAAGGTATTAAAAAAATGGAAAATGAAAAAAAAAATTTTTATGTGTTTGACCTTGATACAAAGATTCCGGAGCAGTTTTTGTTTCTTAAAATTTGTTATTTTGTTTATACCTTAAAAAATGATTGAATTATAGCACTTTAAATTTCTAGCATGGCTAACATTTTGAAATGATCTTGTATTTGTCACGCGATAACACACGTATTCGCCTATTTCGATATAAGAAGGCATGTGGATAGTATACATCAATGCCTCGACCAAGTTCGCTGGCCAGATTCATCAGCCATCTTGTTTCAAAATGGCGGCCATTAAATTAAAATATATATATATATTTAAAGTGAGGTGCAAAAAAATTAGAAATTGAAAAAGGTTTCTTTCTTAAGTATTTGACCTTGATATAAGGATTCAGGAGCATTTTTTGTTTGTCTTTATCTTAAAAAATGGCTCAGATATAGCAATTTCAATTTCTATTGTGGGTAACATTTTGAAAAATCTGATTTTTTGCATGCGACAGCACTCGTATACATCAACCGATTCCGATGTGAGTGAGCATGTGAACAGCAATTACTAAGGTCTCGACCAAGTTCACTGGTTAGCCTCATCCACCACGTTGTCTTAAAATAGTAGGCACTTTAAGAAATCGCCGAATTTGGCAGCCAAATATGAGTTACTTTAAAGAAAAGCAGCTTGGATAAAGCTGACTAATTTCGCGAAATTCTCATTCATTATATTGATAAAAATTAGTATTGAATCTCCTATATTCAGTTTCCACTATATTGAGCTTCGCGTCTTTGAATGATATAAGTTGGCTTTTGTAAAATAAGGAATATGAAAGCTACCTCTTCCTTCCGGCACTGGCCGGAAGGACTTTTTATTATATTTATCTTGTTCAAATTTTCAATCGTTAATAAAACTCATTATTCATCCTATCAAGTTGAAATAAATTTTTTTAACTTGTACTGGATGACAATTGATGTTAATACAGTTTTTTCAAATATTAATTAATTAATTTTTAATTAATTTTAGTTTTGCATGGGAAACAAAATGGCGGCCATTGGTTATTGAAGGTCAATAAAAGTATTTTCATGAAGGGGTTACCATAAGGGGGACCCTGTTCCGTCGCCAAACACCGCCAAAGTTGTCGCCAACTTGGCGATATATCGCCAAATTTGGCGGCTAAAATGAGTCGCCAAAAGTGACGCCAACATGGCGATATGTATAATATTTCGCCAAATTCCCATAGAGTTCCATTGTAAACCTACTTGCTTATAGAAAATCAACAAATTGAAATATTTTAATGCAACAAAAACTAATATTAGCTTAAGGGATTATGTTAATTTTTTTTTGATGGCCTAAGTAGGAATTGACTTTAAAAACAAAATTTTTATGTCACTTGTTTTATTTATTTACTAGCAGGCTATGCCCGCTGCGCTGGTCAATATTTCCAAATGAACCTTGGATTAAACTAAATGGTGAATTTGAACTTGTATTTTAAACAATATGGATCTTCAGCTTGACCTTGCACATTACTGAACACGATGCGAACGCCATTGCGATATAATGTTATCTTAAGCGTTGGACAAAATTTAGCAATTAAGAAGTAATTGTTTCAGTTGATTATAAACAGCGCACTTATGGTCGGGTAATGAGACCGTTATGACAACAGGAATTAATACCTCTGTAACTAATCAACATATAATGAAATCGTATATACTAACACCATTCCTAAAAGTCAGGCAACAGGGCCACTTGTAACAAAATATGTTCTGTAGATTTTTTTTAAAAAGGCTAAACTTTCATAATCAGGTTCACTTAATTTTTGAACTTTTACTGTTGCTCTATAACTAAGTACCCTTGAACAATATGTATACACTAAAACCTTTCCAAAATTATTACCTAAAATTGTGGTATATCCTACGAAAGTATGGATACAATCGGAATGAAATACAAATTTCCGTTGTAAATATATAGTAGATGATGATGATGCGATATTGTGTAATAGAATTCATCGTAAAGTTTTCGCTTCAAACAAAAACGATGCTTTCAACATTAAAGCTAATACACCAATATGTGTAGTATCCGATTACGGATTGTTAACTTGAATTCTCATGAGCAACTACTCAAAGAAAAGTGAATATGTGGCTTTTGTGAAACTTTTATGTCAGACGGGCGCAGGTAATAAATCAATAAAGATTGTTTTCATAGCATATTCTTATTTTATTATTTTCATTTAAAACACAAACCTTTCACTCATTTAATTTAAAATGCATGCCTTATACTAATTTCATTTTAAAAAACTGAAAAGATAAGCAATAACAGGAAATAATGCCATAACTAAAAGCAAAAAAAATTTTTAATTTACATACGCAAAATGTAACTACTGCTACTGGGAATTTTAAAAATGCTATCAGCGAGATGTGCGCACGGTTGTTATAAATGTACCCATTTTTTTCTTCTTATCGAGGAGCAATTTATAAATCGCACAATATTATTCCAATTCCAATTTTTTTCATTGAGGAACCTATGACCGGAAAAAATGGAAAAAGACTCTTGTAGATTCTTCGGATGACGACATCTGACGCCATAAACCGAGTTTATATATATGAAAATAATTTTTAAGTCGTTACAAACATTGCTTTCATACTTAAATATTTTCATTGGTACTACTTGTTATCCCGTCGACCAATTTCGCCAAATTATATAAATCGCCAAACCATTCGCCAAATTATATAAATTCACATAATCTTTATTTTAAATAACGAAATAACAAATAAATTAGTATAACATTAATAAAAATACAAATAAAACGTCGAAATTAAAATCACTTGATGACGTAAACACGCGTAGTTTGTTTAGATTCAAGTGAATTTGATATTTACGATCAACCATTATTGGCATTTAATCTTATAGTTTGACGATAGATTTTTGGTCGACGGAATATCTAAGTAGTACCTTTTCCATTTTTGTTTTATAACGCTAAATTCTCAGTAATTTTTTCCCTTTTATTTTACATAAAATCACTATTTAAAAAAAAAATTAAGATGCTTGCATTTTTATTTCAAACTCATAGAGCCGTTTTTATTTTTTAGCCAAAAGGGTTGATTTGAATTTTTTCCGTTGCTAGAGTAACGGATGTAATGATAGATATTTTGAGGTTTAGATGCCAAAGACACCGCCAAATTAGAAAAATATGAAATGTGTCATGAACTGTTGGACTTATAAAAATTTATTTGGTAGCATTCGATTCAGCATACAAAACTACATTAAAATATGCTATCATTTGACGCATAATTTTGATATTCGATTTTTTCCCCTCCCCGTGCAAAAACCATTAGGGGTGACACTTTAGAAAATCCTTTCTTAGCGGAAGTTTATGTCATAAGAAGTATTTTTACCACGATTTTCAAGATTTTAGGTTCAGTAGTTTGCGCTGTGCGTTAATTAGTCCCCTAATCCAGACTTTATTTTATATACTATATTAGATATGCAATTTTGCGGTGAATCTATGATCGAAAATTAGTCCAATATCATTTGAAATATTACATAACAGAGGAGAAAGTACGAAGAAAGACGAAGAAGAAATGACGAATTACAAAAGACTTGTAATTTTTTTTTCAAAATGTTGAATTTTTCCATAATAATAACGTATTAAAACATAAATTTCCTTAAAAATTATCTTTATTTCCTAGATTTCGAATCTGTGAATTTTCCTATAAATGAAATTGGCGATATGACTTAAGAAAATAGATAATATTTGCTTAAATAAAATGGGTAATATTCGTTGATCTGAGTTCGAGTTTATAAATATCACATGCTTTCGGAATTACGGCGAAAAACATTTTAAAAAGTATGAAATTATTTTACAATATGTATGTGTGGCAGAAATTCACACTGAAATTTAAGTATTCGATTCCATTTTTAAAATATTAACTGATATCTATATAAGTTACAATTGAATATGAAAATGTACTCAAAAAATGATCTCTTTCACCTAAAAAAACACCATTTGTGAGAACATCCTCAAGCTAATGTCACGCTTATGCATTTTTGGCTTAAAATCACATTGTTTGGCGACAAAAGAAAAATAAAAAATTGTAAAGAAACAAATAGTAATTACACATGTGACTCACAATTACATCTGCTTGTTTCTTCTATAAGTCACGTGATGGGACAATTAGATATAAAAAAAAAGAAAAGAAAAGAACAGAACAGAAAGAAAATGTCGTTAAAATTTCATCTAATCAAATTTTCAGATTCGTTTCCATATCTAACGCAAGCGATAAAGAGCCAAATATTGCGTATCAAGTGTAATATTTCTTATTAAATTAATTTTTAAGCATTACAAATATTTCTTTCAGGTTTTGATTAAATGTTTCCGTTTTTTAATATTATCACTCATTAAAACGTATTTTCTTCTTCTTTTTTTTTCATTTAAATAAAATTAGTAACAGTTTTTCTTTATTTTTCGAGGTTTAATAGCCATTTCAATTTTTTTTATCAACGATGAATTTCGCCAAGAAATAAAATGGTAACCTTATCGCCCAAAATAACAGAATTTTCCGTCATAATTCTAAAACTAATATAGGTAGAATAATGTGTTATAGCTTAAAACCTTCCCTGAAACAATACCTATCTAACGGTATAGGTTCCGTAAAAATCCATGCAGTAGAACTCGAAATCTAGGCGTTCGGAACGAAATTTCCGTTTGGATTTTATATATATAATAGATAATAGAATAGATAATAGATTTTATATATATATATAATAGAATAGATAATAGATTATGTGTTATGAACTATCTCAAAGTTTAAAACAGATCGCATTGTTAGATTTCCTAATTTTAACATTATCGCGTTATGTTAGTTCCACATTCCACCACCAGGGAGCGCACTCTATTCTTAACGAAAGCGTATCTGAACGAAACTCCTTCATGCAACCTTTCCGTAGATACATGAATCGGGAGGGTGGCCGTCTTAACCAATAATTTAAGATAATTGCTGAAATTACTACGAAAAATATTTTAAAGGGGCCCTACGCGGGCCCCTAATAGAGTTAGAGGAAATCGCAAGACGGCAAAATAATCGCGGGGAAAAGTTTGCTTGGTTACTTCGGAGCTACTTTTGGCGCGAGATCTAAGCTCTACGACCAATAGGAGCCCAGATATTTAAGGAAATATGAAGTAACAAAGTCCAAAATAATAGAATTTTCCGTAATAATTCTATAACTAATCTAGGTAGAATGATGTGTTATAGCTTAAAACCTTCCCTGGAACGATACCTATCTAACGGTATAAGTTCCGTAAAAATCCATGCGGTAGAACTCGAAATCTCGGCGTTCGGAACGAAATTTCCGTTTGGATTTTATATATATAATAGATAATAGATTTACACCAGTATGCATATTTTAGCGGAAGTGTTTTCGTACAATGGTATTTTTTTTTTTTTTTGTTAACACTTATCTATTACACTACATGAAGTTTAATAGACTTTTTTCTATCAATAGACTCCCAAATAAAGGGTGGCGTCATCAGGGTTATAGTGGGTAGCTGCCCGTGCACCCACCCGGACTGGGTTTTAAAAAATATATTTCTGGAAAGGAACGAATGATGTATTTGCTAACAGTTCATGGTTATTTTGATTGATTTATTCACTTCTTTGAATCTTAGAAAATATATTTGTACTAATTTACTTCCACTTTTAGATTGGGAACCCTATAATTTTAAAACGTTTTAGATTTTAATTTAAAACGTAAATTTAAGCTTTCCAGTTAGCTTCAAGAATATTAAATTTACTAAACTTATTAATTTAATAATTTATTATATTTATAAATTTAATAATTTATTAATTTAATAATTTATTAATTTAATAAATATATATTAAATTAATAAGAATACTATCTGCAAAGAAAATATTTTATTCATAGTTATACAAATAAAATTTAGTTACTGAAAATATGTTAATCATAGTTATAATAACAAAACCTAGTTAGAGAATTACCATTAAAGTCATTTCCATCTATTAGACTATGAAGTGTTGTTCACAAATATATATTTGAGATCGGGATTGCCACTTATTTCGGCAATCAAATTCCTTGCGCTTTCCTGAGATAAAAATTAAATTTTTCCAGAGTAATTCCTCTGAGAATTTTTCCAATTTTAACGGATAAAATTTTTCCAGAGAAATTCCTCTGAGAATTTTTCAAATTTTAACGAATAAATTTTGCAAAGTACCAAAATTTCGTAAATTTTCTTGTTCTTAATACTCATTTTTAAATCCCCTCAGTTTTTCCTGTTTTCCCTATACAGTAGCAAACCTGAAGATTATTATTTGTGAGGAAGGTGGAATCAATGTCCACATTTTGGTATTTTAATCCAATTTACCCGGGGGAAATTGCCCATTTAACCCAGGTTTCTAAATAAAACCCGCCCGGGCTGGGTTTTAAAAAAGGGTTTTTTTTTTTTACAACCCTGGGTGTCATTCGCATTGGGCACATGCTCAGATTAAAAGTTTTTGTTCAAAATATAGCAACTCTCATTTCTCAACTTAATACATTAGGCGAGCGAAATAAGTCAACAGGCTATCTTGGTGATAATAACAGGCTCCCCAAGTTTTGCACAAAATCCTCTAAACTTCCGTATATTCCTGGCGCATAACGCGCACATACGTTTTGAGACTATTTTTTATTACTTTCTTCTATCTATAACCAGGGCTTAATTTCCAAGAAAAAAAAGTACCGGAGCCCTGATATGTGGTACCGGTACTACAACTGTACCGTCACTCCAATCTGCACATTTATATTTCGTACATTATTTGCAAAATTTAAAGCATTTTTTTTTTCTTTAGCAAAACAATTAAAAAAAAAATATATCAACAATCAGCATATACTTAGCTGTCAACTATTCCACTTTTTAGCTATCACTCCTTCCGAATAGTAATCTTTATCCAGTTTTAGTGTTAATTGCAGAATTCTGCGATTAAATAGGGTAAGGATTACGATACGGAAATAGTGTTAATACAAAAAAAAAATAAATAAATAAAAATAAAAAATAGTTCGTAGCTGTGCATTTTTTCATAATAATGCATAGCTACGAATTGCACTGGGCTCTGGAGCCTTGTATTTATAAGCTCCTGTGAATTCCGACCAATATTTAAATATTTACTGAAAACAGAGAAGTACCGGAGCTGGGCTCCGGTGCAAATTAAGCTCTGCCTATAACAGAAGAAAGTACTGTTATCGAAGGTAATTCGGCTTCTGATTTTTGACGGATTTACATGTTTTAGCAACCGGAGACCCTGAAAAACATGTTTATACAAAATGTTTATCTGTCCGTGTGTCACCATAGTACCATCGAAAAGTGTATGAAGTCACGCATAGGAATTTATCCAAATTTCATATATATGTTCTTGGCTAAGACAAGCAGACCTTCCTAGAATTTGGAAATATTCCGCCAGAAGGGAGTGCTGTATAATAGCAATTTTTGTGCCATTTTCATTGTTGTACCACCGAAAAGCATGTGAAATTATGCATAGAATTGATCGAAATTTCATATATATTTTTTGGCTATGGCAAGAAAGCCCACCTTGAATTTGGAAATAGTATTCAGCCTGAAGGGGGCGCTGTAACAGCGATTTTTGCATAATTTTCTCGTTTTTTCGTAGTGCTGTTGTACATTGACGACTTGTGCAGCGATGAGGACTTTAAAATTTTTATTTTTGCGCTCTTTTATTTAACTGAGAGTTTAACGTAAAAATGGTATTCTGTAATAGATTTTCCACAGACTTCCTGATTTGATAACGTTATAGAAATTACGTGCATGACGCGTTAGAATGACAATGGAGTTAATTATACGCCAAATATTTCTTGCCAAATAATGAAAACTGACTGTGAAACTGCAGTAACGATATATTGTAAACACAAGAAAATAAATTAATAAAGTGTTTTTTCATTTTAATATTTTAATCAAATAATAGTTTAATATTAAGTTATGGTTATACGTTGAGAAAACAATATAGAAATTCCGAATAGATATTTTAAATAAAACTTTTATTTTTCCTTCCTATTGCGTAATTATATATTTTTAAATAAATACATTAGTTCAAGTTTCTTACCAAACGTACATCAAAGCGGGGAATTTTTCATAATCGGGGGAAGCGCCAAATTAATGTATAACGATAATTTATGATTTTACATGAATTGTTGTAAAAGTAAGAGTAATAATTATGATAAATATTGAATGCTCATAAAAGGGTGTTTAAAAAAAAACAATTTTTACTTTGATAGCTATTGTCTTTAAGGGAACAGTGGAAAACCAAATCTCTCTAATTTTAATGGATTCATTTGAAAATTGGTTAATCGAAAGCTCAAATAGTTATATTAAAAATTTGGCGATAAAATAATAAAAAGTTTTTAAATTATTAAAATATTTAAATTTTTAAAATAACGAATAATTGTCATATTTTAAAATGTCCCATGCGCATTTCTTTTGCCTAAAATACGACAATATTTACTCATGAGATACTTTTTATATATTACAATGGAAGTTAGCATGAATCACTAAAGTTCGCTGAATATATAAGTAGAAGAAAAAAAAATATTTCGATAATTATGCTCCGTTTTCCCAAAAAAGTAGCGATATATTTCCATATTCACAAAATTTCAACATTAAAATTTTCCTGAAATGCAAATTTTTATGCTAAAACTTATTTATTTTTGCACAGAGGATATAAAGTATGAATTTTAAAAGAATCTGATAATTGGAAATGGGCAAAGATTATAACCTCTACGAAGAAGCATCAGAATTGAAAAATTCTCATCAGCTAAATTTGAGCATCTAGTTTCATAATTCTCGAAAAGAAAAAAAAATATTTCTTTGTCAAATTTCGTGATTTTGAATGTCCACTGTCATCATAAGGGATTTCGGAAATAATTCGTATACTTACCACTAAAGTTGGACTCTATATCGTATGGAATGACTGCTCTGTCCCATAATCTTTCAGGCCTCGCCGTTGCAGCGCGTTTTGGACGATTATGAAATATTTGGTTTTTCCGCCTGTTCTTTCCGGAATGCCGCAATCTGTTTCGCGACCTATAAATGAAAAAAGAAAATGTTAAAACAATATAATCAATTTTGGTTTGTTTTAATAATTTAAAATATGAAAAATTGCGATTAAACAAAATAGTATTCTGCACTGTAAATAAAGATAAATGCTTCAGGAAATATTACTACATTTAAGATGGTTTACTAAAACGTAGTAGTGTAACTTTTTCCAAGTTACCCACGATTTCGGAAGACGAACTATGATGTAGATTCATATATTGATAATTAGTGTACTCAAAATCATGTTTGTTCCTAAATTAAATTCCGTTAATTTATTCGTGCTCATAAATCTTAAAATCTATTTCATTTACTGTCCAATCTAACTTTATTTTTATCTCATCTAAAAAGCTCTCTTTCTTAATATTATTTCCTGGCAAAAAGAAATCTTTATTTTAGCTAATGTACTTTCCTTTCTGGGCCTTGCATTTCGTTAATCTTTGCATAACGTTTAAAATAAATTTAACATCGGCCAATAGAGATAAAGAAAATAATATATTGAAGGAAACGATCATTTCATTTAATCATTATGAAACATTTTTCTTCCCGTTAGATTCTGAATCGTATATGTTGGAAGACTACGGTATTATTTTTTTTTTTTTACGAAACCGGATTTCGTGATTCGACAGAAGGTTATTTATGGGGACTTGGCGGCTCTTCCACGCTAAAGATGTAGAAATTTTGTTTGCACGTGTAGGGGGAACACCTACCCTTTTCCCTAGCTACCATAATTAAACATTGTTCCTGGAACACTTTGTGCTTATTTTGGGTTAAATTCAGCATTTCGGGATGAGAGTTTTTGGTTTTTGCGAATGACGTAATATAACATTACTAAATCCGGCCTTTTAACATCTTCCATATCTTTGCAACAATTACGGAGTAAAGAGAAAAATATCACTACAAATCTTCATGATACGAACCTTCAATTATCTGCCGAAACCGCAGAAACCAAAAGATTTCTAAAATTTAAAGAAGAATTTCTCAAAGTTTATTTTGCTGCTGGTATTTTTCATGAAGGTTTTCGATTAGTTTTTACATCGTATATATTGGACAATTGCACCATAAATTATACTTAAAATTTTGTATCGAAATCAAATAAGACATGTAACTGGTACACACAACAAAACAGCGATTTCCCGAACACATTTAAAATCTAGGTTTTCAATTGCTTCTGCCATCATAATGAGGATAAAATGATGTTACACACAAGCCTAAAAGTTCAAAATGAACATAAACGTCTTAAGAGTCCAGAATTCCTGAACGGAGAGTTCGCAAAATTCACATGCTTACCTAGTGGATAACTTTATTGCTGTGGTTTGCTCCATTAGGTAGCATGGGAACTTGGTGACGTTTCCGTACTCTCCGTTCAGGAATTCTTTTGTACTCTTAGAGGTTTATGTCCATTTTGAACTTTTAGACTTGTGTCTAACATCTTTTTATCCTGATGACTATCTCAGAAGCGATTCGAAACGTAGATTTTAAGATTGTAAATGTGTTTGTTAAATCACTGTTTTGTTGTGTGCACCGTTTAGCATGTTGTATTTAATTTGAATACAAAATTTTAAGTAGTTTTAACTGTATTAATCAATTTTTTTTAAACGGATGCAATATTTTCGGGCACCATTAGTCCTCAAGTAAACAGTTTAATGTTCAACAAAAATGTCACAAACAGGCTAATTTAATAGCATTAACACTAATTATTTTTTCTTGGTTACTTTATCACTTAAATTTTCTGTTATGCAGCTGGCGTGTTTACGTAAAAATTGATATCACACTGAAAAACGATATTTCGTGTTGCGAAAACCGAATGACTCATTGTAAAAAAATAATCTGAAACATTTCTGAAAATTGCGACAGCAAAGGAAAGTAGTGTTTCAGAAATTTCTTTAAGGGGACAGTGGACGTTTACAAATAATTCGTTTAATTTTTATAGTAGAGATTTGAAAGTTTTGTGCAAATATACACTTCAGCATAAGTATATCCTCCTGAGACCCAAGCACAATATAATGCATATATATTTTTTTAATATGAGTTTTTTTCAACAAATAGTCATCAAAAATGATGTTTCTGAAGAAATTAATAAATTTCGATTTTTTAACTTTGTTTTACAGAACATCCATCTAAATGGATGTTCAGGCCATAACTTGCTTTAAAATAGTTTTAAAAATGCTAAAAGTATGGGAAAGAATAGAATTTATTATAAAGAACATAAGGCAAGTATTAACTTCTGCTATTAAAATTGAAAAAAAAAATAGTTTAAACAAATTAAAATAACATAAAAAGGAAATTGACCAGCAGAACGTAGAATTCCAACTTGACTCATTTATTACGCCATTTTGTAAACAAAATAGTTACCGTTGCCAAAATCCAAAAGCTGAATGTTGATTTTTGATTCATACATTACCATGCAAAACTGGTTTTAGATTGCTACAATGAAATTTAACGCAATAGAAGGAGGAAGCAAATAACATCCATTTAAATGAATGCCAGGTCTCAGGAGGATATAGAACAGCTTAAAAGGAATTCCCAATCTTATTATAAATTTTAAGATCTTTGAAAAAATTTTTAATTTTAAAACGAAATTTTAAAATGCTCCTTGCGTCTTAATTTTTTAAGATATTTCCTCGATTTTGGATTTTAATCACGTAAATGTCTATTACAAACAAATCCGTGTATCGATTTTTTAATCCCTTAAATAGTTAATTTTTGAAAGATATTTTTTCTGAATTCCATATCGATTTTCAAAATTCCGCCTTACAATAAATTAAAAATCCAATTTAATTGTCTCAATGAAGTCGAATTTTTAAATGCATATACAGTTTCTTTTTAAGCAATATCAGGATTCTTCCTTATCAGTTTCAAGGATTTTGATCAAAAAATTAAGTAGCAAGGAGTATTTAAAAAAAAGAAACATCAATATTGAGAAAAAATTCAGATTTAAAGTATATATTAAATGATAAAAAAATTATTTTTTAACAAAATTAAAACACTTGTAACTTTAAGTAAAATAATCGCATCTGCATGCGATTTTCCACGAATGACGTAGTACAAATTAGAGAATAATAACACACACAAAAAGAAATGTCAATTTTGGGGTCGATTTTTGCATAAATAAAAAGGTCCACGGTCCTCTGCAATCTCTGCAATCTATTGATTTCTGATGATACATGAATGCTTTTCGGAATCGTGGATAACTCGGGATTGATTTTTTTTTTTTACATCGGCTGCCCCCTCAACTTTACGATATTTTTTTTCTTCCAAACTCCTACAAAAATCATCTTAATTTAACGGATGACGTTACAATGATATCTTCCATTGATCCTTGTGTCCCGAGATTAGGACGTTGTGACTTCTCGAAAATAGGTTTCCATTTTTTAAAATTTTTTACGCAATTTACAGAGTATTCAGATTAGTTTAAGGGCTCTCAAAGACTCTTAAAGCTTGAAAATTATCGAAATTTGAATTTTTTTAGATGTTAAACTCTTATCTTTTCTGAACATTTTGATATAATTGTTACCTTGAAATTCCTGGAACAGAAGTTACGGCTTTTAGAATTATACCCGCTCAATAGCTGAAACGGAGTTTCCGAAACTTTGAAGTCGTTTTTCTCCAAATGACGTTTTGGGGCATAACGCGCAATATATCTTACAAGGAGAGGGCCAACCTTGTTAATCATAGATTTTGATTATTTTAATATATGTTGTTGGGTAGAGACCCCTTAGTGTCAGGTTCAACGGATTTTATCCAACGCTCCTTTGTTCTTGAGAAACAGGGGAGTTTAATAATAGCACACAACTTAAATACTTACATTGCAACCGCAATGATAGGTTGGTCGTAGCTCAGTTGGTACGGCGCTCGTTGGCTAATCTGCGGGCCGGGTTCGGTACCCGAACGCGCTACATTTTTTTTCTCATTTTTTGTTTTATAAATATACTTGTAATTATAATTAAATAATTTCAATTACAAATTTTAATATCATACATTAATTATAATGTTAACAAACTTAAATTTATCATTTTTTATTTTTAAAGTATTATTTCTCATCTTTTAAAGAGGTTTAAAAAGAAATTGGATCTATTATGGAATGATAAAAATTCCAAAATCGTGACAAAATCTGTTGTAGTGCCATCTAGTTTTGATAAAATAAAAGAATATTCTAATAAAATAAAAATAAAAGCAGAAAGAAGATAAAGGTGAAAGCAAAATAATTGAAAGCGCAAGCATACGTATTACAAATTTAAAAATCTTTAATATGCAAAAAATCGGTCGTAATTAAATTCTGATGCTAATTTTTAATATAATTATGCTTGTTACTTTAAAACAGAATAATAGTATTATCGCATTGACTTCCTTTGTTAAAGCAATGCGTAAATGATGTTTCTTTAAAATCACGAATTGTCACAATTGCTTAATATCATTTTATCGATAAAGAATATATGAAATACATTTTAAAAGTGATTTTTAAAAAATTAACAGTTTTATGATGCTTTATATAACTATTTAGTTAAAAGTAACAAATTAAATAGGTTAAAATTATAATTGATATACAATATTATAAATTTTAATTGACAATGAGATTATTAATTATACTTACAAGTATATTTATAAAACGAAAAATGAGAAAAATAAATGCAGCAGATTCAGGTACCGAACCCCGGCCTGCGGATCAGCCAGCAAACGCCATACCAACTGAGCTACGACCAACCTTTCATTGCGCTTGCAAAGTAAGTATTTACCCCCCGGTTTCTCAAGAACTAAGAAGCGTTGGATAAAATCCGTTGAACCTGACACTAAGAGGTCTCTAACCTACAACATATATTGAAATAATCAAAATCTGTGATTAACAAGGTTGACCCTCTCCTTGTTAGACACGTCTCAATATTTTTTCCTGAAATTTTCAAAACATATTTCATGTCAGTCTGTATAAACGGAACCTAAAATTTCATTTTTATTGTTCTTTGTATTAAAAATATAAAAATGCTTGAAATACAAACTTATTTAGGTTCACGATAATTAGTACAGTGTAAAGTATATTTAGGCATGAAAAATTTCACTTTAGATGAAAAATGTATTTTGTAATCCTGCGCGTAAGGTGTTAAACCAATTTTCTGCTCAACAATAGGTTGACCGTTTGGAGCACCTTATAAATACTAATTCTGCACCTTGCAATATTTTAAATACATGGAATGAAAGAATATACTTATATCTTTCATCCTGATTAAAATTGTGTTTTCAAATCTTATACATTTTAAGATATTAAATGTTGAAAATGGTCTTTTTTTTTTTCTTTTTTCCCAATATTAAGAGTCCTGATATCCCTTGAAGTTATATTTGTTGCATTGTATATAGTGATGGTATACTTAATAAGGATGTAAAGTGCTGGGATAAAACATTTAGGGAAAATAAAGATTAAACTCACAAAATCGCTTTCTACTTCCAAAGTGATCTTTGTGTATAATTTTTAATATATATACAGTATTCAACATTTAAGATAGGACTTTACACTGTGTGACAAATATATGAAAAATATTAATATAATTGCTAAACAGTGTACAATGGGAAACTATACAACACATTTAAAATCTACATGACATTAAAATGCATGACATTTAAACAGTGAAATGATATTAAAAATCTTCCCGACAGTTTCAACCAACATACTCTGTCTTTTTCAAGGGATACTACAGAATCACTGGCAAAATCCCGCTCCCCAACACAATGATCGAAGGAAACCAAGGTTCAGGATCTCTCTGTCCAACCTGAAAAAGTCTTGAAAAGACCAAGTATGTTGGTTGAAACTGTTGGGAAGTTTTTTAATATTATTTCAATGATTAAGCGTCATGCATTTTAATGTCACGTGAATTTTAAATGTGTTGTATAGTTTCCCATTGTACACTGTTTAGCATGTGCCCTTTTCCCCTTTATTAGGTAGCTTTCTTTACAAAAAGCTACCTATTGCAGCCGTTCGGAGGAAAGCGATTTCAAAAAATTTTGGTATATTTTCATCGATCATGACCCCCAGACCCCGAAACCACCCTCCGTTCAAAATTGATATATATATATATATATATATATATATATATATATATATATATATATATATATATATATATATATATATATATATATATATATATATCTGACCTATGTCAGACTGTAACTCTCGTATTTATGAACCGATTTGGATGTAATTCGGTGTGTACATAGTACATACCAATGTCTCGACCGAGTTCGTTGGCCAGCTTCATCCGCCATTTTGTTTCAAAATGGCGGCCATTTAAAATTTTTAAAAAAAATTAAAATTTGAAATGTGGTACCAAAAAATTGAAAATGGAAAAATATTTTTTTCTTATGTATTTGACCTTTATACAAAGACTCCGTAGCAGTTTTTGTTTCGTCTATATCTTAAAAAATGGCTGAGTTATAGCATTTTGAATTTCTGACGAAGCTGACATTTTGAAACGTCCTGAATTTTGTCACGCGATAAAAGGCGTATTTATAAACCGATTTGGATGTAACTTCGTTTATACATAGTACAGACCAATGTCTCGACCGAGTTCGTTGGCCAGCTTCATCCGCCATTTTGTTTAAAAATGGCGGCCATTTAAAATTTTAAGAAAAATTTAAATTTGAAATGTGGTACCAAAAAATTGAAAGTTGAAAAAATATTTTTTTCTTACGTGTTTGACCTCGATAAAAAGATTCGGGAGCAGTTTTTGTTTCGTCTATACCTTAAAAAATGGCTGAGTTATAGCATTTTGAATTTCTAGTGTGGCTGGCATTTTGAAACGCCCTGATTTTTGCCACGTGATAACAGACGTATTTATGAACCGATTTGGATGTACCTTGGTGTGTACATAGTACATACAAATAACTCAAACGAGTTCGTTGGCCAGCTTCATCCGCCATCTTGTTTCAAAATGGCGGCCATTTAAAAAAATTAAAAAAAATTAAATTTAAAATGAGATACCAAAAAATTGGAAAATGAAAAAGAGTTCTTTCGTATGTGTTTGACCTTAATACAAAGATTCCGGAACAGGTTTTGTTTCGTCTATATCTAAAAAAATGGCTGAGTTATAACATTTTGAATTTCTATTGTGGCTGACATTTTAAAACGACCTGATATTTGTCACGCGATAACAGGCGTATTTATGAACCGATTTGAATGTAACTTGGTCTGTACATAGTACATACCAATGTCTCGACCGAGTTCGTTGGCCAATTTCATTCGCCATCTTGTTTCAAAAGGGTTGCCATTTTAAAAAAATGTAATTTAAAATTTAAAATGAGGTATTAAAAAATTGGAAAAAGAAAAAGATTTTTTTATGTGTTTGGCCTTGATACAAAGATTCTGGAGCAGTTTTTGTTTCTGAAAATTTGTTCTTTTGCTTATATCTTAAAAAGTGGTTGAATTATAGCACTTTGAATTTCTATCATGGATAACACTTTGAAACGATCTTGTATTTGTCTCGCGATACCACACGTATTCACCTATATCGATGTAAAAAGGCATGTGGATAGTATACATCAATATCTCGACCAAGTTTGCTGGTCAGCTTCATCAGCCATCTTGTTTCAAAATGGCGGTCATTAAATTAAAAAAAATTATATTTAAAGTGAGGTGCAAAAAAATTAGAAATTGAAAAGGGTTTCTTTCTTAAGTATTTGACCTTGATATAAGGATTCAGGAGCATTTTTTGTTTGTCTTTATCTTAAAAAATGGCTCAGATATAGCAGTTTCAATTTCTAACGTGGGTGACATTTTGAAAAATCTGATTTTTTGCCTGCGACAGCACTCGTATATATCAACCGATTCCGATGTGAGTGAGCATGTGCACAGCAATTACTAAGCTCTCGACCAAGTTCACTGGTTAGCCTCATCCACCATGTTGTCTTAAAATGGCAGGCACTTTAAGAAATCGCCGAATTATGCAGCCAAATATAAGTTACTTTAAATAAAAGCAGCTTGGATAAAGCTGACTAATTTCGCGAAATTCTCATTCATAATGATGTAGTATTGATAAAAATTAGTATTGAATCTCCTACATTCGGTTTCCACTTAATTGAGCTTCGTTTGTTTGAATAATATAAGTTGGCTTTTTTTAAATAAGGAATATGAAAGCTACCTCTTCCTCCCGGCACTGGCCGGAAGGACTTTTTTCTCTCTTTTGTCCCTATTTCCGTTTCATTTTTCCGCCTTCCCTCACTTCGTGGGAGAGCGGGCCTTTACCAGTGTTTCTGTAGTATCCCTTGAAAAAGACCACGTATGTTGGTTGAAAGTATCGGGAAGTTTTTTAACATTTCAATGTTTAAACGTCATGTATTTTAATGTCATGTAGATTTTAAATGTGTTGTATAGTTTCCCCATTGTACACAGTTTAGCAATTATATTAATATTTTTCATACATACATATAGTAGTTTGACAGTTTTCCAAAAATATGTATGTTTTATATTTTAACAATTATACAACAGATCCACAGCAAACTAAAGACAACTCATACGTATGAACATAATTCTAATCGTGAAAATGAATATGTTCAGTTGTGTAGTTTTTAAATTTTACTGTGTTCAAGGAGCATTTTATTCAAGGAAAATGCTGCCCAACGTTCCAAATAATACATTTATTTTTCTAGATATTATAGATTTAATGAAAATATTCTTTTTTTAATTTTTCAAAAATTTGATAAAAATATCCAGAGAAAATAAGCCAACTCTAGTATTTTTCGCAAAGATCCGATAAATTCATTTCTATATCCGATTCCAGAAACATTGCAATAAGCCAAAAAAGAAGTCTCAGTTATAAATATATCCACTACATCTTACTTTAAATAAAAATAAAATTCCGATAAATAACATAATTTTTCCTATCTCATTAATATACACACCTCAGTTTTTTTTTTAATAACATTTTACTGCACGAAAACTTTCTAACATCTTAATATTAAATATACATGTTAAGTATTAAATATTATATATTCTTAATTATAATACTTTCTTACAAATCCTTATTTAAGATTACTCCTTTATTTAAGATTGTAAATAATATTTAAAAAGAACCCAAGTAGTTCAATCTCATCTAACCGTAATTATTTTTAATTAACGGACATTAAAATACCAAGCATCTTTTAAATACAAGAGAGTGTGCAGTAAATTTGGAACATTCATTAACTTCCAAAACAGCGAGTTCATTTACGTGAATAAAACATAATTAGAGCGTTTGGATTAGATTAGAAAAAGCTTCAAAGCAAATGGGACAACATTTATCACCTTTTCAATGTCATTTAGTATAAAAGTCTTTGAAAGCCTTGTAAACTGATATAAGAACATTGTATTGATACACATAAAACGTTGAAGGTAAAATCACTTGAATTGTGTAAACTTTTGGAATGTCTGATACTTTTGAAATATGGAAGATATTTTAAGTACGTTTTATGCCTTAATAACGAAGTTATTTTTAAGAACTGAAAAACAAGTGACATTACATAAATAAATTAGAACTGCTTGTTTAGATAAATGATTTACAATTACATTAGAAGCTCGATTAACCGAGGTTTCCGTTAACCAAGCCAATAACGATTTTTTTTTTTTGTGTGTGAATGAGCCTTGAAAAAGGATACACATTTTAGTTCATTGTCTGTGCTATACAGGCTCTTCTGCCCCCAAAGCACTCAACTCCCAAGAAAAATTGCACCCTGAACAGTCAACAGCGAACAATGCTTTGTTTCCAGTGGCCATGTGAACTTTCGTAATTTTTTCAATTTGCTTTTTAAAATTTACTACAAGTAGTTGATTTCCTTTTTAAATTTGTTAAGCTGTGAAACATAGCTTTACATATACTTATTTTTATTATTTAAAAAACATTCTATTGTTTTTTTTTATTTTAAGAGATGTCAAATTCACAGGCACGGCGAGTTTTTACACACAGTTTCTATTAATCGAGATTTCCGATATCCGAGTTACTAACGGTTCCCGATTAGCTCGGATAATCGAGGTTGCACTGTAATATATTCTACAGGGTGACATTTTTTCTTCTTTCATATTTTTGTGACTCAGTAACTCCGATTCGAAAAATATTTACTCAGATGTTGGAATACTTCATTTTAACCCTTGAATAAATAGTGTAACTCAGGAGTTACACGATCTTTTTTTGCCATTAGGCACTTTCTATTCGTCTTTTGGTAAACTATTATGTGTTACTTGCGTGTGATAGCACTGCTGCGTGTAAGCATTTAAGGTCCTAAAGTTTGTTTTTGATCCGATCCGTTACCGCAGGTAGGTTACAACATCTTTTGTTGGTACTGCTCGCAATGGGCTCGACTGGCGTTTCTTTTTGTATTTATATAAGGTAGTTATTTCTAAAAACTATCAAAAGCATTATAAAAATTATTATATCTTTGAATAGTCGTTTTTGTGCAGTGTAAACACTTTAAAGTAAGTATATAATTTAAAATTATAACTTGAACAATTTCTGTTATGTAACTCAGGCTTTACATGATGACGTTATAACCAACAGAAACAATTTTTTAACTATTTTTTCTAGTGTATAATTAACAAAAATGGACACAAATACGTTTTCCAAACAAAATAAAATATTGTGCATTAAAGGGCATGTAAATAAATAAAAAATATTTACTAAAATGATACTTTCTTCACATTTGCCAACAGAAAATTACATTCTTCTCATAAATATTGTCAATTTTCTGATACAAAATTTTAAAGTATGCGGAACTTACCTTTGTAAAAATTCGGATATAAATATATCCGCTACATCTTACTTGCATTAAAAATTAAATTCCGACAAAGAACTTAATTTTCCCCATCTCATTAATTTTTAAACATCACTTATTCCTTTGAAGATAATAACATTTTACTGCTCGGAAACTTTCTAGCATCTTGATATTAAGTTTACTCGTTATTTAGTATTAAATGTTATAAAACCTTAATTATAACAAATTCTTACAACTCCCTTATTTTAATACTGTAAATATTTAAAAAGAACCCGATTAGTTCAATCTCAATTCAATGTTTAAAATAATCTAACCGTAATTAATTTTAATTAACGGGCATTAAACGACCAAGCATCTTTTAAATACAATAGAGTGTGCAGTAAATTTGAAACATTCATTGACGTCCGAAACTGCGTGTTCATGTACTTTAATAAAACATAATTAGAGCGTTTAGATTAGATATTGTAATCTTTAGAAAAAGCTTCAAAGCAGAATGGATAACATTTATCGCCTTTTTAGTGCCATTTAGTTTAAAAAATTTGAAAGCCAAGTAAACTGGCAGCAGAACGTTACATTATATTGGGTGAGTGCAAAAGTTCATGTGGAGTTTGAGAGTAAAAGTCACACAGTGATTAGGCAAACAAAGTTCTTTATTCAATCAATGATATATGTTCCATCGTTTTCTATAATCTGTTTCCAACGTTCTGGCAGCATATGGATCATAAAAACTGCGCGGTTTAGATTCGAAGAACGAAGACACGACTTTTTTAAGGCATCCAAAGAGTCAAGTTTTTTTTCCATTTAAATGATTTTGCAATGACCGGAACAATTGATAATCAGATGGTGCGATATCAGGAGAATACGGTGGGTGAGTTAAGACATCCCATTTCAGGCTGTTCAGTTTGCGCAGCGTCTGTCTCGAAACACGTGTGGTCTGGCGTTGTTGTGATGAAAGACTACGCCCTTACGATTTGACAAAATCGAAAGTTTCTGTTTGATTTCTCGATTCAGATTGGTTAGTTGGCGGCAATACTTGTCCGGATCAATCGTTTGGTCAGCGGTGAGAAACTCAAAATAAATTATGCCCTTGAAAGCTCACCAAACACAGAGCATTACCTTCATCGGGTGCAAACTGACCTTTGCCATTGCGTCACCATGCTCACCTGCCTGTTTCCATGTGCGTTTGCGCTGAACATTGTTGTAAAGGACCCATTTCTCATCACCAATCTCACTAATCGATCCAGAAACGGCTCGTTTTTGAGCCGCCCGAGTAAAGAAACGGCAGCAGAAATTCGTTCGATTTTGTTCCTCTCAGCAAAGGGGGCACCCATATATCGAGCTTCAAATCGAATCCCATGTTTTTTAAACACCGAAAAGCGGTTGATCGGTCAACGTTAAGTGCTGTAGCAAATTCCTCTGTTGAAATTCGCGGAGCATTCTGAACTAAAGTACGCACAACATTGTCATCAATGTGTGAAGGTCGACCTGAGCGTGGCTCATCTTCAATGTTAAACTCTCCGCGACGAAATTTCGCAAACCATTTTTCCACAGTTCGTTCAGCTGGTGCTTGATCTTGATAAAACTCTTGAATGTTTTTTACGGCTGCAGCAGCGTTTATTCCCTTCCGAAACTCGTAAAGCATAACATGCCGTAAATGCACCTTATCGACACTCAATATGAAAGTAAACTTCCTCGAAGCAGTTTGTATTTACACAAAATTATTTTGTTTGAAATGAAAGCTTCACACATCACCTTTCCAACGATCTGTCTTACGTAGATGGCAGTATTAATGACACTACTTTACGCCGCTTCTAACGCCATCTATTGCACCTCCGCATGAACTTTTACACTCACCCAATATTTATACACATAAGATGTTTATCCTTTGAAAACTTGTTAAATTTGATATTTGGAATGTCTCAGACGTTTTGAAGTAAATAAGGTATTTTAAAGTGTGTTTTATTCTTCGCATACTTTTTTTTTAAACTTACAATTCTGTTTTCTATGAGGCAGTGAAATCTTTCGACTCATTTTTCACCCACTAATTTTTCAAACTTCGGCACCTAGGGGGGGAGGGGGAGTCCACCAAACGTCCTTCCTTTTTAAAAGACATCACAAAAACACTAGCACTAAGGTTCACACTAAAACTTAATGGTTACTCAATTATAATTTGATAAAGGTGTATATAAATATTAAACAGACATACATACAATAAATACAATAAACCCAACTGGAGTGAAAAATTAGCCAGAGCCAGGAATCGAAACCGGGACCACAGTATACAAGACTGCTGCTCTTTGTCACCCCAGTTGGGTTTATTGTATTTATTGTATGTACGTCTGTATAATATTTATATATACATTTAACTGTTGAATGCAGGCGTTATTTATGTGTGTCTGTGTGTTTTAATAGATATTGTAATATGAGTGTTTTATTATATAATTTGATAGTTTGGAGAAATAAGTATCAGTGTCAACAATGAGTATTTGTTGTCGCAGGGTTACCACAATTTGGAGCCACATTTTGTCAAACTGGGCGAAATACCGCCAAATCTGGCAACAAAAATAAAATGCCATATAGGAAGCCAACTTGGCGACAGCTGGCTAATTTGGCGAAATTTCCATTTAAATCAATTAATCCATAGTCTACATTTTTATAAATTTTAATAAAGCAAGTTTTTTTTAAATTATTATTTACATTTATAAATTACAACTGAAAACAGGCGACATGAAAACAGTAAATCAAAAGTCTTTGTGATAAATGATTTACAATTAATATATTCTATAGGGTGACATTCTTTCTTCAACCATTTATGACTCAATAAGTCTGATTTGAATAATATTTTCTTTAATGTTGGAATGCATCTTTTTAGCTCTTAAATGCGTAGTGTAACTCAGGTGTTACATGGCCTATTTTTGCCATTTGGCGCTTTCTATTGGTCTTTTGTAAAACTATTATGCGATACTTACGTCTGATAACAGGCATTTACTCGTAAGGTGGTGAAGTCTGTTTTTGTTCTGATTTGTTATCACGGGGTAAGGTGGGGGGGGGGGGGTTATAAC
The DNA here is from genome assembly GCA_963932465.1 of Maratus speciosus. Taxonomy (NCBI): domain Eukaryota; kingdom Metazoa; phylum Arthropoda; class Arachnida; order Araneae; family Salticidae; genus Maratus; species Maratus speciosus. The sequence continues at coordinate 364,252,536 of OZ010798.1, forward strand.
ATCAATTATAGGAGGTTATAACATTTTGTTGATACTGCTTGCAATGTTCTCAACTGGCGTTTTTTTCTCTATTTTTATAAGCTAGTCATAAATTCTGCAAGCTACTAAAAACATTATAAAAACTATTATATCGTTGGATAGTTGTTATTGTGCTGTGTAAACACTTCAAAATAAGTACATATTTTAAAATTATCCGTTTTCTGAGCAATTTTTATTATGTAACTCAGGAGTGATATTATGACATTATGTCCAACAGAAATTTTTTTCCCTATTTTTCTAGTGGATAATTAACAAAAATAGGCTCAAATATATCTTATCCGTGAATCAATAGAAATTATTACTAAGGATAATACTGTTTTTAATGATGTTTTATCCTACAACATACCCAGAATTAGCTCAGTTTGTTTAAAGAATTATAAAGCACATAATATTCCACTTCCCTCTATATCCATATTTTCCCAATGTTTTCCGGATCTAAAAATTGACTTTCACTCCTTTCGACACCAACTACGTAAAATTTAAAAATAACACGCCGATAACAGTATTTTTATTTTTGTATTCTCTGACGAAGATTATGTATATAGTTAAAAGTACTAAGAAGTATTAAAGTAACTTAACACACTTTTAAACATTTTGTCATCTTTGTGCATTAAAAGGTTAAGCACGTAAAAAAGAAAAAAAAATTAGAACATAAAAATAAAAAATTATTTGTTAAAAAAGTACTTTCACATTTGCACTAAACAGAAAATTACATACTTCTCATAAATATTGTCAATTTCCTGATACAAAGTTTTAAAGTATACACTGAAGTTATCTTTGTAAAAATTTGGATATAAATATATCCGCTACATCTTGCGAATTGTGAATGAGAATTACATACTTCTCATAAATATTGTCAATTTCCTGATACAAAGTTTTAAAATATAAACTGAAGTTACCTTTGTAAAAATTTGGATATAAATATATCCGCTACATTTTGCTTCAATTAGAAATTAAATTCCGACAAAGAACTTAACTTTTCTCATCTCATTAATATACAAACTTTAGTTATTCCTTTGAAGATATCATTTTACTGCGCGAAAACTTTCTAATATCTTGATATATATATTGTCTCGTTATTAAGTATTAAAAGTTCCAAACTCTTAATTATAACAAATTTTTATAGCTCCCTTACTTTAATACAGTAAATAATATTTAAAAAGAATCCAATTAATTCAACATCCAATCCCAATTCAATGTTTAAAATAATCTAACTGTAATTAATTTTAATTAACGGGCATTAAAAGACGAAACATCTTTTAAATACAAGAGAGTGTGCAGTAAATTTGAAACATTCATTAACATCCAAAACTGCGTGTTCATTTACGTGAATAAAACATAATTAGAGCGTTTGGATTAGATAATGTAATCTTTAGAAAAAGCTTCAAAGCAGAAGGGACAACATTTATCGCCTTTTAAATGTCATTTAATATGCTTTGAAAGACATGTAAACTGATAACATCAGAACATTATATTTATACACATAAAATGTTCAAAATAAAATCATTTGAATTGTGAAAACTTTTTAAATTTATATTTGGAATGTCTGAGACGTTTTGAAGAAAAAGATATTTTAAAGTGCGTTTTATTCATTAATAACGAAGTTATTTTGAAGAACTGAAAAATAGTCGACAAAGCACAAGTAAACAGAATTGTTTGTTGAGATAAGCGATTTACAATTAATACGCGAGTTGTTCAATAAAAAATAATCATAATATTTTATTAGCGTACTTTATTGCACACAAAATTACTTTTATGTTCCATTGTTAGCTTAATGTGTTATAAATACGAAGTAACTTTTTTTTTCATTTATTTCCAGTTGTATGTCAGCGGCAGCCTTGAAAGTTTAAATACTTATAATGTCGTCTACGGGAATGACGGAGGCAGCATGCAATGAGCAATATGCTCTTGCCTGCTGAAAATGTTACCTTCGCCTGAAGAAATCGTCTGTCAAAGAAGACAGATTTTTAATTTTATATTTGGAATGTCTGAGACGTTTTGAAGTAAGAAAGATATTTTAAAGTGCGTTTTATTCATTAATAACGAAGTTATTTTGAAGAACTGAAAAATAGGCGACATTGCATAAATAAATCAGAATTGTTCATTTAGATAAGTGATTTACAATTAATACGAGGGTTATTAAATAAATAATGATCATAATACTTTATTAGCGTACATTATTGCAGAAAATTTACTTTTATGTTCCATTGTTAGCTTAATGTGTTATAAAAACGTGGTAATTATTTTTTCATTTATAAGGGGCAGTCAAATGAAAATAAGATAGATGGAAAAAAATTTAGGTAACTTGTCAAATAAAAGCGAGACAGATGGAATAAAAGTAAGTAAACTGTTTATTATTTTATTAATTTTAAACTTAGCTTAGATCCTCCGTCTGGCTGTGGGGAACCAAATGAGCATAGATTTTCAGGTACTTCAAATGCGCGGTACCGTGACTAATCCACAGCATAAGTAAAATGTCTTCCACCATCCGCCGTCGGTCATTTCTGACGTTAGCATCCACAGCAGCAATGACAGAAGTGGTAATGACACGATGATCCTGCCCTTGCCGACTTCTGTCTTTCAATGACACTCGGCCTTCTCAAAATCGTTTATTCCACTCAAACCACGCGCACGTGACATGCTGTTTTCGCCATACACTGCAGACTTTCGGGCATGAATTTCACCCCTTGACACACTTTCCGCAGTAAAAAAATACGCATCACACATCGATGTTCCTCAATCCCGGTCTCCATGGTTATGTCGGACGCGCACCAGACTCCTTCACCTCAATTTGAGTGCGTTTAATAGACAAATGGCAAAGCGCCGATCGTTCACGCTGTTCCTTCCCGATTCCCTATAGAGGACACTACTATAGACACATTTACCTGCGTTACCAACTTCCACGTCATAGTCGTTATTTAGTCTAACTCTTTTTCATTTGACTGCCCCTTATACCCTGTTCACATTAGAAAGTTATCTTAGACCGCCAGTTGTGAAGTGGTACCCTCCCGGAATTGGATGCCTGTTCACATCGAAAAACTTGCCCAAGACATCTCAGTAGCGTCACTGTGTCTGTGACCTGAAGTAAAGTATGCGCATGCGCTTAAAATAAAAACGGCCGCAACAGCCAATCAGTAAAAGTGAAAACTTCACAGCCAACGAGAGTGAGTGGTCGTTCCTGTATATAGCCGAAGTAAGTCGAAACTCACTGAGAGAGTTTGTGGAACTCTCTCAGAGAGCTCGGAGGCCTGAAATATCTTAAGGCATGCAGTGTGAACATAGTATTATATTTCCAGTAGTACGTCAGCGGCAGCCTTGAAACTTCAAATACTTACAGTATCGCCTACAGGGATGATGGAGGCACGTGCAATTCGCAATATCCTCTTGCCTGCTGAAAATTTTACTTTCGCCTGAAGAAATAGTCTATCGAAGTGTATGCTATGAAAGGTTTATGGAGAGTTTGTCCTTCCCTGTAGCACAGTTAGAAGATGGTTCGAGATATGTTTAAAGAAGAGAAAGATAATCAAAAGAAAATGGACCCGGTGTTTCTGTACCTGCGATCTCAGAAGTTAACATTAATACCATCAAGTATTAAAAGAACTCCTTAAAACACCATAAAAAACTTTTACATGCACTAGGCCTTTCGAAAGATCTGAGTCTTTCTTCGTCAGGCGCAAAGAAGACGTGCTTCTACTATGAAAGCAGCATTCAAGACTGCTATCTTGCTGCTGCTGCCGGAGTCTTGCTGCTGCTTTCACAGTAGAAGCACGTCTTCTTTGCGCCTGACGAAGAAAGACTCGGATCTTTCGAAAGGCCTAGCGCATGTAAAAGTTTTTTATGGCGTTTTAAGAAGTTCTTTTAATACTTATTGGTTCACACCAGTTTCAACTTATTTGCTTTCATTCATGCCATCGCTATTATTGTCAGAAAAGAGCATTAGAAATGAGAATAATTAAAAATATTGTAGTTCTAATTGTGTGCCACCCACACGTTAATGAGAGAAAAGTGAACATGAAAAAACAGGATGTTCCCGCGGAAGTTTGTTCAAAATTGAAGATTAAGATACAAGAAGATGAGATTAATTCCTTAATGTGAAGAAACACCTATGGAAAGTATTTTTCATCATCAGAAGCGGTGGGGGAGGCAATTTTGAGGGACCTATTTAACAAAAGTAGTTTCTAGCATGTCTTTGAAGTGTGAAAATATGTGACATAAGTGCATTGCAGTGTATATGAACTACTTTGAAAAGCACCATTAAAATTTAGACGATGAGTGGAGTTATGTTGATACAAAAAAGTTATGATCGTTTTTTTACTGAACAGTCCTCGTATATTTCCCATGGTGACTTTTTTTCTTCTTTAACCCTTTGTTACTCAATAACTCTGATTGGGAAAATATTTACACAGATGTTGGAATGCATCCTTTTAAGAATGTAAAAAAATATTTTTAAAAATTAGAACATAAAAATTAAAAAATATTTACTAAAAGTACGTTTTTCATATCTTCAATAAAGAGAAGATTACACGCTTTTCAAAAATAGTGTCAATTTTCTAATACAACATTGTAAAATATATGAACTTAACTTTTTTAAATTTTATTTTCGGATGTCTCCAGCCTTTTTAAATTTTACAAAATTTATGAAGCTTAAATATATAACAATTTAAAACCTTGTAATAACATAATATTTCTAACTGCTAAAAAGGTGTAAGACTAAAACTTTATAAACAGTAAAATAGTTTTATTTGAAGTGCACTGCAAATAGAAGCGTCTTAAATTTAGACACATATGTGACTGAAAAAGAATTTTAGACACTTAAGTGTCTTAATCTGAAAATTAAGACACTATAGATGTCTTAATTTAAGATACATAAGCGTCTTACTATGACCATGGTGTAAACGAACTGAGAATAATGTCTAAAATATCCGCAAACGTCTTATTTTAAGACACTTCATTGCTTTAAACGTGTCTTAATTTAAGATGTTTTGATTCTTCCGACGCAATAACCACCAGGGGGCACTAGCACTCCCAGTTGCGCATGCGTTTTAGATGTCTTCGTTCGAAGTGGTATACGTTGTAATTCAAACAAAGTTTGTTTTTATGTACGCGTGTATTTTAATTCGTTTTTTGCGAAATGTGAAGTACTGTGATTTTAATTCGTATTAACTTGGAGTATTTATTTATTGAATACATACATCTGACGTGTGTGCTCGACATCAAATGTCTCTTAGAAGCTGTCGTCGATACAAGGGCGGGATAGACACAGAACAGAAGTAGACGGCGGTTGAAGATTACACCCGGAAATTCTACAAAGCGTGTGCAATGGGCTTAGTGTTAACTCGTATCAATTTATATCAATAATATTGTGTTATTCATCTTCGTCCTGTCGAAACTGGCAAAAAAAAGAAACTTTTGTCTGGCGGGTCCTGTTTTTAGGATGAAACATCTCATCCTTTAAATATGGCTAGTCGGATGTATTATGGGATTACCTTTTAAACTGATGAAAGTCTTTCTCCCTCACTGTGGTTGTGGTAGTTTTTAAAATTTCAAATCGAGGAATATTTCTTACCCCTTGCAGCAACTCAAGTAAGTTTCTTTATAGTAGTAAAATTAGTGTATTTTATGATTTTATTTATTGTACTAAACAAAATCCTGCATGAAATTTAATTAGTTTTGAATCTGTTCGCAAAAAACCCCACTAATTCTAGAAGTATATATTTTTAAACTTATGACGTTCTTTTTTATTACGAATTATATATTCAATGTCAGTTCTTAGTTTCAAATGGATAATTTTTATCTCGCAGTAAATCACGGCCACAAGGAAGTAAAGAAAAAAAAAACTTTGAAAGTTGACCTAATGCTTTCTTACTTCCTGGCATAAAACCGCAGATTAAAAAAAGATAAATAAAGTAAATGAGACTGGTCTATTATATGAACCTGCCTGTAAAAATATACATATGTATTTGATTTGTCAATCAACTCTAATACTGATTTTTTTATTATTTTTAATAAAAAAGTAATTTGAAATTTATAATGGGAAAAAGTAAAAACCTCTAACTAGATTTCGTATTTAAAATTGTGGTAACTTTATTTATATGCACTTATACGAAAAATACAAAAATGACAGATGTTACTGTATATATTTAAGACGAAAGAAGTTTGGAAATCATAAGTTATTTTTTCCTCATGTTTTTAATATAGAATATGTACTTATTTGTTTTTATTGATAGTTGAATAGCTTTTGTGAGTACCCTCTGATCTACATAAAAACTTGTCCATGTGGAAATATAAATTTTTTAAAAACATAATTTTTAAATAAGTATTTTCATTTTTTTTGGGGGGGGGGGGGGAGGGGGGGATTTTGCATGAATTTTTGTAAAGCTGATATCTTAAATCTTGCACTGATTATAATGAAAGTTTTGAACTTTTAGAGTAGGACAAGTTTAAAAACGCAAATATATTTAACAAAATACCAAAGTCATTTTTTCCCCAATGTTATTAAAGTAGAATATTTATTTATTTATTTTCATTATTCATAGTTAAATGGCTGTTGTGATTATCAAGTGATGTATATGTAAAATTGCCTATGTGGCAATATATTATATTTTTTTATATTTTAATTTTTTTTTTTTTGGGGGGGGGGGGATTTTTGCAATTTTCGTACATCTGATATTTTAAATCTTTTTCCACATTCAACCGAGTATAATAAATATTTTGAACTTTTAGAGTAGGACAAGATTATAAAATATATATATATATTTATCTATGTACCTTAAAAGCCCTTAATAGCGAACACTTCGGGACCGCGGAATTTGTCCGATAATTGGAGATGTCTACTTTTTTGAGGTAAAACTATACAAATATGTATGTCTGCTGATTAAAAAAGTATTCGTTAAATAGAGGTGTTCGCTATTCGAGAATCTCCATTAACCTCCACAACGGATACTCCCGAATACCGGACATCTCAATTTAGACAACTATAATGCAGGGTTGCGTTTTTTGCAAAAGTACTTCTTGATTAAAGGAAGGGCAAACTGGGAAGTGCCCCGTCCCCCTACGACTGTAGTGCCCCCAAATTTGATGTGCAATATTTGTAAAGCTTATATTTTAAATCTGTTTCGAAATTGTACTGATTATAATCAATATTTTGAACTTTTAAAGTAAAATAAGGTTAAAAACAAAATAAATTTTAAAAAATCTAATATTTAGATAAATATTTTTTGTTTTTTAATCTTGTTCTACTCCTGAAGTTCACGATATTGATTATAATCAGTACAATGTCGTAAAAGATTTAAATTATCAACGTAACGAAAATTGTATACCAAAACTGAGAGCACCAAAAAAATCAGGCTGTATTGGGGGGGGGGGGGGCAGGACCACAGCCAAATATTTTTCCAGGATTCAACGTGGTCAAACATGGCTACGTATGATGCTTACAAAAAAATGGATGCGATTCAGACGTTTGAAGTGTCTGAAATTCAGACGCAAAAAGTGTCTGAAAAAATTCAGACATTTTAAAATGTCTGAAAATTGAACACTCCATTTCAGACACTTAAGTGTCTGAATTTCAGACATTTTAATTTAGAGTGTGATGGTTTGGCGAGAAGTGTGTGCCGTTGCACCGTTGTTGTGTTGTCAACGAGCCCATAATTACAAGTGGCATAACATTTGACAGTTCATACATGCATGACGCATGACAGCTGACACAAATTACCTGTGAAATAACCATAGTTCAAAAAATAACCAACAGATGGAACACCCAGCACAAGCAGTAGCTGCAATAATTGGAAACAAAATTACTATTAAAACAAAATTATTTTCTAATTTATAGACGAAATGGTAATACATTTCTTGACTTTCATACTGATTGATAAACATACTACAATATTTTTGCCCCAACTTACAAGGGAACCACTTTAGGTGTTGCTCGCACCTAGTATTGAAACCTGGTGCATTTTAAAGCTCTATATTAGGAAGTTTGGGAATCGATAAAATTTTTTTGTTAAAATAATATTTTTTGATTTTACAGCAGATTAACTTTCTGAAAATGCAATTTTCGAGAACACTTTTCGGGATGTTAAAGTAAAAGATTTTTTTTTAAATAGTTAAACATATAAATTAGTCAATAATAACTGTAAAATGTTGAAAAAAGTTTTAAAATTCCTTCAAGAACCTACGAATTTGATAAAAAAAAAATACAATATTATATTTACATATTTGGCGGGGAAAGATTGGCGTCTTTCTCGTCCAGTACAGTTTTCCGGCAACCCTAGCTCAGTATTTTCGCTACGCACCGTGTTGTAATGTTTTGGACGTAAACCTATTACAAGTATAAAGCTAGTGAAAATTTTGAAGTGCCATATCTGGCGACTTAACTCTCTTTTGGTGTAAAATTAACAAATAAAAATCCAATAATAAAAAATTATAAATATAAAAAAATATATAAAATGTGATTTTAACAAAGAATTTTTATCGGTTCTCTAACTTTTATGCATAGGGCTACAAAATGCACCAGGTCTCGATTCTAGGTGCGAGCAACACCTAAAGTGGTTCCCTTGTTAGTTGAGTTTGGTCCAGACCAAACATAGAATCAGTCTTTTAAATTTCCAATGCTCTTCCAATTGATCAACCTGGATCGACAACCGGCCGGCACAATTTACTTGGACAACTTTTTGGCAATTGTATTATTGTTCAATCGAGTTCCTTTACCAGCGGCATTTTCTGATATTCTGTCTACATGGCAGACAGATGCTATTCCCAAAAGGTTGTCTGGGTGAATTATCTCCGCATGTTGTCGATCCAGTTCCTGGTAGCCCAATTAAAAGACATTGGCAATTTAAACAAAAGTTCTGATTTTGATTCCCGACCTGGACATGTTTTCACCCGGTTAAAAAACATATATTTGTATGAAATGGTTATATTTCAGTTAAACAAAAGCCATGTTTTCTACACTTATCAACGATAAAGAAAAATATAAATAAACGGTCAAGTGCGAGTATTACTAGCGCTCGAAGGGTTCCGTACAGTAAATATGAATTATTAACGGTATTATTAAAAAATTCGTTGCTAAAAGAATAGTAATGTAGCGATCTCATCTCACATGATCAGTATAAAGCGGGTTTCTAGCTTAGAGTAACTGGCTGGGTCTTTTGCTTCACGCTAACGTTCTCGCCTCCTGATCATGAGATACCTCGTTCGTATCCCAGCGGCGCCAATCATACATGCCCTAAAATAAGACTTCGTAAAAAACTATACAATGTAGGATTGGTTATAGACTATAGCTGTATATACTAAAAAAGGTGCTGTGCATATATAACGTTATCACTTTAGGGCGAGGGGTGTTTGCTTTTTGAGATCGTTATCATCTTTTATCCAACCAATATTGAACGCCAGCAAATAGAAATTTGTGTGTAACGGAAAAATGCGCTTTTCTCAAAAATTATGTGACTTAGGATAATTGATATAATTTTCCTGCAAGGTTTAAATTACCGCCTACTCCCTCTGATTTTTTCATAATTTTAGTTTCAGTAGATTCGGAAATAGATTGGGGGAGGGGACATATTTTTGAACAACATTTTCGACGATATTTCTGAAAATATGATACTTAAATTAAAAGAAATGTATTTTTGACTTCAGCATTACGAAATCTTTCACACGATACCCCACAGGAGATACAAAGATTTCTTTTAAGTCACTTAATTAGCCCCTCTGCATTTTTCTTAAATATATTTTTGAATGTTTAAAAATCTGTAAATCTGTGGATCAATAGCCTTTATTACTTCCCCCCAATTGGAACTTTCCACGTTCCATAGTTTATGAGTAAAATGGCTGTGAGAGACAAACATAGGAGTGATCTTATAATGGTTCCGTTTTCACTTTTTAAGTACGGAACCCAAAAAATAATGCAACTCATGTTGAATTTCCATTAAATGAACTAGGAAATATATCTACATATTTATTTAATGAAACACTGCAATGAGGCCGAAAGTACGACGGTGGTTTAATAATTATTGTCCCGAGTGTGTATAAAATATTTGTACTGCGATGGTTGATGTGGAATATTGAAGCCTAATGTCTTAGAGGCCTATATGCTCAATTTCAGAACTGTAGCTACTTATATTAACATATAGTTTTTTTTGTTTTTGGTGTGAGAGGTCACACCTAGCTTGGAAGGGGGGGGGGGCAGACAATGAGACATGGCTACTGTTGTTTGGACTCGGGATCACAGCGATGCAGCCACGTCTCATCCACTGTCACAAATCTATCACAGATCTGCTTCAGGTTTGACCCCATAAGCTCCAAACCAGCCTTTCGCCCCAACACCCTCCCTTTCAAGCTAGGTGCCACCTCTCACACCTAAAACAAAAAAAGTACGTTAATATAGAAGCTACGGTTCTGAAATTGAGCATCTAGGCATCTAAGACATTAGGTTTTAATATTCCACATCAACCATCGCAGTACAAATATTTTATACACACTAGGGACAATAATTATTGAACCACCCTCGTATTACAAAGTTACAAATGCATCCCATGCATACCTCTTATGTTACACGCCAATTTAAAGTAAGTTCTGGCAAAGGTTGCTTGGTTAATTGCGAGCGTTACGAGGAAACGAATTTGTCAAATCTTTGATTTTTCTGGATTCAAAACTAGTATTTCCCTTAATCATATTTTGCGATGTTCCCAATAAGGGGAATAAATCAACAGATCCGCTATATTTTATTTTAATTAAAAGTAAATTCCGACAAAGTACGTACTACGTAACTTCATTTCTCATTAATATACATATATTAAATATGCAAGCTTCAGTTATTTCTTTGAACATAAAAGCATTTTATTGTAAAAATGTTTTAGCATCCTGACATTAAGTTATAATTTATTCAATATAAAATTAACAATTGCAACAAGCTCATAATTATAACAAACTCTTACAGTTCTCTTATTTAATATGGTAAGTAACACTTAAAAGGAATCTCCTAGTAATTAATTTTAATTAACGGGCATTCAAAGATCAAATATCTTTAAACTCAAGGGGTTGCAATATATTTGAAATCTTTTCATTAAATGCTAAAACTTGGTGTATACATACTTAGCGAAGAATTCTTTTTAGAGCATTTGGTTTTGCATTATGTAACCTTTAGAAAAATGTCGAAGTGAAAAATTAAACTTTTATCTCTGTTTCTAAAGTTTTTGTTTTACTATAAATGCAATGAAAGCAGTATTAACTGGCAACACGTTATTACATATAACTTATTCAAAACTAAATCATTTGAATTATGAAAACTATATACTTTGATATTATGAATTTCAGAGACGTTCTAAAACAGAGATATTTTTATGTGCAATTCGCTCATAAATTTCAATATAATTTTTTAGTTTAATGTACTAAACAAAATCAATTTTCAGAACAAATTTAAAAAAACAACCAATTTATTTGCTACATTGTTTAAGCCCAGGAAGAGACAGATATTAAAATATGGAATTCAGTTAGTTATATATATATATATATATATTTACAAAAAAGTTAAACCAATTGCGTATTAAATAATGAAAAAGAAATTAAACAATATGATACTTAAAAGCACCAAAAACATAGATTCCGTTTAAATGAAATAGAAATAAATCTTAGACTTTTTAAAATGTTTATAATTTGTAATACACCCTTCATAAACATAATACAAAATCTTTTATACGACTAATGAACGGAATCAACGTTTATAAGCTGTTTTTAAGGATCATATTGTTTGACTGTTATTTTTATATGCTCATTTGGTTTAACTTATTTGTTAGAAAAACTTCCAGTGAGCGCTATAAACGAAGAAATAAAATAGTGTTGAATCAGCACCACCTATTTCATAATAACCGACCAAACTAATAATTTAATAAGACCCCTTTCTCTTCGGCGAATTCCCTTTTTAATAATATGTTCATTTTATTTTCCTATGAACACAGATATCATGTTTGACAGAAAAGTCTTTTCTGTATGTAACTGATATTCATGTGCTTAACATTCAATATGGGTAAAATATATTTACTATTATTTTTTTAAATATGATGTCATATTCACCTGCGTTTTGTATTTATCCATATAATATTTCTTCTTATTATATTTCTTCTTTCCTATTAAGAAATGTTTGAAAATGCTCTTTTTACTAAAATTTTGTCATCATAATCACCTGTTTCCTGTTCATATGCAGATAATCCATGCTCCTTGTATTAATTCCAAATATTTGAAAATCTCCGTTTTATTCCCAGTATAACATGATAAATGTTTTATTTAATTCTTTAAAAAATTTTTCAATTTCATTTTTCACGCGGAAATCACTTAAGAAAGGTTAAATTTTATGAGAAATATATCCATTGATTCTCAATGAAAATAAAGACATTTTCAATTTTTAATAAAAATATTTGAATAAAATAAATAAAACACAACTTATCTTACTCTCTGGGTTATAATACATCTATATACAAATACATTTAATCATCTGTTTTGGTCCTTAACCCTTTTTCTACTGACGGTAATTTTAAGTACCATTAAAATAACTTGTTATAAAATTCATTTAATACATCGATTAGTAGTAATACAATTTAGAATGAATTATAAATTACTTTAGCTTGTTCCAAAAGCATTATTGGTTACAAAAAACAAAAGTATTTTTAAAAAGGATGATTTCTTTTGCTCTTGCATCTTTTCAGCTTTCTTGGCGTTGGGGGGGGGGGGGGGATTTTTCAATTCGGAATTATTTTTAATATTTCTATTGTAAGAACATTATATTTGTACATTTCCTAATTCTACAAAATACTAAGAAAAATATTTGAAATAAAAGATTTGAGTGGAGGTTATACATATTGCACAAAATCACTATAAATTTAAATTTAATAAATCCTTCAATCCTTCTAAAATTTATTAAATGATTATGTAAATCTTCTAATGTAGTTTCAAAATTTCACGAAAAATGCTTTAGAAGATAAAGATTTCATGAATTCATAATTCAGTACATAAAGGATTAAATTAGCCAAACATTTTTAACATTTTCAAATTTACAATATTATTACAATTAGAAAAGATAAGGATATTTGTTGCATCATCGACAAAACGGTGGGAAGAAGTCAGAAAAGTTATGAGGTTCATTGGCTTTGCTATGTTAATTTAACATTGAGGATTCACACTGGAAATAAATAGTACAAACAGAGCTAATATACAACAATTTGTAAGGAAATCACAGTTCCCCGTTTAAACGAAATTTATTATATTCTAAAAGGGATTTTTTTTTTTAACAAAAAATATTTAACATGTTATTGAGCAGTTTCAATCCGTTTAAACATTCCTAAAACATGATTAAAAAATATTACGTTTATATCGGAGACAGCTGCACCTCCAATAATTAGAAGGTAAAACATCCTTCCATATATATAAAAAATATATAACGATTTGGAAATGGACAACTGAAAATCTGCGTAGATACCCGCGAAAAGCATCTGATTGGTCAGAGCTATGACTTTTTTTTTTTTAGCGGGAATTGAGCACCATGAAAGTACAGAATTTAGATAGGATGGGCGGGGAAAGAGAAGAATCTTCTGCATTTTGATAGACTTGTGATTTTTCTTTTTCATTTTTTTTTTTTTTTTTTGGGGGGGGGGGGGGGCGATGTCAAAAGTGATTTTTACAGAAAGAAGACAATTTCCTTTAACTAATGAGAAGGGGGGAGTCTATATATATATATATATATATATATATATATATATATATATATTATATAAATTTTACACACACATGTTGGCGGAGAAAAAGCGGCAAAGTGAAAATTTCAGAGGAGAGGAGATTTATATGATAGATTATTTACAGTAACTACAAATTAGCGACGTCATGACAAAGATAAGGAAAAAAATTCCAAATAATTTTTATAAGTCTTACTTTTTAAATTAACATATTTTTTAAAAATTACAAGACTTTTAATTTTTAATTTTCTATTAATTTATAATTTTCTATTAATTTATAATTTTCTATTAATCTATAATTTTATTTAATTATAATTTTTTTATTCAAATTTTTAATTTGAATTTTGAAATTTGTAATGATTCAAATAACTTTTACTTTTTTTAATGATATTATATTTAATAATTCTTATAATTATGAAACTCTAAGCTCTAATGATTATGTGCTCGGAGATAAGGAAATAAAATTGTCAGGAGTTGGAGAGGAGCGCCTTTTTACCAAGTGGAATCTAAAAATTAATGGATCGCGAAGCGATCCAGAATGGAAACGCGAAACAATTACGTGTCTGGGGTTGTCTAGAAATAGGGATTGCTTGGCGATACCGAACGGAATCGCGAAGCGATTACACGGGGGGGAGGGGGTCAGCGTAGCGCCCCTCCTCCTAGTATTAAAAATATATTCGAAGCAAGTTGAAATTGACTTTCAGATCAGCTATAAAAAATGTAATAAAAATTGCATTTTTTTTTCTTTATGCATCAAGCAAGCATCTAGCAAGTTTATCTAGATATTCCATTAATCAAACATTGTAGTGAATCAAAAGAAAGTACATGAGTATATCCATCATACCTCTTCAATCTTATTTCAATTAAAAAGTGAATTCCGACAAAGAACGTACAACTTATCTCTTCTCGTTGATTTTAAATATGCAAGCTTGAGCAATTCCTTTGAAAATAATTCCGTGCTGCATGACAAATTTCTAGATTGATATAGTTACTAGTTATTTTGTACGATTGTTCCAAGATCGTAATTGCAACAACTTCTTACACGTCCCTTATTTAGTAGGATAAATAATATTTAAAAAGAATCTTCTAGCGATTAACTTTAATTAATGAGGATTAAGAGAAAAAACATTCTTAAATTATAACCGAGTGTGCAGTGAATTTGAAACACTATTTCCAAAACAGGGTACATTTAAGTGAGTAAAATATGTTTCCGGCGTCTGGATTACATAATTTAATAACCTTAAAAAAAATCTTTGAAGTGGAAAGGATAAAATAGGTTTATCAATGTCAATTGCAATATTGGCATAGACTACTATGTGAGCTGGAAGCATAGCATTATCTAACGTAATCTATGGGAAAAGCTTCGAAATAGAAAGTGTAAAAATGTTTTTCAGCGTCATTTACTATATTAGCACAGACTACTACGTAAGCTGGAAACATAGCATTATCTAATGTAATCTTTAGAAAAAGCTTCGAAGTAGAAAAAGTAAAAAAGTTTTTCCAGCGTCATTACAGTGTATTGGCGCAGACTACTATGTAAGCTAGAAACATAGCATTATCTAATGTAATCTACGGAGAAAGCTTTGAAATAGAAAGTGTAAAAATGTTTTTCCAGCGTCATTTACTATATTGGTACAGACTACTACGTAAGCTGGAAACATAACAATTTATAGAAATAGAGCGCGCCACAGTGAGTAAAAAGTAGCAAAAATATTAAGGACTTTCTTTTTTTAGAACAGTATTTTCAAAATAGGTGAAACTTAACCCCCTATTTGAACCACTAATTAAGTTGCAGACTTGAAATTTTGCATACTCATAGTTGAACACTTGCGATCACACGAGAAATCATAAAAATTTCGAAAACTCTTATATTTACCCCCCCCCCCCCCGGTCTCTAACGTGTGTATTTTAAGCAATTTTTCTAACCCATCCCTTATTAAGTTGGAGACTTGAAATTTTGCATACTTATAGCTGAACACCTCACATCAAAGGAGAAATAATAAAATTTTAAAAAGTCTTTAAGACTTTAATATATGTATCAATTAATACAATAGATTTTTATAAACACTTCGTACTTATTTTTTAAAAAATCATGAAAACGACTTAAATTTCGGAGACGGGAGCCATTAAATAAGTACATAGTTAATAATTATATTCAACAAGTATTTTTTCAATTCCTACTATTAGTTCACACTCTCCCTACATATATCTTGTTCAAATTTTCAATCGTTAATACAATACTTATTATTCATCCAATCAAGTTCAAATAAATTTTTTTAAACTGGTAGTGGATGACACTTGATGTTAATACAGTTTTTTTAAATATTAATTCATTAATTAAATTAATTTTAGTTTTACATGGGAGACAAAATGGCGGCCATTGGCTATTAAACAGCATTTAATGCATCTCCATACGTATAAGGGTGTTACCATAGGAGGGACTCTATTCTGTGAATCCAAATAGCGCCAAATTTGGCGACTAAAATGAGCCCCCGAAAATGACGCCAACTTGGCCATATCTCTAATATTTCATCAAGTTCCCATAGACTTCAATTGTAAACCAATAGGGTTTACTTGATCATAGAAAATCAACAAATTCATATATTTTAATGCAACAAAAACTAATATTAGCTTAAGGGATTATATTAAAATTTTCTTTGATGACCTCGGTAGGAATTGGCTTTAAATATATTTTCTGTTCATTTAAAATAGCAGAAAAAATATTTTAATGGGCTATGCAGTAACATTGAAATTTTCAAAAAACAACGGAAACAAACAATAATGTTTATATGACAGACAATAGCACTTCTAATACTAAAAAGCAAAAAAATTAAAAAATCGTTATACTTTAGTGGAAATGGTAATATTTTATTTGTCAAAAATGCAATGTTTGCCGTCCCTGTGAACGATTTAGTAAAAAATAATAATAATGTATCTCATATCAATTGTGAAACAACGTTAAAAACGCCAGAATATATAAACTATAAGCAGACTAGTTTCGGTAGCATTTAGCGTACCGTCCTCCGTGCACAGATGAACGGAAACTTCCTCAATTATATATGAGAGAAGCGGATTCACGTGAGAAGTTCATTGACCAATAGGAAAACAGGGAAATACGAATGATGAAATTCTCACTTGAATCCGCTTCTCTCATATATAATTGAGCAAGTTTTCGTTCATCTCTGCACTGAGGACAGTACACTAAATGCTACCAAAACTAGTCTGCTTATAGTTTATATATTATGGCGTTTTTTAACGTTGTTTCAAAATTGATATTATACTGCGCCAAGTAGCATCTTAATAATTATTAATGTATCTGATGTTATATTTTTATTAAACAGTTGACGAATATATTTTTATATTCGATTAATGAAACATTGCAATGGCACAGAAAACACAACTAAATTAAAAATGTATCCATTACCTCCCTTTCCTCTCTTATACCTGAATTTACAAATAAATTTCGACAAATAACTTTACTTTCTCATTACTAAAATAGTAATATAGCAAGCTTAAGATGTTTCTTTGTAGATAATAGAAATGTATTGCACGAAAAATTTGAAGCATCCTGACATTAAATTATAATTTATTCGCGATTATGTATTAATGTGATAAGCTCTTAATTCTAACAAATTCTTACAATTCCATTATTTAATAGGGTAAACATTAAAAAGAAACTTCGTAGCAATTAATTTTAATTTACGAGTGTTAAAAAGACCAAACATCTTTTAAATACAATAGAGTGCAGGATCTATGAAACAGTCAAACTGCCAAAATTGAGCGTACATTTTTGTTAATAAAACATGTTTATGGATTACATAAAGTAATCTTTAGAAAAAGATTCGAAGTGGAAAAGTCAACAATTTTATTTAAAATAACTATTTACAATAGTTATTTATTTAAAATAAATGAATAGAAATCAATACAAGATGGGAGTACTAGATCATTTTATTTATTACCCGACTGAAAAGAAGGGTTATGTGTTTCACGCGTATCTGTGTATGTGGATTTCTTTATACCCTCGAAACATCTCAACGGCTGGATGGATTTTAATGAATGAGGTCTCTATCAATTCGTCTTAACGGCCCGATAGTTATAGGCTAGGTTTTGTTTTTATAAATTCTAAATGGCGGTAGAAACGAGAAAAAAAATTACGCAACCTATTGAGTGGCATATCATTGGATAGGTCTTTCAAAATGATAACGATGTTTCATTGACTATTTTACAGTCAGAAGCTCCGTTAAAATATTATACAACCTGGAAGTTGTGTATGTATTGTGGATCTCTAGCTTTACTGCAACTCTAACCATCATAGACATCTATAGACCTCATCAAAACAGTGTTTATAGATAGAACTAACAATTAAACACAACTTAAAAGTCATCAATACAAGTAAATAAAAAAAAAGGCTAAGTAATATAAACAAGTAATATAAAAAAAATATATTAAGTCAATTCCTACTTAGGTCAATAAGAGAATTTTTTTTTCTCCCATTCTTCTTTCCTTTTGAGTGCCGCTTAAAATGCTTGATCAAGAAGAGGACTCTCTCGGTCTTAAAATTCCTTGATCAAGAAGAGGGCTGTCTCTATTATTGAAAATTAATTAATTTAATTTAATTAATGAATTAATATTTGAAAAAACTGGATTAACATCAAGTGTCATCCACTACAAGTTAAAAAAAATTGAGCTTGATTAGATGAATAATAAGTATTTTATTAACGATTGAAATTTGAACAAGATATATATAGCGAGAGTGTGAGCTAATAGTACGAATTGAAAAAAAAAATAGTTTCACATTGATGAGAAATAATTAGTTCGCTTTTTACGCAGTCGGGTTTTTGATTTTTTAAATTTAATTGTTTATACATATAATTATTTAAAATGTTTTGAAGCGTAAAACTCTTTATTGTGAGATTTGGAAGGTCTCGGTTCTGTTCTGTTCTGAAGGTCTGTTCTATATCGTAAAATAATTTAAATGCGATATTTCCTCGTAACTGCGTAAGTAGTTTTGATGTAGCTAAAGCTATAGTATTTTGAAACAATAAGTTATTCATTTTCAACGTTTCAAGTCTATTGGACGCCATGAACATTGAACATTTATATACAAAATTGATGCATCTTATTTAAAAATAAAACATATGAGCATGCATAAAATATTTTTAACAAAAAGTTTTTTCCTCAAGTCACGTCGGCTTATGAAAAAAAGTCTTATAACATATGAAATTCAAACACTTTTGTATGTATTATAGGTAAATTAAAGTAAATATTATTCAGCATGCGTTTTAAAGACCATAAATAATTTAACAAACAACTGTGAAATTCCTTCTATTTCATGAATTAAACACTGCAATGACTTGCCAAAATGAACAGTAAACTACAAATGTATCCGTTACATAATATTTCCAATTAAAAAGTTAATTCAAACAAAAGACTTAGCTTTTACTTTCTCATTATTTTACAGATTAAATAAACAAGCTTGTAAAAATATGTATGTAAAAACGCAAAAATATTTTCTTTTGAAACTCTTCAAACTATATCTATTTTACTTTATATATATATATATATATATATATATACACACTGGTGAAAGCAATTAAAGGGACAAATGTTCTTTTTGCAATTAAAAAAAACTAACAAAGCAAATAAAACCAAACTTGGGCAAAATATCATTCGATATAAGATCAATATATGTGAATAGATAAATGGGCACAACCTGCACCCTCAATAAGGAAACTGGTCACGTGTCCATTACAGCAGCTGACCGACACCCTGTCAGTCAGAGAAAAACATGTCTAATAGGGTGTATGATCGCCTGTAACAGATACACAACTCTCGCATCGGCGTTTCATACTGTTTACCAGCGTCCTTATCAATCCCTGTTGCAACTGCACAGAGTCTTGCACCAAGGTACCATAGAGCTCATCGATGGCCATTGGAGCTGGTGTTGGAGCTGCAATTGATCGTCCAAGGGCATCCCATACGTCTTCGATAGGATTAAGGTCATTGCACATCGCAGGCCACTCCATTCGTTGAATATCCTCCGATTAGAAATACTAGCTCACCAACTGAGTCCTATATGGACGGGCGTTATCGTCCATAAAGACGAAATTTGGTTCATATGCCCCGTGGAAAAGTCTTACATAGGGTGCAAGGATCTCGTCCCTGTACCGCTGACCTGTCAGAGTACCTCTATCAAACCCATGAAGGTCGGTATGCCCGTCTGCCATGATACCTACCCAGACCACCAGGCCACATGTACCATAGTGATCCTTTTTGACATTCTTAGAGGGCCGATATTGACTCCCGGGTTCTCTCCAGATGAGAACACGTCTCGAGTCACTGTCCCGACTGAATAGCGACTCATCACTAAAAAGAACCCGCCCCCAACTATCCTCTGTCCAGGACAGATATTCTCGGCACCTTGTTAGACGGCATTTTTTGTGGTTCACAGTCAAAGGGATGCAGACTACAGGGCACCTGGCATACAGGCCACCTGCATTAAGTTTCTGGGTGACTGTTATTCGTGAAATAGAAGTTCCTGTTGCATTATACAGGTGACGAGACAGATGTGTCGCTGTCGCGGACCTATCCCTTTTGGCTAGAAGTCTCAAATAACGAACTTCAGCCGGTGTTGTTGCCCTTTTGTGGCCTTGACCAGGTCGGCAGACCACTGTTCCAGTCTCACTGAACTGTTTCCACAGAGTGGACACCACATTTCTCGAAACACCGAGGTCATTACAACAGGTAGCCTGTGATTGGCCGGCCTCGAGTCTTCCAACAATTCTCCATCTTGTGGCATCATCTAGACGGTGACAACTAGCCATACTAACAATGGGTAAACAAAGAAATTCAAAAAACAAGGATTGGGTTATTCTACGATGTTTCAAAACGTCCTTACACTACAAGCTTCGGCGGTCAAATGAGGTACCTCTGCACAAACGCGATCACGGCGCCACTGCCTTATAACGACACAGACCACTGCGTGGCAGGTGTGTCCGCGATGAGCTTAACTATCATCTGATACCTTATTTGCGTATGGGGATAACTTATTTTGTTTTTTGTTTTTTTAAACCGTTTGTCCCTTTAATTGTTTTCACTAGTGTATATTCGCGTTTTTAATATGAAAGACTACAAGAATGATTTTGAAAATGTCGCCGTTTGTGCGATGAAAAGTGCGTTAATCTAAATAAAGATATTTTATCACTTGTATAGCATTTTTTACCTTAGTTTGCTTTTATAAGCTTGGGTAATTCATTTGAAGATAATATCTTCCATTTTATTGCCCCAAAACTTTCTAGCATCCTGACATTAAATTATAATTTACTCATTAAGTATTAATGTTATAAGCTCATAATTTTCACAGTTTATTACACTTACCTTATTCAATACGATAAATATTTAAAAGGAACCTCCTAGTATATAATTTTAACCCTGCAGTGCTCGCGTGGCATATTGTTACGTTAAAGGTGGCGCAGCGTCAGACAGATGAAAGGCATATTTTTGTTGCACTAATATACATTTAGGTCATTCAGTTCAAATTTATAAATGCAAAGGGATTATTGAAGTAAGCCATATACATAGTGGTGTCATATAACAAACACAAATAACAAAACTCAAGCAGACATTTTTTACAACTGCGGCATTTGTACTTTGTGTACCTATTCTTGGAACGACCACATTCGTGACATCTCTGCCTTTTAGTAGCTCGACCTCCTGCACTCCAGCAGTGCAGATCGGCTTATAACATCTTTCTCTCAGCAGTAAAATGATGTTTCGATGATTTCTACTTATTAACCATTTGGAAAAATGGTTATTATTCTCTGTCAGGGTAGGAAATCAAAAACATATCTGAGGTGTTTTATTGGTTGAATACGCATTTTATTCGTTTTTTGATTGGTCTATACAGTAATCTGTATTTCCCTTTACTTTCAACAGAGATGGATACTTCTGTTGCCACTATGACAAAAAAGTAATAAAAACTACAAAAAAAAACTACAAAAAAAAAAAATTAACTCAGAAACAAATTGAGATACAGCTTTCAAACAAATTGCATTTAAAAGTTACATTTTTTTCTCTATACGACGGTGTAAAAAGTAATATTGTGGGATGTTTAGAAGTTTAAGAATGAAATTTCACTTAAAATTGGTCGTCAGATTTCGATGGAAAAGCCTTTTCCCGAACAGCCAATTAAATGCTTGGATAATACGTAAGTTTCAGGTGGATAATACGTAAGTTTCAGGAAATCTGGCGAGTCGCGGGCGATTTTTGTCGCTTGCAATTTTTACGTGTAATAACACTATTAATGTTTAATCCATGGCGTACGTAATGTATGATCAACTCCGTGCGACTTTTTATGTCTTAAATTTTAGTCTTTGAAAAAATTATTTTCCAAATGGTCGTTGTAATTTGTTAAATTGCGTTTTTTGTAATTTTGTAATTTGTGTTCGGTTGACCAGAAAGGTAGATAGCCGCACAAGCTTGCTCGCTTATCCATTTATAAAGCAATTAAAAAAGAAACATCCCTGGCGTAGGTGGGACGCTGCGTGAACACTGCAGGGTTAATTAACGGGTATTAAAAGACGTGCATTTACCCTTAAGTTTTCATTCTACAATATTTCAGCTTTGTTATTTAGAATAATATTTTTCTCTTGTTGACTACCTGGTGACTTTAATACACTAAAGTTTTCTAAAAACAACAGAAACAATTAATGTAATTTTTATATCACAAAGAACTGTTTCGTTAATAGAAAGAAGCAAAAATATTAAAAAATCATAATTTTTACTTCAGCGGAAATGGTAATATTTCAGTTGACATAAGAACAATATTTGCCTTCCGTATCAACGGTAAAGTAAAATAAAGAAAATAATGTAACTAATATGTTATATTTTATTAAACAGCTGACGGATATGCTTCAATATTCGATTAATGAAACATTGCAATGGCACAGAAAATACTACTACTAAACAGCTGACGGATATATTTCAATATTCGATTAATGAAACATTGCAATGGCACAGAAAATACTTCTGAGTTAAAAATATATCTACTCCCTCTTCAATCTTATCCGTCAATTAAAATTAATCTAGACAAAGAACTTTACATTACTTTCTCATGAATAAAATATTAATAATACAAGCTTAAGATGTTTCTTTGTAGATAATAGAATTTTATTGCAGGAAAACTGAAGCATCCTGACATTAAATTATAATTTATTCGCGATTAAGTATTAATGTTATAAGCTCTTAATTCCAATTCTTACAATTCCTTTATTTAATAGAGTAAATAATAAAAAGGAAATTCCTAGTAATTAATTTTAATTTACGGGCATTAAAAGACCAAACATCTTAATACAATAGAGTGCAGTAACTGTGAAACACTCAAAATGCCGAAATTGAGCGTATATTTTTGTTAATAAAACATGTTAATGGATTACATAATGTAATCTTTTGAAAAAAAAAATCGAAGTAGAGGGGACACTTGTATTTTATTTACAATTGAAAAATCTTTTGAACCGTGAAACGCTTTATTGTAAAATTTGGAATGTCTCAGACTGTTCTATGTCGTAAAATAACTTTAAATGCAATATTTACTCAAAACTGCGAAAAAAGTTTTAATGTAGTTAAAGTTGTAGTTAATGTATGGCATTTCATCAGGAACTCCGAGTTTCCCATTAAATTATGTTATTAACAATATTTAGAATGAAACATTAAATTTAAGTTATTCATTTTCAACGTTTCAAGTATATTGTACGACATGAACATTGCACATTATAAATTTAAATACAAAATCGATTCTTTTTCTTTAAAAATAAAACAGATACATGAACATGCATCAAATATTTTTAACCAAAAGTTTTTTTCTCAAGCTCACGTCGGCTCATAACAAAAGTCTTATAACGTTTGAAATTCAAATACCTTTGTGGGTAATAGGTCAATTAGTCCAAGTATTATTGGGTCATCCGCAAAGTTATGCGGTTTTGTTTTCGATAAATTTCAATCAAGAAGTACAAACGCATACGAAAATTTTATTCAATCATATAAGCGCCATCTTGTTCTATGAGTTTTCGCCATCATATTTTCATCATTTCAAATCATAAGATTTAATCGTAAAGAAATGATCAAGGTGCTGTTTGATAGACTCCTAAGAAATGAACTCCTGGTCGTTCAGATAATTTTGAAGCGACCTGAAAAGATAAAAATCTGAGGGAGTCACTTCTGGTGAATGTGGTGGGTGACACAAAGCATGCGAGCCATATTGAATAAGGCGTTGCCAGACATTCATCGCAATGTGCGGTCGAGCATTGTCAAGTTGGACCACAACACCTCGGCGATTGGTCAGTTCGTCGCTTTTCTTCAATTTTTACTTTCAAAACTGCGATATGGGAACACTATTTTTTTTTAATTTTTTGTCTGATTTGCAGGCAATACTTCATAATAAATAAGTCCTTTGTAGTCCCATCATACACAAAGCATTACTTTTTTGGGATGCAGACCTCCTCTCAATGTTACTTGAGGAGGTTCATTTGACTTGCCCCATGTTCTTTTCCTTATAATATTATTGTATAGAATCCATTTCGCATCTCCAGTAATGAGCCATTTTAAAAAAGGAGCTTCATCATTGCGTTTCAGCAAAGAATCACATGCCGAAACACGAGCAAGCATACTCTGCGGTGTTAAAATATGGGGTACACACATCATAGCGGCTTACGTGCACAGTCTTCTTCAAATGATCATGTACTGTACTTTTTAGAATATTTAGTCTGTGTGATAGCTCCTGAACTGTGTAATGTGGATTTTCAGCGACAGCTTCTTTTAAGAGGTACTCCTTTACATGTGATGGACGTCAAGAGCGTCATCTTCGAGGCTGAAATTTCCGTACTTTTGAAACCACCTTCGAAATGTGTCAACTGAAACAGCTTTTTGTCCGTATACAGCATAAAATTTACGAGCAGTCTGACTAGCATTTTTACCTTTTTTGAAAGAAAAGAGAGAAATGTGACAAAAATGAACTTTTTGGTTCTACATTTTTATTACTGCACTCAAACAAAACATTGAGACAATGCAAGCCAGAATTATGGAATGCAAGCAGAAAGAGCCTGAAGGTACATCTCAAAGTCATTCAAGGTTATGGCCTTATCAGTAGTCGCAAAATAACTAGAAGAAACTAAGCTTCACTTTGAGAAACCGAAGAACTTTCCGGATGACCTAATATTAAACATACGTTTTAAAGAATATAAAGTAATTCACATTGAATTTTCCACAAACAACTGTCGGCGCAGTATGTCCCTAAAGGGACTTTGTGCCATAAAACCCCATACAACCAACCAACCAACCTACAAACATCAACAAACAACTGTGAAATATCTTCTATTTCACGAATAAAACACTGCAATGACTTACCAAAATGAATAGCAAGCTATAAATATATCCGTTAGATATTGCTTCAATTAAAAAGTTAATTCAAACAAATAACCTAACTTTTCCTTTCTTATTGTTATACAGATTAAATATACAAGCTTGGATAATTCCTTTGAAGATAACTTCCATTTTATTACACTAAAGCTTTCAAGCATCCTGACGTTAAACCATAATTTACTCATTAAGTATAAAAGTTATAAGCTCTTAATTTTAACAATTTATTACAGTTACCTTTATTAAATAGATAAATATTTAAAAGGAACCACCTAGTATTTAATTTTAATCAACGGGAATTATAAGTGCATTTACTCCTATAGTTTTCATTTTTCAATATTTCAACTTGGTTATTTAGAATAACAGTATTTTTCTCTGGCGATCTTTTTCTTTCGGACATATCCCAACTGTGTTCAAATGGTATAACTGCTAAAATAATATCATAAATATTGTTTTCTATAAGAGCTAATTCATTTACACTATATATTTATAAATTCAGGGTAAAGTTTTGTTTTACAGACTAAGAGGGACTGTTCAAGCCTGTACAGGGTCCCAATATCTTTTATTTACGTAAAAAAATACATTTTGCAGCTGCAGCTGAACCCACCAGGTGGCGGGGTGGAGAATACTATGGCCTTAGACCAGAATCGCCAGGTATTAACAGAAGAAAACCCTCGCTTGCGGATAACAAATATCCCTCGAGACACGGGCAGCGAGGTGTCATACATATCTCTCATCTTTAGATAAGAGGCACTTTTTAAATTACGTTTTCTATGGAATATTAGGAAATAACCAAACCGATTTAAAAATTAATGTTCGCAAATTAATGATGGAAGGCTCTGTTTCCACATAGGCATTTTATGTTGATGCCATTACCACCAGAGAGGTGGTGTGGCGTTAGGCAAGAAGCTTGGAATATGACATGTTGGTAAATTTTAAGATGTAAATGCGTAATAAAAATGGTTTCTAAAAAATTCAAAACTTCAAATGAATATTGAAATGAGTGTATGAAATGAGCATAAAAACTTCAAAATACTTTCTAAGTTATTTATTTAGAATTAGTTTTAGTTCTTATAAGTTTATGTCTCATTTATGACTAATACGGTGTAATATTGATGTTTACTCAAACTGTTTCTTAATTAGTAATTTTTGAATTATTCCGAATAGTATAACTTCTAATGAAAATTAGACATACAAATATCACTTAGCATATTTCATATTTCAGCAGGTCATTTCTCACTAGTTTTCGCCCCCTCAGCTTTTAGAACGGAAGAAATGGTGAAAAAAAAGTGTAAAAATGCGACATTAAATAAGAAAAATTTTGAAATAAACATTAGCTTCGTGATAACTGCATATTCTTCATGACTGGTATTGCCCAATCACTTCTTACAGGCCGTATGCCACGATTCCGATTAAAAAGAAAGGTACTTTCCCAGGTGATACAGACATTGACAATAATGGTACTTCCGGAAATATTGTTTCATTTCGGATTGTAGGACTGAGTGAAACAAAATAACTTGTTGTAATGTCATTTTTGTTAATGGAGTCTCTCTAACTGAAATAACGTAATATAAGTTTTACAGAAGTTTAAGTGAATGTGTTTGCTTTTTCTTTTTGCTCATTTCAAGGAGCTACTTTTACAGTTTGCTGTTGTTTACCAAAATTAAAACTTATACAAAACTGAATATCGAGTGTCCAAATTGTAAAGAAAGTTGTCACGTTTACGGATTTTAAGAAAAAAATTTAACTCCACGTAACTCCAGCCACATAATTTTTATTTAAAATTTTTCGAAATGTTCTTGAAATGATAAAACATAACATGCAAAAAAATCTGGAATTAAAATCTTCATTCCTATTCCAGAAAAATTTGCTAAAAAACGCTTTTTTCAGCCCACTTCAGGACCCCCCCCCCCCCTTTAAAGTCAATGTAAAATGCAACTCAATCCGCTGCATGCTTATATAACGAAAACAAAACATGTTTAGGAACGTCTTGAATTTTCTGCTGTGTCATTGGTCTCGTCTTTTTGTAAGCCAAGATAAATCGCGTGCGATTACAGCATCACATTACCTTCCTCCACTGTATGAGCAGTGCGCGTAATGAAATTTGTTATCAAATTTTTCTTCATCAGATGAAGTACAATATAATTTATCTTAAAATAAAAACAAGGGAATTTTGAAGCAATTTCTAAATTAAATACGTACTCTTTAGTTCTAACCTGAGGGTACGACAGGTTGACATTTACATCAAGACTTAGCAGTGGTACATACTAGTGATGCAACGAATAGTGGTTTGGCCGAATAACCGAATTTAGAATATTCGGCCAAGTTATAGCCGAATATTCGGCCTATTCGGCCGCCGAATAATGAACTTATTTTTACCCAAAAACAAAATATAGTATGTACTATATGCACAATTCTTGTATATTTCACAATTAAAATGTATTGTTTTCTTTTTAAAAAAAATATTTATATACAAATTTTTAATTTTTTAAAGCATTATTTTACTCTGAAAAAATAGTCGGCTATGTTCGGCCTAAAAATTGCCTTATAATTCACCCCCCCCCCCAAAAAAAAAAAAAAATCTTAGCAAAAGTTCCTCATCAGGTATTGTCTAGTTATATTTTAATAAATATTATGTGTGTTGTTATTACATTTTAAAATAATGACAAAATTTGAAAAGTACTAGGAAATATAAGTTTCAACTTTCAGATGAAATAAAATAAAAAATAAGAAATCTTAATATCTTAAGAAAAACCACTGATAGAAAGGATGAAAGGAATATCCTCTAAAATGGTGGAAAGAAATCATTGTAGAATTTATAAAGCTCACAATTAACAAAAACATTTTTATCACTTATTATTATCATTATTTTTTTTTTCTTTGCTGTCAGCAGATAGCACTTTATAGGTATAATTCAAAATATTATTGAAAGAAATATTTTTTTATGCAACAAGAGATAAATGTTAAACTTCCCATTATGATAAAAAAAAAAATTTTGAATTTGCTTGTACAGCTGTATTAAAACAATTTTGAATAGATTAATTTTAAATTTAACAGATTATGTTAGCTTATTACAAGCAGATACTTTTTGTACTTACTGATACAGCATAAAATTTTTTTAACATGATTCCTAAATTAGCCTGTTATATAAACATGGGTAGATAAAACCCATTCGAGGTATGAAAGTTAATGGAAAAACATGGGTTAGTTAATATCAAATAAAATTTTCATTATCAGGGATATGTTTAGGAAAATTTTAGGTCCTTTAAAGGACCCTTCACAAAATAGTTTATCTTAAAACAGGACCCTTCACAATTTTTTTATCCCCAAACAGGACCCTTCACAAAAGATTTTATCCCAAAACAGGACCCTTCACAAAATTATTTGTCTCTTAAATAGACCTTTCACAGAATTTTTTTCACTTTCAAATTAAATTTTTCACAAATTTTGTCATTTAAGAATAAAATCTGGCCTGTAAGTAAATAGATTAACTCACCAAAAAGCATATTATTTAGCTGTTTATGTAGGAAGGATAGAAAATAAAGACATTGATAATTTAAAATTCGCAAAATTATGGCTAGAATTTTCACAAAAATAAAAAAAAACTTCACAATTTCACAAAAACAGAACCCTGTGAGAAAAGTCTGGACAGACCCCTGATTATACATGATGAATATAAATTGTCAAATTAAAAAGTTATACTGTGTAAATATAAAAACATTTATTACAGGATTATTCGGCCAAGGCCGAATAATGGACTTGTGATATAAATATTCGGCAGACAGGCCGAATGGGCCGAATAATTGGCTTCGGCCGAATATTCGTTGCATCTCTAGTACATACTGATATTGTGTAACAGTTTGGTTTAAAATAAGAATTAAATAAAATGTACACCTAAATATGCACATTGTTGGATCCCTACGAGACTTACCAAGAGACCAAGTAAGTCCTGGCGTACTGCGGCCTATTTCTACATCACTTATTATAAAACGTTATAACATCACAGTGCAATAGTTTCAATGTAAAAATATAAACTACATATATTTAGAAATATTAAAAATTATTTATTGTAAAACATATGGACACTGCAATCTTCATTCTGGATTTTTCTTTAAAAGCAATACACATACACGCTACCCCCCACCCTCCTCCACACTATACAAGTTGGAGAAAGTATTATATGATCATCAAATTTTCAAATACACCACTGTGTTTGAAGCATGAAAGCAGACATTTTTTAATTTTTAACACAAGAGAAAAATCTACATTTTAAAGCTATTTTTGATTAAATAAAAAAATTTTCTCTGAGAAAGAATTCATAAACTATTTTTGCAGACAGCACCGTAATAAAATACTTGTCATTTCACTTGAGATTTCTCGTCTACATCAAGCTCTATACAAAAAGGAAATTTTAAACAGAAGAGACTGGCAAATAAAGTTAAGTACCTTGTAAATAAGTGCGAGTAGTAAGTCAAAATTACGTCCATTTCTAATCATATCATAATATTAAAATATTTGTTTGCTTAAAAGACTATAAAAACACATTACAAGTAAATTAAAAACTCTTTAATATTTCAACTCATTTTCTGGGTCGTCGTCAGAATGTATAATAGAAAATTACAAATGCATAATAAAAAATGGAAAAAAATAATCGAAAATAAACAAGTAATCATTTAACGCGTCCTATATTTACGCGATTGCTCGTGTTCCCTCTATGTCGCGATGCCGTAATTTATCCAACCATTCAACACCATTGAAATTTATTTAAGAGATTCAGGAGTTTGTAACGATACATTATCTTTTCGTATACCGAGTTTATGGGTTGAATGGTTGGATAAAATTACGGCATCGGGACATAGAGGGAACACGAGCAATCGCGAAAATATAGGGCGCGTTACATGATTACTTTTTTATTTTCGATGATTTTTTCCATTTTTCATTATGCATTTGTAATTTTCTATTATACATTCTGACGACGACTCAGTAAATGAGTTGAAACATGTAAATAAAGAGTTTTTAATTTACTTTTAATGTGTTTTTATAACGTCTTTTAAGCAAATAAATATTAATATTATGTTAAGTACCTTGTTAAAATATTTACCTGAATTTTTTTCTGCCTTGCTTTTTTATCGTCGTCGGCCACTGCCGCCTCTTCGAATACATTTCTGTGACATTTCTCGTGCGCTCGGCGAGCATTTTGGCGAGTTCTTCCTTTTCTCTTACTTCTTCCTCTTCTAATTCTTTCTCATATACATCATTCTCCAACCTACTTAAGGCTATGTCTCCGACGAAACCATCTGGAAAGAAAGAGACAATTTTGAAAAATAGTATGCGATATCTCCGTTCATGTAATTTGTATACTAAATATTTCAGTACATATGTTACTGCACAAGTAGAAAAATATTCTTCCTGTTTATTAATTAAAGAATTTTCAGTAAAATATAGAACGTTGTGTGTAAAAAGAAATTTTAAAAGAGTACTGTGATATTTTAGTTCATATATTTTGTATACTTATATTTCTGTATATAATGACTATTAGAAATATATATTATTTCTATTTACTAATTAAAAACTTTTCAGTAAAATAGAGAAAGTTGTACGCAAATATAATACTGCACTTAAGGATATTTCTCCTTCAAAACTATCTGAAAAAAGAAATTTTCAAAGTACAGGGTATAATACATAATGAATGGACCAAAAAGAATAGCGCAGTGTGACTGCCGTAATGGATTTATTCAGCCGAAACAAATTTATTCTGCAACTACAATTATACAAGTTTTATTTGGCAACAGGGAAAAATCATCGAATGACGAACTCGCCGCTAGAGGCGCTGTTAAACAAAATGTCGTCCATGCAGGAGAAAGCGTACTGCGTTTTCGAATATGCCAAAACCTCCTCGGTAACTGTTGTGCAAAGACAATTTTCGCACGAAATTTCATAAACAACCACCGCATCGGCATAACATAAGCAGGTGGATGAAGCAGCTCCAGGATACCGGCTGCTTATGCAAGAACAAAAGCCCAGGACGAAAAGAAAGAAAACCCGAAGTGGTTGAAAGAATTCGTGAACGCCCTGTGATTTTTTTCTCTGGGGTTTCGTTAAAGACAAGGTGTTTGTGCCTCCACTTCCTCAGGACTTAAGAGGAACTGAAGCAGCGGATAACTGCAGTGTTGAACTCCATCACAAGGGATATTCTATCACAAGTGTGGCAGGAGCTTGATTACCGTGTAGACATTTGTCGTGTCACCGGAGGGGCACATATTGAACACCTGTAGAAACTTGAATAAATGTAGTTTTGAGGTAAATTTGAATTTTCTAAATATATTAATTACAACGTTCACAATCATGTTTTCTTTTTGTCCTATTCATTATGAATCGCCCTGTACATGATATTTGTATCTACGTATTTAGTATACTGATATTACTATCACATTTCTTTTTTGCGTGCCGTATTTCCGTTTCTGCACGCCTGTCATGTTTTCCTGTCCAACATTTTATTTACCTCGCCGAATTAACGGCTTGAGACAGCATTTTCTCCATATCACAATGATGGAACAGCCATGATCAAATGAAAATGGGAAGTTGAGCTCTGTGTGCTTTGAGGATGATGTGAAATAGTGCCATAAATTGGCGGAGAAGTGAGGTCTAATAGGAGGCGTACATTTTTTGGCATAGGGTACTAACAAATATAATAGAAAAAAAAATAGGTAAAATATAAAGTGAAAAATATATTGTTTTTCTAACTGCAATACAAATTATTAAGAAATTAAATAGGAATGGTAAAGAGACCCTGCATAAAAAAAAAAAAAATCTGTAAAGTTATTAAAAAATTTTTCGGAAACTCAGATTCCTAGAACTTTTTATGTAACGGTAACAACAAAAATTCATGTAACAAATACACGTTTGCACCGTAAACGAAAACACATATCTGTAAGGTTACTAAGAATTTTTTAGGAAACTTGGATTCCTAGAACTTTTTATGTAACTGCAATCCGAGTTACAGATAAAATTTTAGTAAGATTGCCGTAATTTTAGTAGATTTTGTTGTAAAGTTACAGAAATCTGTAGCTTTAGAAAAACTAGTTTTGGAGATTTACATCTTTTTTTTGTACAGTATACAGATAGAATTTTAGTAAGCATATGTCAGATTTCTCTAACTCTGCATATGTATAATTACAGATTTTTTTTTTTTTTTACAGAATGTGCCAAATGTAAGGCGGGGAGATGTCATAGAAAATAAGAGTTAATGGAAAAATTGGAGAAAGAAATTTAAACAGAACAATTTAAATATTTGAAGAACACAGCGATGCGTTTAAGGTGGTACTCTCCTTTTGGAAGGTGGGGCAAAGCCGTCATCTCTGCTCAAAATGGCAAGTGGTCTTTTCTTACCTCAAGTTTCTCATCTTACCTCATCTTACTCTAAGGTCTGAAGGATGTCAATGCTTCGTTGACTATCATAATTCGATCTCTGTAAAAATTTCGTGCGAGTATTTTAAAAACTTGTGAG
This sequence comes from Maratus speciosus, assembly GCA_963932465.1. NCBI lineage: Eukaryota > Metazoa > Arthropoda > Arachnida > Araneae > Salticidae > Maratus > Maratus speciosus. Next base: position 364,285,212 of record OZ010798.1, read on the forward strand.
ATAGCCTAATTCTGAGATCGGCTTGAATGACACCGTTGCGTACAAACTTTGTCGCATCACATATCCCACGCTACGGATGGCGAACCTTTTCACATCCACGTGCCAAATTTTTCCAAAAATATATTTTACGTGATCATGACGTGCCAACAATAAAAACTTTTAATGGATCAAATAATAATGAATCAAAATTACTTAAAATTTCGTTTTTAACATTAAAAATATGGGCAATATTTTATTTCAGACTTTAGAAATTTATTTAAAAAATATTTATGTTGTCTCCTCTTAGATGCCAAATAATTTATATCAGCTTCGTACTTAGTTATTTTTAAGAGAATGCAAGTTGAATTAGACTCTGACAAGATGTTTTTATGTTAATTTTTCATATTATTTATTTCCGAAAAGAATGCACCGTAGAAGAAATTGCCAAAATAGCAAGCGCCGGAATCTACAGCTTTTAGCCTCTAGAATTGAATTCCAAGTTGTTATAATTATACCATCGGCATTTTTGTTTATAATGAATTTTAATCTTTCTTTTGCGATAATCTTCTAATTTTCTCTTATTCTGAAATTTTTGAGAGACAGTATTGAGCTAGATTGGGATACATTAAGTTATATTTCAGTTTCTTCAATCAGTATGACAATAACAACCAACCGAACTTAATCGAATTCACATAAACAGAGAACATCTAGATTAATTAGTACATTTTAGTAAATTCTACTATATTTTGATGTAGATCCTGAATGTATGCCGTGCCAAAAAATATAGCATGCCATTTATGACACGCGTGCCATAGGTTCACCGACCCTGTCTTACGCAATACAGGATTTTGAAACCTTTGGATGTTTCTGCAGCAGCGTTTGACGGACCGAACTCCAGACAACAGACCCGTAGGTCATGATTGATCTGATAAAGGATTTGTACAGTAATAACTTTGATCAAAATTTACTAATAACTTTGATGTTTTTTTTTTTTTTTTTTTTTTTTTTTTTTTTTTCAAAATTGACACAGATGGTCGTGGTAAACCAAAAAAGATTTAAGGGATCTTTAGTCTTTGATAGACTTGGCTAACACGTCCGTAATCTGCCTAACACAGATTAATTTTAAATCTAGATAAATACCTAGTTATTTATAGCTAGTGACCCAGGGTATGTTGTCACCATTAAGGGAAGGATTAATGTCCGGGGAGATAGATTTCTTAGAAAATATAATGATAGCATTAAAAATCAGTAGACAATTCAGTTTCCCAGGTTTTGAAATCTTCGGGATTCAATTAAAACACCAAATAAAATAAACTAAGACAGACTTGAGCACAGTTAAAAAATAAAATTTATAAAGACAATAAAAAACAATTAAAAATACAATATGTAAACGTTTCGCCAAGCGACTCGCAAGGCATCATCAGTACAAAAAATATCCATTGCATTTCAAACGTCAGAACAAATCAATAACAGTTACAGTTAGCTATTTTAAAAACAAACAATATTCGCTAAGGACAGAACAAGCATCATTCAAAGCATGCGACCGCAATTCAGTGAACCGAGCCTCAAGGAGCAATCTACCATGGTAGTTGTTGCAACCAGATTTCAAAATGCTGGCGTTTTTGATTAGTAATTGACATAATAAAAACAACAATAAAGACAATACAAAGCTGCGTTTGGTTTTTTTCATTTCACAGTTTTTAAGTCAGTGTAAAGCGCATAACATCAAAGCTTTGTCATTAGAAAATACACGAACAAAAAATTCTGGGTTTTTTTTTTTCCAAAAATGTCGGGCAAGACAAAAGGAAAGCTTTGTCAATTGAAGACAAAATCAAAATTTTGAAAGAAGTTGATAGTAACGCGAAAACAACAAGAGTTGAAATTGCAAAGAAGTTGAACATACCAGTGACTATTCTGAATGGAATTATAGCAAAACGAGATCTCATTTAAAACTGGTCCGAAAAATCTCGTAAAATTAAAAATGTGAAAAGAGGAAAATATGAAGTTATGGAAGAAATGTTATTGATTAAAGGTTGCCGAAAAAAAAACAGAAACAAAAAACTGTAACAGATTTTTTTTGCAAAAATATATCAAATGACTCTTAAAGAGAAATTTCTTGTCTTGGAATAAATAAAGAGTTTTTAAGGTAATTATGCATTTTTACTTTATTAGCTAATTTTTTAAGAGTGCAAACTAATTTAAATTTCGTAAGAAAACTCAATTTTATAGAAAGTACTCTTTGTTACATGATATTATGTAATATGATTGTAAATTGGCGTTATTGTCTTTATAAATTTTATTTTTTAACTCTGCTCAAGTCTGTCTTAGTTTATTTTATTTGGTGTTTTAATGGTTTTTAAATTCAGACGTTAAATGTATATGTACTGTAAAATTTGGTATTCAAGTTTTAAAGATCGTAAGTAACATTTTAAAAGGATAATATCGATTTTTGAAGACAAATGAAATCCATTATATTCTGGCGATTTTATTAAAACATTTACTCCCACAATAACTTTATTATAATTTCTTCATATTATCGTTTAATGATAAATTGGTTACTACAAACTAATGACAAAACATTTTTAGTTTAAGAATTCTAAAACAGAACTAAAACGGTGAAAAATATCATCAGAAGGAGTTCAACAAGAAGAAATAATTAGATATTGATAAGTAAAAAAATAGCTACAAAAAAATCTTTTGTAAGCATTAAATTTTTATCAGAAAAATCATGATGTCAGTTCATGTTGTTCCAAAACAATCTGTTACAATATATTAATTTGGCGTGGTAACTGATTAAGGAAAATTGATCGCTTTGATTTACGCTGGATAGAAAGCTCGAACTGCTGAATTTATATTTTTTAACAAATTGTAAGATTTATATGAGCTGAAATTTTCAACTGTGCGAAAACAGCCCAGATCAGCTGTCGAACGAGGGATCGCTTTGCTAAAGCTGTATATCATATGCCAACTGAGCCATCCCGGGCGAATCTGGAGGGGCTAATTCACCCAGCTTACCTTATTGATCTGGTCTGATATATGAATCAGCTCAACAGAATGTATCGCAGGTAAAGGAACTCCAGTAAACGCTGGATACGTAATTACGCTAGATTGAAATATATTATATGAACTTTAAATAAAATGCTTATTTTTAACTTGTAACATCTCTTTTATTATTTTAGTAACCTTTAAAGTAAAACAATGACCTTTTTAAATAAAAACTAAAAGATCTTCTTAAAACACCATCAAAAACGTTTAATGCGCTTGGCCTTCAGAAAGATCAGAGTCTTTCTTCGTCAGGCGCGAAAAAGGCGTGCTTCTACTATGAAAGCAGTAAGACTGAAATGCGATATAAGGGAAAGGAAACAAGCTGAAGAAACAGCCAATAGGAAAGTAAAAGACGACAGCCAATCACAGAAGAGTATACTGATAGCTCAACAGAATGTATCGCAGTAGATATCAGCTCGACACAGGGCCGAAACTAGCCTTTTTTGCGCCCAGGGCAAACATGAATTTTGGCGCCCCCCCCCCCCCCCCCTCTTACAAAAAGTATATTTACAAAGAGAATTTTACTAATTTTCTAAAATCCGACTTACTTTAAAATTAAAAATATGTAATCATAAAGTATGTAATACTGAAATACGTAATCTACAATGGTAGATCCAATGGGAAGGTCACGGTGGTCATGACCCACCTCTTAACACCAACAAAATATTCTCAAAGATAATTTTTTTAATGAAATATACAGTTAGAGTCTCGATTACCCGAGTTTCCGCTTTAGCCGAGTTATTTCCTTCTGATGAACTGATAGCTTCCATTATTATGCAACAGTCATTATAAATGAAGTGTAGGTAAAAATGAAAGAGCAATCTAAAAAAAAAAAAATGGCCATTTTATTTCTCTTTCTGACTAGAAAATCAGAGTTCTAATTTTTTACGGCTGCTCTTTCATCTTTACCTAACACTTCATTTATAATGACTGTTTCACAATAATGGAAGCCATCAGTCCATCAGAAGAAAATGATAGTTTCTAAAGGTATATTCCTTCATTTGGCGCTCCTTCGTTCTGGCACCCGGAGCACATGCCCCCTCTGCCCGCCCCTTAGTTTCGGTCCTGGTTCAACAGAACGTATCACTGTAGATATCATCTCAACAGAATGTATCGCAGGTAAAGGAACTCCAGTAAACGCTGGATACGTAATTACGCTTGATAGAAATATATTATATGAACTTTAAATAAAATGCTTATTTTTAACTTGTAACATCTCTTTTATTATTTTAGTAACCTTTAAAGTAAAACAATGACCTTTTTAAATAAGAACTAAAAGATCTTCTTAAAACACCATCAAAAACGTTTAATGCGCTTGGCCTTCCGAAAGATCAGAGTCTTTCTTCGTCAGGCGCGAAAAAGGCGTGCTTCTACTATGAAAGCAGCAAGACTGAAATAAGAAACAAGCTGAAGACTGGGAAAGGAAACAAGCTGAAGAAACAGCCAATAGGAAAGTAGAAGACGACAGCCAATCACAGAAGAGTATACTGATTGCTCAACAGAATGTATCGCAGTAGATATCAGCTCAACAGAACGTATCACTGTAGATATCAGCTCAACAGAATGTATCGCAGGTAAAGGAACTCCAGTAAACGCTGGATACGTAATTACGCTAGATAGAAATATATTACATGAACTTTAAATAAAATGCTTATTTTTAACTTGTAACATCTCTTTTATTATTTTAGTAACCTTTAAAGTTAAACAATGACCTTTTTAAATAAGAACTAAAAGATCTTCTTAAAACACCATCAAAAACTTTTAATGCGCTTGGCCTTCCGAAAGATCAGAGTCTTTCTTCGTCAGGCGCGAAAAAGGCGTGCTTCTACTATGAAGGCAACAAGACTGAAATGAGATATAAGGGAAAGGAAACAAGCTAAGAAACAGCCAATAGGAAAGTAGAAGACGACAGCCAATCACAGAAGAGTATAATCAAAACAAAAGAACACGGAGTAGAAAGGGAATAAGGAAGCAAAAAAAAAAAAAAATAAAATGAAAAACAGATTATAATAAAATGAAAACACACACATATTGAAATGTTGGAACACATGAAATTAATAAATAAATAAAATATAAAAACAGACTAATATTAATTAATAAAAAATAAATTATGTGGTAGTACTGAAAAGATTTTTCCATGCTGTAGAGATCATTGTGGTATCAGATTTATCATTAACAACAACTTCACGATTAAGATAAATAGCTAAATTTTCAAAAAGTCCAATTCAGACATACTATTGGCATTAAGGATAATTTTAGCATTTTGAAAATTAAAACTATGGCCGGAAACCCAAGAGTGCTTGGTAAAAGAAGATTTAGAAATTTCTTGATTAATTACATAACGAGAGTTCTTTTAAGTGTACACTCTAAAATTGGGAGGAGTGAAAAGTTCACTCTTTGAAAGAGTGACGGGCATTTTCACTCTGTTTGGGGTGAATTTTGTAAAAATACACTCCTTAAAGAGTGGAATTTTCCACTCTTTGGAAAGGAGTGCAATATCTCACTCCGTTATCGAGAGTGAATTTGTCACTCCCGAAAGAGTGGCTTGCGTATGCATTGCGTATTAACCAATTAAAACAGCAAGGCGACAGCGCCCTCGTAAGATAAGAAAAATGATCACATTTTCGTCCGCCATCTTAGGATTAACAGATTTGGATATCATTAACATTATTCTTAATGGAATACTTAAAATAAAGGTAAGTCTTATTTAATTTTAACCATTTATTCGTGTAGATATGTTAACATTATGAGCTAGTTGTATGTTGTATAGAAAAAGATTGAGCGTGGAGTGTTCTCCTCATTTGTATTCCTAGAAAATTGATTTCCTATTGTCTATTATAGTTCTTCATGTAGCGGTTTGAAATATACAGTAAACTCTGTATAAGCGGAGTCGATCGGGACCGAGGAAATTTTCCGTAGCAGATAATATTCCGCCTTAGACAAATTTTATTCTATGTCTATAGATTCGAAGGGATTTGAAAATCTTTCAGAGTTAGACAGATTTCAGTCTTACACAGAGCACGCCTTACAGAGATTTTGCTGTAATTGTTTTAACATTTGAATAGCACACAATGCTTAGCAAAAAATAATATCATTATTATTGTTGTTTCGGAGTTAAATATGATATTTGATGAGTATGACATTACGAAAAGGTTGGTACATTATTATTATTATTATTATTATTATTATTATTATTATTATTGTATTTAAGCATTTTTCCGCGATTTAAAAGTTTAAAATTTCGAGACTGAGTAATATAAAAAAAAAATTAATTATAGGCATTCTGCATCTGTTATTAAATTTCCTTATATTTTAAACGCATTTCCTACATTTTTGATACACTTAATTTTTGGCACTAAAAAATAAAACATGATATTTAAGCATTGAAATAAAATGTTTTCATGCCTGTTTTGAAGTTTATCGATAAGACTGCTTTAGTATATTTTTTAAAAAGTTCATATTTCCTTACATAATGTTCGACTGAATATTTTTTAAAGAGATTAGTAACTACTTGTTTACATGAAAATGTTTTTTAAACAATAAGAATATTTCATATGAAGTCATTTACTTTATTTTATTAAAATTCATACAGATACAAATAAATGTAATGTGTTGATTTTTATGTTGATTTTTTTCCATTTTCTAGGCCAATCTTTTCCTATAAAACATAAAATCTATTTTGTTTCAGAAAATACAATATCTACAGGAATAAAAAATTTTAATTAAATATGGCTTACCGAGTCGTTTCAGTAATAAGTATTGTATTAATTCCATTTTTCAGCAATAATGGTCGAAAATTAGAAACCATGATTAAGTTAAGGAATGTGTTTAAAAAAATGTATACATATTCCAGAGAACTCAAAATTTAGACTCCATGATCATATTTAAACAAATACAAATCACAGCGGATAAAAATTACACTTAATATTTAAATCATGCTTAGAACTCAAAAAAGATGCGAGTTTATAAGCACTGTTTTTGAAGTAGAAAAATTAAAAATATTTTATAACATTTTTACAACAATATTTTATAACAATAGCATTTTTACGTTGCTATTTTTGGGACTTTACAAAAATAGCAATAAATCACGGAAAATTTGAATGTTTTCGTTTGAGTAGCAATAGAAAACTTAGAATTTTATATACTAAAGGCCATTTACGAAATTTCATTTATTTTTAAGGTTTTAAGAGGGGGTGTCTATTACTGCGGTGGTTAATTAGTCATTTTCCAGTAATGGACACCCCATGTAGAAAATGCTAAAAATGCAATTTCAGTAATGTTTATAGTGCACAAAATATTTTGACTTAACTGCAAACCTAAATAATAAAATTTAATTTTTAAATTATACTTACCAAAATGTAATAACACCAAAACTTTTATAAATAGCTGCTTTTAAATTAATTTTATGTGGTTAATAAAATTTCAATATTTTTTTCTTTTTTTTTTAAGTATATGTACCTTGCATATTTTATAATCTGGCAATCAAACCAGCCAGGAAGCAGAAAATATTGTTTAAGAGCACAGTCAAAGAGGGGCTCATAGGGCTTAATCCCTCTCTGTTTAAATAAAAACAAGTTACAGAAGCTATTAAAAATCTATTTTCTGTCTTAAATGTTTCCTTATTCACTTCTGACGCAAAAAAGAAAAAAAAAAGTAATATTAAAGTTATAGGTAATATTCATGAAAATAGTAATTCTGCAGATCAGTGGCCTCAAACATGAGTTCTACAGTTTTATTTTGAAGTTATTTTATTTAGTATTTAAAATATTCAACTCATAATATCATTTCTGTCATATTTGTAATATTAATTATTATAAATGACATGTCAGGTAGTCTCTGGAATACTAATTGTTAAAAATAGTGAGACGAAACTAAGCACTAATAATATTCCCAAACATTTTTTTATTACCTTTTTAAATACCCCACTGTTTCAATAGTTTGATATCTGTAATTATCCGATATTTAATATTTTAAACTATCCATCTAAAATAATTAAAACATCGATCTTCTGATAATTACAATAACGAATATAAACAGTAAATGATTATCACAAATATTTTATTAATTACTGGTATCCTAATTGTTAAATTTATTTGAAAATAACTATTGTTTCATTAGTGTGAATTCATTAAATTCTGGTTCTAAATACAATAAAAACAATTATATTTATTACTTTTTATGCGGTGTCCATTACTGGAACAGAGGGTGTCCATTACTGGGCTTTTGGGTGTTTTGATATATTTCTGTTATTTAAAATTAAATTTTGATTCATATTGGGAAATGGAACTATAAGAATGGTTAAATATTGTTGATAGTTTAATACGATATTGAAAAACTGGAATATAATAATTATAACTATTAATAAAAAAAAAATTTAAAGAAATTCCTTAAGGGTGTCCATTACTGGCACATCTACCCTATAAAACTCTAAAAGAAATATCTTTATAGGGCATGCAATAAAAGCAAACACAAAGGATAAGATTGGAATAAAATATATTAGTTTATTTCTGCCAGTAATCTGCTTTAAATTCAATGTGTAACTTTAACTGAATTTTTTCTTAAAAGTTCAATTAATGTTTCAAACTATGAATTAAATAAATATTGCTAATAAAGTATTTTATTCCAATCTTTACCACGCTTGTGTATTTTCATTGCATGCTGTAAAATATGTGATTGTTTTAAAATGCCCATAAAAACAAAATAAAAAAAAATAAATGATTCCATAAAAAATGAACATTCACCACTATGAAAGAGTGACTATTCACTTCTACCAGGGGTTTAAAACCGCACTCCTTTAGCAAGAGTGAATAGTCACTCTTCCGAAAGAGTGATTATTCACCCCTGTTTATAATGAATATTCACTTCCCAGGAGTGACTATTCACTCTTTCAGAGAGTCAAAAATTTCACTTTTGCTCAGAGTGAATAGTCACTCTAAAGAGGTTGGGCATATTTTGACTCTGCGATATTGTGACTTTCACTCCTCCGGAGTGAATAGTCACTCCTTTTTATTTAGAGTGTATTTCGAAATTTCTTTTAGTTTGACCAATATAAGATAACTCACAGCCAGTACAAGGAACATTATAAATTCCCCATTTACGAAGATCAGGAACAGGAGATTTAGTGGAGGGGAATTTGAATTTATTAACAGGTTTAAAAATAACGTTAAAATTGAAACGTCTTAAAATTTTAACTAATTTGAAACATAAAGGCCTTGCGCATTTGAAAGTTTTAATAGTGTTTCAAGGAAATCTTTTAGTTCTTATTGGTTCACACCAGCTTCGACTTATTTTCTTTGAACATTTTAAAGTTCATATAATATAGTATATGTTTGAATTAAGGTGAAATATTGCGTGTCGTCTTATATTATTTACGCTAGATTAATTTTAACAATAATTGTAATTGGTAAATAAATCATATGGGTTGAAAGTTTCAAACTGGGCGAAAAATGTCTACGTCAGGATTCGAACCAGAGACCCTCTTGGCTGAAGCTGACAACGCTTTGCCAACTGAGCTATTAATGTTATTAAAATAAATAATCATTGTTTAACGTCTGATATACGAGATAAAAATAAAAAATATATATTACAATTCATCAGACATACAAATAAAATTACATAAATACATTTAATACAATTAAAAAGCAAACGTTTCGAGCTAAATTTTAGCCCCTCATCAGAGCAACAAAACATTCAAATGACAGAAAAATATATATCATGTTTACAGTTAAAAATTATTAGCAGTTAAAATTAAATAAAGTATAATTTTTTTTTAAACGATGCTGAGTATTCAGGAGGAAGTGCACATGATTCATTTATCGGCGACGTTTGTTTACGAGTGAACACACCTTCCAGAAAAACTCTACTTTTAATATTATTGCAACCAGATCTGATAACTTTCATATTGTCGAAATTTGGTATATGGTCGGTATCTAAAGAACGTTTTGTTGCACTGATGAGGGGCTAAAATTTAGCTCGAAACGTTTGCTTTTTAATTGTATTAAATGTATTTATGTAATTTTACTTGTATGTCTGATGAATTGTAATATATATTTTTTATTAATGTTATGTTTTTTGAAAAGAGTGAAAACTATAATTTCACAATATCTTCTAACAATTAGTTAAAACATACTTCATAATTTTCAACTAAAATACTTTTTTTTAGATCCGAACACTTATTTTGATAAAAGAAAATACTACTTCGGGAAATGGTACGTTTTATCACCACCAATAGAGAATGGGTTAAGGCTTCAAGATAAAACATTACTCCAGATACACTTTTCGTCAATTTATAAATGTTTAAATTTATTTATGCTTCGTGTTGTGACCTATTGGCCTATTTCTTTTTAATTTACTCATCAATTGTCACAGAAAGCTATCTATATTTTTAAGTAATTCGTTTACTATATTAAAATCACAAAAAATGAAATAAGAAAATAAAAGAATATTTAAAAAGCGTTGTATGCAAACTTAGCTTATAGCATAGCTTATATCAATCCCCAAATCTTGGGATGGACGCCGATTACATAAATCTAGCCTGAAATTTTAACCCCTCGGGAACGAGCAACCGGTATATGTATCGCGTAAAGTGCTCAGAGTCAGTGATTATTCTCACCAGTAAATTTTTATTGTAAATTTTGCCTTATATAATCTGAGCATTTTCCCGATTCAATTGGACAAAAATTTCTGTTTTGAAAAACCTGTGGTAAAAGATTAAAATTTTGTAAAAAAAAAACGCTCTCGTCCCGAAGGGGCACTTTATGCATCTTTGAATCAAATGCTCGAAATCTAAAAAAAAGCTTTCTTCTAATATTTTTATCATGATACTTTTACAGCATTTTTAAGTAATTCGTGTTTAAATTAAATTTTTCATGTTTAAATTTAGTTTTGTTTCGTGGGATGGACTTTTATTCTTTAATTTACATATCAATTGGCACAGAAAGCTATCCATATTTTTAAGTAATTCGCTTACTGTATCAAATTATTTTCAACAAAAATAATTTTTTGGTCCAAACAGTTTGATAAAAGAAAATATCACTTCAGAAAATGGTACGTTTTCTCCCCACCTGCAGGGAATGGGTTAAGGTTTCAAAAAATAAATAAATAAATAAAAAATAAATAAACATACATTACTCAAAATACAATTTTCATCTATTTATAAATGTTTAAATTACTTAGGTTTCGCGTGGTAGCCTATCACACATATTAAAACGCAAAGGTAAAAATTTAAGTAGTTTGAAATCATTTGCGCATGGGTAAACTCTTTTTCAAACCTCTTTAGTTTAGTACAAAATAATAGAACGAGTTCCAGTACACGAAGCGGTCAAAAGCAATAGTTTGAAACTCTGAATTTTTATAGAGGACGCACTCAAAACTCCCGAAAAAACAATTTCTAATATTTTTGGACAGAAAATTCATTTCAATAATGACATTTTATTGGAAGAAGTTATATTATTTTTTTATTTTATTATTATTTGAATGCTTTATAATTAAATAAATTTAACACTCAACAATATTTAAAATAATTTTATATTTAAAATATTTTGCATATAATTACCAATTAAATAAATTAAGCTGATCCACAATTGTTACATTTTCTGACCATTATCAAGAATATATATGCACGTGTGTCAGAAAGCAAAGTTTGCCATTCTTTTCTGTAAAAAATAAAGCGGAACAAAAGAAAAATATTCATATAAGAACTATAAAATAAATTACCTTGATATCCATGGTTTAATATTTTAAAAATGTGTAAAAATGTAAAATAAAATTCAAGTAATAAAAAATAAATATTATAAATCGTTAGCTGCATCAAGTTTCAAATTTAGGCTTTTAGATAATGAGACTGATAAAATATAAATTCATGACAGCTTTTAATGGTCGTGTAGTTAAAATAAATAAATAAATATTGTTATTAAAAAATTGGATCCAGTAACTAAAAGTAAATGCTCTACCCAATATTTTTAGGTACATTTCTTATAAAAAGTAAGTATAATTGGTTGTAAATTATAGACTTAAAATTCTTTCACTTCATATAAACAAAGTTCTTTAAGTTCTTTTACTTCATCGAATAGGTTAGACTGGCAGCATCATCTATCGCCTTAAAGAAATAGGAATCACTTATGCAATATGGAAATTTGTCACGATATCGATAATTTAAAAGCAACTAATTCAAAATTCAAAAATTTTTCTAATGAAGCAATCAATTTACTTGCCGTCAAATCTTTAAAGGTACTATCTAGTTTCTTTTTAATTTACATATCAATTGGCACAGAAAACTATCCATATTTTTAAGTAATGTGTTTACTGTGTCAAAATCACAAAAGCTGAAATATAATAATAAAAATATTTAAAACATTGTAAGCAAACCCCATTCTACCCGACATCGCTTATGTCAATCGCCAAATCCTGAAATGGACCCTGATTATATAAATCTAGGCTGAAAATTTAATGAAAGAAACTTTATGCATATTTGCTTCAAATGATAGAAAGTAAAAAAAAAAATTCTTGTAATATTTTTATCATTTCATACGAATGATATGACTATTTTTCAGTAAAGAAGAAAAAAATTATTTAACTCAAATATATTGATGCTCGATTTATTAATTTTATTTTTAATCAAAAGAAAAAGATGATGAATTGTAATTATATATATATATATATAATTGTAAAACAACACGTAATAAACGAGGAAAGGGTTCATCATCAGTTGTAGTTTCCAAAAAATCTATCACTAAACAAATAAATGATCTTCAAAGTAAATATTTAGAGAATTATAACTGGTTGTTAATTCGTCAAAACATCTTTGCTATTAAACAGAAACAGATTGTACAACATTTAAATGTATTTCTAAGTAAATCTTTCTCTATACATTTCTCTGACATTTATTTTGACCTCATTATGACTAGGGTTATTCTTTTAAATATTAATTTACAAAACCCATAAAATTCAAAACATGAATACTCAAATGATAATTACTTTTTCTAATCACATATTTAATAAACTTAATATCAATTCTATAATTAATGATAAAAATTGTTTTTTTTTTCCCATTAATAATCTTCATATATCAAAAACCTTTAAATATCCGAATACAATTGGTAGAAAGATTTTTAACTACATTTTCAAAATATACATCTGCTGCAAGTAATTTTCCGTGTAAATGCAATGACCCCACTCTAAAAAAATACATAAACAATGATCATGGACATATAATCACTGGAAATCTTGATATTGTTAATGATTTTAAATTGAAACAACTAATGGGTTATGGTACTAAATATAGACTTCCATCTAAATTTAATGTTAAATCTATTATCAAACAGTTTACATATGATATTGATATTTTTATTTATAAAATTTATATCTCTTATAATAAGCCTATTGAATATTTTAATCAATGGAAAATATTAGTAATTGAAAAATTAACTATGGCTTTAAAAAATAATATTGCTGATTTGGTTTCTATTAATACAAAGCATTTTTTCCAACAAATTACTAAATTACAAAAAAACTACGTTATTACATATGTAGACAAATCTCCTAATAATTATGCTATTATATGTAAATCTTATTATCACCAACTTCTTACAAATTGTATTTCTTCTAATAAGTCATTTCAAAAAACTAATGAAAATGTAATTGTAAATAATCGTAAAATTCGAAGTTATTATAAACTATTAAATATTTTATCTACTAACTTTAATTATCCATATTTAGTTCTTATTCCCAAATTTCATAAAACTCCAATTAAATTTAGGACTGTAACTATTGGTTGCAATACATATAATAATAAAGCCAATAAACTTCTCTTAAAAATTCTTAATTATATGTACTTGCTACAAACAATGATAATACACATCGTATAAAAAATAGCTATCAACTTGTCAATATTTTAAAAAATCTTCATTGTGTATATAATATAACGACATATGACTTCAAAGATCTTTTTAATAATATAGACCTATTAGATTTGCACAAAATTATAAATGCATTATTTAAAAAGTATTATAAAAAACTGGAATTACCATCTAATATAGATATTGCATATTTTAAATCTTTAACAAACTTCATTATCTATAATAATTATATATTGCAAGATAACACTTTATATTTACAGCATGTCGGTATACCACAAGGCGGTTGTACATCCAGTTTACTATCAGACTTATACTTATATCATTATGAACGTAATTTTACTAATAATAATCTACATTTATATTGCTATATTGATGACATAATTTTAATTGATACTGATCAATCTGCAATTACTCAATTTCCAGTAGATTATCCCACTAATTTGGAATTAACGGAAAACCTTTTATCTAACAATACAATTAACTTCTTAGATCTTAAAATTACAATAAAAGACAACAAAACAATCACAGATTTATATGACAAACGTAAAGAATTTAAATTCAAAGTTAATACATTTACAAATTTTAAATCTTGTCTACATCATTCTGTATTTCGAAATATAATACTTAATCATTTATATAGAATAAAATGTTTACGTTCTTCTCCTCTAATTAACAATAATATTAAAAAACTAATTTATGATGCATTAAATCATGGTTTTCCAAAAAAATTCATATATTCATTAATATAGATTTAGTACTTTACTTACATGAGCTTTTAAAACAAATTAACACATGCGTAAACAAAATTACAAAAAAAAAATAAAATAAAAAAAATATCTTTAAAAAATTAAAAATTGTAAAATAATATAAAAAAATTATTATAGGCTGGATGTGTGCGCAGATGTTAGAGTACGAAGGAGGGTGGTGTTGTCTGGATAATACGCAATGGTTAATTTATAAAAAAAGGGGGGGGCTTTTGTATTATTACTATATTTTTGATACGTATTTTATAAGGATGTTGATTTGATATTTTATATGTAATTGGTGACTTTCATTAATATTATATTTAGCTTAATTATTGTTTAATCTTATTTACAATCATGTGTTATTAAATTTTAATTTACTAAGGACAATATCATATAAATTACTAATAGTATGCCATTTTTATAGTGATCAATATACATATAAGTATATTTAATATAATTAAGTTATACTGTATGTATTAAAATTGGGTAATTATTTTTATTATTATTCCTCTATTCTTTTTAATATTGATCTATTTTCACTTGGTGTTATAAAATTTATTATCGGTTTAATGTTTTTGAATGTCCCACATTCATACTTTTAGGATTTTTATGGATGTATGAAAATAATCCACACACTATATTTGAGATTTTTAGGTAATGGGAATTTAAGTATCTGGTAATCTTCTATTTAATTCCATATGTTTTTTATTTCCTGTTCATTTTATAATTATCTTATATATAATAGTTTTTATTAAAGATTTTTATATTATTTTTAATAATTATTTATATTAATTATTATTGAATTTATTTTGTTTTATAGCATATAGCTATATGCTATATATTATCAATGTTATAGAATTATTTAAATTCTTAGTGTAGTTTAAATGAGTTAGATAATAGAATATTTTGTATGCTTTTTTTTAAATTTTATTAACAATAGTTTTTTTTTTAAATACATAGTGTGGTTTATATTAGGTTTATAATTATCTATATATAAGGATATGTTTGGTTTTGCTGTTAATAAATTTTTTTACATTCAAAAGCTTACAATTGTTTATCTTGTGTGACATTTGAATAATAAAAGTACTACTAGATGGCAGCACCAAAATTTGTCTTTTGACGATACGTTTTAAATTTTGCTTTTTCCAGCTCCTTTTCAGTTATAATTTACTATACCACGTGGATTTTTTAGCTAAATTTTGACGATATTGTTAAATAGTAATTAATTAATTTAATAGTGCATTTTAGTTATTTTAAATGATGTAATTACTTTCTATTTATTTTACTTTATATTATATTAAATGTATTTATCATGGTATTTCAAAATGTATTAACTTAACTGCATCCTTTGGTATCAATTACTGTGATTTCTTAACTGTTTTATTCACCTTAATCTTTACGATTTTTTGGTAGCCATGTGCGCGTGGATGTATTGAAAAATACTGAAATATTAATCGGTATGTTGTTTATTATTTCTATTTTATATCCTATAAATATTTAAACAGGTTTTATTGATTTTTCCATTTCATATTATTTGTCTCTATCCTGTTTTCATTTTTAATCAATTCACTTGATTTTAATGGTTGTTTGGGCACAGGGAAAAAATAATTTTTAGCTTTAGCTTATTTTTCTCACAGAAAACAACCATATTGCTTATATCATTGAATTCTGTGCCCTTGATAACGTAATTCAATATATAAGCTTTTCCATTATTTGTCGGTGTCCACTTTCTTCTTTTTTCTTCCATAATAATTCTTATAATAAATTATTTGGCACTTTTTTTATACTTACAGCTTTAATCATAATATTACGGTTTTTGATGGTGGTAGGTTATGTTTAATTAATGGTTATATATATATATATATATATATATATATATATACACCTAACTGTCATACTTGAAAGATTTCACTTAGCATAAGATTCTTTTTTTTAATATGTCCAGAACTAAATCAATAAATAACTTGTTACACCATGTAACTTTTTCTTTCACATAACAAATAAAATTTTATTTTATTAGACAAGTAATATCCAAAACATACATACTTCGCCAAAAATCATTACGTCACGGAAAAAAAAAATAAAATACGCCACTTAATTCTATAATTCACAACTTTGATCCATTTTACCGATAAAGAATTACTTCTAAAGGAAAAAAGAACAGAAATTTGGGGAAAAAAAAACTAATTTGGAAAGAGTGCGGATAAAAAACTTTTCTTAACTCACTCCCCTCTATTTTTTCTATTTACTTACGGACTTATTTGGCTTAAATTTCATTCAAGCAATTTTACCATTTTGCACAATACAAAAAGAAAAATAAGTGAGATTTAGGGGATATAATGAATTTTATTTTGATTATTTTGCGTCCTTATTTGATTAAATAAAATAAAATGTTTCTAGTTATTACATATAGCATTCTTTTTGCAGACAAACTACTGATCAGTATTTATGACTTCTTTTTCTTTTTCAATGTTAAATGTAGATTTTTAAGATAAAATATTTAATTTAGATTCTACGATTATAAAGCTTTTTTTCTGATTATTAACTTTAAATTTATATGACTGAAGTTTAGCTGGAACAATTATGCGAATTTACTGGCTACTGAAAAAGATAAATATCTCATGATTAACAAATAAATAATTCGTTATGTCATGTGATATGTCATCTAAAGCAAAATAATTTTTACTTTAAAAGGCAAGTAACTATCCATGATAGAACGCTTGATAATAAAATTAACTTCACTTCACGCGAAAACACTCGCTCGCTAATGTTAATCCTATGGGAGTTATTTTTTTAAAATACCTCGTTTGTATTTTATTATTTTTAAGTAATTTTATCTTCTGGGGGAGAGGGGGGCGCATTGGATTGCTGAAATCGATCTCCACAAAGGCCGTTTTTTACTTTTTCGATTTTGTTTGCAGTTGTTTTTTTTTTTTTTTAATGAAAATACGTCCTATTCGGAACCGGTTTCGAAAGTAAAAGCATCCTTATAAAAAAAACAAAATCGAAAAATTTAAATACGGTTTTTGTGGAGATCGACCTCAACTATCAAATGTAAAAAAGTCTAAAAAATGATGAAATACAGACGAGGTATTAAAAAATATATATTCCCATAGGATTAACCCTTCCGATAGGGTGTTTTCGCGTGAGTGAAGCAGCCTTTTAAAGATTTCTGAACTGGGGTAATAAAAACATTTTGGAAAGAGAGGATAAAATGCTCTTTCTTAACCTTTCTCGGCCACTTTTTTTCCCGTCTATTTATTCATGAATTTATTTGGGTTAAATTTCACTCGCACAATTTTGTCATTTTGCTTAATACTAACAAAAGAAAAGGGAAGGAGGCGATTTAGGGGATATAACGAATTTTATTTTGTTTATCTTCCATGCTTATTTAAATATAGAAAAGAACAGGTTCTAGTTATGGAATACTGCGCTCTTTCGGTAGACAGAAATTTCCGATACTTACGAGGAAGGTCTCTACACGTGCAAAGGTATTCAGGAATATCTGGAAAAATTACAGAATGCTCTTCTTATTTCGGTATATATATTTATATAAAAAAATTTGGCGGAACCTCGATATTGCGTCAGTAAAAAAAATTAATAAGTGCTCCGTTTATTTGGCAATTTATCACCAGTTGGCGACGGAATAAGAAAAAACGCTTTTCCGTCGAATTCGCTTTAAGAAAACACGTTTTCATGCTGAACTTCTTTATGGGAAATAAATACTCTTTCATAACTAAGGATTTGTCATATACATATATATATATATATATCTATAAAGAAATTTAACGATAGTTTTATACGGTTTAGAACAAAATTTACTGAACTAAAATTGTTTCAAACTCAAAATCAAGTTCCGATTCTGAGCACTGTCACTATTTGACTTCGATATTTTTTGTGGTGGAGACAAGAGTATTGTTGCTATGGAAACAACGACTTATGTAATACTGAAATGCATTAGGAGACCTTTCTTAATTACAGTTACATTTTAAAATACACTTAAAATTTATCCAGGCATTAAAACTGTGTAAAATTATATAACTTCAGCAACCCGCAGCTGTATACATTATATAAGCTAATAGAAAAATAATAAATTGTTTCATCATTTAAGTTTAAATTCACTAAATACTGCGCATTTAAATACACATTTAACTAGCAATTTCAAAATGCATTAAAATTGCTTGCATTTGGCGAGGAAAAATGTTGCTTGCCAAGTGGCGTGACACGTTTGTCTTCACACGCCAAATATTCGAAAGTTCAGTAAAGCTCCGACTATCCGGACGTCGATTAACCGGATCGATCAACGATCATGCCTTTTTTTTTGGCCGCTTTTTCCGAAAATTTGGAAGCGAAACTTCTTTAGGTGTGGTAGGGTAAATTCGGCTAGATTTCAAGAAAGTTAACCGCTAAATAACCATTTCCTAATCCTGAAATAATAAAATTGCCAAAAAATGCAAACAGAGCAATGAATAAAATCAACTGTTACTAGAAACTAAGAAGTTTCACTTCTAATGCGCGCGAGTCCCACGCATATCCCCCCCCCCCACACACACACACACATACATGAAAATCACCTCTATCTTCAGATTCTTTGAAAGTGATCGAAAAATTGCTTATTTTGTTCCTTGGTGATTTGGAAAGAGGGACGCCCCCCCCCCTCTCTCTGCCTGCGTTTGTTCGCATAGTGTATGTATATATACATGTAATAATTTCTATGTGTACTTCTACGTAGAAATTATTACATCACGCATTAGACAAAACGAATTTCCTATCGGGTAAGCAACACGGCTACACGCAAAATAAATCTACGGAAACTGCTTTGGAGCAAGTGATTTCATTAGTAGAACAACACAAACAAAATAAACAATACACATCACTGGTGTCACTGGATTTCAGAGGAGCATTTGACAACCTCCCTTGGGACCAGGTGATCCTAGCATTGCAAAGACTAGGTATTTCTAAACAACTCATTAATCTTGTCGTTTCCTTCCTTTCGGGTAGGCTAGCTCAGGTGGGCTGGATGGCACCATTTTTGTTGTACTTCTTTAGTAAGGGTTGCCCGCAGGGATCGTGTCTGGGTCCTTTTCTTTGGTTGGTTCTGTTGGAGACTCTGTTGGGGACCTTTGATGTACAGGACTGTGAACTGGTGGCATACGCGGATGACGTGATATTACTGATCTGGGCGCAGTCGAGACAGCAACTTGAACAAAAAGGTCAGAAAGCTTTAAAATTTATTCAGAATTGGGCAGAAACCAACAAAATAGAAATTTCACATGAAAAATCCTCATCATTAACTTTTGGCAAACCCAAACACCTTAAGCGGGGCCCCACATTTAAACTTCAGGGTAAATCAATAAAATCAGAAACAACACTAAAATACCTGGGGGTAATATTAGATAAACAATTATCATTTCTCCCACATGTGGCACAAAAGAGTAGAAATCGGAAAAATAACTCAAAATCTTTATAAATTTTCATCAATCTCAGGTCGACTCCCTCCGGAATTTTTTAAGATTTGGTACTCGGCGATCTTACAAAGGAAACTCGCCTACGCGTGTGCTGTCTGGTTTCCGCTTATGGCGCACTATCACGGTCGTCGACATTTGCTCTCGGCACAAAGGAAAGCTTTGTTGCTGATAACGAGAGCATATCGCAATACGTCAACAAACGCCCTGCAGGTCCTCACAGGTCTCCCCCCACTGGATTTGCAGTTGGAGGCGGAGTATTCGGGGACGATTCGTCTCGGCAAGTCAACAGAAAAGGCTTTTGCTCCACTATACTATCCAAAATGCTCAAAATACAAAACATCACCACTAACAAGTGAAATACAAATTTGTGAAATAAACGACTATGTAGGCAAAATTACAATATACACGGACGGTTCCAAAATGTCCGAAGGCACAGCCTCGGCATTTTGTGTGTACGAAAAAAACGAGCAAATCTATACTTGGAGAGCGAAACTGTCCCAGGATAACTCCGTCTTCCAGTCAGAACTCTTCGCGATCTCTTCAGCATTAGAGTGGATAAAGTCGGACAAACATTCTCAATACTTAATCATAACGGATAGCCTATCAAGTTTAAAAGCATTAAACAATTTTGACAATACAAACTATTTAATACTAAAAATTCTTCAACAATTACAAACAACAGTAAAAGACATATACTTCAATTGGACAAAAGGACATTCAGGTGTTGAGGGCAATGAGGCAGCTGACCAACTGGCAAAATCGGCAGTAACGATGAAACACTAATACATACATTTTTATCATAACCAGCTTCTGCACTAAAATCACAGACAAAGCAGAATCTGTTAAAAAATTGGCAAAAACGCTGGACGGATCCAGACACAGGCCGATATACGAAGGAATTCTTGCCATTGGTTGACCACAAGTATTTCGTAAACAACAGATACTTACACATATATTTAACAAATCACGGCCCCTTTCAGGAACACTTATACAAAATTAACAAAAGAGACTCCCCACTATGCATTTGTGGCTTGCCGTCAACATCGTTACACTATGTATTATACTGTACATTAACATCGCATTATCATCTCAAAAAACACACACGTATGAATTTAGCAAGTTGGTGGCGGGATGTAAAAGAGAAACCACAACTACTCAACAAGATCATACAATGCATGAGGTTTATAGAAACAAACGAGTACATCTTTTCAAATACAGAGCCATTCTAGTCCGACTCCATCACTAGAGTGTAGCATGGAGGGAGAAACGGGTTATTAGCGGGTGCCAGAAACTTGTATCACTTTTGAATTTTTATCTTGTGCATCTCTCCAAACTCCAGTATGTGTAAATTGTAAACAGTAGGTGTGTTGTAATGTGTTTCTAATTGTGATGCTCAATATTGTGTGTTTAATGTACTGTGAAATCCCTGTAAATCCATGAAAAATGTAAATAATTATGCAATCACATTCAAATGATCCTCATGTAATCACTAAATACAGTCATGTAAATAGTAGGTGTTTGATATTGTGTTGTAATGTATTTCTAATTGTCATGTTAAATATTGTGTGTTAAATGTACTGTGATGTATATATATTCAAGAAAATTGTAAACAATTATGCAATCACATTAGGTGAAATGATCCTCATGAAATCACTACATACAGTCATATATCTCGATGTGAAATCTTTGGTTCGCCCAGAAAAATTAGGTAACCAATTGTGATTGTAATTATAAATCCCACAGTAACCGAAATAAATCTCAGCAGCTTGATCAGGGACCCGACGCTCCCTCTCAGACTCTGGTTGAGAGTCGGGAGGAGTGGATGTGGTCTACCCCTCGGGATTGCACTAACACTCTAAAGGGAAAGCTGAGTTCCCGAGGTGGTCATCGCTGTACTTCTACGTATAATTTTGTACCAATTTTGTAGAAAATAGAAGCTTAAAAAGTTTTAAAAAAACTTTTAAAATGTGCACTACTACAATTGTCAACCCTAAGTCGGGAAAAGGTGAAAGGAAGTTACCTACGTAGCATTGCCATAGCCGTTTTTAAAGTTGTCCAATTATCAGGATTTTTCATAAAGCCTCCATCCCGACCAGTCCGGATAATCGGCGTTGTACTGTATTTTATTTTTTTACAGAGTTTCTACCGGGATTCCGCGGCTAAATTTGACTGATCTTTTATTACATACTTAAGTAGTTTCATTAGCATTTTTTCAAAATATTCTGAAACATTTGTTAGTATTTTTATTATATTTCAACGTAAAATATAGATTTTTAACATAAAACATCTCATTTAGATTCTACGACCGATCAAGTTTATTTTTCTAATTATTAATTTACATGATTAAATTTAAACTGAAACAGTTGTGAAAATTCACTTACTACTGAAAAATTTAGCTTATAACTAATGTCTATAAATAACTCGCTGTGCCACGTGATTTTTCTTTCATCTAAATCAAAATCATTTTTATATAAAAAGTCAAGAAACTATAACAGAATCTTTGATTTAAAAAACTTAATTCTATTATTTACAACTTTGATACATTTTACATTTAAAGACTTTAATGGGGGGAAAAAGAACAACCTGGGGAAAAATTAATTTGGAAAGAGTGCCGATATAAATCTTTTTCTTAATCCCCGTTTAACTCCTATTTACCAATTGATTTATTTGGCTTAATTTCGCATTATAAAAAGACAGAAAGGAAGGGATGTTTAAGGGATATAACGAATATTTTTTTATTATGTTTTGTTGTAATTTAAGGGGTCTCGGGACTCTTAAAATTGGAAAAAATGAAAAAAAAAAAGACTATATTCAACATTTAATATCTTAAAATGTATTTGATTTTAAGACACAATTTTAATTGGAATAAAATATGTAAGTATGTTCTTTCATTTCATGCATTTAAACAATTGCAAGATGCAGAGACAGCACTTACAAAGAGCTCCAAACTATCAGACATTTGACGAGCAGGAAATTGGCATAACAGATTATGCGCAGGATTACAAAATAAATTTTGCAACTAGAATGAAAATTTTGTGCCTACTTATACTTCAGATTGTAATAATTATCCTGAACCTAAATAAATTTGCATTTAAAGCTTTTTTATATTTTTAATACAAAGTTGTATTTAGCTAATGCAAAATTAAGAAAATTTCCACAGTATAATCACCTAAAAAATATTTTTTTGAACAATAAAAAGGAAATTTTAGGTTCAGTTTATACAAACTAACATGAAACATATGTTTTCAAAAATTTATGAAAAAATATTCATAAGTTTTTGAGATATCGTGCGCGTTATGCCCAAAAACGTCATTTGGAGAAAAATGGCTTCAAAGTTTCCGAAACGACGCTTCAGCTATTGAACGTGTATAAATGTAAAAGCCATAACTTCAGTTTTAATACGAATTTCAAGGAAACAATTATGTCAAAATGTTCAAAAAAGATAGAAGTTTAACATAAAAAAAAAATTAAAATTTCGAAAATTTTAAGGCTTTAAGAGTTGAGACCCCTTAAACAAAGAAAGTAAAACAGTTTTTAGATATTAAATATTTCACTCTTTCTCTAGACAGAAATTGCCGAAAATAGGGCAACTAAAAACGGTTGCAAAGTCAAATTTGAAAAAGATAAATGTGACATAATTCATGAAGGTAAGATTATACTTCAAGGTAAACTTAAAAACAATCTGTATGAAATACATGTTAATAAAGATGAAAATCACAAGCACTATGCAAATGTCACCAACAACTGCTCAAATGCAAATTGCACAGATTTGTGGCATAGGCGAATGGGGCATAGGAGATACGACACAATAAAGCCCATGTTATCAAAGGACTTAGTTGAAGGAATTAAAATCAACAACTGCAAACATAATGCGAAATGTGAGGTATGCATCAAGTCAAAAATCAGCGAGACCCCATTTCCTAAATCAGGTGCATATAGAGCTACAAAAAGGCTCGAGTTAGTTCATTCTGATGTATGTGGCCCTATAAATACACCCACAATTGGGGGGGGGGGGGAAATACTTCGTCAGTTTTATCGATGATTATACGCGATTTTGTGTAATTTATTTAATTGCAAATAAAAGTGAGGCTTAAGAAAAATTGAAAGAAAACATCTCAATGGTGAAAAACAAATTTGGAAAAATTTGTGCCCCTACACAGGTCGGCTTCCATTCCATTTAAATACTATAGGAAGCCACACTCGCCAAGTTTCTCGTTTAAATTCATCCGACAACATATTTGCTTCAAAAATACCAAAATACTGCTAATTTAAATACAGAAAATAACAGTTTCTAATGGAATATTTCGTTCTTCCTACAGACAGAAAATGATGATTAGTATTTTTAATTTTTATTACACTCTAAATTGAAATGTCTGAAATTCAGACACTTAAGTGACTGAAACGGAGTGTTCAATTTTCAGACATTTTAAAATGTCTGAATTTTTTCAGTCACTTCTTGCGTCTGAATTTCAGACACTTCAAACGTCTGAATCGCAGCCGTTTCATTTTGCAAGCATGATACGCAGCCATGTTTGACCACAATGAATCCTGGAAAAATATTTGACCATGGTCCTGCCCCTCCACCCCCATACAGCCTCATTTTATGGGCTCTCAAAATTGGTATGCCATTTTCGTAAAGCTGATAATTTAAATCTTTTATCGACATTGTACTGATTATAATCAATATTTTGAACTTCTATAGTAGAATAAGATTAAAAACAAAATTTTTTTTATCTAAATACAATAAAACCTCTCAATAGGGGGGTACTACGGAATTTGTCCGCCATTCGTTGCCGAGGTGCCCTTGATTGAGAGGTTTTACTGAATTTAGATTTTTTTAAAAATTTATTTAGTTTATAATCTTATTCTACTTTAAAAGTTCAAAATATTGATTATAATCAATACAATGTCGAAACAAATTTAAAATAAAAGCTTTACAAAAATTGCATGTTTAATTTGGGGCCCCTAAAACCGTAGTGAGAGGATACTGCCCAGTTTTCCCATTATTTAATCAAGTGCTTCATCTACAAAAAGTCCAACCCTGCATTATAAGTTCGCTAAATAGAGGTGTCCGGTATTCGGGAGTGTCCGTTATGAAGGTTAATGAACATTCCCTAATATCGGACACCTTTATTGAGCGACAACCTTTTTTAATCCACAACCCAGACATTTGTTTATTTTTACTTCACAAAAGCAGACACCTTTGATTATCGAACAAATTCCGCAGGCCCCAGGTGTCCGCTGTTGAGAACTTTTACAGTATTTCGATAAATATATATATATATATTGTTTCTAATCATGTCCTACTCTAAAAGTTCAAAATATCATTATAATCAGTGCAATGTCGAAAGATTTTTTTAAAAAAAATTACGAAAATTGCATCACAATTGCGAAAAATTTGCTTTACGAAAATTGCATGACAAATATCCCCCCCCCCCTCCCAACACACACACACAAAAAAAAAAAAAAATCATATTATAGGATGCACGATCTTTGAATATCTCGAAACGATAAAAAACAAAGCATTTTTCAAGGTACCAAAACGCAAATAATATGCAATTAAGATCTTTTTTCCCCCTTTCTGCCTCAAATATATATTCATAACTATAATATTATCCAGAAAAATAAATATTGTATATACAAAATTAATATCTAAATTTTAAATGTAAGCCGTCATATCACTAATGCGTGAATTAAAATCTAAGTGCTGCACGCATGATAAAATTCTAAATTATGCATATAGAAAACAATTTTTGAACAAAATAGAATCATAACACACCTAATATACACATTAAATAAAAAATATACGCAAAAAATTTGGTTTAAAATTCAATTTCAGCACAAAATAAATTTAAAAAAGTAAAATATTTCACGTTCAAACAAATAAATAAACAAAATATGTTTGGGTTTTTTAGCATGTAGACTATAAAGAAACGCATATTTGTTTATTTTTTTAAAAGCTGCGCTTACATAGTTTGAAAGAAACAACAAAAGCACAAACTTCAAACTTGCTAATATGAGAAAACGCTTTTTAAAGTTTCGATATCTAACGGATCTTCAACTCTCCGTCTATAAATGATTATAACTCAATTTTGAATGGGGTTTTTTGCATATTGTTGAAAAATTTTAAAACATTCGGAATAAAACAGAAACAGAAAACTGATTTTTTGAAAGGTTAAAAGGTCCTGTGCCCTCTTAAAAATTAAGTCTTCTTTAAAATTTATATTTACACATGGGCAATTTTTTAAAAATATAGATCAGATGATAATCACAAGAGCTATTTAACTATCAATAAATAAATATTATATTTTAATAAGATAAAGAAAAATTTATTTCCAGTTTGAAACTTTGTCTTAAATCTGCACATAATCAGTAAAGCTTAATAAAATAGCTAAAGAGATAAAGTGTAATCATTCTCTAAATCATTAGAGTGTTATTGACATTATATATATTTTTTTTTCTCCTTCCAGTGTAGCGATGCCAGATGAATCATCGGCGGGTTTTGCTTACTATAGGAAAAATTGAATGATATGGTTGAATAACGGCGTTGAATGGATGTTCAAACTGTATAATTTTAAATACTTATAATTAAGCATACATAATATAATAATTAAAAACAGTTATTAAATTGGGATGGTTGCTATAAAGACATGGGCATTCCAGTACATATCACATAATAAACCTTTGAAAAATATAGAAATCGAATGAAACCAAAGTAAACATTAACAAATGCTGTTCGAGAAGAAGGCTTAGTATTGCGTAAGTCAATAAATTCAATAACTGCAAAAAACATCCTGTAGACTCATTAAAACTGATTTTAAGGATAACATTGGTTAGAAAATAATATAGAAACATGATTGCAGATGTTTTTAAGAACAGAAACTTAATTATTAGCAAGATAAAATTTTAACACGGAAATTCAACAGACAAAATGCTTTAAACAAATGTTGGTATAACTCAGAAACTAATAAAGCTAGAGACTTGTGTAAGGGTTCCATTTAAAGAGAAAACATTTACGGAGAGTTTGCAATACATGGTCTAGGTCCCACTTACCTGGAAAAAGGTGTAAGGTATCCAAAATTATACCCGCACAGGGGGCGTCAATTTCAACTGGTGGCTAGGTTAATGATCCGTGAGGGAGAAATACTTGGATCTTTTAAAACGAAAATTCCTGTATACATCCGGCTAACTATATTAAAAGGGTGAAATATTTTCACTCTTAAAATAGAATCTGCCAGACAAAAGTTTCTATTTAACAGATTTGACGAACAGAAGACTAATAACACTGTATTATTCATAAAATGATTACGAATAAACACTAAGTCGATACGAATTAATCCACAGAACTTCACAATCCACAAAATATGAATAAAGTCAAAATAAACTTTCAGTTTGAAATTGAATTACAACGTACATTAGAACGAAACACATCTAAAACGCATGACGCATGCGCAACTAAGAGTCCCTCTGGTGGTTATAAGGAAGAACTGAAGAAATATTTTCCCTCCCAGTATGATGAAATTGAATCAATTATGTTTTCTTTATGTCTGATAATTAAAAATGAATGATATTTCTTTT
Source organism: Maratus speciosus (assembly GCA_963932465.1). NCBI lineage: Eukaryota > Metazoa > Arthropoda > Arachnida > Araneae > Salticidae > Maratus > Maratus speciosus. Next base: position 364,312,884 of record OZ010798.1, read on the forward strand.
CTTACAAATGGCTATCGAATAATTTTACGTTAAGGGAAAATGTTACTAAGAATTTTACTTCAGAGAAACCCACCCTCCTTTGAACATTTCGTAGAAGACAATTTTAATTCTTTTCTTCTTTTGATGTTCATATATTTCAAATTTATCTCAAACGGTGTTTGTGTGTGTGTGTGTGGGGGGGGGGGGGGGAGAGAGTCCATTGAGAAAAAAAAGTTCTCTATTTTCAAAACTGTCGTTTGAAACTTATTTTTGAACGATTACTATCTCTTAATTGTTAAATTTTTAGATGCGTTCTTAATTATATAAATACGTAGTACCTATAGTCGTCGTTCAGTCCATCTGTTTGTCCGTCTATAACAGCGCAAAAACTACCCAACCGATTTGTTTGAAATTTAAAATATATAATTATTGCATAATTCTGTCGAGTCATTTCAAATTTTATGAAAATCGGATGTATACTTTAATTAGTACAGTCAAAAGTTTACCGATACATTACGGCCAATGGAAAAAAATTATTTCAAGTGCATTTTAATGATGTTACAGCTTTTCAAAAAGAATGAAATTGATATGCGCTTATGAAGTGCAGTAAAATATACATTCAGTACAATATGCAGTGCAAAAAATACTTATAAAACTAGTTATAGTACGAACGCACCTCATTTGCCACGTTTGACGTGCAATTTCCAACTTGTTATATTTATTTTTATGTTGATATCTTTAAAAATTTCTTGCACAAAGAGTTCTGACAAAATATTCTTAGTTTGCCTATTTCATGTTTATGTTCTGCATTTTAGAAAAGCAGATTACGCTGTTGACCCCAGTCACACCTGTTCCAAAATTTTGCCCCTCCCTAAATTTCTTTCTACCGGTACATCTCTTAGTATTTAGAGGGGAGGGGGGTTGATCCTTCCTTGGAAACAAATATATTTTGTGAAAAGCAATTACTGATTTATTTATTGCGTCAAAAGTAACTTAGTCCCAAAACTTTAGTAAGCGATCTATTTTAATTTTCCAGATGTCCCATGATCTAATCAAATTACTTTTTTTAAATAAAATAATACCAAATCTAATGGATAAAAATATTTTAAACATCCTTTATCCATTCGAAAACAATTTTCTGGTAGTGCTGGCATACAAATTGCAATACATTTATACATACAGTTATCACACATATGATACAACTGTATCGCATTTAGACACTTAAGTGTCTAAATTTCTAAATGTCTTAATTTCAGACATATCACCATTATTCAGACATTTTAATCAGCTCATTTATGCCATGATCATAGTAAGACACTTATGTATCTTAAATTTAGACATCTGTGATGTCTGAAATTTCAAATTTAGACACTTAAGTGTCTGAATAACTTTTTCAGTCACATATGTGTCTTAATTTAAGACGCCTCTATTTGCAGTGTATATATCAGCGTAAAATGCAGATTTTTTAAGATAAAAATGTTTAATTCAGATTCTACGACTAACATAACTTATTTTGCTAATTATTAAATTGTGATTTTATATGACTAAAATTTAACTGAAATAGTTGTGCTAATTCACTTTACTTTTAAAAAATTTAGCTCATAGTTAGCGTCAATAAAATTGTGATTTTTCTTTCACTTATACCAAAATCATTTTTACCAACTATTACTGACAGAATCTTTGATTTAAAACACTTAATTCTATAATTTACAACTCTGATACATTTTACTTTTAAAAACTTCAATGGAAAAAAAAAAAGGCAACCTGGGGAAAAATTAATTTGGAAAGAATGCCGATATAAATCTTTTTCTTAATCCCTGTTTTTCTTCTATTTATCCATGGATTTATTTAGCGTAAGTTTTACTCAAGCAATTTTGCACAATACTAAAAGAAAAAAGAAAGGGATACTTAAAGGACATAACGATTTTCTTTTTGCTTATTTTTCGTTTTTATTTAAACAAAGAAAATAAAACAGTGTATATTAAATATTTCACTCTTTTTGTAGACATAAATTACGGATGATTAGAATTATGACTTCATTTAGGTTTTTAAGATAAATATTTAATTTAGATTCTATGATTACAAAGCGCATTACTGATTATTTACTTGAGAATATATATGACTAAAGTTTTACTGTAACAATTGTGCAAATTTATTTTCTACTGAATACATTTCGCTTATCATTTCATGTCAATAGCTCGTTATGCCATGCTATGTCTTTCATTTATAACGTAAGTTTTATTTAAAAAAACAAGTAACTGTCTTCGATAGATTTTTTATTCAAAAAGAGTTAATTGTATAATTTATAACTTTGATACATTTTACCTTTAAACACGTCAATGGAAAAAAAGAACGAAACCTATGGAAAAAATAATTTGGAAAGAGTGTCGATATAAATCTTTTGTTTAATCTCCGCTTTCTATTTACCTATGGATTTACTTGGTTTAAATTTTACTCAAGTAATTTTGCCATTTTGGAAATACAGAAACAAAAACAACAAAAATGAAGGGATATTTAAGGGACACAACGAATTTCCTATTGATTATTTTTCTTTTTTATGCAAACAAAGAAAATTGTTATTAAATATTTCAATCTTTCTGTAGACAGAAATTGCTAATGATTAATATTTATTACTTCAGATTTTTAAAATAAAATATTTAATTTAGATTCTAGGACTAAAAAGCTTCTTTCCCGATTATTAACTTGCGAATTTATATGACTAAAGTTTAACTGTAAAAATTGGGTGAATTTACTTATTATTGAATACAGTGTTGAATTAAGCGAGTGCCCGGGGCGGACATTCCTGCCCGGAGCAATGAAATCCCCCCCCCCCCAACACACAGAAGATTTAAGATTTTCTATTTTCAATGGTAAAAAAGTTCAACCCCCCCCCCCCGGAACTCTATAATGCCCCCCCCCCAACCCCCAGAGCCACAGAAATCCCTCCCGGAGAAAAATGTCTGAATTCAACACTGATTGAAAAGGATAAATAGATTTCGCTCATAATTAATGCCAATAAATAACTCATTATGCCATGTGATTTGTCTATCATTTATACCAAAATAATCTTTATTTAAAAAGATAGAATATTTCTACGATAGAATATTTCTTTCAAAAAGAGATAATTCTATGATGTACAACTTTGATTCATTTTACCGTTAAAGATTTTGAAGAGAAAAAGTACGGAAAGTGGGGTAAAAAACTAATTTGGAAAGACTGTGGATAAAAAGCTTTTTCTTAACCCTACATCACTCTGCCCTCTTTTCTCCGTAATATTTACCATTGAAAGAAAAGGAAGGAGATTTAGGGCTTATAACGATTTTTATTATTTTGCATCCTTATTTAAATAATATAAAACAGCTTCTAGTTATTGAATATTGCGCTCTTTCTGTAGACAGGAATTACCGATGATTAGTATTTAAGATTTTCATTCTATCTCAGTCTAAAATATAGATTTTTAATATAGATTAGTCTAAATATTAAATTTTGATTCTACGACTATAAGGCTGTTTTTTCTCCTTATTAACTTGAGAATTTATATGAATAAAGTGTAAAAGGAACAGTTGTGTTAATTTAATTACTACTAAAAAAAATAAATATAGCGCATAATTACCGTCAAGATATAAGTAGTCGTGCAATGGTATTTTTTTTTTCAATCTATGTAAAATCATTTTTATTTGAAAAGGCAAATAACTATCCAGGATAGAAATCTTTGATGATTAAACAAGTACGAAAAATCATGCGTACAGCATGAATTATGAAACACTTTCCAACACTCCCTGAAAGCTTTAACGAAACTTCGTTACTCAGTTATCTTATTTACCTTAATTCCCTAAGTAAACATTTAAAAATCTTATTTCAGTAGTTACCGCCCATAGCCAAATATGTATTCCAATTCTTTTGAACAACCCTGTTTTCGATCTGTATGTTGATATATATACTATATAATGGGAAAATTTAGTTTAGCAAGAAAATGCATAACAGGTTGAAATTAATCTTTCAGCGATTTATACTAATAGATGGAAACATACTTGAATACTTTTGTACAGACCTGTAGTTTACCTAGTACCTTTATTACATGCCACTATTTAGCTAAAATTTAATTCAAACTAAAACACGCTTAAAACTACTGAAATTGCATTTCCAGAAATTATCACCCATAGACGGCCATGTATCCAACTCGTTGCGTATATCATTTTATGTATATTCTACAAATATTATAACAAATAACTTAGTACACTAAATTCAGTTCAGCGTAAAAATGCATAACTCCTTTAAAACCCACCTTTAAGCAATTTATGCTCATACTCAGTAACCTTTACGTTCAGCTATAAGTATGCAAAATTTCAAATCTCCAACATGTATAGTTTCTGAGAACGGGCTCTGTGACGGACAGACAGACAGACACAGGAGCGAGACGAATAGGGTTTCGTCAGATGAACGAAACCCTAAAAAAGTGCATATCATAATTAAAAATGCATTTCGAGCAATCATTGCTAATATACAGTAATTTGGATACAATATAGTATCTGAAATCTTTTCAAATACACCGCAAACAATTTCCCGTATACCATTATTAACGGAAATCTTTTGTGTGGCCCTGTAAATAAACAATAACTATTCTTTGCACCGCATATTCAACATAATGCATATTTTAGTGGGCTTCATAAATGAATATCAATTTTACTATGTTTGAAAGAGTAACACCATTAAAAATCATTTGAAACGATTTTTCCCCATTGGCCGTAATGTAACGGAAAACTTTTGACTGTCCCTGTAAATGAACTAAACATGCTACAAACTTCATTTGAAATAGGGAATGTACTATAGTAGAGGTCACTAACATCCAAAAATTTCAGAACGATCCGAGCATATTTACGAGAGTTAGAGCGTGGACAGACGGCCACACGGCCTGACAAACCAAAATCAAACACTTTTCAACTTTGTTGGAAAGTGTTAAAAAAGGGATTTAAAAAGGGATTTAGTGAATGCCCCCTGAGGGAGGAGTTTTAGGTAAGAAAACCGTATCCCTGCGGACACGAGTGGTAGCGCCCCCTTTTTTTTTTTTTTTTTTTTTTTTTTTTTTTGTAGCTCTCGGGGGATAGCTGAGAGAGAAACGGAAGCTCTGAAAAAAGACCTCAACATGGAGGTTGGTGTGTGTTTGGTTGAGTTTTCGGGATTAGAGTGTAGAGAGTTGCGAAAAAAGGCTTGAGTCTTGCGGAGAAAGCCGGCGCAACGGGAGGTCCATGGTGATACTCCGATAAAATTAAAGAGATATCGTAGGGTGAGAAGGAAATGGGGTCCAGTGCGCAGAAAGTACTTGCTATATATAACTTAGAATCAGGCCGGATCGTCAATATCCGAACTCTTAAATGTAAATAATTTGTAAATGAATTGTTCTTTAACATTAATTGAATGAGTTTAGCATTTTTGATAATCCTTCTCACATCGTGTCCGATATCACGTACTTATATTAGTGGTGGCAGCCTGTCAAATAAAATAACATTTTTTGTAAGTCTGTACGAGCAGAGATCGTGGATCCGGGAAAATGTATCAACGTGTGGACTAAGGAAGAGTGCAACAACGACTTTGACCAATTTTATCGCTAAAGATTTCTGAGGAAAAAATAAAAAGGGGAAAAGGCTGATGAAAATGTTTTTTTATGTATTTATTTGTCAATTTATTTGACTAAAGTTTTAATGAAACAGTTCTGAAATTTTGCAATTTTTAAAATAAAAGAATGGGAGATTCAGGTGATGTAACACATTTTATAAAAAAGTCTTCTATTGATTACAAAAAGCCCAAAACCTTCACAAGGAGGCGTTGTGCTACACAAGTCGGCTTCCACTCAATAAGTTCGAATTAAGCTCAGATTCTAAATATTTTCATATTCTTACTTCTATTTAGCGTTGCCACCTATATATTTTTTTTTTATCTCCAAAATGTAAGGTTCGTAGATAATATTTGAAAAGACGGCGAACGTATATAGAGTTAAAAGTTGACCCCGAGAGACTCTCGGGCTTAGTTCGCTTTACAGAAAACGGCAACCCCGAGTGACACTCCGGCTTACACCTCAAAGTGTTAAGGTCACCTTTAAAACGCAATTTTCGATCAAAATATCGTTTTTTCGTTTTTGCAACAATATTAAAATCGAATCTTTTATTTATCGAAATCTGCTTAAATTTTGTCTGTATCTAAAATAGAACCCGAGTTACACTCGTTTAAAATTACATCTATGGCGTTATTTACATTACGTTACATCTATCCTAAAAGTTATTTTTAGCTTTTTCTCAAAATGAAGTTTTTCAGATTTTTACTATACGCAAAACATCCTAAAAAACAAGAAATTATGCATGAAATGCCGCGAAATTTCCTTTACTTATTTTACAAATGTCTTTTGAGGGAATAGACTACACTCACGATAATATATTAAATAGTTTTATAGTTGCACTGGTATAAATGACAAACTTGAGACAAATTTTGCGAATTTTTCATTACATTAGTTGTACTTTAACTGGCATATCATTTGTGATAGAGATGCGATTATAATGTGTGTAGTCTAAGTCCTAGAGAAAGTTATTCTGTTTGTTATGCGATTTACAAAATGTCAATACATTGTTTTATTTTTGAGTTATCACGTTTTGCGGAAATGTCAATTTGACATAATTTTCACTATTTTTCTTTTAAAAAAAATTATGTTTAATTACTAAACGTTTACTATATTTTTTTATAGTTTTAAAGTAAATGTCATTATAAAAAATGGATAACAAGAGAAAACTTCAAAACTTTCAAAAAATCACTTCCGAAGGTGTGCTGATACCTTAAACATTGGCCTTAAAAATAAAAGCTAGATAAATAATATAAAAGTGTAAATAAACAAGCTGATCATATTTTGATACAATCGATAACTTTTTACATATTTGATTATTTCCCTAATGCGAAAGGAATTTTATAAGGCAAATATTACTCAAGGTACAACTTTCTTAATAAATCATTACACCATCATAAAAAAAAACCTCGAGTTAATTCTATAATTCAAAGCTGTGACACATTTTACTGTTAAGGACTTCAAAGGAAAGAAAAAAGGAAAGTGAAGAAAAAAAACTAATTTGGAAGTTTCTTTTTATCTGCACTTTTTGAAAAAAAAAATGCGGATGAAAGAAACTTTTTCTAAAATCCCTTTTTATCTCATCTATTTACTTGTGGATTTATTTGGCTAAAGTTTCAATGAAGCAATTTCGCGATTTTACACATTACTGAAAAAGATTTTCTTTGGTATAAACTTTTTTTTTTTTTTACTTTGTGTTTTTATTTTTAAATATAAAACTTCAAATAAAATAGTTTCTACTTATAAAATATTCCACTGTTCTTGTAGAGAAAAAATTGCTGATTAATCTATAGGATTTCATACGCTGCTTAGAAATAAAACCTAGGATTTATTTTTAAGTTATTAAGATAGATTTTTTTTAATTTAAGATTTTATTTGATTTCGAATACATTACTATTCTAGAATAAGTCAATTTTCTGATTAAACAAGCCTTCGATGGTATTTTTATAGCGCCAAATCCAAAAATGACTCACTTTTAACCACCACATCAGGACTTTTCGCAACTCGTAAATTTCATAGTTAAAAAGTCAAAAAATAGTGAAAGAGGTTAAAAAAAAACTTCCACACAAGGAATAAAACTAAAGATTATTACACAATATTTTACATGTTTAGCTGTAAAAATGTATAGTATAAGCCAAAAAATGAATAAATTATGAAAAAAAGTTTTACGTCTATTTTATAGTATATTTGATTTAAGCAATATTTTGGCTTTTTAAAAATTTGCGATTTCCGAAAAATCCTGATGTGATAGGTTAAATTTTTGATTTGATGGTTAAATATGAAGGTCCTTTTCGGATTCAAAGCTACTAAATACATAAAAATCAATTATCAAACGCTAAAAAATATGACAACCCAAATTTTGCAGGCTAGTGTTATTTACCGAAAGATTTATTTCGCTGAAATATCAGAATTTTACACTTTTGGGAACAGGTGGGGTAGGGGAGGGTGGTGAGGAAGACGAAAACAGTGTCCCCTCATTGAAATGAAAAACTTAAAAAATGAATAAATAAAATAGCGTCTATTTATAAAATATCCCGCTGTTCCTTTAGTTTAAAATTGCTGGGTACTAATCGATATTATTTCATTTTTTGATTCTAAATAAAATCTAGGATTTCTTTTTAAGTAAAGATTTTTTTTTTTTAATTTCGATTACAGTACTGCAGAAGCCAATGTATTTTTAAATATAACTTTTTGTGAGTGTGTCTTTTTTCCACTAAAGTTTTACCAAAACAACTGTACGATTATAAATATTGATGTTAAAAAAAATTACTAAAATTGTACTTATTTTTCTGCATTCTTCCTTTTTTTTTTTTTTTTTTTTTTTTCCCCCAATGTTGCTTAACACTTTTGTTTATACTTTAAGGCAACCACACACAACCTGCAGACCACGGGCAGCAAGTGGCCTGAGGCACATAATCCATAATCATTAACCCATATTTATACGATTAATTGGGATGCGCATAAAAAAGTATTTAAGACCTCCACCGTTATTTTATGTATTGCCATGGGAAAATAAAATATCATGTTATTTATAATCAACTTAAAATTATTATGTTAAAACATCTTTAAAGCCATTTCCTTTGTCATGTAGTCCTATTTTTAATACATTGGTTTATACAGTTCATAATTTTTAACATTATTCAAACATCATTCCAAATTAACTTTGCATTATACATTTCTCAATTAAAAAAACTTTTTTTGCCGAGCAAAAGATTGACTCCTGAATTTTTTTTTTTTCAGATCTTAGAAATTATGCCTTGTTTTATTATTACGTTTTATACATATTATATAGCTAATACTGCTGCTTTTTAGGACTGAACTTCTGTGGCGGAAAAAAATTAAACCAAAAACCTTTTTAGCACTTTTTCCAACCAGAAAACTTTGCAGCATATTTCTATACCTTTAATATTTGTAAAGAAAAGTTTTAAAATTGTTTGGTAACATTTCTTCCGCGACAAACCTTCAACCGTACTGATAATAGTAAATTTCTTAAATTTTCATTGTCATACTACCTATGCTATCTTGCAATTTTAATTATTCTTTTCTTTAACCCTTTTATAAATATGTTGCGGCCCGCTTAAAGTTGGAAATTTATATTTTCGGCAGGCTTAAAGTCGGAAATTTATGTTTGCGGCCCGCGAGAATAAAGGTTGAATATGGCTGCTTTAACGAATCTTTCTACGTTCGAAGCGCTTTTTAACAGTTTCCAACAAAGTTGTAAAGAGTTTATGCATTTGGTTTGTCTGTCCGTCAGCCCACGCTCTAACTCCCGTAAAAATACTCGGATTTTCATGCAATTTATAAACGTTATTTAGAGTCACCAAAGCATGTTTGTTATTGTTCAAGTATGTGGGATTAATAGTTCATTTACAGGGGCACTCAAAATAATTTCATTACATTATGGTATATGTGGAAAAATGATTTACAGACTATTTTAATGCGATTATGTTATTTCAAATGTACTGAAACTGATATAAATTATAAATCACTGAATTTCACTACAAGATGATTGCGATAGAATAACGCATTCACAGCATTTATCATTCATTTACAGGGACAAACAAAAGAAACCGGTTACAGTACTGTTTTTGAGTAATAACGGCTGGAAGTTAGTTTTAAGATTCGGTATGCGCTTTAAAATTTAAATAATTTTTTGTATGCTACTCGTTGTATATAAATTCTATGTCTGATATACAGGGCTGCACAAAATAATTCACATAACAGTCTCCTTATTAGCGGAAATTGCTGAAGGGGAATTTACAATCGAGATATGTATTTCTTAACTGAACTAAATTTTGACATGCATGTAGTTAATAGATACAATTCTATATATCATACATAGGGTTGCTCAAAGAAATCGGATAATTTTCAGATTGTAAATGGGGACAGCTGAAATTGTGTTTTGAAATGTGTTATGCGTTTCCATATGGTTGAATTAAACATAATATTTTAACTTATTAAACGGTGCAGCTTTGTTACATTATTCTGAATGTGTTGGAAAGTTTCACAATCTATGCTTGATGCATGATTTTTTTTCTTGTTTTGTGAATGAGGACGTAAAATATCAAAACTCTCCTTATCCAAAATTAAAAAAAAAAAAAATGAATTTTCTCTATTAGTCTATTACTATTGATGAGCCTGCATCGAAAAAACACTACAATCTGGAAAAAAACTAGTTTTATCGCGTAATTCTGACATTGTAAAATCTTGGTTTACAATGAAAACCAATGGACACATTCACAGGTTTTTCGCGATTTCCCAATTTTTGATTTTTTGGTTAAGGCGAGTTTTGAAACTCACGTCCACAAATGTACAATAACGGAATGAACAAACACATTTTTGGTTCAATTGTAATACAGAATGATGAAAAACAAAAACAATTGTTTTTGTTTTAGGATTTTAAAATCCTAACAATATCTTCATAACATTTTTTAAGAAAGGTTTTTTTGCCATTTTTTAGCAAAATTTCATACTTACAACCAGAGACCTGGAGCTGGTGCCCGGAGAGCTCCGGAGCTGTGTTTTCCTGGAGCTAGAGCCGGAGCTGTAGCTCTAAATTTTCGACTGCTCCAGGGCTCCTTTTTTTTCAATATTCTTTTAAATCTTTTTCAGTCTTTTAAATTTCCAGGTTTAAAATATTTTAATTACATCATTATTCATTATTTTAATTATATTATTTTTAGGGTTGTTTTTTTTAAATTAGAAATGGGAAACTTCTCACAAAAACATGGTAACACTACCTCACTTCTACATTCTACTTGAGCTAAGTGACAACACTATTCGAAAACAAATATGGCTGCCTGTTGTTTACATGTGTAGTTGTACAATTTTGGTTGTTTGAAAACTGTAGAAGAAAATTTAAGATTTTTGTATTTAAAATTCCACCAAGTTTACTTTTCTAAAAGTAAAAACTAAAAGATGTCTGATTATCTGAACAAGTATTTCAAGTTTGATGAGAAGAAAAAATGCATTTTGTCAGATCTTTAATGAAGGTAAAGGAAGAATTTATGAGCAAAAAATGAACTGTGTAAATTAAAATCTGGAACTCAAAAGCGCGGAGTCGGAGCCGTGTTGAAGTGGTTACCGGAGGCGGAGCCACAGTATTTTATCTGGGAGCAGAGCTGGAGCATAAAAAATTATTTGACTGCGGGTCACTGCTTACACCAGACAGCGTACACTCAATTCAACTAAATATATTTACATTTATACTACTATACTACTATTTATACACTACATATACTACTTTTACACTTACCTCTGAACTAAACTAGGTATTTTACAATATCTTTAAAATTAACTGAAATATTTCAAAATATTAAAAAAAATACTTTATACAAAAAATTACTTTTTTTTCATGACATGACATCGCGGTACTTAACGGAGTACCAACGCGCTGTGAAAAGGCGCCGCGCTTAACTTCCAACGAACTTGAACGGGAACATAAAGGTAAATTTGAAATAAAACATGGTTTAAAAGGTATAATTTTGAGAACTCTGGTGGAGTCCCGAAGGTCATTCCAGAGTTGGAAGCATGAGGTTAAATACATCTCCAAAAAATAGGGCGCATAGAGCATCCAATTTAATTTGGTTACCCCTACACTTCAATGAGTGGCGTAGGTAAAAAACGGGGAATGTAAAGACGGTAGGGTATCAAAGAGCACAGAAAAATGATAGCATAAAGGTAACCAGAGGCTAAACTAACAATAGTTCCTAGTTCCATGGAGTGCCCGTGCCCAGTCATCAATACCGCCAGCAGACGACTTTTTGCCTCGATTCATATTGCGTACATAAAGTTTAACCGAAATTTAGCAAATGTTCTGCGATACAGAATAAATTTTTGAATTTATATTACAATATATTAAGTATCTACAGCCACAATAAGGAATAATTTTGCTGTGCTTTTAACAAAAGGGCATTAATAATACATACTCCATAGAACGCTATGCTAATATTCAAATGTAAATACTGCCAGCAGACGAATTTTAGTCTTGACCCTGGGTTGCATGCATTAGATCCACACCGCCAGCAGACAATTTTTAGCCCCGATCCAGGTTGCTTATATAAAGTTTAACCGAAATATAGCAAATATTCTCAGATACAGAACATTTTGTATTTATATTACAATATATTAAGTATCTACTGCCTCAATAATGAATATTTTAAACAAAAGGACATTAATAATAGATACTCCATAGAACGCTATGCTAATATGCAAATATAAATACCGCCAATAGACAAACCAAGATTAAAATAATAATAGGAATTAATATTCAAATGTAAATACCGCCTGCAGACGAATTTTAGTCTTGACCCCAGGTTGCATGTATAAGGTCCTTACCGCCAGCAGACGACTTTTAGCCGCGATCCAGGTTGCATACATAAAGTTTAAATGAAATTTTGAAAATAAAGCAAATGTTCTCGGATACAGAACAGCAATTTAAATTTTATTACAATACATTATTTACTGCCACAATAAATGAATATTTGTGCTGTATTTTTAACAAAAGGACATTAATAGTACATGTTAAATTTAATTCCCCAGATGTTCTTCGGCAACTGCTAAAAGTGATTAATAAAATAAAAGAAAGAACTTGTTACTAAACACAGATCATTTTAACAAGCAAATTTACGAACTGTTTCTTTACTTCCGCATTTGATAATGAGTGCTATTACAGCCCACTTGAGTAACTCTCTAAAGCATATGTTCTAATAACTAAGATTTCATCACTAATATGTAACTAAAAGGAACATCTGAACATTTTGACTGTTGCCAGACACCTTTAATTATTATATATTTTTTCTACGCTGCGAATATGTGTTTTAGCAGCTTTATGTATACTCACTCTTAATCATGTAGCCTCTCTGTTAACACGGAGTTTCTTATACTCCAGTAATATGTTTAATTATAAGTATTTAAAGCTAAAAGTTGAATCTTTCTTTATCGTAAAAACACACAATACTAATTCATATTACATTATATCTTCCCAAGGATTTAGCGATTCATATTAAGCTCTCAAAGGATACTTCAAAGGATAAATAATGCTTCACAAAATAAAATAAAAATAATTTCTTCAACAAGCTTTTGGATAAATCCCTGACCACGCCACACCGATGAAGTTATACGTCATCGCGATATTGATGAATCCCAGGTAAGAGCATTTTACCTATTTCCATTTCAAAAGCAGCATAGCCACAAGAGATTTTTTCTAATTGTTTAAATATGAGACAGCGAATTCCTGCTATCGAGAATGGGGTGCTTTTGGCTTGATAGGCCACTTAAACTCCAACAAAAAGATTAATGAGACAGATAAAGTGCTCATGTTTAGCGAAAAAGAAGAAAAATTTTATATAGTGGCTTAGATTATAAATATTAAAAGTATTCATGTTCTGAATAAAAAAAAAAAAAAAAAAAAAAAAAAATAAATAAAAAGATGCTGCATTGAATAAAAATAATGAATGTTATTGTACCAGAAATATAAAGGTGAATGAAAAAGAAACATTTATATATTTATGTTTTATGTAATGAACATTTAAATAATTAGTGAATGAACAATTTGTTGGTTGTGAGTAATAATAATAATAAAAAAAGAAATCGTTCATTTTACATTTTACAGTAAATAAATAAATAAAAAGGAAATAGGTTGGTCGCATAAACAAATAAAAATAAACATGGCAGGGATAAAAGAAACTCAAATAGTCGAAAAATTAAATTCGACAAATTACTCAAATTGGAAATTTCGCGCAGAAATGATTTTAATAAAAGAAGAATTGTTTGATGTAATAACACAAAATCCCCCAGATCCAATTAACACGGACTGGACGAAGAGGGACCGTAAAGCACGTGCAATTATCAACTTGAGTATTGAAGACTCACAGATCGTGCATGTAAAGCACTTAAACACTGCCAGAGAAACCTGGCAAGCTTTAAAAACAATTCATGAAAGGGCTAATCTCTCAAGCAAGTTATATTTGCTGAGAAAATTATACGGAGCAAAACTCCCAGAAAACGGCAATCTAATAAAACACATTACACATATTTTAGAACTTGTTGATAAACTTTCAGCCATAGGCGAAACTATTAATGACTCGCACATTTCAGCTCTGTTACTTTGTTCATTACCACCTAGCTACAACACCTTAATTATAGCCCTCGAGGCCCGTCCAGAAAATGAACTTAATTCAGAGTTTATAAAAGGAAAACTCACTGATGAATATACAAGACGTTTAGAAAACACAGATCAGAGCGAGAATTCCTCAAAAGCGTTTAAAACGCATAAAAAGTTTCCGGCTGAACACTATAATAAAAAGGACAAACAGTGCACATACTGTAAATTAAAAAAACATACATACAGGGAGTGCTGGCATCTTAAGAACAGAAACACTTACTCACCGTCACAAAAACAACAGCCGCACAAATCCAAGTATTACACATCATCGTTATGTTATGAAGACGCAAACTATTATAGAGAAAACAAAAACCGTGAAACAGAACCAATTCGGATTAACAAAACACAGGGCAATTCAGGAAAAGGCAGCGACGCAGCTTTTTTAGTCCAGAAACCAGGAAAACAAACCTGGATAATCGACTCAGGTTCATCGACACACATTCTAAACAGTAAAGATGCATTCACTAAGTTTAACGACACTGAAAAGACGACAGTCATCATTGCCAATGGCAAAACGCTGAATTCACACGGTACAGGTGAAACGACATTTAAAACAAAAACACCCGATGGAGGGATAAACACAATCACATTAAAAGAAGTATTATACGTACCAGAATTAGAATCGAACCTCATATCGGTAAGCAAAGCAACACAGAATGGCTATAAATTAATTTTCGATAAAGAAAAATGCACGTTATCCCGAAACGGGAATATTTATCTTGAAGCAAGAATGAAAAATAATTTATATCAAGTCGAATTATTAGAAAGCGCTGAAACTAATAAAGTAAACATTGCACATGAATGTAAAAATAAAAATTGCATAGAAGTTTGGCACAAACGACTTGGCCATCGTAACTATAATGCGATAAAAGAATTAATAAATAAAAACTTAGCAGACGGTATAAAAATAAATAACTTTAATCATAATGCATTGTGTGAAATATGTATCCAAACAAAAATAAGTGATGCCCCATATCCGAAATCAACAAACTGTCCCAAAACAGGCAAAGTGCTCGATCTGATACACACGGACGTGTGCACATCTATCGGTACACCTACTATCGGGGGAAAAACAATGTTCGTCACTTTTATAGACGACTATTCAAGGTTCACAGTAATTTACTTACTTTCGCATAAAAATGAAGTTCACGAAAAGTTAAAAGATTATGTAGCCATGGTGAAAACCCAATTCGGCAGATTCCCTAAAGCGATTAGATCCGATAATGGAGGGGAATATTTAGGTAAACAAACGGAAGAATACCTAAGGGCAAGAGGTATCCAACACCAGTTTACGGTACCATTTTGTCCGAGCCAAAACGGCGTAGCGGAAAGAAAGAATAGGTCATTATTAGATATGACTAGGAGTCTACTCTCCGAAGCAGGCTTACCTCAAAAATTCTGGGGAGAAGCCATAAATACCGCCAATCACCTGCAGAATAGGCTACCAACCAAAATAACAAACAAAACACCGTTCGAAATTTGGTTCAACCGAAAGCCCACCTTACACTACCTGCGTACATTCGGCTGTAAAGCTTATGCCTATATACAAAAACATCAGCGAAACAAATTAGATGATAGAGCGGAGGAAGGAATACTTGTGGGGTATGACAACAAATCAAAAGGTTACCGTATATTCACAAAAGAAAACAAAATAATAATAGCGAGAACAGTTAAATTTATAGAAAATAGTGAAAACAACTTAAAAGAAAGCGAAGAGGTAGAAAACTCAGACAATGACAACAACTACATTCAAACAGAGTTAAGTAATTCGGACGAAGAACCAACCGCGTCCAAACAACCCAACGTAGAACCGAGAAGGTCTCAGAGGTCAAATAGAGGAGTACCACCCGACAGATACGTATGTCACGTAAAAACAAATGACACATTCGAACCAACCGATTTTTATGACATAGCAAACATGAACAACCTAGTAGAAAAAGAAAATTGGCTCATAGCCGCTCAACAAGAAATCAACTCATTAAAGAAAAATAAAACTTGGGACTTAGTGGATCCCCCACCAAATAAGAAAATTATTGGTTGTAAGTGGATTTTTAAGAGAAAGTTAGATAATTTAGGAAATGTACAAAAATACAAGGCCCGTTTAGTAGCGAAAGGATATAATCAGAAGTACGGCGAAGATTATGATGAAACCTTCGCACCCGTAGTTTCACACACAACAATCCGCACATTTTTAGCCTCAGCGGCATACAAAAATCTTTCTGTTCAACACATTGATATCGACACTGCATTTCTTCACGGCGAAATAGAAGAAGAAATTTTCATGAAACAACCAGAGGGTTTTATAGAAAAAAATTGTGAAAACAAAGTGTGTAAACTGAATAAAACAATCTACGGCTTAAAGCAGGCAGCTAGAGCCTGGCACAAAAAGATCGCAGAATCATTAAAAAACATGAATTTTGTGCAAAGCACTGCTGACTCATGTTTATTTACTAGAAAAGAAAAGGAAAATTTCACTTATATCATCGTCTACGTTGACGATATTTTAATCGCGAGTAAAAGTGAAATAATTAAAGATGTAATAAAACAATTGCAAAATGAGTACGGAGTAAAGGACTTAGGCGAAATAAGTCAGTACCTAGGAACCAACATAATCAAAACGAATGATGGTTACAAATTAAACCAAAAGTCAAAAATAGAAGATTTGGTTAGAAAGTTAAATTTAACAGATGCAAGACCTATTGGTACACCGATGGAAGTAGGTTTCTATAAATTAGAAGATAGCGACAATTTACTTCCGAACAATACAAAGTTTAGGCAAGCGATCGGTTCGCTCTTGTATATTGCCACAGTCACTCGACCCGACATTATGGCACCAGTAAATATACTTAGTAGGAGAAGTGCAACGCCACGCGAGAAGGATTGGAAAGCGGCAAAAAGAATTATTATTTACCTCAATTGCACAAAAAACCTATGCCTAACAATAAGCAAAAATAAACCACCAATACTCATCGCGTATGCTGATGCTGATTGGGCTGGGGACACTAAAAATAGAAAATCAACCACCGGCAATATTTTTTTTCTGGGTGATAATCCCATTCAATGGACTACAAAATTACAGTCAAGCATTGCATATTCTTCCGCTGAAGCGGAATATGTTGCTGCAGCAACCGCAGGACAAGAAATTTTATGGCTATTAAAACTGCTAGAAGATCTTAACTTGTATCAAGTAAAACCTATTTTACTTTACCATGACAACCAAAGCAGTATAAAGATGATAGAAAATGAAAAATTTTCGAAGCGGACAAAACACATTGATATCCGCTTTCACGCCATAAGACAATTAAAGGAGGATAAAATTATCGAATTAAAATATTGTCCCACGCAATACATGATTGCTGACTGCTTGACGAAGCCCACACCCAAACCTCAACTTTTGTGTGACATCAAGACTATGAACTTGTTACCTTATCCATCTGAGGAGATTAAGGAGGGGTGTTAAATTTAATTCCCCAGATGTTCTTCGGCAACTGCTAAAAGTGATTAATAAAATAAAAGAAAGAACTTGTTACTAAACACAGATCATTTTAACAAGCAAATTTACGAACTGTTTCTTTACTTCCGCATTTGATAATGAGTGCTATTACAGCCCACTTGAGTAACTCTCTAAAGCATATGTTCTAATAACTAAGATTTCATCACTAATATGTAACTAAAAGGAACATCTGAACATTTTGACTGTTGCCAGACACCTTTAATTATTATATATTTTTTCTACGCTGCGAATATGTGTTTTAGCAGCTTTATGTATACTCACTCTTAATCATGTAGCCTCTCTGTTAACACGGAGTTTCTTATACTCCAGTAATATGTTTAATTATAAGTATTTAAAGCTAAAAGTTGAATCTTTCTTTATCGTAAAAACACACAATACTAATTCATATTACATTATATCTTCCCAAGGATTTAGCGATTCATATTAAGCTCTCAAAGGATACTTCAAAGGATAAATAATGCTTCACAAAATAAAATAAAAATAATTTCTTCAACAAGCTTTTGGATAAATCCCTGACCACGCCACACCGATGAAGTTATACGTCATCGCGATATTGATGAATCCCAGGTAAGAGCATTTTACCTATTTCCATTTCAAAAGCAGCATAGCCACAAGAGATTTTTTCTAATTGTTTAAATATGAGACAGCGAATTCCTGCTATCGAGAATGGGGTGCTTTTGGCTTGATAGGCCACTTAAACTCCAACAAAAAGATTAATGAGACAGATAAAGTGCTCATGTTTAGCGAAAAAGAAGAAAAATTTTATATAGTGGCTTAGATTATAAATATTAAAAGTATTCATGTTCTGAATAAAAAAAAAAAAAAAAAAAAAAAAAATAAATAAAAAGATGCTGCATTGAATAAAAATAATGAATGTTATTGTACCAGAAATATAAAGGTGAATGAAAAAGAAACATTTATATATTTATGTTTTATGTAATGAACATTTAAATAATTAGTGAATGAACAATTTGTTGGTTGTGAGTAATAATAATAATAAAAAAAGAAATCGTTCATTTTACATTTTACAGTAAATAAATAAATAAAAAGGAAATAGGTTGGTCGCATAAACAAATAAAAATAAACATGGCAGGGATAAAAGAAACTCAAATAGTCGAAAAATTAAATTCGACAAATTACTCAAATTGGAAATTTCGCGCAGAAATGATTTTAATAAAAGAAGAATTGTTTGATGTAATAACACAAAATCCCCCAGATCCAATTAACACGGACTGGACGAAGAGGGACCGTAAAGCACGTGCAATTATCAACTTGAGTATTGAAGACTCACAGATCGTGCATGTAAAGCACTTAAACACTGCCAGAGAAACCTGGCAAGCTTTAAAAACAATTCATGAAAGGGCTAATCTCTCAAGCAAGTTATATTTGCTGAGAAAATTATACGGAGCAAAACTCCCAGAAAACGGCAATCTAATAAAACACATTACACATATTTTAGAACTTGTTGATAAACTTTCAGCCATAGGCGAAACTATTAATGACTCGCACATTTCAGCTCTGTTACTTTGTTCATTACCACCTAGCTACAACACCTTAATTATAGCCCTCGAGGCCCGTCCAGAAAATGAACTTAATTCAGAGTTTATAAAAGGAAAACTCACTGATGAATATACAAGACGTTTAGAAAACACAGATCAGAGCGAGAATTCCTCAAAAGCGTTTAAAACGCATAAAAAGTTTCCGGCTGAACACTATAATAAAAAGGACAAACAGTGCACATACTGTAAATTAAAAAAACATACATACAGGGAGTGCTGGCATCTTAAGAACAGAAACACTTACTCACCGTCACAAAAACAACAGCCGCACAAATCCAAGTATTACACATCATCGTTATGTTATGAAGACGCAAACTATTATAGAGAAAACAAAAACCGTGAAACAGAACCAATTCGGATTAACAAAACACAGGGCAATTCAGGAAAAGGCAGCGACGCAGCTTTTTTAGTCCAGAAACCAGGAAAACAAACCTGGATAATCGACTCAGGTTCATCGACACACATTCTAAACAGTAAAGATGCATTCACTAAGTTTAACGACACTGAAAAGACGACAGTCATCATTGCCAATGGCAAAACGCTGAATTCACACGGTACAGGTGAAACGACATTTAAAACAAAAACACCCGATGGAGGGATAAACACAATCACATTAAAAGAAGTATTATACGTACCAGAATTAGAATCGAACCTCATATCGGTAAGCAAAGCAACACAGAATGGCTATAAATTAATTTTCGATAAAGAAAAATGCACGTTATCCCGAAACGGGAATATTTATCTTGAAGCAAGAATGAAAAATAATTTATATCAAGTCGAATTATTAGAAAGCGCTGAAACTAATAAAGTAAACATTGCACATGAATGTAAAAATAAAAATTGCATAGAAGTTTGGCACAAACGACTTGGCCATCGTAACTATAATGCGATAAAAGAATTAATAAATAAAAACTTAGCAGACGGTATAAAAATAAATAACTTTAATCATAATGCATTGTGTGAAATATGTATCCAAACAAAAATAAGTGATGCCCCATATCCGAAATCAACAAACTGTCCCAAAACAGGCAAAGTGCTCGATCTGATACACACGGACGTGTGCACATCTATCGGTACACCTACTATCGGGGGAAAAACAATGTTCGTCACTTTTATAGACGACTATTCAAGGTTCACAGTAATTTACTTACTTTCGCATAAAAATGAAGTTCACGAAAAGTTAAAAGATTATGTAGCCATGGTGAAAACCCAATTCGGCAGATTCCCTAAAGCGATTAGATCCGATAATGGAGGGGAATATTTAGGTAAACAAACGGAAGAATACCTAAGGGCAAGAGGTATCCAACACCAGTTTACGGTACCATTTTGTCCGAGCCAAAACGGCGTAGCGGAAAGAAAGAATAGGTCATTATTAGATATGACTAGGAGTCTACTCTCCGAAGCAGGCTTACCTCAAAAATTCTGGGGAGAAGCCATAAATACCGCCAATCACCTGCAGAATAGGCTACCAACCAAAATAACAAACAAAACACCGTTCGAAATTTGGTTCAACCGAAAGCCCACCTTACACTACCTGCGTACATTCGGCTGTAAAGCTTATGCCTATATACAAAAACATCAGCGAAACAAATTAGATGATAGAGCGGAGGAAGGAATACTTGTGGGGTATGACAACAAATCAAAAGGTTACCGTATATTCACAAAAGAAAACAAAATAATAATAGCGAGAACAGTTAAATTTATAGAAAATAGTGAAAACAACTTAAAAGAAAGCGAAGAGGTAGAAAACTCAGACAATGACAACAACTACATTCAAACAGAGTTAAGTAATTCGGACGAAGAACCAACCGCGTCCAAACAACCCAACGTAGAACCGAGAAGGTCTCAGAGGTCAAATAGAGGAGTACCACCCGACAGATACGTATGTCACGTAAAAACAAATGACACATTCGAACCAACCGATTTTTATGACATAGCAAACATGAACAACCTAGTAGAAAAAGAAAATTGGCTCATAGCCGCTCAACAAGAAATCAACTCATTAAAGAAAAATAAAACTTGGGACTTAGTGGATCCCCCACCAAATAAGAAAATTATTGGTTGTAAGTGGATTTTTAAGAGAAAGTTAGATAATTTAGGAAATGTACAAAAATACAAGGCCCGTTTAGTAGCGAAAGGATATAATCAGAAGTACGGCGAAGATTATGATGAAACCTTCGCACCCGTAGTTTCACACACAACAATCCGCACATTTTTAGCCTCAGCGGCATACAAAAATCTTTCTGTTCAACACATTGATATCGACACTGCATTTCTTCACGGCGAAATAGAAGAAGAAATTTTCATGAAACAACCAGAGGGTTTTATAGAAAAAAATTGTGAAAACAAAGTGTGTAAACTGAATAAAACAATCTACGGCTTAAAGCAGGCAGCTAGAGCCTGGCACAAAAAGATCGCAGAATCATTAAAAAACATGAATTTTGTGCAAAGCACTGCTGACTCATGTTTATTTACTAGAAAAGAAAAGGAAAATTTCACTTATATCATCGTCTACGTTGACGATATTTTAATCGCGAGTAAAAGTGAAATAATTAAAGATGTAATAAAACAATTGCAAAATGAGTACGGAGTAAAGGACTTAGGCGAAATAAGTCAGTACCTAGGAACCAACATAATCAAAACGAATGATGGTTACAAATTAAACCAAAAGTCAAAAATAGAAGATTTGGTTAGAAAGTTAAATTTAACAGATGCAAGACCTATTGGTACACCGATGGAAGTAGGTTTCTATAAATTAGAAGATAGCGACAATTTACTTCCGAACAATACAAAGTTTAGGCAAGCGATCGGTTCGCTCTTGTATATTGCCACAGTCACTCGACCCGACATTATGGCACCAGTAAATATACTTAGTAGGAGAAGTGCAACGCCACGCGAGAAGGATTGGAAAGCGGCAAAAAGAATTATTATTTACCTCAATTGCACAAAAAACCTATGCCTAACAATAAGCAAAAATAAACCACCAATACTCATCGCGTATGCTGATGCTGATTGGGCTGGGGACACTAAAAATAGAAAATCAACCACCGGCAATATTTTTTTTCTGGGTGATAATCCCATTCAATGGACTACAAAATTACAGTCAAGCATTGCATATTCTTCCGCTGAAGCGGAATATGTTGCTGCAGCAACCGCAGGACAAGAAATTTTATGGCTATTAAAACTGCTAGAAGATCTTAACTTGTATCAAGTAAAACCTATTTTACTTTACCATGACAACCAAAGCAGTATAAAGATGATAGAAAATGAAAAATTTTCGAAGCGGACAAAACACATTGATATCCGCTTTCACGCCATAAGACAATTAAAGGAGGATAAAATTATCGAATTAAAATATTGTCCCACGCAATACATGATTGCTGACTGCTTGACGAAGCCCACACCCAAACCTCAACTTTTGTGTGACATCAAGACTATGAACTTGTTACCTTATCCATCTGAGGAGATTAAGGAGGGGTGTTAAATTTAATTCCCCAGATGTTCTTCGGCAACTGCTAAAAGTGATTAATAAAATAAAAGAAAGAACTTGTTACTAAACACAGATCATTTTAACAAGCAAATTTACGAACTGTTTCTTTACTTCCGCATTTGATAATGAGTGCTATTACAGCCCACTTGAGTAACTCTCTAAAGCATATGTTCTAATAACTAAGATTTCATCACTAATATGTAACTAAAAGGAACATCTGAACATTTTGACTGTTGCCAGACACCTTTAATTATTATATATTTTTTCTACGCTGCGAATATGTGTTTTAGCAGCTTTATGTATACTCACTCTTAATCATGTAGCCTCTCTGTTAACACGGAGTTTCTTATACTCCAGTAATATGTTTAATTATAAGTATTTAAAGCTAAAAGTTGAATCTTTCTTTATCGTAAAAACACACAATACTAATTCATATTACATTATATCTTCCCAAGGATTTAGCGATTCATATTAAGCTCTCAAAGGATACTTCAAAGGATAAATAATGCTTCACAAAATAAAATAAAAATAATTTCTTCAACAAGCTTTTGGATAAATCCCTGACCACGCCACACCGATGAAGTTATACGTCATCGCGATATTGATGAATCCCAGGTAAGAGCATTTTACCTATTTCCATTTCAAAAGCAGCATAGCCACAAGAGATTTTTTCTAATTGTTTAAATATGAGACAGCGAATTCCTGCTATCGAGAATGGGGTGCTTTTGGCTTGATAGGCCACTTAAACTCCAACAGTACATACTCCATAAAGGGCTATGCTAATATTCAAAAGTAAGTACCGCCCATAGATAAATTTTATCCTCTACCTCAGGTCCCGTACATAAGGTTCATAGCATAGATGATAAAATGTCTCTTATAGTACTATAGCTATTCTCCTTAAAGAGTTTTCTCGGGCTGAAATAAACTTTAATATGAATTTTTTTAATAAACAAAATTTAAAATAGGTTAAGGGTTCATTAATATTTGCTAAATATTTCAATATTAAAAATATGTAAAATTTAAATATATAATATTACAAAATATTACCCATTAAATTACGAATTCTTTATATATACAGTACGAATTCTTTACACATACTTAAAGTTTTTTTTCATGCTTACGGGACTTTTTTTTTTTCCTTTTTTGCTTACATATAGCACAGTTTTCGTTAATTTCAGTTAGGGAGATAAATCAACCTATTTCATTGTACCACAGAAAGTAATACAAAGAAATAAAGTTTTTTTTCACTGTTCCAAAAAAGAGACAAAAATAGTTTGAAAGCGGTAATTAGTTTTCCTGTTCTTATAACAGATAAAACTAAATAATAAAAATATAAATGGAGAAAAGAGCTTTGCTGTCTTTAAACATAGAACATTTTTTGGTAAATAATTGTAGTCATTTCTTAATAAGTTATTTTCTATAACATTCCTGAGAATTACTGCAAGATACTTGCAAATATGATGTACAGTCGTGGTCAAAGAAAAAAAAAAAGTAAACACCCCCTACTAACTCTTCAACAAACTAACGTAGAAGAAAGTTACTGGTACCGAACGATTGAAAATAAAGTCTACTATTAAATGATGTATATAAAATTTGCTTAGGGGGACATCTACATATTAAAACGAACCAAAACTTCATTCTTTTTCAATGGCAATACCCAATTTTAACGAGATATTTAAAATCTTCGGTCCAAACTATGTCTAGACACCAAATTTCAAATCATTTGAATGATAAGTTTTTGAAATATAAACATTCAAAATTAAGTGCTTCTAATGTTAA
The DNA here is from genome assembly GCA_963932465.1 of Maratus speciosus. Taxonomy (NCBI): domain Eukaryota; kingdom Metazoa; phylum Arthropoda; class Arachnida; order Araneae; family Salticidae; genus Maratus; species Maratus speciosus. The sequence goes on from OZ010798.1 coordinate 364,337,478, forward strand.
ATTATATTTTCATATTTTCATTAATATCTCTTGAAATTATACCCCTAATGTGCTAATTTTCTGTGTAGCACTAATACTAAAATACCCAAACATAAATACGCTGAATTTGCAATTTTTATAATTTTATGATATGAATTATGAAATAAATATTCGAAAAAATTATAAATTGCAACCTACATTTTTTTTTATGAATTTAGATTTATTAAGTCTTTCTTTATGGAAATACAAAATTTCACATTTTTCTTCCAAGTAGTTTTCAAATTATGCTTAAAAACGGCAAAATGATGGTTTAAGGGGCCGTCAATGATAGAAGTGACTAGATATTTTGAAATTTCTTATGCTATCCTGTAATATAGCAGTCCTCAATGTCTGCTTGAGTGGCGCTTAAGATGCCTTAAAGAAGAAGGGGGGGGGGGGCGGGCTCTCTCGGCCAACAATGGAGTGCCGAGCTTCAATTTGGATACAGCCCCTAAAGTACACTCGTCTTAAAATAATAAATTTCTCGGAAACTTATCGTACGAATTTCATAAAAATTTGTTTTTAGGCTAATTGAAGGGTGTAGAGTTCATTTATGATAGAAATGAAGTCAGAATAGTGTGCTGCTATTGAAAAAAAAAGTTATGGTCCATTTTAATATGTAGATGATCCCCCCAAGCAAATTTTATATGAATCATTTAAGGGTAGACTTTATTACGAATCGTGGGCCATCAGTAACTTTCTTCTACGATAATTTTTTACAGGGTTAGTAAAGGGTGTTCCTTTTTTTTTTCCTCCACGACTGTACACAACATTTATCGTTCATTTAAAGGGACATAGTAGAAGATTTTGGATACAGTACTGTATCCTAAACACAATCTATTAGCGATAAATGAAAAGTTCAGATGATAAAGTTGGTAAGTGGCACAATCATCATTTTGAGAAAATGAGCAGGTCCAGATCTTTATTTGCGTTTATTGTCAGATACCTCCTTTATGAATTCAAATCTCTGCGAGTATTATGTTTTTCAAATAGAAATTTAACAGACGGTAGAGGTCCATTAATTATCTTCAATCATATGACTTTTTTTCACATACCACCTTTATCATCTGATCTCTTCAATTGCTGGAACTCTGTTTTTTTATGATGATATGCACTGTGCAGAATTCAGGTGTGGCCGGAGGAAAACCCCCTCCCGGAAGGTTTGAAATTTTATGCTTTTTAATGGTCAAAAGTGCAACTTCCCCATTGGATTTCTAAAATATTCCCTCCCCCCCATGGAGCCGCAGAAATCCCTCCCACAGAAAAACATCCGAATTCAACACTGAGTATGCATTTTTAAGTGTAACTAAATTTTTTGAAACTACGTGCTGTGTATAAATGCTATAAATCTTATACAGAGCTATACAAAATCATTCGTAAGCATTACTGAGTATGAACGTGAATTGCTTAAAGGTGGTTTTTAATTGAGTTAGTGTATTAAATATAATTCAACTTAAAAATGCCTAAGAGATGTTTGTAGGATATAAATAAAATCAGATACACGGTCGCGCAAAGAACTAGATACAGAGACATGGCTTATAATTTCTGGAGGTGTGATTTCAGTAGTTTTAAACATGTTTTAGCCTGAATGAAATTTTAGCTTAATATGTGGCATGTATAAAAATCTGCTGGTTATATACAGGGAATAAATAATAGAAATAATGTAAAAAATAATAGATTCTTACGAAAGTAAATTTTAGCATACGATGTAGAATCTATACAAATCTATAGATCAAATACAGGTCTGTATAAAAAAAAATTGGAGTTTTTTAGATCCATGGCTGGTTTATGAAATCTGGTTTTCAAATGTGTTATAAGATTTCCTTTATAATCTATGCTTGATGCATGATTTTGTTATGATTTTTATTTGTTTAAAGCGCAATAAGAGACTGTTCTTTAAAAACCTTGTTGCAGCACCTTTCGTAGCTCCCATGTTTGGCGGCTAAAACTCCGTAACCAGGTAAGCTAGAAGCATGATTCCTGTCTCATTCCCTTCCTCTTCATAAAACGAAATTTTTGATATATTGTGGGCTTATTTTCATGTATTTATTCAAAAGTTATGGTTTTTTAAAATTTTTGTTAATCTCGCCCCAGCGATTTTCGCTTTTCTGACTTCTCGAGCTTTTAGTACTACATACACTTGTGTAAATATTTTTATGTTGTTTTATTATTGTTCTATATTTAAATACGAATATTTTAAGCTATTATACATGTCTCTAAGATCGTTATTAACCAAGTTACAAATTTTTGATTTTTTGCAGTTGTAGTGCAAAATAGCGCCATTTTCAAAAAGCCACTTTTTCATGTACTTATTGTGTATATATAACGTATTGATAACTGCTTTTGTTGCATGATTTGTGTTCATTAGAGCTTTGTCTTTCATTTAGTACTTATTTCATCAAGTTATCTGCAGTATTAAACTTTGTATGAGCATTTGTTTAAGCATCACTTTTTTAGTTTGGCAAAATTTTTTTCCCATAGACTTAACATGGTGGCGTCACCTCTTTTGCTAAGGCTGTAAAGTTGTCATATCTAAATATATTTGACAAACAAATGCCATGGTACTAAAATTTGAAATGTCTTCTTTCTTCCGATACCACTTTTGTATAGTTTTGAGGACCCTAAGTATTTTAAATAATTTTTTCCAAAAATACTGTTTTGACACCTGTCACGTTGGCGTTTCCTATACAAATACATGGGAAATGGCGGTTTGTTTACCTTTTTATCATTGCTTAAAAGTTATCAAGATTAACATTTTTTGACTAACAAATGCCATCTCTGATAACTCTAGTCCTTCTAGTTATCTCCGCCGTCACTTTCGTTATTCTAAGTTGACTATTAATATTTTTAAAAATTCTTTGAAAATGCGTCGTTTTGCTAATTCATCATTTTGATTTCCCCATAGGTTAACATAGGAGTGACCTTTTTTCAAAAAAAATCAAATAAAATACTTAAATTTGAGTTATCGTTTAGTGTAGTGGTTTTTCGGAAAGTTAAGGCTCTATATTTTGCTCCGTCTCCATCCTCGTATTTTTAAATTGGCTAGAAGTATTTTTATTTAGCTCTTAAACTTTTGTGTTTTCTGAAATCTCAAGATTGATTGATTGATTGATGCAAATACCGGGATTTATATCCCATATCTGAAAGGAGTTAAAAACGATGGAGTGGTATCTACCTGACTTAATTATTTTATCGATTTTGGGAATGTTCACGAATAATAAGTGTTACGTAGCAAGAATTATTTTAATTCAGAGATTTTGTCAGCATAGAGGTTACACAGTGGCGATTGCCACTCATTTTGACAGTTTTACAGTAAAACTGAGCATTTACTATCGGTGTTTACTGGATTTTCGTTTTAGTACTCTCCCACACTCAGCATTTTAACCCTCTGTAGGATTGCGGGCTCCAGTGCAGTCGTACATTTATTTCACATTTATTTTGCTTTTCTATTAAAATTTTAAAATTGATTTTTCACCCTTAAATATTGTGTTTAGAGGCTCGTCTTCCCTATTCGGACTTATTTGGGCACGCCGCATCGATTGGCATACATCGTTTTTCTCTAGCTATGTCGGGGGGTGGGGGGGGGGAGGAGGCATTTTCTTTAAATTTAGTTTTATAGGCACTTGTAATACCTTGTTGGAAAGGTCTTGGTCTAAGCTTCTCGTAACAGTTAACATTTTTAAGTTTAACTCACTTTTGCGCCGATAGGATGCGCCAAAAGCCTTCATTTCTCCCTTTTTTACTCTTCCACCACATGTGCAGGGTTTATTGTTTCTTTTCTTCATATTAGCCTTCTAGGATCCCTTGTTTTGCCTTCGCACTCTTAATTTCCTTCCCCTTTGAAGGCCTGCAGGTATTAGCGCAACTTCAGTTTTATTAGCCTTTTTTTTTTTTTTAATTTTTTTTTTTTTTTCCTCACCTCATTTATTGAGGTTAGAGGCTCATCTTCCCTATTCGGACTATTTGGGCACGCCGCTCGTTTGGCGTATATAGTCTTTCTTTAGCTTAGCAGGGGGAGATAGGGGGCAAGGGGACTATTTCTTTAATTCTTATCCGAATTGGCACTTGTAGTACCTTGACGGAAAGGTCTTGGTCTAAGCTTCTCGTATCCGCATTCTATTCTATGATTACCTCACTTTTATGCTAATAGAGGGCACTTTCTGCTTAATTTTCCCCTGTTTTGTTCCCCCTTCACTTGCATTACCTTGCAGGAAAGAACTAGGACTAAGCTTCCAGTTTCTTGAGTCATTTCTAAGCTATCTTCATTTTAGTGACAATAGAGGGCGCCATAAGCCTTAAATTTCACATTTTTATACTTTCATACTGCCCCATTGGGGATTACAGCTTACTCAAGCGCAGCAGGGAACTCAGACTTCATTGGTGAATCCTATTTTTACTATAATTTCCCGAATCTATTATAGCTTTAGAATAGACTATTACTTCTTTATATAGGCTATTACCACTTTCAAAATTCTTCTCACTGGCTCAGAAACCCACTCATCAGGTCCACCCAATGTCATTAACTTACTGCAGTGTTTGTTAAAGACTAATGTCAGTCAAAGTGTTATATTAACATTTCACATGAAAGCATAGTTTCAATTCATTTGATCTATTCACCATATGGTTTATTGTAAATATTATTGTAAAAATTATGTAAATATCTTTAAGTGTCCATATTATTAAAGCATTAACAGTGCTTCCAAGCTCGGGAAGCCAAGCCCACAATATGTCCTGCCCCCTTAACTTTAAGTGTATCCCCCCGTAACTTATTATGTATTCCAAACTTCTGTACTCACTCTCCACATTAAAATAAGTCTCACTCCTTTCTCTTCCATAATATCCATCCACTCTAAGTAATATCAATAACTTTAATTTTTTTTCTCCCTCTCAAAAGTTTAATAGTTCAGTTTCGGCAATCATCTTTTTTCTTACTATTTTCGATGATCTAGATCACTGGTTTTAGCTATTCCCTTTACTATTTTCCCTTTCCTTCAACTTGACCGGAATGTGCTCTAGCAATGCCTGGTATCTACTATTAGATAGTATTATCTCCTAATTTCTAAAAGCTAGTAAACAATTGTTATTTAAATAATCATTTCGAAGAAAAGAAGAATAGGCACAGACGCTGAGAAAAAGTAGCTGTGGCCACTATTTCTGTACTCAGCTTGAGCTTATACAGTTAAAAATGAGTATGTTCTCAGAAAATGAAAATGAATTAAATATGTCTAATATTCAATCACAAACCCCAAAACGCCTCAGAAGTCGCAAAGGAAGATTATCAAGATCTTACCCCTCCTCCTCAGTGGAGGATCTAACAAAAAGTATAAAAACACCTTCACAGTCAGTCATTAAAAGGGGATCGAGAAAACCGCCTACACCTATACAAGGCAACAAATTACAAACTTTTGACACAGCAATGGAAAAAATCATGAGCATTGAGGAGAAGATAGAAATGATGGACAGATTACTACGAAAACATGATGGAAAATGCGAGATAGAGGCAGCAAAATATCGAGAAAACATCCTCCAAGAGTTAAAAGAAAACAACATTAAGTATGAAAAAGTAAAAACAAATTTAGAAAATGAAATATTCGAAGCAAATGAAGCCCTAGAAAAGGAGAAAAATTTGACACTTAAACTACAACAGTTAATAATGGAGAAAGAAAAAGAAGTAAATCACTTGAGGGAATATAGTGAAACCTTGAAAGGAGAAATCGAAGAAAAAATAAACAGAATAAAAGGAGAGCTCCATCAGCAAATAACAGAAAATCAAAATACCATAAAAATGAAGGACCAGGAAGTGCAAATGCTAAAAGAAAAAGCACAAAACTATATTAAATCCAGAATAGAAGAAAACTTTGGAATATTGGAAACCGTAGAAACAATACTGCAAGAAAAGAATATAACTATGGAAAAATCAAACATTAAATTTATACAAGATGAAATAAAAAAGCTCTTGTATACGTTAGAAATGCAAACAGAGAAAATAGAAGAAAAAGAAAACCAAATTAAACAGCAGCAAGTATATATAGAAACGACTCTCCACTCCCTGGCGAGAGAGGAAGAAGTAAAGCATGAAATACAAACAAACTTTCAACAGCAGGAATTAAAAATCCAGCAGATATTAACGTTGATAGGAAATCAGAAAAGTGATGAAATCTCAAATCAACAAACACCATCAATAATCTCCCAGGCTGATGCTGACACTGCCAACTCAACCTCCTATTCAAAAATAGCACAAAAATCAATTCCTCAACATAATCAAGCCCATCAACAAATTTCAAGAAAAATGCCACAAATGTCTAAATCGGCAATATTATTAACGAGGATGAAAGAAACAAAAATGTCAATGACCATATTAAGGGGGATTGTGGATAGAGAACTAAAAGGAGAAGCAAAACTACCCAAGCTCTTCTGTACAATCTCAAGAGATAAAAACTCCTTTATAATAAAAGCAACAACCTCAAAAGAGGTAGATGACACGCTAAATATCCTGCAGAAAAACGAAAAATTACAGAGCTTATTGGAAATGAAATTCTTAGGGGAAAAAAGGAAAAAGATAATCATACTTGGTATTCCACAATATGTACAACATGAAGAAATACAAGATATACTGAAATCGGAATTAAACCACGACATAAAAGATAATACCCAAAAGGTAATTTCAAGACCAAAAAACAAATTCTATCAATTAATGGTAGAACTAGAAGAACAACAAGCATTTCAGTTACTAACACAAGGTAGAATCTTTATCGGCTTAGCATCTTGTAGAATATCACACTCCACTCCACTCATAAGATGTAGTAACTGCCAGCTTTTCGGACACCCAATAGAAAGATGCCGAAGAAAACAGACATGCGAATATTGCATGCATAACCACAAATCAGATTACTGTCCTAAAAAAAGTACCCCAGAACAGCATCAATGCGTAAATTGTTTCAACACAGTGGACAATTTTGGTAACCGCTTTGAGTATAGGCATAGTGCGTCGTCGAGCCAATGTCATGTATTTCAAAACTTTTATTATTATAGAAATCAACGTCTAAACCTTTCACAGGCGCAATATTCAACATAGAGAACATTTCTGATATCTCCAAACCCTCTTCTTCAGCATCATCATCAAATATCAACAATAACACCAAACAGCCAATTTCCATAAATACTTTAACAATAGCCCAGATTAATCTGCAAAACAGCAAAACGGCGACAGCAGATTACATACGTCATGCAATAAAGGAAAAAAATAGATATATCCTGCCTCCAAGACTACTATATCTCAGATAATCGCCCATTAGGACTACCACTTTCAGCACCGTATTACTTCTCAGTAGAAAAAAATTGCTGCATTATAATACTAAACCCTTCAATTAGCCATCTTCAAATTAAGAAAAACAACCATTCAGTCTTCATCAACATTCAATTAATAAATAATTTACTAACAATAGGATCACAATATTCACCCCAGTCAACAGATTTACAAAATGATCTTAATGATTGGCTAGAAGTAAAAGGCTCCAGCAGTTTATTCTTATTGGCTGGAGACCTAAACGCACACAGTGCCTTGTGGGGTTACAAAAAAGATGATGACAAAGGGCAAAAATTAATATCGCATATGGCAACGAAAAGACTCTTGTTACTAAACGATCCCCATAGTTTACCAACGTATGAATTAATTAATAAAAAAGGACAATACAACTTTAAGAAAAGGCTGGCCCGATGTTACACTATCATCAATGTCACTGTTCCCTTTACTGGAAAACTGGATGGTACATCCAGATATGGACTTTGGAGATCATAGACTGATCACATCGAGCTTTAATATTGAAATCCCGCAGTTACCAAACAGAAGATATCGGACAAAACAAACATCATTTAAAAAATTCAACGATAAAATTAAAAAAGAATTAAACCAGAAAAATTTCAACTTCAAAAATATAAAAACCACTGAGGAATTTGAAGAAAAATATGAAGAATTTTACCAACTACTTAAAAGAACATGTGATCAGACACTCAAGAAAAGAAAAAGTACCCACCAACTGAAGATAACATGGTGGAACGATGAGCTACGCACAAAACGTAATTTAGTTAGGGCACTAAGAAGAAAAACAAAGCTCCCGACAGCTACAGTACAAGATATAATTAAATTTAAATCACAAAGAGCCATGTATAAAAAAGCAATTTTGAACGCGAAAAAACAGGCATGGACAAGATTTTGTACACAATCCAAAAACCTTTATGGAAAAATAAAAAAAGTAGCTTTTAAAAATTATCATAATCGAGAACTGTATTCATTAGAAGAACAAAAGGAAGAAACGGAAACAGCAGAAGGATTCTGGGAAACTCTAACCACAGAAATATTTGGCAAATCAGAAATGCCAGCGGACTCAATATTTAACCAGCAGAAGGCAGAGGCAATTTAAAATTTTACTTTGAAAGAACTTAAAAATATCATCTACTCATTCAACAGGAACAAAGCCCCGGGGCCCGATGAAATTGATCGTAACATAGTACGACAATTATTCAAGCATCATAAGTTTCTCTTACTAGAAATGTACAATGTTCTGCTATATTTAAATTACTTCCCCAAAACATGGAAGATTGGAGAATTGGTTTATTTCATAAAGTCCTCTAAAAAACCAGACATCGCATCTTCATATCGACCAATCTCCTTGCTGCCAATCTTCGGTAAAATATATGAAAAACTATTATTAAAAAGGATAAAATTTAACTTATACAGCCAAAAAGAACTACAAAAATCACAACATGGCTTCCAAGAAGGTCGTTCGACGGAGTCAGCGATTGCCGAACTTTTCTCATTTATAAATCTGCTCAAAGAGAATAACAATTATATTTCCCTAATATCCCTAGATTTCAAGAATGCATTTGACCGACTACCCTGGCCGAAGACCTTAGAAGAATTAAAATTCCTAAAACTAAAACAAGCATTAATAAACATAGCAGCATCATTTCTTTCAAAAAGAGGAGCAATGCCGAATTGGCTGTCAAAAAAGATCCACTGGTTTAGAAGAGGTTGCCCACAGGGGTCCTGTTTTGGACCTTTTCTTTGGAGAATATTCCTGAATAAATTACTGAGAATATTAAAGAAACATGGCTTTAAGATAATAGCATATGCCGATGATCTTCTTCTAATTATTTTTGGCCAAACAAGAAGACAGTTGGAGCAGATGGGAAGAGAGATACTACAAATAATAAGGGATTGGGCGAAACAAACGGATATGAAGTTCTCATATGACAAATGTGTAGTGTTAAATCTTCGAAGACCACGTTTCCTGAAGAGAGGACCAATATATAAATTGGATGGGCACTCCCTTAAATCTGAAAATACAATAGACTACTTGGGCTTAACATTGGATAAAACACTGTCTTTTCTTCCGCACCTGAATAAAAAACGCATAGAAATTAATCAAATATCCCAAAATCTTCTAAAATTCGCCGCTGCATATGGAGGGCTTTCGAAGCAAATTTTAAAAATCTGGTACTTACAAATATTAGAAAAAAAATATCCTATGCCGCTTCATGTTGGTTTCCACACCTACCAGTCTCACATGGCTACAGGCTACTATCGGCAATTCAGACACAATGTCTTTTGCTTCTGTCGAGAGCTTATAGAAAATCATCAACGGCAGCTTTGAATGTATTGTGCGGCATTCAACCATTGGCGATCCAATTAAATACATTAGCAATTTCAGGACAGGTCCTACGTTTGGGAATTCCAATAGAGGACAACTTTCCAATCTTCTATCAACCGAAAATATCCTCATCAATACCTTCCCCACACCAAGATTATCTTTTACTACAAGAAGGAGTTCCTCCACTTCAACAATAAATATATACACTGACGGCTCAAAATCAGATGCTGGCACAGCGTATGCTTTCTGTGTTTATAAAGAAGGAAAATGCATCCATACTCATCAAATAAAGTTACAAATATCAAATTCAATTTTTCAAGCTGAACAACTCGCCATATTAGATGCAATATTATGGGCAGACTCCTCAGGGGACGGGAACTTCGTCATCTACACAGATAACCAGTCAAGTCTTGCATTATTGGAGAACGTTTTTAGTACAGATTTTATCACATCAAAAATTATAATAGCCTTACAGAAAACATCTAAATCAATTAAATTTAAATGGGTAAATGGGACACACAGGTGTTACGGGAAATGAACATGCAGATCAACTAGCCAAAGACGCTATAACAAATATTAAGGTACGAGAAATATTTCATCCATACCCAGCTTCACACCTTAAAAAGAAATTGAAAAAAGAAGCCATAGACAAATGGCAGCAACAGTGGGATTATGGTACCACTGGCAGATTTACTTACAAATTATGTCCAAAAGTATCAACAGACTTCATGTTAGTACATAGAAACCTGTATATCTTCTCAACTAATCATGGACCCTTCCCGTCCTACCTATTCAAAATAAATAAAGCTCCGTCGCCACTGTGTACCTGTGGTGAAATTGGTAACTCCCTTCACTATGTGCTCAGCTGTCCATTAACATCAACCCTCCATATCCGTAAATCAGCCACAATAGAACATCACCATTGGTTCAAATTTGTGCTGAAATCACCAATGCTATATACTAAAATAATAGAATGTGTGCGGTTACTAGAAAACAATCAACAAATTTTTCAAAACCCACAAATGCCGATAGATGAACAAGATTAGCACTATTGAACAGAAACATGAACTTTAGACTAAACAGTGCCTCTCTAAATCGAGAATATAAAACTTAAAAAACTCTTGTACCTAGAACAGCCATACACTCAGGTTATCCATAACCTAAAAGTTATCTCACAACAAAACACTTGAACTCATGATAATAACTATTAAACTAATGCACCTGAGAAAATGTAGAGCTTAAGAACATCTTATTCATCTGCTGCTATTCGTAATTAATCAATCATATCCGTGTTCAAAATAATACACATTTTCGTCTGTAAAGCGCTCAGCTCATCTCTTCTATTATTACTTTTATTATTATATTTATAATTACTATTATTATTTGTATTATTACCTTTGATTCTTATTGTTAAAACTATTGTTAAATAATATTGTAATTTTTTTTTTTTTTTGAATAAACTTGCAACGCGGGATCTGGAAGCCTATGCCAATGGTGGGTTATCCCGCGTTGTAGAAAATGTAAAAAAATTGTTTAAAGCGCAATCGTGCACAAGCATCTTGTTCTAACGCAGAAAGTATTCATTGGCGCTTGGTAAAATGATTTTCAAGTATACTATAAATTACATGTAACTAAAGAAACAAATTTCAGAAACTGAAAGGAAAAACAACAGTGTAATATCAAGACAACCGATGATGAAGGAATCCAGCTTGTAATTTTAATTACAAAATTTATTTAAACACAAACTGCTAATTACAAAATTATTTGCACTCACTCTTCGTAATTACTTTGAACAGAATAATACGAGGGTGGTTAAATAATTACTGTCCCGAGTGTGTATAAAATATTTGTACTGCGATGGTCGACGTGGAATATTGAAGCCTAATGTCTCAGATGCTTATATGTTCCATTTCAGAACTGCAGCTGCAATATTAACAATTTTCGTTTTTGGTGCGAGAGGTGGCACCTAGCATGAAAGGGGGGGGGGCAGTGAATGAGACTTGGCTACTGTCGTTTGGACTCGTGATCATAGTGATGTAGCCACGTCTCATCCACTGACACAAACCTATCGCAGAACTGCTTCCGGTCTGGCCCCATAAACTCCAAACCAGGCTTCCCCCCCCAACCCACCACTTTCAAGCTAGATGCCACCTCTCACACCTAAAGCGAAAAAAATGTTAATTTAACAGCTACGGTTCTGAAATTGAGCATATAGTTATAGGTATCTAAGGCATTAGGTTTTAATATACCACATCAACCATCGCAGTACAAATATTTTATACACACTCGGGACAATAATTATTGAACTACCCTCGCATGTTCTGCTCACATAAACCATTCTTACTCGGTTCTTTAAAACCAAAATCAGTATTAACTCGGATGTCTTCCAGAAATCCTACTAACATGAGAAGCCACAGCTAACTTCCGACTCCCCTCTTCACTTCCATTCACTTTCGATCTTTTTTCAAAAACTCATTTCAATTTATTTCAGTTAAATAAAGGTTGGAGGGTTGGTGGCATGACAAACAAAAATATGATTTTTAACGATATGTTGGCTATGTCTTTCAAGTAAACTAGTGTAACCAATTCAGTACTTTAACAACACTAATGAAAAAGATTCTGAAGGAAATCATTTTTTGTATGGTCGTGGAGCGCCGTGGAGAGCGGTGGTCGGAAAATAAGAAATGGTGCGATGTAAAACCAACAACAAAAAATCATGTATCAAACGTAGATTGTGAAACAATTTCTAATGCTAAAACACTAAGACATTTCCCTTTTCTATACAACAAAATCGATCAGAGATCGTCCTGTAACAGAATTATTTTAAGCGTCTGTATATGAGCAAAAAATACTACGAACTCCATAATCTATAGGAAACACGTTGAAATGCACCTCAGTGAGCCTTCTTAAGTTAATTTATTTTCAAGTATAGCATCATTAAAAATCACCGCTAAAGGTTTTCCCCCGTAAATTATGATATAAATGGAATATTTTCCCGCGTTCCTATAATTCAAATATAAAAGCTGTTTATTCTATACTCCTGAAAAAGCACGTCTTAGTCTACTTCAGTGCAGCAAGTCCATTTCATTGTATTTCAAGTTTTATAACATCATTAAAATTCATAGAAAACCATTTTCTTCCGTAGACTATAATGTAACAAATTCTTTTGAGCACGCCTGTAAACGAACTATAAATGCTACGCACTTCATTGTCAATACCAAACAATCTATTGCAAACGTCAATAACATAAAAATTACATGGCAATCCGAGTATGTTTGCGAGAGTTAGAGCATGGATAGACAAACCGAATTCATAAATACTTTTTAAGGCAAGGACAACACTAATGACGGGCAGAATGACTATCGAATAAATCATTCGGGCATGCGCAAAAACATAGTTTCCAACCATTGTATATATATTTAAGCGAACACCAGTAGAAATATAGTAAAAAAAGAAACAAAATCATAGTTGCAAACCATCGTAATCTTTTAAATGAATTTTCTTCAGAAATTTTGATGATAGAATTAATTTAAGAAATCCATATATAAAATTCTTTTTAATTAAAATAATAATTATGTTTCGATACAAAATTTCTGGTAAAAATTAAATAGAAAAACAAGGTTGGCAGCTATGCTTTTTCGCATGCCCGGATGATTGCGCATGCCCAGATAGTAATATCATTCCTTCTGCCCATCGCTAATTGCAACCCCCCATAGTTTATTTCCTTAATGATACTTAGCTTTGATAAATTATGTCTTAATGTGTGTTTTTTCAGTATGTTCTGTAATGTCTTCTGAAATAAAAGATTGAAATTCCATATTAGATTATATAGTGCATTAAAATATTATAAGACCACTAAGGAATTGGTGCACTTCAGAAGCAGACACAACATGCAAATTTTTAGCGTGTGTATTTAAAATTGATCGTAGAACGTTTTCTGTTATAATTGCTGCATTAAAATTTAAGATATATTTTATTAAAATCTTCTAATATTTTTAAATATTTTATTCTAATTTTTTTTTTTTTTTTTTTTTTTTTTTATTTTTTTTTTTTTTTTAATAAGGTGACTTGAGAAATTACAAGACCACCTGAGGAAATTAGCATATTATACGTCACATCAGAACTATTATAAAACGTACGCGTTTGTATAGCATGAAAATATTCCTGAGAAGCAAAGGTGCAGGTTTAGATAGTGTTATTTACGATATATTTGAAGATGAATCGGGGTAAAGAGTTGTCTGCGACTGAAATAAGAAAAATTTGGTTTTATAAGGGTGCTGGTAAATCTGAATGAGAAATAGCTCGGTTAATGAAGCGTTCTAAAACTGCCATTCACAATGAATTAATTAGAAAAAGGGATTCAAATAAAATTAAACGATCTGGAAGAAAAAGGATTTTGACAACACGGAATGATCGACAAATATTTTGATTATCAACACAAAAAGGTCTTTCAACTCGGGAAATTTTAAACCGTTTTAGCAGAAAAACCTCACACATAACAGTTTGGAAGAGTCTGAAATCAAATAGTAATACAAAATGTATGAAACTCTTGAAAAAAACCGAGGTTAATGGAACATCACAAAGAAGAAAGACTGAAATGGGCCAAAAATGTCATGGTATGGAACAAGAAAGGGAAACAAGTGATATTTTCAGATGAAATTTTTCTCCATCTCGACGGTCCGGATGGTTATAAACACTATTATCATAATTTGCAGAAGGAACCGAAACAATGCTTCAGTCGGCAAATGGGAAAAGGATTTGTAATAGTTTGGGGGAGCTTTCAGTGATGGTGGATTATGGATTTAACCCGAATTTCGGGACGTATGAACTCTGCGCAATATGAGGCTATGTTATATGATCATCTGATACCGTTTGGACCTTTTTTAGGAAGTGCTAACTGGATGTTTCAGCAGAAAATGCTTCTTGCCATGTGTCTAAATCCACTCAGCAATGGTTTAAAGAAGAAAAAAAATCAAGTTTTGTCATGGCCAATTCGAAATCCAGACTTGAAACCTATGGAAAATTTTTAGGGCGTATTAAGTCGCAAAGATTATGCTAATAATAAACAGTTTTTATCTGCCAATGAACTAGAAGTAGCCATTGTAGAAGAATGGCACAATATTTCTGAATCTGTACTTAATCCCCTGGTCACTTCTATAAAAAACACGGTGTTTGAGGTTATAAAGAAAAATGAAGGACCAATATCGTATTAATTTACATATTTAAAAAAATTTTTTTTTTTTTTAGATAAGTGGTCTTATAATTTATTAACAGTGTATTTTTCAATCATTGCTTATATTTTTGTTAACATACTTATTGCATTATTCAAAATTATTGCAAACTAATTTTAATAAATATGTTGTATTTTGATATCTCAAGTGTTTAAACTATAATTAGAACCTTTATTTACTTCATAAGTTTCAAAATCAAAGTGGTCTTACAATTTCTTAACGCACTGCAAATCTCTTGTAGATAATACACTTAACGAATACATTGTAGATATTAAATAGCACAATGAAAATTTCCCAATCTCATTTGCTTAGTAAACCAAATTTTTTTGCCATAAAGTATTTTTTCTTTATCAAACATAAGAAATAATGTGCAGCAAAAAGTATATTTTGAAAAAGATCATATATACCTTGAGAAATTCCATTAATGAGAGAAATAACTGTTGCGTATCAAACGCTCTTTCAAACGCTTACTTGTTTAGATTTACGATTTTCACCAATTAATACAGACTGTGAAGAAAAAGTAACATTTTTAGAGATTTTTTTTCAGGAATTATTTTTTAAAATGTTAAAAATGCGTCTAATTAATTAGGCTTCCACGATTAAAAAGGATAAAATCTAGTAATAAAGAAGAATTCATTCATTAAATTCACTTTAATAAGCTTATTTAGAGGTAGAAAATATTGATTTTTGTATAAATTAAAAGTATCCATGAGATTTTTAGTAACACTACAATGGTTTCTTTTCCCAGGTATTAAAATTTGGTAATTCATATTTATTTTATAGATCATTTCTTAAATATGACATGCGAGTTTTAGAATAGGTTTATACCTGGAATTTCTAGAATGATCTATGGAAAATATACATTTGTCAATATAGAGCATTGTTTTTGTTAACTAGAAACATTAGAATGGCTTTTTATACACTAGAGTAATTTTATTCTTGATAGTTTATATTATATATACAGTGAAACTTCTGTTAAAGGCCACCCCTAATCAAGGGCCACCTCTATTAAGGGTCAATATTTTTAGGAACAAAATTTTTTCCCCATAGACGTAATGTTAAATTTACTCCTATTAGTGGCCGCGCCTACCCCTATAAAGGCCATTTTTTTCACATGTGCCTTAAATCCTAAACAGGTGTATTGAATTCCTGAAGCAAAGGATAAGAGTTCAGCAAACAACTGCACTTGCAACAAAGAAAACAGAGGGAGATGGGATGAGGATTTAGCAACACAATGAAGGACCACAAACTTTTCCACAAGTGAGACAAATAGGTGTTCCTCACACTTTTTTTGACCTTTCAACCTGTAGGGTTGAGTTGGAGGGAACGCTTGACCCTTTGTTGTGGGCACACAAAGGATAACAGGTTATCTAGAAAAACAGATTCCACATTTACTAAAACTGGATGCATATTGAAGCACAATTTTTAAGCTAGAAATTTTATGCTCAGGCTAATGTAAAATTTAACATTATGGCACTTAAATCAAGCCAAAGAGTTCATTTGGATTTGAATGTCAAAAATCAAAGTTCTTAATTGTTATGATCAAGAAACATCTGCAAGAAAATTGGCTTCACAGTTTAATTGCAGCAAGAATCAAATAAACAATATTGTTAAAAATAAAGAGAACTTACTGAAAGAATAAGCAGATTTTAAAAATCGCGGGATAAAAAGAGTGATAAATGAAAAATTTGGTCACTCCTATTTAGGGCCACCCCTCAAGGCCCCTCAAGGCCACCCCCTCAAGGGCCACCCCTCACGAGTGGCCCTTGAATAGGAGTGACCAAATTTTTCATTTATCGCTCTTTTTATCCCGCGATTTTTAAAATCTGCTTATTATTTCAGTAAGTTCTCTTTATTATATATATATATATATATATATTTTTTATTAGACATATTATATATCTATATCTAATATTATTAGATATATTATTAGATATATATTATTTTATAAAAAATAAAAATAAAAAATATGAAAAAAAACCCAATATAGTTGGATTCATGACTCAAGTTATTCTTTTTTTCAAAGTCTTACATAAATCTAGTGATTTTGCCGTTTGCTTTCATTAATCAAATATAGAAAACTCCATTTTATAGAGAAACGCGTCGTTTTTAAAACAAGAAAGAAAAAAATCATGCCTTAAGCAGCGTTCGAAATCCTTGGTGGTCTGCTGGTCCGAGACCACCAAAAATGCAATCGGATCACTAATTTGAAAAATTTAGTGGTCTGCAGGACCAGTAACTTTCCCCCCCCCCCCTTTCTCACAGGTAAACTTAATTTACCCGTCCCCTAGAAAACCACAACCAAACACAAATCACACAATAATTTTAAAAAATTGCAATAAATCTCAGTCAAGTTATATAAATAATCAGATAAATAAAATATCTAATTAATAATTTTATAGTTTTTCGTTATGTATGGTGTTTATTTAATTTTTAGTAAATTATAATTTTACATTTTACTATGCTGAAAATTTTGGATGGCTGTAAAAAGGAAGTTTGGTTTATATTCTATGAGGGGGGGGGGGGGGGAGGTCACTCAAGGGTTAAAGGGACTTGATAGAATTTTATGTAGCGGGCCAGTGATGATAACTGCGGACCAGTAAATTCTCATGCTTACTGGTCCTTAGGACCAGTGACTTTTTTTTATCAATTCTACCGCTGCCTTAAGCATAGATTGTGAAACACTTTCCAGCACATTCAGAATAATGTAACAAAACAGAACCGTTTAATAAGTTAAAATATTATATCTAATTAAACAATACGGAAACGCATAACACATCTGAAATCCCAATTTCAGCTGTTTCCATCTACAATCGTAAAATTATCCGAACTCTTTGAGCAGCCCTGTATAGGATACATAGATTTTTATTTATTAACTACATGCATGCCAAAATTAAGTTGAGTTAAGAAGTACATATAGACCTGAGTTGAAAATTCCCCTTCAGAAATTTCCGCTAATAAGGAAAACGGTACGTGAATTACTTTGTGAAGCCTTGCATATTCGGTATAGAATCTATATACAACGAGTGAAATGCAAAAAAAAATAGTTAAATTTAAAACCACATGCCGAAATTGAAAACGCAGTTCCGGCAATTACTCAAAGACAGTACTGTAACTGATTTCTTTTGTGTGTCCCTGTAAATGAGCGACAGAATGCTATGAATGTCCAATACTATCGTAATCATCTTGTACCGTCAACCGGGGCTACTTTGGGTCACTTTTTCCTGGTTCCACTTACATTTCCTTTATTAAAAAATATTATATGTGATTTTTCATCGTCGAAATGGAGTTGTAAACAATTAACATAAAACAATGAAGCAAACTGTATGGTTTTAAAGAGGGAACTTTTATTATTTTTATTTTTTAACTATTTTTAATGTTTTGGAACAAAGTAGCCCCTGCTGGGGGGTTTTTTGGTCCATTCACTTAGTTTCATATAAAATGAATACATTTCATACGTAAATGAATACATTTTTATTGAAACCCCTTTGCAATAGCATTTGCTAATAAGTTAACACTGCAAACTCGATTTTTTTTTTTAAACATTTAAACACAATAAATCAATTGTTGATATTAAAGAAACAAGAAAGAGTTTTCATCATGTTATCGTCAGCAATTGGAACAAAAACAATTAATGTAACATTTTGCTACAGTAACATTTGAAAACAATGTTACTTAAAACATGTTTTAAGAGATTTGGTTTTATAAAAAGGCATTTCTAAGTAATTGGAGCTACTTTCGGACAAAAAAAAGCCTGGAACAAAGTAGCCCCGAAATACTAGTTTTCATGTTAGCTTTATGAAAAAACAAACATTTTCTGTCAAAATAAAAAGTTACAGGAAAAACTATGATCACACAAGGATTACAGGTTACTAAAGGTTATATTTTGATACTTATCTTATTTGTAGCTCTTATCCAGATTGTTTCACTATAGAAAGTTTGGAGAGTTTAAATTTACACACGAAAACAGTTGCTTACAAACACATCCAGAAGTTACCCCAAAACTATTCAAATACCCTATAGTAGTATTACTAGTAGGGTATAAAATATTTTTCAATCGCTAAAACTCCAAATTATCTTGTATCGTTTGTTTAATACAAAGAATAAAAGCTTTATGGGATGGACAAAGTAACCCCGCAAGGACCAAAGTAGGTTGTAACGGTAGTGAAATCAATTGATTTATATAAATTTCAACTCATTTGAAATACCATAATGCCATTAAAATACTCTGCAAAAGATTTTTCCACATATATCATAATGTAATGGAATTCTTTTGAGTACCCCTGTAAATGAATTATTAATACCACATACTTCACATACAATACCAAACATGCCCTGGTGAAAAATAACGTTTATTAATTGCATGAAAATACGAATATTTTTACATATTTGGACATACGGACAGACAAACTTTGTTGGATAGTGTTAATAGGGTGTTTCTAATAATTTTCAACTTCGTTGGAAAGTGTTAAAAGGGTGTTTCTAAGTGGTACAGTCGTGGAAAAAATAAGTATACACCCCCTACTAACTCCTCAACAAATTATCGTAGAAGAAAGTTATTGGTACTTGAACGATTGGAAATAAAGTTTTTAAATGATGCATATAAAATTTGCTTAGAGGGCCATTTACATATTAAAACGAATCCTAACTTCATTTTTTTCAATGGCAATACCCAATTTTAACGAAATATTTCAAATCTTCGGTTCAAACTATGCCTAGACACCAAATTTCAATTCATTTGAATGATAAGTTTTCTGAATTATAAACATTCAAAATTTAGTGCTTCTAATGTTAAATAACATTTTCATATTTTCATTATATCTCCTGAAATTCTACTCCTAATGAGTTAATTTCTTGTGTAGCAATAATACTAAAATACCCACACATAAATACGCTGAATTTGCAATTTTTATAATTTTATGATATGAATTATGAAATAAATATTCGAAAAAATTATGAATTGCAACCTACAATTCTTTTGATGGATTTAGATTTATTAAGTCCTGCTTTATGGAAATCCAAAATTTCACATTTTTTTCCAAGTAGTTTTCAAATTATGCTTAAAACACGGCAAAATAGTGGTTTAAGGCGCCGTCTATGATAGAAGCGACTAGATATTTTGAAATTTCTTATGCTATCCTGTAATCTAGCAGTCTTCAATGATTGCTTGAGTGGCGCTTAAGATGGCTTGATCAAGAAGGGAGCTCTTTCGGTCAACAATCGAGTACCGAACTTCAATGTGGATACAGCCCTAAAATACGCTCGTTTTAAAACAATTTCTCGGAAAAGTATCGTAAGAATTGCATAAAAATTTGATTTTAAGCTAATTGATGGGTATAGAGTTCATTTATGCTGTTAGAATTGTGTACTGCTAATGAAAAAAAAAAAGAAAGTTATTGTTCTTTTTAATATGTAGATGGGCCCCTTAAGCAAATTTTATGTACATCATTTAAAAGTAGGACTTTATTACCAATCGTATGGTATCAGTAACTTTCTTCTACGACAGTTTTTTGCAGAGTTAGTAAGGGTGTTTACTTTTTTTCCCCACGACTGTACATATTTTATTTATTATCTAAAATTTCTAAATAAAAATGTTTATTTAACTTGGGGGAAAAAAAGATTTGTATCGTTATGAAACAGGAATAATTTCAGAGTGAAAAATTCTTGATATATTTTTTAAATTTTGAATTTAGAAATTGACAAAATAAAGATGGAAACTTTTATACTTATATTTCCCGAATAACTTTTGAAAAGTCAAATTATGTAGAGCAGTTAATTTCTTTTTTTTTATTATTAAAAATTAGTAATGAACATGTAATAAAAAATATATTTCGATACAGGATATACATATCATAAAAATTATATTTTTTAATGAAACATTAAACATCATTTAATTAACGTCGTTTAAAGTTTTTTATTTTAGATATATTCTTTCCAGAATTCTTCCAAAATACTGATAAAAAGCATTTCCTGGGATTTTCTATTTCAGATTTAGATAAAAATTTATCAAAAAAGTATTAATTTCAATCCGTTTCTATGATTAAAATAAATTTTCAAAAAAGCCCCGTAGGATAAAAATTTAATACTCTTTAATGAGATTATATCAAACTAGTACATATTGGTTTTCGTAGAAATTAAGGACACCAAAAGTAAATTTTATAACGTTTCAGTGATTTCATTTTCTGATTATTATTATTATTATTATACTTATTTCGACAACAGGTATCTGGTAATCAATTTAATATTTTAGAAATTTTAGACGTGGTTATTAAAAAATTACATACGAGATTTAGACTATTAATATTTTGTGGATTTATAAATTGGTTTATTCACGAGGACATTTCACAATGCAATGCCCATAGTTTTTCGGTAATAAGAAAAATTATTATAATTTTTAATAAAACTTCTGTGATTCTCTTTTCTTGTTATGTTTTATTCAACGTTTGACTTTGATATTTTACCTAACGGTTAATTCTTTTATGTTACACTCGTGACCTACATATGGCTTGTTCTGAAATTAAGTGAAAATTTGAGTCGTAATCAATTTTTTGTGCTGTTATGCAAATATTTCTTCAATTTATTAAATGGTCTATGAAGACATATCTAAAACTTATATTTTAAAAACATTTGAGAATAAATTTGAAATTTAAAACTAATTTAAATAAATTAAAATCATACTAAATGTCAACGCCATGGAATGTCCCTCTATGCCTGTTTTTACTTTAACCTCTTCAGTCCCTGGGTCCTCAATACGGGGACCTCTGTTCTTTTCCTTATTAAAACTAAAATGTTCGATTTTTTTTTACATTTTCACATCACTTCTTAATAGCTGAATGTTTTTTGTGTTCAAAGCAAACGAATAAATGGCAGCGTCTAAGCTGATTCCCACATAAAATAAATGTTATTTTCATCTGAGTTTGCAAAATGTCTAAAAATGCCCAAAAGACAGTATGACCAAGAAAGTGAGAAATGTTCATAAGTATAACTTAAATCTCTTTCAATAAAAAAATTTGAGGATTTGTAGATTATTTACTTGTTTAAAGCTCTTAAATTTGCGATTGCGTTAATTTAGGTTAATTATTATTATATTGGTGTTTTTAAGGGGGTTTGTAGTTTTAGATCCATTTTTTGAACCTTAATTACTAAGAACCTAAAGGATCAATTTCAGAATTTTTTTTTTGTCATTTACGATGTCATTTTGTTTGGAAAAAACCAATGTATAAGCATTTCAATTATTATTTTAGCTTCGGAACCTAAGAGGTTAAAACATAACTGTGTCCCATAACATAAAGAAAAGGAATTGTATAAAATATATGAAGTTAAAAATAGATGTATTTTGTTTACTTTTTAAAAGAAAAATTTGATAAATTATATATTTTTTTAAAAATTACAGCCGAAGACACTTCAATCCATAGAATTAGAGCCACTTCATGGAATATCAGTTATATGTAAAAATTTACTATTTGTCAGCTGAACCTAGAACTTGGAATGCAAAATAAATACAGGAAACCATTTGTTGGATGGAACATTTCTGAAGCATTGTAGATTGTTATTTCATGCGGTTTTAATTTAAAATTTGATAAATAGCCACTTTATGGAATATTCACTTCATGGAATCATGGAATATATGGAATTATAAATAGCCACTTCATCATTTGATAGAGCCACTTCATGGAATATCAGTTATATGTAAAAATTTACTATTTGTCAGCTGAACCTAGAACTTGGAATGCAAAATAAATACAGGAAACCATTTGTTGGATGGAACATTTCTGAAGCATTGTAGATTGTTATTTCATGCGGTTTTAATTTAAAATTTTAATTATCATAGTGTACTTTTACAGGATGTCAACACCATGGCCTCATTAATTTTGCCAGTCTTAAAAATAGCAGAACTCTTGTTGATAAGTACCTTTCAATTGCTCTAATTTTATATCAAAGCAGCATATCTGAGCGTTGTGCATAGTTTAGAAAATATAGTAAAGGCGGACTCTCTGTAAGACGGAAATCTGTCTAACTCGGAAAGATTTTCAAATCCTGCGAATACATAGACACTGGGTAAAATTTGTCTAAGGCGGATTATTGTCTACTACGGAAATTTTTTTCGGTCCCGATCGATAGGCAGAGTTTACTGTATTAGGCTTAAATTTAGATAGGTCACCTCCATGCCATTGTTGTAGCATGGAGGGTCACATTGATCCATGGATGTGACATTTATTGGTGGACAAAAATGTGCTTAAGTGTTTACAAGGTGTTTAAAATATTTTTTTTAATTAATTATATATGCTGTAATTTTATTTTAGGGAAATATATTTCTATTAAAATTTAAAGGTTAATCATTTTTTATTATTAAATCTATGCGGTATAATGTATCACTTGCATTTTTATATGAAATAAAAACCATTTTTTATAAAAGAAAGTTAAACCTTCAGCTGTAATGTTGATTTTTTTTTTTTTTTTGTAAAGTTTTAAAAACAACTTAACTCTTTAGTGCGCAGCTTTGCATATATGCAAAGGACAGTGTTTTGAATTTAATAGATTTTTTTAATTCGTATATACCTAATTCACACCAGAAAATTAAAATAGCAATATTTGCTTTAATTAATAACACACATTCCGTATTTAAATAAACCATTGAAACTTTTTGGTGTAACGTCAGATTCTCCTAACTACGTAATTTCTAGAACGTATTCTATCATGGGAATTAAAGGGTTAAAGGTTAAGTTTCATAAAATAAATAATTATATAAATTAAGGTATTTGGAGACATACTCATTAAAATATTTACTAATTTGCAATATTTAAGCGCAAAACAGCCACACGACAGTAGTTTTTACTTGTATTGCAGATGTGCAACAGAAGAAAAGATTGACGTATTATATGAAAAATGTATATCTGATTTTTTTTTCTTATTTTTTTTTTTTGTGTAATAAACTTTTCAGAGAATCGTACATAATTTTTTCGATACAAAATAAAAAATCGCACATTTAAGGGTTAACCCCTTGACCTCCATGACGTATGGCGTACGTCCTCTCATTTCAGTAACCATGACGTACACAACATACGTCATTCACAACACAGTAATGGTTGCATAGAAATCCCAGAAATCACCCACTCGTGGACAGCCAACCTTGCGGTATTGGAGCTAAATGTCCACGAGGGGGAAAAAAACCCATATCCCCCATCCCACGAAACCCCCAGACACCAGAGCGGGCCCAGAGGTCTCAGCAGGATGGAAGACCCCTCTATTTTGAAATTTCACTTAGGATGTAGTACAATTACAATCTTGTTGCATAAGAGCCCAAATTAAACAATGTTTTGAAACTTTGGATCTTTTATGTATGGATATTACAGATCATCAATCAGTTATTGTGAAAACTACTTGTGAGTAGAAAGAATATGATTTATTTAAAGTTTAATAGAAATAGCTTAAAAGCTTGAAATCTTGAAGCCTGAAATTTAAAATTTGAAATTTAAAAAACTAATTCATCAAGGAGATTAGCATTAAATCTTAAAAAGTCATAGAAGTTTTGATAAATCTTAATAAATTCTTAATACAACTAAATAAGTAATCCATTTAGGATAAAACAGATAATTAAATCAATGCAAGAATTTGAAAATTTGAATAATATTTAAATTAGATATTAAACTTGCTAAATTTAATTATGTTCCTGAGTGATGACCTGTTAAACAAATTTGAGATATAGATCATTGATTATTATTAATTTTAGAGTTCTAAATTCGAAAGTTTTTGTATTTCACAGTTCATAAAGTTTGTTTCACAATTTTGAATCATTATATTTTACAGATCTAAGGATTATATTTCATAGTTCGTAGGCATTATTTTACAATCCAGAGCACTATAAATTTGAAGATTTAATTCACAGTTTGAGGATTTAGATCACAGTTTGAAGATTTAGTCATATATTTCACTATTTTGGATCAAAGATATTATATTTCTTTGTTCTTGTGCATTATTTTACTGAGCAAGGCCCTACAGCTTTCTGTTAGAAGACATATTTTACAATTTGAAGACATATTTCACAGTTTGAAGATTTGAAAATATTTCACAGTTTTTAGACGTACTTCATTTTTCACAGTTTTAAAATTTAAAGATTTGACGATTTTGTCATATTTGAACCGGATTGGTCTATGATATGCAACTGATATAACAGGACACCGGTCGAAGGCGAATTTTATAACACAAACATTTTACACCGCCTCGCCTGGTATATAGCTCTTTACCGGCGAAATTATGCCTAGAGGTCAAGGTGTTTAAACATAACAATTTGGATTTTTGTATTTAATTTCCAAATTAAAATTTCCACTTTATTTCAGAACATTCCACATGGTTTTATTCTTCAGTTTCGTGATGACAGTTTGTTTTGCGAATTATACTGTTTCCAATAATATTATATTTATAGGTGTTACGTGATGAGCATTGCTCGTTGAAAGCTTAAACGAGCACAAAAATGTTCTTCGAAAATAGAACATATGCATAAAGCCTAAAAGTAATAAAAAAAATGCAAAAACAAAAAATAAATTTATATATATAATAAATTAGATTATATTACATCATGAAATCCACAAGGTAGAATTGAAAAAGAAAAGGAAATAGAACCATTTAAAGTAATTTAATTAATTCATTTTTAAATAAATAGGAACGATTAAAGAATTGAAATTCAATATATAAATAATTTAAATAATTATGAAATTTAGGAATTAAAAAAATAAAAAGTTTAAAACTATTAATAAAATATATGAATATGTAAAATTTTAAAGTCATACGTAATATAAAAGGGGTTAAGATTTTTCTGTTTTGCTTTATTAAAAAAAAAGCTGCAAAGAACGTGCAATAAGAAAATTATTTGATAAATAACGTATATACCAAGAAGAATTTCATCAGGAAAAATATATATATATCGTTTAATAAATGCTGCATTAAAATCTTGCGCTTTTCGACTTAATCTTTTGAGAAATCAATAAAGAAATTAGAAAAAAAAAATCAAAGGCATTTTATTCCAGATTTAGTTAAAACTTTGTCAAATAAGTATCTAATTAAATTGGTTTCCATGATTAAAAAATAAATCAAAGGAAAAACCACATAGTATAAAAAAGGTATTCACTCATTTAATATCCTGTAATGAGATTTCAGCCTAGTACATATTGATTTTCGTATAAATTAAAAATACTAAAAAAGATTTTTTTAAATAATGCTTCAGTGATTTAATTTTCTGATTAATATGCTTATTTCAACATCTAGGCGAATGTAATCCATTTAATATTACAGAAATTTCAAACATCATTAATTTAAAATTACATACGAGATTCAGAGGTAATATTTATTGAGTTAGAGAAATTTATGCAGTACATTTTTCGTTGTAATACACGTTTTTGCGAATTAAAAAAGCTAGAAATATTATTTATAACACTGGTGAGTTCTTTATTGATATGAACCTTTAAATATCAGCACTTTGATAGGACATTTCATGTTTGCAAATTTTTTAAATTGCAGAAATTTTAAAACTGTATTTTCTTACCAATTTTCAAAACGTATGATTTTTTTAAGGTCAAAGATTTATAATAAACCATAAGGAAATATGTTTAACGGACTTTTAGCGATTTCGTTTTCTGCATATTGTACTTATTTAAATTTCCATGCTTGCGTAATCAGTTTCGTAGTTCAGAAAATCTTATATTGTCATTTCTATGCCTTTATATGTCATTTAAATTTAGTAATTTTTCTGTAGATTTGAGAAAGATTTTTGAAGACGACTTGTCTAACAATACATATGAATTTACGATGAATACAATGATTTACGCATAAATTAGAAATATGTTAATATCTACTGACGTTTCAGTAAATTAATTTTGCGATTTATAAGTTTAACACAATAAAGATATTTTGGTTTTAGGCATTATAGATGTCATGTTCTTACATTTTCCATTTCGTTTGGATATATATTTTTAGTGTGATTAGAACGATCTGGAAGAGATTTATATATATATATATATTAACTAGCTGTTACCCGTGATGTTGTTCACGTAGCACTAAAAGAAATAAACGCATTATTTAAGCAAATCAATTCACTACCAATAATTAAAACATATAATTAACCAACTCTTTATCACATTTTAAAGGAGACAATAGTGTATTTCTTATTAAAAGGGACCTTGATACAACTCGGTCATAAGAAAGAAATTTTGTGCCAAATACTAATTTTTAGGAATCAAAAATGTATGAAAACACATTTTATTCCAGATTTAGTTAAAACTTATTTGACAAAGTATCTAATTAAATTGGTTTCTAGGATTAAAAAAAAGAAATCAAAGAAAAAACACCATGTAGTATAAAATCTATTCACTCATTAAATAACCTGTAATAAGACTTCAACGTAGTACATATCGATTTCCGTACAAAATAAAAATACCACAAAGACTTTTTAATAATGCTCCAGTGATTTCATTTTCAGATGAATATGCTTATTTCAACAACAGGGGGAAAGTAATCCATGCAACATTACAGAAATTTCAAACATCATTAACTTAAAGTTACATACGAGATTTAGAGGTAATATTTTTATTGAGTTTTAGGGAGATTTGTGCAGCACGTTTTTCATTGTATTGCACATTTTTTGCCAGCAGGAAGGTTTTTTTTAGTAACACTGGTAAATTTATTATTTATTTGAACATTTAAATGTCAGGGCTTTGATAAGCCATTTAATATTTACAAATTTTTAAATGTTACTCTTTTAAAATTACAGAAATTTTAAAACTGTATTTTTCTTACCAATTTTCAAAACGCATGATTTTTTTTTTTTTTTTTAAGGTCAAAGATTTATAATAAACCATAAGGAAATATGTTTAACGTACTTTCAGCGATTTCATTTTCTGCATATTGTGCTTATTTAAATTTCGATGCTTGCGTAATCAGTTTCGTAGTTCAGAAAACCTTATATTGTCATTTCTGTGCCCTTATATGTCATTTAAATTTAGTAATTTTTCTGTAGATTTGAGAAAGATTTTTGAAGACGACTTGTCTAACATTACATATGAATTTACGATGAATGCGATGATTTACGCATAAATTAGAAATATGTTAATGTCTACTGACGTTTCAGTAAATTAATTTTGTGGTTTATAAGTTTAACACAATAAAGATATTTTGGTAATTCATTGCATGTTTTAGGCATTATAGATGTAATGTTCTTACATTTTCCGTTTCGTTTGGATATATATTTTTAGTGTGATTAGAACGATCTTGAAGAGGTTTTTTTTTTTTTTTTTTTTTTTTTCCCATATGTATTTATTAACTAGCTGTTACCTGTGACGTTGTTCAAGTAGCACTAAAAGAAATATATGCATTATTTAAGCAAATCAATTCACTACCAATAATTAAAACATATAATTAACCAGCTCTTTATCACATTTTAAAGGAGACAATAGGGTATTTCTTATTAAAAGGGACCTTGATACAACTCGGTCATAAGAAAGAAATTTTGTGCCAATACTAATTTTTAGGAATCAATAAAAATGTATGAAAACACATTTTATTCCAGATTTAGTTAAAACTTATTTGATAAAGTATCTAATTAAATTGGTTTCTGGGATTAAAAAAAAAAAAGAAATCAAAGAAAAAACACCATGTAGTATAAAATCTATTCACTCATTAAATAACCTGTAATAAGACTTCAACGTAGTACATATCGATTTCCGTACAAAATAAAAATACCACAAAGACTTTTTAATAATGCTCCAGTGATTTCATTTTCAGATGAATATGCTTATTTCAACAACAGGGGGAAAGTAATCCATGCAACATTAGAGAAATTTCAAACATCATTAACTTAAAGTTACATACGAGATTTAGAGGTAATATTTTTATTGAGTTTTAGAGAGATTTGTGCAGTACGTTTTTCATTGTATTGCACATTTTTTGCCAGCAGGAAGTTTTTTTTTAAATAACACTGGTAAATTTATTATTTATTTGAACATTTCAAATGTCAGGGCTTTGATAAGCCATTTCATATTTACAAATTTTTAAATGTTACTCTTTTAAAATTACAGAAATTTTAAAACTGTATTTTTCTTACCAGTTTTCAAAACTTTTGATTTTTTTTTTTTATGTCAAAGATTTATAATAAATCATAAGGAAATAAGTTTAAAGGACTTTCAGTGATTTCATTTTTTTTTTTTTTTTTTTTTTTTTTTGCATATTATGCTCATTTAAATTTCGAATGCTTGCATAATCAATTTCATAGTTTAGAAAATGAGTTTATCTGTCATTTAAATTTAGTAATTTTTCTGTAGTTTTGAGAGCGATTTTGGAAGGCGACTTGTCTAACAATAAGATGATTTATGTATAAATTAAAAATATGTTAATGATTACTGACGTTTCAGTGAATAATTTTGCGGTTTATAAGTTTAATACAATAAAGATATTTTTGTAATTCATTGAACGTTTTAGGAATTATAGATGTCATGTGCTTACATTTTCCATTTCTTTTGGATATATTTTTTAGTGAGATTAGAACGATTTTGAAGAGGTTTTTTTTTCGATATATATTTAACTAGCTGTTATCTGTGACGTTGTTCACGTACCATTAAAAGAAAGTTAAATGCATTAAGCAAAACATTTCACTCCCGATAATTAAAAAAACATAATTAATCAAAACTTTAACACATTTTAATAAGAGACAATATGGTATTTTATATTAAAAGGAGCCTTAAATTCAGTCAAAAAAAAGTGAAATTTTGTGCCAAATAATAATTTTAAGAAATCAATAAAGAATGTATAAAAAAAGAAATCAAATATTTTATTCCAGATTTAGTTGAAAATTTATCAAATAAGCGTCTAATTAAATTGGTTTCTATGATTAAAAAAAAAGAAATCAAAGATAAAAAATCACGCAGTATAAAATGTATTAACTCATTTAAAACCCTGTAATGATTGGTACATATTGATTTTCGTATAAATTAAAAATACCACAAAGATTTTCTAATAATGCTCCAGTGATTTCATTTTCTGGTTGGTTGGTTGGTTGGTTGGATTTATGTCAGCCAATTATCTGCACGTGGGATATAGGCCCTAAGGGGGGGGGGGGAGTGCTTTCCGTGGAGGTCTTTCTAAGGGAACCTAACCCGTATTAACGCTTGGAGAACCAAGGTTCGAAGAAAACCACGAAAACTCCGAACGGTTAGGCCGACGGGCGCGATTGGGATCGAACCCAGCACCTCCCGTCTACCAGCTTCGAGAGCAGAACCTCTCGACCACTGGTGGGGCGATTTCATTTTCTGATTAATATGCTTGTTTCAACATCATGGCGAGTGTAATCCACTTACCATTACAGAAATTTCAAACAACATTAATTTAATTTTACATACGAGATTTAGAGGTAATATTTTTATTGATTTTTAGAGATATTTATGCAGCACATTTTTCATTGCAATGCACATTATTTTTTGCCGATAAAAAATGCTAGAAATATTTTTAATAACAATGGATATTTTAAATTATGGATCTTAAGTATGCTTATTTTTAAAACAAGTTTAAATGCAGTAAAGTGACTGTGATAAAGTGCTTTAAAGTCCAGCTTTTTCGTTGGTGTTTATCATATGTTCTTCTGCTCCTTTCATCAATATCACAGATCCGCCACAAACTGCACATTTGTTCAGGAACTTTCAACAACTTCCATCTAACAGTTTCACTGAATGCACTTGATCCAATCACATTGTTCCGAGGTTTTATTGCACTCTGCTAGACACTTTGAACACTCATTCTCATTTACTCAAAAAACAAAAACAAATCCTCATCTGCTGAATCTTGGTAGGGAATTTAATCATCATCCATATCATCGTCTGTTGAAGAATCTTTCTTTCTAGCCTTTGACTTCTTAAACAGTTCCTTTTCAGAATTTCTTGAGACACTTGGAAATTCGCAGCTGCTGTTGTCTCTTCGCTTTAATTTGGCTTTCATAGGTCTTAAGGGGTCTTGTACCTTCTAAACACGCTGCAAATCAACAAAAACATTCCAAGTTTGAATTAGTGTATCTTCAAAACCTTTTTATATATAAACATGAACTTTTGACTATTGATTTAACAGATGTTGCTTTTTAACATACTACCATTAGAAACTGGCCAGTCTTTTAATTTCAACAATACATAAATTCTGTGAAAGTTTTTTTTTTTTTTTTTTTTTTTTTTTAACTTCGTAAGTCATTGCGCGCATGACATCTTTAGAACGTATATATGGATTCTTATAAAATTTGATAAAATTAATAAAAACATACGCATTTTTAAAATGATCTACTCTGAGGTCAAAATTATTTTATTACCATGTAAAAAAATATGTGAAAAAAAAATCAAAACTTTTTGTTTTTAATGAATGAAAATAGTCATAACTAAAAATCTTACCATTGTAAATACTTAAAAGTAGGTCATTTTAGGTGCTTATCTATTTCAAATTTTATAACAATCCATGCATACACTGGTGTGCAAAAAATTAAGGACAGTACTTTTTTTTTTTTTATCGTCGTACAGAAGTTCTGCAAACCGATACAAATTGCACCATAATATCCTCGAGATTAGAGTGTCTTTATAGAAGAGCAGTGATCTTTTGGTTAAAATAATATTTGTTTGAGAGTTCGGCTGACCAATATAAGAGGCATTTTTATTGTAACTAATTTTGTAGGTTTATTATAAATTAACTGCGACACCAAATTCTAAAAAAGCAAAATTCCTGCTTGTTTTTTTCACCCCGGGTATGCTATTTCTTTCAGGCAGGAATTAAAATGTCGTCACTAAAAAATAATGTTACGTTACGTGAGCCAGCCGTAAAGCGAAGCAGATGTGTCACTGTACGGCAGTGGTTCGTGGTGTGGGGCGTACGCCTCTACAGGGGGCAATTGAGATGGGAAAAGTGAACAGAATTTCCTAAGGAGGATACATATTCGTTCTGCCTTTTTGTGCCACTGCTATGTTAATTTAGTCAGTTCGTCCTAAAGGCGGGGGGCTCAGGGCTTGAAAACTTTAATTTTTTTTTTTTTTTTTTTTTTTTTTTTAGGTATCTATTTTGATTATTCAATTACTTCTGAACACAATGCAAAAAACCGCATAAAAATATTTGCATTGTTAACGGAGTCATAAGCATTTATGTAAGAATCGCATTCATAGCCGCACCCATTTAATTATTTGCAACTTAAATCGCGTTTTCTCAAAACTTGGTTTTTGACGACTACCCGTAAGGCTTAAAAAAACTATTTGATGGAATGACTTAAATTTTTTTTTGCATGCATATAACATCATTAGAATGAATTAATATATTTTAGATAGCTTAATATTTTGAGTATTTATAAGGGAAAAAAACTTATTTTTTACGGTTTTTTAAATTTTCAAATTTGGGAGTTTTTTTTTAATAAGGTTTCCTTTGAGTGATAGTTATATCCTTAATTCATCCTATAGAGTAAAGTTCCCTGATCATTTTAAAGCAAAAATTAGGTTCTTATGTCAATTCAACTTTAAGATATCTTACGGATGGTGATATGACACCTAAATTGTTTTTCGAAAATTGTGTTATATAAATTTTGCTACATTTTTTTATTTTATTACATTGAAGTAGTACATTTTATAATTTTATAAGACTAAAAACATACCTTAAAAATATCAGAAAGTTTAAATTAGTTACATTGAATACTTCTGTTTTTATATGGATTCGAAGCGAGAGCTCTGTTTACATGTTTTGGGTATCGATCAAGCCCTGAGCCCCTTTACTTTTTTCACACCAGTGTACGTTTTCAAGATATCATGCGCGCATTAACTAGTATTAAAAACAGTATTTTAACTTTAATAATCCAAAAATTCTGTAAAAGGCTACCCAGTTTCTAATGGTAGTATATTAAAAAATCTAATCTGTTTAATCAATAGTCAATATTTCCTGTTTATACGTAAGAAGGTTTTGAAGATTTACCAATTGAAACTGTGGGAGTTTTTACTGATTTTCGTTGCGTTTAAAAAAGGTACAAGACCCCTTAAAAATTACTTTGCATGAATATTAAAAAGAGAAACAATACTTTGGTAAAGATTATGTCATATTTAAAACATCTTATTTAGAACAATTTTCTTACAGCGTATTTATAAGCCATTTTACACAAGCTGATTTTGAAGTGTTGGGTTGATCTTATTTAATCACTCACGAAAACAACCGTTAGCTGTCTCGACAACAGTTGATTTGGTCTTAAAATCCATCTGTCAAAAGGGATATGACTGGAAACCCGATTACAGGAGATCGCCATTGGTCGTTTCATTATTGTTTAATCTCCCATAAAAATTTTAAAACAGAAAGCATGTTTTCTATCAGTCTAGAGCCTGCGGTGTCCGGACGGAGGTTGGAGAGCGTAGCTCGTAGGGTTTAGTGGCCCCTAGTTATCTGAAACTATATTATCTACTACCGAATATTTACATTTATGAAAATTATTAAAAATTGCATTTAAAATTAAAAAAAATTTAACAATGCCTAAAATTAACCATTATTAAACTATTATTTATAAGGCAAATAAGCTTTATTTTATTAGGCAAAATACATTTAGAGACCTTCCAAATTAAGTTCACCTTATATTTTAATACTTCTTTAATCATTTTAAACAGTTAGAAAATTTATGATTTTAATCAATGATTTTTTTAAAAAAATCAGTTGATTAAAATCACTTTTTAATCATTGATTTGAATAATCTGACTAAAATAGTTGACACCTTAGTTAATATCGAAGAATAATTAAAAAGAATGAAGAAACAACCAGACATTTTGACTACAACGGAAAATAACCCACCCGCATCTTACCCCAACGAAAAATAACCCGCATCTTATCCCAAAACATTTTCGTTGACTCACCCCAAAGTATTGGACAAGACGATCCCGCCCCTTCAACTGACGTGAAGAAGTGGGAAACAGCCGCCATTTATACTTTACATAAAATTCAGGTGCCAGTACCCTCTAAAAACATCAGATTTATTTATCTGTTTATTTATCCGTTTAAACTATGCATTACATGGGAAAATAAAGAAGTCGCATTAAAAAATTTTAGACACTTACCAGAAGTGTTGAGACTAAATAGCAATAAAAAAGTACAGCTTAAAATTAAACAAGAACGAAAAATCACGCGTACAGCATAGATTGTGAAACATTTTCGAACACATTCAAAATACTATAACAAAACTTACCAAGGTGAAAAATGACGTCAAAATGAACAATTTGGAAAACGCTTAACGTATTTGAAAATCCGATTTCTGCTATTACTATGAATAGCCGTTAAAATATACAATTTTTTTGCAGCTCTATATATGATCTACAGATATACATGCATACTATACAGTATGCTAAAAGTTAGTTTAGTTAAACGCATAGCACAGTTGAAAATTTCAACTCAGCAATTTCCGCCAGTAAACGGATGTTGAGAACTTTCGTGCTATCCTGAATATTATCTATAGAATTGATACACAGAAAATAATATTTAATAAATAATTAAATAAACTCATACCACAACTGAAAACGCAATTCTAGCAATTATTTTTCGAAGGCTTCAATAGTTCAATTTTTGCTCATATTCTTCTGCAGCCAAATTCTTTCGTGTGCAGAAAAGTTTTCTTGTTACTTTGTCTTCAGCATTTATATATATATAAAAAAATATTTACAAAATTTATAATAAATTTAAAAGTTAAAAAAAGAGGATTTTTGAGAGGTTTTTTTTTTTTTACTTTGAAGATTATATTAAAATTTTTCAAATGAAATTAAAAATCCTGAAGACAATGTTAAAAAAAATAACATAAAAACTCTGTACAAAATTTTATACATATATACTTGCAGGAAAGTGTAGTTATATCCTTTTAAACCTGACAAAGTATGACAAAATACATTCTGAGATAAATGGACTTTAATTTTCAGTTACGGACAGGGCACAATTGTCAGTACAATACAAAAATTGTTATATCTGTTGATGTAGGGGAGAGCAGTGGTGTAGTCGTAAAACGAACAGAGGGCATACGTTCTAAGCAGAGGGTATACCCTAGTGTATATATACTATAGCTTTCTTGAGAAACAGAGGGTATACGGTGTTCCTTAAAAAAATTTAGAGGGTATACGGCGTATACCCCCGTATACCCTCCACTACATCCCTGGGGGAGAGTGACTGTAACCTTGGGACTGGGGACAGCTTTACTTTTTTACCAAGATTTTAAATTAGCTCGTAATTCTTGCAAATGCTGATAGATAGCAGCACAATCTAACTTTCAGGCGTGTTTTGATTCCATTGATGAAGAAGGCAAGAATTAAGATATTTATTTTGCAGACATGTCAAGTAACTTTTATGTAAAAGTTTAATAAGTTGCAAAGTGGAATTTGATTGGAAATATTTGGAAATAAAAGGCAATAATGGAATTTAAAGCTTTTTCTATAAAACTGATGTATAATAATAGTTCGAGTGCTAAGCTTAAAGCATTAGGGTGGAGCGCTCGCCTATGGGGAAAAAAAATTTCCTCAAATCAAAATTGGCCGGTGTGGGAAAGTTGCTCTATCAGATCCTCATTCTGAATATAAAATATCTTTGAAAAATATTAATATTAAATACTGCCTCAAGGTCATTGAATATTGAGAAAAAACGTAAAAGCGCTCGGCTATGGAAAAAATATATATTTTTTTCAAATCAAAATGAGACGGTGTGATAAAGTTGCTCTATCATATCCTAATTCTGAATAAAAAATATCTTTGAAAAATATTAATATTAAATACTGCCCCAAGGTCATTGAATATTGAGAAAAAACATAAAAGATGTGCATTTTCCCATTTTTTTCCCTCAAATATACGAACTATTTTATTAATTTAATTTAAAAGGATGATCATCGAATTATCATTATTGTTATTATAAATTTATAGTAAAATTATGTAATATTTATATCAAATTCGCTTTTATTATGCTTACTCAACGACTATACTTTTTTTAATATATGAAATTTGGGTAATTGTAATTGTTTTATATTTTTTACTTAACCTGTGTAAAAAAATATAATTTGAAATTATTCTTAATGAACTATAGTAATAAGATAAAAATAATTTACTATTGCAATTTACAAGCAACGAAGTTACCATTTTATAGTAGTCCATACTGTTTTTTGGTTTTAAAAACTGCCTTTTTTTTCCGAGACTCCAGACAAGTTTTAATGAACTCAACGCTTCTCAAAGGACCACAAACAGCAGAAGAAGCCTCCGTAACAAGTTTCACACATCTTTCAGTGGCTTGATTGTGACAAGGGAATAATTTAATCTTAGGTAAGATGTCTTCATCTATTGCCTTTGGATTTAGGATACAATTTGTAAGAATTTAAGTTAAAAACAACTATTTAGGGGGGGGGGGGGAATTTTGGGGGGAAGTTAAAAATTCGGATTCAGCGACCCAAAAAACTTAAAGTAAACCTTATAGAGAAAGTTCGGAGGGGAGATGTGTGGTCGAGTGTAAACTTGTGAGTGGGTGGTTGTATCACGGTCACTTCAGCCCAATTTATAGAATCTATATAGAGTTTGGCTTCTAAATTTATCCGTATGTAAAGAATTTCTTGACTTTCGAGATTTTATTGTTCTGCGTAATGCCAAAGCTCTTACATAGTATGTAAATGTGTTGGCACTACGCATAATAATAAAATCTTGAAAGTGAAGACATTCTTTAGGTACGTTCAAGTTACCTGAGATCACGTATGTAAAAAATTTTTTGACTTTCGAGATTTTATTATTCTGCGCAGTGCCACACTTATATAGTATGAATGAGAATAATAATGCTATGCAGAATAATAAAAGTCTCACGAAAACAAACGATCAAGTTACCTGAGAGACCAAAGACTATATCGATTTCATAAATTAGGCTGAAGTGACCGTGACATAACCACCATTAACTAAGTTCTTAGATCATAACATTCTTACAAAGTGTATCCTAAATCCAAAGGCAATAGATGAAGACATCTTACCTAAGATTAAACTATTCCCTTGACACAATCAAGCCACTGAAAGATGTGTGAGACTTGTTATGGAGGCTTCTTCTGCTGTTTGTGGTCCTTTGAGACATCATGGATTCATTGAAACGTCTGGAGTCTGGGAAAAAAATGCCAGTTTTTGAAACCAAAAAACAGTATGGACTACTACAAAATGGTAACTTCACTGCTTATAAATTAAACAGTAAATTATTTTTACCTTATTACTATAGTTCTTTAAGAATAATTTCAAATTATATTTTCTTACACAGGTTAAGTAAAATATGTAAAACAATTACAATTACCCAAATTTCATATATTTAAAAAAAGT
Organism: Maratus speciosus; assembly: GCA_963932465.1. Lineage (NCBI taxonomy): Eukaryota > Metazoa > Arthropoda > Arachnida > Araneae > Salticidae > Maratus > Maratus speciosus. Next base: position 364,374,714 of record OZ010798.1, read on the forward strand.
ATAGTCGTTGAATTAGTATAATAATAGCGAATTTTATATAAATATTACATAATTTTACTATAAATATATAATAATTATAATAATAATTCGATGATCATCCTTTTAAATTAAGTTTATAAAATAATTTGAATATTTGAGGGGAAAAAAATGGGAAAATGCCCAATTTTTACGTTTTTTCTCAATATTCAATGACCTTGGTGCAGTATTTAATATTAATATTTTTAAAAGATATTTTTTATTCAGAATGAGGATATGATAGAGCAACTTTCCCACACCGCCCCATTTTGATTAGGAAAAGAATTTTTTTTTTCCACAGGCGAGCACTTTTACGTTTTTTCTCAATATTCAATGACCTTGGGGCAGTATTTAATATTAATATTTTTCAAAAATATTTTATATTCAGAATGAGGATCTGATAGAGCCCCTTTCCCACCCCTGCCAATTTTGATTTGAAGAAAAAAAAATATCGCTCCACCCTATTAAAGCATGGCATTCTAAACTTTCATACTGGGTATATGGTGCACCTCGGGACAGGTGAAGTTGGGGCACCTTGGGACACAAGATATGCCTAGGTAACTTTTATTCGAAATATTTTAACTAAAAGATATTGTGTTTAAAACATTTTTTTTATTTTAATCTACATAACATTTATTTATTAATAGTTATTATTTCTTCTTTTAAGAAGTCATTAGGCTCATCGTTGACAAGGATTAGAAATTTAGAATACAAAAAAAAAAAAAAGCAATTTATGCTGACAATATTCAGAAAGCTGCTGCAAAACTTTTATCAGCTGAAATGTCTTTTCAGTTTAAATAAATTTCTTTTCCTGAACAAACAATTCCATGTATATTGTATTTCAATTATTGAACTTTTCAGATCTATTTTTAACTGTTCCAAGCTTCCTCACCAGTGGTACACCTTGGGACAAAGCACAAGTTTAATAAATATATATATTTTTTTAATTTTCTATAATGGATATAAAATTGAAAGCTATTTAATAATGTAGGCAAAGGTTAAAAGAATGAATACCAGGTAAAATTTTTACAATTGATCAATATTAAACAAAATGAAAAAAGAAAGAATAAAACTGTCCCAAGGTGAGCGACTGTCTCCTATACATAGATATAACACATTGGGAAAAATACGATACGACATTGTAGAAATACGCGGTTTGCTTTATTCCATTTATTTAACTTTGTAATATTTTGTTTGCAAGGAAAATAAATGCATTTTTTTTTTTTTTATAATTTTGACCTCCGGACTCCCTTAAACTTAAATCAATTTTATTTCTAGGCTTTAATTGGTATACATAATTTTTTTAATGAAGTAAACAAAAATATTAAAAAAAAAATATTTCGTCCATCACTCAAAAGAGATTCCAGTTCTTAAAATTACATTTAATAAGCATCGTGGTTTAAATTAAACATTTTTCTGATTGTAGCCTGTTCTACTAGAATTAATTATTACAGATCTGAAAAGAGTTCAAGAAAAAAAAAAAAATAATTGCATTTTTTTCTCAAGTTTTTTTTTTTTTCTTTTCCTGAATCGCCAGTGCTAGATTTTCTTTTCAAAGCAAGTCTTATATTAACAAGGTGGAAATAATGAAAATAGCTTAAGAACTTGAAAGCAAGAAGATAAAAAAAAAAAAAAAATGTCTTATTAAAAAAGCTATCACCCTTTGCGGAAGAAAACTTATTTTAATGCGATATATCCTTCGAAATGGAATGCTTTTTATCAGTAAATTACCGTGGCTAAAAATATTTCTTTTAGAGAGAATAAATAAACTTTATTTAAAGAATTTAATTTGAAATTTAAATTTTTCTGTATTGTAAAAAATTAAAGGAATTTTTTTTTCTGCCATAAGTTATTTGGTGCCCTTTATTTTATTTTTATTTCTCTTTAGACATATTATTAAAAGGTTTTAATGAAAGAACGATATAATCAAGAAAGGTAAAATTTTAAACGCTTAATTTATATATGATTATTTTCTATTTATATTATTTCAATTGCATTTATCACGGTATTTCAAAATAGATTAACTGTATACATTAGGTTTTAAAATCTGTGTTAACTTAACTGTAAAAATAACCTTAAACTTATCTAGCTTTTGGATACCATGTGCTGATGTGTATTTGGATAGAATAACTGGAATTTTATTAGGTATTTTGTGTAATATTACTATTTTTCCTTGCTATAGATTAATTATTTAAAAGGTTGTATTGCTTTTTCCATTTCATAGCATTTAATTTTATTCTACTTTCATCTTGAAACTATTCTCTTGGTTATATTGGTCGTTAGAGTACAGGAGAAAAAAAATTCAGCTTTTAGCTTTTTTTCTCACAGAAAACGACTGATTTTGCTTATATAATTGAATTCTGTACTCTTGATAACGTAATTCAATATATAAGCTTTTCAATTATTTTTATCGAAATCCGTATTCTTTTTTTCTTCATTATTAATTCTTGTTACATAGTACAAGGGACTTTATTTTATACATAGCAGCTTGCTTGTTATGTTTTTGGTATCCATTCAGTGTGTTTGGGGACACTGTATTGTTGTAAATTCATCCATACTATCACAATTATTGATGGTGGTCAGTAATGTTTAATTAATGGTTATATATATATAACGTGTGCGTGTTTATACATTTGTAAACAAACGGATAACAGTACTTCGTCCTTTCGTTGTAGTGTGATTGAAGATGTAATACACAAAGAAGCTGAAGCACTGTATTTGGGGATCTGATTTATTGTTCGTTTTTACTACATAATTTCATGTTTCAATTTAGGCCCCATCGGTAAGAGAGCGTCTTGAGGAATATTTGCAGGTCGCACACTAAGACGACTGAAATGATCAAGTTCCAGAAATTACAACGTTTTCTTCTGGACAATTCTCGAATAAGCGCAAAGAAAATAACAAAATTTAAAAATCCCACTGATGACGGCCTTGTAATGGCTGAAAACGTTCAGGGTTAGATATATTTAATGTATTTTAAATACCTTTATGTTATATATATGCACCAGGAAGTACTTTTTATACAATTATTTGTGCTTTTTACCCGATTGCCAAGAAGGGTTGCGTGTTTCACGCGTATCTGGGTATGTGGATTTCTTTATACCCTCGAAACATCCCAACGGCTAGATGGATTTTAATAAATGAGGTCTCTATCGATTAGTCTTAACCGTCCGATGGTTATAGGATAGGTTTTGTTTTTATAAATTCAAAATGGCGGCCGTAAAATACAAAATGGCGGTAGAGACGAAAATAAATTTTTACGTGCCCTATTGAGTGTCATATCATTGGATAGGTCTTTCAAAATGAGGACGATGTTTCATTGACTATTTTACAGACAGAAGCTCCGTTTAAATATTACACAACCTAGAAGTTGTGTAGGTAGGATCTCGAAGCTTTACTGCAACTCTAACCTTCATAGACATCTATAGGCCTCATCAAAACAGTGTTTATAGATAGGAACTAACAATTAAACACGACTTTAAAGTCATCAATACAAGTAAATAAAAAATAGGTAAATATAAAAAATAGTTTCACATTGATGAGAAATAATTAGTTCGCTTTCTACGCAGTCGGGTTTTTTGATTTATTAAATTAATTTTTTTATTTATACGTATTTTAAACATAATCAGTTAACATTAATTTATCACCTGAATCCAATAACTGCTGAATCACCTGAATCCAATAACTGAAAAGTTCATTGCTATTTATGACTTTGAGTAATCATTTAATGTTTGTTAACTCTAATTTTATTTTATGATCCCCATAAATGTTATAACGATGACTATAAGTTCTCATTTACTGTTTTTTTTTAAACCAATGAATGTCAAAGTTGTTTATGATGGGTAAATCAGTTTTAAACCTTAGGTTTAGTTAGAAAAATAAGTTGGAAATTTTGAATTTGGGTTTACGTTTATCCTATCATATATACAGAGTGTCTCAAAAAGGAGTACCTATATTTAAAAATGAATAATTAACAAGCGAATAGAGTTATTGAAAAAATTCGTTCAGGAAACTGATGTATGAAGTCTGGATTTTTGTTTTGAACACTTTATTATAATAGTTCAAAATATGACCGACAAATGGCGCTACAGCACATTTTGGTGGCTATTTGGCCAACGAATACACCATTTTGAAGAATTTACGCAACGACAACTACTGTTTCCCTTGAAATGGTTACTACTGAACTTTCACTGACCATGTTTACTTCTGTCTCATCTTCACGCATGCTCCGTTTGGTCATATAGCCACCAAAATGTGCTGTAGCGCCATCTGTCGGTCAGATTTTGAACTATTATAATAAAGCGTTCTAAATAAAATTAGACTTCACACATTCGTTTCCTGCAATAATTTTTTTAATAACTCTATTCGTTTGTTAATTATTCATTTTTAAAAATAGGTACTCCCTTTTAGGACACCCTATATATAAATAGACAAAATGCAAGAAAATTTTTAAAAACACACTTTTCCTATAATTTCGAAGTTTCTGTAACAATTTTTGCATACATTTCTTACAAGTGTATTCTATTAAGTGTAACGGCCAGATTTTCAAAAAAAAGTATTTAGTTTAAGAACAGAAAAAAGATAAATGCCATAACATATGTAAAAATACAGTAAAAGGGGCAATTTAAATTTATTAAAAAATAAATGTATCAATTGACGTCCGATCCTTAATTTTATGAAATGCACTGTAAGAATAATCCATAAAAAAAATCGAATCAATTGAAACACAAATTTTAATATTTTTGCATTTTTATCATATTTTTACATTGGAAAATCACAAAATGTGAAACAACTCAAGCATTCAAAATGCCTTCAATTGCAGGGTTGCTATTTCGCCCACTTTTTTGTAATAATCAGTCCAATAATCAATTTTGTAATAAAAGTCCGGAACGCTGGAAGAAACTGGAAAAATTGGTAAAATGAACAAGATGAAAATCTACTGATTTTCCGTATGTTTGACATATAAAATTACTGCTATGATGTAATATTATATACCTACATTATTTATTAGTAATAAAATATATTTCTTTCAATTAATCATTTACTTAAAATAGAATGACTGCATATTAATCATAATCTAATAAATCCACAAAGAAAATGTTAATTGTATGTTGGTACACACCATCTCACATTTTACCATACATGCTGCATCCAAAATACATGATGAGGGACTTACTAATGACCAAGATGAAATAGCAAGGATATGGATGAATGACATTAATAAAAAAAATTTGCCATTCATTGTTAAATTTTCCATTAAGGCATCTGAATTTCCTGATACATATTTTTTGATGCAATCATAAATAATCTATCACGAGTAGAATGGTGGGAATCACTGAAAAAATACAGTGACTTAGAAAATATTTCAAATTTTGCATGACGTCTTTTTCATTGCACAGCCTCAAGCACAACGTATTTTTTCCAATTTCAGCATGATTCAAAACAAACTTAAAATAGGCTTGCATTACAGACTGCTACCAAATTGGTAATGACTTATAAAATGTTAAATTCTAAAGACAAACAACTTGCACCTGATCCTGAAGCATTTGACGGCTATTAAATATTTTACAACTTTTATGTATCTTGAATAACAAATCTTCATAGTACGCATTTTATGCATTTCTGTTAATTTCTTTATTGTTTCCTGTTATTTTGAATCTAATATTTTAAATAAAAGAAAATATTAAATTATTTATGTCATTACAAGCACAGGTTTCATTTCAATGTAACATTTTCTGAATTAAAACAACTTCTTATTGCATCATATGACTTTTAAAAAAAAAAATAAGATTTGAGGCTGTCAAACATTTAAAAAAAATTTATTTCTATTTTTAATTTTGTAAATTGATTATTAATTGCAATAGAACTGCTATATGACAGATAAACAAGCTAAAATTTACTGCTAATGTATATGTTTTACAATTGCTAGTTAATACATTATAACTTAATATTGATATACATTTTATTTATATGCATGTTTGTATAAAAAAGCTTCTAGATGAATTGAACTTAGTTTTTCATTTCCACACAAAATATTTCACATACTGTTGTGTGTATAAATATGTATGTGATATTTTGACATAAAAGCTTTTTCTTAAATGGGAAGAATCAATATATTTATTTATTGTGAAACTCTGAATTTTTAATTTAGAATTTATTAAAAGTGGGCAAAATGATATTTTGTCCGGGACGGTTTTTTCCAGAGTGGAAAGAACCGGACAACCCTGAATTAGATGCCCTAAAAAGTTTTTATCGCATATTTTTCGTTACGTGACCTTAACGAAACTTCGTCGTCAGAATGTATTACGAGTGTCTGAAAATTTCAAAAATCTCAATTTTTCGAACATTTTATTGAATACATTGGATACCGATAAATTTGAAACAAATGAATTAGTTGGATTCGAACACTGGACCCCCTCATTTTCGAAACTGGAGACGCTACCCCTTAACCACGAATGATCGACTAAATCATCGCAATATTTATATCACTTATATTCTGTCACAACTGCTTGGTGGTTTTTCTGATATAATCGACACCAAAAAAGCTTTCAAGTGATTTAAATACCTAATCCGTTAGCTGATTCTTACTAAGATATACACAGTTCTTGCGACACATGTTTTATAACATTGCGATCATGTCGAACTTTTATTTAGTTTTATGCGAAAAAATAATTTATTAAAAATGGTTGCCTTGCATATGAAAGCGAAGCGGTCAGTCCTTAATTGTTTATGACAGCCACTATGACTTACAAGGAGAGGGCCAACCTTGTTAATCACAGATTTTGATTATTTTAATATATGTTGTAGGGTAGAGACCCCTTAGAGTCAGGTCGAACGGATTTTATACAACGCTCCATAGTTCTTGAGAAACCGGGGGGTCTAATAGTAGTACACAACTTAAATACCTACTTTGCAACCAACATGATAGGTTGGTCGTAGCTCAGTTGGTTTGGCGTTTGCCGGCTGACCCGCGGGACCGGGTTCGATACCTGAACGCGCTACATTTGTTTTTCTCACTTTTTGTTTTATAAATATACTTGTAAGTATAACTTAATAATCTCATTGTCAATTAAAATTTATAATATTGTATACCAATTATAATTTTAACCTATTTAATTTTTTACTTTTAACTAAATAGTTGTATAAAACATCTTAAAACTGTTAATTTTTTTTAATCACTTTTAAAATGTATTTCATATATTCTTTATCGATGCAATGATATTGAGCAATTGTGTCAATTCGTGATTTTAAAGAAACGTCATTTACGCATTGCTTTAACAAAGGAAGTCAATGCGATAATACTATTATTCTGTTTTTAAAATTACAAGCTTAATTATATTAAAAATTAGCATCAGAATTAAATTACAACCGATTTTTTGCATATTAAACATTTTTAAATTTGTAATACGTATGCTTGCGTTTTCAATTATTTTGCTTACCCCTTTATCTTATTTCTGCTTTTACTTTTATTTTATTTGAATATTCTTTTATTTCATCATAACTAGATGGCGCCACAACAAGTTTTTTCACGATTTTATAATTTTTATCATTCCATAATAGATCCAATTTCTTTTTAAACCTCTTTAAAGGATGAGAAGTAATAGTTTAAAAATAAAAAATGATAAATTTAAGTTTGTTAATATTATAATTAATGTACGATATTAAAACTTTTAATTTAAATTATTAAATTATAATTACAAGTATATTTATAAAGCAAAAAATGAGAAAAACAAATGTAACGCGTTCGGGTACCGAATCCGGGCCCGTAGATCAGCAAGCAACTGAGCTATGTACCAACTGAGCTATGACCAACCTACCCTTTTTGTTACAAAGTAATTATTTAAGTTGTGTACTACTATTAGACCCCCCGGTTTCTCAAGAACTAAGGAGCGTTGGATAAAATCCGTTGAACCTGAGACTAAGGGGTCTCTACCCTACAACATATATTAAAATGATCAAAATCTGTGATGAACAAGGTTGGCCCTCCCCTTGTTACACTATTATAACATGGATAGATATTTGTACTCACTACTATAAAAGCCTCCATAATTTTCTAAAAATGACATTAAGTACCATGGTTTAAAATAAATTATTACAAATTAAATAATTAAATAATTATTAAATAATTATTACAAATCTGAAAGAATACAGAAAACAAAAGTTGCAGTGTATTCTCCAACAAGTGGGTGGTTTTCATACTATTACATGTTATAGCTTTCATAAAATTATATGTTCACTCAAATCGATATTTCAAAAATTCCAAATTAATGATTTTCCCCCATCTGAAAGTAATTAAACTATTTTTAAAATATATGTCTGTACTTACTATTAGAAAAGTCGCCATGATTTAAAATAAACTTTCCTTTTTCTTTCCCGTTCTATTCAAATTAATTATTACAAATCTGAAAGAATACAGTAAAAATAATTGCAATTTATTCTTCTACTAGCGATAGGTTTTCTTATTGATGCCTGTTATAGCTTTCATAAATGATATGTTCACTCAATTCGATATTTAAAAAATTCCAAATTAATGTATTTTCCCCCATCGGAAGGTAATTAAACTATTTTTTAAATATATGTTTGTACTTACTATTAGAAAAGTTTCCATGAGCTTCTAAAAATAGCATTTAATAAATACAATGGTTTAAAATAAACTTTTTTTTCCTTTTCCGTTCCAGTCAAACTAATTATTACAGAACTGAAAGAATACAGAAAAAAAAATTGCAGGTTTTTTTTTTTTTTAAAGTTCTAATTGATACATGTTATAGATATAGTAAGTTATTGCCTTCATAGTTCTAAATGATATATTAACGCAATTCGATATTTTTAAAATTCTAAAACAGGGTTGCAAAAAAGCCGGCTAAAATTAAAAAAAGCCAAGCCGGTGGCTTTTATTGGTTTTAACCGGCTTTTTTCGGCCAAAATTGGCTTTTATACAGTGAAACATTTTAATTATAAACGACACATTTTTATGTGTTTTTAATTAGTTTTAAAGACATTTAATTGAGGTAGAAATCAATATAACCCAATTTTTCAATAATGAAGACATTAATATTGGAATAAAATGTCATACCAATTACTTTCTCTGGTTTACATTGACCTTAAAACCCACTTTTTTTAATGCTTTATATAATTAAAAAGGACAATAGTTGCTTAGTTATATATTTTATTAACTAATTTTAAGGGATATTAATAATACAAGTTATTTTATTTCTCATAAACATTTACTTAAAATCGCACATAAAGTCATTCAATAAAAACATCATTTCTCTCTATTAAAACAGCATTATGAATAACATATGCATTAATTTATGCATGAATATGCACTATTTTAAATAGAAACTAGCTTTTCAAAATTCTAATTCAACAAGTTTTATTTTTAGAATTTTTTTTTTAATTGTTCTCTTTATTTTATGCATTTACATGCACTAATATTTCCTCAAAAGTTATATTCTTCCTAATTTCTCTCAACATTGTTCTATGGTTTTATTCTGTCCGTATGGACAGAATTTCTCTGGAATAAGTTACATAACAGCTTAGTAGCAGAAAAAGTTTTTGCATATATCATTTTTATAAGTTATCAGAATATCGATTGCTTATTACTGGGTGTTCTCAAGTATTATGTAAGATAATTCCAGTTATTAAATACATATAAGCTCTTTAGTTTTAATTAATTTTAAAAGTAAATATCAGTATATGTAAGAATGTTTCTATTTTAATGTGTGACATTTTCTTATTCTTTCATATAATCTTTAAAATGAGTGGTATGTGTAGAGCTATAATAAATAATTCTAAACCAATACTTTAGAGTCTAATTTAATGTATTCTTCTGACTATTTATAATATTTTTTCAGACATAATGCCTTCACAGTTGCATTCTAGCAGCTATAAGGTCTTATTTGACAAAATTTAACAGAAGTTTATATTTTTTAGTAGAAAAAATTTCTAAGAGTATTAATAATAAATTAATCCAAATTTTATATGAATTATCTATAAACCACCTTTTTGAAAAATAAAAGCTGGCTTTTATTAAGTGGTTAAAACCAAAAAAAGAAAGCAGGCTTTTTTGAACTGGTAAAAAGCCGGAAACCCTGTTCTAAAATAAGTGTATGATCTCCCCCGTCTGAAAGTAATTAAACTATTAAAAAATATGTTTGTAATCACTATTTGAAAAGTCTCCACGAGTTTCTAAAAATGGAATTTAATAAGTATCACGGTTTAAAACAAACTTTCTTTTTCTTTCCCGTTCTATTCAAACTAATTATTACAGATTTGAAAGACTACAGAAAAAATAATTGCAGTTTTTTTCTTCAACTAGCGGTGTGTTTTCTTTTTTACAAAAAACCAGTATTTAGAAGGTGGAACTAATGAAAATAGTTTAAAAACTGAAAAGTAAGGAGAAGTAATAAAAAATATATGTACATAATACAAAATTATTTTAGTGCGAGATATTCTCCGAAATGAAATAAACTTTATCAGTAAATTGCGGATGCTAAAAATATTTCGTTTATTTTGATTGAATAAACTTTATTTAAAGAATTTAATTTGGTCCTGCAGTTTTTCGAGAAAAAAAAACGTAGCGCAAAAAATTTTATAATTAAAAAGACTTTTTCAATGTTTTAATACAAAAAATTTAATATTTGAAATCAAGTTATCTATTTGTAAAAAATTATATAAATTGACTTATTTATTATAATTTATTTTCGTAGTCATAAAAATTATTTTTATTTCCAATAAAGCAATTGCTTAAAATTTAAACGCAGTCTTTAAATACAATCAAAAAAAGACTTCGTTTCCGTGAGAATTTTCATGACTAGTCATCAAATTTTAAATTCAAAATAAATGATTACTTCCATAAAAATCATTTTTTATGACAATGATGTTTATAAGCTCTATGTGTTTTATTAATTAGTAAATTTTAGTTATTTAAAAATTATTTATGTTGAATAAAAGAATATATATACAGAGTGTAGACTAAAATTCTTTTCAACCACAATAACTTCAGAACGGCGAAATTATACACCAGCAGTAGTCATAAAAGTGATATAGGAAATATTTCTTGATTATTAAGATGAAACTTAACGCAATATAACAATTAGAAATAAAACAACGTTAATAGCCCCAATTAAAAGTTCTGGCGCTATTAACGTTGTTTTTTTCTATTTATATTTACCTGTTTTTTTAATTTATTTGAACAGCTTTTTAAATTTTTAAATTAATTTGTTTAATGGCCGCCATTTTGAAACAAGATTGCGGATGAAGCTGGCCAACGAACTCGGTCGAGACATTGATATGTACTATACGCACACACTTAATCTCATACAAATCGATTTATAAATACGCGAGTTACAGCATGACGAAAATCGGACTGTCTCAAAATACCAGCCACCGTAGAAATCCAAACTGCTATATCTCAGCCATCTTTTAAGATTAAGACAAAACAAAATATGCTCCGAAATCCTTGTATTAAAGTCAAACGCATAAAATAAATATATTTTTCAGTTTTTAATTTATTCGTGCACCTTTTTAAATAAAAAAAAATAAATTGACGCCATCTTAACTCGGTCGAGATAGTGATACGTACTAGAGATTCGCACGGGCCGAAATTTCCAGGCCCGGGCCCGGCCCGATAAAAAAATTAACAGTTCGGCCCGAGCCCGGCCCGGCGAAAAAGTAATATTGGCCCGACCCGGTAAAAAACTTAAAAGTTCGGCCGGAAAAAAAAAAAATAAAATCTCGGCCCGATTGAATTTTTGCAAAATATTGATTTTTACGTCGATTTGGTTAAAAAATTGTCTCGTACGAGGAGTTCGTACCAAAAATATTTATCTTAACTTTTTTTTTTTCATGTTTATAATCTCTATTTTTATAGAAGTGCAGCAGGCTGCGATATTTATTTTTTTAATGTATCTCTATCTCTTGTATGCAATTGTGTTTCAGTTATCATTAATATGGTTAATCCATATTCCATGTATTGAAGTATTAAAAATCTGAAAAATGCTATACAGTAAAATCTTCTAAGACGAAACTGCATAGAAAAGAAATAAAAAATGCATTATAGACAAGTTCCCTTCTTAGCAAGTGTAAATGTATTATACATTCTTTTCTTACATATTAGTATATTAATTTTGCATGGATCAACAGGTTTTTCAGTTTAAAACAGTGTTCCGTCGTAGGCAGGTTCCTTTTCACATGTTTTACTATATTTTAACTTAGCTATATTTTAATAAGCGTAGAAATCTACTATTCTTTAAAAAGAATAAATTTTAATGTTTAAGTACAGAATAATGGTGATTTAAAAATGTATGCATTTTTTGCAAAACTTTTTGAGCCAACTTTTTGATATACTACTATGCACACACATAATATCATTCAAATCGGTTAATAAATAGGAGAGTTGCAGCATGACAAAAATCGGATATATATGTCACATTTGAACGTAGAGTGATTTTGGTGTCTGGGAGTCCTGATCGATTAAAATATACTAAAATTTTGAGGAAGTGCTTTCCTCCGGACGACTGCAATAGGTAGCTTTTTACTTTTTGTAATGAAAGCTACCTAAAAATACAAACAGCGTATTTTGTTCGCAATTTACATATGCTGAAAACTTAAAAAAATCTTTTGATTCTGAATAAATTTTTAGTAAACATCGATGTTTATTAAAGAAAATGTTTTTAAATTCTATCCATAATAATTCATCATAAGAATTCCAAAGCTTTCAAAACAGTGAAATTTGTACTTTACGTATTTCGGAAGCGGAACAGCGTTTTTTTTTTCTTCTAAACAAACTTTATTAATCAGAGTGATTTGAAAACTGTTTATCATAATTCGTAAAGTCTCAAAAGTACAGCGTAAATTTCACAATCATACTGTTTATCTGTTGGCATAGATATAAGAATCAGAAACCCGAATTCCTTTGACCTTATCAATGTAGTTCGAAGTTTTGTTTTCACATGAAGAGGTCAAAGAAATTTCCAGATTTTTTCAGTTCACATGCAAGTTTGTACACAGAATATTTACTTACGATAGTGAGAATGATTTGGTTACGTTTTATTTATCGTGTGTGTAATTTTAGAAAAAGACGACATTTTAATACATTACTTTATAAAGTCAACAAACGGTCAAGTGCGAGTATTACTTGCGATCAGAGGGTTCCCGTACAATAATATGAATTATTAACTGTATTATTTAAAAAAAATCGTTGATAAAAGAATAATTACACTTTGTTAAAAAACTATACAACGTAGGGTTGGATATAGCTGTATATACTAGAAAAGAATGAATGGGTATAGCATACAAAAGTTCAAAGAGATATGAAATCTAATAATATCAAATATTACTATTCTGTATAACACTTTTTTTAATCTTATTCTAATCTTTTAGTGATGAACTTAATTCAGTACTGACAATAAAAGTAGTGCATATTTAAACTTCATTTGACATTTCATAAAATTATCAGCGTAGTAATAATCTTTTCTTTTTACAGTGTAGCTAAAACAAAACCCTTGTTTCAAAGTTTAAACTCGGCATTGTGCTAAGCGCGCTTCGAAAGGAAATCGCAAAGTTGAAAAGCCGCTTTGGTCCGTGCCGCATATTCCCAGATAGGTTTTTATTTACCTTTTAAAGACATGGGATGCGTATCGAGAGATCCACTCAACGCGAATCCCATAGTATTTGTGGGATTAATTCTAATTAAATTTTTCCGTTTTTAACAATTTGACGCTTATTGTTTTTATACTGCTACCGGGCATTACATTATACAAATATATCATTAAAATAAGCTTTAAAATCCGATGGTACATAGAGTGCGCCGCCCATGTTATTATGTATGTCCAAACCGTTCGCGTCTTTAAGGGTTAATCCTCAAAACCTTTGCTAAATACCCGCAAATCGAAATTTGTGCGTACCGGAAAATGCGCTTTTCTAAAAAATTATGTGACCTGGGGTAATCGCTATAATTCTCCTACAAGGTTTAACATAACATCTACTACCTCTAATTTTTTCATAATTGTAGTTTCAGTAGATTCGGAAATAGAGGGGAGGGGGGGGGGGGCATTTTTGCGCTACATTTTCGACGATATCTCTGAAAATATAATACCAAAAATTAAAAGAAATGTATTTTTGAGTTTTGCATTACGAAAGTTTTCACATGATACGCCACACGACATAAAAAGGTGATTTTTTTCTTCAAATAACTTACTTAGCCCCCTCTACATTTATCTTTAATATATTTGTGAATGTTTCATTATCTGTAAATATGTGGGTCAATAGTCTTTAATAATTCCCCCAATTTGAACTTTCCAAGTTCCATAGTTTACGAGTAAAAGGGCTGTGACAGACGGACAGACAGAGTAATGATCTTATAATGGTTCCGTTTTTACTTTTTAAGTACGGAACGCTAAAAATGAACAAGATAAATGAAAAATATTATATAAAAAACTTCATAACTGTGTAAAAATCGTACTATGTAATACCGCAATATGATATGCACAGTGCTCCAAAATTCGACTGACAAATTCAGAGGGGTAAGCATAAAATAGTAAGCATCAAGAGGATAAAAAATTGCCATAGAACATAGGATCGCAAACCACTTACAGTGGAACTTCCTTTTAACAAAGTCTATTTAACGAAGTTTTCTATTTAACGAAATTTTCTGCTGAACCTTGACTTTCAAAACCATTAACATGTAAATTGATTTCCATATTACGAAAAATATATCCTATATAACGAAGTTTATTCCACTTTCGTGCATCACAAGCATTCAAATGGAGAGGTTGCTGTTGCGATGGATGTTGTAAATTATTTTCGCGGATAGTATGAAAATGAAATTATTTATTTAATCATTTCCATGGTTCTTGGTGCTAAAAAAAATAATTTTTTTCATACTAAGACAAACACTTGTTATCGCCACTCTCTTACACAGACTCTCTAACGCTGACAGTGTGGGGAAGCCTTCGAAACAATAAGAAGATGATTCCAGTTTCACGAAAATGTCACAGATTAATTGTTCGGATATGCGAAAATATTAATGAACAGTATTTTTTTTTAATAGAATCCTGCAAAAAGTAATATTACAGACTATTTTGAAAAGTTAAGAATTTGCAGTTCTGAGACAAAAGTGAAAAGGTACTCTACGCTTCAGTTTTTGTTTACCTCTCTTTATTACGTGTTTATTTAGATATTATTCTAATTAAAGTTCTCATATGGCTAAATTTCATTAAAAAAAAATACTTTCCAGTATTTCCATTTTGTGCGTATTTTTCATTTTATGTGTATTTTATTATACAAATTTCATGAATTTCAGTTGATTTCTATTTAACGAATTTTCTTCATAACGAAGTGTTTAGGTGTAACGATGAGACTTCGTTAAATGGAAGTTTCACTGTTTTAATCACAAATACAGTGTGTTTAATCCTAACTGAACTCGGGTTCACGGTACTAATTTCGAGGATAAAATCATTGCAATGAAAATGCAACGATACAGTGGCATCAACTTATATGGGCCCATGGGGCGCAAGCCCACCCAATATTTTGATCTCTCCGCACATCCAATTTCAATTAATTTAATTCGTAATTTATTTTTTTATTTATTTATCGCTGAAATGAAATTTGATCCTATTAATGTTCTCAAAATAATTTTGTTTGAAAAATAGTAAGGACATCAATTAGACTTACTTACAACAGCACTGGAAACCCCTTCAGCGGATGTATAATTAAATTTCTGACGAAAACAAATTCCATGCCTATTTTACAAACTGTTTTAATGCCTTGAATCGATAAAGCACTTAGGTGCCTAAAATGTATGCTTTTCTTAAAATTTAGTTTTTTGCACTTTTAATAGTTAGCAATACCAATGTTATTTAAAACAAATATTCATGTATTTATAAGGAACAAGTAATATAAGTATATAATTTAATAAAATTATTTATAAAATTAAAATAAAATTATAATAATTTAAAAAATATGGTTAGAAAAA
The DNA here is from genome assembly GCA_963932465.1 of Maratus speciosus. Classification (NCBI taxonomy): domain Eukaryota; kingdom Metazoa; phylum Arthropoda; class Arachnida; order Araneae; family Salticidae; genus Maratus; species Maratus speciosus. The sequence continues at coordinate 364,390,705 of OZ010798.1, forward strand.
CATAATTTCGAATTATCACCTTTAGTTATTCGCTCCTCCCCGCTCTCTCTACACACACATACACACCAAGGGGGGGAAATATATGGTGTTATTTTACTCAAAAAATTTTGAGCCCACTCAATATTTTTGAAAAGTTGGCGCTACTGCAACGATATGTACCTTGCTTGTGTGAAATGCGATAACATCACAAAAAAGATTTGGAAAAACATGTTGCTCAAGCTATCGATGATACCGTATGAACGGATAATCACAGTCTAGAATGTGGAACGTCTAAAGTGCATACTGCTGGCGTGTATAATGCAAACTTCTACCACTTTTGTTTGGTGTTATTACATTTACAACAAAGTTGAGAATGTCTGTTAAATGTTTTATTATAATATACTTCAGTTTTCTTAAAGTTATTACTGTCAACCCAAACTAAGTTAGGATGAAACGCCCTGTATTTTTTATTAAATACAGTAGAGCGCCGATTATCCGAACAAGTCGGGACCGACCCTAGTTCGCATAAGCAAAATTTCGGATAAATGGACAGACAATTTAAGGGATGTTTCTGACTATACTAAAACATTCACACGTTATCTAAGCTTAGGACTGGCAGCACCAGTTAGTGCTGGCATGTTTAAAAATTGTGTTTTTTCTTTTTTTCTTTTTCTTTTTTTTTTAAATTTGTTGTTTACATTTTTATCATAAAATTTTTTCTCTCTCTTTTTTCATTTTCTGAACTACAGAGTTTATAATTTAAGGGAAAAAGCTTTGGATTGTTGCTTGGTTCAACGAAGTTTCAATGTGGCCATATCTCTAATTCTTCTTAAATACCATTAGTTGAATAGGATCAGCTTTTAGCCATTTCACAGATGCTTCCAAACATTCAAAGGCTTCGTTATGTGATGGACCTGCGTTATTTTCAGAGAATTCGTTTTCCTTTTCTTCAATTTCTTTTTCATCATGAATCTCATCCACAATCTCATCATCATTTAAAATCTGATATCCAGGGTCATATTTACTTCACTATTTAATCACTTGTTAATTTCATTTTGTTCACAGCTTAGGATTATTTCCATCTCCTTTATTGTTTTTACATTCTTCATTTTCTGATCCACTATCAGTTTTTTCTTTATTTAAAATTTTATTCCAAGCCAATGGGTAATTGGGAGTTCAGAAAAAAAAATTGGGGGAGAAATAGGGTGTTCGGATAACTCGAAGTTTGGTTAAAAGAAATTTTTTTGAGTGAAATAGGCTTTTCGGATAATTGGAAGTTCGGTTAATTGGAGTTCGGATAATCAGCACTCTACTGTACGTGGTTTACGATCTTATGTTCTACACCCTGTATAGGATTTCCAAAAAGAAATAATTATGCCGTTAATTTATAAAGGTAACGCTTCTTAAATGTTTACACGACCTCTGTAGACAAAATTGGTTAGCGAGGAAATTTTACATTGACCTTAACTAGGTCATTACAAAAAAGAGAGATTTAAAAAAAATGAGTTCTGAATTAACGAGTCTGAAATTGCTCGTCAAACGTGGCAAATGAGGTGCGTTCGTACTATAACTAGTTTTATAAGTATTTTTTGCCCCGCATATTGTACCGAATGTATATTTTTGTGCACTTCATAAGTGCATGTCAATTTCATTCTGTTCGAAAGGCTGTAACATCTTTAAAATACACTTGAAATATTTTTTTTTTCCATTGGCCGTAATGTAACGGAAAACTTTTGACTGTCCCTGTTATTAAATTATGCATCCGATTTTCATAAAATTTGAAATGACTCGACAAAATTTTGCAATAATTATATATTTAAAATTTCAGACCAATCGGTTGGGTAGTTTTTGCTCTGTTACATGCGGACAGACAGACAGACGGACTAAACGACGACTATGGGTGCAACGTATTTATATAATTACAAACGCGCCTAAAAAAAGACCATAGCGAATGGAAACCATACGTCAAATTGGGAAATCAAAGTAAATCTATGAGATATTGAATGAATATGAAAACAAGTATAATAATACATATGCTGCAAAAGAACAAAACTTCATATTGATTTATTTCTTTCCTGTTCGACATCTGTGAATAATAACAACTTTCAGGTTTGCAAAATATTGCAACCCATACTCTGCATAAAGAGGCTATTCTGAATATATTATTTTCAAATATTCAACTAGTTAAAAAATAATTTTGAAAAAAGACAAAAAAGCATCGATGCGACTTCAACAGTTTTATATGCAAAATTTCAAGTTACAAACATCGTTTATAAAGGACAATCACATAAAACTTAACCCTAGACAACTGTTTGTTTTCGTGAGAGCAGTTGCAAGGCAGTAAAATGTAGAATTTCTGCGTAAAATATGGATTTTGGATGGGTAAAAAAATCAAATTTAGAATTCATCATTACTTATTTTATTTATTCTCAGCTTTTTTTTCTATCAATAAAAAATACGGACATGGAAGCGCATAACTGATGTCACTTCGGCCTCATGTAGATCAACTGAAACTACACTGTAAAAAATATTTGACTTTACATCAAAAATAGTGGCAACTAAGTTGCAACCAAAAGTAGTGTACGGAAACACCACCAGTAAATTGGTGTAATGAAACACCAGCATCAAGTGGTGTAAAGAAACTCCACCTTTGGTGGAAATTTAGTTGCCACCATTTTTTATGTAAAGTCACACCACTAGGGATTTCATTTATTTTAACACCAAAATAAAAAACAATTTAAAACATTACCTTTTAAATCTAATACAGATATAATTTAAAATATATAATTTTACGCAGAGAGGTTGTTAAAACTTTTATATAATAGAAATAGTTTATTATAACATATTTTAAATATTTTAATTGGTAAACAACGAAATTTTCTATATTTACATATTTAAAAATATTTTCCTGGGTACCATATAAGAGGAAAGGGGGTGCAAATGGATCTAGAGTACCCCTACATTTTGGTGTAGTCAAATTTTTTATACATTTTTAGAACGCTTTTATTGGTGTATCTGAAAGATAATTATTTACTTAGCATCTCCCCCCCCCTCCCCCCAAGAAATGAGCTTACCTACTAAATATAATCAAATGGGTGCAATTTAATAAACACAATACGAATATGATAGTCTAATTATTTAACCCTTTCAGTAATAACATTTAAAAAATGAAATTAAAATTATGAAGTTTTCTCACATGTTAATAATGTTCCCAATGAGCTAAAAACCATCTAATAAAGAATTCTTAGTGAAAATAGTTTTCGTTAGAAAACGAACATACGTTTTAAGATAGTTGTATAACAAAATTATAATTACTTAATACTATCACGATAAGTTTAAATCAAAGTTTCTAGTTTTCGTAATAAAATAACAAATATAAGCAACATCTGATATTAAATTGCACCAAAATTATACAATTTTAATAGCTCTTGCCTTTACGAGAACACTCATTTTTATTCAAAAATTTCACGATAAAGATTACCTTTAAAAATATTTTCTCGTATATTGGTTTGATTTCTAAATATTTGTGCTTTTAATAGGAAAATATACAGATAACATTCGATAACACAGACACGATTCACACAGATAAAATTCGTAAAATTATTTTCATTTAAATTAAACGTCCTAAAATAATTTCTACTAAGTATGTCCTTGATCAAGGACGCCAGCAGCGAAAGCGTTAGCAAAAGGAAAAGGAACTAAAGATAAAATACATCCGAGTAAATTAGTATAGTTTTAATTCATTACAATTTTTAAGTCAATATAAACTGTTATTAATTTCAAGTAAAGATTTCGTATTTGGATCAATAAAATCAGTTTCATACATAATAAAGTGCTTAAACTATAGCAGATAACAAATAAACAAAGTTGCGTTAAAAAAAAAAGACTGCAGCAGTGCAGAAAACTCATTACTTCGTATTAAATTGAACCATGTGGCCAGTATTTTTAGATTGTCAGTAAGTTGTTTGAAAGCATGACCTTATTTTAAAAAGGACATAATAAACACTATTTAATAATTTCTTAAACTATAACGAATAATCACTTTGCTTACTTTATGTTTACGTCTTTACCTTGTGTTTGTTCATTTGCAGAAATTTGAAAGTGAAAAAGGACTGATTAAAAAGCAAAAATTTAAAATGGCGCCGTCTGCTGAATCCGTTTCGTTACTATAACACAAGGAGTATTTCGAGCACACCAGAATTGGTGTGTCTTCCATAATTAGTATTTAAGTGTAAAATTGCATCATTTTTAATGTATGATAGAACTTAAAAGTGGGCAGACACTAAAATTAGCGCATACTTAAACTCAATTTGGTATTTCACAAACCCAAATACTCCCTTCTTTTTACAGTGTACAAGAATACTTACCAAGGTGGCCTTTTGGTGCTGCTTGCAGCTATCATTGAGATCTGGTGCATTTTAAAGCCCTATATTAGGAAGTTTGAGAATCGATTAATTTTTTCTGTTAAAATCATATTTTTTGATTTTACAGCAGCATAACTTTCTGAAAATGCAATTGAAACCACTTTTCGGACTATTAACATAATTTTTTATTTAAGAAAAGCATTTAAAAATACAAATTAGTCAATAATAAGTATAAAATATTGAAAAAAGTTGTTTTAGAATTCCTTCAAGAACATACGAAATTGATTTTGAAAAAAGACAACATTATATTCACATCTTTTTTTTTTTTTTTTTTTAAGTAGAGTTTTCCGGAAACCCTATCTCAATGTCATAGCTGCTTGTCGTGTGTGAGTGAGCGGTGGTTTGGACTTCGTAAAAATTGTAATGTCAAACCTAATTAGGCACAGTAAATTTTCTAAATTGTATAAAAATACTAATTTACTTTATGATTAATTTACCAAAAGATTGATTAATTTGCAACATTTAATACAACAACGTTTCATTTATTCGAAACTTTATTCTTTCGGCCTTTAAAATAGTTTGCTTATTTTGTATTTCAATTAAAAAAAAATAGTTTTCAATGATCTTGAAAGATTTTAACAGATATGTATTTACTATTTATACATTTATCGTCTGTATGAAAAAAAAAAAAAAAAAAAAAAAAAAAAAAAAAAAACATTCTTGTTTCTTATGCTATTATCAAACAAATAGCGTTCTGATTTAGTTCTAATACGTACCGTACATATACTAGACACTAGAGGGATAAAGCATGCGAAAAATGTTTAGCGCCATATTTCGCGACTTATCTCACTTTTGGCGTGAAATAAATAAGTCCAATAATAAAAAATGAAAAGTAAAATATACATATATAAAATATTATTTTAACAGATAAATTTTATCGGTTCTCTAACTTTTATGTATAGGGCTACAAAATGCAGCAAGTCTCGATGAAAGGTTCGATCAGCACCAAATGTGGTTCCTTGTTAGACGCTTTCTTCCGCGCTTAACCCGCCCCCCCTCCCCCCACCCTTGGCACCTCTTTCTCGATCGATGTAAAATTTACTACCATGATCTTGATTAATCTGCGTTGTTTCCATTGGTATGTCTTTATAAATAAAAGCCTGGTGACAAACGCACACGCCGCATCTTCTGTCAACACTATATATGAAGGTACAAGAAAAGAACTAGGTGCCCATCGCTCATGATTTTGATCCAAAACTTTTCTATCGATCGAACTTCATTTCTCGTATGCCACATCCCCCACAATTATAAAGGCAACCAGTTGCTCATCACTCTGGTTTGAAACGCAGTAGACTGGCATTAGTCAGGAACGTACTATCATCGAATCAACTTAATCTAAAATTTATTGCGAGATATAGTCTAGTATATGCATGGGTGGTTCAGCTTAGTAATCTACAAATAATCAATTCTTTTAGCACATAAACTAACATTTAGGAGCATAAAAAGAACAAAGTACTGACGCTATGAAACGACGTTACATATATCAGAATTCACATACAAAGACAAGTAATTTCCTTTCAGTTCAAAACAAGATAGTTCAAAGGGCGCATGCGCTGGCTAAATAAGTGTTTAAAGAATTAGCCAGAACAATTATTAAAATATTTTATGTATCCCTATAAAAAGAAACTACATAAGATTCCATGAAATTGTTTAACTTTAAGCCTTTTCTGATGTACTAGAATTTCAGAGTAAAAGTTTCATTCAAATCGGTCCAATGGTTACTGAGAAAATTGAAGACATGCACACCATAAGTCGCATAAAAATATTGCATTCAACATCACAAAAAAAAATCTTATCAGCGGAATACTACCTTATCACTCAATTTTTAACACGTGCGTATCAGTATATAAATACAGATTACATTTCAAGAACACTTGTGTTAATGTTGGTTAAGTTCTTGCCACTTAGCAGGGAATTTCCCGCCACACTTCAAGTGTCATTCATCTACAAACGAGAACTTTAAAAGAAAGACTCTTGTTGTCTTTGAAGTGGATCGGAAGTAATTTATAGAAGCAAAGATGACGCCTCTTCACATTTCAATGGCTCACATTTCCTATCTAGCATATCTTGATAAAAGTGTTTCTTCACGCAAGGTTAAATGCTTCTTTGTGCAGTGAAATTTAGCACAAAAGAAATTCAACTAAGAAAGAAGAAAATGTATAATTACAGTTTTATAATTTCTGAATGCTTCTAGGCGAAAGTGTTTCTTATTGCTTTCAATCGCTGGAAAAACATGACCATAAAAACATTAAAAAAAAGGGGAATTCAGGAAGAACAATTCTAAACATTAAACGTTACCAACTTTTGCATGAACTTAACAGATTTAGAGATATTTTTCCACGTAAAATTGCGTTCCCATTAACTTTTAGATAGATTTCGTAAGAAACTCTACCTCTTACATTCTTCTATATGTTTGAATTTCTGAAAACTTTTGCAGATCTACGCCGATCATGACCCCGAGATCTTTAGACCTAGAACCCCTAAAACTTTATATTACATATATCACTTTTCCCCCCCTTACTGACAAGCCCGTGTTAATACGTTCACTAAGCTCCAGGTTTCACTGCAATACAAGCAATATTTAAAGTAATATAATTCTATTGATTTAATGTATTTATAATACATTGAACAATGATTAATACTTCCAAGGATTGCATTAATACTCGTTATTAAGTTTTTTTTTTTATAAAATGTTCAATGAATCATTTTTTTTTAAGCATTTAAAACAAAATGCTGAGAAAACAACATTACAATTTTGCCGTTTTCCAAGACAGTCGGAGGGTTAAAGACACGATATCTTCCATAATTCTGCACAAATATCTTCCAAAATGATAAATAAAGTCAAGAGGCAGAAAATCTCGGTTAAGATCGTAAATGGGCAAAATCGGACAAAGCGGTTGGAAATGGGGATGGTTTTTGTGAAAACAGATAACACCCCATAACTTCTTAATGATAGATATCGAATCAGTTTAAAGTTATTACTTCCAGGAAAAGGGCCAAAAATTAAAGTATGACAGATTTTTGATATAATTAAAAATAGCTTCAAGGGGCGAAAGAAGAAGGATTTTAAAAAGGGAAAATTTCATAACTTTGTGATTTTTCAAGATATCAAAATCCACTCAAATTTATTTTAAATAACAACTTTTATATTGAGAAGTTTCTGATAGGACCAACTCTTACAGCAAAAAAAAAAAAAATTAAAAAGAAGGGGGGGGGGGGTTGCTGAAGAAGGAAAAAAATCACCACTTCGTCAATTTACAAGATATAAAATCCGCTTAAATTTATTATAAGTTTTCTGAATATTATCTATAAGTTTTATATTGACAAGTTTTTGATAGGACCAAGTCTTACAGAAAAAAATAAAAATTAAATAAAAATTTAAAAAAAATTGAAAAAAAGAGAGGGAGAAAAAAAATTTCACATTAACATAATTCTGATAAAACCAGTTCTTACAGAAAAATGAAATTAAAAATTCCTCAAAAGCGGCCAGATACAATTGTTACACTGGGTTTATCTATAATCTTGATATAGTTTTTGTTGATGAAATTAGTGCTTAACTTCGAATTCTACCTGCACCTGCAGGCCGAGACGGCAGAGATTTTGTTTTCTGTAGATGAATTTTGATGCGATAGCTTACAAAAAGCCGCACAAGTTTTATCCAAGATTTGAGGCAAAAAAATATGCAACGCATTAGCAAGAACTGTCCAACCTAATTCAAGGCAAGAAGGTATACATTTCTGTAGTGGCTCCAATACTTATAGAAAAGAGAAGGCATTCAATTTAAGTGTACTTTTGGTTTAATTTTCCGTCGGATAAAAATAAAATCTTATCAAATTTGAGTGAAAACTTCAGGTATGGGAAAATTCCACAGAAAATTATCATTTTGTGGGGGAAATAAAATTTATAATATGTTTAATTTAAAAGTGCGATTGGAAAGCTTGATAGTTTTATTATCTATAATAAAATCCTAATAAAAAGGCATTGTAAGTTAAGTACCATTATCGTCTTTGTAAAGTCAATGTTACGTCAGTTTCACAATAGAAGTTACGTCAGTTACATGTGTAAGTGCCATTTTTTCTTTTTTATTATTCAGCAATTAATTAAACAAGTTACTGTTATAATTTGTCATTACTTACTGTTGTTGAGGACATTATAGCACTTTTTTTTTTTAAGGGATAGTTTTGATCATTTTTACACTTCAATGAAGGCAGAAAAAATGTTTGTCTATTTCATGTTACGTCAGTTAGAGAATTTTGAATTGCAATTTTCGGGACTAAAAGAGAAATTTAAATAATCTGCAGGTATTTGGGTTTTAAGTCCTTAGTAAGAAATATTTTTAAATTGTAAAATATTGTTCTAGCTTTATTAGTAAATTTTATACACAGTTTTGAAAACAAAATTCGATGATAAAGTGTTACGTCAGTTACGATGGTATTGACCTATATCTTTCTTAATAAATATCGTAAGACATTTGTTTCTATTTTTTTTTTCAATATGACAACGATATACCACAGTATGCCTCGCCCATTTAGAATTTCAAAGCTGAACCCGACTATCTGGTCCCAAATATTTTTAACCTGATAAGATCGCGCCCCTCTTAACTGAACACGCACTACACTGCTTTTCAAAATTCCAACAGGAGATAGGGCTCAACTTTTGGCGGAACCTGTATAAGTAGCATGCATGAAAAAAATTATTAAATTAGTTTTCACGTAATCTATTGACATATTCTGTTTAAATTTTTTATAAACATTTATTTTTCAAAAGAGAAAGTTTTATGAATTATATATAGGGAATATTAAGCAAGAAATATAATTCCGGCCGTTGAAACATTGTAAAGTTGATAATTTTCAACAGTTAATCTTTTTTCTTCGCATTTTTAAAATTGATTTAACGAAAAAATTATTTCGGTTACTGGCTATTCAAGATTATTTTAGAATTCATAATTTTACAAAACTTCCTTAACATGTCAGAACTGACGTTAATGCCTAAGAAATAATTCACTTCAAATTACAATGCATTTTTAAAAGGTTTATTTTTCTATAACACGATCTGAATACGTCAATGATAAAGAGAAATGCTAGTGAAAACCGCTGACATATACCGTAATAACTTCTAAATATTTAATGCGAATCGTGTACATAAAATGTAACAATGCGTCTTATCCTCATAAAATTTTGATTTATGTATGTCAGAGCAACAGCAACAAAAAATTATATTTAAAAAGACACGTGTTAATATTGATTCTAGTTTAGATAAAGGAAATTCTCGCAAAATTTCATGTGCCATTTTTATCTACAAACCAGAATTTTTAAAAAGAAAGACGTCTTTTAAAAATGGATTGAATGCAATATATAAAAGTAAACATGCCATTTACATTTTTCAAACAACACTTTTTTGGGAAAAGAATGTCTTCAGCGAAAACTAAACAGCGTTTCTATAATGCGATAAGAATAATGTAAATTGTACTATAAATTATATAGATAAACGCTTGCGCAAATGCATAAAAAATTTAACCCTTTACTGGAAGATTTGTTTAAAAATCTTTATGGAAAACACTACTTGGTATTATCTTGTGTAGTGAAAAAAAATATTTTTTTAAGTTACTTTAGATCATTTAAAACTTATTATTTTATCGATCTCGCTCTCAGAAATAAAACTCACTTTTGACGATTCAGCAATCCTTGAGCAATATTTCGTCGTTTCTGACAATCATTTCGTATCAAAATCACGTGACTTTTAACGAAACGTAAACTCTCAAATATTTGACGAAAATGTTTCTTCACTTACGGCCGAACTCAATGCATTTTAAGTAAACATTTGCGGTAGCTGTTTGAAGAGGACGCGCTCCTGTACCTCCTCAAATTCTGCAATTTTAGTAAGCTGATATTTGCTTGTTTATGTTATTCCTGTCACAATTTATTTAAAAAAATAGCACTTTGTAGCGCTTTTCAGAAAATACTGAAATATAGGTAGTTATTGTTTTAACTATTAAAGTTAAGAATTATTATTATTATTATTATTATTATTATTATTGTTTTGCTGTTGTTCGTTATGGTTTAATTCGAAAATAATAAATTTCCTGTGTTTTACAAAATCGTTCAAAAAGAAAATTTGTTCAATAAAATTTAAAAATTCCAGGATCTATTTTTCATTTAAGAAGTACATTCATATAACTATCAAATTAAAAATATACATAATTGATCCCTCTCCCTTCTGTAAACAGTAAAGTGTTACAATCTTAACCACCTACTCAAATTGATAAAATCTCTCCCAATATGCACTTCAAAGTTCGCTATTTCTGAGCAATAAATTAACCAAACCATATTTTAATCAATTATTGAGCAAAGAAAATTTCTTTGATAAATTATATTAATCAAGCCATACTCTAATTATTCATAAACCATAGGAAAACCATAATAATAAATTGGTCTTATTAATTAAAACTTGCAGGAATCATAACAGCATCGATAAAATTGCAATCTTCCTTATAAAAATATAAGCACACAGTAGAATCCGCTACATGCTTCTAAAATCACATGTATGCGAGGACCCAATGGCGAGATAGCTAGAGCAACGGACTCCCTACACCGGAGGTCGTGTGTTCGAACCACACCGGGGGAAAAGATTAGTGATTTTACTTTTTCCCCCTGTCAATATATACAGATGCTTCTAAACTTTTCAACAGATGGCACCACCAGTCCTTTGATTGCACCTTTGAAACAAGCACTTTTGAGGAAATTCGTATCCTCAAACAAGCAAAGAAAATAATTTTCTCAATTTGACGAAATATTCGTTTGGAGCATTTCCCAGGAAACGGTTTCGTCAAAAACGAAGAAATCTCGTGAAATCCGAGTATCCATTTCTGAGAGTGCATGAGCAATGCAAAGTACAGATTATTTTTTTAAAGCACTTTGAAAAGTATAATAGGATACATTATAATTAATAAAAATCACACATATAACCGATAATATTTCATTTTAAATTTTAGAGTATTAAATATTAAAAAAAAGGTAAAAACCTTACAATTTAGGCCCCATTCACTTTTCTGCGTTTACGTTCATTTGTGACCTTGTCCCCTTACGGACACGTGTTTACTTCAGCTGATGACTGGCTACTATAATTTCCATCTCGAAATGCGTCCTATGTGCTTTTTTACTTTTATAGTGATTTATACAAAGTTTTATTATTTAATTATTAGAGTAACTATTTCAGTTTGCATGTCTATTTTTTAGATGAAAGAACCAATAGCTCGTGTTCTTTGAAGTTTAAACGGATAGAATTTTCCACCAACTTTTAAATGCCATACATGTGTAATTGCTTACATGTTCAATTAATTAGATACTTATTTTTAAATGGATCGGAGAAAGTTTATGGATGTCGATTTTCAACATTTGAAACGTTCAAGTTTAGCGTGCAACATTTTCGGAAAAGTGCTTTCCTTTCGCAAGGTTACACATTTTCTGGATAAAGGATTTTTAGAAGAAAAGTTTAGTTGTCAAAATGGTTAAATAATTTCTATTACAAAGGATTTTCTGTGATAAAGTAGTGTGTTTATTAGATTTAGTGTGCAATCTGCTATATACATATGAAACTGCTTTGAATAAACTGTATTTTGTTCCACCTATGCCACTAGCGATAAAATTAAAAATTTTAAATTAAAAACTACAGTAATATTTTTAAATTATTTTTCCATTTTCATATTCCACTTTAAATGAGGGCGTGAGTTTAAAAACTCGCCTTATCCAAAAATTCAAATTGTGGGAAATCCGAAAATCTTCTGATTGCGTCCGTTGGTTTTCATTGTAAACCAAAATTTTACAATGCTTGAAATATACGGTAAAACTAGTTTTTTTCTCCAATTTGTAGTGTTTTTTTCATTGCAGGTTCACCAATAGAATACATTGATAGAGAAAACTCGATTTTTTAAATTTTGGATAAGGCGAGTTTTGAAACTCACGTCCTCAAACATACCTATTAATTATTTTAGAAATTAAAAAAGAAATTATAAAAATACAAGAATCTAAAACATTTAACGAGCTGCGTTTTCTTTATTTTTTAATATTAAAATTAAGCTAGCCCACTTGAGGAAAGTATATTTCACACAAGGCGGAATAACTTCTTGAACACATTTATGAATAAAAATGAATTTTAACAAAATACTTTAACACAATAAATAAAAATAAGAACGGCTAATCAGTGTATACAATATATTAAAAAAATCTTCAATTAAAATAACATACTTCTCACAGTAATAAAATACGAATATATTCCAACAGTTTCAAAGAATAAAAAACTTGTTCATCATCAGGGAAATATCCAGGAGGAACGAACACTTTATAATATCTACATTATACAATTTTCAAAAACGAGTACTAACTTTCTTTAGCAGGAGTTTCCCAAGGTTAATTTTTAAACACGGTAGTAGTGCCATCTGTTGAATAAAATCAGATTTATTTTTTATTGAAGCGTAATTACAGTTTTCAGAAATTTGATCCAAGCGCTTGGATACATTATCGTTGCAGACTTGGTTCTCTCTTGTTAATATTTCCAGTGATTCACGAATCTTGGCTTTGTAGGGGTTCGTTTGTCGAACAATAATTCCTGCATCGTCAAAACCGATTGATTTTATTTCACCATTGGAACAAAGTCTTGATAGGGTTGTGCTCAGTTTACTATATTTAATATCTCTTTTATGTTCTTTAAGTCTTTCGCTGAATTTACGTTTAGTCATTCCTATATAATATTTGAGTTCTTTGTTATTTAACTGAAATGGTATTTCTTATACTTCAGCATGATTTTTGGGGGGGTATGGTGTGCAGTTTCCTACTGATTAATTCCACAATATTAGGTGGGGACGATGCTATGAGTTGGATATTTTATTTCTTGAAGGACTGTCTTAACCTTTCATAAATAATTGGGATATATGTGATTTTTCTGTAGGTTGGCCGGTTGGCTATGTCTAGTTCTAGATTTGATTTATTGAGTCTTTCGATAACCTTATACATTGTTTTTGGTTGGAAACAGTGATTACTTGCAATCTTGATTATGTAGTCGATTTCATCTTTTAGATATTGATCTGAACAAACTTTAAAAGCTCTATGGATATAAGATTTCAATGCGCTGAGTTTATAAGCCCATGGTAATAATACCTTAAAACTTTCTAAACTTTCTAAACTACTACATAATAAATATTTGTCATATGTAAACGATATGCATAAAGTAAAAAACCAAACGTCTTATCGCTGACAATTTTTTGACACGCGCATATCAACATAAAAGCAGATTAAATTTCAAAAACATTTGTGTTTAACGTCGGCTATGATTTTTTATTTTTAGACGGATAATTTCTCGCCTTACTTGAAATGTCATTCATCTACAAACAAGAACTTTTTGAGAAAGGCGCTCACTTTTCTTCAGAGCGGATCGGAAGCCATTTACACAAAGAAAATGAGCGACTCTTAACATTTCTGTATCTCATTTTTCGCATCTGTACCCTCTTGGGGAAAGTGTTTTTGACGTAAGTTTAAACACCTTCTTTATCACATATGAATAAAAATTAGTTTTTAAAAAAGCTTTCGGAAACTTTTAATGCTTTAAATTCACTATATGTATTGTATTTTTTCGTAAAACAAATTAAAATTAGGTGCAGTTACGGTTTTACTAATGATTTAAAAATCATAAGAATAAATCACAAATTGATTTAGTCTTAGACCTTTAGCTTTTTCAACCACCTTGTACCTATGCGATACTTCAAGAGAGGCAAGTAATGCAACTTGAAAGACGAGTTAAATTTACCCCATTCGTTTCTAAAGCCTTTCACATCGAAAAATCACTTTTTGAATCCCAAGTTAATGTCATAAAAATAAAACAAGAATTAGAAACTCGCTATTACTAATAAAACATAATCGACAAAACAAAACTATTTTTCAAATATAAATATTTGTCACATGTAAACAATATGCATAAAGTAAAAAACCAAACGACTTGTCGCTGTCATAATTTTTTGACATTCGCATAACACAACATAAAAGCAGATTAAATTTCATGAAAACTTGTGTTTAACGGATATGATTTTTTTATTTTTAGACGAAAATTTTCACACCTCTCTTGAAATGTCATCATCATCATGTCATTCATCTACAAGCAAGAACTTTTTGAAAAAGATGCTTGTTGTCTTCAGAGTGGATCGGAAGTTATTTACAGGGGAAAAAAATAACAAGTTAACAATCTCATTTCTCGCATCTGTACCCTCATGGGAAAAATGTTTTTTGAGGCAAGCTTAAACAACTTCTTGATCACATTTATCAATAAAAATTAGTTTTAACAAAGTTTTAGGAAACTTAATATTTTAAATTTTCTGTATGTCTTGTAATTTTTCATAAAACAAATTAAAACGAGGTCCAGTTACAGTTATTGATAATTTGTAAATCATAAGAATGAATCACAAATTGATTTAGTCCGACTCGTAGCTTTTTCAACCACATTATAACTATGCGATACTTCAACAGATGCAAAAAACGCAATTATTAAGAAGAGTAAAATTTTAACATTTACTATCATTTGCATTTTATGCACATTTCTAAAACTCTTCACATAGTTAAAACACTTTTTGAATGCCAAGTTAGTCATAAAAATAAAACAAGAATTAGAAACTTTACCACTACTAATAAAACACAATCGACAAAAGAAAACTATTCTCCATATATAAATATTTGTCACATGTAATCTATATGCATAAAGTAAACCAAACGACTTATCGCTGACATAACTTTTTGACACGCGCATATCACAACATAAAAGCAGATTAAATTTCAAGAACACTTGTGTTTAACGTCGGCAACGATATTTTATTTTTAGACAGAGAATTTCTCGCCTCTCTTGAAATGTCATTCATTCTACAAACAAGAACTTTTTGAAAAAGGTGCTCGTTTGTCTTAAGAGTGGATCGGAAGTCATTTACAGAAAAAAAATGAGCGACTCTTAACATTTCTGTATCTCATTTTTCGCATCTGCACCCTCTTGGAGCAAAAGTGGTTTTCCAGCAAACTTCAAACTTAAACACCTTCTTGATTACATTTATGAATAAAAATTAGCTTTAGCAAACTTTTTTTTAAAACTTAATGTTTTCAATTTTCTAGATGTTTTGCAATTTTTTTTTGTAAAACAAATTAAAACAAGGTGAAGTTGTGGTTATTAACAATTTAAAAGCATAAAAATTAATAAAATTTATTCAGTGTTAGGCTCATGGTTTTTTTTAACCATCTACCTATGCAACATTTCAAAAGAGACAATGCAATTTTTAAGAAAAATAATTATTTGCTCACATTTACTTTTTATGCACATTTTTATAGACTTTTCCCATCGTAAAAAAGCCTTTTGGATGGCAAGTTACTGCCATAAAATAAAGGAGAAAAAGTTACTACTATTAATGAAATTTGATCTCCAAAACAAAACTATCTCCATATATAAATGTTTGTCACATATACAGTGATGCACAATCGTCCCAAAGAAAATAAAAGAAAACCCCCAAACGTTTTAATAACCAAATTTTCTAGAAAACACGGAAATAGCCATTCGACTGAAACAGTCTTTAAAAATTGATATTAAAAAGTAAACTTAGGAACTCGTCTTCATACTGAAAATGTACCAAATTCTGAAATTTCTAATACGGACACCTCTTTTTAACAGACTTAAAAAAAGGAGGAAGTTATCAATTCGACGCGTATGTATTATTTTTTTTATGTATGTTCACCGATTATTACAAAACTATGCTACCGATTCATGTGATTTTTGCTTTAATAGAAGCCAACGCTAATTTATGTTTCCTGATGGTATTTTTTTTTTTTTTTTTTTTTGAACGAGACTATGAAAAGAGATGAATTCTGTCAAAAAAGGGTTTTATTATCACATATTAATATTATTAGTTATCATATTGTTAGATATCGCATTAATATTTTATCATAAATGCGAAGTTTCGTATGAAAACACAGATAAAAAAGTTTCAAAATTGATAAAAAGCCATAAAGGGAAAATAGCTTAAGCTATGAGAGTGCCAAGAACTAAAGAAACGCTTGTATTTGAGTTTCAGGGAATTTTTGAAATAAAAAGGTGGTGACACGCAGGTTATTCCACAAAATTCATGGTAAAGGAAGCAGTTTTTCGAAAAATATGCAAATTTAACCATGATGAGTGCAAGTAAAATTCAATTAACAAATCAAAATTATTTTTTTAATAACAATTTTTGCTAATTATACAAGAAAAATTCAATAATAATTTCCTTTAGAAACTTTCAAAATAAAAATACATAAAATATAAGTTCAAAACTACTTCCACAAAAGTTATGGCCAAGTGGAATTTAAATATTATTAAAGAAAATCCTTTTCCAATATTTAGTCCGTTTAGTATTAATTTTACCGGATTTTCTGTAACATTTTTCTGAATTTTATCCATTCTTCAAGTAAAACACTTTTCAACAACTTTTTATTTCTGGTGTCAACAGTTAGTTTGCTGCGGTAAGATACGCTATAAATTTTTCATGGGATTTAAAGCTGGAATTTGAGGGCGTGGCAAGGGCTTGGGGGACATTGCAGAGCAGCCATAGTCGGGGTTTATGAACAGTGTGCTTGAGATCATTATGTTATTGGAAGTAACAGTCCAGCGCGACGCCCAACTTTAATGCACCGTCCTCCGAATTTTATTTAAAATATTTAACTATTCAAATCTGTCCATGATAGTCTCAGTGAAATCTAAATTTCGTGCTCCTGAAACCGACATACAGCCCCAAATCATTACAACTCCTCCAGTTTTCATTTTTTGGTCGAATATCTGGAAAAGAAAGGGTGATGCACTGAATCCCAAACTTCACTTTGTCCATTTATGCTGAAAATATTAAACTTAGACAAATCTGAAAAAATTACATCTTTCGGAAATGCTTGTAAAAATTTTCTGGCAAAATATTATTTTCTTTCAGTTGATCGAATAAATGTACGGTTTCCTTCCTGCAGATCGAAACTCAGCAGCGTTAATGAGCCTGTTCGTTGTTTCTTTATGTACTATTTAAGCCATACTTTTGTTAAATCTTCTGCCATTTTTCTAGTACTAATTGAGGGTTTTTCAGAAATGCAGAGTTTTATTATTCGAACATCTCTCACTATTAATTTTTAAGGAAGGCCGTTTCGATCTTTATTTGCTTTTTTTTTTTGGGGGGGGGGGGGGGAGTGTACCTACTATCTTTTTTATGGTGGAATGACTTCCAAACATTATTTTAGCAGTCTCACTATAAGATTTATCTATTTTTATGAAGATTCACAATTATTTTTTTCCCTTTCTGTAAGTTCTTTTTGGGATTTTTTAAAAATTCACATGGGATTTCTTCTGTTGAGATAACAGCAGATGCATTTACATGTGATGTGGATACAGCGGGAGTATGGCTATGTTCAGTAAAATAAGCAAACGTGTGAAAATTTTAAAAAATTTACAAATGTACCATGACTTTTGTGGAAGTATTTTTGAATTACAATCATTTTATAATGTTTTTTCAGTACGTCCAAGGGAAATTTCTATTAACATTTCTTTGTATAATGTAACAAATGCTGTTAATTATTTCAATTTATTAACTAATTTTATTGCTATTCACCATGGTGAATTTTGCATATTTTTCAAAGAGCTACTCTCTGTGTACCATAATTTTTGTGGAACACTGTATTTGGATATTTTTTCTCGGATTAGCCTACTTTCGAAAAAAATCATCCGAACCCGTTGAGTACCTTAACTTTCCATTGCTATAATTTTTACCTATTAACCAATAAAGGAATCAGCCTCACATTCACATAAGATGCAACACTATTACTTATTAAACAATCAAGGAATCAGCCTAACACGCACATAAGATGTATTTTTTTTTTAACTCTTAGGCATTTAATAAGTTAGGCCACGGCCAAAATCGAGTTTGGCCGTGGTTAAACATACGTTCCATTGATAAACATTTAACACCATCGTATCAAGATCACGTCGGAAATAATTATCTTAAAAATAGTGTAACACCATTGTAAAGTTCTTGAAAGACTAGAGAGGATGGCTTCTCCGATTAAAAAACTTGAATGACTGAATAATTGTACAGACGATATCGGAGACTTTCATTACTTCATCCCCTTTTCTTTTTGAGTGGCGTGTTGGGAAATTCAGGCACTTAAAACTTTTTGTTTTGAAAATAAAACGCAGAAGGATTTCAACATTTAAGTATTTCCAGTAAAGTGTATTTTTTCAGAACCCTCTCAGTTATGTCTTTATTTTGCACCTGCATGTTGAGAAAATAAACTCTGGGTTGTCCCAAAAATTTTCTTTCGAAATTCACGTGATATATTTCAATTCATCGCTTAACACTTTCTGAAAACAAAAATCTTTCACATATAAACAGGGAACCATCACCTCTTCGAGTTGACGGCTGAAATCTCAGGATTAGTTAAAACTCGATTCGCATATTAAAATACAACTGGTCTGCCAATTCATATCTTGATGAAAAATACCTGCAAACATGATTTTAGTGGTTGATCAGTAGGTTTATCATTGTGGTTTCTTGCACACAAAATGTATGAAAACATGAAGGACTGGGAGGAGGAAAACAATGGTAATGCAACCACTAAAATGGGGTTTGAGGGGTTTCCACCAAGATAGGACTTAGCAAACAAGCTGCATTTCAATATGCGTATAGAGTTTCGTGCAGCCGTCTCCCTGTTTAATACACTTTGACATCTGAAAACAAAATATACTATAAAAGCATTTTATAAATAGTAGTACGAATAGAATATAAAAATTGTTGTCAGTGGCCACCCTGCCCATGACCAGACGGAGCGCAACCTAATTCTAAGGCGCAAAGTTGCAATGCCGCCTTGGTCCGTGCCGCGTTTTTCCAGATAGGTTTTTAATTAACTTTTAAAGACACGGGAGGCACACAGAAATTTTTTTGTAACTATGATATACAGGGTGATTTTCACCTATAACGTGTGTTTCCAAATACATGACGCACCCTGTATCTATTAGCCGCAACTCTTGTCTCCACTCACATCTAATCATTTTCCAAGCTAAGTTTGCACAGACCATTTTGTCCCAAAACATCACTTTAAGTCCACCAAGCATGATTATGAAAATCGTCCAGCTGGGAGAGGAAATTCAACTTAGTTCTGATAAATCAAGAACCGGCGAGTAGAGAGAACTAACCTAATCCACTAAATAATGCTGCAATTATGACGGCCAAGGTGCTATTTAGGCGGATCACCGTCATGCGGCAATCAGGCGAGTTTCGCCCGAGGCTAGGCATACAACCTGCTACGCACTACAAACGGTAAAAAAATTATGTAACGTTACTCCATAAAAGTGGTGGCAGCCTTGCTGCCTTCATTTTATTGAGTAATTTAACCAATATCACTTGTGTTAACGTTACACTAATGTGTAATATTACACTGTTTATATCAGTTTAAATCATACCATTATATAAGTTAAATTACTCCGAAAAATTGGAGGCAGCATCCTGCCACCAATTTTATGGAATAACGTTACAAATTTTTTACAGTGCAGGTCTGCTCGGTTCGAATTTTCCAAGCCCGGCCACAGGGCAGAACTAATTCTATCGTGGCCCGACCCGGTGTAAAAATTAGAAGTTCGGTCCGCGCCCAGTCTGTGCAAAAATCAAATTACGCCTGATCCGGTCCGATCTAATTTGGCAGGTGTTCTTAAACAGAAACTATATAACCGAATGGCGTTTTCTATTCTTTGATAAAGCAAAAGATCTTTTAGAAAATACTGTCAAAGTAGGCCTTCTGAATCGAATTTCCGGACGCGATAGCACGCAAAGGAGAAAGAACTGTCGGCACGTGATAAGAATAACTTAAGGGTGTATTCCGATCCAAACTGCTTATTTTCTGATTCATTTTTTAATTCATTTTTACTCTCAAACGCATCAAACTGGGAAATTGTCTTATTTATAAACTACATAATGTGCCGTGCTTCTCGATTTTTTGATAAATGCAGAAAATGTTGTAAAAAATGCTGTCAAAATCGGCGTTTTGAACCGGAATTTCCGGAAGTGGGTGATCTGGGGCTGAAAAAGATGGTCATACTGAGAAAATAATTGCTTAAAAATCAAATTCTAATTAATTGAGCGAAAAATGAAATCACACGGCACCTCATACAACTCTTCAAAAATCACCCCAGCAAGTTTCATGTTTTTACTTTTAAAAATGAGTCTGAAAATGTCTCAGAAAATTTCGAGCTGTTGAGGGTGGAAAAATATTTTTTCGAATACACCCTTAAAACTCGATAATTAATTTTTCAAAAGATAGAAAACCCTATTGATTCTAAATCGCTTTAACAGTCAGGCGTGTCAATTTTATGCCTTTAGAGTTAAAAATGAGTGGTATAACGTGTCAAAGTTTCGCGTTGTTGAATTTGAGACCCACCTTAAAGGTAAAAAAGAAAATAAGTTGAAACTGGTGTGAATTAATATGAACTAAAATAACTTCTTAAAACACCTTCAAAACCTTAAATGCGCTAGGCCTTTCGAAAGAAGTTAGAAGAAGAAAGTTTCTTGAAGTTAAAAAAGATCCAATTAATTCGCATGTTTCCACTCTCAAAAAAGCTGTTAAGAATTCTGTTGTTTTAAATGACAACACTAAACATGGTGTTATTCCTTCTTCAGCCATCTGTGCTCATTTTTATGCTTTGCCTAAAGTTCATAAAAACAATGTCCCCTTAAGACCTCTAATATTGGTATTATCTCTAATATTGGTACAGTCACTTATCCTCTTGCCAAATTTTTAACTTCCATTTTTTCTCCTTTATGCGTTTCTAATTCTCATACGATAAAAAATTCTTATGAGTTTGTTAGTAAATTAAAAAATATCAACCCATCCAATTGTTCTATATTTTCTCTTGATGTCAAATCTTTATTTACCAATGTTCCGATTGATGGTGCTCTTTCTTGCTTGGAAAAAAGATTACGTGAATTTCATTTCTCTGATATTGAAGTCAAAGATTTTGTTAATTTAATTAAAATTTTCCTTACTCAAACTACTTTTGAGTTTGATAATAAATTCTTCAAACAATCTGACGGCTTAAGTATGGGTAATCCCTTATCTCCAATTCTTTGTGATATTTATATGCATTATTTTGAGGAGAAATTATAAATCTTGTTAATTTTAAATGTTGGGTGCGTTATGTTGACGATACTTTTGTTTTAGTTGATAATTCTTTTGATATTTCTACCGCTCTTCAAACTGTCAATTCTATCGACCCGCATATTCAGTTTACTTTTGAGTTAGAAAATTAACTTCCCTTTCTTAACTTCCCTTTTTAAAATAAACTTCCCTTTCTTGATGTTTTAGTTACCAAATGTGACTCTTCTTTCAAAACTTGCGTTTATAGAAAACCTTTTTTCTGTCTCTAACCCACCACATGCTCTCTCAAATCATCCTCAACCAAAAAATGGGTGTTTTTTTACACGTATGTAAATCGTGCTCTCAAAATTTGTTCTGACTCTGCATCCCTTAAGGATGAACTTAATTACCTAAAAAGTGTTGCTGACAAAAGAGGTTTCAATCCTTCTGTTATCAATAATGCTGTGAAGAAATTCAATAGACCATCTAATAAAATCTACTCTTTCCAAATCTGTCAAAAGCAAACCTGATAAATTTGTTGTCCTCCCCTTGTATCCTCCTTTATGTTTCAAATTAGCTAAAGTTTTACGTCGTTTCAATTTTAACGTTATCTTTAAACCTGTCAATAAATTCAAATTGTCCTCCACTAAATCTCCTGTTCCCGATCTTCGAAAATGGGGAATTTTTAATGTTCCTTGTAACAGCTGGGATTTATCTGATATTGGTCAAACTAAAATCTTGAAATCCGTTAAAAAGAACACTCTCGTTATGTAATTAATCAGGAAATTTCTAAATCTTCTATTGCCAAGCATTCTTGGGATTCCTTCATAGTTTTAATTTTCAAAATGCTAAATCTATCCTTAATGCCAATAGTATCTCTGAATTGGACTTTCTTGAAAATTTAGCTATTTATCTTAACCGTGAAGTTATTGTTAATGATAAATCTGATTCCACAATGCTCTCTGCAGCTTGGAAAAATCTTTTCAATACTACCACATAATTTATTTTTTGTTTTAATTAATATTAGTCCTTTTTTATATTTTATTTATTTTTTAATTTCTTATGTTCCCACATTTCAATATGTGTGTGTTTTCATTTTATTATAATCTATTTTTCATTTTATTTTCATGTATTTTTTTTTATTTGCTTTCTTATTCCCTTTCTATTCCGTGTTCTTTTGTTTTGATTATACTCTTGAGCGATTGGCTGTTGTCTTCTACTTTCCTATTGGCTGTTTCTTAAGCTTGTTTCCTTTCCCTTATATCTCATTTCAGTCTTACTGCTGCTTTCATAGTAGAAGCACGTCTTTTTGCGCCTGACGAAGAAAGACTCGGATCTTTTGAAAGGCCTAACGCATTTAAGGTTTTGATGGTGTTTTAAGAAGTTATATTAGTTCGCACCTTAAAAGGTATATTTCCAATGATTTCCTTAACAGAAGTTCATCATCGCTATTAATATCTCGACTTTTCCATCTTGTGCTGCGGTTGCTGCCTTACCGACTTATATAAGTGAGAGATGCCAAGCTGGGCATCGTCCTTGAGGCTTAGTGGTAGAGCACTGGAGATCTATTCCAGGGGCCCGGGTTCGATTCCCGGCTTGGACATTTTTCACTAAGTTGGTTTACGACTTGTTAGCAATGTGATTATTCACGTATTTAATATTCACGCTATTAATATGTTTACAAAACATAACTGTTCTTAGAACATGTCGTGCAAAGCAATAAGTCCAGTTCAGGCGCAGCTTGATTATGCAGAAAAGAAATGTATGCCTCATACTGGCCCGAGTCTGCTGAAAAAAATGAGCCTGTGATCAGACACGATGCAACTGTCCGATGTCGATCATTACGCTGGACACGATGTTGTCAAACTAGCATCGGCTTGGGCAGCACATTTATACTTATAAACGGAAAAGCCATATCCATTGAAAATTATTCATTTCTTATCGCGTTTGTTTTAATTTTTATATCGGTCCGGCAGGTCCGTGTCCTTTTTTTTTGTCGGTCCGGGCCTGCCCGTTAAAAAAATTGTCTTAATTCTGCCGGGCCGACTCGTTGCAAGTTCCCCTTCATTTTTCCGGCTCAAGACAAGCCCGGGCCTGTGTAGATGATGCCTGTCTACTATCAACTTCACCCGGCAATTAGAGGAATCGTCAACGGTATAATAATAATGAACCGGCCCAGAAAACTAGCTTCATCGATAAAACATTCATTAAATTTATATATAAAAATAACTTTACAGTAATTAAGTTAATATAGAATACAGAGAAATAAACAATTATACCCTCACATTTCGAGATTTAACACATCAGTATGACCTAAAGCAATAATTGTTAAAGTTAAAGGTAATTACAAAATTTTAAATATTACAGAATGTGTAGATACAAAAAAAAAAGATAAAACTGAAACGATCTCATTAAATTATGTTAGTTTTTAAAAATCAGAAATATAAATGTGTTTACCAATTCTAAAAATTTATATAAACTTTCTTTGAATACATTTAAACATACACATCGACACGAACCATTTAAATTAGAACATTTTAAAAAAGCCAATTGGCAATCACACGCAGACAACTTATTAACTTTTACCAATCATTTATTATTCAAATATTCCAAACTTCAAATCATGAACAATATTCACCAAACAGTATAATACATCGTAATTAACTGAATGAAACGCATTATGTTGCGCTACATACTTTAAAAAACCATCGGAATAATTTGATATTAATGACACCAGAAAAATACAAATTTTACCTCCCTAAAACATGTCTCCAGAAACAATAACATACAAAAGAAACTTAGCTCAATTAGAAATTCTCTGTTGAATTCGAAACAAATTCTTCTTCATCAAAAATTCAAGTTATTTGAAGATGAAAGGGGAATTTCACAGAAAGAAAAAGGAATTAAATTGGGAGAAGAACTTTCATGTTTGGCAAAATCAATAGCGTGCATTTTTTTTAGAGAGATAAAATCTAATAACAGTGAAAGCGATTTAAACTATAAAATATAAATGCTAAAATTACATTTGAAAGTAGAACAGCAATAAAACCTTAAAACTTATTAAAAATTCATATTGTAAGAAGAGAAAATTGTGGAAGGACAAGGAAATGAAAGAATTAAATTTGAACAAATACTTATATTTAAAGTTTATTGGTGAAATCAATAAAGAGTTTAAATGCATATTACCTTCTCTTATAGAAGCAAAAAACAACAGTGAAAGATATTTAAATGCATTGAATACAAATGCTAAAATTGCTTTTGAAAGTAGAATAAATTCGTAGTTTAATTCGTAGTTGTTACGTAATATATTTTTAAATTCATTACTAATCATATTGGTATGAAAACTAATACGGAGTGACGTGGAAAATGAAGAATAAAACTGGAAGACACACTTTTACGTTTTTTCGTAAAACCAATAAAATGGTCATAGAAGAGCAAATTTAACAACACTGAAAGCGATGTAAGTGCACAAATTATAAATGGTAAAATTACATTTAAAAGTAGAATAAACTCTTAGTATAATTATACAAGGGCATATGAAATACAACATTTTCACGTTTCTTAAAAAGTCATGAAAAAAAGCGACAGGGAATTAAAATAAATTTTAGGCAGTAGAATGGAGCCATTATTAAATTTTGAATACTTAGTGTGTTCTGTATTGCGATCTAATTGCGATAATGGAGCCAAATTTTATAAGATGATTAAACTAGATGGGGGACGAAAGATTTCGCGAAACAAAAATTAACTTCCAGAACTCTCCGTTAGGGAATATATGTCGCTGTTCCTTTCACGGAGTTCTTCGCCCCAGTATTGTCCGATCATCCTTCAGAATTTGGTTCCATTATCGCAATTAGATCGCGCTACAGATTACGTGGCGTAGTGTCAATTTAATAATGGCCACGTTGAGGTGGCTATGATTGGGATGCCACGTTGAGGTGACCATGGTTGGGATGCCACGTTGAGGTGACCATCATATGAAGACTACCTTAAGCAGGCCATGGAGTGCGATCTAAGTGCGAAATAAGATCCAAATTTTTGAGGATGATTAAAACAAGACAGGTGACGAACAATTTCGCAAAACAAAAATATAGTTCCAAAGTCAATACTAGGGGATATGTGGCGTTGTTTATGTCACGGAGTCTTTCGTCTCCCGTCTTGTCAAATCATCCTTCAAAATTTGGCTCCATTCTCGCAATTAGATCGCGCTCGAGAATACGCAGAGTACTGTCACAGTTTAATTATGGCCACGTTGAGGTAGTCACCTTAAGGAGCGAGATCTAATTTGGCTCCATTCTCGCAATTAGATAGCGCTAAAGAATATGTTGAGTACTGTCAATTTAATAATAGCCACGTTGTGGTGACCTTCATTGGGAGGTCACCATAAGGAGGCTATGGAGCGCGAGAGACAAGATCCAAATTTTGTAGGATGATTAAACAAGACGGAGGACGAAAGATTCCGGGAAACAAAATTTAAGTTCCAAAAGTCAACGCCAGGGGGATATGTGGCGCTGTTTATTTCACGGAGTCCTTCGTACCCAGTCTTGTACAATCAATCATCCTTCAAAATTTGGCTCCGTTCTCGAAATTAGGTCGGTCTATAGAATACGTTGAGTACATTCAGTTTAATTATGACCACGATGGGGTAGCCACCTTAAGGAGCAGGCAATGGAGCGCGATTTAATTTGGCGTCATTCTCGAAATTTGATCACCCTACAAAACACGCTAAGTACCTATTAGTTTGTTATGGCCATGTTGAGGGGGCCATCATTTGTAGGCCACCTTCAGGAGGCAATGGAGCACGATCTAATTGCAAGATAAGATTGAAATTTTGTAGGATTTTTAAACAAGACGGAGGATTTAACATTCCGAGAAAAAAGAAACGCCATATCCACCTTGCGGTGATTTTGGTTTTTTTTTTTCTTTTTGAAGAATCCTCCTTTCTAATTTTGTTTAAAAATATCCTACGAAATAGAGCTCCATTCTCGCATTTAGATCACGCTGCAGAACACGCTTACTGTCAACTCAATTTTGGTCACAATGTAAAGTCGTGGGGAAAAAGTAAACACACTCTACTAACTCCTCAATAAATTATAGTAGAAGAAATACCAAACGATTGGATATAAATTCTACTTTTAAATGATGTATATAAAACTTGCTTGGGGGGGGGGGGCAGCTACATATTGAAACGAACTCAAACTTCATTTTTTTTCTACGACAATACCTAATTTGAACAAGATATTTAAATCTTTGGTTTAAACAATGCCTAGACATCACATTTCAAGTCATTTGAATTACAAGTTTTTGAATTATAAAAACATTCAAAATTTAGTATTTCTAATGTTAAATTACATTTTCATATTTTTATTAATATCTCCTGAAATTATACTCCTAATGTACTAATTTGTGTAGCAATAATACTAAAATACCCAAACATAAATACGTTGAATTTGCAATTTTAATAATTTTTTGATAATGAATTATGAAATTTATATTCGAAAAAAATATGAATTGCCACCTACAATGTTTTCGATAGATTTAGATTTATTAAGTCTTGCTTTACGGAAATCCAAAATTTCAATTTTTCTTCCAAGTAGTTTTCAAATTACGCTTAAAAAACGGCAAAATGATGGTTTAAGATAAGTCTATGATAGAAGTCACTGGATATTTTGAAATTTCTTATACTATCCTGTAATCTAGAATTCTACAATGACTGCTTGAGTGGCGCTTTAGATGCTTTGATCAAGAGGCTCTCTAGGTCAACAATCAAGTACTGAACTTCAATTTGGATAGAGTCCCTAAAATACACTGGTTTGAAAATAATTTCTCGGAAACTTATCGTACGAATTGCATAAAAATTTATTTTTAGGCTAATTGAAGGGTGTAGAGTTCATTTATGTTGTCAGAATTGTGTACTGCTATAAAAAAAACAAAGTATGCGGTTCGTTTTAATATGTAGATGCGCCCCCCCCCCCCCCCCAAGCAAATTTTACATACATCATTTAAAAATAGGCTTTATTACCAATAGTGTGTTACCAGTAACTTTCTTATACGATTATTTTTTGCTGAGTTAGTAAGGAGGTGTTTACTTTTTTTTTTTTTTTTTTTTTTTTTTTTTTTTTTTTTTCTACGACTGTACTTAAGTTTTATTGGATTGATAAATTGATCCAACATGTTTTTATATTTCTAGTTTTTTTTTATTTACTTTTTTTTCGTGAAAGATAAAATCTAAAAAGCCAAACTTATGAAAAATAAATGATAGAAATACAATTTAAGTTAGGATACATTCGAACTATCAATTATTTATGCAATGAATGATGTAATATCGTGTTTTAAAGTTTTTTTTTCAAGTTTATATTTATTAAAATTTATGATGTAATATTAAATATTAACGCATACTTCATAGTAAGGATATACAAAACGAAGATAACTTTAATGTATGTGTCCGAGAGAGACGTATCATGATTTTAGAATTTCCTTTTGAAACAGCACCCAAAACTAGACCTATTTTTATATATTAATAACCTCTAATTATTCAAAGAAAACTTATATTTAGGTTATTTTGAAGTTCTAGATTCTTATTCTGATGTCACAATTAAGGATTATTTTGGAATTTGAAAAGTTTATTTTTATTTATGTAGATGGCCATTTTAACAGATTTTATACAAATCTAAAGACAATTCCCAGTAGATAGGTACCTTTTCTTCCTATCAGCTCCCATGTGTCAGTTAAAAAATATTTATTTGAGTGCTGGAGTGTAAATTTAACATACAGGTATGGATTTCCTTTCATGTGTGTATACAAACACAAGATTTATTTACATATATGTATACATATAAGTAAGTATATTTTACAAAAATAGATGCATACATAGAGCAATGGGATATTTTTTCAAGGTGCTTCGATATGTATATGTAATTTACAAGATAAACACACACATATATATATATATATAATAAGCAGTTTTACCTCAAGCTGAAATAGAAAACAGGAAGCAGATATACGACTGTTTACCTAAAAGAGAAAAAGTTATTTTAGTAAAGTAAAATACTTTTAAAATAAATTCTAACAAGACTTTATTATTTTAACACAATGCTAAGGCTAAATGTATTATTTCAAATTAAAATAATCATGAATACAGAATGCAAATTATAGCTTTTGTTTTGAAAAGCGGTTAAAGCTGACATTTTACATAATTGTGAAATTAAAATTGTAATTTTGGAAGTTATATTTTGTTCGCTCGCGGACCTTATTTCCACTAAATTTTAATGCATTAACTGCAATTTACACTAACCCGATTCCAAAAAATTGTTGTTTAATTATGAGAAAGTTACTAACTGCAAACAACCGTATACTAGCATAAAAGTGAAACAAAGTTTTTCACAGTCAATTGTTCCACATTGCATCGATATGATGAAAGCAAACAAACCATTTTCCACAAAATATACAGTTAAATTGTTTCAATGATTTTTATTTCATTTTAAAACTTATTCGCAAAATATAAAAATAAATCTGAAAATAACTCTATACGTATTTACTATCAATCATAATCAAAATAGTCAACATTAACGATTAATCCAATCATGACCAATATATAACTATTAATCCAATCAAACAAAATACATATGCATATACTAGCAACACAAATACACACCTCAAGATCTTACAATAATGAAATTTTAAGATGCGAGATATGTTTTTCTTAAAATGGTCTCAGGATTCTCAAAGCTTTAAAATTTTCGAAATTTAAATTTTTTTAGATGTTTTTTCTACTATATTTTGTAAACATTTTGATATAATTTTTCCCTAAAATTGCCATTAGAACAGAAGTTATGGCCTGAAGCGGAGTTTCCAAAACTTTGAAGTCATTTTTCTCCAAATGACGTTTTTGGGTATAACGCGCACGATATCTCAAGAACTTCTGAATATTCTTTTCACGAAATTTTCAAAACATATGTTTCATGCTAGTCTGTAGAAACTGAACCTAAAATTTTATTGTTCAAAAAAATATTTTTTAGGTGATTAATATTGTTGATTTTTTTTTTAATTTTGCAATAGCTAAATACAACTTTGTATTAAAAATATAAAAAGGCTTTAATACAAATTAAACTTGAATATGATTGTTTGTATACTTGTTTTTAATTAAAATTGAATGTTTGCATCTTAACTGCTATCTTAAAACGAGAGCTTATTGCCAGATTTTGTTAAGAGAACTTGTCAGATATCTTGATTTTCAAAGGACACACATACACACACACGCTATATATATATATATATATATATATACACACACACACTATTAGCTAAAGCACCCGGCGTTGGCCGGAATTTTAAGAATGTTTTGAAAAATCAATTTTTAAAAATAGGCGATTGCGTGTCAATTTACGTAATTTTCACTCTTTTTTTTTCATTTAATCCGGACGGCAGATTACCTACTTAGTAAATGTAATATGTCATTTGGATTGAGACCGTGATTAAAACCTTTTGATGAAAAGTTGTTTCCGAACATTTTCTTATTTAAATTATTTTTTCATGATTAAAAAACAATAGCAAGCACAAAAATTCTATGAGTTTTACTTTTAAAAAAATCTAAAATTTTTATGTCAGTTCTTCACTAAGAATGATCTCTCGGGTGCTAAACATTTGTGGAAATTCTAATATAAACGCATACACACACGTATATATACGGAAGAGATTTAAAAATGGCGAAAACAAATTCAGAGAACCTCAAAATGTTAAAATATGCCAATATTTCCATAATCGGGTTTTTATCGTGTTTCAATACGTTTTTTCAAACTAATATGACGTTATATATTCACCTGCTGACTGACATCCATTATATTTCCAATATGACGTAATATTAACTTTTTCTTAAATTAGTCAAACTAATTCATTTTCATTTTTCACGTGAAAATCTTTCAAGAAAAGTAATTGTGGTAAGAATTTTATTCTGCATTTTTAATTGTTGGCAACTGCTATAAAGAAAAATGTTTAATTTTGATAGGAAATTGCTGTTAAATTGGTGTTTTTTTATTAATTAAAAATTAACTATAAATTATTTTGATTCGGGATTACTTTAGTTACCTCTGCCGAGTTTTAATACACATGTATGTAACATCTAAAAATTCGGGCTTCCGAATTGTATAGATTCCAATTTTAGTCTAATTTTGTATAGAATTACAGACAAATTTTCATTTTTATATATTAGATATAAACGAAATTATTGCAATTAGTCGATTTCTAAAAAGAAAAACAGCCTAATAGAACAAAAACATCTGTCCTCAATTTTTTCGAAAATTTAAAATTTTCCTTACATAACACCTTCCATCATTTATAAATTAACATGATTAAATGTACAAGATTCCCATGAATCTTTGAATTTAAATATCACGATTACAAACGATCGTCTCCCCATGGACCACAATGTGGCTGAATGCCCCTGTAAACGAAATTTAAATGCTATGTACTTCATTTTCAATACCAAACATGCCATAGTAAACTACATTAACCTATCAATTATATAGCAATCCTAGTATATTTGCGCGAGTTCGAGCACGGACAGACAGACAGTAGAGAGATCGAATACATAAGCAATTTTCATTTATGTTGGAAAGTGTTAAAAATGTACGAGTATTAAAATATTTTTTAATGCACCTGTATAGTCGACTAACCTATTCAATATTATATATACCGGATGTCCTGAAAAGAACCGACTGATTTTAAAATTCAATAACTTGCAAACGGTAAGATATTTAAATTCTTGCAAGAGGGTTATGCATAAGGTCAAAAGTTTTTTTTTACAGTGATTTTCGATTTTAGTTCGAATTACAAACAATAGAGGACGCGGTAAACAATAGGCGCTAAATACAGGCTCGATTGCTTAGCCTTTCTCTTCTTCCATGCGGAAAAGGAGGTTAAAATGTATTGAGTGGATCCCGAAGTACCGAAAATCGAGCCTGAATTTAGCGTCTATTGGTCGCAGCCAGGGCCCGACCTAGACAGTGGGGGGCCCTGGGGCAAACCTTATTCCGGGGGCCCCCTTCGATCTTTTGAAATTTTTTGTGAATTATGTTGAAATGACTAAAACTAAACTTTATACCTATTGCATGTAGACTTAAATTTCATACCAAGGACTAGTCACATCTGCATGCAGTATAGTACAAGAAAGATAACTTTAAGAAACTATAGCAAACATTTTTTTTTATTTTGGTTATAGGAATATAAGGATAAATGTGAGCCGTTAAAATGTAAATACAGTTCTCCCAGGTATTATTGGCTGTTTGTGTTAATACTTTTCTATTTAACTTAATCTTTGTATTCAATCAACATGCATTTGGGGGATTCCATCATATAGAAATGCAAGTGGTGGCATGCATTTAATAATAATAGCAACAAATTTCAATACTTGTTATGTTGTTATTGCATTCCCCATGATGCCTTAAAGTACTTTGGTATAAAGTTTCATAATATGAAAACAGAAAGCAACAGATAGCAGATGTGTGATATTACTGCAATATTTTAAATAAAATTATGTATTTAAATAAATTTATGAAATCAGTAAGGAAGAATTTAAATATCACAAAATGAAAAACACCTTAAATTAGAATCTGGTCACTTTTGGGTATTTATCATTTGGCTCTCTTTTAACTAAAATTATATCTGCCCTTGGGGGGCCCCCTCAAATCGGGGGGCCCGGGGCAGCTGCCCCGCATGCCCCTGCATTAGTCGGGCCTTGGTCGCAGCGCCATCTATTATTTGTAATTCGAACTAAAATCGAAAATCACTGTAAAAAAATTTTGACCTTATGCATAACCCTCCTGCAAGAATTTTTTAAATATCTGTCACCGTTTGCAAGTTATTGAATTTTTAAATCAGTCAGTCCTTTTTAGGACCCCCGGTATATACACACACATACTTTTTTTTTTAATGTATTATATTTTTACATGCCACCTTCCTTTAGAATTTTGGTTAACATCATTATATGAACTTATAAGATAAATTTTGATTCAAAAGGTATTGTGTAATGTCTATATGTAAGGTAAAAAGTAATTAAAGTGATATGTGATTCTAAAATATTAATTCTACTTATATTTTAAAGAAAAATGAAATAATATCCCATAAAAATCAATTCTTACTTAAGTATGTACATTCCAAGGAGCGATATTGTGGCATTTTCTAATTAAATGCTTTTTTTTAGATCTTAATTTTTTATGAATTCATTTATTATTTTTGTAAGTAAAAATGTAATTAAAATAAAAGCGATTTAATCTTTTGAAATATGAATTTTGGAAACGATTTAGAACAGAATAAAATAATAGACTAAATAAATAATTAAATTTGTATTTTTGCTTCTCAGACAGCGATATGATTGCATTTTTAATGAAATTCAATTCATTTATATTTTCATGAAAACATTTGAAAATATTTTCACTAACCTAATGATACGGATGTAAAAACGTCACATTTATTAAGAATTCTTAATGAAGAATGATAATTTATTGAAGCAATGAAATTAAAAGTACTGTTTTTTAACAAATTTATGTAAAAACAACTTTATTGCTAATTTACAGTTAAATTATAAGCCTATTCTTCCTCAAAATTTTACGCAGCTAAAAAAAAAATGGCGACACAGAAAAGAAAATTTAGGAGAAATTCTTTTAATTCTACGTGCTGGGTTCTTTATGCGATTCAATTAGTTTAAGAAAATACTTTTAAGAAAGTTAAAAAGGTAATAAAATTACTGTTTTCCTTAACATCAATTTATTTCAACACGAGAAAACAGATTACTAATTTACTGTTAAATTCTAAACAAATTCTCCAATAAAATTTCACGCAGGTATCAGGTAAAAATA
This sequence comes from Maratus speciosus, assembly GCA_963932465.1. Classification (NCBI taxonomy): domain Eukaryota; kingdom Metazoa; phylum Arthropoda; class Arachnida; order Araneae; family Salticidae; genus Maratus; species Maratus speciosus. The sequence goes on from OZ010798.1 coordinate 364,424,110, forward strand.
AAGACACAGTAAATAGAAATTCTTTTTTAATCAATATCTGGGTTCATTATGAGATTCATTTAGTTTAAGAAAATACTTTGACGAAAGTTTAAAAAGTAATCAAAATAAAAGTAATTTAAAATTAGAATAAGCTAATTTTGAAACGATGTGAACAAAGAGAAATAAATATATTTATAGCAGATTTATTTTTAATAGACTTCTAAAAAAGGAAGAGGTTCTCAATTCGAGGCTTTTTTTTTTGTTTGTTTGTTGTTTGTTTGTTTTTTCGGGGGTGGGGGGGGATACTTCGAATGTTTCCCCTTTAGATTTAATCAAAATTGGTTCAATACATTTTTAAAAATGTCACAAAAGCAAAAAAGAATTAAAATATTTCAATATTAAGGATTTTGATCAAGTGATGTAGTACTATCAGTTCGGCGAGAATGTCGCTATCTGATAATTTCCCTCCTTCTTTATAACGCTTTTGTTTCAAAAGAATAGTTGTAGGAAAAACCAAAAAGCAATGTTTTAATTGTAAAAACATTTAAGACATCAGCTATAAGTAAAAACTAGAAAACAGTAATTCTGCTTTTTCTGAATTTTGTGTCGCCCCCGATGAAAAAAAAATATGTATATAGATACAACAAAGCATATTTCAATTTTAAAGACTTAAAACACACGCATTTACTTTATATAAAATGACGTCATTCGCTGAAGAATTCCACGTTCCACATTTACGATCCAGGCTTAAATATCATCTACAGAAAAGTATGCATAGGACGCCACTATCGCAGAATAATGCACAAATCCAGCAAAAAGTGATGTCATTCAAGAAATTTGACAAAAAAAAAAAAAAAAAAAAAAAAAAAAATCGGCTATCTAATGATTCATATACCTTCATTTGTTTGTAACATTAATATAGATACTTAAAATCAAATATAGTTTATAATAGCTCCATGTTTTATCAGAAATCATTCATTTATATTTTTTCAAAATGGCGCGTATTTTAATTACATTTTTTTTAAGTTATGGAAAAATGGCAACAAAAAGATATAGTAGTCTAATATTTTCCAACTATTTTTCATTTACTTTCTACAGAAATGGAGTACTTCTGTTTCAAAAATTAAAGAAATGGTGTTTAAAAACAAAAATTAATATCTCAAAAATGAATTTTGATGCAGTTTTCAAACAAATTGCATTTAAAAGTACTTTTTTTCCCTAGACGACTGTATAAAAATTGAAAATGTGTGATGCTTAGAAGTTAAAAAAATTGCTGTATAGACAGGGAGGTAGTGGAGGGTATACGGGGGAATACGCCGTATACCCTCTGGATTTTTTTTAACGAACACCGTATACCCTCTGTTTCACAAGAAAGCTACAGTATATATACACTAGGGTATACCCTCTGCCTTAAGCGTATACCCTCTGCTTAGAATGTATACCCTATTTTTTTTTTACGACTACACCACTGAGTATAGATTATCCGTATTTACCCGTACAATGATACATCTGCTTTGTTTTAAGGCTGGCTTTCGGAACGTTATTTTTTAGAGACGACATTTTAAATTTCTGGACGAATAAAATAGCATATCTGGGGTAAAAAAAGAAAAAAAAGTTCAGAATTGTATAGCGTATAAATTTACCCAAGATTTTTGCTGAACACTCGCTTCATTGCAAGAACAATATTTTTATGGTGGAGGGATTTGTACACTAATATAGGCTGGAACAACAATTCCTGGCAATTTTTGGAATTTAATATAAAATCAAAGTAATGTTTTTCTAAGTTAGTTAAAAAAATTATAATTATTATAACTTTTAGTAAGAGTGTGACATTCTTGCGGACAGTGGTAGAGTCCTGCATCGGGTCCGGTAAACCGATTTTATCCAAAGTCGGGTCGACGCTAATTATTTTTGTTGCGGGTAATGTTCAGATTGATATTTGATTCTCGCGAGTCGGGTTGATTGGATTTTTTTTTTTTTTTTTTAAGTATTTTTCTAAAGAATAATAGCTGAAAATTACTGAGTATACATATGTTCCTTTTTCAAAATAAAAAATGAAATGTATATATTAGAGATAAATTAGAGATTTTTCCATAACTGTATTAAAAGATGAATTGAAATTTCTTCCCTTTCGTGTTGAAGAAACATTTTTGTTAAAGAAAATCTTTCTTAAATCGTTAAAAAGAAATTAAATACGTACAAAGTGGTTTAAAGCTCATGAAACACGATTTCTAGATATTTTTTAATAGAATAAATTCAGATATATATTTGTAACGTTCAAGATTGTAATTTAAACAGCATTTTTTAAAGCAGTGATATGGCTGCGTTTTAAAATCGATTTCATTGTCATATATTCTCATGAATACAATTTTAAATTGATATTATCGATGATATAATGTGATTAAAAAAAAAAGTCACAATACTTAAAATTCTTAAAAATTAAAAAAAAAATGAAATTTAATTAAAAATTTAATCATTTTTAACATTATTTTACGTAACCAATTTAGTTAAGGCAATTTGAATAAAAGTGATTTAAGCTCATGAAATATCAATTCAGAGCATTTTTCAGAAGAATAAATTCAGAATCTACATATATATCTAACATTCAAGATTGTAATTTAAATAGCTGTTTTCTAAAGCAGTGATATGGTTGCGATTTCATTGATTTATAATTCCATGAATCCATTTTTAAATAGATATTATGAATGATATAATGCGATTATTTTAAAAAATTGTCACATTTCTTAAAAATTCTTAATAAATAAAAAATTTAATTAAATCAATGAAATTTAAAATATCAATCATTTTAACATCACTTTAAGTAACCAATTTTATTAGGGCTTTGTGTATGAAGGTAATCACCTTCATAATTTATTTTCTTATGCATCCATCCATTTTCTTACGCATCCAGTCGCTTTAACCCTTAAATGCCTGATTTTTCAAAAATCATTGTAATAATGTTTTTCGGCTTTCATTTTTTAAATATATCATGGGGAAAATACTTAAAAAAATCATATTTTGTTTTAAGTATGGTTTACGGCTAAAAAACAGTTTGTTACTAATCGGCAAAACTGGTCTTTAATTAATAAAATAATTTTCCTGGATAAAATTCCATAATATTAAACACACAAGAATTTTAGGAACTATAATAAAAAATAAATTTTACTTGCTCACTGCAGAACAAAATAGGGTATTTCGCAAGCTTCCAAGCAAAACAAAAAGAACAAGTAGCAACAATTGAAAAATAATTTATCTTTATTCTGAAACAGCACAAGTGTTGCCACCTACATGTTGAAAATCAATTTAATAATATTTTCAGAATGTATTTTCTTGACAACATTAGGCATTATAGCTTCAATATTATTCTAATAGTATTTTAGAGCCTAAATTGGGTATGTTGTCGAAAAGCAACACCCGGCATTTAAGGGTTAAGCTTATGAAATATGAATTCTGGAGTAATTTAATAGAATGAAATAATACACAAGTAAAATCATAAATTCAAAATTTGAATAAGCACTTTTGAAGGAAAAATATGGTTGCATCCGTAAATTTACTACATTGATTGATATTTTTCATAAATCCATTTTTAAACAGATTTTAGGCTAGTGAAAATGTTGAAAATTTAACAGCGCCACAGTTCTTAATAAACAGAAATTTAATGATGGTATGAAATTAAAGACATTCATAACACAACTTTATGTAGCTAAGTTCAGACAATTTAAATTAAAGTGATTTAAGCTTATAAAATACGAATTGTTGAATACCTTTCTAACGTAATTAAACAACGCGGATGGGGAATCATAATATTAATCGTAAGGTCAATAAGCGCTTTTCCAAAAACGATAAGGTTGCATTTGTATTTCATGAATTTATATTTGCATAAATCCAATTTTAAACAGACATGATCACTAATCAAACGTTGCAAATTAAAATCGCCACATTTCTTAAAAACTCTTAATAAATTTATTGATGAAATTAAATTAAAAATACAGACACCATTACATAACATCTTTTTGTGCAACCGAGTAAAGAAAATATAAATATGAGTGATTTAAGCTTATATAATATGAATTGTGGAATACGTATTAATGTAATTAAACAATACAGAAGTAAAATAATAATTTTAAAATTTCAATAAATAATTTTTCAGAAAGAATCCAATGGAATTTATAACTTCACTTCATTGATTCATTTGTCCATGAACCAATTTTTAAACAGTTATCGCTAATCTAACAATACGAATTAAAAATTGTCGCATTTATTTCTTTATAAATAATGGAAGTTTAATGGTGTAATTAAATTACAATTATCCTTATTCTTAACGTGGCTATAAATATTCCGTAAAATCAACTTTATTAAGAATTTACTGTTAGATTTTAAAATTCTGCATACAAAATTTCAGGTTGTTAAAAGACAAATATGCATTTTTTTTTTTTTACTGCAGTCGTACAAAGTCTACAATAATGATTCAGATATTGTCTTTAACTGGTTAGCTTAATTAGTCTATAAAACTCCATCATACATCTTTATTATTTCATAAAAATACTGCTGTAATTTAAATAAATTCTTGTAAATTGAAAACAAACACTTGAGAAATTTTAAACAAAACCAGTAGCGGGAATTTTAAGTATCTTCATGCAAACATTATTAAATTTTATAATTAAATTTTATAATTGAATTTTAAATTCTTAATTTTGAAAGTTGTTGTGAAAGAAAAAACAATATTTCATGAAACAGCATATTTAAAGAAATTCAATTTAAGGAAATCAAAGTCTCAAAAATGAATTATTCCAATTATTTTTCTAGGAGATTAAAAAAATCTAAGTAATATCAATGAGGGTATAGCTGAATATTTTTCCCTTTACTCAAATGAAAATATTTCAAATATTTTTTTTTCTTATTTCCAGTTATTCTTTAGTAGATTACATACTGGTTTGGCATTCATTAATTTAATAATCATTAGCAACAAAGTACTTGAATGTTTAAAATATACTAACATTTAATTTAGCTAGGAAATGCACAACACAATTGAAAAGCTTAGTGGAAGAACATATGATACATTTTCTCTTTTTTTTTTTTTTTTTTTTTTTTTGTGGTTGAAAGCGTTATCAAGTATTATATTATATGGTAAAACTAAAATACTACTTAGTATTGAAGATATGAGACTATATTTTTTAATACAATATTTAATATTTTCATATTTAATAATTTAGATGGTGAAAATAATTTCTAATATTTAATAATTAAATGTTAATATTCTCTTCTAGAAGAGTTCAGTATCACCTAACAACATTCAAACATATGCTACTACGAAGGAATTAAATTGCAACAAAACACTTCCACTTCAATTTTCTCGAAATCTAATTTTTGTTGCATAACTTCTTACACTCAGGTCTTCAATTTAATATGCACTTTACTTGCATAAAACTATTACCGCGCACATACAAATAGTGTAAGTGATAGTGGTTCTCAACAAAATAAAATGAACTACAGCCCGTCTCATAAATATAAAGACACAGATGTTTTTGAAATTACATTTTATTAATTCAGTTAAAAGTAATTAAATTTATACCTCATATTAAGAACACTGAAATGAATCTCTTATAGGGGTTTTAATTTAAATAAAATACTTTCGTCTCGAATAATAAAAAAAAATAAAAAAATACGCTGTCTCACAAATAAAGACAAAACTTGAAACTGCTTCATATGCAAATTTTTTTCGAATGCACGCGTACAGGATTAATGCGCAGGAGAAATACACTTTAATTTACCCAAAGGAGCAAAGTTGTTTGACTTGTTTCAATTGCAAAGATGCCGTGGAACATTGAAATTTCGAAAGATGAAATTTGTAAAATACGTGAATTTAAAGCTAATGGCTTAACAGTTTCTCAAATATGTATAAAAACTGGGAGAATTAGAGCTGCACTTTATAAAATTTTATCAAAAACTTACAATATAAATTCGAGAAAACGATTTGGCAGACCGAGAAAAACTAGTGAAAGACTCGATCGCAGGATCATGCGACTTGTTTCGTCGCAAAAAATGTCACTCCGATAAGTTTCTCAACGAGTTTATGGCATGGTCCCAAAGGATACAATACATCGTCGTATAAAAGAAAGAAAAAACATTGTATGCCAACATACGTGCAGATTTTCTTTACTGAAAAAAGAACACAAAGAACGGAGGTTAATGGGGGTTAAAGATCATATGCACTGGAAGGACGAATGGGTGAAAGACATTTTTTCAGGTAAAAAGAGGTTTAACTTGGATGGCCAAGATGATTGGAATTCCTACTCGCACGATTTAAGACGTTAATCTCGAACCTTCTTCAGTAGGCAGAAAGTGGGAGGTTCTGTTATGGCGTGGGGTGCCTTCTCTTTTAATGGAACTACGGATATTGCTTTTCTGGGAGGTAAACAGACATCTAAAGAGTACATCGAACTGCTTGATAGTCAGTTGTTGCCAATTGCTGAAACTCTTGGTGGTCGGAATTATTTGTACCATCAAGATAATGCATCGATTCACACATCAAGACTCATAGAAAATGATTTGCCGATAGCAATGTTCATGTCAAGGTGTGGCCCGCACGTAACCCTGATTTAAATCCAGTTAAGAATCTTTGTGGCACTCTCGTTCGCAGTGTACATGCATCTGGAAGACAATTTTCAGACGTCCTTGTGTTGAAAAAAGAAATCCAACGAAGTTGGTTTGATATAAAGCCAAAATAGTTATACAACTTAATAAAAAGCATGCCAACTAGAATATTTTCTGTCATTAGTAAGGATGGATTATTTATTGGACGGTAATTCAAAAATATGTGAAATGTCTTTATATTTATGAGACAGCAAATTTATTTACATTTATCAATTTTCGAGTTTAAATTATTTAATTCTAATTTAATTTACTGTAAAACATTTTATTGGCACATACTATTCGTTATATGAATAAATATAATCTTGAATACTGAATTATTAAAATTGTTCAGTGAACATACATTTTATCAATTTAGATTTATGAGAACCCATTTACTTCAACTAAAATCACTTTAGAGTGATTTATTGCTATAACTTTTATTTAAGAAAACCCTTATTGATATTATCTCTTTAGCAATTAGAAATTACCATGAATCATCTGAAATGGTGTTATATCCAATTTTGTTTATCATATCAAGATACTTTCATCTCCTCAGTTGTTTAAAAATAATTATTGTGAGTTATGGTTGATCAAGGAATCAAGGACACTTCCTGGTTTGAGTGATTGTACATTTGAAGAGGCAGTTGAACTCGAGCATTCACACTGTACGCAACAGCTCATCTTTCTAGCTGTGATTTCGCAATTTTCGTAGCCGGGTAACAAAATCCCCGGTCATTGTAAACTGCAAGCGTCCTTGTAAACTGCAAGCGCTTTTTCCTGTGCACATGCAAGAAATTGTAACATGTCAATTCTCAATATAGTTTTATGTACATCTCGTGTTAATCTACTAATTCTATAAACACACACAGAAACAAAAATATTATTTCGAAAATATCAGTGTCTTTATATTTATGAGACGCACTGTACTTCCTAAAAATTGACGAATGAAGTTTTGTTTCACTGGACAACGAAAACTATCCAACTTCTTAAATTAGGACCTTTTTTTTATTATTATTAAGGAGCAGATCACGTTGAGCAGCCAGAAAAGACCGTATTTAACCCTTTACCAGCACCACGTGCCATATCTGACACATACCTAAAACCATTATAATTTTCATTATGTGCCATGAATTTGGCTAATATGATCACTGTAACTGATCAAGAACAATCCAAAGAATGTAATAACACTCATTTTGTCTACGTCAGACGGCTGCATTATACAAAAAACTAGAATTTGTTTTTCGGAAACAAGAAAAAAAAATCGATCAAGCAATTAAGGTAAGATTTACTTTCATAATTTTTACTGAATACTTAAAAATATTAATATAATAAAAGTTGCAAGGTGTTAAGCAGATAAAATTAATTAATTTAGGCTCATTTAATTGCAAAATATAGCAATACAATATTTTAAAACCCTAAATGTGTACATATCGTCGGTACCATGTCAAACTATCCAATGTGAAAATAGCCACTTTTCAGGAGGGCAAAAAAACTTTCAATTGCGGATTCAAAATCAGCGCCAAGCAGCAGTAAACAATTATTATATTTTTCGGGTGCTGTTTTATATCCTGATTAAGCATGCTATTGAGATAAATCATTTGAATAATTTTACTCGCCAAAAAATCACATTGGATAGTTTGATATGGTATGCTTATTTGTACGTTTTCAGCTTCGTTAAACTTTTTCAGCTTCAAACTATCCAATATGCCACATTGGATAGTTTGACTTGTACATTTTTTTTCTTTTGCTAGGTCCGACATTCCATAGTAACGAATATGCCATATTCGATAGTTTGACTTGTAAACATTTTGTGCTTTTCCCAGATTCGCCGTTTCATAGTAGCAAATGTGTCGTATTCAATAGTTTAATTTGTAAAAATTTTGGTATTTACATATTCAATATAAAACTCTTAAGAATTTTCTTTAATAATTTTAATAACGAATATACGGTAAATTAATAAAGAACAAAGCTTATTTTTAAACGGTCTCTTTATTTTATAAAATATAAGAAAAGAAAAATGTCTCAAATAATGGGGTGAGCAAGAACAGGCAATCCATACCCACAATTATAAATAGTAATCTTCGCGCTATTTATCCTAAAAAACTCATGGGCCGTTTTCTAGCACTATTTTGAATAGAAATCGTTAATTTATTTAATCTCCCCCCCCCCCCCCCCACCCAATAAAAAATGGAACAAATGACTTCAAAGAAAGTTTGGAAGAAATTCATAATAGGCTCTTTTAATACAATAATTGCGAATGTTCTCCCGAACGTGGGGAATGGTAAAGGGTAATCCCTTTTTTCAAGATTTTCTTGATCGTTAAAAAGTTTTATGAATTTTGGTTTACTTTTCTATCTTGTCCCCGTGCTCTAACTCTCGTAGAACAAGGGGAGAGTTAGTCCAAGCATATATTAGGATTGCCATATAACTTATTCATGTTTCTGACGTTTACTATGGTATGTCCGTTGCTGAAAACGGAGCGGATAGCATTTATAGGTCCTTTACAGGGCCACTCAAAAGAATCCCGTTACATTACGCTTAATGAGGAAAGAAACGTTTGGGGTTTAGTTTAATTATGTTACAGTATTTCAAACATAATGCAATTTATATACATTATTGAGGTTCACAGCAACATGCCTACGTTAGAATATGACGTGTACAACAGTTATCGTTCATTTACAGGGACACACAAAATATTTCGGTTAAAGTGCTGTCTATTAGCGATAATTGCTGAAAATGCGTTTTATATTATGATATGCGTTTTAAAACTATGTGCCTATTACGTGGTATGTACGAATTCTATAGATTGTATACAGGACTACCTAAAATAATTCGTTAGCATTACCAAGTATGATTCTGAACTGCATAAACGTACTTTTTAACTGTGTTATGCATTTCAAAGCAGAACTATAGTTAGTGCATGAGATGCGTGTCCAATATAACAATATAAGTAAAATAATATACAGGGCCACGCAAAAAACTAGAAACGTGAACAATTATGGATGATAATTTCTGGAAGTATCATTTTAGTAGTTTTAACGTTTTATAGCTTGCATGAAATTTTTAGCTTAACATGCGGCATGTATAAAATAGGTAATGTACAGGTCTGCAGAAAAGAATTCAGTTATGTTCGTCTATTGGTAGAAATTACTGAATATAAATTTTCAACCTATTATAATTTTAAACACTTTCAAACAAGGTTGAAAAGTGTTTATGAATTCGGTTTGTCTGCTCATGCTCTAACTCACTTAAATATACTCGGATTTTCCTGCAATTGAAAAATGTTAATGGTGCTTACAATGGCATGTTCGGCATTGCATATGAAGTGTGTAACATTAATAGTTCATTTACAGAGTCACTCAAAAGATGTCCATTACATTAAGGGAAAAATATGGGTATATGGGAAAAATCGTTTACAGAGTATTTTAATGACATTACGCTATTTCAAATGTGCTAAAACTGATGTAAATCCCTAAATTTCATTAAAAGAATATTACGACAGAATAAGGCATGCACTCATAGTATTTGTCGTTCATTTATAGGGACGCACAAAAGAAATGCGTTACAGTACTGTCTTTGAGCAATAATTAATGGAAGTGCGTTTTTTAATTTTGGTATACGCTTTTAAATGTAACTTTTATTTATTTATTTTTTTTTTTTGCATGTTGTATAAAAATGTTATACCTCGTATACAGGGCTGCACAAAAGAATTCACTAAAAAACAATTACCGTCCATAGGCAGAAAAAGTACTCGAATCAGTTTGTGAAGTCCTGTAAATGATCTATAGATTTGTATATAACCTAGATAGTATGCGACAATTTAGTTTAATTAAAAAACATGTAAAGCAGTTTACACTATCAGCCTTGAACTATTTCCGCCAATAAGCGAAAATGTACTCGAACTTCTTATATAGCCCTGTACATTATCTACAGATTTTTATACATGTTACGTAATATAGTAAAATATAATTTAGGCAAAAAATTGTTATAAATACACTTCCAGAAATTACCAATCATAGCCGGCAATGTTTTCAGATCTTTGTGTAGCCCTGCATATTAGGAAATTCTACTAACATATTTTAGTATAGTAAAAAGAAATAAAAGACCGAAATTGCATAACCTAATTAAAAACCTACCTTAAGAAACTCACGCGAATACAAAGTAATGCTTTCAAATTCTTTTGTATAGCCACGTATATGATCTATAGAATTTATACGCTCCACGTAATATTCATATACTTAAAAACTCATACTATAATTAAAAACGCACTTCAAACAACTATGGGTAATAGACAGCAGTCTAACCGAATTTTTCTGTGTGTTCCTGTAAATTAACGATAACTATCATACATGTCATATTCTACAGTAAGCAACTTGTAATGTAAATCAATTACGGATGTCAATTTCACTTGTTTGGAATATTTTAACATTATTAAAATACGCTTCAAACATTTTTGGGGGGGTTTTCAATAAACCATTATACAACAAAATTATTTTGTATGAAGCTGTAAATAAAAATAAATGGCTGGCGCACCATATTCTGCATAAAACATTTTTTAATACACTTGATAAAATCATATTAATTTCATTATGTTTTAAATATCGTAACACAATTAAAAGACACCACTCTTTTTTCCTATTGAGTGTACGGGATTATTTTGAGTATCCCTGTAAATGAAATAAAATTTTTCACATTCAATTAACAATAGAAACATATGTATAAACGTCAAAACATATGTCAATCGCGTTAAATTTCAATCCATAAATAAAACAGATTTTGTCTTTTTGATAAAAAGTCTATTTCCATATTGGATAGTTTGACATGGTACGGATGCTTAGAAAAAGAAAAATATCCAAAAATTTGCGGCAGAGGATCGAATATGCCATATTGGACAGTTTGACATTGTAAATTTTAGAAAAAATTGTATATTGGATACTTTGAAATATTCATTATCTACGTTTCCAAGCAAGCTAGAGACGTGACGATTTTGATTAGTACGTATCACGCACAATACAACCAAATGGCACAAAATATGGAAAATGCATTTTTTCACATTGGATAGTTTGACATGGTAGAGACGATATGGCAAACACCCTAAAATATCAAATTTTAGCTGAAATTCTGATATTTATTATTTTTTCGATTATTAGACCAATATATAGATTAAAAAATAAATAAATAAATAAAAATAGAACAAATCGTGCAGTGAAGGGTTAAAGCAGTAAGGAAAAACTCTGTAGTTTCTTAACCAATGAATGAAACGCAACAATATATATATATATATATATATATATATATATATATATATTTGCTTTCATAAATTCTTATGGTTTGATAAAATATTCAAATACACATATTTAATAATATTAAATAAATCATAATGGTTGGTTGGTTGTATGAAGTTTAATGGCACAAAATCCCTTAAGGGACATGCTGGGCCAAACAAGAATAGACTAAAAACATAAAAAATTAAAGTGCATGAGAAAAGCAATCTGGATGGAGAATCCCATCCAGATGCAGTCAGACAAGTGTAGATGACTAAGAAAATTTAAAAACTAAACAATCAGAGTATAAAATATTTTAAATAAAAAGTGCAAAAGCGCAGTCTGAATGGGATCCCATCCAGATGTCAGAAAAGTTTAAAAGAATATTTCAAGTTGTAATAAATCATAATGACAAAAGTGTCTTTTGAGAAATATGAATATTGAAATATGCATTTTGCGCGCACGGTTTTACAAATTCTACTGCAGATACATATTTCGTATTTTATTACTTATAATACTATACTTTACACTGAAGCTATATTTGAAAGTACATTAAAATTCTTTAGCATAATTAACGGCTTTTCTAATCATATTCACTAAATTTCACTAAAAAATGCATACTTATTTTTTCAATCCACAATTTTCTGTGACAAAAATCAGACTAAATTGAGATTCAGCATAAACTAACACATGTAAACTAAGAACACATAATTTCATGATTCTATGATAATTAGTTTTTAAATGAGAGAGCATGCACTACCAAAAAATCAATTTTTAGAAAAACGGTTTCAAAGTTGGCTTATAATATTACAAACAAATACTTTTATGCAAGATATTTTAACCATAACTTTTGTTGTAATTGCTATTTTTGTGAAATTCTTTTTGTAGTGGATTTGTAATTTTTTTTCAACCGTTAATGAAGGCAATATTGTGTGCTGTTAGTTTATTTCCGTGATTTTCGGACAACCCGTTTGTATTTCCGTGATTTTCGGACAACCCGTGTGTATTTTCGCGATTTTCGGACAACCCGTGTGTATTTTCGCGATTTTTGGTCAATCTGTATTTTCGCGATTTTTGGTCAATCTGTATTTTCGCGATTTTTGGTCAATCTGTATTTTCGCGATTTTTGGTCAATCTGTATTTTCGCGATTTTTGGTCAATCTGTATTTTCGCGATTTTTGGTCAATCTGTATTTTCGCGATTTTTGGTCAATCTGTATTTTCGCGATTTTTGGTCAATCTGTATTTTCGCGATTTTTGGTCAATCTGTATTTTCGCGATTTTTGGTCAATCTGTATTTTCGCGATTTTTGGTCAATCTGTATTTTCGCGATTTTTGGTCAATCTGTATTTTCGCGATTTTTGGTCAATCTGTATTTTCGCGATTTTTGGTCAATCTGTATTTTCGTGATTTTTGGTCAATCTGTATTTTCGTGATTTTTGGTCAATCTGTATTTTCGTGATTTTTGGTCAATCTGTATTTTCGTGATTTTTGGTCAATCTGTATTTTCGTGATTTTTGGTCAATCTGTGTATGGGTATCAATTTTTTTACAGCATGTGGTAATTTGTGTTTCTTTGAATAGTTTTAGCTGTCACGCGCACTTTTTTTACTACATGAAATACGACTGCGGTGAGCCACAAAATACGTGAATTTAGTTATATTTGAAACTGTAAATCATTAAAATACACATCAAACAATTACTGACCGTAGGCATCTCAGTTCTTTTAAATGTTCATTTAAAATTAGTATAAAAGTTATGCACATAGTTTTCTGTTGGGAATGAATCGTAATATTTCTAAGTAACGTAAATCTGCGCTTAAGAAAAAAAGTCACAATGATACACTTCAGAGAATTAACGCGGATTGATCATAATATATCTAAAAAACGTTTATTTTGATCGTGTAAATATATAAGTGTTATGCAGAGAAGTTTCAGTAGGGAATATGCTGTAGCAAAACTAAATAACTTTTTTTTTCACTTTTCTGATTGATATCGGTATTTACTAGACATATGAGCACACAGACAAGGCGAATTCAAGGGTGCTGTTCAACCATATGTTGAAAATCGGAGATTAATTTTGCAGGTGAAGTTAAATTAGGAATATGTTTAGAGACAGTTCAAGAAAATGATTTAGTTTAAATCAAAATACATCTAATTTTTTCAAATTACATTTTTTTTAAACGTATCACAGATATCAATTGATTGATATTTAATTCGATCTAATAGACAAAAGTTAATTGAAACAAAATGATATATGGATACATTTAATTTAATTATTCAGCTGGGTTGGTTTGATTTTGAAAGAAACACACGTGAATAAATCCTTGAAAAAAAATCCAAGATGGCTTTTTCATAGTCCTTACTTAAAAAATTGTACTTACTTAACTATCACTAAATACGTTTATTTAACTAAACACAATATACATATTATATCACGAGCATAGAGGTTTCAGAAATACTGGAAGGGTCCGAATTGCTCTGCCGAACACAAACTTGAAAGATACTCATGGCAAATTATGCTATTTAAAACATGTTTTAAAAAATATAAAATGGCGAGATACTAAAACAAAATTGAAGCAATGTTTTTCTAGTTTGGTAGCTTTTTAATTAAGAAGTGAGCAGGAAACAAGGAAACTGACCACAGAAGTTTAGGGAAGGCGGTATTTGTGTGAGTGAGTCAGAAATGTAAGGGGAGGTTTCATCAGTGGAAGTAGTCAACACAAACTGTTCATTTAAAGAGAAAAGAGAGAAGGTCAAGAGGCAGGATGTGAACTATATTATATATCTGTTATATAGAAATGTTATATAGATATTCCCTTCAGAAACATTTCTCTTCCTGTGTTCTTGGGGCAGAGGACAAGAAGAAACACATTATTAAGGGTAATAATACAACACATTATTTACTAGCTGATTGTTGAAGATTGGCTATCCATAATATTTGTTTATTTACATATTTAAAAACCAGGACGTAAATAAATAATTTTTAATTTAAATTATTCTTTAAATACTAAAGATGCTTACTTAAAAAAACTGATAACATTAATGAAAACCTAAATATCTAAATGCATATAAACAAAGTAATTTTGTCTCAAGTTAGACTTAACTGAAGTGCATTGTATATATTTTTAAACAGATAATATTTATGAATAACATTAAAATAAGTGAATGCGAATATGTGAATAACTTATATGAACAATTCTACAATTTATCATTTCATATTAGCCAACAAATCGAATAAGAAAACACTGAACGATTTAACATCAAAATACTGCTAGTTAGTATAAGAAAATAATTGAAAAATAATGAAGGAATTCTATTGAATAAGAAAAGTAATAAAACTAAATAATTGACTACATAAATGCAGTTTTCATTTGTAACAAACAAACAATATTTTATAATATTAATCAGTTTCTTTAATATTTCCAGTCATAAAGCATCTTTAAAAGCATTAATTTATAAAATAATTTTAAGAAATTGTTTATATTAACCCTTTAAGCACCACGACATATCTGTGTAAGTCATGAACTCTTTTCTATTTGAAATACCATGAAGTATGTGCTATTTTGAAATACCATTTGAAATATCACGACGTATGAACTTAAAATGAGGAAATGCATCATTTTAATTTCAGACTGCAATGTCCTAAGCATCTGCCTCTTTGCGTGCTAATTGATATTGTGATCTTTGAAGTTATTTGCTTTGAACCTTATTTCTGTTTGTATAATATAAATCAACCTTTATTTCATTCCCTTACATTACGCGTACATAAATTATTCAGATGTAATTAAAAATAATGACAAACTACTTTTTGAGGAAATTGAATATATCTAGTATTCAGCGTATTCTCAATAAATTGAATGTGGAGCTTAAGTGGTTAATAAAGGATTTACATTTAATACAATCACTAAATTGAATATGGAGCTTAAGTGGTTAATAAAAGATTTACATTTAATTTTTTTTTAATCATCCTTTTAATTTTTCACATCATTTGGATTTAATATCCCAAAAACAAACAAACAAAATTCCCAAAACACTGAAAATATCATTGAAAAATACCAAAACCCTGAAAACACACCAAAAGTCTTCAAAAAAAAAAAAAAAAACTCACTGTGTTGGGTTTTTGCCAACACTAATTCTAAGTACTCGCAGTACCATTATTTATTCTTTGTAGGGGATATTTAAATATTACATTTTCAAAACTGAAATTAAAAGTAATATTTATCCCACTGACATTCTAAAACGTCATAATTTGAAGAAAAAAAACTGTCGAAGCTAAATGATGCAAGATAAATAAAAGTGTTCATATTTAAAGAAACTTTTTCTATTTGAAAGCACGTCAAAACAAACCAACATAATTACCGTTTTAATAAAATGCAGAATAAGTAGTTAAGTCATCAAAAATTTACAATTTGAAGAAAAAAATATTGCAACGCATAAATATAAAAGTTGAAACTATTTTTAAACCCATTTAAAGGAAAATTGCAGCTCATCTTTTTCCACCAAAATTTATTTCTTTAAAAGTTTAAAACTAATTAGAAGAGGAGTCATGAATTATGAACTGGAGAAATATGGTTAAATAAAATTAAAACTTAAATGGCTGTTTCATAATCTTTCCTTTCTAGACGATATTTAAATATTAAATTTTCAAAACTGAAACAAAAATTAACATTTATTCTAACGACATTCTAAACCGTCAAAATTTGAAGGGAAAAAAGTATAAACTATCGAAGTTAAATGATGCAAATTAAACAAAAGCGTTCCTATTTAAGGAAGCTTTTTCTATTTGAAAGCACGTCAAAACAAAACAACATAATTAGCGTCTTAATGGAATCCAGAATAAGTAGTTAAGTCATCAAAAATTTACAGTTTGAAACAAAAAATGTTGCAACGCATAAATATAAAAGTTGAAACTATTTTAAAACTCATTTAAAAGGAAAATTACAGCTGATTTTTTTCCCCCACAATTTATTTCTTTAAAAGTTTAAAACTAATTAGAAGAAGAAGAGTCATGAATTATGAGCTGGAGAAGTACGGCTCAATAAAATTAAAACTTAAATGACTGTGTCATTATCTTTCCTTTCTAGACGATATTTAAATATTAAATTTTCAAAACTGAAACAAAAATTAACATTTATTCCGATGGCATTCTAAACCGTCAAAATTTGAAGGGAAAAAATGTATAAACTATCGAAGTTAAATGATGCAAATTAAATAAAAACGTTCCTATTTAACAAAGCTTTAAGTAGATTTCGTATGAAATACTACCTATTGGGATCGTTCCTATGTTGGAATTTCTGACAAATTTTTGCAGATCTACACCGATCATGACCCCTAGAACCCAAAACCACCAACAGTAAAAAGCTTTATATATCTATATATACATACAGTGAGTCCACGTATAACCTGACCGACCTTTATTTTCGTAACCGTTGGTCCTAGATGCATACTTCCAATTACAAAAATGGTCAAAATTAGGTGCAGGGTTAAGATAAAAAAGTTTGAAGCGAAAAAACAATTTAGTAAATAATTACAGAATCTAAATTTTTATACGGTCCCCGATCCTATAAGTTATATTTAGTAAAATTTCCCTGTTACACTGGCATGTAAGGCAAAAAAAGTTCCGTTATTCTACGATTAAAATTGACAGAGTAATAGCGATTTAAAGCTGGAGTATATTTTTTGCTGCATATTAGGGGTCATTCACAAATTTAGTAGAAATATAATTTCGCCAGATATATTAAAGAAATGGTTGAGAGTAAAATTAGCATTGCAATATAAATTTGAAATCTTTAATCATTTTGACATATTGCTACAAAATATACGATTTGTACTGAACATTATAAGAGGATAAAAATAACAGATTTTTTGTTAAATAAAAGGATGAAAAACAACAGCCTCAATTCTTTACAAAATGATACATATGTTAAAATACTGTTAGATTACACTGTCTTTCAAATTTTGGGTTGTGGCATGTTTTTCAGCTTTTGAAAATTGATTCTTATGTATTTTTTAGCACTGAATCCGAAAATGAACTTCATTTTAAAGCATCACGTCAGGAATTTTCTCAAATCGCAAATTTCAAAGTTAAAAAGCTAAAAATTTAAATTGATCCCCCCTCCCCTTTCAACCTCATCGGACCCCCGATTTACCTGTAGGAAACCCAGTATAAGCCCAAAAATCTAATAAATTATTGAATTAAATAAAATTAAACGGAATAAAAAAGTCTTGCATCTATTTTATAGTATCAGATGTTTCGCTATTTTTTAACCTTGAAATTTACGATTTGCGCAAAAATCTTGAAATGATGGTTAAAAGTGAAGGTAATTTTTTGATTCAGCGTTAAAAAATACTTAAAATATAACTGCAAAAGTTAACCTTTAACTAATGTCACGCGGTCTCCCAGACCCCGCGACTCCCAGCTGTAAACACTTTTTACAGCTTTTTACTTTTCTGTACTGAAGTTAAATATTATTAATAAAATAATTTTTTCATGCAATTTAATTCACATGCTCCTAAGAGAAGTACAACGATATTGTTAGGACAAAATTTAAGTAAATTCAACCATTTGAGTTATTTTTTTATTCATTTTATTCGAGGGGTCTGAGAGACCGGATCACATCAGTTGTGTGACAAATTTTAGTCACATCAGTTAAAGGTTAAAAACACAACCATCGCAAATTTATGTTATCTAATGTAAAACTCTTTCTTAAACTTCTTGACAGTAATCTATCAGAATTTTTTTTTTATTTTTTTTTTTTATCCTCTAATATAAGTATGTATAACATGGTAAGAGTTGAAAATCATAATAATATTGCATTGTCATCGGATTTAAGGCAGTATGTAAAATTTAACCTCGATCGGACATTTGAATGTAAGTTAAAGTTCGACTACAAATTTTAAACTGGAAAGACGATCATTGCAAGTTAAATAAAACTTTATGAAAATAACACAATTTTAGTTAAAAGAAATCATAACCTCAAATCCTTAAATAAAACATATGTTAAAATACGATTATTTTAACTAATCTGAAACTTAACTAATAAAAGTTAATCGTAATATTTGTACGATTTCTTTCAAAGTGCAGATACCTTGAAATAAGTTTAAGTACTTTATACACGACCCCTGAAAGGATGGTCGAAATCGTGTTTTGAAATGCAAAAAAGTGGTATAAGTCATGCATTTCAAAGTTTCGTAACTCGGCCAATTTTAATGTTAGATGAATGGGACTTTTTTCTGTCTTACTTGTTAGAGTCACAGTAAATATTTAATAAATATCACTTATAGGACCGGGGGACCGTATAAAAATTTAAATTTCGTAATTTTTTATTAAATGTTTTTCTTGATCCAAATCGCTTTAAAAATAATTCTTTACCTTATTTAAACCATTTTTGTAATTGAAAGTATGCACCTAGGACCAACGGTTGCGAAGATAAAGGTCGGTGAGGTTATACGTGGACACACTGTATATCACTTTCTTCTGGACACAATAACTACCACAATTCTGCATAAATCTCTTCCAAACTGATACATAAAATCAAGGGGCATAAAATCTCGGTCAAGTTCGTTAATGAGCAAAATCGGACCAAGGGGATGGAAATTGGAAGGGGTTTTGTGAAAAAAAAAAAAAAAAAAAAAAAAAAAACAATTTCTTAATTTTTGTACATATCAAATAAGTTTAAAGTTTCTATTACTTCTAAAAATAGGGCCAAAAATTTATGTATCACAGATTTTTAATAAAATTAAAAATGGGCTCAAGGGGCGCAAAAAATAGGGTTTTTGGAAGAAAAAAAAAATCCTAACTTCGTTAATTCTGAAGATATCAAATCCAATTGATTTTATTATGCATCTACTTAATATTATCTACAACTTTTATATTCACAAGTTTTTGATAGGACCAATTCGTACCGCAAAAAAAAAAAAATAATAATAAAATAATAAAAACGGAAACAAAAAAGGAGGGTTGAAGAAGAAAAAATTCCACAACCCCGTCAATTCACAAGATATGAAAATCCCCATGAATTTATCATATATCTTCTTAATATTGTCTTCAACATTTATATAGACAAGTTTTTGATAGGACCAATTCTTACAGCAAAAACAAATTAAAAATACACAGCGGTTGAAGAAAAAAATAATCTTATTAAGGGTGTATTCAAATCCAAACTGCTTATTTTCTTACTCATTTTTAAATTCATTTTTGCTCTCAAACGCATCCAATCGGTAGATTCTCTTATTCAGAAGCTATATAATGTACTGTAATGATCGATTTTTTGATAGAGGCAGAATATATTTAAAAAAATGATGTCAAAGTGGGCATTTTGAACAAAATTTCTGAAGCGATTGTGTTAGAAACGAAAAATATTGCCCTATTGAGAAAATAATTGTTTATTAATCAAGTTTTAATTAATTGAAAGAAAAATAAAAACACATGTCGCTTATAAATCTTTTCAAAAATCATGTCATCAAGTTTCATATTTTTTCTATTAAAAATGAATCTGAAAATGTGCCAGAAAATTTAGAGTTGTTGAGCATGGAAAAGTATTTTTTTTTTTAATACCGCCTTAACATGATTCTGATAAAACCAGCTATTATATAATGAAGTAAAAATTCGTCAAAAGCGGCCAGATAAAACTGTTAAAGTGGATTTATGTCTAATCATGATTTAGTTTTTGTTGGATAAAATTAGTACATTTAGCTTCGAAATCTACCTCCGCCTGTAAGCCGGGCCGGCAGGGATTTTTCCATTTGAAAAAACGTCAAAACAAAACATAATTAGCGTCTCATGGAATCCAGAATAAGTAGTTAAGTCATCAAAAATTTTAAGTTTGAAGCAAAAAATATTGCAACGCATAAATTTTAAAGTTAAAAACTATTTTTAAACCCATTTAAAGGAAAATCACAGCTCATCTTTTTCCACCACAATTTAGTTCTTTAAAAGTTTAAAACTAATTTGAAGAAGAGTCATGAATTATAAGTTGGAGAAATACGGTTAAATAAAATTAAAACTTAAATGCCTTTTTTTAAATCTTGATTCAACCGTTTAAATTAGTGCTATGAAATGAAAATAAGTTGCAGAGGGTTTTTTTTTTTTTTTTTTTTTTTTTTTTTTTAATAGGACTCAAAACTTTTAGTGTAAATATTCATTCAACAGTATAAAAGTTACCAAGCTATTAGATTAACCCTTTATCTACTGACGGTACTTATAAGTACCATTAAAACAACTTGTTATAAAATTCATTTAATACATCGATTAATTGGAATACAGTTTGGAATAAATTATAGATAGATACATCACTTTATCTCGTTCTAAAGGCCTTATCGGTTACACAAAACAGAAATATTTTTAAAAGGATGATTTGTTTTGTCTTTGCATTTTTTCAGCTTTCTTGGTGTTAGGGGGGGGGGGGGGGTGATTTTTCAGTTGTGATATATTTCTATTGCAAGAACATTATATTTGTACATTTCCTAATTCTACAAAATACTAAGAAAAATATTTAAAATAAAAGATTTGAGTGGGGTTATAAATATTGCACAAAATCCCTTTAAATTCAAATTTAATTAATCCTTCTAAATCCTTCAATCCTTCTAAAATTTACTAGATGATTATGTCAATCTTCTAATGTAGTTTATGTAATTCACGAAAAATGCTTTATAAGATAAAATTTTCATGATTTCATAATTCAATACATAAAGGGTTAATGTACAACTAAATCAAAATTAACATTTTCGTCGTACCACCACCAGTTAATAAAGATACTGTTACCATTTAAAATTGCAGATATACAATATTTTGCAGATATTCAGATGATTAAAAACATGTCCTTCTGGTTCAGTAGGAAGATAGGTCTATTTATTTACTAGCTGATCCACCCCGGCGTTGCCCGGGCGGGCAAAAAATAGCACAAAACTAAAGAATAAATCCTCATAAAGTTGTAATAAAAAAATCTCAAAAAAAAATTAAAAGTGACTGCACGAATTTCGAATAAACTTTTTTGAAACGAGAACAAAATTTACTATTTTGGGCTGGAAGATTGAAATCGGATTCCTTTTACCGAATGGGGAAAAAATCGCAGCGAAGCGGCAAAAACACGCTAAAAGTCGCATAAAAAATTGCAAAAATTTTAAAAATCGTCGAGGACAGTTATTATTGGGCTAATAGATTAAAACAGGATTCCGTTTACGAATGTCGAAAAGTCGCCACAAACGAGAAGAAAATAAAAATCCCATAAAACAAAATCGCGAAATGCTCAAATTTTGTTGTACAAATTCCGAATAAACTTTATTGAAATGAGGTAAAAATTTACTGTATATGCAGTATATATACTGTATGCAGTACTGTATATATATTTTGTATATCATTACTGTATACTGTATGCCTTGGGGATCGCAATTAAAGTACCGTTTAAAAGCTATCCTGTTTATTTTCACACAAATCGCAATTACAATACTTTTCTTGCACTATGTGTTCGGAAAGTAATTGCGCAATTCTAAAAGATTAAAACTGGATTTCTAATGCTTAAAAAAAAAAATCCCTTTAAAATTACAGAGGACAAAATTTACTACACTGGGCTAAAACACTGTAACAGGAATTATTTCACCCGTATGTCAAAAAATCAATGTGAAATGGGAAAAACGGTACATATTTGAAAAGTTTTTTTATGAATGTTAAAAAATATCCTTTAATACAAAAAAGTGCTAAAAATCACATTAAAAGTCTCAAAAACTTAAAAATTGCAGCGAATAAAGTTTAATATATTAGTCTAAAACGTTAAAACCCCTTCAGGAATGTCGCAAAAATCGCCGTGAAACGGGATTGAACACTGAAAATCTCATTAAGAATTGCTAAAAATTCAAACACCGCAAATATAGTCACGAATTTTGAATAAACTTTGCTATAAAGAAGACAAAATTTACTATAAGGGCCGAAGATATTGAAAGCCGATTCCTTTTACTAATGTAAAAAAAAAAAAAAATCTCTAAAACATGAAAAAATACTAAAAACCGCATAAAAAATGTAATAATAATAATAAAGATAATCAACTGGAAGCACAGATGGGAAGCGAAAGACTGCACTCTTCCTATTTTTCTTTTTTTTTTTTTTTTAAGTAAGAATTTTGTCCACTTTCGGCAAATTTTAACCCTTTTGCGCTCCTTTAACAAAAATCCCGATTACTCCCATGGGCTCTCCTCATATGGGTGCTGCTTCGCATGCTCCTGCATTAGTCAGGCCTTGGAGATCGCAATTAAAGTACCGTTTAAAAGCTATCCTGCTTATTTTCACACAAATCGCAATTACAATACTTTTCTTGCACTATGTGTTCGGAAAGTAATTGTGCAATTCTAAAAGATTAAAACTGGATTTCTAATGCTTAAAAAAGAAAAAATCCCTTTAAAATTACAGAGGACAAAATTTACTACACTGGGCTAAAACACTGTAACAGGAATTATTTCACCCGTATGTCAAAAAATCAATGTGAAATGGGAAAAACGGTACATATTTGAAAAGTTTTTTTATGAATGTTAAAAAATATCCTTTAATACAAAAAAGTGCTAAAAATCACATTAAAAGTCTCAAAAACTTAAAAATTGCAGCGAATAAAGTTTAATATATTAGTCTAAAACGTTAAAACCCCTTCAGGAATGTCGCAAAAATCGCCGTGAAACGGGATTGAACACTGAAAATCTCATTAAGAATTGCTAAAAATTCAAACACCGCAAATATAGTCACGAATTTTGAATAAACTTTGCTATAAAGAAGACAAAATTTACTATAAGGGCCGAAGATATTGAAAGCCGATTCCTTTTACTAATGTAAAAAAAAAAAAAATCTCTAAAACATGAAAAAATACTAAAAACCGCATAAAAAATGTAATAATAATAATAAAGATAATCAACTGGAAGCACAGATGGGAAGCGAAAGACTGCACTCTTCCTATTTTTCTTTTTTTTTTTTTTTTTAAGTAAGAATTTTGTCCACTTTCGGCAAATTTTAACCCTTTTGCGCTCCTTTAACAAAAATCCCGATTACTCCCATGGGCTCTCCTCATATGGGTGCTGCTTCGCATGCTCCTGCATTAGTCAGGCCTTGGAGATCGCAATTAAAGTACCGTTTAAAAGCTATCCTGCTTATTTTCACACAAATCGCAATTACAATACTTTTCTTGCACTATGTGTTCGGAAAGTAATTGTGCAATTCTAAAAGATTAAAACTGGATTTCTAATGCTTAAAAAAGAAAAAATCCCTTTAAAATTACAGAGGACAAAATTTACTACACTGGGCTAAAACACTGTAACAGGAATTATTTCACCCGGATGTCAAAAAGTTAATGCGAAATGGGAAAAACGGTACATATTTGAAAAGTTTTTTTATGAATGTTAAAAAATATCGTTTAATACAAAAAAGTGCTAAAAATCACATTAAAAGTCACAAAAAATTAAAAATTGCAGCGGATAAAGTTTAATATATTAGTCTAAAACGTTAAAACCCCTTCAGGAATGTCGCAAAAATCGCCGTGAAACGGGATTGAACACTGAAAATCTCATTAAGAATTGCTAAAAATTCAAACACCGCAAATATAGTCACGAATTTTGAATAAACTTTGCTATAAAGAAGACATAATTTACTATAAGGGCCTAAGATATTGAAAGCTGATTCCTTTTACTAATGTAAAAAAAAAAAAAAATCTAAAACATGAAAAAATACTAAAAACCGCATAAAAAATTTAATAATAATAATAATAATAATAAAGATAATCAAATGGAAGCACAGATGGGAAGCGAAAGACTGCGCTCTTCCTATTTTTTCTTTTTTTTTTAAAGTAAGAATTTTGTCCACTTTCGGCAAATTTTAACCCTTTTGCACTCCTTTAACAAAAAACCTGATTACTCCCATGGGCTCTCCTCATATGGGTGCTGCTTTGCATGCTCCTGCATTAGTCAGGCCTTGGGGATCGCAATTAAAGTACCGTTTAAAAGCTATCCAGTTCATTTTCACACAAATCGTAATTATATTTTTCTTGCACTGTGTGTTCGGAAAGTAATTGCGTAATTCTAAGCATATTTTCCTAAATGCAAACGAGTCAAAACAAACTTAATTAGTAAACCACGGTAGAAAATAAAGTTTAACTTGTCCATCATCAAAATTATGTCATGTTTTAAGATAATGAAATATGTAAAAATAAATCAAGAAAGTATTTTTTTAATCTGCTTAACAAGAAAAAATATTTAACCATCTTTACACAATATATATATTTTTTTCCTGTTGAAGTTGGAAACTAATTAGAAGAAATATCACGAATGAATTAAAATGGAAATACATTTTTTTAATTCATTTGAAAAACCTTAATAAATATCAATTAAAAAATTAATTTTAAAAATGTGTCTGGAGAGTAATGTGAGGTGTTCCAATTATAACAAATGTATTCAATATATACAACTAATGTATCAAATGAAATAAAATTAATTTGTTGAAATATAAAATTTGCGGGGGTTTTTCTTCATGAGGAGTGGAAGAGTGCAAAACTGATCTAGCAGTTGTAAGACGCAAATATCTAAGAATATGGAATGTAGATGAATTGCAACAGGTAGTAATTCATAAGTGAATTTTCTAATCAGCAGTGGTACAAAATCTCACAATGAAATATATAAAAAATCAATTTTTTTATACGAAGACTTATGCTATTTCTTTCTCCCAGCTTATTTTGTGCTGTCTACAAAATATAACGTTACGTTGTATGAGCCAGCGGTAAAACAAAGCAGATGTAGCATTGTACGATTAAATACTCTATGACAATATTTAAACGTCTAAGAATCGTACATTTTCAATTTTTAGACCGCCGTATTGGGGGAAAAAAAGTACTTTTAAATGCAATTTGTTTGAAAACTGCATCTCAATTTATTTTGGAAATATTAATTTTTTTGTAGTTTTTGAGTCATTTGCTTATTATTGGCAACGGAAGTACATCATTTCTGTAGAAATTAAAAGAAAAATAGTTGGAAAATAGTAATTATATATTTTTGTTGCCATTTTTTCATAACAACCGAAAGAAAATGTAATTAAAATACGTGCTATTTTCAAAAAATATAAACGAATGATTTCTGTTACAACATGGAGCTATTATAAACTATATTTAATTTTAAGTATCGATATTAATGTTACAAACAAATGAAGGCCTATGAATCATTAGATAGCAGATTTTTTGTCGCGTTTCTTGAATGACGGCATCTTTTTGCTGCATTTTGTATTGTTTCGCGATAGTGACGTCCTATGCATACTTTACTGTAGATGTTTAAGACTGGATTCGTAAATATGGAATTCTTAAGCGGATGCAGATGACATTTTACATAAAATAAAAGCGTGTGCTTCATCTTAAAATTGAAATATGTTTTGTACTATTTATATATAAATGTATTTTTTTTCCATTGGGGGCGACACTAAATTCTGAAAAAATCAGAATTCCTGTTTTCTTGTCTTTTAAACTCGCCTTATCCAAAATTAAAAAAAACAAATTCTCTATCAGTCTATTCTATATGTGTACTTGTAACGAATAAACACTACACTCTGCAAAAAAACAGTTTCATCCAGTATTTCTGGCATTGTAAAATCTCAGTTTACAAAAAAAATCCCGGACGCAGTCAGGAGTTTTCGCCATTTCCCAAAATTTGATTTTATGGATATGAAGAGTTTGAAAACTCATGTCCTTAAATATATTCTAAAAATAAACTACATTTTATAACCGTAATATATAGCATATGGAGTATTTTAAAAACATACCAGATTAACAAAATCAAATTAAACGTAAAAAGGAAATCTAAAGAAATATAATGAATGTATTTATTGAAAATAGAATCTACGTATTTACAAATTTATATTTAAAAAAAAATATTTTAAAATATTATATTTTTATTTTAAAAATTAAAAAAATAATAGCTTTTATAAATCACATCCTTATGATATTCTTAAATGTATATGTTGGTACAATAAAAACTTATTTTAACTTTGGAAGTTAAACGATTCAAATTAAATGAAAACATTACTATTCAAAGCATCTTTTTCTAAAGAAAACACGTCACAATCCTTAATTAGCAAACCTCTGTAGAAATCCAGAATAAATTGTTCGTCATGAAAAATGTTTGTAGTTTCAAGAGAAGTATGCAACGAAGCAGAAAATGTAAAATCAAGTTAGAAAAGTATTTTTAAATCGGTTTAAAGGAAAATTACCCGGTCTCCTTACCACACTATTTTTTTCACTAAAAGTCATAAATAAATTAAAATAGTTTTTTAAATCCATATTTTACAATTTAGAGCTATGGAATAAAAATAATTTGAAAGGGGTTTACATGTTCGGATAGATTTTAGTGTCAAGAGTTTCTGTTTTATAAATGCATTCAATATATAATATTAATAAATGTTAAAATAGTTATAAAAGTACTCTTTCATAAGCATTCAATGTTTACCTTAAAAATCGTACCTAATTTCATGACTGCAACGAATTCCATGTAGTTCCAAAAAGCGGCCATTACATTAATTTGAAGTTGACACCAATGAAAGTAAATTCGGTTTCAAGATAAAAAATGTAATAATACAACGCAAAAATGAATTAGGAAAATATTTAAAAATCTGTTTAAAAATAAAAACTAACCATCTTTCACATTATTTAGACTACAAAGTTGAAAACTAATTAGAGGAAACGTCACGAATAAATTAAAATAATTTTTTTTTAGTCATTCGAAAAAGCTTAATAAATATCAATTAAAAAATTAATTTTAAAAAGGTGCCTGGAAAGTTTAAACTAAAGTGTTCCAGTTATAAAAATGGATCCAATATATTAAACTAATGTATTAACACTAAAGCTACCGCGAGGGGTCAAATGAATCTTTTTGAATTTTTTCTTTGAATTTCATAAACTAAAAAATTACGAAATTTCTTTATATTTCATGACATTTATTAAAGTATATGATCATATTATTCCTTAAAATGCCTCATCTCCAAACTACTGTTTTTGCCTACAAAAAAATATTTTAGGCTTAACTACCGCAAGGGGGCATTTCACCCCTGAATAAATTTATGTGAAATCAAAGATATGAATGCTTTATTTTCTAAGAACATTGGTAAATTGCGTATTTTTCACATGACATCAATTATTCTACTGCATTACATCATATTTGTTAACCCTTTCTGGCGCGGAGTAATTCTGTGTATAAACTGATGAAATAATGGACTGACACTAGAATTTATAAACGAATTTATTAAAAAATACGAACTTGCTTAATTTCACGTTCATTATAAAAGAAAATTTTAATTAAATATTCTTGGTGTCGATTGACAATTTTTGAATTAAAATTAGGTGTCCTTTTTTAAGGACACCGCCCTCGAAAGGGTTAATGTCTGATGGTATAGTTAGAAATTGACTTTACTACGAGTGAGATTCTAGTTTGAACATTTCAGGTTGTATCGAGAACGAATTAATCTTAAAAATATGTGGTGAACATAAAACAAATTTGCACAAGATCTGTTTATTAAATTTTCGAATTTTTTGAAATAATTTCTCTTAAAATTTGCGTAATTATAATTTTTTTTTCGTTAATAAATAAACAATTTGTAATAATTATTTAAAAAAAATGTTTCTTCATACAAAGTGTATTAACTGGTATATTTTTTGCAAAACATCGTAAAATAGATAACTTTTTATATAGAGGTCATTTGACACCTTCCGGTAGGAATAGGTATAAAAATTTATCGATACGTTTACTGTTAAACAAAATAAAACTTTTTTTTTATATAAATTTTGCGGGATTTTGCTTGGAGGGGGAGGAAGAGGTGCAAAACTAAATCTAGCATTTGTAAGTCGTAAATATCAAATTATGTGGTAAGTAGATGAATTGCAACATAACTGATAAATTGCATTCATAACAGAATATTCTAAACAGCAGTGGCACTCGTTGTCGTTATATCAAAATCCAAAATGGAAGATATAAAAAAATAAAATCGCTTTATACGAAGAAATATATTTTACAAAAAAAACCTACATTTTATTAATCTAATATATGCATGATATGTCTTTAACATAAAATAGTTTAACAAAATGAATTTAAACGTATGAAAGAAATCACTACCGAAGGAATATAATAGATATATTTATTCAAAAATGGAATCTAGGTATTTACTAACCTATAACTAAAAAAATTATTTTTCAATCTATATTATATATTTTTTTTTAATTAAAACAATAAATTTTATAAATCACATCCTGATAATATTCTAAAGTGTCAAGTGTTGGTGCAATAAAATCTTATTTTAACTTTGAGAGTTAGATGGTTTAAATTAAACGAGAACATGACTATTCAAAAAATCTTTTTCTAAAGAAAACACGTCACAACAAATACACTTAAATGAAAGCCTCTGTAGAAATCCAGAATAAATTGTTCGTCATCAAACGTGTTCGTAGTTTCAAGACAAGTATGCAATGAGGCAGAAAATGTAAAATTTATTTAGGAAAGTACTTTTAATTGTGTTTAAACGAAAATTACCAGGTCTTCATACCACATTTTTTTTTTCCATAAAAGATTAAAGAAAAAGTCACGAATAAATTAAAATAACTTTCTTAAATCCATATTTTATAATTTAGAGCAATGAAATAAAAATAACTTGAAAGGAGGCTACATGTTCGTATAGATTTTAGTGTCAAGAGATTTAGCTTTATAAATGCATTTAATATGATATTAAAATTAAAATTATTTTAAAAAGCATATTTTATAAAAATTGAATGTTTATTTTAAAATTCGCTGTAATTAATTCCATGTAGTTAAAAAAAATGGCCATTAGATAAATTTGGAGTAAGACCAGAGTAAAGTAAATTCAGTTTCAAGATTAAAAATGCAATAAAAAATGTAAAAATAAATTAGAAAAGTATTTTTAATCTGTTTAAAAGGAAAAGTATCTAACCTTCTTTACACAATATTTTTTCCCTGTAGAAGTCGAAAACTAATAGAGGAAATGTCACGAATAAATGAAAATGCAAATAAGTTTTTTTTTAATCAATTTCCAAAACATTAAAAAATACCAGTTAAAAAAATATTTTAAAAGATGTCTGGAAAGATTAATTATCAAGTGTTCCAATTATAGAAAGGTATTCAATATATAAAACTAATGTGCCAAACAAAATAAAATTTGTTAACCACTTCACCGGCAGCAGGTATAGGGAAATAGCTCTTTTACCCCCGTCTTATCTCGGGGCAAATGTTGAAGTGGTATATAAATTTTGCGCTTATTTATTTGGTTGTAGTAGGGGGAGGAGTAAAGAATGGGACCTGTAAATGAATTGCAACAAGTAGTAATTCATAAGGGAATTTTCCAAACAGCATTGTCTTTATATAAAACCTCACAATGGAAGATATAAAACAACAAAATCGCTTTATGCGAAGAAATATATTCTACAATTGAACTACATTATATTACCGTATTATATGCATGAAACATTTAAAAAAATATGCCAGTTTAAAAAATGAAATTCAACGTAAAAAGAAATCCAAAAGGAATGTAATGAATGTATTTATTGAAACATGGAATCTAGGTTTTTAGAAACTTTTAAATAAAAATTTAATTATTTCAAAATCTAATATATTTTTTTATTTAAAATTAATATAAAATAGCTTTTATAAATCAAATCCTTATGATATTAAGTGTCCAAGTGCTGATACAATAAAAACTAATTTTAACTATGGAAGTTAAATGATTCAAATCAAATGAGAATATTACTATTCAAAGCATCTTTTTTAAAGAAAACGCGTCAACAAGCACACTTAATTAGCAAACCTGTGTAGAAATCCAGAATAAATTGATCGTCACCGAAAATGTTTGTAGTTTCGAGACAAGTATGCAACGAGGCAGAAAATGTAAAATTAAGCTAGAAAAGTATTTTAAAATATGTTTAAAGAAAAATTACCAGGTCTCCTTCCCACAGCATTTTTTAAAATAAAAGATTAAAGGAAAAGTCACGAATAAATTAAAATAGGTTTCTTACAGTTATATACTATAACCTAGAGCTAGGAATAAAAATAATTTGAAAGGGGGTTACATGTAGATAGATTTTAGTGTCAAGAGTTTTAGCTTTATAAATGCATTCAATAGATGATATTAAAGTTAAAATAGTAGTTATTTTAAAAAAAGCACTTTTTTATAAGCATTCAAAATGTTTGTCTAAAAAATCGTGCCAAATTTCGTTATTGCAATTAGTTCCATGTAGATACAAAAAATGGCCATTACATTAATTTGTAATAGGCCACGATTAAGGTAAATTCAGTTTTGAGATTAAAAATACAATAAAAAATGTAAAAAATAAAATTGGAAACTATTTTTGAATCTGCTGCAAAAGGAAACGTTTAAACATTTTTTCAGAATACATTTTTTTCCGGTAGAAGTTGAAAACTAATTAGAGGAAATTTCATGAACAAATAGAAATAAGTTTAAAAAAAATCCATTTATAAAATCTTAATAAATTCCAATTAAAATATTAATTTTAAAAGGTGTCTGGAAAGTTTAATGCCAACTGTTCCAATTATACAAATGTATTCAATTTATAAAACTAATGTATCATATAAAATGAAGTTATTTGTTAATTTTTTTTGTGGTGGTGGTGTGTATGTGTGTGTGGAGGGGGGGGGGGGGGTAGTGCAAAACGGAATCTAGCAGTTGTAAAACGTAAATATAAAATAATATGGCATGAATTGTAACAGGCAGTAATTGATAGGGGAATTTTCTAACCAGAAATGTCACCCATTGTCGTTATATAAAGACCCACAATAAAAGATAAAAAATAAATCACTTTATAAGAAACAATATATTCTGAGAATAAACTACATTTTATTACCGTAATATATTCATGAAATATTTAAAAAATAAACCAGTTTAACAAAATGAAATTAAACGTAAAAATGAAATCCGGAAGGAATATAACGAATGTATTTATTGAAACATGGAATCTAGATATTTTCAAAATTATAATTAAAAATTTAGATATTTTCCAATGTACATAAGTTTTTTAAAATTTAAAATAAAAATCAAATCGTTATGATATTATTAAGTGTTCAAATGTTGGCACAACAAAAACTCATTTTAACTACAGAAGTTAAATGATTTAAATTAAGTGCGAACATTACTATTCTAAGCATCTTTTTTAAATAAAACACGTCGGAAAATATTCAAATGCAAATTTTGAGATTTTATTTATTTTGAGGGGGGGAGGGGTGCAAAACTGAATCTAGCAATTCTAAGACGTAAATATCAAAGAATTTGGCAGATAAGTTGAATTGGTAGTAATTCGTAATCTTGTTATCACAGTAGAACCCTGATAATCCGAACCCCGTAAATCCGAAATTCCGGTTAATCCGAACCGATTTTTTTTTTCGAACAGATTAACTGAAAAGATTAACTTACAAAATTGTCTGGATTACAGAATAAATGTCAGGAAAAACGCGTAGAAGTTAGAATTAAACAAAAAATGGTAGTAAAGCATGTTTTTTAATATTTAAACAACTTGAATAGAATAAAAAAATACTGAATATTACATTTATATGAATATAAAATGAAAAATGGGCTTTAAAAGCGATCTTAAAAAAAAAAAAAATCGAATATCAGTTTGTTTGCCAGACGCTATAAAATTATTTTCGAAAATGCAAAAACTATTTCATTCTGATGACAAAAATTTGTTTTTCTTTCAACAGTTTGATTTCTTAATCAATCTAGAGAAATATCTTTTTTTCTTCCTTTCTCGTTGACGTGGTGTCCGAGCTATTTTTATATTCGCGATTTTGAGCCGTTTGTAATGGGTTGTTATGTAATTCCTCATTCTGAAGTTCCATTGAATTATTATAAATATCAGGAGTTAAACAAAGAGTACCACCTTTTCCAAAAGTCGTTCCGGATTATCCAGCATGCCGGATTAGAGGATGTTTACTGAACTACTTATAACTTGCATTTTTTTAGCAGTAATCTTTATCTCTTATTTCAATTCCTACTATTAGTTCAAACTCTCCCTATATTTATTTATTTATTTATATATCTTGTTCAAATTTTCAATCGTTAATAAAATACTTATTATTCATCCTATCAAGTTGAAATAATTTTTTTAAAACTTGTACTGGATGACAACTGATGTTAATACAGATTTTTCAAATATTAATTCATTAATTAAATTTTAATTAATTTTAGTTTTATATGGGAGACAAAATGGCGGCCATTGGTTATTGAACAGCATTTAATCCATCTTCATATCTATAAGGGGGGGGGGGGGGTTACATAGGGAGGACCCTGTTCTGTCTCCAACTTGGCGATATATCGCCAAATTTGGCAACCAAAATGAGTCGCCAAAAGTGACGCCAACTTGGCGATATCTCTAATATTTCGCCAAATTACCATAGACTTCCATTGTAAACCTACTTGCTTACAAAAAATCAACAAATTTAGATATTTTAATGCAACATAAACTAATATTAGCTTAAGGGATTATATTAAATTTTTCTTTGATGACCTAAGTAGGAATTGACTTTAAAAACAAAATTTTTATATTATTTGTTTTTATTGGACTTTCGGGTAATCCGAATTTTTTGTAATCCGAACAGGCACGGTCCCAATTAGTTCGGATTAGCGGGGTTCTACTGTAATCTGTAGTAGATATCTTGTTAGTAATAAGCAATATTAAAACACATTTCTGAGCGAGCTGAAAAATACAATTTTATTGATTAGCGGCAAGTTCAAATTTTAGAAGACCATTGGTCAAAGCAAATTGAACAAGCAGAAAGTTTCAGGACCAGGAAGGCAGACTCGGACAAAAACTATTGACCCGACCCGGCCCGGCATAAAAGCCAAAAGTTCGGCCCATTATGAAATTTAAAAATTGAGCAGGGAACAGGTTCGGTCAGATTCATTTCTGCAATATATGCCGATATTTCTGACGCACCATTATCCTACAATTAAAATTTTCAAAAATCACACTTATAACAATAGTATTAATGGCCATTGAGACATTAACGTATATAGACAGTCATTAAAGATATTGACTTGCACAATTGCATACAAATTAAGATTAAGTAAGAAAATCGTTTAATTTAGAAGGAAAGAAAAAGATGGTTAAAGAAAAACAATTTTAAATTTCTACAGAGAAAAAGTAAACATCACTATTAATTTTCACAAAAATAAAGACCGGTACAACACGACCCGGGAAAATGAAGTCTGGTCCGGCACGGCCCGAATCATGCGAAGGAAAACTGGCCTGGGACCTGAAATCTTCTAGATTGAGAACATC
The DNA here is from genome assembly GCA_963932465.1 of Maratus speciosus. Classification (NCBI taxonomy): domain Eukaryota; kingdom Metazoa; phylum Arthropoda; class Arachnida; order Araneae; family Salticidae; genus Maratus; species Maratus speciosus. Next base: position 364,458,287 of record OZ010798.1, read on the forward strand.
AGTCAAGACACACATATGTTTATCTTCAGAGTAGTTTGGTGGTTCTAAAATCGAACTATGCTAGTAAGAAGCTCCACTATACGTTTGAAACACTATACTGGACGAAACTGGCGTAATATAGAGTGGATAATAGAGAATAAGATAAAATGGTATAGTAAAGTTTGATTTTCAGGTTTTGGGACATGCACAGGAGTTAGAATTTTGCACTTTACGTCCATTGCGGACTTTTAAATTCAGTTTATTGTAAAATGTTAAACATGGAGAGAAGTAAACCTAAAGTGTTATTCTATTTTTCCAAAAAAAATAAAAATGATACTGAGTAAGAAGAGCTTATAGTGAAGAAAATTTCATGCTAGTAAAGGATGACCCGAATCCATTCAATATATCATAATATTTGATAAATATATAAAACAAAAGAAATACATTTGTTCAAAGCATTTTATTTCGTATTTCTTGTGCAGTATTTATTCTTTAAGTAGTAAACTGCACGGAAGTTTCACAGAAATGAATATACAGATAAACTTCGATTACCAATAACAAATAAACAAAATTTAACCATTAAAAGCGCTCATCGTCGACACATAAATCACGCTTAACCCTTTCCGGCGTGGTGTCCTTAAAAAAGGACACCTAATTTTAATTCCAAAACTGACAAACGGCACCAAAAATTTTCCTATATAATGTACATGAAAATAAGCAAGTTCGTATTTTCTAATAAATTCGTTTATCAATTGCGGTGCCAGTCCATTATTTCATCAGTTTATAAACAGAATTACACCACACCAGTAAGGGTTAAAGATTAAAATAATCAAATAGTTTTAGAAAAAAAAACATTCAATGCAAAAGCCACATTTCCTTAGTTAAATGTATGTACGAAATATTTCAATAAATCAATCAGTTTTAATACAATTAAATGTAATAAAGATAATAAAATAACAGTAGAACATGCTTAATACATTTATTAAAACATCGAATATAGATATTTACAATCTTTGTAACTCAAGAAATGAAATTATTTTTTATTTCTAATCAATATTATATACTAAATCAAAAATTCTACTCTTCCCTATGCTATAAACGTTAAAATACACGAATTTTAAAACGTTATGTTACGTTAACTATTGAAAATAAATGACGCAAATTAAAATCTTTTGCTATTCAAAGCATCTTTTTCTGAATAAAAATACGTCAAAACAAACCAACTTAATTAACATTTGTCTCGGTGGAATTTATAATAAATTATGCGTCATCAAAACTCAGCGTAGTTTGAAGATTAAAATACCGTAGCGCATAAAATCTAAAAGTGAACAAGGAAAGTATTTTTAAAGATGTTTAAAGGAGAGGTATGTCTGATTTCATCCTCCCCTTTCCCATCCCAATAAACACACAGAAATGTTTGAACGTTTAAAATTAATTGGAAGAAGAATTATGAGTCATAGAAATATATTTAAATAAAATCTAAATTTACCAACTGAAATTAATGTTGCTGAGAAAAAAAAATAAAGTTGAAGATTTTGTACGATTAAATAGATCTCAGTGATAAGGGTTATATAATAGTGTTCTACGATATGAAAAGTAAATAAAATAAACATTTAAATATTTAAGTATTTTAATTTTGATAATGTATATTTTTAAAGCAGCTAAACATGAAATTTAACATTTAAATAATCATGACAATATTTATCTAAAATATAATATAGAAAGAAAAGATTGTTTTACCTACGTAATGCATATTTAAAAACACAAATCACTTTTTAAAAAAAATGCAACAAAATCACAAAAGATTATAAAGATTATCCTTACTCAAATAACAAATCCTAGTTTTTAGAAAAACAAATTATCAAAGTTTATTTTTATTTTCGAGACAATATTAAACCAGTAATTCTGGAAAACATAAAAGTCAGCACGATGTCAAGGGACTATTTCTTAACCCCTTGCCTGTGACGCCCGAACTCAGTTCGGGTAACGCAAATGCGATAAATTTGTAATTCCCAACCTGAGTTCGGGCAAGAGAAAAATCGGTGTTTAAATTCTGTGAAACCTGAACTCAGTTCGTCCAATGCATAATATGTAATTTGCCATTTTCCCAATAGATGGCAATACTTTCCCGCGAAAGGTTTTGCAGTTTCGCGCCATTTATCGGATATTTCTAATTTTGTAGTTCTTCCCAAAGTTCATTCAAACCATTCAGATAGAAAAAAAAATCATTTTTCGCCCTTTTTACCCGACTGCCAAGAAGGGTTATGTGTTTCACGCGTATCTGGGTATGTGGATTTCTTTATACACTTGATAAATCCCAAAGGCTGGATGGATTTTAATGAATGAGGTATCTATCGATTCGTCTTAACCGTCCAATGGTTATAGGCTAGGTTTTGTTTGTATAAATTCAAAATGGCGGCAGTAAAATACAATATGGCGATAGAGACGAAAGAAAATTACGCACCATATTGAGTGGAATATCAATGGATAGGTCTTTCAAAACGAAGACGATGTTTCATTGACTATTTTACAGTCAGAAGCTCCGTTTAAATATTACAAAACCCGGAAGTTGTGTAGGCAAGATCTCTAGCTTTACTGGAACTCTAACCTTCAGTGACATCTATAGGTCTCATCAAAACAGTGTTTATATATAGGAACTAACAATTAAACACAACTTAAAAGTCATCAATACTAGAAAATAAAAAAAAAATAGGAAAGTAATGTAAAAAAGATAGTGTCACATTGATGAGAAATAATTAGTTCGCTTTTTACGCAGTCGGTTTTTTTTTATTTTTTAAGTTTAATTTTTACTTGTTCTCAAATATATTCCACAGGTAAGGGGTTAAATAGACCCTACTTCCAATTTTGCAACAAAAACTTATGTATGTTTGTTATTTATTAATCACCAGTTGGAGAAGTTTAGGGTGAGTGGGTTCGGTACAAGAAGGTACTTTTTGTAATAATTTAATTTACTTTGCTGCCATTCGGGTGTCTTGGCATACGCACATGCTCAGAAGGTTTGTTCAAATTGTTCAAATCCATATTCCAAAACATGGGAAGATACGCCTAAACAAGTTCAGTTAAAGGAGCTAGTCAAATCAACAAACAATAACTTGGAGGTAATAGCAGGTTCATGAAGATTTTATCCAAAATCCTTTTGACCACGTATAAATATGAGTAAAATAGTCTTAATTACGTCCACTATTAACTATACCATAAAATATTTAATCCAAACTGTCAAAACATATTAAAATACAATTATTTTCTTAAAAGACGTCCATTTCAATAAACACATTAAAAATATTAAAATTGGCATGTTTCGACTCTTTCATTGACTCGACACTGTGAGTCATATTTAAGGGGTTCAAAACTTTTTAACGACACATTATCTTTTCACATCCTCAGAATATGGAAAGAAAGGTTAAACAACTTTGGGAATCGGTACATAGAGGGAGCAATAGGCGATATTGAAAATAAAGGAAGCAGTGTAACTTTTTAATTGAGGGCTATTTCCAATTTTTATGTGCATTGTATTTGTGGATTTTTGTATGTTCTGATGATGACCCAATGAAAGAGTCGAAACATGCCAATTTGAATATTTTTAATGTGTTTTTATTGAAATGAGCGTCCTTTTAACCCCTAAATGCCTGTTGTTGATTTTCGGCAACATACCCATTTTAGGCTCTAAAATACTATTAGAATAATATTGAAGCTATAATGCCTAATATTGCCAATAAAATACATTCTGAAAATATTATTAAATCGATTTTCAACATGTAGATGGCAACACTTGTGCTGTTATAGATTTATTTTTTCAATTGTTGCTACTTGTTCTTTTTATTTTGTTTGGAAGCTTGCGAAATACCCTACTTTGACCTGCAGTGAGCAAGTAAAATTTATTTCTTATTATAGTTCGTAAAATTCTTGTGTGTTTAATATTATAGAATCTTATCAAGGGAAATTATTTTTTCAATTAAACGCCAGTATTGCCGATTAGTAACAAACTGTTTTTTAGCCAAAAACTATACTTAAAACAAAATATGATTTTTTAAATTATTTTTCCCATGATTTATTTAAAAAATGAAAGCCGAAAAACATTATTACAATGATTTTTGAAAAATCAGGCATTTAAGGGTTAAGCAAATAATTGTATTTTAATAGATGTTTTGACAGTTGTTTGGTATATATATTTTATATACGAAAAACATTATTACAATGATTTTTGAAAAATCAGGCATTTAAGGGTTAAGCAAATAATTGTATTTTAATAGATGTTTTGACAGTTGTTTGGAATATATATTTTATGGTATCCTTTTGACCATTCAAATTTGATACCTCTTATTTCGCCACAATCATATCACTCACGTCACCTTTCGTTCAAAAATCTTTTGAAACATAAGACAAATCATTAAGTGGACAAAGGACCTTCAAACTCATTTTTTAAATTCTTTTTATAAATTGCACTTTAAATGATATTCAAAGAATAATTCAGTATATGAATTATAGCATATACCGGGTGTCCTAAAAAGGACCGACTGATTTTAAAATTCAATAACTTGTAAACGGTGACAGATATTTAAAAAATTCTTGCAGAAGGGTTATGCATAAGGTCAAAAGTTTTTTTTACAGTGATTTTCAATTTTAGTTCGAATTTCAAACAATAGATGGCGCTGCGATCAATAGACGCTAAATTCAGGCTCGATTTTTGGTACTTCGTGGCCCGGATAATACATTTCCATCTCCTTTTTCCGCATGAAACAAGAGAAAGGACCAAAAATCGAGCCTGTATTTAGCGACTATTGGTTACAGCGCCATCTATTGTTTGTAATTAGAACTAAAATCGAAAATCACTGTAATAAAACTTTTGAACTCATGCATAAACCTCCTGCAAGAAATTTTTAAATATCTGTCACCGTTTGCAAGTTATTGAATTTTAAAATCAGTCAGTCCTTTTTAGGACACCCGGTATTTATCACACAAAAAATTAAAAAAAAAACTTTTTTTTGGAGAAAAATAAGAAATCTTTCCTGAATATTTAAGCGTTGTAGAGAACTTACAAAACGCCATAACCTTATTCCATATCAATTAAAATCCACAATATTTTTTATGGCAGTTTGGTTTCCATATACAAATAAAACTGTACATAGTTAAAAAAAAAACTAAGTATAACTGAAAAAGTTAAAAAAGTAGTTAAGTGCAAAAATAGGATGCAAAAATGCTGAAAATTGCATAAAATTTATAACTTATATATTCAAATATATCAAATTCGATGCACAGTTTTATTTGTATAGGTAAACAAAACTGGCATAAAAAATATCAGGGATTTTAATTGATATGGAATAAGGTTTGGGGCATTTTGCAAGTTCTTCATAATGCTTACAATATTCAGGAAAATTTCTTATTTATTTATTTCTTGTGTGGTAAATATATGCATAATTAATATAGTGTGTTGAATAGTATTTAGAGTGCAATAATTTTTTTTTCTTAATGAGTTTGAAGGTCCATTTGTCCTCTTAAAACATATGACATGTCGCTGAAAAAAAAATCGATTCGATGATTTATACTAACTTAAACCCCTCCCTCGTGCACTAAAACTGCAATGTAAAAATTGCATTCTAATCCACTCAGCGATTGTTGAGAAAATTGAGGATATACATACATACACGCATACATATCGTCTAAAAAAGGAAGGGTTTTTTTTTTTTAATTAGTTTAAAAACTTAATTTTAAAGAATCAAAACGCAACATTTATCAGCGTGATCAAATGTCATTAAATATTACCAAATGTTAAAGGAATAAAAATTCATATAAACTATTAAATTTAACCCTTTATATCCCAAATTATGAATTCATGAAAATTTCATCTTCTAAAGCATTTTTTTGTGAATTTTTGAAACTACATTAGGAGATTTATACAATCATTTAATAAATTTTAGAAGGATTTTGAATTAAAATTAAGGGTTAGTTAAAATTAAACTAATCAAAATTAATTAAATTTGGATTTATAGGGGTTTTGTGCAATATTTATAAACTCCACTGAAATATTTTATATAAAATTTTTTTTTTTTTATTTTATAAAATTAGGAAATGTACAAATACAATACTCTTACAATAGAAATATTTAAATATTTCCTAACAAACTTTTCCCTCACAATCTTGCAACGTACAGAAAGCTTAAAAGACGCAAATGAAAAAGAAATCCTCCTCTTTAATATATTTTTCTTTTGTGCAACCAATAATGCTTTTGGAATAAGTAAAGTACCTATTACTCATTCTAAACTGTAGTACTACTAATCGATGTATTAAATTAATTTGATAACAAGTTATTTTAATGGTACTTTAAAGTACCGTCGAGGCTTAAAGGGTTAAACAAAAATATTGCTATTCAAAGAATCATTTTCTAAAAGAAAACACACCAAAACTTAACTTAATTAGAAAGTTTTAGTGGAATCCACAATGAATTGTTAGTCATCAAAAATTTGTGCAATTCAAAGCCAAAAACGCTGCCGCAGAAAATATAAAAATAAGGAAAATATTTTTAAATCCATTTAAAGGGAAATTACAGCTGATCTTTTTTTCCACCACATTTTTTGTTTCTTCAAAAGTTTAAAACTAATTAGAGGAAGAGTAGTGATTTATGAGTTGTGGGAATACGTTGAGATAAAATTAAAACTGGAATGCGTTTTTGGAATCGTAATTTAAGAATTTAAAATAGCCTTACTGAGTAAAACTATACGCCAGAGGTTATCCAGTGATACTTTTACTATGCTGAAATTGAATAAAAGGAAAACTAATTGTAATTTTTTAGTCTTTTTAGGTGCGTTCGTAATTATATAAATACGTAGCACCTATAGTTGTCGTTCAGTCCGTCTGTCTGTCCGTCCGTCCGCATATAACAGAGCAAAAACTACCCAACCGAATCGTTTAAAATTTAAACTATATAATTGTTGCATAATTTTGTCGAGTCATTTCAATTTTTATGAACATCGGATGTATAGTTTAATTACAGGGACAATCAAAAGTTTTCCGTTACATTACGTCCAATGGGAAGAAATTATTGCAAGTGCATTTTAATGATGTTACAGCCTTCCGAATGGTCTGAAATTATAAATATATAATTGTTGCAAGATTTTGTCGAGTCATTTCATATTTTATGAAAATCGGATGTATAGTTTAATTACAGGGACAGTCATAAGTTTTCCGTTACATTACGGCCAATGGGAAAAATTATTTCAAGTGCAAATTAATGATGTTATAGCCTTTCGAAGTACACTAAAATATACATTCTGTACAATATGCGGCGAAAAAAATATTTATAAAACTAGTTATAGTACGAACGCACCTCATTTGTCACGTTTGACGAGCAATTTCCAACTTGTTTTATTAGCAGTATACAAGACCGCATTTAAACATGTGTTAATTTAACATGCTAGCCCCTAAATAGGAAGTACTGGATATAGTGTCTTAATCATTTCTACTTCTTTTAATAAATTTAGCATCTTAAAAGAAAATATTCCAAAATCCATTGAACTGCATTTTGTTTTTACATATAAGGTGTCCCACTAAATAAAAGTGTCGCAACGTACACACTTGGCGCATTCTCAGATTAGAGTTTTTCGTTCAAACTGTTGCAATCCTCATTCCAGAACTTGGTAATGTAAGAATAGACAAGTTCAGTTATATGAGCGAATCAAGTCAACAAACGTTAGCTTGGAGATAGCGGCAGGCTTGCCAAGACTTAATCCAATATCCTCCAGACCAATCAAAATTATTTTGCTGTATATCGTCACTGTCATATATAAAAGGTGCTTATGGCTCAGGATATTTGTTCAAAATCCTCTCGACCAATCGTATTTTTTGCTCGTATTCCACCACTTTAATTGTTAAAAGCCTACAGGCGCAGGTAGATTTCGAAGTTAAGTATTGATTTCACCAACAAGAACTAAAACATGATTACAGATAAATCCACTTTAACGCTTCACTGCACGGCGTGCCACAACTGGCACACAACTAAAACCACCAATTCTTATTATGTGCCATGAATTTGGCCAATATGATGTCTATTCCTGATTAAGAACAGTCCAAGGACTGAAATAACACTTATTTTGTCCATGTCAGATGGCTGCATTTGACAAAAAAATAGAATTTGTTCTTCGGAAAAAAGAGAAAAAGAAAATCGATCAAGCTATTAACGTAAAATTTACTTTTTTTTTTTTACTGAATATTTAAAAATATTAATATAAACAAAGTTGCAGAGTGTTAAGCAGATAAAATTAATTAATTTAAGCTCACTTAGTTGTAAAATATACCAATACAATATTTAAAAACCCTAAATGTGCACATACGGTACACGCCATAAAATATCACATTTTAGCTGAAAATTTGAAATTTAATTTTTTTTTTTTTTACTATTTTTCCAATTATTAGACGATATATAGAATTCAAATAATTTTTTTCATAGAAATAGAAAAAATCGTGCAGTGAAGGGTTAACAATTTTATGTGGCCGCTTTGGGCGAGTTTTTAATTTCATTTTTATATAAGAGCTCGTTTTATCAGAATCATGCTCAGGCAGTATTCAAAAAAAAATTCCATGCTCAACAACTCGAAATCTTCTGACACATTTTCAAATTCATTTTGAAAAAGGAAAAACATGAAACTTGCTGACGTGATTTTTAAAGAGATTTATAAGGGCAGTATGTTTTTATTTTTCGTTCAATTAATTAGAACTTGATTTATAAACAATTATTTTCTCAGTAGGACCATATTTTTCGTTTTCAACACAATCACTTCAAGAAATGCGGTTCAAAATGCCCAAGATTTTATGCCCCTTGATTTTATGTATCAGTTTGGAAGAGAATTGTGCAGAATTGTGGACGTTATTGTGTCCATAAAAAGTGATAAAGTGATTATATATTTATAAAGTTTTTTACTGGGGGTGGTTTTGGGTTCTAGGGGTCATGATCAGTGTAAATCTGCAAAAACTTTCCCGAAATTCCAACACAGGGGAAAATTCAATAGGTAATATTTCATACGAAATCTTACCTAAAAGGCACTCTAGTTCCTCATTGCCCAATTTTTGTCCAAAATAATTTTGACGAATGAAATTTCATCTCTTATATGCAACTTCTCCTATATTTCCAAACGTTATCTATTGCTCATCGCTCAGGTTTAACCCTTTATGTCACAAATTATGAATTCATGAAAATTTCATCTTCTAAAGCCTTTGCATAATTTTTTGAAACTACATTAGAAGATTTACACGATCATTTAATAAATTTTAGAAGTATTTTGACAATTAAAATTAAAATTTGTATTTATAAGGATCTTGTGCAATATTTATAACTTCACTCAAATCTTTTATTTAAAATCTTTTGTTTAGTATTTCATAGAATTAGGATATGTACAAATATAATACATTTACAATAAAAGTATAGGAATAATTCCGAACTGAAACTTTTCACCCACAATCTTTCAACATTAAGAAAGCTGAAGAGATGCAAATACGATTCTATATATTAAATTTAGTAATAAGGAAATATTACTCCATCTGAAGTAGGACGTAATTACCATGGCAACGCAGAATCATTACCTATCATGGAATTTATTATTACGTACGATAGGATTTAATAGAATGTAGAAAACTTTTAGTAATAACTTTTAAAGTTTTAATTCGATTTTCATTAAAATTCTAAATGTCTTGACAAAATTCTGAAGCGATTATATATAATAAATTTCAAACCTTTCGATTGGGTAGTTTGGCGATGTTATATGTGGACAGACGGAGAAATTTTAATTGGTAAAAGAGGAGACAATAAATTCAAATAAATATTTGTATCTTTACAGCTCATTTTCACAAAATGATGATTGTGTCACTTAACACCTTTATCATCTTAGCTCCTCACTTGTTCATTTCGGGAGTTTTAAAATCTTTAAGAATGCAACCAGGAACACAAATCCAGGAACACAAAACCAGGAGAACAAAAATTCAGTTCAAATATTTTCGGAACTTAGAATTTCATATTCATATGCGGTAAACTCATAAGAAATCGTTCTCCTGTATGAGAAATACAAATAGCATTTTAAAAAGTTACCTTACAAAACCCTTAAAAATGGCCGATTATAATGTGAAATTATTTCTTAGACGAAGAAATATTAAAACTCAATGCTAATATGCTGCGCAATGTGTTTTCTTTTCATTTTACTTTTTCATCTCCGTGTTTAGAATCCTAAATTATCTTTTAAAATTCTTAACATAAGAGAGGATCTGAAAAAGTCACGTAAATAAGTTATAAGTGTAGAATAAATTATCCTTAAAAAGATACAAAGTTCCTTGCAGGACAATATTTCTTTAAGAATCTATATTAAAAGAAGTTTGTTTGCGTGTCTGTCTACACTCTCGTTTTTTTAACCATGTGCATCTTTGTTTCTAAATATCATAATTTCAGTCTTTTCACTACAGAACAGGGAAAAAACTCCACTTTCGGATAAAGTTCATCTCAAGACTGTAACAATATTTATGCATTTTTTAATGATCGTTTAAAAAAAAAACTTTTAATTACAAAAAATAAACATGTAATTTTTTGCTTTTAATTTCAGTAAATGTAAAACTTCAAACGATTATTTTGTTTCTCCATTTTTCAACACTTTCTAACAAAGTTGGAAAGTGTTTATGAATTCGGTTTGCCTGTCTGCCTTTCGTCGGTGCTTTAACTCGCGTAAACACTGTAAAAGAAAAAAGGACTAAAAAACGGAAATACTACTGGCAATCTAGACATCAGTACTATTTCCGTTTTTTTACGGGAATTTTTACTCATAAATTACAGAAAATTTTCCGTTTTTAATCAGAAAAACGGACATTTTTCTGTAATTTAAGGCTAAAAATTCCCGTAAAAAAACGCAAATAGTACTGGCGTCTAGATTGCCAGTAGTATTTCCGTTTTTTAGTCCGTTTTTTTTTTTTTTTTTTTTTTTTTTTTACAGTGAATATACTCCGATTGCCATGCAATTGATCATGAATTCCGTAATACAGTAGAGCGCCGATTATCCGAACGAGTCGGGACCAACCCTAGTTCGGATAAGCAAAACTTCGGATAAATGGATAGACAAGTTAAGGGATGTTCCTGACTACACTAAAATCTTTACACTTTATCCACTCTTCGGACTAACAACACTTGTTAATGCTGGCATGTTTAAAAGTTGATTTTTACTCTTTAATTTTTTTTTTTTTTTTTTTTTTTTAACTTTTTCATATCATTTTCTGAATTTCAGAGATTATAATTTAAGCAAAAAAGCTTTCTGTTGCTGCTTGCTTCAAAGAAGACATTCTTTTCAATGCTGCCATATCTCGAATTTTTCTTAAATACGTTAGTTGAATAGGATCAGGATTCTTCTGCCGTTCGAGCCGCTTCATATCTGTTTCCAAACATTCAAAGACTTCGAAAGTGATGGACCTGGGTCGTTTTCACAGCATTCGTTTCCATTTTCTTTAATTTCTTTTTCGCCTGGAATCTCATCCACAATCTCAACATCATTTAAAATCCGATTCCAGGTCTAAAAGGGTGTTTGGATAATTGTAAGTTCGTTTGAAATTTTTTTTGAGAAAAATAAGCTGTTCGGATAATTGGAAGTTCGGTTAATAGGAGTTCCGATAATTGGCACTCTACTGTATTTTCTTTGCAATAATAACGTTCGTTTTTTTTTTTTTTTTTTTTTAATTCTCAGGCAGAGGAGGGAGGCCAAATCAGATATGCGACACTCTGTTTCTCTTTTAAAAATCATTTCAGTAAGAATTTAACTGGTTATAAATATTACTGCAAAATAATTGATTTAGAAAATATAAAATTAAGCATAAATACAACGAGACTCAAATCCAAAAATTTAAAAATGTACTAAACAATTCCAGATATTAGTCGGTTCAGGGGCTGCGGATTAAGTAACGTCGTCTAACTGAACATTTAAATAAACAAACCTTGATTACGATAGTTGAGAAAGAGGCAACGCTTCACTTACTGTAAAAAAAAAACCACTGTAAATTTGCCAGAACAAACTCGATCACAGTGAATGTGCTGTATATTTCTTTTGTTTCCTGACTATATTAACATGGAAAATACAGTAGTTGCGTAAAATTAACAGCACAATGTGCTGGCAATTTGGACGCATTTTTTTACAGCACAAACTGCTGGCGTCCAAATTGCTAGCACATTGTACTGTTAATTTTACGCAACTACTGTATTTTCCATGTTAATATAGTCAGGAAACCAAAGAAAGATACAGCACATTCACTGTGATCGAGTTTGCGCGCGAGATGAACAGCATTTTGTACTGTAAAAATGTCTTTTTTTTTACAGTGTACGAGTGCGAACTTCCAGTAGATACTCGCATGCTATGCGCGTACTGTTAAACAGAAACACAAAAGCGTTACATATGTCGCACACACTAATATATAAACACTAATATATAGATAGGTATTGTTTATCACTTAAGAAATCAAGTTTAGGCATAAAGGTTAGCTCTAAGAATCAGATGTTAACGAAGCAAATATTTGACAAACTGTGCGCTACTTAAATAATTTCATTTAGAGATTAAACAATTTATAACTTGTTTATTTCAAGAGTTTTAAAGTCTAAGAATGTAACTAAGGAATAATGGTAACAAAAAGACAGTTAAAAATGTTGTTTTAGCAAAAACTTCGGAATTTCATATTCATATGCAGTAATGCATAAGACCATCGTTCTCCTGTATGATAAATATACAGGCAACATTAAAAAAAAAAAAAAAACTTAATACCAAACCCTTAAAAATGGCCGATTATAATTTGAAGTTATTTCTTAGTACAATAAATATTAAATTCAATGCTAATATGCTGCGCAATGTGTTTTCTTTTCATTTTACTTTTTCATCTCCGTGTTTAGAATCTTAAATTATCTATTAAAATTCTTAACATAAGAGAGTATCTGAAAAAGTCACGTAAAGAAGTTATAAAAGTAGAATAAATTACGCTTAAAGATACAAAGTTCCTTTCAGAACAATATTTCTTCAACAATCTATATTAATAGAACAGAGTTTGTTTTTTCGAGTCGGACTTACACTCTGTTTTTTTTTCTTCATTATCTGCATCTTTGTTTCTATATATCAGTTTTTTCATTACAGCAGAGGGGAAAAAAACTTGACTTTCAGATGAAGTTTATATCAAAAATAACATTTTCCCATTTTTAATGATCGGCTAAAAAAATTTTTAATTACGAAAAATAAACATGTAACTTTTTGCTTTTAATTTCAATAAATGTAAAACTTAAAATGATTATTTTGTTTCTCCACGTTTGTTTCTCCAAGTTTTAACACTTTCCAACAAAGCGTTGCAATTATTGTATTATAGATAAACATTATGGAAGACTTTTCATAGGTTATTACCATTATTTGTTGAAAAATGTTCTTTTATGTCTATTGTTTGAATTTGCTAGATTCTTTACGCATGCAAGGTTGATGAAAATATATAAGATGGTTGTTTTAAGCATGGTATCTAGAATGCCGTATTCTAGAGGCCGTGATTTTAAGCATATAAGTGACAAGAGAAAGTGAAGCACGCCGGTAAACATGACAATTTACAAAGGTAAATATGTAAACTAATTACAGAGCTGATCATTTAAAATTGCCTTTAATTTCTACTTTATAATACAAATTCCGTAAAATTAAATGAAGTAATAAAATTTGAATATGTTTCATAGATATAAACATACCTTCCCTTCATTTTATTGTGTTTAGCAAAATTAAACTATCATTTAACTTCCATAAGATAACAGCTGATGAGAAACAGACACGTACTCCAAAACTCCAAAAGCAATTATAAGATAAAATAAAATTATATTCAAAGATAGAAAGTGCTTCTGAGAGCATATAATTTTGAATAAAGCTTGACTACAAAAATAAATCTAAGACGGAAATATTTGAACATGTCTGAAAAAGCGTACCAAAAATTTGTTATTCAACACTTTCAAGAGCGGTGGTTCATTTTTGGACCACTTAATTTTAATTCTTAAATGCCGCATTGCCACCGGAATATGGGAATGAAAATTTTCCTTTTATTAAAAGTACATGAAAAAAAAGAAAAAAACTTTCATACTTTGAAGGGAAAAAAAAAAAAGTAAACTCTGATGTCATTCACTGATTTCAGCCTTTTACGAATATAAGGACCTTGCCCCTGAAAGGGTTAATTAGAACTGAGCAATATCGAAAGAGAAATTTTCTTAACAGATGCCGTCACTTTAATAATAGACATATTTTTTCTTTATTCCAGGTATTTTTTTATTTAGTTAACGATTATGGAATACGAAGCACGGAATGAGTTTTTAAAAAGTATTTATATATTTTTTTCTTTGCATAAATAGTGTTGTTATCAAAGCAGGAAGTATGTTCTTTGGTTTTAAGCAGTGGTATATTCTTTATGAAATAACTCATTAACTAAAATAAGTATTGAAGATACCATATTACAGTGAAACCCCGATTTTACGTTTCTCAAGGGACTGAGTAAAAAAACGTAAAATGCGGGAAAAGCGTAAAATACGGGAAATACATAGAAGGCAAAAAATCGTAAAAAAAAAACAAACAAAGGTAGTAAAAGATGACTCTCTCAAAAGGTATTACAATCTATATTTTACGAAAAAAACATTATTAAACATACCGTTTTAAGATCATTTTACTAACACATTTAATTGCGAATCCTGGCGTTTAGGTTGAAAATAGTCCGTAATAGTGGATTGTTTTTTAGTCATTGAGTTCAAAGTGAATGCAGCATCTTCCAGGATTGAAATACTTTGCAAGTTTTTTCCTGGTCTTTATGAGAAAGAAAATAGTATTTCACTGTTTGTAAGCTCTTCAATGCAATATTGAAAGAAGCGACAGGCTGTGCTTCTGTTTCTTCTTCTTCATCTTTATCGGTGGACGAAAAGTCCATAACATCGGCTAAGGATGGAGCAGTAGCTCTTCCAGCTTCAGATGTTGCTAAATTTTCCGGGATGTAATCGTAGAAATCATAGATGTTTCTTTATCATTCTCCGAGTCTACCGCAGCTGATTCCTCATCTGTTCTCGGTTCATTAGATGCTACGAATCCGCTTTCTTCAAAACAATGGGAAATACACAGTTGTGTAACGTTTCTCCACGACGCAGAAATAAAATGCATATAGCCTCTAGAACACTTAACTTTAACTTGCAGGCGTCATTTAGGTTTTCATTTTCCATTTCAGCAACAGCTTTCCGGACAAGTTGCTTTCTATAAAAAACCTTGAAAGATCGAATAATACCGAGATCACAAGGCTGCAATTTGCTTGTGCAATTTGCCGGAAAAAACTCGACATACACATAAGAGAGCTGCAAAACCGGATGTGCACTGCATTGATCAATGAACAAAGTTATTTTACGATTTTGCAACTCCAGTTTTTTGTTTAATTTTCGCAACAAGTCTTCGAAAAGGGGTTTGGTTATCCACGCATTTTTGTTTCCTTCGTACTTTGTCGGATAACTTCTCTCGTTTTTGAAGCATTGCGCGTCTTTCCAACAACAAGAGGCGTCAGCTTCTCACTTCCATCAGAATTACAGCACAGTAAAACCGTTAGACGCAATTTAGACATCTTCCTTCCATGGCAGGAGTCTCCTTTAGCAACATAACTTTTATCCGGTAGGAGGTTACCGCATTGAATATGTCCTTTGGCTTGTATCCTTTGGCAAATTTGGTAGATTTTTCTTCCAATCTTCTATTGTAGCTTCATTTACACTTGATGATTCTCCCGAAAGCGATCTATGCGCAAGATTATGTCTTTTTTTCATTCGGTCAATCCAGCCATTTGAAGCTGAGAAATCTTTCAAACCACAAAGCCTATCGGCGATTTCTGGAGCTTTTTCTCTTAGTATCGTGCCATTTACAGGTACATTCGCGGCACGAGCTTCTTTAAACCACTTTAACAAGATACCTTCCAGCTCGTCGTGCGACGATTTTTTCAATGTTCTCCGTTTCTTGGCATTTTTTCTCCCACTTTCTCGATGTTTTCTTCAATGCATTCTTTTTTCTGTAGCATGGATTGCAGAGTTGTCACGGGAATTCCTTGCAATTGAGCGAATGCTTTTTTGGTTCCGTGGAATTCCACAAATTATTTAACAATTTCGGTTTTCTCAGCAACAGAAAAGTTTTTACGTTTTTTACTCGTCATTTTGGCACAAAAAGGTTAGAAATGCGACCACCACGTGCTAAACAGCAACTGAATTTGAAAACGTGAAGAAGGGTAAGTACCACTTTCCCTAACCCGACGAAAGAAATGAGCCACCCCATCTGATTGGTAACAAGAGTGTCTCTTCCCCTGCCCAATTCAATACCCAATACTCTGTATATTACACGATAAACAAGTATTTAACTTTAAAAATCTATTTCCCTGTCAAAATTTGATCTGCAATGCATGCATCAGAAAGCAAATAAATGAATAACCCGATCCTATTTCATAAGTCATCCGCTGGAATTAAAAGAAAAGCGTACTCCTTTTAAACTTATTTGTAA
Source organism: Maratus speciosus (assembly GCA_963932465.1). Taxonomy (NCBI): domain Eukaryota; kingdom Metazoa; phylum Arthropoda; class Arachnida; order Araneae; family Salticidae; genus Maratus; species Maratus speciosus. Next base: position 364,474,810 of record OZ010798.1, read on the forward strand.
CTAAACACCATTAAGATACTTTTAAAAGTCCAAAGTTTCAAATCGAAGAAACAAAGGTTTGCGAATTAAAAATCCAATGCTCATTACGTCAATTCTTAATGACAGTGTGTTAAAACAATTGCCCCGTAATTAGTTATTCAGTAATCTGCATTTCCTAAAACTTCGGTTGTTAGAAATATAAAAAAAAATTAGGGAGGGACCCCAAAAAAAAAGAAGCAATAGAATTTTTCAATATTTAACCACAAATACGAAAACTGATAACGCAGTTATTTAATAGCTAACATTTTTAATTAAAATAATTAATATATTATTTAGTCATAATTTTAATCTTTCTTCCATAATCAATGCATCCTAAATGTAAATGAATAACCTAATTACACTTTTTATTATTTAAAATCAATAAAACATGTAAATGAATAACCTAATTACCATTCTTGTTATTAAATACCAATAATATTCTTCGCAAATAAAAGGTTTTTTATTTATTTATTTTTAAATAAAGAACTTACCAGTATTCATATTCAAAGTTGGAAGTAGTACAGTTGAAGTTCACTCGAACAAAGTCAAAAGTATCCAGACAGAGACTGGCTTGTCATTGATACCATTGGCTTGCCGTGCTAATACTCTATTTATTGAGCTATCAAGACGGTACCTGGATTACATAATTCACTCTTATTTCGTCCGGATATATCAGGTACAGCATTGGCACGGCAAGACAATGGTATCAAGGTTCGAGCCAGTCTCGGTCTGGGTACTTTTCGCTCTGTTGGAGTGAAAATCAACTGTACTAATTCAACGTCGAATATGATTTATTGAGCTGAAAATAAAATTATCTTTATTACGAGTTAAAAGAATTCCCATTCTAAAATATTATCTATAACCAAATACCATTAAGATATTTTTTTTTTATTATTGAGGGTTTCAATTGGCTACATTTTTCTCTGAAATAAAACAGAGTTATGACACCCTTTTGAACGATAGCATGTTATACAGGGTGTCCGGTCTCAACGGTGTCCAATGGCTAATTCCTAAACCGTTAGTCATAGATATATAGTTCCAATTACAAAAATGTTTTAAATCAGGTAAAAAAAAAACATTTTAAAAGCGATTTGGGTCAATAAAAACATTTCTTAAAAAATTTAGTAAATTTAAATTTTTATACGGTCCCCCGGTCCTATAAGTTATATTTAGTAATTTTTTCCTATTACACTGACAAGTAAGACAAAAAAAAAGTCCCATTCATATAACGCTAAAATTGAGCGAGTTATGAAACTTTAAAAATGCATGACTTATGCCACTTTTCTACTCTGAAAACAAATGAGTTCGGCTTGGTTTTGAGGGATCATATACCAAGTGTTTAAAGTATTCGAAGATCTTACTTCATGTATATCTGCGCTTTGAAAAAAAATCCTATAAGTATTATGATAAAGTCTCAAATTGGCTAAAATAACATATGTTTTATTTTGTCAGGATTTGACTGTTTCTCTTATGATTTCTTTTAACAAAAATTATGTTTTTTTTTTTATATATATAAGTTTTTATGTTACTTCAACAATCGTATGTATGTTTTTCCAGTTCAAAATTTGTACTCTAACTTTAACCCACTTTTAAATATCCGATCGAGATTGCATTTTACATACTGGCGCAAATCCGATAACAATCTAATATTATTAAGATTTTCGGTGTTTACCATTTATACTTATTTTACAGGATAACACAAAAAATTTCGGATAGATTTCTGCCAAGGAGTTTAAGAAAAAGTTTTAGATTAGATAATACAAGACTGCGATTGTTGGGTTTTTTAACTTTTATGTATTTTTTAGCACTGAATCCGAAAATTACCTTAATTTTTAACCATCAAGTCAGGTTATTTCGCAAATCATAAATTTTCAAATTCAAAGAATAACAAAAATCGAATACTATAAAGTAGAGGAGATGGTTGTGTTTTTTAACTTTTGATAATTGATTTTTACGCACTTTTTAGCACTGAATCTGAAAATGACATTCATTTTTCTGCATGATGGATCTTTTTGAAATTTTAACAGTTTATTGTACATATCTTAAGGTATACACAATAATTTTTTTATAAGATTTTGTTGCTTCTACTCTAAATTATAAACAAATATGTTCAACTGCTTTGGAAAATTTCGTCTGGGCGGTGGGCATGATAGCGCCTTGAAGAATTATCTGAACACAAAAATAACTTCTTTTTCGTAAATTTCGTGAGTACAGCTTCTAGTTAAAGGAATCCATAAATTTATTTTTAAAAAAAGTTATGTAATGGCTGATTAAAATGCAAAAAGTTAAAAAAAATCGTTTTTATTTGTTAATAATTGTTTTAAATAATTTTAGTAAAAGCTTTAATTCATATCGAAGGCAATTAAACAAGCTTTAACTTAAAAAAAATCCAGATGATCCATTGAGTAGTTTTTTTTTAAATCTTGCCCGCCGTGTCAAAAAATGTGGTTGAACATATTTGTTTATAACATACAGTAGAATTAACAAAATCTAATAAAAAAATTCCTGTGTAAACCTTAAGATCTGTACAATAAACTTAAAATTTCAAAAAGATCCATCATGCAGTTTTCTTACAAAAATCATAAAAAAGTTTTTTTTCCTTGTCTCCTAATCTAGAAGGTCCCCGTCTTCTCCTAACATTACAGATATCAGAAAAAAAAAAATAAAAGACAAAAAATAAGTTTTACAAAATTATACCACAACCATCAAAATCAACTGGACATTCTAGTATTACTTAAAAAAAGAGCTTTGATTGATATTTTGCACATTATTTAGTGTGTAATCTCTAACCTTTATATCAGTTTATTTTTCTTGCACAATTTTAGATGAAATCGTAAAATGAACCTGAAAGCATATTTTCTGATCAAATAGATGTGCTTATTCATCAATAAGACGGAGATGTTAAAAAAAAAAAAAAAAAAAAAAAAAAAAAAATCCTTTAAAAGTTTATCTATAGCCAATTACGATTAAGGTATTTTTAAAATCCAGAGTCAAAATTTTAAAATTCAGATTGGACTTAAAATGCATTGCGAAATAAAACCAATATCTCATAGAACACCTTGAATATTGATAAGATGTTAAAAGGATGCCACCTTAGTAAGTCACTACTTGTTAGCCTCCGATACGATATGCTTTACCCCTAGCTTATTTTGTTTCGTCTTCAAAAAATAGCGTTACCTTACAGAAGCCAGCCGTAAAACAAAGCAGTGCGATTAAATACTCTATAGCAATTTTTTAAACTTGTAATCATCGCATAATTTCAATTTTTATGCCGCCGAATTGGAAAAAAAAGTACTTTTAAATGCAATTTGGCTGAAAACTGCATCTCCATTTATTTTTGAAATATTAATTTTTTGTAGTTTTTGGAGCCATTTGCTTAATATAGGCAACGGAAGAACTCCATTTCTATGGAACGTAAAGGAAAAATAGTAGTAAAATATTAATTATATATTTTTGTTGCCATTTTTTCATAAAAACCGAAAGAAAATTTAATTAAAATACGTGCTATTTTGAAAAAATAAAAACGAATGATTTCTGCTAAAACATGGAGCTATTATAAACTATATTCAATTTTAAGTATATCTATATTAATGTTACAAACAAATGAAGGTCTGAATTAGGAGATGGCGGTATTTTTTGTCTGGTTTCTTTAATGACGGCATCTTTTTGCTGCATTTGTGTAGTATTTCGCGATAGTGATGTCCTACCTAATTTACTGTAGATGTTTAAGAGTGGATCGTAAATGTGGAATTCTTAAGCGGATGCGAATGACGTCATTTTACATAAAATAAAAGCGTGAGCTGTAAGTCTTAAAATTGAAATATGTTTTGTACTATTTATATATACATATTTTTTTTTTCATCGGTGGGCGACACTAAATTCTGAAAAAGCAGAATTCCTGCTTTCTAGTACTTCAATATTTATTTAAATATTTTTCTTGATGTCCGGTTAGAAATAGTCAATGCTAAAAAAATATTGAGGGCACAAAATATATTTTACAGAATTTTAATAAATTTAAAATCCAGAATCAAAATTTTAAAACCCAGAATGAATCCACAATGCTTTACGAAATAAAACTTCCATAACTCATAACGCACCTTGATTATTGATGATAGGTTCAAATGATTGCCACCTTAGTGATTGCCATCACTACTTATTATTTAAGTCTGCTCTGAGGTTCCAGTTAATACAACTAGCCAAAACTAAAAAAACATAGGCTAGAAAAAATATTTAACGTAATTTTAAGAAATTTAAATCCCAGAATCAAAATTTTAAAATCCTGTGCGAATCCACAATGTTTTTCGGAAAAAAAAAATCATGTAATTTACGAATCATCCTGAATTTAAATAAATCCTGACATTTCAGTGAATAGAAATAGAGAAAGTCAAATCTTAAAAAAAAGAATCGAGGCTACAAAAAATATTTTACAGTATTTTAATAAATTCAAATGAAACGTGAAAGTCCAGAATTGATTAATAAAAATAATATTTTTGTTAATTTGTGCAAAAGTCTAATCCTTAAATGATATAACTTTCTTTTCAAAGTTTTAGACTTTTTTCATAAAAACTAATGTTTCTTCGATAAAGGTTTTTAAGATATTTATTATTAACCTATTAAGATATTTTTAATTAAGGCAGAACATTAATGTAATTAACAAAATTTTAAAAAATAAAAATCCGATTCTCAATAACAAATCCTAATTACTGATAGTACATTAAAATGATGGCACATTTAATTAGTCTGGTTTCGTTATTTAAAGTGTATCGAAGCGTTTGGTTCTTAGATAAAAAATCAAGAAGTATAAAGTAATATTTATAGAAATTTGCAAATGCCAAAACTAATTACGCATATTTTTTCTGTAATATTATAATTATTGCATCAGAAATCAACTAAATCAATAGTCTAAAACCTTAAAAACGGCATTAATTTTCTAGTAGAATATGCTTATTCATAAATCTTCCGTTAAAGTTTCATAAAGAATTTCATTTTAGCATTTCATCTTTAATTAAATATCATTAAGATATTTTGGAAAGGTTCATTTATAATTATCATTTTACTTTCAAAACACAAACTCATTTAGAGACAAAATGATGCTATCATAAATGGATTCTTCTCGGTATTCAAAATATTCTCCTATGACATAAAAAGGGGGTAGGATTGTACTTTGTGCCAATATATTAAAAAATAAAAACAACGTTGAAAGACACAAATATAAGTATATATAAAACGTATACAGCTGTTTTGAAACCTCTAAGGTTTCATCATCAGTGCTTAAAGATAAAATTAAATAAAAATTGTGGATTAAAAGAGAGCGACAGTGAGCAGAGAGGCGTACCTCACAGCTCGACTGTCAACGGCGAAATGAGATTCACGTTTGATGAACAACCGCGGAGTTGATCTCTCGCGCACACAGGGAGGCTAATCAGAAAATGTCCAGTTGCTCCCGGAGAGTTTAAACAAAGAGGAGAAAAAAAAGGAGGAATTTAAACAAAGAGGTCCACAACATGCTCAATTTTTCAAAAATATTATTTCAATTTCTATAATTCGTTCTCTGCCCTTTCCCCTTTTTTCTCCTCTTTATTTAAACTCTCCAGGAGCAACTGGGCAATTCTTATTGATCTCCCTGTGTGCGTGAGAGATCGACTCCGCGATTGTTTGCCAACCATGAATCGCATTTCGCAGTTGACAGTCGAGCTGTGCTGCATGCCTCTCTGGCTCTCTGAACCCCCCTTTTAACCAACAATTTTAATTTAATTTTATCTTTAAGCACTGATGATGAAGGCTCAGAGGTTTCGAAACAGTTGTATGCGCTTATACATACTGTGTCTTTCATCGTTGTTTTTCTTTCTTCATATTCTTCTATGACCGTAAATCTCGAGAGTAAAAACAAAACGGGAGAAAAGTATGAGGACAAAGAATTATTTTATAGGATATTAGAAATTTAAATAACACAAAGTAATAATATACATGTTTATTTATTAAACTGTTGAACCCGTTCTACGCACGGATGTTCGTGAATTCTAAAACCAAAATAAATTAAAAATAAAATTTTGCCAAGTTATCACGTTGCTATGGAAGCAGGCGATAAAACAATATCTTTGCAATAAGGGAATAAATTGAATAAAAAGTTTTGTTGATCTTTGTGATAAAATGTTTTGCTTTATTTTTTAAAAAGGTAATAATTAAGCGCAATTAAATAATCTCTAATTATTTAGATGTAAAGTTAAAGAATTATCGTATTACCCGCTACAGCTTCTTAGTATTAGACCGTGGCGTACGTAATATGTATATCTCACATTCCAGTAGACATTTATAACTGGTTAGAACTCGCGCGATTACGGGTTGAACATAAAATAAGGCAAAAATTCCTCAAAAACATTAAAAAAATCATTTACATTTTCGACTTTTTTGCCCTTCGCTCATGGGGGGCCCCCCTACCAGCAACCCATATGTGCCAAATTTCGTAGCCCTGCGCCCTATGGTTTCCGCGTTTTTGTGATTACATAGATATGCGCACAGATTATAATAGGGTAGATTACACTTGGGACCGGTTTTCACAATCCAATAGTAATAGTAAGAATAAATACAAAAATACAAGCATTTTAATTAAGGTATCTGCCTATATTCAAAGCACTTTTTTGAAAAACTATGCAAATAAACATTGTATTCACATTTTTTTTTTTTTTTAGTTTTAATAAAAATTTATAACTTACCTTTAAAATTATATACATATCTCTGTGAAATTACAAAAATGTTAAATATATATGGAAAATAAAAATAAGAAACTTGAAAAATGCTACATGAAAAACAAACTTATTAGAATTTTTTCTTTTTTACTAAAGTAAAGTATAAACTGTTGTCTAGAGCACTTATTACAAGTTAAATGATATATTAATAAATAAAAGTTTTAGAGATGATGGAAGAGTCAAATATAAGATTTTCAACAGTTTTACCACATTTTGTTCAAATAACAGGCCATCATTTTGAAAATATTCATACTATTAAAAATTTTTTTAGTAGATGGATGCACTAGACAGTACAATAGACAAAGCTCACAAAGTTTTATGGATGAAGGATAGTATAATCATTAGTTGTAATTTTGAAGTAAGTTTTTTGTGTTAAAATCAGTTTGTGAGAGAACTTAAATTAGTATATTTTTATTATAAATAATGGATTGACTTTTCTCTAAACATGGTAAGAACAAAATCAAAGCAGTTTTGTCCAGGCAATAGGGAATTTTACCTAGAAAAATTAATGGTAGTTCTGGAAATCGGCTTACTTTATGTTTTTTGGGTCGCTGAATACGAATTTTTAACTTTCCCCCCAAAATACCCCCCCCCGAAACCCCCAAATAGTTGTTTTTAACTTAAATTTCTTATTGGTTTAGGGGAAAAGCATTACGAAATTCAGAAACTAGACAAAATTTGCAACAAACAGGATATATGACATTATGACGTAGGATAAACGAGGAGAGAGGGGGCTGCCTCGGAACATTCAACGAACGCTTTTCTCAAAAACCAAATTTTTTCAAAAAATCAATTTTTTGGGGGTTGCCGGGCGAAATTTTGGTGGGAAGTTACAAATTCGGATTCAGCGACCCAAAAAACAAAGTGAATCGAAATCCAGAACTAGTATTAATTTTTCCAGATAAAATCGCCTATTGCCTGGACTTCATAACTTAGTGCACGTAGCGGCGCAGTGCATGTTCAGAGGCAGCCGTCCCCCTCCCCGTTCATCCTACGTCATAATGACATATATCCTATTTGTTGCAAATTTTGTCTTGTTTCTGAATTTCGTAATGCTTTTCCTCTAAAACAATAAGGAATTTAAGATCTAAAACAACTATTTGGGGGGGGGGGGTTCGGGGGGGGGGAGTTTTTGGGGGTAAGTTAAAAATTCGGATTCAGCGACCCAAAAAACTTAAAGTAAACTTTATAGAGAAAGTTCGGAGGGGAGATGGGAGGGGAATGTAAACGTGTGAGTGGTTAAGTGGAATTGCGCAACTTAGTTCACGCAGCACCGCGCGCATGTTCCGAGGCAGATCCTCCCTTCCCCTTCATCCTAAGTCATAATGTCATAAATGTAATTTGTTGAAAATTTTGTCTACTTTCTGAATTTCTAGATACCTTTCCTCTAAAACAATAAAAAAATTGATCTTTTTAATAAAAACCTTTTTTTGGGGGGGGGGGCATTTTACCAAATTTTTGGGGGGGGGCGAGGGTTGCCGGGGGAAATTTTGGTGGGAAGTTAAAAATTCGGATTCAGCGACCCAAAAAACATAGTAAACCTTTTTCCAGAACTACCATGAATTTTGCTAGGTAGAGACCCAAAGCGGTGTCTCTATTGCCTGGACTAGTTTTAGAATCGTAAGAAGGAAGTACCTTAAAATGAAATTAAACAAAATCGATAATTTTTGGCGAAAATGCTAATTTCAACGTAGTTCCTTAAATAGTTTAAAAGCAAATAAAAGTAGCATTAAATGTTTACTTTTTAAAGCTCCTCACCAGTACTATAAATAAATACAAGTTCACCATAGATAATTAATTCAACTTGCCGTTGACAGCATGTGTCGCAAATGATTAAACATGGAAGTGGGTATTTCAGTCAGGTTAAAATAGTATATTCATCTGAAGTGAACTAGCTTAATTGAGTAGTTCCCATGCCCACCTCCGTGTTTAATTGTTTGTGACACGTGCTCTCAACTGCAAGTTGAATTATGTTATCTCTCGTGAATTTGTGTGTGTTTATAATTTTCATGCAGCTTTAAACAGATACGTCATTTCTTTCGGATATATAAACTCTTACTTTCGCCAATTCAGTCAATTTATTAGTCAGTACTCGGGGCTATAACCGAGGGATTCTTTGAACCCATTTTAATTTTTTTTTTTTCTCTTGCACTGAGGAAGGTGATCCGGATCCAAGAAGTTGGTTTTTTTGCGTCATGGTGTTGTACGTATTTGTGTGTTTGAATGTTGTAGAACTTTTTAATATATATTTAAAACTCTCACAAAGTAATTGATTTATGGATATTATTAATATACATGTTTATTTAAACATTCACATGGAAACTGTTTTTACGATCCAGTTATATATATAATAGCGCTAAGTGTATAACACTTCCGGAGTCTACTCATCCGGGTCCCGATTATTTTTCGTTAAAATCAGCCATTTTATTAGCTGCTTCGTAAATGACGTTTTTTTACTTTTTTTTCTTTTTTTTTTCTTTTTTTGTGATTTATAAGAAATTGAAGTTTTTGATTTTTTAAGGCAATGAACGAAGACGAAAGTTAATTGTCAATATGTTTTAAAGTAGCATTATTAATACTAATTTGCATCTTTTTTGTGAAATAGTTCTTCAAATTTTGTGAGTGAAATTCATTTGCATATTCTATGTCATTACTTTACCAATTCAGTTAATAATTTTCTTGCAAATTAAGTTTCAATAAAAAATAGGCTAATTTTATAACTATTTTATCCCCAATAAATTTTATTACTTCATAATTCTTTTTATAATGCAATGGTAACTATATCATTCTTTTGAAAATGCAAACACGTCATTCTGACGGGCTATCTACCAGTAACAGTATTAAAAACAAAAACACATACAATTTAATTGTGGTTTCTGCCTACTTTCGAAGCACTTTTTTTGAAAAATTTTGCAAGTAAACATTATATTCACATTCTTCGATTTAGTTTTAATAAAAATTTATAATTTACCTTTAAAATTATATACATATCCCTATGAATTTACAAAAAATGTTAAATATGCATGGAAATTTGAAGAATTTTTTCAAAAATTTGAAAAATACTACATGAAAAACAAAACTTACTGGAATTGTTTTTTTTACGAAAGTAAACTATAAGCTCTTATCTAATGCACCAACTACAAAGTTAAATGATATTTTAGTAACTAAAAATTTTAGAGCTGATCGAAGTGTCAAATATTAGATTTTCAACAGCTTTATCATGTTTTCGTTCAAATAACAGGCAATGATTTTGAATTTCTTCATGCAATTAAAATTCTTTTAGTAGATGCACTAGACAACAGGGTAGTAGCTCACAAAGTTTTTATGGAAGAATGATAATAATTTCTTTAGTTATCATTTTTGAAGTAAGTTTTTTGCGCAGAAAAATGTATTTAAACGTTAAATTAGTACACTTTTGCTATAAATAATGGATTGACTTCTGTTCCAAGCATGGTAGGAAGTAAAACAAAGCAGTTTCAGAACCGTAAGACGATGTACCTTAAAATGAAATAAAAACAAAAGCGATAAGTATCGCAAAAGGGATCATTTCAACGTAGACAGATACCTTAAAACTTTTATGTCCCAACTTATGAATTCATGAAAATTTTACCTTCTAAAGCATTTTTCGTGAATTCTTGAAAGTACATTGGAAGATTTACACTTTTAATAAATTTTAGAAAGATTTTGCCAATTAAAATTAATTTAATTTATAGAGATGCAATATTTATAACTCCACTCAAATCTGTTATTTAAAATATTATTTTTTGGTATTATGTATAATTAGGAAATGTACAAATATTATCTTCTTACAATAGAAATATAAAAAAATTGCGAACTGAAAGCTTGCCCCCCTTAAATTGTTGACAGTTATTACGAAATGTAATCTCCAAATCAAGGCCATTAAATTATTAAATTAATCAAACTCAGTAAATTGCTCTCTTCATCTGTCAACGAAATTTATAAAAGCAATTATGAAAAGAGGTTGTTATCCGAAACAATGAAGTGAGTGTATAATTCTAAATAAACACTCTGTATAAACATTTTATCATATATCCAAGAAATAAAGACATTTGAACATTCAATAAACTGTTTTAAATTGCTATAAATATTTATAAATAATGTAATATTAAGATTAACGACACTAATTTACTGTTTTCACATCAATAAAGTATTATATATGTTTTCTTCTACTCTTAAGTGTATTCTAGACTACCAAAAAGGAGAGATGTGATTTTTATGCTGAATTAAATTCTTTTTTCTTTCTTTAAAGTTCACTGCACATATTTTATTTACAAGTCGCAAATAATTACGTGTGCTTTAAAATGACACCGAATGTGATGTTCACTAATGTTAAAAGAAGATCACATTTACATAAAAATTCAGAAATCTACTTTCTTAAACTGGGAATTAGTTTCTTCAGAACTTCGATACCGCTTCTTTGTTGATGAAAGTTTTGAATTAGTAAAATGTGACGATTGCAAAGAATAATTTACTCAAGGATTGTGGATATATTTTTCGTCTACGTATAGCTTGATCATAAGTTGTAGCAAAAAAAATATTAAGTAACGGTCCATGATCTCTTGAGTTAAATACCTCACTACGAATTCAAAAATTTTGGCTACCATAACCACCATTACCAATGAATTAAAATGAGAAATGAATAGAAGTCGCAGATAGTATTACCCTGATGATTGATACCAGATTACGGATACAAAACAAATACAAGGTAAGCCAATTTTCTTTTACCTATGCTTTGCTTTTATAATTGAGATATTAATATACAATAAACTGTGAAGAAAATCGAATTTCGCGCAATGATACTGTTGAAAAAGTTGAAATACTTCTAACATACATGAATATTAATCACCCCTCATCGTCAAGAAAGTTAAAAAGATGCAAAAGCAAAAGAAATCATCCTTTCAAAAGTACTTTTGTTTTGTTCAACCAATAATGTTTTTAGAACAAGATAAAGTAAAGTATCTATAACTCATTCTAAACTGTATTACTACTAATCGACGAATTAAAGGAATTTTATAACAAGTTATCTTAATGGTACTTTAAAATACCGTCGGGGCATAAAAGGTTCAACAGTTTAAAAGCAGATAAAAATCGCTAAAAATAACATTAAACCGTTCGAACTTATTTGAAGCTTCTCATCAGTAACATAAACAGAAATTCACTAAATTCAACTTGCAGTTGAGAGCATGTGTCAAAAAAATTAAACACGGAGATGGTTATTTGAGTCGGGTTAAAATAGTATATTCAGCTGAAGTGAACTAGGTTCATTGAGTAGTTCCCATACTCACTACCGTATTCAATTGTTTGTAACACATGCTTCTCAACTGCAATTTGATTTTGAATAGACTATTTCAGTCGTGACGTCAGTCATGACGTTTTGGTTGGAAACTGACACCAAACAAACAGTTGCTAAGTAGTATTTTCTATTTTGTTTGTATATTATATCTATATCATACATCTAGGTCTCACATCTAAGAGTTTTAATACTTGACATGTAGTAGTAACATTTTCTACGATTTGTATTTTGAAAGATAATGACGCATAGCAAGCGTTTGCTTGGAGCCAGTTTAAACCAAAACGTCATGATTGACGTCTCACTGAAAGCGTGTATTATGTTATCTCGCGTAAATTTTTCCTTATATATATTACTGACGAGGAGCTTTAAAGTATGTGTTCTCAAATCGTTGTTTTTGCAAAATTTCGCTTTATTATTATTATTATTATTTATTATTATTTTAACTTACAGTTCAAACATTTAGGGTTCCAAAAATGCCTTACTTTTGGTTAAGCGATAATTAGAAGCAAAGTTATAGCCCAAAATATAAACTGGAAATGAACTTTCTGAAACCGGAAGTGACCGTTTAAAGAACCACAGAAAAGCAAACAATACATTTTAATGCACAAATATATACACAAATATATAAACGCCTACAAATATGGCGGATTTTAAAGTTGTAAGCTTCATACATAATTTTTTGTGCTATATCAAAATCTTAATTTGCGTATTTCATTGTGTACGTTTACGAGGAACATCATTTCTTAAAAAGTTTTTAAGATATTAAAATAAAATTTTGTCACAATGTTCTGCTCATCTATTGGTATGTTATGAAGCAAAATATAGCTTGTAAGTTTGTATATAAATTTAAGAGCTATTTTTATTGTAAAATACACAAAAAAAATCATGTTTTGTATACAAAATTTGGTATATGTTAGTAAATTTAAAAGGTATTGCAAATCTTTTGCTTCTTAACACAGGTAAGTGGTTTACTAATAAATTGTTGAAAAAAAAAAGAAATATATTGAATTGATTCCGTTGCAGAAGGTGTGGCATAAACGCAATCCTTTGCTAAAATTTTACTAAATATTGCCTAAAATTTGAGAAATTAATTAAAACGTCATTAAAAATTTATATGAATTGATAGTTTTATTCCCTTTTTTAACTAAAAACACGTGTGTTTGATAAAACTTTCATATTTAAAAAAAATGTGCGCCGAAGATAGGCACATACCTTAAACAAGTTCGAAACGTTCAAAATTAATTTTAATCATATTATCCGCTTTTAAACCATTTAATTAAATTGTCTGTATTTTTGTATTTGGGGCATTCTCACAATCTTTTGACTTTTGGGAAAAAAATCTGACAAAATTAAACTTGCTAAAATAACATTTTAATCTGATAGACGAATGCCTTAATGATTCAAAATAAAGAAAAAATCGTCAGCAGCGAAAATTTTTTTATTAAACTGAGGTTTAAGTTAAACTTGCGAGTTTAATTTTCCTTACCATTTTACCACTATAACTTTTTATTTTCTTCTAAATTTTTACTTATAATGAATTTGCATAGTACCCACAGGACATTCAAATAAAAAAGTAATAACAATGTAGTACTTTTAATACAGAATTTTTGTATAACATTGTCTTAAAGGGGTGTTAAAGGGCGGAAGGTAAGGTAAAAAAAGGGGATGGTATTGGAATAAAGGGACGAAATGGTAAAAAAAAAGGGCGGTAAGGATGGAACGGTAAGGAAAATTAACATGATTTTCCTAAAAATAGGTGGTAAGACTAAGTGATAGCCACAATGTTCATTGATGTTTAGAAACAGTTGTTAACATTGGATTAAATTATTTTTTTTTAAATTTACCTCGAAAACTCCAGGAATAAACCTTGGAGACGGTGAGACTACCAATAAAGGCACAATGCTTGAAATTGATATTTAAATGCTGATTTAAATTCTACAGTAAATTTCCTGCCAAAGAATTTTAGACATTCTTTCTCTAGCATACTTCTGCATGAGAAAAAACTTGAAAAAAAATTCTGTGGCTGCATCTGAAATGATTTTCTATATAATTTTAGAAGAGGGATGGTAAGGAATCTAAAACCCAGGGACAGAGTTTAAAAAATAATAACAACCCTAAAAATGTGTGCAGGTTAATTTTTAGCTACATATTTATATAAAACAATAGTTCCAGTTTCAGAAAAAAATTACATCGAATTATTTTTATTGAAACAATTTTATCCAGACAGCTCCAAACTTAAAAATCAGCATCAGAGACACGGGACGGTAGATGAGTTCTCCAGGTGTTTGGACAGCCAACATCGTCCAAAACTTATTCATCTCGTTAATATTGTTGTGCAATCATGCAATGGGATGTTCCCCATTATATGAAATAAAAAAAAACAAAAAAGTGTATTAAGATAAAAATTACTATTCAGGGACATGAAAGTCAAAAGATTGTGAGAATACCCCATTTGTTTTTAATTAACCCTTTATGCTCCGAAAGGACTTTTAAATCCCATTAAAAAAAATGTAATATAAAATTTATTTAATTCGTCTACTAATGAAAGTACTGTGTCCCAAAAAGGACTGACTGATTTTAAAATTCAATAACTTGCAAACGGTGACAGATATTTAAAAAATTCTTGCAGGAGGTTTATGCATAAGGTCAAAAGTTTTATTACAGTGATTTTCTATTTTAATTAAAATTACAAACAATAGATGGCGCTGTAAGCAATAGTCGCTAAATACAGGCTCGATTTTTGGTCCTTTCTGTTGTTCTATGAGGAAAAAGGAGATGGAAATGTATTATCCGGGCCACGAAGTACCAAAAATCGAGCCTGAATTTAGCGTCTATTGATCGCAGCGCCATCTATTGTTTGTAATTCGAACTAAAATTGAAAATCACTGTAAAAAAACTTTCGACCTTATGCATAACCCTCCTGCAAAAATTTTTTAAATATCTGTCACCGTTTACAAGTTATTGAATTTTAAAATCAGTCAGACCCTTTTAGGACACTCGGTACATGGCATTTTTCATACAAAATACGGACTAAAAGTATCCAAAATTTGGCTTACTTTTACGGAATTATACCCAAAAGAATTTTTTTTTTAATTATTTAAATAAAAATAGCATCTCACAATGTTTTAATATCAACAGACTTCGATGTGTGCACCTTTGGTATCACGACAAACACCTAAGCGGTAATCCAGTTCTCCCAAAATGTTTCGTAGCCTATCAGGAGTTAGACAAATTGCTTCTATGCTACGCTTTTTCCACTCATCCACAGTTTGATTTTGTTTAAGAGGGCTGATCACTCAGCTTACGATTTCCCCTCACTAATGTAAATTCTATGAGCATTGGATGCATTCGCATATTTAAAATATCGCCTCGGGAAATTAATATTTTTAACTTCTATTTTTTGTGTACACTTCCTAAAAGGTGCCTCTTTTTTTCTTAGTTCTCAAAATATTTCTAATGTATAGACTTCATTTTATAGGAAGTGTTAAAGTCTTACAGTTCGGCCGCTTTTAACATATAAAATATTAAATTCAACATAGATTTTAGAAATATTCTGAAAACTAAGAAAAAAAGAGACATCCTTTGAGAAGATTGCACAGAAAAAATATGTTAAAAATAGGAATTTCCCGATAAGATATTTCAAATAGACGAGTGCATCAAAAGTCCATAGACTTAACATTACGGAGGAGAATTCCGAAGCTGAGTGACCAGCCCCCTTAATGTTTTAAAATCTCTGAAGGGTTTCCAATCCACGGAGGTGAAGTCCATTATATTCTAATGGGTAGTTTCGTAATAATAAGCCATAACTTTTGGATACTTATAGCCCGGACACCCTGTAATTTGCTGGATCACATTCAGTAAGCACAGCGTACCAGTCGAAGCTAAATATTTTTTATGTGGTTATTTTCAACCATTTACATGGATTTATCTTTTCTCCTATAAAGGGGACCTTCTACATTAGGAGAAAAAAAAAGCACTTTATGATTTATTTATTTATTTATTTATTTATTTTTGTAAGAAAACTGCATGATGGATCTTTTTGAAATTTCAACAGTTTATTGTACATATGTTAAGGTATACACAAGAATTTTTTTTTTAGATTTTGTTGCTTCTACTCTAAGTTATAAACAAATATGTTCAACCTCCTTTTCTGACACGGTGGGCAAGATTAAAAAAAAAACTACTCAATGGATCATTTTGATTTTTTTTAAATTAAAGCTTATTTAATTGCCTTCGATATGCATTAAAGCTTTTACTATAATTATTTAAAAAAAATTATTAACAAATAAGAACAAATTCTTTTTAACAAAAATATCAGCTATATTTTTTTTTAAATTTATAGGTTCCTTCAATTTAGCTAGAAGCTACTCACGAAGTTTACGAAAAAAATTTATTTTTGTGTTTCAGGTAATTCTACAAGGCGCTATTCATGCCCACCGTACAGACGAAATTTTCCAAAGCAGTTGAACATATTTGTTTATAACTTAGAGTAGAAGCAACAAAATCCAATAAAAAAATTCTTGTGTATACCTTAAGATATGTACAATAAACTGTTAAAATTTCAAAAAGATCCATCATTCAGTTTTCTTGCAAAAAAATCATAAAGTGCTTTTTTTTTTTTTGTCTCCTAATGTAGAAGGTCCTCTTAAAAAAGTGTTTTACGAAAAATTTGCAACTTCAAAACATTTCTCAGTTACAGATAGGATCACAATACATTTATTTCCATTGTTTGTGTAAGAATTGCGAGGTTTCCATAACAGTATTTTTTGTTAATTAATCTAATTATTCTTGTAAATATTTTACCAAAAAAAAAAAACCACCTCTAACTAGCGATTTATTAAATCAGTTTTATTTAAAAATCATCTATCACAAAATCTATCACAAAATCAAATTGTTAACATATAAGTTGTTTTGGATATATTCAGCCATTAACGAAGATAATTATTGAAGAGGAGAAAATTTCTGATTTATAATTCGGGGAATAAAGCGTTAATTATGAACAAACATATTTTTTCACTTTCGATAACAGTATGTTAAATATATATATATATATATCGGAATATATCTGATTAATGTATATGTACAGAATATCGGATATACAATTTTATAGTACCATAATTTTTATATTTATTTATGGTATATTTTGAATTTGTTTTAATGGTTAATAATTACAAAAAGTTTTATTGCGTAACAACATTTTTAAATTTTTATGTATTACCAAATACCATCAAAATACTTTCTAAGGCATTTTGTTTATCTAAAAGCTCTGTGGGAAAAAGAAAAAACGCTTCGTGAATTAAAAAAAAAAAAAAAAAAAAAATGTTCATTAGCACACCTTAATAAATATTCAAAGCAAAAAGTGATCGCAAAAAATAGAAAATAAATTTATATATAAAAAAAATTGATTAGATTAATTGATATAACTTTAAATTATTCATAACTTTACATTCATTGCATCAGAAAACAAATCAGGTATTTAAAACGAACTTTTGTAAACAGTAGTAATGTTCATATTCATAAATAAACCATTAAAATTAAAAATATAAAATTTTAAACTAAAGGGCGAGAGAAATTTAGTTATCTATAGCACCAACCAATTTTGGCCATATTGCTATAGGAGACCTTCAAGGAGGGATTAAGGAAATAGACCCGTGTTATCGTTCTCGTATTAAAACCCTTTTAAATGTTGTACTACCTCCATGCCCATAAAAAAACTGGTATAGCGCCCGAAAACAGTGGCCGAAGTTCCTCATTTTGTAGTAAATATTCTAGCTACTTGGATGAATGGGCATTTTTAAGCCATTTACATCATTAGCGCATATATGCGTGGATTTTTTCTAGTTTGTATCACAAAGACGTATATATGTACAGATTTTTTTTTTTTATAATAATCTAAGCAGAAAGCATGCGTAGGCAGTTAGGAAATGCCAAATGCTTGGAAGCGTGTCTGATACTTTTACACAGATATTGTATTTACTTTTTGAAAAGCACAGACTTTTAAATCTTTATGCTTACCACACGTTTATCTAATGTAATATAGCAGCATCTATTTTCTGAATTATAAACTTCATGTCTGAAAAAAATAGAATTTTCATTTGTAGCAACAGAAAAGTAATATATATTTTTAAAGTATTGAAATAACTTAGACACAAATGTTGGGTAAACGTAAAAACATTTAATATAAAAGCTTGGGCTTTAAGGAATTTAAGTACAAAGCTAATATATGTGTAAAAGTGCCAAATACGCTCCCATGGATTTGGCATGCATAAACTGAGCTAAATAAAATTATGAATATTTAGGTAGACTTCGTGAGTAATATTACCTATTACATTCTCCCCAATGTTGGAATTTCTAAAATATTTTTGCAGATCTACGGCGATCATGACCCCTAGAACCCAAAACCACCCCCAGTTCAAAACGTTATATCTATCTATATATAATCACTTTTTTTATGAACACAGTAACTTTCATAATTCTGCACAAATCTCTTCCAAACTGATACATAAAAATCAAGGGGCAGAAAATGCCGATCAAGTTCGTTAATGGGCAAAATCGGACCAAGGGGGTAGAAATAGGTAGGGGTTTTGTGAAAACAGAAGAAAGCCCATAATTCCTTAATTATGATACTCGAATCAGTTAAAACTTATTTCTAGGAAAAGGGCCAAAAACTTATGTCTAAGAGATTTTTCAATAACATTAAAAATGGGTTCAAGGGGCGCAAAAAAATAGGTTTTTAAGAAAAAAAAATAACTTCGTCAATTCAGAAGATATCAAATCCACTTAAATTTATTATAAATCCTCTTAATCTTATCTACAACTTTTGTATTGACAAGTTTTTCATAGGTCCAACTCTTAAAGTAAAAAAAAAAAAAAGGGGGGGGGGTGCAAAAGGCAAAAATTCATAGCCTCGTCAATTCATAAGACATCAAATCCGTTTAAATTTGTTATACATCTTCTTAATATAATCTAAAACTTTTATATTGACAAGTTTTTGATAGGACCAACTCTCACAGCAAAAAAATAGGGGTTAAAAAAAAAAATATATATATATATATCGTATTAACATAATTCTGATAAAACCAGCTCTTACAGAATAATGAAATTAAAAATTCGTCATAAGCAGCCAGATAAAGTTGTCAAACTGGGTTTACCTCTAATCATCATATAGTTTGTCAGTGAAATTACAATTTACTTCGAAATCTGTCTGTGCCTGTAGGCCGAGCCGGCATGGATTTCTTTTTTTGTTCATGCCATTTGGTTATTTTTTTTTATTTACCTATTTCCAATTTGATGCAATAAAAGACGTTTCTGGTGACCAGGACCAATTTTCTATTTTTCCAAATGATGCAATTGGGTTTAAACTAAATACTATTTTTTATTTTCAATCTGTAAAAAAATGCTATTAAAATACTTTTGAAACGCGCAGTTTCAATTAAATCCACAATTTTTCCTGAAATGAAAAATCATATGCTCATTACCACAGATTGAATGACTATAGTACATCAAAAGGTTTCCACCCTAATTAATCTCTTCTAGATAAAGTCTTCATCTAAGATTCTAGTTCGTAAAAAAGGTAACAGAAAAACCTTTGAGGTTTCAAAGAGAAGTTTTAATAGTGTTATACAAAAATTCTTCATAAATAGTAAAAATAATTGCATAGGTGAATATTTAAAAAAGTATTTAAAAACTAAGATTTTATATATATACAAAAATATATATTATTCGGAGTGTATAAACTTAAAATTATTTAATTTTCCTTTAAATAAATTTTTAAATTCACCGCATCCGAGAGTAGACTAAATCAATACATTTGAACCTGAATATAAATTCGTGGTCCAGTAACATATGCTTACTACTAACTTAAGGGGTGTTGCAAAGCAAATTCGTGAAAATATATTTTTTTTATTTTTACCCGACTCAAAAGAAGGGTTGTGTGTTTCCCGCGTATCTGTGTATGTGGATTTCTTTATACCCGCGAAACATCCCAACGGCTGGATGGATTTTTATGAATGAGGTCTCTATCGATTTGTCTTAATCTTCCGATGGTTATAGGATAGGTTTTGTTTTTATAAATTCAAAATGGCGGTAGAGACGAAAAAAAAAATACGCACCCTATTGAGTGGCATATCATTGGATAGGTTTTTCAAAATGAAGACGATGTTTCATTGACCATTTTGTAGTCAGAAGCTCTGTTTAAATATTACACAACCTGGAAGTTGTGTACTTTGAATCGCTACCTTTGCTGTAACTCTAACCTTCATAATAGACATCTATGGACCTCATCAAAAGAGTGTTTGTAGATACGAACTAATAATTAAACACAACTTAAAAGTCATCAATACAAGTAAATAAAAAAAGGTAAGTAATATAAAAAATAATTTCATATTGATGAGAAATAATTAGTTCGCTTTTTACGCAGTCGGGTTTTTTGATTTTTTAAATTTAATATATTATTTAATATTTTGAACCCTTTACTTTTCCCCTTTCGGTATAAAACATAAAACAGACATCTTTTTCACTGTCGCAAAATTTACATACATGAATTTCATATTCACTATTTTAAAAGTATTTTAACGTGCAATAGATTATTAATAAATATATTCCCAAACTTGATGTCACGTTTGTCAGTTACAATTTTGCATGTAAACATTCGCATTCTTTACTTCAAGTTCTAATCAGAGTTTCGGCGAAATCCATAAATTTATTTTCAGACGCATTCGTACTAAAATATTTAGTTTTATCAAAGAAATACTCATTTCATTTTTACAATGACATCATTATCCCCCACTGAAGCCCGCTGAGATTAGCGTCTCAATCTCAGTGTCAAAAGGAATGAAAAAAAAAATATATTGAAATGTAATAGCTTTATACATAAAAATGCGTTATTTTAAACCGTGACGTTATTTTCTTTTCTAAAGTTTTAAAAAAGTCATTTTTAATTGCAATACGAAAATGGCATCCGCAATTATAAGCTAATTTCCACTGTTTCTCTTCAATGGAAGTAACCGGATTGCCACCGATGTGAAGAAATTTCATAAAGGACTTTTAAAATTAAAATTAAAATATAAAAATGGGATTATTTAAAAAAAATAGGGACGGTGAACACATCTACTAATAAAGTGCTTTCATTTAAAAATAAATAATTATCAAAATCGGTTCATTAGAAAGCTCAAGCCAGATGACTAAAAAAACAGCCTTGTCTTTTAAATATATCGATTAATAAGCTAGTTAATAAGGTTTCACAATATTATATTACAAACGCGAAAGCCGTATGCATAACTTCTACAAAATTTATTTTATGAAAAATATTTTGCACGTTACTTCGAGCATAAATTTTAAATAATTTCACTTTAACTGCATCAGATACTACCCAAATTAATAACTTCAAACAAAAATAATTTCTGCAAACGGATAGCAATATGCTTATTAATAAATCAACCATTAAAAATATTAAGCAAAATAAAATTTCATACAAAACGTCATGTACAAGTCTTAGCTATACCCAAATACAATCAAGACACTTTTAAAAAGCAGGGTTTTAATTGAAACCACAAAGCTTTGAGAAATAAAATCCAGCTCCCTTTAGCATAGATTAATTAATGACGATCGTTAAAATATCACATTTTTTATTTAGATTTACTTCGAGATTCCAATTTGTAAGAAAGAAAATAAGATAGAAAATTGGGGCAATTTCACAAATATTTAATATGGTTTTACAAAACTAAGTAACAAATACTAAAACTAATTACGCCGCTGATTATTTAAAAATAAGGTTTTTGAGTAAAAAAGTATATAGAATAAAAGACAGAAAACGGGTTGTTCACAAATAAATTATTTAATGATTTTATGCAAATACAAATTAATTAAGTGGCTGATTATTTCGGTTTTTAAAAAAATATATAGATTCAAAATACAATCGGACTGTTAGTACGCAGATTTTTTCCAGTAATTTTAACATCGCGATTAGAGTAAGGTAAAAATATCACGTTTAATACGCGAACGGTTATTACGCGATCCGCCTAATACGCGATATAAATTTAGTCCCTTGAGACAAAAAATATGGCTTAAGACGCAAATTTATGTTACTGCAATTGTATACTTCTTGTATGTTGTCTGTTATGTTTACTTTTTGCTTTTCCTCCTACAATATCTTTTTATACAAAGTTTTTTCTTATTATATTAAAAATTAAGGACTAATTATGAGGGTACTCATTACCACAAGTACAAAATATAATTTTAATAACTGTGTTGTGCTTCACGGATTTAATATTTATCTTTATGTAAAGAAAAAAAATCGGCTATGAGAAAAATTACCTCTGTCCTTTTGTTTTTGGTTGTAACGTATTAATCGACAATAAAGCCATATTTGAATGCATTTTTATTTTCAGTTATCATTAAAAGTCAGTCCTATAAAAACAAACAATGAGATAAACTTGCATACAGATCAATTGTAATCCAAGTATGGGTAAAAAAAAAAAAAAAAAAATCGACCGTAAACATATGAATGAAAGTTCTAAAGTTAATTTAGAGGATTTGATTTAACTAAGGTCAGTTCCTGAAAAATTTATGCAAATCACATTTAATACGCGATCCCGCTTAATACGCGACTTTTGCCCATTCCCTTGAAACGCGTCTTAACCGGGTTCCACTGTAGCTAAAATGCCAAAGGCATTAAAAATATGTGTATTAGAGTTTTACAAAACAAAACATAAATGCGAAAACTAATTCCACACCAAATTATTTAAAATATAAGATTGTGTGAAGTGATAGCATTCTATGACGTCAAATGAAAGTGAGACTTTTTTGCACTGGCCATTTAAACCATTAAAAACCACGTTTTATAAATATAGTATCGGTTCGCGAAAGAATATGTCCCGTATATGATCCAAATTACAAATCTGGATGAGCATCAGTGAAAGTAACTGAACGGGTTGCTTAATGCAACAAGTCAGCCTTATTTTCGTACAGTTGAAAAAAAAATTAACCCATTGAACAATCGCTTCGTGGCTTAAAAATGAAGTTTTGAAATATAGGAAATTGTACTATAATGGATATAAAGATTTATATCAGATTGCTATTCAGAGTAAAGATTTTTTTTTCTTTTTCTTTGATCGAATGGACTCTCCGTGAAGGGGAGGTAAGCCGATATATCCGTGAATACATCAGTACCATAGAAGTGAAATTTTGCAAGCGGGATAAAAACATAGCTATAACTGTATTTTGGTCATACAGTTGAAGAAAATTCTAAAACTTCAACATTACTACCGGCAGAACTGGGCAAGTGTGTTACAATAGCGAATAATACTTTTAGCTTTTTTAACGATCTAGATATAAGTTGAAGAATGCCACGTGACATTTAAAAAGACAAGATTTAATTATTTTACGGGAATTCACAAAATATTTGAAAACAGGCTTGATTACCATTTGGACTCTTTAATAAAAGACAGATCGTAAACAATACTAATTGCTAATCATTATTTCAACGTCAAGAATTCCAAGCTCCTAGCCAAATAAACTCGAATAATACCAAGGTATAATTTCACAATTTAACTTTTATAATTTTTCAACTTAAAAGTAATAAAACAGTAAATTGAAAAGTAACGGGAATGAAAGTAAAAAGATTTATAAGAAATTACATTTTTATTCCAGAATTATTAACAATTGCGAAAATAAATTACACAGCAGAATATAACAAAAAAAAATTACATAAAAAAATGCATTTTGGAATAAAAATGTTTCAAAGATCACAAGCAGTAAATAACGCATTCTTACTTTATACACATTTTTCTACTAGCCATTTATTAAACAAAATTTATAAAAGTGAATTAATGGTTATAAAATATTATCTATCCCTTATTGTAAAATATCTGGTTTTATGGGAAGTTTTTTTTTTTTTTTTTTTTATAAATTAACTTTAAGATTACTAGCAAGAGAAAAAAAACATTTTTGTAAAAGCTTTTGTATCGTTAATGGTTTAATGACAGTAAAATTTGTCAGAAATCTATAAATTTATTATTCATCGTAAATAAACAATGCGTTGAATAATGTATGCTTACGTTTGATATTTCTATAATAACCGCGCAATGAAGAGGAATAATAAAAGGGGATTAATGGATATAAATTACTAACTTTTAATTATTGCAAACTATCACAAATTTTAGGTTGACTGTTTTTCGGAAGGCTAGCTTTAAAACTCTTATTAAAAGAAAAAAAAGATTTTCAAGCATTAATGGTTTACTCATAGCAGGCTGTCAAATAAATGTGCCATTCATCTTATTTGAGATGAAACGGTAATGTGGTTATACAAAAAGACGAAATTTATAAAAACGTATTTCTTACTTAAAGTTATAAAAATAACGAAAATATCTTTTACTGTTTTCTACCAGCAAACTATTATTTGGTTAGATTAATTTTGTGTTTCATTACAGATTCATATCAAATGAAGTACAAATATATTTTTTAAAAACATTGTCTTTGGAATTATTTGCGATAAAATGCTACTTTTACAAAAATAGTCTTTATATTGAAAATATTTGCCTCAAAATTCTGTTTTAAAAATATTGGTTTCATAATCAAATATTTGCAATGAAACGCGAATATTTCAGAAATATTGGCTTTTTAATGGAAATATTGTTTGCCATATTGGTGCAATATTGCCAAAATGTTTGTTTGAGGTCGACATTAGTGCAACATCGGTCGAATGTTTATGCAATATTTCGTATAAATATTTATCAACGATATAGAAAATACAAACAGCATTGGCCTAATTTGTTTAATAGGAAATCAGTATGCATGCATACGCCAACAATATCGTTTAGAATTAAAATCATAACATGTGCTTCGGACCTATTTTGAATTTAATAAGTCACCTTAAAGTGGCCCTGGACACAAATTTCGAAACAAAATTCACACTTACTTTTTCGGCTTAATACATACTCTAGTGATTTTAGAATAAAATCACAAACTGTATACAAATTCGGCAATTAGATAAAGAAATGATAGAATTTAAATTTTTAAAAAGAAGAGTTAATAATTCTTAAACATTTTACATATGAAAAGCGATATACCAATTATTAAGAAAAAAAATCAAAAGACTACATGTAAAATAATTTATTTCCGGATTTCTCATTAAAACAGATAGTCAAAACGCTTTTATGCATTGCATTAGAATATTTCAAATGCTTTTATTTAAAAATGCAAATTAATTTCCTTTCTTCAGGAAAAATGCGTTAAAACGAAAATTACTTAAACTTTATTGACAAATAAGATAAAAGAATGCCATTAAGGTATTTTTAAAAGGCATTGTTTCATTCATTAGTTAGAATCTACAAATCATTTCGAAATGAAAACCGAATTCCCCATTAGCACACGTGGAAGAACGACAAAACGTCAAAACAAAACAACAGTAATTAGTCTACTTTGAAGTCTTTGCTTAAAACTAATTTTTAGAAGTGACACAGAAACTGATCTTTTTCTTAACAGTTAAAGGTGTCCGTAACACATTTTAAAATAGTTTTTATTTATTGATTTAATTTTTTTTTTTTTTTTTTTTTTTTTTTTTTTTTTGTGATGGTTAACCATATCATTTGTAAAACAAAATCACATTTAAATAATTTATTGAAAAATTGGGGTAATTTAAAGTCATTTGAACTCGAAACATTATTTGTAAATTACAATTTTTTTTCATTTAAATAAACAGAAATACATAAGTTTTGGCTTTGATTCATCATTTTTAAAAATAGCAATTAAAAAAATTACAAATATTTAAAGTAAAAATTTAAAAAAAATGATGTAACTTAAAAAAAAAAAATCATTTTCAAAACTAAATAGTATTTTTTCAAACATTTCCTGAATCAAAATTAAAGTAAAACAATTGAAAAAAAAAACATGTTCCAAGTTTGAACCATTCATCTTTAACGATTCTTGACGTATAACAAATTTAAATACGCGAAATGGTGAAAAAACCTATCATGAAGCAAAACGCATTTTCACAAGAACTCGTTTCTATGAAAACCATTGCTTAGATTTTGAAAAAAAAAAAACCAAAACGAAAAAATTTATATTTTCCGTTCTAATTAAGATCGAAACATGATTTAAACGTTATTTTAAGCAGAAAAAAAAAATAATAATTTTTTAATATAATAAAATGTTTTTAGAAAATTTGAAGATTTTTGTGTCCCGGATCCCCTTAAATCATTATTATTGAAACTATTTTCATACATAATTTTACTATTATAAAACAATGTTACAATCTATATTATAAAGGACAAACGTATCCGTGCGTAACGCTGACGTCATTTTGACGGTGGCAACAGCAGACGATAAGTTGAACTTTTATTAACTTTTACTGCAATTTTAACTACTTGTTATACCACATTTTCAATTTTTACACCGTCGAATGGAAAAAAAAAATATACTTTCAAATGCATATTGCTTGAAAACTATATCGCAATTCATTTGATAACTGTATCGCAATTTACTCAATTTTTAGTGTTTGTAAATTATTCAAGTATAATTTTTTTTAAATCTATCTCTATCGTCTGCAGACGATTACGAAAGGTAAATACGTTTCCACTTAAATTAATATAAAGAGTTCATCATTTATTCCAGCTTATATTCCATAATAAAATTAAAACATTTATGCTCTTATTACGGATTGACAAAATATAAATAAAACACCAATTTAAGACATGTAATCGAATTTCGCGATTAATCGACTGAAATGGACAAAATAAAAAAGGCTGATTGTAAATAGCAATCTTTGGAGATTTCTTCGGCTGTTAACTCCTGACGTGAGACCAATATGAATACGCTTTTAATACATTTCAAAACTTTATTCAAACGCATTATTGATATTCTTTATATAAAAATGATTTTTATAACTGTATGTGGGCATTCTAAAAAATACATTAAATGTAAAAAATCTATTAGTTATCAATAAAAAATAATACATCCGTGCGAGTCTTTCCCGCCGCAACCTTTGAGATTTTCCGATACGTTTTTTCATTAATTTTTTATTAACGCAAATCTTTTTTTGAAACAACGTGTTTTAACAATATATATGTAGGGGAGAGTGGGGTGGAATGCGACAGTGGGAGGAATGGGACAGTAGGTTTTCTATCTTTATGTATCATTCTAAACACTTAATTGCATACAAAGATGAAGCAATCTTCAGTTGAAAAAAGTTGATCTGTATAAGCTTGCAATTGTATAAAGAAAAAGATTTTAGAAATCATAAGTAAATTTGCTTCATATACTTTTTATGCTTTCTGTATATTAATGACTTGTTTATGCTTAGATGTAACAGTTTCCCTATTTATTGAACATTATACTGTATGATATACATAATTTAAACTAAACCTAAAAAGCAGTATTTTTGTGTAGACAAGAAGTTTAACATAAAAGAAGGTAGTGGAGAGGAATGGGACATGCCAGAAAAGAGAGGAATGGCACAAGTCAAATCCCTTCTTTTTAATAAGATTAATGTAAATTGTTAATATGCAAATATTTTTAGAGGGTAATATATTAATTATAACATTGATAATATATTAATTTACTTCAAAATGTAAATAAATTGAATTGATTTTTGAATGTCATGACTGACAAAACCTGAATTTTTTAGAATTATGGAATCCTGAATGAAGATACTGGTGAAATGCCAATGTGAAACTATTTTTATATATTACTTACCTATTTTTTTTATTTACTTGTATTGATGATTTTTAAGTTGTTTCATTGTTAGTTCCTATCAATACACACTATTTTTATGAACCTATAGATGTCTATGAAGGTTAGAGTTACAGTAAAGGCAGAGATCCAAAGTACACAACTTACAGGTTGCGTAATATTTAAACGGAGCTTCTGACTGTAAAATAGTCAATGAAACATCGTCTTCATTTTGGAAGATCTATCCAATGATATGCCACCCAATAGGGTGCCTAATTTTTTTTTTCGTCTCTACAACTATTTTGTATTTTACGGCAGCCACTTTGAATCTATAAAAACAAAATCTAACCTATAAACATCGGATGATTAAGACGAATCGATAGAGACCTCATTCATTAAAACCTATCCAGCTGTTGGGCCCGAGGGTGTAAAGAAATCCACACTCATACCCAGGTACGCGTCAAACACATAACCCTTCTTGGCAGTCGGGTAAAAAAAACTGCATTTCATTAGGATAGTTCAATTATTTTATTTAAAAATCTAAATGTAAAAATTTAAATCTAAAACGAAAATTGCATTAAAACGAAGCTTTATTTACAAATGAAATGAATGAACACAATTAAGGCATTTTTAAAAGAATCGTTTTATACCACAATTGTTGCACCACAAAGCATTTCGAAACGAAAACCCATTAGCACGTGCTGACGAGCGACAGTTTGACTATTATAAAAGAAAGCAAAAGAATCAATCTCTTTTCTTATTGTTTGAACCTTTCGTAGAATTTTTGTTTTCAGAAATGGTCAAGAAATTTTAATGATTACGGAAAACATTGAAAAGAATTGTTCAAAGCTGAGTCATGTCTGCAAAACTTTACATCCTATATTTTATGGTTTAAAAAATAAAAAGATTGCAATCAGATTAAACTACAGCAAATGTATGTAAGATCATCACAATTAAATAATCAATTTTTTATAATTGATAAACGTAAATTACTACAATAATTTTATAGGCAAAAATTCTTATTTATTGTAATGTCTTATATTTTGGAAGTTATTTTCTTTATAAAGTGAGCGCTAGATTATTTAGTAGTAAGGGGGAAACTTGTAAAAAATGCTGTTCAAAAGCTAATTGCTTATTAATGGTAACAGTTGCTATAAATTATTAAATTAATAATTCATAGTACTTAAAACAATTTATAGAGTTATAAAATTAAAATATAAATTTTCTATAAATATATTTATTATTTTAATAAAATCTAAGTAAACGAATCTTTTGTTCCAAGTCGATTACATATGGCAGCAATATTGTTCATAAGTAAAATAAAAAGGTATGTAATAGATGTGGATTTACTGCAAGTTTAATATATACTATCTTAATATGGTATTATTGAAAACAATTTGTATTTTGTATTAGAATATTTCAAACTTTTTTTTTTCGTTAATTGTAAACAAATTTAAATTCAAAATAAAACAAGCTTTAAGTATCTTATTATTTAAAGATTATATTGTATTGAATAATGAGATGAAAGAATGCCATTAATTTAATTTTAAAAGGCATTGTTTCGTTATAACCAAAAAGCACCCCCAAATGAAGACTGTTTCAAAAAAAAAAAAATTATTAACTGGAAACAAATTTAAATTCTAAATTAAAAAAAAGCTTTAAATATCCTATATTTAAAGATTATATAATATTGAATAATGAGATGAAAGAATGCCATTAATTTAATTTTTAAAGGCATTGTTTCGTTAGAACCAGAAAGCATCTCAAATGAAAACAGAGTTCCTATTCGAATAAACTGATGAACAACAATATCTTAAAACTAAGCAACAGTAATTAGATCCCTTTCTCGTTATTTGACTGAAGTCTCAAAATTGTTTTTAAAAAAAATCGGACATTTAAACTAAAGATTAAATGAAAAGTTTCAAAATTAAATCATTATTGCCAGTCTATAGGCTTACTTATTTTCACACTTAAACAATAATAAAAACTTATAGAACGTTTTAAGAGTGTCAAAAATCACAATTAATAAAATAACTTCCCTATTGAGGAGTTGATTAATTTAAACAAGAACTATAAAAGTATATAGAACGAATTTTCATAAATTGTTTAGCAGGCAATTCTGGAGAATTTGTTTTATTTGGAAGAGCATTTTCAAACTATTTATTTATGCAAGATTCTTTTCTTCTTAGATTTCAGGAAATAAAAATTATGCTGAACGTGGAAAATGAAAACCAACTGTATACCTAATCATTAAATATTTTTTGTGTTTCGTAAAAAATAGTGAAGATTATCTAGTATTTTATGATATGAGCAAAAGTACAATGTAAAACCAACTTCATCGAGTGAATCAAACTTATAACCACTCATTCTAAGAGCAATTCATTCTAAACTATTTCAATATTTCTAAAAGCGTCAATCTTAAATAAACCCTTGAACATGGATTATCTCGTTTTCTCCTCTCTCAATAGGATTGGATGGAGTTACCCTTATACGTCAATGGGATTTTCGACAAAGCAAATAGTTTTGATTCCAAATCTGCTGGCTGTTTTGTCCTAAAATCTGTACAAGTTTTAACAGTGTTTCGTAAAAAATAGTGAAGATTATGTAGTATTTTATGATACGAGCGAAAGTACAATGTAAAAACAACTTCATCGAGTGAATCAAACTTATAACCACTCATTCTAAGAGCAATTCATTCTAAACTATTTCAATTTTTCTAAAAGCGTCAATGTTAAATAAACCCTTGAACATGGATTATCTCGTTTTCTCCTCTCTCAACAGGATTGGATGGAGTTACCCTTATACGTCAATGGGATTTTCGACAAAGCAAATAGTTTTGATTCCAAATCTGCTGGCTGTTTTGTCTTAAAATCTGTACAAGTTTTAACAGTGTTTCGTAAAAAATAGTGAAGATTATGTAGTATTTTA
Organism: Maratus speciosus; assembly: GCA_963932465.1. Taxonomy (NCBI): domain Eukaryota; kingdom Metazoa; phylum Arthropoda; class Arachnida; order Araneae; family Salticidae; genus Maratus; species Maratus speciosus. The sequence goes on from OZ010798.1 coordinate 364,505,482, forward strand.
TGATATGAGCAAAAGTACAATGTAAAACCAACTTCATCGAGTGAATCAAACTTATAACCACGCATTCTAAGAGCAATTCATTCTAAACTATTTCAATATTTCTAAAAGCGTCAATCTTAAATAAACCCTTGAGGATGGATTATCTCGTTTTCTCCTCTCTCAACAAGATTGGATGGAGTTACCCTTATACGTCAATGGGATTTTCGACAAAGCAAATAGTTTTGATTCCAAATCCGCTGGCTATTTTGTCCTAAAATCTGTACAAGTTTTAGCACCAGTGGCATACATGCAAGCTACCTTTCAGGGCAGTTGGAAATACAGATTGGACATTACCATGCTCACTCACTTGTACACACACATACAATACTAAACTAGTCGGATGTGCCAATCCTAAAACTTGTTTACTATATCATAGATGTTAATGCTTCAAAATATCACAGTGAAAAAATGAAATGGCAATCTATGCCCATCATGAGGATTCTAAAGATATGAAATTCCGTGCATTAGTTCTTAAGATATGGCTATCGCTAAAATCGTGTAAATCCTTCAAAATCCAGCGTAGCAGCGCCATCTATTGGGTAATTAACACCAAAACTTAATCAGCAACAATTGATGTCAAGGTCTAACTGAATCTGAAGTATGAGGAAAAATCCGTGCATCAGTTTGAGATAGAGCTATTGCAAAAATCGTGCAAAATCTAGCGTAGCAGCGCCACCTATTTGGTGATTAACACTAAAACGTAATCAGTAACTTGTGTCAACGTCTAACTGAATCTTAAGTTAAGAAAATTCGTGCATTAGTTCGTGAGATAGAGCTATTGTGTAAATCGTTAAAAATGCAGCATAACAGCGTCACCTGTTAGGGACTTACACAAAAACATAATCATCACCAATATTTATCAAGGTTTACCTGAATCTGAAGTTTGATGAAAATTCGTGCATTAGATCTTGAGATTGAACTATAGCGGAAATCTTGAAAAATGCAGCATAGCAGTGCCACCTGTTGGGCGATTTACACCAAAACGTAATGAGCACCAATTCATCATGGACTAACTGAATCTGATGTTTGATGAAAATCTGTGCATTAGTTCTTGAGATTGAGCTGTTTCGGAAATCGTGAAAAATGTAGCATAGCAGTACCACCTGTTGGACGATTTATACCATAACTCATCAGTATCAATTTATAAACTAATCAGCACCAATTTGTATCAGGGATTAACTGAATACACATTTTTATTAAATTCCGTGCATTAGTTCTTGAGACAGAGCGCCCACAAAGTGTGTCACATACTGACAGAGTTACACAGAGCTGCGAACTCTTTGGATTTTGGATACCAGTATTTTAAAACAATTTTTTATATATAAATTTTTTTATATAATTGGAACAATTGAGCGATTTAAAAGAACATTTTCTCTGAGATAATAATAGTATGCAAAATTCCGGAGACTTGAGAACTCTGGTCTCGGTTGCCACTCGGATATTTTATAAAAAGGTATTTTCGGGATCTCTGAGCTCTAAAACGAGTTAATTTGTCGAGAACCGGAAATCGAATTTGCAGGAATCCAATACTTTCTTCTTGTAAAGATATAAGAAAGTAAAAATAACAAAACGAACTCCGGGGATATGAAAACTTATAGAAATACTGACATATAAACATACATTGCACTACACATAATGTATGCGCAATACGTACAAAATCATGAAAATAGTAAAAGTGGATACAGAAGACCTCAAAATATAAAAGCCAAATTTTGATAGCATACATATTTTTTTAATATAATTACAATACTTTTTTTACACTATGTTTTCGAAAAAAAAATACAAAACACAAATAGATTTTTTGAATTGAAAATTACATGAACATAGCGATAATTTTTAGATTTGAGAAAGATTCGCGATCACAAGAGGAAACAAAAAAAAAATAACGCCTTTTATCATTTGTATCATTAGAATATTTCTTCTATATTTTAAGTTTTGAATAATAAAAGAATTATGCAGAAACAAATCCTAAAAAACTACAAGAAAACCAGTATAAATTTTATTTATGTACCAGTTGAAGAGGGAAAATATGAGAAAAATTATTTGATCGAATCCACAGTTAAGCATTTCCAAATAACCCAATTATCATTACCACGCACCGATTTAAAGATATCACATGAAAGTGATGTCATCATAATTAACCACTTCTCATTTAAATTTCACTTTAAATTCTAGTTGTTAGAAATACTAAAAGGAAATAGAAAAAAAAAAAGGAACGAGGTTTATAAAAGGAAAGATCAAATAGGATACTCCAAAACTGAGATTTAGGGAAGTAATTATACGGAAGATTTATATTTAAATACAATACGTATTCAAGACGGGACTAAATTACAAGAAACGTTTATAAGATGAAAAGAATTTATCATGGTATTCAAAATTAGTTTATTTTTAGATTCGCATGTAAAAAAGAATTAGGAAATGATATTAATGTAAGAGTTTCATTTATTTCTTTTTGCATTTTTTTAAATATCATTTATAATTATTTTTCTTATTTAGCGCACTACACCTTGTACAGTGCTGGACAGTGTGGCAGTTTGAGAGGCTAACTGGTTTCGGGCTAACTTTATATACAGGCTGAGAGTAGTAAGTTGTCTTACCAATTATTAGGGAGCCAAGAATAAGAAATACTAATCGTAACTACAAACTATTACATTAAAAAGAGAAATTTAAAGAATACGAACATTTTTAAGTTAGAAAAAGTAAGTTACATTTAATCAAATTTTAGTTAAATTAAGAAATTATAAAAATGAAGAATGGACTGTGGAGGTCAAGAGCACATACTAAGTAAAAAAAAAAGAGCTTTTCAGTTCAGAGCATAACTAGACGATTTGAGTTTTATTTATTTCTTTATTTTTGCATTTTTTAAACAATATCATTTATTAAGTTAAATAATGCTATAAAAAGTGATAGAATATCTTTATTAAGATTTACCTAGAATTTGGAAAGAGATACCAAGTAATTGTAGAAACAATAGTAAAAATTAATCCACACTCGCAAATAGCCAAGTTAATTTTATTTTATTTTATGTTTTGCAATGTTTTTCAGTATGCTTGATGTCTCGTGACATTGTTTACCATGTTTTAAATTGTGAAAATTAATCCACGCTCGCAAATAGCTAATTTAATTTTTATTTTATTTTATGGTTGCAATATTTTCATTATGCTTCATGTCTCGTGACATTGTTTACTATATTATTGTTTTTAAGTTATGTGAAAATATTTTCTATTATGATTGATTTTGAAAATGTCGCCGATTGTGCGATGAAACGATCGTAAGTCTTAATAAAGATATTTATCACTTTTTATAGCATTATTTAACTTAATTTGTTTATAAGTGATTATTATACATGTTTTTATAATATCATTTATAATTATTTTTTTTTTATTTAGCACTACAACTTGTGCAGTGCTGGACAGTGTGGGCAGTTTGAGAGGCTAACTGGTTTCGGACTTTTAGACTTAAAGAATGCGAACATTTTTAAGTTAGAATAAGTAAGTTACATTTAATCAAATTTAAGTTAGATGAAGAAATTAAAAAGATGAATGAACTGTTGAGTCCAAGAGCACATACTAAGTGAAAAAAAAAAAAAAAAAAAAAAAGCTTTTCAGTTCAGGAACCGAAATAGACGATTTAAGTTTTTCAAAAACTTTTTCAATTATCAATGATTGCAGGTTGACAAAAATAACCCTGGAAACTGAAAAAAAAAAATCCCTGCCGACTTTGCCTAGAGGCGCAGGTAAATTTCAAAGTTAAGTGCTAATTTCAACAACAAAAACTAAATCATAATTAGAGATAAACCCACTTTAACAATTTTATTTGGCCGCTTTTGACGAGTTTTTATTTCATTTTTATATAAGAGATGGTTTTATCAGAATTATGTTAAGACGGTATTAAAAAATATATATACTTTCCCATGCTCAACAACTAGAAATTTTTTGGCACATTTTCAGATTCATTTTTAAAAGAAAAAATATGAAACTTGCTGACGTGATTTTTGAAGAGATTTATAAGCGATCTGTGTTTTTACTTTTTGTTCAATTAATTAAAACTTGATTTATAAACAATTATTTTCTCAGTAGGGCAATATTTTTCATTTCCAACACAATCGCTTCGGAAAATTCGGTTCAAAAAGCCATAATTGACATAATTTTTTGAAATATATTCTTCCTCTATCAAAAAGTCGACCATTACGGTACATTATACAGTTTCTGAGTAAGGGAATCTACATATTGGTTGCGTTTGAGAGCAAAAATGAATTTAAAAATGAGGCAGAAAATAAGCAGTTTGGATTTGAATACGCCCTTTATACGATGATTTGTTTCTTCAAACGCTATGAATTTTTAATTTGTTTTTTCTGTAAGAATTCGTCCTACCAAAAACTTGTCAATATAAATGTTGTAGATAATATTAAGAAGATATGAGAAATTCATGGGGATTTTATGTCTTGAGAGTTGACGCAGTTATGATTTTTTTCTCCCAAAAATTCTATTTTTTGCGCCCCTTGAACCCATTTTTAATTTTATTCAAAATCTGTGATACATAATTTTTTGGCGCTATTTTTAAAAGTAATAAAGTTTTTTCTGTTTTCTCAAAACCTCTCCTTATTTCCATCCCCTTGGTCCAATTTTGCCCATTAACGAACTTGACCGAGATTTTATGTCCCTTCATTTTTATGTATCAGTTTGGAAGTGATTTGTGAAGAACTGTGGAAGTTATCGTGTCCAGAAGAAAGTTTATATACAAAGTTTTTTACTGAGGATGGTTTTGGGTTAAAGGGGTCATGATCGGTGTAGATCTGGAAATTTGTTTCAGAAATTCCAACATAGGGGAGAATATAATAGGTAGTATTTCATACGAAATCTACCTAAAAAAGAAATATGCTGCACAAGAAATTTTACAATTTTTAAATGAGAAATGAACCTCTGTTCTCACTGATACAGATTGTTTAAGCTTTGTGATAATTTTCTCCTAAAAAAAACGTGATTCTTACATTACATGCTGAAAGCATGATGCAAAAGAATTCGTCTGGGTGCAGGAAGTTCCAAATTAAGTTGTTGTGGATATCGTGAAACACAGTTCTAACAGCTTAGCCATAATAGGGACAGGCCAAACGTAGAAAAAAAAAGAAAAGAGACGTTTCCAGAAAATTTTAAACTGACCATAAAGTATATTGGGTGCATTCGAAGGGAAGAGTAGAACGCAAGATAAATATCAATAGGGAGACTTATTTTAAAAAGTGAAATAGTTCCTTGGACTTCGCTTTACCATGTTAAATGATACAGCGCCAGAAAATTACAGCGACCAACAAAATGACAAAATATGCTAAAATTTATACCACTGATGAAGCAAGCCGCTCATTATCAGTGGAAAAACGATTTTTCAAAATGTTCACAGTCGAACTGGACCATAATAAAAACAACAATCGAGTTTGGTTGAAAGATACCCGTTGTCAACAGACTTTATGAAAGACTGACAAAGTCCCAGTGCGATATTGGCTTGGATTGGTAGTTCGACTGGAAAAATACGGCTTACTTTTGTTGATGAGTGTCCAAATAAACGATATTACAGAATGTTTTGCTTCCCTAACCCCAACAGCACTTGTGAAATGAACAATGAACTTTCCAGCAAGACTCTTGAAAATATTAAAGAAGAGCACTGGAAGGGTTTCAAATTTGCCTTACTTCTTGAGAACCCCAAAATGTCCCATTTGCTTTCTAGATTTTAACCAACTTTGTTATTCTGCATGATCATCTTAGAGCTAAGAGCTTGTTCTCAACCCCCCCGGAAGCTTGTTCTCAACCCCCGGATGTTTGAAATCCCTGAAAAGTCCTCTTCAGGAGGAATGGTCGAAATTATGAGGGGATAAGTTACGACTCGTTGCTGAAATTTTTTTAGAAGATTCCCTTTCTACATAAAAGCAAAAACCGGCCACTTCAGAAACTATTTTTTTTCCCTGCAAGTCACAGTCTACTTGCAAAACTCGTAATTATTCAAATAATTATGAAATAAATCAGTTATTTTTTGGCCACCCTGTGTAATTGGTAAATTTGGTCGTAAACATGGAATGTTAAACACGTCCAAAACAATAAAGTGCCACAAAAGATTTTAAAAATATATACTCAGAAATTATCACTGCCTAAAATAACTAAGAAATAATCATTGGAGTGTCACAGATGATCACTAATATCGTTCGAATGGGGAAAAAATGAATAATTTTCACTTCCAGAAAATTTAATGCATAAATAGCTACAACAATTCAATGGCATTGGAATATTATTGAATCCCAACAAAAAGTTTTCGAAAAAAAAAAAAAGCGCCAAGTTCTCCTTAATGTTTCAGCCAGAAAAAGTAGTGATATCTGAAGTTCGCACAAGTTAAAAGCCAAACATCCCAAATCTTTCATTGAAAATGGCTTCCTGCGACTTGGCCGTTAATGCCTTCTACAGCATTTCAAAATTAATGATCGGAAATTAGGCATTTATGAATTATTTAAATATTAAAAGTAATATTAGAATGCAAAGAGGCAAATTCACATAAAGACATTGTAAGTAAAAGATTTCTCATAACTACCATTCAGTTTCAACAAACATTAGTTTTGATTACAGATCATTTAGTCCACATGTGGTTTAATTGCCATTTTGTACGGTCTAAAGCTAAAGTAATTAACGTAAAACCCAAGAAATAAAACAAAATTTACTTACTTCAAATTTCAGAATATGTTACATTATATTTTATTGTATAATATTGAAATCTTGTGTATTGACGAAACAGATTTTTTTCGTTTATTATAGTTTCTTTGCATACATTAAGAGGTATTCGATTTATAAACTGTTAAAAGCTGATATTAATTATGCTTTAGCAAATAGGGATATTATCTCCTGAATACAAGTATTTTGTTATTTTTAACTTCTAAGCATTTAAATAGACTGAAGTTGTTTAAATGCTTTTTTTCAAATGTGTATTTTATTTCTGTACTCTGTGCCACAAAATGCATAAAATAATCAAAAAATGTAGTTGGCATGTAACTCATTTGAACATATTTTAAAATCTCTCTCGAAGGCAATAACGGCCAAGTCGCAGGAAGCAATTTTCAATGAAAGATTTGGGATGTTTGGCTTTTAACTTGTGCGAACTTCAGATATCACTACTTTTTCTGGCTGAAACATTAAGGAGAACTTAGCGTTTTTTTTTTTTTTTTTTTTTTTTCCGAAAACTTTTTGTTGGGATATCACTACTTTTTGTATGTTTTTTCAAGTTTGTTATTCTAAACTATATTAATATGAAAAACTTAAATTTCGGTACATTTATGCTAGCCAGGAGCAAATCTCCTCATTAGCCTTTTGTTTTTTCGCCAATAGCAGTTTTCATTTTTCACATGTGTAAATTAGAAACAATGCTTTTATTTTCAAATAAAATATTTTGGTTTATGTTATTATTTCTTATTTATTTATTTATTTATATGTTAAATATTCTATTAAATAAAATGAGGGAAATGCATCTATTTTAAATTAGATAACTGAAAAGTATATATCTTTAAATGAAATGAATGCAATATGAACAATGGGGTTGGGAACAGTATTTGGCGATTTGCCACTTGCGCCCGGCTAACATAAAAATACCTAAATTTATTTTATTGAGCTTTACAAATTTATACCTTATTTCTTTTTATATTAAATTACTAGCCGCCTCTAGCAAGCAGAATTTACGGTATTAATTCCATGTTAAACGCTGCATCATGCTACTGTTATTCATAATTTAATTTACTTGCCCTTTCTTTCGCCAAGTCGGAAGCTTTTGATAGAGAAATCAAGAACTCTTTACGATCATGGAAGCACATCATATATTTTGTGTTATGTATTTCATCTTTCGTGACAAATATCTCTTAACTCACTTATGCATGTTTCCTTAGCAGTTACGATTCGTTTTCTAATGCGGAAATTTTTAATCCTATTAAGTAATCTTTGCTAATTGGGCCCACTGCCAATTGTTGTATTTTAACTGATACCACTGGGTACAAGTGAAATAGTTCTTATGATATCCTTTGACAATATCTGCATTTGCATTAAACCATATTGATGCTAATATCTTTTTGTTTCACGTTAACCTTTTCAATAGACTCGATTACGGAAGAATAGAAGGTCTACCGGCTCACTGCCATGATCCATTTGAAAATCTATCATTCGTCTCATCTGATCGTGTTGAAGAATTAGTCAATGTGCCATGGTTTTAAGATTTTAGCTAATTTTATTCGAAACCTGAAAACTAAAATGCGAGGAACCGGATTATAGAAGATTCATTCTAACGTACACATCGATTAACAGGTTACATAATAATCATAAGGAGAACTGGCAGTTTCAATGCTTTAATAGTTTCCGTAAATTCTCTTTATATAATACAGAAGTTTTAGCGGTGTAAAGATTAACAACATAGTCACAGTAAGTATAGTAACAGTACAATATAATAACAATAGCAGAGGTTTTGGGCAGTGACGATACTATTAGCACTTTGGAAATATTGGTACGTTATATCATTTAACTATTCAGATGATATGCGGAAAAATAAAAATAGATGGCTCGCATTAATAATTAACTCATTAAAAAATAGCCACTAGCGTCAAATATTCACCCAGCTTGACGGCATTTAGCAAAGTTTAGCCGAATTTGGTAATATATCATATGTCAATTCTCAAATTTGGCTACAAAAAATGTTTTGTTTATTCTGACGTCATACTGATGCATATGTATTATGTATTATACACATACCTATAATATGTATGATGCAAATGTATTACGTATTATATGCATATGTATATCTGTATAATATGTATGATGCATATGCATAAATTCATTAACTTTACTAAAACGCACTTAAAGGAATAGTTTTCCATAAATAGTAGGGATAATTGCCAGATTGACCAGAGTGTTTTTGAGAATAGAATTCCGACATTTATAATAGACCGGGAGGCGTCTGTACACACCATCGCCTCATCGAGTTTACAGCTGAAATTTTAGGATTAGTTAAAACTAGATTAGCCTATTTAAATGCAACTGGTCTGTTAAGACATATCTTGGTAGAATCAACCTGAAGACCTAATTTTAGTGGGTGACTGATAGGTTTACTATTGTATTTTCCTGCATCCAAAAGTAGGTAAACATGGAGGAATGGGTGCAGGAAAACACAATGGAAAATCCACCAATTAATCAGTAAAATCGGGTCTGTAGGTGGTTTCCACAAAGTTATGACTTGGCAGACCAGTTACAATTCAATACGCTAATCGATATTTAACTAATCCTAAAATTTCAGCCGTCAACTCGATGAGGTGATGATCTGTGCAGACGCCTCCCGGTCTTTAATAAAATTTGTTTTAAGGAAGTAAAAGATAGAAAGATGGACAGATAAACTGAAAGATTTGCCTTATTAAGATTTTTGTAAAAGCATATAAAAATTCATTCAGCTTGAAATCATGTAACACCTTTATAACTCAGGCTAATTTTCTGTAATCGGGTTTTGGCGACCAACATATCTTAACTATAATCTTCTTTTTTTTTACAGATTTAAAATTAACAGTAAATTAACAGTAAGTAGGCTAATAATACAATATAATAACATTAGCAGCGGACCTCGGACGCCGCATCTGTCGCACATCGTTAAAGACAGTTTATTAGTTACACATTTCATTTAATTAAAAGGAGATTTTTAAACTTTCATATGGAATTAGGATATTTTTCCACTATAGGGACCTTGGCATTTTTTTAAAATCTTGGCGCAATTCGGACTTCAGAAACTGAGATATGTTGCCAAATGATATAAACAACTATGAAAATAAACCTGATGAACTTTTATGTTATTTATATATTTATATACATATAAACATTTTATTTATACATGTATAAAATATTATTTTTATATACAAATTATATATGTTGGTATATAAAAATAAATAAACGGATTCCTTACATTAAATAAATTGTACACATATTGAAAAAATTGCTTGTGTATATGACACAGTAAATAGGTTACCAGAAAATACGTTATTATCAAATTTCTTTTCTCGTAAAGGCTTTTTTCTGTATTTCGCCAAAGCTACTATATCGGAAACGTACCGAATTGCTCTTATATTTTGTTAAATGTTTTATTGTTTTAATATCGTAAATATATCATAACCTATACTGATTAAAATTTTTAGGTATATTCATTTTTTCTATTTAACAAACATCTTTGGAAAAGCATATATATAAAATGTTATTCTGCTTGAAATCACGTGACCACCTTCAAAACTGTGTAATCGAGTTTTGGCGACCAACATTGGCACAATTGAATGTGTTAAGGAACTGTTTACGGCCAAATGAACATCCCCTGTTTGAAGGGTTTAGAGGCGGAAATTCTGTGTTTTCAGATTTTTCTGGTTAATTGTGCAACAAACCCGACTTACTTGTGAAATTTCATGATTCTACGACTTTTAGAAGTACCTTAGTTATTTGATGATGCGAAGTGAGTCAGTGACAAAAAGGCGCTTTTTCGGAATTTAATATTTCGAAAACTACTAAATATAGAAACATGAAATCGTGGAACATTAGTTCAGTTTGACCATACGAACATGTGTATAAAAGAAAAATTTCTATATCTCTCCCTAAAACGACGTTATGAGGGGGTGAAAAGTATGCCGAAATGGTTCAGGAAAAGGTAGCTTACGGCTTGTGCGAACTTGGCGGACGCACTGCCGTGTTCCCAGATAAGGTTATATGTTTAAGAGCAGATCCGTATTTCGCTACCTTTTCATTATTCGATTGAACTTTAATAAGTTGCGGAGTTATTTCAATTTTAAACTCAAACATTTAAATTTAACGGAATACAAAAATCAAATACAAAAAGTATGCAAGTTCAAATTTTATTAATTATTTTGAATTAAAAAACAAATGGTAAATACGCATAAAATAGTGACTATTTTTAATTAATCCCTTTACAAAATGTCGCACAAAACTTCACTTTTGTCACAAAATATTATCGAAACTCCTCACTTCCCCCGAAAAAAAAAATCTGTTTGAGCAGTCCAAGTAAAAATCACTAACCCCCTATCTTATTAAGCCAAATGTATAGCAGATGTAACTAAAATGTAACCAAGAGAAAGACAATACAATTTAATATTCCATATTGAAAAAGTATACATTGTCAAAACATCCAATGTATAAAGTTTGTAAAACATATTTTTGACTCTCTAATTTAATAATCCTTTTGTGAGATTTATAGAACTTGAAAAAATAACTTTTCTCCATTTAGCATTTGTGAATGCATTTACGAGCCTCAGCGTGGAGTTTCATTTCCTGACGAGTACGCGAAGATAGACCTCTCGTTTATATACTGTTCGTAAATTAAAGCACATGAATTAACGCCTGAATTCATTTATTAAAGGTGCACATATTATTACAGACAGACACAATGAATGCAGTAAACCTAACAGAAGTGAAAAATTAGCCGGGGCCAGGACTCAAACCTGGGTCCACAGCTTACCGTGGCGTTGCTTTAACAACTAAGCTACATTCCTTCGAAACACGTGTTTGTTTAAATTCATACAGTATATTTAAAAAGTTTGTAAATAGTATTGTGTTTTATTTCCCTTTGGGAAGATTACTACTCTTATTAAACTTTGAATTATTGAAGAAAATGATGCAATTTTAACCTTGGGCAATAACGTTGACGATCATATTCACAGATACGTTTTCTCGCTGTTTACTACGCTGTCAAATTTACACAGTATCACCTAATTACTTATATCGCTATTTTAACAAGAAATTATTAACTTAAGTGTAGTATAACACTTCTTTTAAATGTGTAAACTTTCAGAAATTAACTATTAACTTAAGTGCGACCATTTCATTTCATTCAAGGTAATATATTTTCAGTATTTTACATAAAATGAAATGAAGCCTCGAAGTTGGGTCTAGATAAAATATATTCAAGTATAGCATATAGCAATATAACTCGAATAGTTTTGGTAAACACTTGAAAACTAAGTGAAGTGAGTTTTGAATAATCGTGCACTTAATAATCGATTGCCACTTTAATTTGAGAAGCAAGTACCATGTAGATTATAGAGATAATGAAACTAAGAAGTATTTGCTATTTGAAACTAGTGACTGGGTTACAAATTTCCCAGTTTGATTTTTCATTACTGTTTATAGTTAGAAAATTATATTTTTTAAAGTGTGGTTGTTTAGAGTAATTTTAATTGTAAAATTTTTATTTGACCATGAAATACGGCATGCTAAAAATCAAATTTAATACAGACAACGGGAACTAAAGTCTTCACAATTTGAAATACGAAACATGTTTAATCACGTGACTTAGAAGTGAATTCGTATCAACGTCAAGTCGGTCAGGATTTTTAAATCAATAAAAACCGGTCACGGTGATTTCACATTATATGTGGACAGATTTTGAGAAAGAGTAAATTTTACACAAAAATATTTTTAGATGAAAAATTAATTAAAATAAGATTGAAATTATATACATTAAGAGCCTACACTACTCATGCTGAGAAACTCGAACGCTAATGTTAAACCTATGGGAAAAATCTTTACAGATTTCTCGCATGTGTTCCAATATTTTTAAATGATATGTTTTGCATAGGATACCTGAAGTCGATCGATACACGTTGTGGGATTTTACTTTTTCGGTTTTGGTTACAGTTTTCTATATACATATATATATATGAGGATAGCTTCACTTTCAGAATCGGTTCCAACCAATTCTCAACAATGTAAGTGTCCACATAAAAAACTCACTAAAATCGAAAAAGTAAATTCACACAACAATGGATATAGACTTCGGGTATGCTATGCAAAAATCATTTAAAATATTCAAATACAAGCGAGAAATCTATAAAGATTTTCCCATAGGTTTAAGATTAGAGTTCGAGTTTCTCAGTGTGACTAGTGTAGACTCATGGTACAGTTTAGAATCATGAACAAATTTTGAGGCAAAACATGTTTTAACCCTTTGTTCCTCGACAATTCTGATCTTAATATCTGCTCAGATGTTAGAACATAACACAAAGCCTGCGACGGTTGGGTTGTTTAACTTTTGATAATTGATTTTTAGGTATTTTTTAGCGCTGAATCCGAAAATGACCTTCATTTTTAACCATCACGTCAGGAATTTTTTGCAAATCGTAAATTTCAATGGTAAAAAGTAAAAAAAATAGAGAACATCCGATACTGAAAGATACAGGAAATGGTTGTGTTTCCTAAATTTTGGTAACTGATTTTTATATATTTTTTAGCGCTGAATTCGAAAATGACCTTCATTTTCAACCATCAAGTGACGATTTTTTGCAACTCTTAAATTTGAAAGTCAAAAAATAGCAAAATTTGGATACTATAAAATAGATGTGATGGTTGTGTTTTTTAAATTTTGATAATCGATTTTTATGCACTTTTTAGCACTAAATCTGAAAATGACCTTCATTTTTAACCATCACGTCAGAATTTTTCGCAAATCGTAAATTTCAAAGTTAAAAAATAAAACTTTTGCAAAAAATCCTGACGTGATGGTAAAAAAAATGAAGGCTATTCTCGGATTCAGCGCTACAAAATACGTAAGAATCAATTATCGAAAGCTAAGCAATATGACAACCCAAATTTTGCAGGCTTGTGTAATTTTAAACATATAAAAAATAATTTAAAAAATTAGAACATGAAAATAAAGAAATATCGGCTAAAAAGATACATTTTTTCACATCTGTAATAAACAGAAAACTACATACTTCTTAAATATTGACACTTTGCTATAATACAAAATCTTAACGAATACGAACTTACCTTTCTAAAAAGCTTTCTCCAGCCATTTTAATTAAAAAAAATATATATATGCAGTTCATTTTAACAATAACGATGCGTAACTGTTGAAATGATAAATAAAACTTTGGCATGGAAAATTAATTCTCTATCAACCTATGTCGACAGTTCTATGAAATATTTATGTAAACTATCCTGTTGCGAGACAGAAATAAAGAAAATAGTCTTTTAAAGCCTATGTTATAAGTAACGTTGACTTTTGGGAATGTTGCAGATATGCAACGTGATGATACAAAGGGTTAATATAATTTGCATTACGCATTGTTTCCAAAAATCAGAAAGAAACAAACATTTGTATCAATATACAAGAACAAAAAATCAAATTCATTATGAAACTGTTTCCTACACTGTCAGAATATTACCATACAGTGAAGAAATAAATGTGATATCCAAATATTCAAAATCACTAGACAATATACACTCGCATACGTGCGCGTGATAGTGCAGACAGATAATTAATAAAGTACATAAATACAATTTTTTTAACTCATTATTTGTTAATAATAGAGTGCAATGTCATATTGAACAGTTTAACTTTATCGCAATCACGAAATCAATCGAGGTTTAGTAAAAATACCTTTTAAGTCAAAATTTACTGAAGGCTTTAATGTGCGAATTTATTTTTAGAAATCACAGGACGGCAAATTCAGGAAAAAACACTAATTCTTATTCATAAAACAGTAAAAGCCTACAACGAGATTGCAACATAAAACTGAATATTCCTGCAATTTTACTTAAAATTAATACAGAAAAAGTAAAAGGCGACGCAAAAACGCTTTCGACTGATTCAAACAGTCATCATCAGGGGCAAAAAATGTTATTGTTACACCTTTTAAAAAAATTCCTCTGATGATGACTGTTTGAATCAGTCGAAAGCGCTTTGGTGTCGACTTAACATTTTTCGACGGTTTTTGTTTTAAAAACCTATTTTATGTATTTTTAGCAAGATAAATCATAATTTTGATTTTTGTATATTTAAATGTATTTTTGTTTAATCTCAAAGGTTACTAGACGGTTCGAAAATTATAGTTAAACTATATTTTTTAAATTAACGAAACATAATATTAACAAATTCTTATAATATACCAGTTTATGTTTGTTTAATTTCATAAAGTGTCAAATTATATATATTAAAATATAATTGAATACATCTTTTAAATATCTAAAGCAATCATGAACGATACATATAAATTCAATGCATTATCGACCAATTAAAACACCCACACGTGATTAAAAAAAAAATGTTGATTCAAAATTTTCTACGGCACTCATTATCCATAAAACATACCATAAAATAAAAATGCTTTTTCTTGTTTAAAGTACTTTCTAATACTTTTTTCACTTTCCAGTGGAGCGAAAAACTTAGGTGAAATATAAGTATTAACATATAGATAAATTATAATTATTATAAGTATTAAAATATAATTAAACATAGCTTATAAATATCTAAAACATTCATGCACGATACATATAAATTCTATACATTATCGATCAATTAAAACCACACATGAGGGAGAAAGCCACACATGATTTAAAAAAAAAAATGTTGATTCAAAATTTTCTGCTGCGTTCATTATCCATAAAACATACCGTAAAATAAAATGCTTTTTGTTGTTTAAAGTACTTTCTAATACTTTTTTCAGTTTCCGGTGAAGCGAAAAACTCTTCTTTTAAGTGAAATGAAGAAAAAATACTGAAGATCTTTTTTCCTTTCATAAGTTTTTTTTTCTGCTTCTTTCCAAAGCAAGCAATCGAAAAATCTTACGTTTAATGAAAAGTTCAATTTTATTTAATAAAGTACTTTAAAAGAATTATTCAAACGTAATTTGCAAAAAATGTTTTTCGAAATAGAAACTAGATTAAAATTTTAAGGGAAAAAAGCTTTTTGTCTGTAGTAAAATGCCAGAGGACTGCATTATAAGTTACCGAAGAATATTATATATATATATATACAAGCTTTATTATTTATGCATCTAAATGTAAAATTTAAGACAGTTTAAAAGGAAATTTCAAATTAAAGTTTTTATAGAACGTTATGAGCAAGGTCACATCAAGATAAAATGTGCCGTGGAATATTTAATAATTCATCTGGATGAGGAACCAAATATTTTTTTGGCGATTAGTTTGAAAAATATACACTTGTATTCATACTCCAGACTAATGTTTTTATAGAATGTTATTAGAGAAAATATCAAGCTTAAAAAATACGTTAAACATTCCCTAATATCCATAACATTTTATTTTTTTTAAAATATTTTTTCCCCAAGCTAAAAAAAAAAGGGGGGGGGGATATGGAACAAAACATTATTTCACAGATAAATATCAAAACTATGTTTTTGCAACTTTAACCATGAAAAATTATTAAAATAAAACTATATAAATCACCATAAAATCAAAGCAATTCTCAGGACGCGTTTTTATAGAATGTTATGAGTAAGAAGATATCAAGATAAAATGTGACGTGGAATATTTAATAATTTACCTGGATGAGGAACCAAATATTTCTTTTGGCGATTAGTTTGAAAAATATGCAATTGTATTCATACTCCAAACAAATGTTTTTATAAAATGTTATTAGTAAAAATATCAAGCTAAAAAAATCCAGTAAACCTTCCCTGATATCCATAACATTTTACCTTTAAAAAATATATTTTCCTAAGCTAAAAAAAAAGGAAACAAGTTGGAAATTGCACGTCAAACGTGGTGAATGAGGTGCTTTCATACTATATCTAGTTTTATAAATATTTTTCGCACCGCATATTGTACTTAATGTATATTTTAGCGCACTTTATAAGTGGATATCAATTTCATTCTGGACGAAAGGCTGTAACATCACTAAAATGCACTTGAAATAATTTTTCCCCATTGGCCGTAATGGAACGGAAGACTTTTGACTGTCCCTGTAATTAAACTATACATACGATTTTCACAAAATATGAAATGACAAAAATTTTAAACAATTATCTATTTAAAATTTCAGACCATTCTGTTGGGTAGTTTTTGCTCTGATATATGCGGATGGACGGACAGACGGACGGACGACTATACGTGCTACGTATTTATTATAATTACGAACGTACCTAAAAAGGGGGGGGGGATATGGAACAAAAAACATTTCACAGATAAATATCAAAACTATGTTTTTGTAACTTTAAACATGCAAAATTATTAAAACAAAACTTTATATAAGTCACCATAAAATCAAAGCAATTCACAGGACGCGTTTTTATAGAACGTTTTAAGAAAAACTAGTAAAAACTATCAAGCTAAAATAGGGTGACCCCGCCAATAGTTGATAAACTTCCAGCTGTTGATCAATTTTTGGAAATATTGCACCATTTCAGGCGGAAATGGGTTTTATACGCGGCGCTAGACAGAATATTTTTTTTGTATGTTAGTGCACCTGTTGCCTGCTGTAAGAGAAGCCATTTTATGAAATTTATTTATTAAAAAGTGTAAAAATTTGTTTTTTGATTAGTTGGAGATAATTACGGAAAAATAAAATAATCCACTTCCATCTTGCTTATTTCAAGCAATATTTTTAAAAGAATTATTATTAATCACAGCCCAAGGATGATATTTTAGAGATTATTTAGATTTTCGATTGACCTCTTTCGCCTGATCAACCACTGGGAAAATAGCAATTAAAAAAACAATTTATTGGTAATTTTGTTGCTATTTAATTTCAGCTGATTTCGTGTTTGACCATTATAGTACATTCATTAAGGGTTGTAGCAATCATGTTAGTTTACTTCTAAAATTTAAAAAGGAAGGATATAGAAGAACCCCGTAGCACTGTTTTATTTGATCAAGTACTGGTTGGGCCAACCTATGACGTAAAATATCTTTAATAATTTCTCTACGAAAAAAAATGGGATGTGAAATATGTAATTTTACAGCAATTAGTTTAGAAATTAGGAAATTCGTATTCATACACCGAAGCATAAATTTAAAAAACGAAATGTTTCTTAATAAATTTTGAATAATAGAAAAATTAATGAATTACCACTTTGAACTTTGACAGAGTGTAAAAGACATTGTGTATGAAATTACATGCAAATAAAGCTTAACTAAAAAATAAAATGTAATTTCAAACTATTGTTTTTTTATAGAATGTTGAGTAAAATTATCAATCTAAGAAAATCCTGCAAACATTACAATACTATGATATCCATAACCTTAAAAAAAGTCTACTTGGGTTTGTTGGTTGGACTTTAATGGCACGAAGTCCCTTTAGGGACATAATGCGCCAAGGCAAAGTCAAAATTAAAACAAAAATATACCCAAAAAGTTAGAGTAAAAAATGACTAACAATAATATGAGAAAAACAACCGATTAAATGAAAACAGTAATGATACACAGTAAAAAAAAATCTTAAATTGACAGAAAAAAAAATGATGTCAATTTTGGCACCAGTGGAAAACCGTTTAATTTACAGAAAATAACAGTAATTTTTCATTAAAGGTTTTTTTCTGTAAAAATTACAAAATTCAACATTTTTTACGGAAAAAAACTTTTTCTTTAACCGTTTGAAGGCTACGCAGCGGTATCGCGCTTCCAGATTTCCAGTCCAAAAATGCTAAGCGACGCTATCGCGCTGTCATTTCAGTACGAGTCTGTATCTCTTCGCGTGAGCAAATATTTAGCCGCTCTTGCGTTTTCGTAACGAAACTGTGTCTTTTAAAGCATAAATAGCGTTTTTAATTAGTTTTCATTCCAAAAATATACATAAAATTTTCAGTAAAAACACTTTTATTTTGAAATATCCAAATTATCTATAGCACTTTTGGAATGTATGAGGATTTTGATGAATAGCTGTCAACCGGTTAAAACAGTTTTTTCTGTAAAAAATGCATTTTTTTTTTTTTAAATGTAAAAATTAGTTTTTTTTTTCTTCTACTGTGTATGTATAATTAAAAACATTTAAAAAGTCAAACAACAATCTGCAATAACTCTTATAGAGCGCGTAATATGATTCGACAATCTTCTCTGACAATAACAGCGGCGGTGTTTATGTTGACTTCTGTAAGTTCAGTAACTGGAGCTTCGGGTCTACCTTCCTTTAAAGTTCATTGTCAGCTTTCTTTAAACATCCTAAATCGTCTTCGAAAAGTGCTATACGGAAGAACAAACTTTAGAGGTCTGCACGAGTTGCAGTTTTTAGGTTCAGAGTCGGCCCATGCAAAAACTAAAATTTTGGCCTGTGCGGAAATTAATTTTCGAATTAAATTGTCCGGTCGTTTATAATTTTCAAGTTCATGTCCATGTATAGCTAAATTTTTGCAAAGAATTCCGATATTTTTTAAATATAGAATTAAGATTCTTTTAAATAATACTGCATACATATATACGGAACAGCACCAAAAAAACTGGCGATGAATTACAATTAGAAAAATAAAACTTAAAATCACCATAAAATACAAATTAACATATAAGATGCATTTCTGGCTGGAAATCTTAACGGCCCCTTATCAGCCACAGCAAAAATGTGTCCGAAAGAGGACAAGGTCACAAATGAATATCTTCATTTGTGACCTGTGTAAATTTATGAAAAAATTTTTAGAGGTCTATTTCAAACAATATATCCGCAAGCCATGAATATAGAATAGCAACATTAATAATCGCTTAGACTGATAGGCGATTACATTCAAGTAAAATCTCATAAAAAAAATAAATGTACTTTTAAAAAAAAAAGAAAAAAAAAAGATGGTAACACAACCCGATTATGTTGTTACGACTCGTGCAGCAATCTCGAATGTAAATTCACCTTCAACTGCAATTAAACCTGCAGACGAACGTCCTGTTTTTGAGACACGAGGATTCCCGAAAACTACCGAGCACAAACACATTTCACAATCGGAGTTTTTGCTATTAAGGGGACTCTACCCTTCATTTGGCGAAGAATGTCGAAAATATCGATTTTGTTATTTTTTGCTTATACTCCACTATCCCTAGTATATTTTCAAGAAAGTTTTGTAAAGATCCGAGTATTATAAATACAAATAAAAGCGATTTTATTACATCGCTATATTTTTAAATGCCACGCCCACTTCACTTAAGTGATTTTTCTCAGTTAGTAGTTTTTCGATGATATGCAGCATGTTCAAAGTGATAAAACTTTTATGTATATTTTTCAAATGGCTTGTATGTTTGTTTTTTTGTTGTTGTTGTTGTTTCTTGTGGTCAATTTGATAAAACTAAGTACACACAATACACTACTAGTACAAGATTCACAATAAAGTATTTTTCTTTTCACACATAAAAAGGTAAAATAAATTCAGTTTTTACAGTAATTTTACATGTTTTTCCACACTTTATTTTTTTTCTCCCAAACTAATCAACTTATGGTACATCCGATACTTAAAATTATACAACACACTTCTAAGAATAGTTTTAAAAAAATTAGCTCAAAATGTTCAAAACTGTACGAGAAGATACCTTTTAAAAGTTACTTAATTTTTTCAAAAAAAAATTTGCCAGAGGAATCGAATATTTTCTTGATAGAATCATTTTCATTCATTGAGTCCTTTTTTTTTTTAATTTAAGCATTTTAAGGAAAAATTTTGGCATAATAATAAAGTTCAAAGGGGACCGGGAAAGCAAAATTCAATCAAAAAATCGATTTTTACTTTTTTATATCATTAAATAGTTTAAACTTATCTTTCCAACGATGTGTCACACATGTTTATATATAAAAAAAATAAGTGTTGAAATTATTCATTCTTTTCTAAGAGTACTTCACAGCTTAATGGTCATTTAAATCTTTAATTGACTTTTTCTCAAAACTTTGATTTTTCTTGTTTATGTTCCTTTTTTTCAATATCTATTAAACTTAAGAACTCAGATTTTTTTTAAATACTTATATTACGTTATATTGTATACTTTAACACAGGGATTTAATGATTTGTTGAGAATTATTTATTTTAGGCAGTGAAATCTTACCAAAAATGCTAATTTAAAAATGACTTTCAATAAATAATTAACAACTAATTACGAGTTTCACTTAGAAAGAAAATGGTCTGTTAAAATACGTAAATTGTGTTATTCTAACTACTCTGAAAAATCTAGACCTCTATCTTTCACCATTTCTGAGAAAAAGGTACATAAAGTGGGTGAATTTCACATCGCGAAGATAGGGCTTTCCCGGTCATAATTGCCAGTTGCATTGTTTCCAGTAATTGGAGCTTCGTGTCCACATTCCTTTGAAGTTCATTGTCTGCTTTCTTTAACCATTTCACCGGTTGCCCCGAGATAAGTCGGGAGTAAAAAGCACTGAACCCAAACCGTATTTTGTGCTATAGCAAGGAACTGCACGAGTCTCACTTTCCAGGTTTGAATAGGTCTGATGTCTGGTTGTCAGGTCTGATGTAAAATTAAAATTTATGCTCAGGCCGAAACTGTCGAATTCAACTGTCCGTCCCTTTTATATTTTTGTACTTCATGACCCGCAAGATCCAACTCAATTTCTAGAAAAAAAATCGATTTCTCTCAACATAAAATTAAGATTCTTTTAAAGAATATTGCATTCATATTCATACAAAAATCAGCTTTTTTCAGACTACATGTTCGCAAATCATATAATACGTAATAGCAACATTAATTATAACTTAACGATTACATTCGAATAAAGTCTCACAAAATAATAAACTAGTTTAGAATATAAAAGAAAAAAAAACGTTTTAAAACGCGTCTTTTGAAGTTGTAAAAAAAATAGATTTTTGAAAATATTTCTCTCTAAATTCATTTAAGTAACATCAACTTTATAATGCGAAGTTTACATCAACAAAAATTCATTATCAATATTATTTTTTATTTAAAAAAAAAAAAAACCCCGGTCGATCAATTAAGACCAGCCAGAGTCTGCTGAAAAAATTATGCAGGCGAAGACGGTACTGTCCGATAATGGAATTTAACTATGTTGGAAAATGCTAAAAGATACAGAATGAAACATTGTTGCGGTGAATCACTTTAAAAACTGTGCTGTTTTACTTAGTTTTAATAACAGGGAATGTATCGTACTGCTTTTTAAAAAAATATATAAGGATTCATAACTTTCAGCTATATTCACTATCTATAAAGATTACATAAAATAAATATAAAATATGTTTTCGGATTGCGAAACGAAAAAGTCTGCTTACTAATGAACTGACAAAGAACTAAGACTTTTTATTCCTTTTAATAACTTTTTTTTTTCTTTTTAAGTAAGCAATCGCAAAAAAGCTTACATTAAATGAAAAGTCCAATTTAATAAGGGAAAAAAAACATTAAATTTAAAAGAATTATTAAAACGCAGTTTGCAAAAGAGGTTTTTCGAAACATCATTTGAAGAGTAAAATACAGAGAATAAAATTATTTTGTTTGCAATAAATTGCCAAAGGCTACGTGTAAGGTTATGACTGAATGCATTTTTTTAAAAACAGCTATTATTTCATGCATTTAAAGTTTAGTTTATAAAATTTTCAAGAGGAAATTTTAAAATTAATCTTTTTTTAACTGATTTTAAGGAAAGGTTTATGACTAATATATCTAGTAAAAGCAATACATATAAGGGAAAGTAAAGAGGAATGGGATACTTTTTACAAAAATAAAAAAAAAAACAACTTTCTTCCACACAAAAACAAAAAATTCGATATATAGAACACAAAATGAAGAACTTTCTAATGTTCCTGAACAATATAAAAACATAATTTGAAGAAACAATTTTATAAGTAAAGAAGTTTCAAATTTCAAAATGTGTCCCATACTTCCCTACTAAAAGGGAGGTATGGGACAGTTATAAAACAATAAGATAAGGCACAAATAGTCTAGTGTCGGCTATATATAGTCTAACAAAGATTGTAGGTTGATAATGTCTGTGCTACAACATTAAATTTCATTACCTTCATCACCTGAAGGAAAATTCAGGATTGTCAGTCAGAGATAACATTAAAAAATCATCTCAATTTATTTGCATTTTGAAGTAAATAAATATATTTATAGTGTTATAATTAATATACTACGCTCTAAAAATATTTGCATATTAGCAATTTATATCCATCTTATTAAAAAGAAGGAATTAGATATGTCCCATTCCTCCCTTTGCTGGCATGTCCCATTCCTCCCTCTGCCTTCTTTTATGTTAAACTTCGTGTATGAAGAAAAATGCTGCTTTTAGGCATAGTTTAAATTATGGATAATATACAGTATAATGTCCCATAAATAAACAAGCTCTTGCATCTACGCATAAACTAGTCATTAATATACAGAAAGCATAAAAAGTATATGAAGGAAATTTGCTTTTGATTCTTGAAATAATCTTTTACTTTACACAATCGCAAGCTTATGCAGTAGATCAGCTACTTTTTTCAACTGAAGATTGGGATATCGTTGCTTCATCTAATGTGCGATTGATGAAATGTTTAGAATGATACATAGAGTAAAACCTACTGTCCCATTCCGCCCCACTCTCCCCTATATATAAAAAAAACTTTAAATGTATTTTTCTACGACACATTTATGTAAGGAATGATGTTTTAAATATACTATTGTAATGCATAACGTTTAAGGAGTTATATGGGTTTCGAAGGTTTAAAAAAATGATTCTATTTTTTTAATGTAATAAATCATTTTATTCAAGATTTTTAAGCATATAAAAGAGTAATATTTGAACAATATTTTAAAAAATATTCATTCAAAAATTTGGAAAATTCAGCCTATTTGACCTGTTTTCCGGAGGCACATAATAAAAAGGTGTTCTCGTGGTGGTCTGGATAACTCATGACAGATTTATCTGAAATTAAAAACACATTTTTTTTTTTTCTGATAGTAGATAATTTTCTGTTAAGTAAATTGATCATATTTTCCGAAAAGTTTCAGAACTTTTTGTATATATATAAAGCTAATTTTAAGAAGTTTAAGCTACCAAGGAATCATTCAAATATTTTTTTTTCTTTAACCCCTTGGGGACGAGAGTCTTACAGAATTTTTAATCTTTAATCACCGATTTTTTAAAACAGAAATTTTTGCCTAATTGAATCGGGAAACTGTTCGGATTAAATAAGCTAAAATTTACAATAAAAATTTACTGGTGATAATAATACCCGATTCTGAGCACTTTACGTGGCACGAATACCGGTCGCAAGTCACGGTGTTAACGGAATTTATATATTATCCATAAATTACCATATTTTCTATCCCACCAAACGTATTTTTCTGCCAATGAGAAATTGATTTTAAAAGGTACGAAAATTTAAAAAAAAAAAAATCTTTAAAATGATAAAGGTTGAAAAAAAGGAACACTTATGCATGTTTAAAGATGAAAAATTCAGTTTATAAAAAATATTATTTTGCAATATTGTAATTTATTGTAAAAACTATACGTTTGTTCTTATATATTAAAATTCATATATATTTCACATTTACACCATCAGGAATATAATGAATTGTGAGCTAAAACGAACAGAAATTATTCTGAATGGGTCAGGAACCCTTTGAACTAACAAAATACATAAAAAAGTGACCTATAAAAGAATTGCAATCACTCTATAAATACACTGGCCTCCAAAAGTTAAGGTACAGGGACCGGATGCTTTCGATTTTACACGATTTTTCGAATATCTAGCAACATTATTGGCGAATTGTTCTTTAACTTCTGGGATGTAAAGAACATGTCTGATTTCATATTTCTCGGTGAAGATTTATCGGGGGTACAATTAGGGGGCTAATAATAAATTTAATAATTAAATAATATTTGCGATCACCTATGTAACAGAAAAGGCTGGAAATGGTTTGTCACTGTGATAAATGACTATGGTCCGGTTCAACGTTTGTATGCATTTGTGTAAGCATAGCACTCATATTCGTAAAGATGTTAACTAGGGTGTCAATGATTTAAATCAGTTGATTTAAATCAGCGATTTAAATCATGATTTAAATCAAGTGATTTTTTAAAAAAAATCATTGATTAAAATAAAAAATTTGAGTATTCAAATCTTAGATGAACGTAATTTGTAAAGTTTCTACAGGTATTGTGACTTATGAATACACAAAACAAAGCTTTAAATAATTGTCTCTAAGCGTAATTCCTGAGTATTGTGAAAAATTTAAGTACAGTAAGTTTGTAAAAAGCATGGTTTTTATCTAACATAAAAAGCATTTAATTTGAAAATGATATTTAAATCTAATATAACTTACAATGTCATAATTTCCTTTTAATAATCGTGTTATTAAATCTGTTATATTCAGTAAACATAGCAATAGAGTGTCAATGATTTTAATCAATTGATTTAAATCAGATAAAATTACATATTTTCTGATTTTTTAAAAGTGTGTGAAAAAGCATTATAATCAGTAATGAAAATGATTTATAATATTTATAAGATAATTTAATTATGCATTGAATGCATAAAAGAAGCTCTTTTAAAAAATAAAATTGTTTTAAATATTTTAAATAAGTTATTTCTTTAAAAATTGACAAAGTTTTTATCATAAAACTATATTCTATTTAAGTGGATATTTTATAGTTTCTACATATGTTTTCATAACTTCTTTTGATTAGTTAAATTATTCCTTCTACTATATAAAATAAATGCAATCTATTATTTTCTGTTGATAAATGAATTAGAAGAATTTGTGTAAAATTACTAGCTGCTTTATCAATTTATCAAACTATTATTTGTCACTTTTTTCAACCACTTTTTCAAAAATGTAGATTGCGTTCTTAATTAAACAGTTAATTGTTTAATAATTAAAAATTTAATCTGTATCATCAATTTAAAATTAAATGCAATTTATCAATAACTCAAAAATATAAGCAGTATTTAATATTGGTTTACATAATTATTACAAAATATTAATGCACATAATGTTGTATGTTACTAAAGAAATTTTTAATTTGCAGTTTTTTTTGTAACTTCTATAATTACATAATTAAAATTTTATTAATTAAAGCAAAAAAAAGCAGATTATGTTAGTAATTGGTGGGTTATTCATTTTTGAAATGCTTAATTCTTAGTAGATGTTGAATATTTTAACACAAGGAAAAAAATAAAAAAAATATCCGATTTAAAATTTAAAAAAAATCCGTTTTTTTTTTTTTTTTTTAAACCAACGTTTTTGTGAAAAATTCAAAAGTTTTTTTGTTTATAACATACAGAGTTTTCAATCAAATTTAACACAACTTTCCAAAAACCTGACAAAGAACAGTAGCAACAGTGTACTACAATTAAAACATGAATATGTTGAATATTTGATGAGATATGGGCACTTGTATGGAATAATTTTTAACTGCGCATGCGTGTAAGATTTCAAAATTTTAATTTCATAATTTGGTAGCCAGCTATTTTGGGTAACTTCTGTAAACAGTATAGTCAAATATTGTGAAAACTCGGAAAGATATAGTGAGTTGATTGAAAAGTTGTGGAAAAACCCTTATAATAAAGCTATTTTTAGAGAGCAACTCACTATATCATCCCTATCTTTGTGAAATTTCTCGATATTTGACTGGACATTTTAGATAAGTTGCCCTAAATAGCTGACTACCAAATTATGAAATAAAAATTTTGAAATCTTCCACGCATGCACAGTTAAAAATTATTTCATACAAGTGCCCATATCTCATCAAATATTCAATATATTCATGTTTTAATTGAAATGTACTGTTGCTACTGTTCGTCAGGTTTTCGGAAAGTTGTGTTAAATTTGGTTGGAAACTCTGCATGCTATAAACAAAAAACTTTTGAATTTTTCACAAAAACGTTAACATCTTTACGAATATGAGTGATATGCTTACACAAATGAACACAAATGTTGAACAGGACCCAAATTGTCATTTAACGCAGTGACAAACCATTTCCAGCATTTTCTGTTGCATAGCTGATCGCAAATATTTTATTATTAAATTTATTATTAGCCCACTAATTGTCGGCTTAACTAAATATTCATCCAGAAATATGAAATCAAACATGTTCTTTGCACCCCAGATGTTCAAGAACAATTCGTCGATAATGTTGGTAGATATTCGACAGACCGCATGCAATCGAAAGCATCCAGTCTCCCTGTACCGTAACTTTTGGAGGCCATGTAATTGATTTTTAATTATGAAATTTAAAACTCATACTAAGAAAGATTTGTTTTATCAATTAATGTTCACATAAAAAGGTATATACAACGATTTTTCACATTTGAACGGCTAAAACAAACCCAGATTTTTTTTTTAAATGAGTATAGATATGTGTTTTCAAAATGACCTACAATGAAAAAAATAGAACTTGTAGATACGGATAATTTAAGAAACTCTAAATATCGAGGTTTTTTTTTTTTTTTTTATACGAAAGTAGTCGTGAATTCTAAACTTTGTACTTGAGGAACATAATAGGTCATTTTGTTCCTCTATACGCTTAATACATGTAATACAAATTTCGTGAAATTAGGTAACCATTATTAAGAAATCGTGCGCGCAATGATCAAAATCGGCTTTTTGAGATAATTGACTTTAAATATTAAATGCTCCTTGATAATATGAGAGTATGCCAATAAGTTTTTAGCCTCACATAGAAATAATTGAGAGAAATTTATGAAATTGCTACAATGTATTAGTTCTTTTCTAAATAGTCACCGTGCACAGTAACACATTTCTGCAAACGGTATTTAAAAGAGAGGGGGGGGGGGGAGAGTGTATGCCAGGAAGCGTGATAGTAAACCAAAAGGGGATCATTTTTTTTAACTTTTGCCGACCCCTACATGTGACATTGTTGGAAAAGCCTGTGGCCACTTATTAATGCTATGCACCTCCCGAGCTCCTCTCTGAAATTAGCCTCCGGGGGACATGAATGATGTCCGCAAAATTTAGAAAAGTGCCTCCCGGAGTGCAAATTTAGAGGGTGCCAAAATGGAACTTCCGTTCCATTCATTTTATTATGTCACTTCGTTCACATTTTATTATGAATGTATTATTATTCAATTAGTTTTGGAAAGTTTCATATCTATGCGCGATGCATGATTTTTCGTTCTTATTGTATAATTCTGCCAGAAAAGCATTTTTCTGAGAAATCATTTTTTTTTATTTACTTATTTCATCGCGAGGCATTTTAAATATCTGACAAAAGATATATATTTCGAGTTATTCCCGTTTTTTTATGAAAAACATAGCTAGTCTTCTCGATGTTGAATTTTATATTACTAAAAAGATTATGAAAAATTTATATTCCAGGTCATTTTCCCCCCCCCCCATAACGAATGACTAATGTTCTTGAACCTTGATCAGAATCCAAACTTTAAATATCTATTCAAAAGTACGGGAAATTAATGAAGAAAACGGATCACATTTTCAAAAGAATTTGAGAAAAAGAAACTTATTTTCCATGAAGCTATTTTAAAGAAGCTTTGGCAGCCAATGTAACCGATAAATTAATTTCTATTTCATCTTATTTTTTGTACGACTTATATATTAACGATAAATTACCATATTTTTCAGACCATCAGATGATCTTTTTTAACCATTTGGAAAAATGGTTATTGTTCTCGTCAGGGTAGGAAATCGAAAGCATATCTGAATGTTTTCATTGGTTTAATCCGCAATTTATTCGTTATCTGATTGGTATATACAGTAATCTGTATTTCCCTTTGGTTTCAACAACGATGGACAACAGAGTGTTGCCACTATGACAAAAATGTAATAAAAACTACAAAAAAAATTAATAAATCAGAAACAAATTGAGATACAGCTTTCAAACAAATTGTATTTAAAAGTACATTTTTTTTTCTCTATCCGACGGTATAAAAAGTAATATTGTCGGATGTTTAGAAGTTTAAGAATGAAATTTTATTTAAAATTGGTCATGAGATTTTTTGGAAATCTGATGATAGAAAAGCCTTTTCCCGAACAGCCAATGAAATGCTTGGATAATACGCAAGTTTCAGGAAATCTTGCAATTTTTTCGTGTAATAACACTATTAATGTTTAATTCATGGCGTACGTAATGTATGACCAGCTCCGTAGAAGTTTAAAAATTTACAGTACCGAAAATTGTAAAACTGATATTTCTTTTAAAATTTGTTCACGATGGTTCCAGGAATGTAGTCGTTTAATCCATGGCGTACGTAATGTAGGATCAACTCCATGCGATTTTTTATGTCTTAAAATTTAGTCTTTGAAAAAATCATTTTCCAAATGGTCGTTGTAATTTGTTAAATTGCTATTTTTTTTTCTACTATTGAGAAATTGATTTTTAAGAGAGTTAGATTAAAAAAAAAAAAAAAAAAAAAAAAAAAAAAAAAAAAAAAAAATACAAAAGGGAAGCTATTACTCAGTTCTGAATTGAGGCTGTAGGCGGTTTTAGACATTCCCCTGAGATCTTCGAAATGTCCCACTTTGGTAGGGCGTGAGACACCTCAAAGTAAACAAGCCGGAAATTGCACGTCAAACGTTGCAAATGCAGTGAGTTCGTACTATTACTAGTTTTAGAAACATTTTTTGCACCGCATATTGCACTGAATGTATATTTTAGTGCACTTCATAAATGCATATCAATTTCATTCTGTTCGAAAGGCTGTAGAATCATTCAAATGCGCTCCAAATAATTTCCCATTGGCCGTAATATAACGGAAAATTTTGACTGTTCCTGTAATTGAACTGTCCATCCGATTTTCATAAAATATGAAATGACTCGACAAAATTTTGCAACAATTATACTTAAAATTTCAGACCATTCGATTGGGTAGTTTTTGTTCTGTTATATGCGAACAGACAGAGAAACCGAACGACGACTATAGGTGCTACTTATTTATATAATTACGAACGCACCTAAAAAGCTTTGCTATTGTCAAACAAATTTGTATATTGTCTGTTAATTATAATTGTCTATTAATGATCAAGAGTAACAGGTCCCTCCCGGAAGAGACTTACTTCCTCTCCCGGAGCTGCAGAAATTACTCTCGAAATCAAAACTTACTATTCATTCATCTCATACAGAAAAATACATGTCGTGTTCAACTACCGGGTGTCCCAAAAAGGACTGACTGATTTTAAAATTCAATAACTTGTAAACGGTGACAGATATTTAAAAAATTCTTGCAGGAGGGTTATGCATAAGGTCAAAAGTTTTTTTACAGTGATTTTCAATTTTAGTTCGAATTACAAACAATAGATGGCGCTGCGATCGATAGACGCTAAATTCAGGCTCGATTTTTGGTACTTCGTGGCCCGGATAATACATTTCCATCTCCTTTTTCCGCATAGAACAAGATAAAGGACCAGAAATCGAGCCTGTATTTAGCGACTATTGCTTACAGCGCCATCTATTGTTTGTAATTCGAACTAAAATTGAAAATCACTGTAAAAAAAACTTTTGACCTTATGCATAACCCTCCTGCAAGAATTTTTTAAATATCTGTCACCGTTTACAAGTTATTGAATTTTAAAATCAGTCAGTCCTTTTTGGGACACCCGGTATATTTACTTATCTATATTATAAAAGGACAAACATGTCCGTGCGTAACGCTGGCGTCATTTTAATGGTGACAACACCAAACGATTAAATTTAACATTTACTGCAATTTTTTTAAAACTCCTAAACATCGCACATTTTAAATTTTTACGCCGTCGATTTTATTGTATTAAATAATTTTCAAGCATGAATTTTTCTAAAATCTATCTCTATCGTGTGCAGACGATTACGAAAAATAAATCTATTTGCATTTAAATCGAAATAAACAGCTCAGCATTTGTTTCCAGCTTATACTTCATAACGAAATTGAAATATTTACCAATAAATAAATAAAATATACGTAAAACACAAATTTGATTCATGTATTTAAATTAAGCAAAGCACTTAAATCATTGAAAGGATCATTTTTCGCTGCGAGAATTTGACGATTAAGATATCTGCATGCCTTCGGAATTAATTTTTTGAATTTTTGTAAATTTTAAGTTTAAAATTGCTAATTATTAAAAACGTCACAAACATGTGACGTAAACATACAAATAAGTAATTTAATTTTTTTAATTAAAAAAAGCAGCATAAAAATTAGTGAAAAATTGCTATAAAAAGTGAAAAATTGTTTAGACATTGAAACTATTAAAAATAAATACGCTTTAGGAATTCCATAAAAAAAAAAAAAAAAATCACAAAGTTATACAGGAACTAGACTATTTTTATAACAATAACATAGAAATTTTAAAAGTTATAGGTGTAAAAGGACAACGCTGAAAATTCAAGAAAAAAAAACTAATAATAAATAAATTAAAATTGCGTAACTAACTTTTCAGTAAATCAGTATAACAAGTCTTTCCCTTTAAATATATATTTAAAACATATAATTTAAAAAATTTTGTAGTAATTGAACTATTGTTGAGTTGCGGCAATTTTTAACGCAATTTTACAAAAAAAAAAAAAAAAAAAAAAAAAAAAAAAAGGAATTGAGTAGGTTGATTGGGGTTTAATGGCGCAAAGTCCCATTAAGGGATATGCTGCGCAAAAAAAAAAAAAAAAAAAAAAAAAAGGCTAAAATAAGAACATAGGATTACAGTTACAGTTTAAAAACTTGTCATACACAGAAGTTGAGTGGCAGCAACACAGTTTAATGAAAAAACTGTACAAATAAAATCAGTTAAGTCAAAATACTACAGCTAAAAGACAGTTAAAACTGGAAAATTTGTAAAGAAGACATTAAAAATAAAGTATAAAATGACATAATAAAGATGCATAATGCTAAGTTTAAAATCACAGATTATCAAAAGACATTTAAAAAACATAGACATGCATAAAAAATTTCTTAGTCAAAATCTGTACAATCATATTGATCTAAAGTTAAGGTGTAAAAAGTTAAAATTATTTAGCCTAAACAGGTTGAAATAATCATAGCTTACAAAACAGGAATTGATTAAAATCACGTAGGATTTATTTCCTTTTAAACAACATTTTCCTCATCTATATCAAAAGACTTACTCCATAGCATATACCCATAGCGGAACACCTGTTTCGAATCCTTAAAGTTATCAAACGGTGCTTCAGAAAGTGATTTAATTACTTTTGAGGAAAAAAAAATAAGTTTGTAAGAAATATCGTTTAAAAAGCTACAAGATAATAAAGTTTACTCACTTTATTTTTTTTCCTAAAACAATAAGTTTTTGAAATGAAACTATAACTTAATCTAAATTTTAAAGTCATAGAGATACTTTAAAATGTGTAAGAGGATTTATTTTTAACAACCGTAAAACTTACCAACTACTTATATACAAGAGTCTCCCTTATATATTATAATTTCAGATTTTTTAAATTTCAAACATGCCACTATACAAATACGATTAAAGGATTTCAATTTTTCAATATGTAGAAATTTGAAAGAATATATACCTCACAAAAAAAAAAAAAAAATAAATCCCTTAAGAAATAAGTATACATTTTTAACTAGATAAATTGCTGAATAAAGAAAGCAAAAAAATTATTCAGCTGCATGGGGAATATTCATACCAAAACCTTTAACGGAGAAAAGTCATTAATCAAGACTTAAAGTGAAATAGAAATTGAAATATAGTTTCTTTCCAATTAGTTTTTTTTTCCCGAAACGTAACGATCTCAACTATATTAAAAGTAATAAATGTTCTTTTTTTCCCTTTACTTTCAAGCGCGAAGAGATTTAATCCTAATTTTTCCTGAAAAAAATATTTGACTCAATTGAGTTTTAAAGTCAGATTTGGAAGATTAAAAGAATTTAAAATTAAAGTTTATTGAAGTTGTTTGCCTTATGGGAATTCCAATGTATTTATGAAATAAATCAATGGTTTTCTGCTCTAAATTTTTGATAGCCGAAGTACAAGATGATTGAAAATGTAACATTTTAAAAAGAGAACTAAAATTAAAGAAAAATCGAAAAAAAATATTGTAGCATCATATTGATATAGACTAACAAAACTCAGTTTTAATACACTGACATGAATGCATCCGTCTTATTGGAGAACATTCTGCTATTTTAAGCAAATTGACATTCAAGCAATTGACATTATATTAACGCCTTCCCTACAAACCAAACTCAAACCAACCTTTTTTTTTCGCGGGCCGCAAAAGCACATGCTTGCGCTGTTAGACAAGCCGCAATATATTTATATACTAGTCGGATGTGCCAATCCCAAAACTTTCTTTTATCTCATACATCTTAATATTTCAAAAACTAATTACACATGTTAATACTTCAATATTATTAGTTTAATACTATACCAACTTTGATTTTCATCTTAAATTTCTCCTTCAGTCAATTAACCGGAATAAAAACGAGTAAATCTATACCATGATATTTCTTAAAATTAATAGTTTTTCTTTATTCTACTGGCAGGAAGCGAGTTCCCGCCGCTCAAAATCAAGAAAAGTGTACAAAAATCGCTATCACAGAGCCCCTTTACCGCGCAATATTTCTAAATTCAAGGAGGACCTGTTGACCAAAGACAAAAACATGCACAAAATATTTGGTTCAATTGTACGCATAATTTTATACACTTTTCGATGGTGCAATAAAGAAAATAGCACAAATATCGCTATTACTGCCCCCCCCCCCACCCTACTGGCAGATTTTTTTCAAATTCAGAGAGACTTGACTGCCATAGCCAGAAACATACACCAAAAATTTCGTTCAGTTATATGCATAACTTCATACACTTTTCGATGGTGCAATATTGAAAATGGCACAAAAAGCACAAAGATCGTATTACAGCGCCCCCTACCGGCGATTTTTTTCCAAATTAAGTACAGACCTGCTTGTCATATACAAGAACTAAAAAATTTTTTTGGCTCAATTCTATGCATAATTTCATACAGTTTTCGATGGTACAATAATAAAAATCGCACAAAAGTAGCTATTACAGTGCCCCTTTCCGGCCGATTGTTTTTCCAAATTCGGGGAGGACCTGCTTGCCATAGCCAAAAACTTAAAATAAAAAATTGGTTCAATTCTATGCATAACTTCATACACTTTTTGATGGTATAATATTCAAAATCGCTATTACAGAACCCCCTACCGGCGATTTTTTTCCAAATTCAGGGAGGTCCTACTAGCCATAGCCGAAAATTTGAAATAAAAATTTGGTTCAATTTTATGCATAGCTTCATACACTTTTTGATGGTACAATGGTCACAGACTCACGGACAGACAGACATTTTCTATAAACATGTCTTTTAGTATCTGACCCCTAAAACGTGTAAATCCGTCGAAAATTGGAAGTCGAAAAATATTTCGATTAAAATACTTTCTTCTATTGAAGATAGAAGAAAGTAATAATGTAAAAAATAATAATAATTAAAATAGTAAGATAAGAAAAGTAGTACAAAAAAACAATAAAGTTAACACAGGTTGTCCATAAATATTGGGACAAACTTTAATGGGAGGTAGGGCACATCAAAAGGATTGAGAATTGTATAGCAATCCATGACCGGAAACGTCATCGTACGCCACTAGGTGGTGCTGTTCACGAGAGCACTAGGGGGAAATATCTGCTTTATGTCAGTCATTCGAGCAGTAGTCACCTTGAGAAGAACATGCAACATTTTACGGACAGGGAACTAGCAGACATACAATTCGTGTACGGATTGGCTGGAGGAAAAGCATCAACAGGTCAAGGACTGTATCAACGGTTCCCACAGAGAGATGTACCGGACTGCCAGATGTTTTAGAATGTGCATCACAACTTGGATGAATGACTTACACTACTACGCCCGTAAAATGCTTCATGTTCTCAATGCGACCACTGCTCGAATGATTGCGGTAAAGCAGATATTTTTACCGACAGAAAAGAAGGGTTATGTGTTTCACGCGTATCTGTGTATGTGGATTTCTTTATACCCTCGAAACATCCCAACGGCTGGATGGATTTTAATGAATGAGGTCTCTATCGATTCGCCTTAACGGCCCGATGGTTATAGGCTAGGTTTTGTTTTTATAAATTCAAAATGGCGGCCGTAAAATACAAAATGGCGGTAGATACGGAAAAAAAATTACGCACCCTATTGAGTGGCATATCATTGAATAGGTCTTTCAAAATGAAGACTATGTTTCATTGACTATTTTACAGTCAGAAGCTCCGCCGTTAAAATATTATACAGCCTGGAAGTTGTGTATGTAGGATCTTTAGCTACACTGCAACGCTAACTATCATAGACCTCATCAAAATAGTGTTTATAGACAGGAACTAACAATTAAACACAACTTAAAAGTCATTAATACAAGTAAATAAAAAAAATAGGTTAAGTAATATAAACAAGTAATATAAAAAAATATTTTAAATCAATTCCTACTTAGGTCAATAATAGAATTTTTCTCCCATTCTTCTTTCCTCTTGGTGCTTAAAATGTCTTGATCAAGAAGAGGGCTCTCTCGGTCTTAAAATACCTTGATCAAGAAGAGGGCCCTCTCGATTATTGAAAATTAATTTTATTTATGAATTAATATTTGAAAAAAAAAACTGGATTAACATCAAGTGTCATCCACTGCAAGTTTAAAAAAAAAATATTTGAACTTGATTGGATGAATAATAAGTATTTTATTAATGATTGAAAATTTGAACAAGATATATATAGAGAGAGTGTGAGCTTATAGTAGGAATTGAAAAAAAAATAGTTTCCCATTGATGAGAAATAATTAATTTGATTTTTACGCAGCCGGTGTTTAATTTTTAAATTTAATTGTTTATCTATCCATTGCTCTCTTGAACAGCAACACCTAGTGGCGTACGATGACGTTTCCGGTCATGGGTTGCTACGCAATTCTCAATCCTTTTGATGTGCCCTACCTCCCCTTAAAGTTTGTCCCACTATTTATGGGACACCCTGTATAATAAGTAGTACTGAACGCTTGTCATGGATGAAGTATTACCAAAACATTTTAATAACACTATTTCCAAACAATACTTCTTGGTAGATTTTTATTGTACAGGATACAGGAATATGTCGCGAAATTTTTGTTTGGAAACAGTAGTGTAAAAAAACTTTGCCGCAAATTTTTACCAGTAATAAGCAAAGCATTATTATCTATATGACAAGTATAAAACGTAATAATTTCAACATTTCAAAGTTCGAAAGGAAAAATACCTGAAAAGTTTTATTTAACAAATCAGTCTTTTTCTCTCAATGTAAAAATTATTTTCTTTAAATGTACGAACATATGCAGCATATTTATTGAATTTCGAATAAATTTAATTAATTTCTTATAAACTAGTATTGAATATTAAGAAATGCATGCACTGCGATAGCACAAACAGAACTACATGTAAAAAGAACTTTTGACTAAGGAAACGGTATTTAACCCTTAAATGCCGGGTGTTGCTTTTTCGGCAACATACCCAATTTAGGCTTCTAAAATACTATTAGAATAATATTGAAGCTATAATGCCTAATGTTGCCAATAAAATACATTATGAAAATATTAAATCGATTTTCAACATGTGGATGTCAACACTTGTGCTGTTTAAGAATAAAGATAGATTTAGTTTTTCAATTCTTGCTACTTGTTCTTTTTGTTTTGTTTAGAAGCTTGCGAAACACCCTATTTTGTTTTGCAGTGAGCAAGTAAAATTTATTTCTTATTATAGTTCTTAAAATTCTTGTGTGTTTAATATTATAGAATTTTATCGAGTAAAATTATTTTTTAAATTAAAGACCAGTATTGCCGATTAGTAACAAATTGTTTTTTAGCCGTAAACCATACTTAAAACAAAATATGATTTTTTAAAGTATTTTTCCATGATTTATTTAAAAAATAGAAGCCGATAAACATTATTACAATGATTTTTGAAAAATCAGGCTTTAAGGGTTAAGATGTTTTAACAAAATTTTAAGTTAGTAATTATAAATAACAAGACCTATTTTGTATTCTTACAAAAATAAATAAGAGGTCATGGAAGGTCTTAAAAGCCTTTTACACACATCTAAAACTATTTTATAAATATGAATTAATGGTTATGTGTCGCGGGCCGCAGATTCAGTATGGCTGATACATACTTAACACATCTTCCTTATAGTAACACCCCCTCCCCTTGTAAATTTTTTATAAAGTAACCTTTTAAAGAGGGGTAATTGTAACTTAACCCTTTCAGGGGCGGTGGCATTTTTATGAAACCACTTAATTTTAATTCCCATACGCCACCAGAAGTTTGATAAAATATTTTCCATTTAATATGTATGCGAAATATAACTGTTTTCTTATTTGCAAATAAGATTTGTTGGTAAATTCCGCTGCCATTCATTTATTTCAACACTTTAGCACTGAAAATGCATTGCCCCTGAAAGGGTTAAAATGTATCGCGAAACAAAACAATCTAGACTTTACTTTCCGCATTGGATTCTACATTTAAAATTTGTAAGACTATCAAATTTGCAAAGTAATAACGTTGTCCATAAACTACAGTATAAGAACTGTGACAATAAGATGTGATTTACGATGTTATCCTCTCTCCCAAATTTTACAATGGATTTAAAGACACATTTAACTAGTCGGATATACCAATCCCAAAACTTTCTTCTATCTCATGCATGTTAATACTTGAAAATTAGCTATCACACTAACAAAATTAAACGGCAATCTATGCCCATCATGAGGATTCTATAGATATGAAATTCCGTGCATTAGTTCTTGAGATATGGCTATCTACGAAATCGTGTAAATACAGCAAAATTCAGCCTAGCAGCCCCACCTATTGGGTGCTTTACACCAAAACCTATGTTAAACAAAACTACCAAGCAACCACTTACGTCAAAGTCTAACTGAATCTGAAGTTTGGGGAAAATCCGTGCATTAGTTTTTGAGATAGAGTTATTGCGAAAATCATGAAAATGCCAGCATAGCAGCGCCACCTATTATACGATTAACACCAAAACCTAATCAGCAACAACTTGTGTTAACATCTAACTAAATCTGAAGTTAGATGAAAATTCGTGCATTAGTTTTTGAGATAGAGCTATTGCAGGAATCGTGCAAAATGCAGCACAGCAGCGCCACCTGTTGAGCGATTTACACCAACACGTAATCCGCATCAAGTCATATCAAGGACTAACCTGATCTGAAGTTTCATGAAAATCCGTGCATTAGTTCTTGAGATAGAGCAATTTCGGAAATCATAAAAAATGCAGCATAGCAGCGCCACCTGTTGAGCGATTTGCACCAAAAACTAATCAGCATCAATTTGTATCAGGGACTAACTGAATATGAATTTTTATTAAATTCCGTGCATTACTTCTTGAGATAGAGTGCCCACAAAATTTGTGTCACACACAGACAGACTCACAGACAGACATTTTGTAAAAACATGTTTTTCGGGTTCTCTGACCTCTAAAAAGTGTAAATCCGTCGAAAACCGGAATTCAAAAATTTTCATGAATCCAATACTTTCTTCTTGTAAAGATAGAAGAAAGTAAAAATTTATCACAAAACTATAAAACAATATGAATTTAAATTAGTAATACAATCCACTTTAATAATGTGTCAAACGTAATATTTTTAGCATAAAATAGATGTTAATAAGCTATAGTGTAAAATTAATGAAAATATGATGAGACTTACGTTATCTTATATTAAATCCCACCCTCGCCCCCAACTTTTAGAATAAATAATTTAAAAACAATTTTATTTAAAAATGTATCGTGAAACAATGAAACATAATTTGGATTTGAAATTGAATTTTGTTTTTCGCAGTAGAATTCCCCCAAAGTTAGAATCAGACCGTAATATTTGTCACACAAAAAAGGTATACAAAAATACTATCAATGAGCTATAGTGCAAGGGCAATGACAAAAAAATATCGAAAACTGTTCGAATGGAGAGCATGGAAGAAGAACTGTACTAGAAAATAAATCTAATTTCGAATAGTACTGCTCGCGGGGCAAGAAAAGCCTAGCTATTTATCGAAGAACAAATACAGATAAATCTGATCGGATAAATATCGAAATATATCTTAAATCAAGTTTGAAGAGCAAAGATTCATAAAAGTGAAATATTTGACAAATTCTTCACTAATCTATTTATAGTGATAAATAACTTCAAATCTTTCCGGCACTCACAATACTGAAATCTTTGCGGGTTAAGGGTCTCAGAACTCTTAAAATTGGAAAAAATAAGAAAAAAAAAGGAGAACATTTTCAACATTTAATATTTTAAAATGTATTTGATTTTAAGGCACAATTTTAACTGGGATGAAAGAAATAAGTACGTTCTTTCCGTTCATTTATTTAAAAAATTGCAAGATGCCGAATTAGCATTTACAGGGGGCTCCAAACTGTCAGACATTTGAGGAACAAAAAATCGGCATAACAGATTACGCGCAGGATTACAAATTAAATTTTGAAACTAGAATGAAAATTTTGGTGCCTACTTATACTTCAGATTGTAGTAATTACCCCGAATCTAAATAAATTTGTATTTAAAGT
Organism: Maratus speciosus; assembly: GCA_963932465.1. Classification (NCBI taxonomy): domain Eukaryota; kingdom Metazoa; phylum Arthropoda; class Arachnida; order Araneae; family Salticidae; genus Maratus; species Maratus speciosus. The sequence goes on from OZ010798.1 coordinate 364,544,756, forward strand.
ATTTTTATATTTTTAATACAAATTTGTATTTAGGTAATGCAAAATGTAGAAAATTTCAACATTATAATCACCTTAAAATATTTTTTTGTACAATAAAACGGAAAATTTAGGTTCAGTTTATACAGACTATCATGGAACGTATGTTTTGAAAATTTCATGAAAAAATATTTAGAAACTTTTGAGATATCCTGCGCGTTCTACCCAAAAACGTCATTTGTAGAAAAATGACTTCAAAGTTTCGGAAATGCCGCTTCAGCTATTGATCGGGTATAATTCTAAAAGCCATAACTTCTGTTCTAATAGGGATTTGCAAGAAAAAATTATATCAAAATGTTCAGAAAAATAGGAGTTTAACATCTGAAAAAAATTAAAATTTCGAAAACTTTAAAGCTTTAAGAGTCCTGAGAGCCCTTAACACTTTCCAACATAGTTAAAAAGTGTTTATTAATTCGGTTTTTCAGTTCGTACTTTAACCGTTGTAAATATACTGAGATTGCCATATAGATTATTGACGTTCACTATAAAATGTTCTTTATTGAGAGAGAAGTATGTGGTGCTTATAGCCTGTTTACAAGGATACACAAATGAATTCCTTTACATTATGGTCTATGATGCAAAATAGAGTGCTGTGAATTTTAATCATTTTACATTAGTTCAAACATAATGACATTAAGGGTGTATTCCAATCCAAACAGCTTATCTTCTGGTTTATTTTTTAAATTCATTTTCGCTCTCAAACGCATCAAACTGACAAATTCTCTTATTTAGAAACTGTGCCGTGCTTCTCACTTTTTTGATAAATGCAGAAAATATTTCAAAAAAGCTGTCAAAGTGGGCGTTTTGAACCGAATTTTCCGAAACGGAAGATCTGGGAATAAAAAAAAGGGTCATACTGAGAAAATAATTGTTTAAAAATCAAATTCTAATGAATTGAGCGAAAAATGAAATCACACGGCCTCTTATACATGTCTTCAAAAATCACCTCAGCAAGTTTCATGTTTTTATTTTTAAAAATGAGTCTGAAAATGTCTCGGAAAATTTCGAGCTGTTGAGGGCGGAAAAATATTTTTTTAATACACTCTTAACTCTTAAATGCACAGTGAGGTGTTAATCAGGAATTAACTTATCTTTTTTTGCCATTCGGCGCTTTGTATTGGTCTTTTGGTGAACTATTATTTATGTTACTTAAGTGTGATAAAATGCATTTAACTGATCTTTTTTTGCCATTTGGCGCTTTGTATTCGTCTTTTGGTGAACTATTATTTATGTTACTTAAGTGTGATAAAATGCATTTAACTGATCTTTTTTTGCCATTTGACGCTTTGTATTGGCCTTTTGGTGAACTATTATTTATGTTACTTAAGTGTGATAAAATGCATTTAACTGATCTTTTTTTGCCATTTGGCGCTTTGTATTGGTCTTTTGGTGAACTATTATTTATGTTACTTAAGTGTGATAAAATGCATTTAACTGATCTTTTTTTGCCATTTGGCGCTTTGTATTGGCCTTTTGGTGAACTATTATTTATGTTACTTAAGTGTGATAAAATGCATTTAACTGATCTTTTTTTGCCATTTGGCGCTTTGTATTGGTCTTTTGGTGAACTATTATTTATGTTACTTAAGTGTGATAAAATGCATTTAAGATCGTGAAGCCTGTTTTTGTTTCGATGAATTATCACGGGGAGGTTGTGACATCTTTTGTTGATACTGGTTTGCAATGGGCTCGACTGGCGTTTTTTCTCTATCATTATAAGGTAGTCGTTATTAATTCTGCAAACTATTAAAATCATTACAAAAATTATTATATTATTGAATAGTTGCTATCGTGCATTGTAAACACATTAAAATAAGTATATAATTTAAAATTATAATTTTGTGAGTAACTTTTGTGATGTAACTCAGGAGTGACATTATGACATTATTTCCAACGAGAAAACTTTGCGGCATAATTCTGCAGCATTTGCAAAAGAAGTTTATTATTTGGAAAGAGTGGTATTAAATTTTTTGGTAATATTTCTTCCGAGACAAACGTTCAACCCTAGTGATATTAACTTTGTTATATTGCATTTTTATAACATTTATGCTTTAATTATTTTTTAAACCCATTTATAAGTATGTTGCGGCCCGGCTAAAGTCGAAAACTTATGTTTGCGGCCATCGAGAAAAAAAAAGATTGAGTATGGCTAAACTAGACTCTTCATATTTAGAATTGTACTTATTATATACTGTTCTAATATTGTACGGCTTACTTATATAGTATAATACTTATAACATAAATACTTATATAGTACGGCTGACTAAACGACTACATTCGTCCAGCAGATTCGTAATACCATGCGATTTCACACAAAGCAGGGCATGTCTATAAAATATGAGTAAAATATCTTCCTTTTCCTCAATGTTATCCGGTTTCAGATTGGAATATTACGCCCAGTACTTATGACTAAAAAAATGGATTGCGACCATTATCTCCAATACAAAAATTATTGTAATGCGTTTTAACTTCCCTGAAAGTTCGTATTCAGATTTCCGGGACAGTATATGAAGTTGTAATTGTAGCGACGCACAGAGGTGTATTAGAGGCATAAACCTGGCCAAACGTGCAAAATTTAAAATTTGCTCAACAACTAAAAATCATATTTCATAATAGCTGACAAACTGGTGCGTCGATCTATGTCTCTTGCAGGAAAATGAGTCATATCGGGCGGTTTCTAGTTTCAGTTGAAAAGATTTCTCTGTGAGAAAACGTGGTTTATTTTTACGTTTAAACTTTTTTTATTATGTATAATTATGTTTGAATGTATATTTTTGTGGCTTCATGAATTGTTGAACGCAATAGTTTTATTTTTAATAAAGAAAGTAATTAAAAATGGGTTCTTCTTAAGTGTTTTTAGTTCTAATTTAGGTAAATTGATTTAAATATATGGCTTTTTAAAGGTGTGTTGGTGTTTGCAAGACCATTTTTGAAGTACAATCGCATTTGTTATACTTTTGAAGATCTTTTTTTTTTTCTTTATTATAATATTACGCATATAGCTGCCTTTTTTACATATAAATTGGTTAAGTTATCTATTACACACACTTAAACACCAGCATCTCTATACCATAGAAACTCAAGTTCTCTAAATACGAAACGCAAATAATATATGAGGGGCTAACAACCATAGTAGACCAACTCCATTTTGAAAAAAAAAATGAGATAGTCCATTTAGAAGGTGCATAAAATCTGTTTTATCCACTCCCACAGTGAACCAAGTCTGTAAACAGATGACAATATACATGGTGTGTTCACAAAGTTTCAAGACTAGTCTGAGAATACAAAATTTATTAAACATTTTCGTACAGTAACTAAAATTCTTCGAAATATGACCCTTGGGCATCAACACACCGCTGCCAGAGTTTTTTTTTTCATTGTTCATAGGCTCCTTGGAAGTCTCCGCGCACAAGGCCTGTTAAGGGACCTCGTCGAAGCTGGAATCGTAGATAGCTGGAAACGTGTCGAATCGCTTCCCTTTCAGGTCTTTCTTGATCCGGAGGAACAAAAAAAGTCACTGGGAGCGAAGTCGAGGCTGTAGGGGGCGGCCTGTGGCAATATTGCCACGTTACACTTAACCAAAACTTCGGCGGCAGCAAGTGGCGGGTGAGAGAGTGCATTGTCGTGGTGAACAATCCAATCGTCTCGGATGACTGGGCGGGCGCGTCGGACTCGATCCTTCAAATGGTGGTGCATTCCAGCACAAAACTAACCTGACCCGGCGCGTCCGCCCAGACATCAGAGTCAATTGGATTGTTCACCACGACAATGCGTCCTCTCACACGTCGCTCGCAGCCGTCAAAGTTTTGGCTAAGTTTAACGTGGCAATACTGCCACAAGCCCCCCTACAGCCCCGAGTTTGCTCCCAGCGACTTTTTTTGTTCCCTCGGATCAAGAAAGAACTGAAAGGGAAGCGATTAGACACGATTCCAGAAATCCAGGCAGTTTCGACGAGGTCTCTGAACAGCCTAAGCGCGAAGACTTCCAGGGAGGCTATGAATAATGGAAAAATCGCTGACAGCGGTGTGTTCATGCCCAAGGGTCATATTTAGAAGAATTTTAGTTCGCATACAAAAATGTTTAATAAATTTTATATTCTTAGACAAGTCTTGAAACTTTGTGAACTCACCCTGTAAGTGATAGTATGTAAAAACAGACTTGGTTCACATTAGGAGTGGATTAAACAGATTTTATGCGCCTTCTAAATGCCCTCTCTTTTTTTTTAATGGACTTTGTCTACTACGGTTGTGAGCCCTTCATATATTAATACACTGATTTATGTAAATAATTAAAAGTTTACATATAGTAAAAACAAACACATTTAAATAAACATTACTTGTAATAATTGCTTGAATCAAGGTGAAAAATTGCGTTTCGTCTTAGGATTTTATTTTACTTATGTTATTTTTATTACTTGTAAATGCAACGGTTATCAAAAATTACTTTCCCCTTTAAACAGTAAAAATGTAAGTAAACTTTGCATTATATATTTCAATGAATAGTTTTATGTGTACGTAATATTAAGTGTATTTACTAATAGTAAGAGAAGAGCAATGTTTTAAACTTTAAAACACATGAAATATAATTTGGCCAGGATTTTGCCCCAAATACCACACTGTGCGACGCATAAAAAGTGAAGTTTTATTTAAAAATTAATTTATTTTTGAGTTTTAATCTTAAACTAATAACTCCAAATGTTTAATTATTCTAGAACTGTAGAACATATCCGAAAGAAAACCATTATTATATTAATTTAATTGCAACTATCGTATTTGGTCGTCTTTTTAATACCTGCAAAATACTAAAATATTTGTTTTAGAAAACCAAGAGTAACAGTTTATAAAATGTTTCGCAAAAGATTAATAAATATCTATTTTAACCTGAAATAAATTTTAACCTAAAGTATATTATACTAGAATTTTATAACAAATTGCTAAATTTATAGCACAAAAACACTGTTCAGAAGCTAAACAGTTATGCCAGAAACAATAAGAAAACAATCATATCTAAAACGTTTTAATGGATACAAGTGTTCTAGAAGCTAAATCCAATTTCAAATAAAACTTTCCGCTGAGACAAAATAAATTCCAGCTATTTATTGAAGAAGAAATGAAGATAAAGCAAACAACTTGTAAAGATAAATTTCAAAATATAGAAAGAATTTTGAGTAGCAAAGACCCACAAAAATACAATATAATAGACGGAACAGTTTAATACTAAATTCTTTTAGGTAAAACTAAAAAAATTAAGAAAATAGTCTGTCAAAATGTTCATCAAATCAGATTTATAGCTTTTAAATTCTTCGATTTTTAAAACTTTCAACTTAGTTGAAAAGTGTTCATGAATTCGGTTTGTAATTATAATCAGATTGCCACGAAATTGATCTATGGTATTGGGGTTAACTGCAACTATCATATTTGGTCACTTTTTTAAATGCTTTCAAATATCAAAATAAATATTTATTTTAGAAACACACTAGTAACAGTTTTCAAAATGTTTCACAAAACATTAAATATACGGGGTGCCCCAGAAGTCCTTGAAACATTTTAAAATTCAATATAAAATCAAGTACTTGTCGCACAGGAATGCGTATTGGACTAAAATGCTTCTCACGACGAAAAGTTTTCTTCAAGCGAATGAAAATAATTAGTTCTGAACTTCGATCAGATGGCGCCACTTGAATGTATGCTTCGTTTCAAAAGTGCGCTTTTTTTCTGATTTTCAGATTAGTTTTGACGTTCTGACACAGAATTGACGACTCGCAGCGAAAAAGCTAATTACGTAGGTTAGTTCTTCGAAACCAAATCGAAATTAATCTAATCAGAAAAAAAGCAGGTTTGAAACCAAACATATGGACAAGTACCGTCATCTATGATCGAAGTTTGGAACTAATTTTTTTATTCACTGGAAGAAAACTTTTCATCACGAGAAGCATTTTAGACCAAACTGCACTCCTGAACAACAATTACTTGATTTTATATTGAATTTCAAAATGTGTCAGGGATTTTTGGAACACCCTATATATTTTATCCCAAAATAAATTAACCTAAAGTGTATTATACATCTAGAATTTCTTTTACAAACTGCTAAATATATAACACAAAAACATTGTTCAGAAGCTAAACTGTTAGGCTAGAAACAATGAGAAACATATCTAAAAAGTTTTAATGGATACAAGTGTGCTAGTAAATAAATCCAATTTCAAGCAAAACTTTCTACTGAGACAAAAGAAATTCCAGCCATCAAAGAAGAAATGAAGATAAAGCAAAGAATAAATTTCAAAATGTAAAAGTAATCAATTTTGAGGAGACCCATAAAAATAAAACATAATAGAGGAACAATTTGATACTAAACTCTCTCAGATAAAACTAATCAATTTGCGAAAATAGTCTTTGTCAAAATGTTTCTGAATTCCGATATCTACTTCGAATTTTTAACACTTTAAACATAGTTGAAATGTGTTTCATGAATTTGTTGTCTGTCCGTACTCTAACTCGCGTAAATATTGTCAGAATTACATGAAATTGATATATGTTATTGGGGTTTACTATAACATCTTTGGAAATGAAAATAAAGTAATAAGCATTTATGGCTCATTTTCTGGGACATCCAAAATAATTCCGCTATATTACAGTGTACAGGGAAAAATAGTTATGAAAATGAAGTACATAGCATTTATGGTTCATTTTCAGGGACATTCAAAATAATTCAGTCATCTTACAGTATACAGGGAAAAATACTTTGTGGTGTATTGTAGTGATCTTACACTACTTTAAACGTATTGAAATTCATATATGTAGCGGCCAAAGCCCGAAATAGGACAGTTCGCAAAGTGGCCAATTTCAAATTGATTAACCACTTCGCGAAATGCCGTCGTCCAGTAACAATAAGAAACATATCCAAAACGTTTTAATGGATACAAGTGTGAAACACATAATTTACTGCTACCAACATATAGAAGTTAACATACACGATTAAATTCCTGGGAAATATTTGAATAATCGAGGCAGAACTACGTTTTTCATGTTTAAAAAAGTTGAAAAAATTGTCCTCTTTTTGAAATGGCGTACTGCGCTTGCTATTGAGTGTATAAAAAAGTTGTAAATATGAAAGTTGTAGAGACTTATCTTCTTTAATATTGTAACTGACAAATAATATGCTACGTCAACGGGTCTCGAGATATTTCAAAAAAATCAAAAAAGGTCCCAAAATTTTATTGTTTTTTGGCCACAGAAAATTTAGCCTTAAGAAATTTTGTTAGAAAACTTGGTTTTCTCACTTGGCCTCATTATAAACAATTTAGAAAAAAACTTCCACCCGACCTTTTGCGAGGTAACCCCCTTTTTTTTTGGTACATTTCCCCTGGACTAACAGCTAAGTTCGTATAATTTAGATTTTTGCATTACAGAATTGACAATTTCTATGGGGAACATCTAATTTTATGTTTATTATTGATATGAAAAAAAAGTATGTTTTAGTCATTTTCTTATTTTTATGTTCTAAATGTTTTAAATTATATTTTTTATACACTTAAAAAGATATATTGTAACATCTCAGCGAATATTTTTCTAATCGATTTTATTGAACCACAAAGGGTTAATTGTAACAGCAAAACTTCTAGAAATCCTCGAGCAGTTGTACTTAAAGATTTATCACAAAATAGACTTCGTGATCTATACTTCATCCTAATAAATATACAGGGGTATTACAAAGGATGGACCCGATTAAAAAAAATCATTTTCGAAACTACTGCACATATTACAATAAGTGATACATGAATTTAAAGAGAAATATACTGAGTTTTTTTCAGTGTTCGATGTGTGACCCTTCTGTTACACGACATACATCCAATCTGTAATCGTGTTCGTTCCAAACATTTTGTAGCATCACTGTCAATCATTCTGAAAGCTTCACAAATGCGTTCATTAAGTACTGAACACTTTGTTTTTAGTATTTTTGGTACATAAACAATGTCTTTGACACTGTCGGAACTTAAAGAACGCATTTGTGCAGAATTCAGAACCATTGACGGAATGATGCTACAAAATGTTTGGGGCGAACTGGATTACAGATTGGACGTATGCCATGTAACAAGAGGGTCACACACATCGAACATTTGCAACTGAAAAAACTTGGCATATTTCTCTTTAAATTCATGTATCACTTATTGTAATATGTGCAGTACTTTAGAAAATATGATTTTTTTTAATCGAGCCCATCATTTGTAATAGCCCTGTATGTACTTCAATACTGTATCAATAATACCGTATCAATAATCTGAACAAATAAATAACTGTACTTCATCCTAATATAAATTTGGTCGCGTAGTAAGCTACAGAATCCGAATTTATAGACACGCAACTAAATTTGTCATATAAAATACTGTCCAGACGCTAAACTGTAACGTGACAATAAGAAATATTTCCAAACGATGTTTAGGGCCTAGCTACGCAGAAAAACTTCAAAAAAATAAATTCGATTTGGGAAAGGACTGCCCGCTGGGCGAAGGAAATCATAGCTATCTATCAAAGTGAAAGTAAAGATAAAACACACAAACTCTAGAAATAAATAACGATGTGGAAAAAATAAATTTTAAAGAGCGAATATCTATAAGAAAATCGTATTTACGATATTACACAATTTTATATTTGTATTTTATTTTCTACTTTTTTAAGTGTTGAAAATATTTCATTGTTGCAATTTTACAGCCAATAGCAAGCGTAGTTTGCCGCAAAAGCAGCTGAATAATTAAAACTAGAAGGCCGAATATTCGTTTTAGTTTTCGGCCCAAAATCAGAGTTTCGCCGAACATTCGTTTTCCGCGAAAATGCGGCAGCGACGAAAAAGTGGCCGAAACTATTTGTGCTCCCAAAAAATCTCGTTTCTTCCTTAAGAAATTTTCAACATTACTCATTGATTTGAGCTGTATCGGCTTCAAATGAGAGAGACTATGTATTTCTACGAACTTCACTGTTTATAATTATCAGGCATCACTGACTCAAGACGTGAATGCAAATTATAAAGCGAGAAATTCACATATAACTAAACTTTGAAGACTCTTTCTTAATGCTCATCAAAATCTTACTTGGCAATAAAAAAAAAAAAAAATTAGTTTGAAACCGCAGAAGTGTTTCGAATGCTCTGCAAGAAAGTGTAGTAAAACAGATGAAGATCATTTACAAAATCCTAACAGATAAATGAATGTATGTATACCTAAAACATTTTTTAATTAGATAATATTCGTATAGTTAGCAAATCATTCTCTAAGTTTGATGAAATAATTACATTTTATTTTATATGAAAATAAAAATTTTTGATAAGAGGTACATAGAGACAATTCAAAAATTTCATAGGGACCGGGGAATTTTTTTTTTTTTTTTTTTTGGGGGGGGGGGAGAGGGGAAATGAGAAAATATATATTTTGATCTTATTCTGCACGCCCGACAAAAAATTGATACATTTTTATTCTTACATGTTTTAAAAATTATCTAAAATACTCAATATTGTTAAATATGTCTCACTTTGAGAATGTTGAAATTTAAGTATATACTATATTTAAATCTATACTAAACTAATAATTATAAATTATAAATGATTATTGTGTGTTTCAGACATATTCAATGTTACAGTCCTAATGCAAAATATTAAAGAACTCATATGTACATTTAAAAATTATTATTCATTATTGAATTTGTTTTCTATTTTTAATTATATTGTTAATTATTGCTAAATACCTATTATAACAGTTTGCTATTCGAGAATAAAATATAAAAATTGTATTATTTATGTTTTATTTTCGATTAAAACATGAACACACACACATATGTATGTTTATTAGAAATGTGTTTCTATATACATATAATTAATAATTTATATATATTTACGCATGTATTAACTTTAAAAAAAAATTACAGTTTTGTTTGGATGCAAGGAAAAATATTCTGATTATGAAGTCTTTGAAAGATTAGTGTTAATAACAAAGATTACACTAGATATCCATTGTCTGTGCTTGCTTTCTGTTTAAAGTCATTTTCGTTAACTGATGGAAAACTCATGACTTTCAGTTAGAGGTCCGCACGGGCCGGAATTTCCATTCGCCCGGCCCGAACGAAAGATATCTTGGCCCGGCCCGGTGTAAAAGTTGAAAGTTCGGCCCGTACAAAAATCAGTGAAAACAGGCCCGGCCGGCCCGACTCAATTTCTATAAAATAAATCCGTTTTTTCTTGACATACAATTAAGATTCTTTTAATGAATACTACATACATATTTATGGGAACATTTTACAGTATATTTTAGATTACTATGTGTTCGCAAAACAGAAAACACACACAATAGTAAACATTAATGATTACTTACAGTGTTTTAGTCATCGTCTCTACAGACATTTCAAAATTCAAATAAGGATTCATTAAAAGATTAATACAGTTCAGAATAAAGGATTAAAAACAACTTTTGAAGCTGTATAATAAAAAGTAGACTTGTGAAAATATTTCTCTTATTTTTAAGGCTTTTCTCAAGTCTAAAGGAGCTACATTTCGACACATTTATTAATTAACTTCTTTTCGGAAACGCGTAAAATTGGCAGGTATTCTTATTCAGAAACTATGCAAATGCCGTTTTTTCATAGATAAAAGCAATATATCTTTCTGAAAATACTGCCAAAGTTAGCGTTTTGAATTGAATTTCCGGAAGCGATAGCACAGGAAAGGAGAAAAACGTACAGTCATGTGACAAGAATCTCTTATCTCTGTAAGTAATTTATCAATTATGGAGAAAGTTATTCGTTTCCAAATGCCTTCAATAGTCAGGCCTGCTTTTATGCTTTTATAGTTAAAAATGAGTCAGAAAATGTGTCTGAAAATTTCACATTGTTGAGCAGTGAATATGAGAACCAGTTTAAGGTATATTTCCAAAGATACTGTTAACATAAGTTCATTATCACTATTGATACTTTTACAAAACGTAATGCCTGTCTTACACATCCTGAGATCGATTAAGACCAGTTTCGTAACGCCACGAGTCTGCTGAAAAAAAATTAAACCCGGAGTCAGACATCTAGTAACTGTACGATGCCAATCTCTACGATGGACATGTTACATTTCTGTATTGATGTTGTTAAACTCGCATCGGCTTGTGACACACATTTATACTTCTCGAGAAAATCATATTCATTGAAAATGGCTCGTACTTTATCTGCTTCGCTTGAATTCTTATATCGGGACGATAGGCCCGATTAATTTTTTATCGGCCCGGCCCTTCAGGCCCGTTCAATTTTTTTGCCGGTCCGGCCCGTTGAAAAATTTGTCCTAATTCTGCCGGCCCGGCCCGCTTGAAAATTCGCCTTCATTCCGCCGGGCCGGGTACGGCCTCGGGCCAAGCCCGTGCAGACCTCTACTTTCAGTCATATTTATACAGCGATACTAGTGTAAATGTCCGTCCTAGGACGGTGTGTAAAAATAAAAAATTGTGTTTTTAACTTAAAATTTGAAAAACTGATAAAAAATAATGGACAATATGGAAGCGTTTAGATGAGTAAAGTTCAGCTAGTTTATGTTCTAATAAACACACAATTAGCATTTACCGTATTTCTGGGTAAACCAGGTTTTCCGGCTAATATACTATAACCAAATTAAGATTTCTTAATTAAACAAAAATTTAACAAATACATATGCAATAAAACTGCGTAATTAAAACAGTCTGCTGCAACTATTGAAAAAATACTATTTTTTTTAATAACACTTTGAGATTGTATTTTTATCGTTTACACCCCCCCCCCCCACCTCCGCCCCTCCAAAATTTTTTTATAAGTATATTGATTAATAAATAGGTATCTCGGGTTGAATCCCATCCGAAAGAACGAAGGGGAAGGATTGTTAAAGTGTTCTTCACGCCTATTGGAGTTTTTCTTCTGTTTACCCGCAGCTGACGTCACGCAGCAGGGGTGGGGCAGCTTCAAGTGATGTCATTTATGTCGTCTCCTTTAATCTTCACAGCTCCATGGTTTAATTTTTTTTTCAATGAATCACAAAAGGAATGACTACCACAGCTTCTTATTTACGTTTTACGCACTTCGTGCGTTACGTTTGTTTTGTGAAATGGCTGCGTAAATCATTGAAATTTTGTTAGTTTTGAATCTTTTTTAGAAAATTATTTTGAACAGAAGGGATTTCAGGTAGAAAAGATTTGTATTTAGGCAGAAAAGTTCTCATATACATCTCAAATCAAAATTAAGCCTAGCGTGGCTCCATCTTATCGGAGCCTGGTAAGATTGATGGGTATGCCCCGGATGCGTTACACTACCTTTTATTATATAGAGATATTAAAAGCATCAGAATTGTGACTTTTGTAATTAAAAGTTGTCAGAGTATTTCAGACTAATACTTCTTTTACGCACGAGGGGATTTTTAAAAAGAAAAAAATTAAATTTAAAAATATTCTTAACAATTTTATACTTTGCATTTTAGGCATCGGTGTCAGGGCGGGCTCTGATTCTGATGATTAAATTTTTCGAGTTCGGATTTCAAATCTTCGAGCTCGGGATCCGAAGAAAAGCCCAAATTCATTTCCAATACACAGTGGATATAACGTAAATTTTAAAGGGAAGAAATAAAGATCGAAATAAAATGCTTTTTAAAAATCGATAAAGTTTAAATCTGCCTTATTTTATTAAACTTTTGGAAAAAGAAAAACGGTTAAAATTTTCAATATACTGCCATAGTAACAAAGTCAAAAGAAGAGCCATCCCGCATGTTTACCAATAAAATGATTAAAAAATGTCGCATGCTGGTCTTTTAGTTGTTTACTTGCAGGAATAAGGTATTTGTTTTGAAAGTAAAATGTAATTCAATTTATTGTTTAAAGTTAAAAAGTTTCAAGAAGAATATGGGAAGAACTTTTCCGATAAAAGTTTTTAGAAAGATCTCCGATTTATAACTCCGTTTATTGAGGAAATATTCTATAAAATAGTTTTCAGAAAAGTGACTTATTCCTCAAAATTCAATATTCCAGACATTGTGCAGCGATAAACGGATTTTTTTTTTCGGGGGGGGGGGGGGATACTTCTAAGAATTAATAAGACTGAATTAAAATACTACGAATTCTAAAAAAAATTATTTTGAATGTTAAACCAAACGACCTGTAAATTAAAAAAAATAAAAAAATAGGACAATAAATCTCCCATTCCGCTCGCCTAAATATATTCTGCTGATAATCACAATATGCGTATCATACAAATTCTGATTGATAATGCATCAAGAAAATTAAGTTATATTGATTCAATTTTAAAAATAGACTATTTTTCTGAAGTTTGAAAAAGTTAAAATTTCCTAAACTTAATTGAAAGAGAAATTTAAAAATTGTCACTATACCGCCGGGGTAACTAAAAGTCAATGAGTACTATCCCACATTTTTACCAATAAAAGGATTCAAGAATCGTCTTATGCTGATTCTTCAGTTACTGGTCTACACTTGAACTTAGACAAAACAATCCAACATTTCAAAGTAAAATGCAGTTCAATTTAATGTTTAAGGCAAATAAGTTTATGGCGATTTCAGCATTTTCTTAAATCAAAACCGTGTCATCCTCCCTGAATGTCACAAACTGTTCTTTTTATAAAAAACAAACTCAAAAAGAAAATAAGCCGACTATTTTTTTTTTCATGTATATTTTTTATTTTGATATTTTTTGATGCAAATGCCCTTTGTTGAGTGTTCATTTTCAGCTAAGAAAAATATTTTGCGGGGGAAAAATCTATAGAATAAAAGCGTTAGAGAATCCTTTTTTCATAAAATGTTCACCCCTTACATTACAAGCATTTACTCCTACAATCAGCACACAGATATGATGAGATAATTCTGTAAAATCCCGTCGCCCAAATTTAATGCAGGAAAAATAAATTATTAATTTAAGTTGTGTAAATTTTAATTTACTATTTGTTACTTTTAAACTTTAATAGCAGACAACAATACTGATAAATAACATGTAATGATTGGTTGATTTTTGGCGGCCGATTATCTACACTAGGGATATAGGCCCGAGGTGGGAGTGCCCTTCGTGGGGGTCTTTCTAAGGGAAGCTAATCCGCATTTACGCATGGAAATCCATGGCTCGAAGAAAACCACGAAAACTCCGAACGATTAGGCCGACGGGCGCGATTGGGTTCGAACCCAGCACTTCCCGTCTACCAGTTTCGAGAGCAGAACCTCTCAGCCACTGGTGGGACATAACATGTAATGGATTGTATTTTTAATTCAACATGATTTTGCATATCAGTTATTTTCTGAAAAAAAAAAAAGTGATTTTACTACACTACGACCTTACTGATTCGAAGCCAATTAGTCCAAAATTTTGGATAATCAGAACCGAAAAATAATTATTAATTGAATAAAAAAATTGTTTTATTTGAGCATTAAAAAATACAAATTTTATTAAGAATATTAATAAGCTTCAAAAAAGTATTTTAAAACGTATATAATTCCGTTAGCTATGTACATATGAAACACAAAACTAGTATCTCGGTATAAAAATAATTTCAGTTACCGTTTGATTGCATGAATTCCGTTACTTTTTGCAATACAGTATATGTATGCTATACAGTTAAAATATTATGACTATCTGAAGTATTGTATTTATTAAGTTAGATATTTACTTTATATGTTACGTAAATATTTTAGTTAAATATTACGAATTATGTAGTTTAATAATAATAATTTTTAGTATGCATTACCTATAATAATTTATTGTCCGGTTAATCCGAAATGTCAATGAAACTGAACAGACTTTGATCCCAATTAGTTAGGATTGCTGACGTTTTAGTGTATACACAAAACCAAATTTTTTTTTCTTATTTTAAACATACTCAGGAAGAATGATCAAGACCAAAACAGATAAGAAACTTCATTATTATTATTATTTCTAAATAACATTTCATAATGATCTGCGTAACACAGCTACTATTGCTTTAAATATATTCTATTAGCGGTGTTCTTCGTAAAAATTTGAGCCTGAAAATTTTCATATTTTGTGATAAGATTTTTTTAAAGATAATTTTTCTTATAGAAAAATGTTTGAAGTGTTTTGATTTTTATAGTGCGAAATAAGCTCGCACATTCACAACTTTTTTATATACTTTTCTATGACAAAATTAAATTAAAAAAAAATCAAAAAAGCCGACAGCGTAAAAAGCGAACTAGTTAATTATTTCTCGTCAATGTGAAACTGTTTTTTATATTACTTACCTATTTTATTTACTTGTATTGATGACTTAAGTTGTGTTTAATTGTTAGTTCCTATCTATAAACACAGTTTTGATGAGGCCTACAGATGTATATGAAGGTTAGAGTTGCAGTAAAGCTAGAGATCCTACCTACCCAACTTCCAGGTTGTGTAACATTTAAACGAAGCTTCAAACTGTAAAATAGTCAATGAAACATCATCTTCATTTTGAAAGACTTATCCAATGATATTCCACTCAATATGGTGCGTATTTTTTTCGTCTTTACCGCCATTTTGTATTTTATGGCCTCCATTTTGAATTTATAAAAATAAAACCTAGCCTATAACCATTGGACGGTTAAGACGAATCGATAGAGACCTCATTCACTAAAATCCATCCAGTCGTTGGTATGTTTCGAATTCGTATGTTGGTATAAAGAAATCCACATACCCAGAACCGCGTGAAACACATAACCCTTCTTGGCAGTCGTGTAAAAAAAATATATTGTTTTCCTAATATTAACCCATGACCATGATTGCTTAGCTTATATATATTTATTTTTTAACTCTGCCTTGTCTAACTTTACCTTCTGAATGTACTAGTTTAAGATTTATATTATACTTAACATTCAAATTTATGAATTTTATGATTAAATTAAATATACGCATATGTAATTAGTCTGTTTTGTTGTAGATGCGTATATATTAAATAAATTTTTCAATTTGAATTCCTGAGTTGTTTTGTTGAGTTATTCCTCATATAAACGGTATTGTTTTTATACGTTTATTTCACAACGTGGCCACTGAATATTTTAGGCTTACGAGCCACAGGCTACTGCCAGAGTTTGGGAATCTACAACTATGCCGTTTATTGAGAAAATAAATACAGTGAATTTCTTGTTACTGCGTCAACACATAAGATGTACTTCCTACCAATGAA
This sequence comes from Maratus speciosus, assembly GCA_963932465.1. Lineage (NCBI taxonomy): Eukaryota > Metazoa > Arthropoda > Arachnida > Araneae > Salticidae > Maratus > Maratus speciosus. Next base: position 364,560,947 of record OZ010798.1, read on the forward strand.
GACAATTTCGTTTTAAAAATCATCCCATTTTGCAATTAATGTTAAAGACATCGCTTAATGCTTAATATAAATCTGACACATTTGTCACAAGCCAGAATCTAAATTGGTTCTTTAAAAGCAACTTTGGTGTAATTTTGATAACTGAGAGATCCATAAATTGAACAATGGAGAGAAATAAAACATTCTACCGCTGAAAGCGTAATAGTCCCAAAAATTGTTAACGGCTGTTTATCCTTAGTACCAGTCAAAATGTATTCATAAAGGGCGGATTTGCCCCTAAAAAGGTTGACAAAAAAGGTCTTTTAACAGTTTGGTTTTTTTTGGTGGGAGGGGGGACAAGAATGAAGATTTTAGCTCCTGGGTCTTTGCATATTATTTATTAGCATTTGAAGTACATTTCAAAAAAAATTTTTAATAAAAAATGGATGAAGGGGCCCGAGTTCAGTTGTGCACTTCTGATCGGGCGGGATCCGATAGATCGGCAAGGTCATTTGCAATCAATTTTCTTAAGGATTATGAAAGTAGATAATATTGTCTGGAACTCCAAGCACTTTGAGGTCAAAAAGTTAAAGATCAATAAAGTGGCAGCCATTTGAAATAAAGATCTATTTTTGATCTTCCTTTTTTGCGCACTTGGCTTACTTTCTTAAATGTTTATTTTTTATAAAAACGGTTGGAAGTGGTCCAAGCTCCAATAAATTATATTGCATTTAATTAAATAGAAAAATAGCAAGATCGGCTTAATAGTTTTTGCATTCTGATCCCACCCAGTTTGAAAAAAGTCATTTTGCGTAAAATGCGTTTATAGTGTTAGCCTACGGACGTGTTGCACAAAAGCACTAAATAACTACAAAACAACTTCGAATTCGGACAAATCGTTTTACGTGGAAAATCTGGACTAAAAGGAATAGAAAAATATAAAAAAAGTCGATTTTTTTCAACCGAAAAAAGCAACCCCCCCCCCCCCCCCCCCCAAATTGACTAAATTTTCGAATGGGTCTCTAATGGGAAATGATGTGGTAAAATTATTTCTTCAATTACCGCAAAAAAGTAAGATATTTTAATTAAAATTAAATTATGCAAGCATAACCAAATTTTTAACATTTTGTTTAACCTGAGTAGTTTGTTCTTTTATATTAACAAATTGTCATAATCTGCTTATTAAAATTACTAAATTAAAAGCAAACTGTTCCTTTTAAAATAAAATTGGAAAACTTTTTTTTCTATGAAACTTAATTCAATTTATTCAACGAAAAGGAATATTTCATAGCATTGAATAATGCTTACATCATTTAATGCTGACTTCGGTTATTGTGGGCGAAAACTTAGCCTCCCTCGGAAGTCCCCACTAACGAGAGTTCACTGTTGTAAGTCTTGTCTGAATCTACTCAATAGCACATTGTCAATAGGTGCAGATGTTAAACCTAAATATTCCTCCTCTAATACGGAACCGATACAAATCGTGTATCGTAAAAATCTTTTATGTACAAATTAAAAATGAAATAAATTCCATGTTAAAATTCTCCAGCTGACAGTATAAGAGACATAATTTAAGCCAAGAGCTTAACTTTGGCGCTATTTTTAAACAGCCTGCATATAATAATATTTATGGAACTTGAGTTGCCTCTTCAAGAGCTGTTATAACAAAAAAATCTATCCCAGATATATAAGACTACTACGATTAGGGTATTTGAAGGATTTTTGGCTTGAAATCGGCTAAGAACAGTTCTTTTCTGAAGACACAGGCCTGTCCCGTATATGGATGGACAGGGAGCGGCAGGAAGCTGAACTCCGCCTTATAATCTAACTGAAACTCGAAGTTAAATAAAGTACAATTTGTACTCAGACCAGACAATCATGCATTATTGAAAAATTCTGCAGTTTATAAGATAAGCTCTCCCATTCTGTGTATATACTTACATAAATGAAATTTTCTTCTGTTTTTGTACGTTGCTGAGAAGCTTCAAATAAATAACGCTTCAGTTGCTAATCGACCATCCTGCAATTATTCCCCATGCTGTCACACTTTATTTCTATACAAAAGTTTTATGGTAAATTTGTTTCTAGTCGAAAATCGATTTAATATATTTTGTATTTTTACTTGTAAAAGATTTTTTTCAAATATTTCAAAAATGTTAATACGTGTTTCAGTGAAAATTTGGACATTCTAAATTAATGGTAATTGCGGGTGTTTGAACTGGGCACTTTGTTAAAAAATACTGTTGGTAAATAAGACATGTTTAACCATTTTTTTTTTGTTGTTGTTGTTGATCAAAATTTTATTATATCGAAAGAATGCAAGACCAAAAATTCACAAACTGGTCTGCGAAACCTATTTTAATTTAAAATCAGTAGAAAATTCTGTCAAACTTACTAAAAACAAGTTCGATCTAAAATTGTTAAAATACTGCCATGGTAATAGAAAGCCAACAGAAATACTATGCTACATGCTCAACAATAAAATTGTTTGGATATTTCGTTATACTGGTTCTTCAGCTACTGTTTACTTGAAAGCAAGGGCAAACCAATTTATGTCTTGAAACTAAAATGCAATTCAATTTAATGTTTAAGGCAAAAAAGTTTCAAGAAAATTATCAAAATAACTTTTTCCTATTAAAGTTTGTAATATGTTTCTTGGTTTATACCTTGATTTTATTGAGAAAAAACATTCTTTACAAAAACTTTCCGACAATTTTGTTACTTGTCGAAAACAGATTCAATGTCTTTCGTATTTTTTAACTCGAAACTAAACTTTATTTTCAAAATATTTCAAATCGTTAAATACGACTTATTTATAAACTTAGACATTCTAAATAAATAATTTTATATGATTGTACAGGGCACCACATTAATAAAACATTGTATGTAAATATACCATGTTTCACCATTTTTCTTTTATCAAACGTATCGTATTATTTCAAAATAATGGAGAATGCAAGACAAAAATTCGTATATCGATTCAGTAAGTCTTCGTTTTAAATTAAGTGAAATGTTTATTCTGTCAAACATATAAAAAAGAAATAGATCTAAAGTTGCCCGCATACTGGCATGGTAACAGAAAGCAAACAAATATACTATCCTACCTGCTCACCAATAAAATAGTTCGAAACATTTCTTATGTTGGTTGTTTTCATTTTCGTTTAATTGCAGAACAAAGGCAAAAATAACTTATGTTTTAAAAGTAAAATGCAATTCAATTTATTGTTTAATGCAAAAAGGTTTCAAGAAAAATATAATTTTTCCTATAACAATTTGTAAAATGATTCTTTGTTTATAATCTTTATTGGAAAAAAAAAGAAAAAAAAAACATTCTATAGAACAATTTTCTGTCAAATTTGTTACTTGTGGGAAAACAGATCCAATATGTTTCATATTTTCACTCCTAAACGAAATTTTTTCTTTTCAGATATTTCCTACCATTGATACGATTTTAAGTTAAAACTTTACACATTTTAACACTATTTCTACCGGTGCCAAAGATATTTAAAAAATATTTCGATTTATGGTTATTCTATGTATTATTTTTTTTTATTAAAACAATCAAATACTTTAATACACACTGAAGACTTATTTTTACACTTATTAGCTTTAAAAATTACTAGCAAAATAAACAAAAAGCATTAAAAGTGTCATTTGACACCGGTAGAAGTAGTGTTAAATATAAATTTAGATGCTTGTACAACGCTAATAATAATAATAATAATAATAATAAACCCTATAATCACGCTATGTTTCAACCATTTTTGCTCATCAAAGTTATATTTCAAAATAATGGGAGCATACAAAACAAATTGGTAAATAGATTCGGTAAGCATACTCGTCTTTTTAAAATAGGTAAAAAAAAAGCCAACGTTTCTTTTTGAAATACGTAAAATTCTGACAAACTTACTAAAAAGAAATCGGATTTAAAATTGTCAGAATACTATTATGGTAATAGAAGGCCAACAGAAATACAATCCTACATGCTTATCAATGTATTAGTTCAAAATATTTGTCATGCTGGTTCTTTTGCTACGATTGTTTACTTGCAGAATAGGGGCAAAGCAATGTTTTTGAAGTAAAATACAGTAAATGTTGAAGGCATAAAAATATTTAAAAATATGAGCAGAACATTCACCTGTAAAAGGTTGTAAGAGCTTTCTTGGCTTATAAACTGTTTATTGAAAAAATAAATATTCTATATAACAGTTTTCTGACAAGTTTGTTATTTGTCGAAACAGACCCAATATGTTTCATATGTTTACTTCTAAACTAAATTTTCCTTTAAAATATTCATTATTGCGATTTTAAGTTGAAATTTTAGATATTTCATATAAATGCATTTTTAATTTTTAGCGGTTATCACAACACATTACGTTAAAAAAAAAAGGTGCCAATAAATGTACAAATCGTGGGGAAAAAAAGTAAACACCCCCTTCTAACTCTGACACTAATTATAATAAAAGAAAGTTACTGGTACCAATCGATTGGAAATAAAGTCTACTTTTAAATGATGTACTATATAAAATTTACTTAGGGGGGGGGGGGCATCTACATAACAAAACTAGACCAAACTTTGTTTTTACAACGGTAACATCCAATTTTGACACTATTTTAAATCTTTTGGTTCAAACTTTGCCTAAAAACGATATATGTTGTCATTTGAATGATAAGTTTTGGAATTATAAACAAACAAAATTCAGAGCTTCTAATGTTAAATTACATTTTCATATTTTTATCAGTATCTCCTGAAATTATAATGTGATAATTTTGCATGTGGTTATAATACTAAATATCCCAAACCTAAATACATTGAATTTGTAATTTTAAAATTTTTATAATATGAATTAAGAATTATGAAATTAATATTCGAAAAAAAATATTAATTGCAACGTACAAATTTTTTATATTTATATTTATTATATCCTGCTTTATGCGAATTATCAATTTCAAATTTTTCTTTCAGGTATTTTTCGAATTATCATTAAAAAACTTCAAAATAATGGTTTAAGGGGCGGGCTGTCTATGACGTGCAGAAAAGCATAACTTGAAAAAATATTAAACTTAAACTATGTGCAAAATTACTTAAAAGATGACAGAATACTAAAAAGATGTTATTTTAATACCTTAGTACTTTCAACTAAAAAAAACATAGTCTTCGTCTGAGGATGACATGCACTTTTCCGCTTTGACGTAAACTTAATCGCCACTCCTCCAGCAAAACTGAAAAATCTAATTTGTGCCAAAATAGACCCGATCCCGGAAGATGAAATTTCTGGAGTATATATAATTCCGCTGAAAACAGAAAATATTTATCTCGAATACATAGGAATGACTTCACGTAAATTTAAAAACCGTATTCAAGAACATTTGAGAGATTTAAAGTATAACCGACCTACAACAGCCCTGTCAAGACTTAACCAGAAGATACAAGTTAATTTAGAAGACGCAAAAATTATATATCCCTCAAAGAATTATCATGATTTAATCATCCGCGAATCAATAGAAATTATTACTAAAGAAAATACTGTTTGCAATGACGTTTTATCCTACAACATACCCAGAATTTGGCTCAGTTTACTTAAATAATCATAAAACGAGTAATATTCCACTTCCCTATAACCATGCTTTATTTATTAATGTTTTCCGGATCTAAAAATTAACTTCAACTTTCACTCCTTTCGTCACCATCTACGTGAATTTTAAAAATTAGACGCCAACAACAATTGTATTTCTTATATTCCTCAGACGAAGACTATGTTTTTTATAGTTGAAAGTACTAAGGTATTAAAATAATTTAACATCTTTTTAGTATTCTGTCATCTTTTAAGTAATTTTGCACATAGTGAAGTTTAAGTTTAACTTTTTAAAGATGAATTAAGCATTTCTATGTATTTATTTACTGTTGAAAAAATATATTTTATTCATTTTATTGAAATATTTGGACTGGCAATAGTCGGAACATAGTAAGCGAGTGAAATGGTCATATTCGCAAAAAATACATTAACAGAAGTAACGTAGTCGTCCTGTAGCATTTCAACAATCGAGTATCGCACTTCAATTTGGATACAGTCCCAAAAATATGCTCATTTTATAATAATTTCTTCGAAACCAATTGTACTAATTTCATGAAAATTTAGATTTAGGCTAATTAAAGGGTGTAGAATTTATTTATGGTGTTAATTTGGGGGTATTGCTACTGAAAAAAAAATGGGTTCGTTTTGCAGATGGTTCACTAAGCAAATAATATGTACATCATTTAAAAGTCGAATTTATATCCAATCATTTTGCATCTGTAACTTTGTTCTACGATAATTTATTGCAAAGTTAGCAATGTGTTTATTTTTTTTCCCCACGACTGTACTATGTTTAACCAATTTGTCTCCTACTGATCCAAATCATTGTATTATATCAAAGTTATGTAAGCATGCAAGACAAAAACTCATCAATTCTGCAAAAATGCTGTTCTCCTTAACATTGATAAAATGTTAATTCTGCGAATATAATTAAAAAATAAATTCAATCTATAATTGACAGTTTACGGCTATACTGTATACTACAGAAAATCTTCTGATCAATAAAATAAAAATAATAATATTATTATTTTTTTAATTACCATTTTTTACATGCTGAACTAGGTCAAATCACTTCATGTTTTGAAAATAACATGCTACAAAAAATTTAATAATGTTTATAAGAAAAACATTTTCAGAAAAGTATGTAACGAACTTTTTTTTTTTTTGACATTAAGTTATTAAAAATACCTTCCATTTATAACCTCATATACTGTAAAAATAAATAATATCCTATACAACAATTATTCCACGAGAAATACAGTTGTTAAAATTCGACTGAAAATATTGCACGTTTTGTTTACTTAATTGTACAACATATTACAATTTTTAGCATTTTTTTTTTAACGTATACACGCATTATCCAAAGTTTAGTAAAAAGTACGTGAAGTTATCTAGAAAATGTATTGTCTCAAAATACTCAATTAAAAAAACTAGTTCATCCATTTTCAAAACTACGAGTTAATCTAATTTCCCATTTTGCTTCGAAGAAAAATATGTTTACCATATTAACAATGACAAAAATTTTGTAGCAAGTATAGATAATGAAACACTTTCCAACATATTCAGAATACTATAACAAAATTTCACAGTTTAATAAGGTGACAGTGTTGAATTCAGACACTTTTCTCTGGGAGGGATTTCTGTGGATCCAAGGGGAGGAAAAATTAGAGTTTTTTTTTTTTTTTTTTTTTTTTTGGGGGGGGGGGGGGGATTACACTTTTTAACCGTCGAAAACAAAATCTCAAATCTTCCGCGGGTGGACACATTGCTCGGAGAAGAATGTCCACTCCTGGTCATCCCTTGATTTCAACACTGAGGTGAAAGATGTCTAAGTAAACAATTTGGAAAACGCACTCATAACAGATTTCAGAACACAATTTTAGCAATACTATCAACAGTCGGGAAAATAAATTCTACACACTACCTTTTCAATACCAAACTGGCCACGGTAAACTTCAATAACATATCATTTGTATGGCAATAAGAATATATTTATGCGAGTTAGAGAACGGAGAAACGGCAGACAGACAAACCAAATTCATAAATATTTTTCAACTATGTTGGAAATATATATATTTATAGAAATGGATCTTGTACTGCAGGTATAGCATTGCCAACTTATAAGAGTAAACTGCCAGGCTGGATATCGTCCGAGTAGCTCAGTGGTACCGCGTTGACTCGCAATGCCAATGACCCTGGTTCGAATCCAGGACTGGACGCTTTTTCACTCTGGTGGCTTTATCTCTTATATAGCAAAAAAATTAACAATTATATAAATTTAATTAATATGTTGGAGAGTGTTTAAAAATAATCTAATCCCCAAATTAATAACACGAAATTTAAAAAAGCGAAAAAGCATAAAGAAAAACAAAGTCAGAATCGAGCAAAATATATACATGACTGCATTATTATTAGTTTCAAGAAATGAAAGAAAAATCAAAATTGGCGCATCAAATCAAAATCATGGATTAATAGAAATATTCATATTTAATATATTAAAAAAATGTGAACATTTCTTTTAAGTCATAAAAAGCTTACACTTGCCAAACTAATTGAAAAAAGAATTTATTCTAAATTTGTCAATATACTGAGCGCGATGGTGACAAAGAGCAATGAGATAAACAATCCCGCATGTTTACCAATAAAATATTCATAATTTGGTATGCTGGTTCCTCAATTCCTGTTTACTTGCAGAACTTAGACAAACAATATTATGACATGCAAGTAAAACATAATTTAATGTTTAAGACAAAAAAGTTTAAAAAATGATATGAACAGAACTTTTTCAGATATAAAATATAAGCTAAGAAAATTTATTTTATTTATAATCTCGATGATTCTGAAAATATGTACTATATAATAATATTGCAACAGAATGATTACTTCCCGAAGGCGATTGAATGTTTAAGGTTTATCTGCTTATAAAAGAATTTTATTAATATTTCACAAACCATTAAATAAACTGAGTTGAAACAGAAGTGTAATTTAAAGAAAATGTAATTATACAAAAAAGTAATAAAAAATAATTGTAAAATGTGTTATTTGATATGCCTAAAAATGTTTTTAATCCTACAAAAATTTCAAATCTACGACTTAGTTCTTTTCAACAATTACCGATTCATATGCGGCAGACTCTCGATTAACCAGGATCGGATTATCCGGGTTGCGGATTAAACGGACGGTAAAAATCTCAGTTTTGGATGCAATTTATTATGTTGATGCCCCATGGAAATTAGTAAAAAGGACCATGGTTAAGAAATCATAGAGGGCAATTTTATCGGATGAAGAAAATGAAATTTCTACAGAAGACGACAATACTGCTGATTTGCAGAGAAAAATCTTAGAAGATTTGTGAAAGTTAAACTGTTCTGAAAATATGGACGAAGAAGTTGTGCAACAATGGATTAACGGAGATTCGAAATTGGAATGGTACGAAGTTTTAAGTGACGACGATATTGTGTCGTTTCTCTTCTTGTTCAGAAGAAACAAGGAACTTCTAAGAATGTCCTGGAAGTTATGAAGAAAATCTTGTAAGTCATCAAAAATTTAGTTACGGTGACGCATTAGTACACACCTTAGTGTTAATTAATTACTTGGAGCAAGGAGATGAAAGAACACCTGCTGAAAAATTCGTAAAATTCGTCGAAGGGTAAATGAAACACGAAAACAGACTACTATCATTTACTTCTTTACAAAACACTGAGGTAATAAACTACATTTCTACATATATATATTTTTTTGTACTAATTAAAAATCGAAATAACATTAAAATTTATTTTCATGCTCTTTCTTTTGTATTCATTAAATTATTAATGTCCTATTGTACAGTGTCATTGAAAAATAATGCCTAGATTTTAAAAAACTGTCGCAAAAAACTATGAAAGGCAATTTATTGGTTTATTGGTTTTAGTCTTATGTGCGGCAATTTTTTTTTTTTTAATACCTTAGTATGTTTCAATGTGAGCACCGTTCGGTGTGCACCAGGAGCAAATGCGTGCAATGTGAGCACCAGGAGCAGTTTGACCGGGATAAGTTCTCCGAAAAGCCGCTGTACACTGACTATTGACTTTGACTCCACATACCAAATCACGCACTGTGCTTTTTGCTGCACGGTCAACATCGTACTGTGCTTTTTGTTGCGCGGTCAACATCATACTGAGCAGCTGCAGTCTGGCGCGTCGGCTGACCTTGACGACTGCGCAACTAATCCGCGCATAACAGATACGCAAGCGAATTCTGGTGAAATAAAACCAAACTTGCGTTCACCAGTTATCGTGTAGTGAAGAATTACTCATTTAACATAAAAGGTTTCGATGTTATGATATTTTTTTTTTAATCTATGCATTATTTTTCGATGACCCTGCATAATAATTTAACATTTTCTATCATTTTTTTCGTAAATTTTCATCAAAATTTGCAAAAATTTGATTATCTGCGATATTTGCTTATTCGGGATGAGGCATTTGCCGACCATCCCGGTTAATCGAGAGTCTACTGTATTCGATATTGTTCGTTATTCTGTTTCGATATTGTTCTTTTTAAACTAAAAAAAACTTAAAAAAAAAACAAACTTAAATTTGGTAAACTTATTGAAAAAGAATCGCATGCAAAATTTATCAATATACTGGCTACCATGGTAATAAAGTCAACAGAAAAACTATCCCGTTTGTTTACCAATAAAATATTTTTAAAACTTTTGTGGTTGTTTTTTAGCTACTTGCAGAACTTGGAAAAATTAATTTATGTTTTCATAGTTAAAGTAGTTCAATTTACTATTTAAAGCAAAAAGTCTCAAGAAAAATATGAGCTTTTCCCATAAAATTCAATAAATTTCCTTTTGGTTTATAACTCCGTTCATTGAGAATATGTACAGTGAAATACGTTTAACACGAAAACGCTTAACATGAAAGATCGGTTAACACGAAGTGATATGGCGGTCCGGACAGTATACTATGCAATTTAATACATTTTTTTTTTCCCTTTTAACACGAAACAAAAATCATTTAACACGAAAAAAATTCGCTTTCGATCTAGTTAATTTTAGTTGAAATTGGTGAATTTTGTGTTAAACCATTGAATTTTGGATGAAAATCAATGAATTTCGTGTAATTTTTGTAAATTAGCTTATGTTTTATGAGCACAATGGCTGGGAAATCGGTCCGAAAATAAATTGCTATTTTGCTTCAAATGAAGTTAAGCTGCTTAATGCCGTTGATGAAACAGAAGGACGAAAACAGAAATCCGCAAAGAGTTTGGCATTGCCAAAGCTACTTTATCGACGATAATAAAAAACAGTGATCCTATTACATTAATGTTTGAGCTTAGTATGTTTAAGCCAAAGAGAAAATGTATGAGAATCGCTAAGCACGAAGATTTAGAGACAGCTTTGCTGATTTGATTCAAACAAGGTAGACTTCAGAATGTTGAAAAAACACTTAAAAAAATATATCTGATTCTTTTCCAAAGAATTTTTTTTTTTTTACTTGCTTTTTATTTTAATGGATGCAACCTACTAGTAGTTTTACAGGAAATCGAAATTAAATTTGACGACGTCAAAAATGTTTGCGAGTTTTTTTTTTTTTTTTTTTTTTTTTTTTTACGAATCTTAACGCGAAATTCTTTTAACACGAAAAAAAAAATTCGGTGCCCTCAATTTCCTGTTAAACGTATTTCACTGTATATCATATGCAACAGTTTTCCGACAAGTGATTTACTTGTATTATTGATTTCAATATTGTTCAGTTTTAGTTATAAACGAAAAATAATAAATACGACCTAGAACTGAAACAACATTTTCACAATCGGTGGGCACTCAGCTACACCAATTTTCAATCCAAAATTTGAAACATTCTGAAAATTAATCGTAATATACATTTCAAGTGAAATACGTACATTTTTTAAAAAAATATATTGATATATCTATTTTCTGTGAAACTTTAGTGAAGAATTTTAAACGAAAATTTACACTTTTATAATTACATTTACTACTAAAAATACATTTTAGTTTGAATCTATGCCATTTTACCATTTAGAAATGTATATTTTTTAAATGCCATTTTGCAATAGAAATGCACATTTTTTTTTTTTTTTTTTTTTTTTTAATGTCTAAATACATGCATATTACTAGCGTTTTGAAGTAAAAAGAATTTTTTGTTTCATTTGTCCTGGATCAAACACATGATTTATCGCGTTCACCGCTTGGCCGTCTTTTTTCGAAGTGATCTAAGCCCATCAATTTTCAACACTTTATTTATATATATCAACTCAGCAAAATACAGTTTTCTACATTAATATATGTTTAATCAGTTGCAGTAAATGGATTTATATAAATAATTTGTATTTCTTTGAAACGCATTTACAAAAAAGCCTTAAATTTCAGGGTATCAAAGTAATGTTGCCCAATAAGGAAAAATACTTTGTTTAGATAAAAAGGGTTTATTTATTAAATCTGAAAATCAAATTATATTCAACTGAATTTTAAGAATGTCACTCCCACATTTATAATAGTAAACTACATGATTTTTCGTTTCATTTTGTGTATGTGCAGAACTCTTATTACTGAAGTTGTGAATATATGAAACGGTGATATTTTTTATTGATGCTTTAGTTCTTGAAAGAATGTATTCAAAATTTTAGTAATGTGAGTTCTGCACATATACAAAATCAAACGAAAAATCCCGTAGTTTACTATTATAAATGTTGCGGTAACATTTTAAAAATCAGAACATTAACTTTGACGCCCTGGAATTTAAGGCTTTTTTGTAAACTTTTTTTAAAGAAATACAAAATACACTGTAAATCAAATGTCTTAAATTCAGACTTTTCAGTGTCGGAAATGGAGTGCTCAATTTTCAGACATTTTAAAATGTCTTAAATTTCAGGTCGTACGATACCAACGTGAAAGTATTAGAAGAATTTATTTCGAGTGTATATGCATTAGAAGTCACATTGCACAAGTATTACGATAGCATTAATTTTTATTACTATTAAAGTTTCAGATTGATTAAAATAATTATATTTTAACATATGTCTGATTTTGAAAGGAAATGATACTTTCTTTTCATCATTTCATTTTAAAAAACTGTGTTTTTTTTTCTCTTATATTTTTTGTACAAGTTGTACATCTTGCTTTAATATGTCAAAATGAAAATAGTATTAAAATTTTGTAATGCTAATTTTTTTCTCAACTTTTATTTTCATCTGACGCTTATTTATATTTCTAGTAAATTTGTGAATGATCCCTGTTTCGCAACAAAAATGATACCGTTGACCGTTCTAGTTTGGGCCCCTTTTTCCTGATTCCACTCATATTTCCATTATTAAAAAATATTATACGCAATTTTTCAACGTCGAAATTGAGTTGTAGATAATTAGCATGAAACAATGAAGCAAACTGTATTGTTTTAAAGAGATTTTTTTTATTATTTTATTTTTTAACTATTTTTAAAGTTTTTGGGACTTCTTTGGTGCATTCACTTAGTTTCATATGAAATGAATACATTTTTATTGAAACCCCCTTGCAATAGCATTTGCTAATAAATTAACACTGCAAACTCTATAAACAATTTTTTTTTTTTTTTTAACGATTAAACACAATCAACCAATTGTTAATGTTAAAGAAACGAAAAACAGTTTTCGTCATGTTATCTTTTCCGTCAGCACTTTTTAACTCGGTAGGAGCATTTTTTATTTTTCGCGTTGTAAATTAAAACAGTGCTGTCATCAGGGCTTAATTTCTAACAAAAAAAGTACCGGAGCTATAATTTTTGCGGTACCGGTACAACAAATGTACCGTTCTGCCTCCCCTCTGTCACTCCAATCTGCATGCTTATATTTCGTACATTATTTGCAAAATTTAAAACTTTTTTTCTTTAGGAAAATGAAAAATTTAAATTATCTATCAGCATATAATTAGCTGTCAACTATTCCACTTTTTAGTTATCACTCCTTCTGAATAGTAATCTTTACCTAATTTTAAAGTTAATTTCAGAATTCTGCGCTTAATTATGGTAAGAATTTTGATTAGGAAATAGTGTTAACACAAAAAAGGGATAGTTCGCAGCTATGCATTTTTAAGAAAAAATGAATGAAATTTACAGAAGTTAATATTTATATGCTGAAGAACGGAACAATGTTTTACAACTTCCTATAAAAGGTGCATATCTTAAACTACAATCGATTCCTTCCGCATAATAATATGTTATGGCGAGTCCCTGAAAATCAGATTAAATTAAAAGTTTGAAACCGTTATCTAAAATAATCGATGCTTTTATAGAAAAAGCATAAACACTGCTCGACTGCTTTCTATCAGAATAACAATACATGGCAATTATATCCACTTACAAATGAATGTGACTTCGTAATTGTACAGAGCGGAGTCTTGGCATGGGTACCGTTCATGATACAAAATGAATAGAAAAATCACTGATGTGATTTTTTATACTCGTATGCAATAGAGGACAAAAAACCTCAAGCTGATGCTTGTTGGCTAAAACAGAAAATATTCTTTTCGGGTTAGGTATCTAAATAAGAAAAACAGCTAATAAAAAATTATCCTACTGTCACAAAAGGAAATCGAACTGAAAGCAAATTCATTGTTCAGCCTCGAGTAGAGCCGTATCAACAAGTCGTCGACGACATAAATTTGAAATAGAAAAACACTATTTCTGTTTCTCCTTCATTCTGATCAAAATATTATTAAAATTATTTGAAATAGAATACATAATTTTAAAGGAGGAAAAGTTTTTTTTTTCTATACGTGAATAAATTAAATTTTACTTTAATACAAATTGAGTTCGAGTCGGTCCCAGCCCAAAAACTGATGTAAAAATTAAGTCCGTTTTATCTCCATCTCCTACGTGTGCAACACTTTACGTCACATATAAGTGCTTTGGTAAAAAAAGAATGCTAAAGCTTGGAATGGAAAGGAAAGAAAAAGGTAATTTTCGCTTCGATTTTTCGGATGCGCTATTGCACTGGAGCTCCGGACCGGAGCCCTGTATTTATGTGCTCCGGTGAATTCCGACCAATATTTAAATATTTACTAAAGACAGAAGTACAGGAGCCGGGCTCCGGCGCAAACTAAGCCCTGGCTGTCATGTTGAAATTAAATGTCTTTGTTTATGGTATTATTTATTCTGTTTTCTTTTCTTTTTCTTTGTAAAGAAATAAGTAAAAATCACGAATGTTAAATATTTCAGTTTTAAATTAAAGTTATGCATTTTAAATAAAATGCGTGAAAGGATTATATTTTAAACGAAATTAATGGAATACGAAAAAAAATGCGATGGGAACAATTTTTGGCGATTTATCACATTTGTCCTGCTAACATAAAAATACAGAGTTCTTGATTTCTTGAACAGAATCTACGAATTTGGTGAAGAACTCAGCAAGTAATTAAACTATGATTAAAAGTAACATGATACAGTGCTTAGCATGCATTTAAGGGAGACCAAAGTGGTCGCCAGGGGCGGCTAGTGTATACTAACATTACATGCAGGTAACAAAAGTAATTGTTAAGACAAAACAATACTCAATGAAAAGACACGCCCTATTAATAAGACGCCAGACTATTGGTGCAGATTTACGATCGCCAGTCGCCACATGGCGACTAAATTTTTTGCTTTGGCGAATAATTTTCGGCGTCTAAGTCGCCATTCTTTGACGAATTTTGCGATCCCCTCATGAAATTCAGATTTTTATAGCTATCCTTTTACGAGGTTCGCGTTTTTCGCGATCCTTTAATGAAATGTACGGTTTTTTGCGATCCTTTTATATAATTCGCGTTTTTTCTGCAATCTGTTGACGGAATTCGCTTTTCTGTAGTCTTTTGATGAAATTCGCGTTGTTTTTGCGATTCTTTGGCAAAATTAGCGTTTTTTTTCTTGATTCTTTGACGAATTTGCTTTTTTTTTTTTTTTTTTTGCTGACGATTCGGCGACAATGTGCGACATTCTTGATATTTTTTTTTTTTTTATGTCCGAATTTTCGGACCCGAATGCCTTAAATTTTCAAAAAATTCTGAACAGAATCACCCCTATAAGAGTTTGAGATAAGATATATATATTTTAAGATTATTTTTCTTGTAAGTTCTTGAAATAAAAATGTTTGAATTGTATTTTGGTTTTTATAGCGCAAAATAATCTCACACATATATATGTGAGTCATACACACACACACATATTATATATGTCTATATATAATATGTGCTCTCGTATGTCAAAAAGAAAATAAGAAATATTGTTTTCCTAATATTCCCCACTACTATGATTGCTTGGCTTATTCTTGTAGATACTTTTTTTTAAACTTCTATCTTACCCAACTTTATCTTCTGACTGTATAGATAGCTTAAGATTTATATTATACTTAATTTAAGTTCAAATAAAAAGAATTGTGTGATTAAATTGAAATATACTCATTTGATGTAATTAGTCTGTTTTTTTTTGTACATGTGTAGATTATTTTTCACTTTGAATTCCTAAGTTTTTTTTCCCTATAAACGCTATTGTTTTTATACGTTTCTTTCACAATGTGGTCACTGGATTATTTGGGTTTAGGAGCCCCTGGCTCCTTAAAAATTTTTGAGAATCTGCACCTATACGCCAGACCCGAACTGAGCAAGTTTCAAAGAAGAAATATCAGAATATTTAAGTGAAGGAGGAAATGTCGTGAGATACGATTTAAAGAACATGAATGAATCAAAGACATTTTAATTTATTTTTTTAATGTATTTAAGAAATGTTTCTACTGTATTAAAAATACTAAACTACAACAATTTGCGTTATATTTATTATAAATACAGAACTTGTGTCACTGAAGTTTTGAATATATTAATCGGAGAAACCAAACTTAATCAAATAATAAAGTATAAAGAAGAAATATCAGAATATTTATTTGAAAAATTAAATGAAATTCTCTAAATTATGCAAAAGTTTTAGTTTCATCTGAAGTGCAGTAACTTAGAAGAGAGTTTAAAAATTTATAAAATGAAATTTTAAATTCTGGAACGTATTTAAAGTAGGTAAGAGGTGGTTATATTTGTCAGATAATCAAGGACATGAAATTGCATTTCTAAGGTTTAAATAAAGTTGTCTTATTTCAGTTCTTTTTATTTTATTTTTGTATATCTATTGCCTTTTTATTAGTTAAATATGTTAAGATTTATTTAAAGAGATGCATTGTCTTTGTTTATTATTCTAATTGACAAAATTAGAAGAAAGAGCAAAATGTTTTATTTTAAGACATATTTAGACAAAACATTTAATGCACTTAAAGACTTCAAACTTATTTTTCTTCCGCTTGACATGAAAAATAAGCTGACATAATGCATATTTTTTTAATTTCACTAAAGAAAAAATCTAATGTAATTCAATTATAATAGTAGATTTCAAGAATATAATTTTACAATTTGCCACTATAATTATTAAAGCACTTAACTCGTATATGCGTACAAGCAAATACGTACAAACATTCCAATTATATTTTTATCACAACTGTAAAAGGTTAGAGTTTCCGAAATTTATAAACGTGTTTAATCCCCAGATCATTCTAAAACACTTATTTTGCGCATGAAAAGTATAGGTCTGCACGGGTCGAAATTTCCAGGCCCGGGCCGACTCAGAAAAAAAAATTCGGCCCGGCCCGTGCAAAAAACATATTGGCCCGGCCCGATAAAAAGTTAAAAGTTCGGCTCGAACCCCGCCCGGCCCGAGAGAATACAAAACATTGATTTTTATGTCGATTTGGCTAAAAATTTGGTCTCATACAAGGAGTTCTGACCAATAAAATTTATTAACTTTTTTTCAGGTTTATAATCTTCATTTTTATAGAGATGCCGCAAGATGCGATATCTATTTTTTTTTAATGAATCGCTATTTCTTGTGTGTAAATGTTTAAGTTATTAATATTGTTAATTCATATTCCATGTATTGAAGTGTTAAAAATGTAAAAAAAAAATGCTACAGAGTAAGATCTTCTACGATTCGATTACACAGAAAAGAAAAAACAAAATGCGTTATAGACACCCTTCTTAGCAAGTGTAAATGTGTTATATTATTTTCTTATGTATTAGTATATTAATTTTGCATGGATCAACGCGTTTTTTAGCTTAAAACAGAATTCCATATCATAGGCAGGTTCTTTTTCACACGTTTTACTATATTTTAAATTAGCTATATTTTAATAAGCGTAGAAATCTACTATTCTTTAAAAAGAATAAATTTTAATGTTTAAGTGTAGAATAATGACGATTTAAAAATGTACACTTTTTGCAAAAATCCTTGGGGCCAAGCTTAATTTTACTGATCTTGGAAAGGACAGGACACGCCGAGACGATGATTTTCATACGGGCTGACTCAAAACCGGAACTGAAAATTATGGGCCGTGAAGACTAGAAATGAAACCAGTCCCGGCTCTGTACAGAAAAAGTAAGTTAGGCCCGGCCTAATTCTTCCGGAAAAAAGAAAGGCCTGAATCTGGCCAGACCCGTAAATAGTAGTCACTAGCCCCGACCCGAACCTTCAGAAAACAGTATGGCCCGGGCCCGGCCCGAGTGCTGTGAATGAAAATAGGCCCTTCGGGCCACGGACCGGCCCGTGCAGATCCCTGATTGGACAGTATTCCTGTGACGTCACAGTAGGTAAAATGGCGACGCGATCGTTTCTGCTTTGCATTCACCAATTTTTTTTCCGCATTTCTCTTTGCAACGTTATGTTATTGTCATATTTATGATCTCAGAAATCAAATTAATGAAAATACGAGCATATTAATTAGCATAATGAGCGTATCATTAATTAATTATTAAATAACGGAATATTTGATAAAAGCATGATTTGCAGAATTTAAATGAAATAAAAAATTAAACACGAAAAATTAGCATTAAAATCGCGAAGTAAAAGCATAGTTAAGAAAAACAAGTTAAATTTTTCTAATTTATATATTAAAAAAAAAACTCAATTTAAACACTTGAAATCTAACTCATTTATATAGACATTGGTTATAACACAATTTATTTTAACTGTATATTTCTAATAAATTCGGCAATTGACACAAAATTAATCTGAAATTAAGTGAATATTCCTTATATCATTCAGATCTACATTTTCATTCATACATTTCAATCCTTCCAGTAGCACCATAAAAAATAAGTGAATTCTTGAAGACCATAATGCTTTCCAATGGAGCGATTTTCCAATGTTTTCGAAACAGCTCGTTTTTTATACTCTCGAACCGAAAAGAATAGGTACCATTAGGGTCTGTGCGTATATAACGTTATCACTTTAGAAGGAGGGGGGGGGGTGACACTTAATATTGTAAGATATCTCCTGGGGGAGGGTTGCTTTTTGATATCCTTATTTTTTATCCAACCAAAATTTCTTTTTTTCAATAACTTTTTCTCTGTATCCAAATATCCTGTTACCTGTTTCATTATTATTTTTGTATTTTTTTATAAAAATGCAAAGCTATTATAAAAGCCATTAAATGTTTATAAAATCATTTTATTCGATAATTTGGAATACCCCAACGTTTGACATTCCTGCTCTTCTGCCATATGCGCATATAATTCGCTGTTAGAGAAATCAAGAGCATAATATGTAGGAAATGATACTTACGTTTATCAGTAAAGACAAAGAATATTGTCCACTGTTTTGTTGATAAGTTCTGCTACTGCTAAGTTTTGCACTTGATAACCTTCCTGAACAGGGGCAAGTGCAAGAAGACAATATTACTTTTGAGTGCATTATGTAACAGTAAGCTATTATTAAATACTTTTAAATAGTAACTAACTCTTTTAGATGTTATTTGATACAAATTTATTTCATGTATTGGTATTTATAATTATGTGTGTATACCACTGCAAGGGTATAAAAAGAAAGAAAAGGAATCTAAAAATAAAAGAATTTTTAAACATTGATAACGATATCATCGGAAGGGGAAAGGGGGGGAGGGGGGTTCGACGAACAACGTTTGATATAAGGAAGGAGGTCCAAAATTAGCAAAATGCTGATAACGTTATATATGTATAGCCCCTTATTCCACTAATAAATCAGACTTAGGCAAGTGTCTCTACAGGTAAAGTACCATTAGTGTAGTTACCCATTACGCTATGCGTCGCTTTGCAGAACTCAGGAAAAGGGTCGGTGTGAATAAATTTATCCAATCCAACTCATCTCTTCCACGTCTCGATTTTTAAGGGTTTTATTCTTTTATGTATCCTTTTACAGTTGTCTGAAGAGCTACTACTGTGCTAGTTTTTTAAAGTTTTATAAAAAATTCTAATTTTCTTTTGCTTCTCCTGTGAAATGAATTTGGATTGCGTCACTTTTCTTGCTGCTGAGCTACTTATCCAGAGTATGCTACCATTAAATGAGACTAATTTGGTAAAAATAAGTTACTTACCAACGGAATGAACTGCACATTGGAGTACATCAAATAATTTTAGTTACATCTGAAAAATATTTCTCCATGCATAATTCTTGAAAATCTAATTCTTTTTATTATTTGTAAGCGAAAAGAAAAAGTGTTCAGAAATAATTTAAATGGCAAATATTTTGCAAACATTTGTCTCAATGATTTATTTTCAGATTGTTAACGAAGAAAGAAAATCATGTGTTAAGCATAGATTATGAAACACTTTCCAACACTTCCTGAATGCTTTAACAAAACTTCGTTATTTAGGGAAATAAGGTAAATAAGATAACTAAGTAAACATTTTATAAAACGCATAAAACATTTGAAAAACTGATTTCAGCAGTTCCTGTCCATAGCCAAATATGTATTCCAATTCTTTTGAACAGCCCAGTATTTGAGCTGTAGGCTGATATATATATACTATATATTGGGAAAATTTAGTTTAACAAGAAAATGCATAACAGGTTGAAATTAATCTTTCAGCAATTTATACTAATAGATGGAAACATACTTGAATACTTTTGTACAACCTTGTAGCTGACTTAGTACCTTTATTACATGCCACTATTTAGCTAAAATTTAATTCAAACTAAAACACTCTTAAAACAATCGAAATTACATTTCCAGAAATTATCACCCATAGACGGCCATGCATCCAACTGTTTGCGTAGCCCTGTATATCATTTTATATCATTTTATCTATATTCTACAAATATTTCTTAGTAAACTAAATTCAGTTCAGCGTAAAAATGCATAACTCCTTTAAAACCCATCTTTAAGCAATTTATGCTCATACTCAGTAACCTTTACGAATTCATTTCTGTAGCCCTATCTATGAACTATAGCATTTATACGCACTTTATAGTATGCATAAATATAGTGAAAAAAGCGCAAATTATAATTAAAAATGCATTTAGAGCGATCATTACTAATATACAGTAATTGGAACACAATATAGTATATGAAATCATTTACAAATACACCTCAAACATTTCCCCCTATACCATTATGAACGGAATTCATTTGTGTGGCCCTGTAAATGAACAATAACTAATCTTTGGACCGCCTATTCAACAGAATGCATATTTTAGTGGAATTCATAAATGAATATCAGGTTTACTACATTTTAAAGAGTGTAACACCATTAAAAATAATTTGAAACTATTTTTTTCCATTGGCCGTAATGTATGTGTCCAATTCCGTAATGTAACGGAAAATTTTTGACTGACCCTGTAAATGAACTAAACATGCTACAAACTTCATTTGAAATAGGGAACATGCTATGGTAGAGGTCACTAACATCCAAAAATTTCAGAACGATCCGAGCATATTTACGACAGTTAGAGCGTGGACAGACGGACAGACAAACCGAAGTCAAACACTTTTCAACTTTGTTGGAAAGTGTTAAAAAGAATGACATAAAACGACCTGAAAAACTTAATTGAAGATGTCCGTTGATAAATGAAATGACATATATGAAGTATTTTCTAAAGAAAGTACTTTCATTTGTTAGTCACGTCAAACATGTAATAAATTTATTACATTAAGAAAATCTTCAAAATGTATAAACCTTAAAAATTTTACCAGTTATGTTTTTATAAATATATCCTTTGAAAGTTTTAACAAATGTTGCATTAATCTCATAAAATATATATCGTATCTTTGATAAGAGTTGACTTGAAATTATTCATTTAATTTTAACGGCCATAAATAAACACTAGCGAATAACTTTTTACTTTTATAATATTTTCTGTTAAAGCTTTCATTAAATAAGATGCACTTTAACTTTTAACTTGACAATATATAAACTTGTAAGCAAATGATGTAACAATACATAAAAATAAGCAAATTTGTATAAAAATACGCAAAACTGAATGTATGTAAACACTTTATGTATTCAGATTAAGTCAAGCTCATCATTTTTAAAAAAAAGTATGTCAAAATCGAAAAATCTTAATTTAAATGGATCTTTTTACCAAAGAAAAAGCCGCATATGTCGAAGGGAAGACAACTCACCGGCTCACAGTTCCATGAAAGCAATAGTAAAATTGAATAAATTGAAATACGAAAGCTCAGTATACTAGTTTTAAACCTGGAGTTGCAGTTTTGGTAACTTATGTAAAATAAGTCAAAGATACTTAACCTTTAACCGTTGTTCGTCGTCTCACAGACAGTTGAATTTTTCGATTCTCACACTTTAACATTTAATTTTCTGTTTAACTTTAGATACTAGTGATTAAACAATGATTTTTCATAAAAACGATGACTTTTTTACATCACTGTCAGTGTTGTCAGTAATTCAATAAATCAGTAAGTATAAAACTTAATACTTTATTTTATTTATCTGAATCTTGGAGATTGATTCAGAAAGTACACGAACAGAAAAATACGTGGCGTCTAAATGTCACCGCACCAGTTAGGATAAATGTATTTCAGTAAAATTCAAATTATAAAACTGGTTAGGATTGTATGCTTTATTTATAATTTAAACAACGTAAGGCAACCTTACAGCCTTTAAAGTACTGATTTTTTTTTTCGAAATATTTCTTAAAACTATAAACATTGTATTATTTATAATCGAAAGAAAAACGTGCCCAAATGACTTAACTGACATAAAAGGTATTTTTCACACGTTTGTTTTCAATTTTTCATTTCTTTTCCGATTGTTAGAGAAAATGCAGTGACATGAATCGACAGTTAAAATAGAATTGATGGTGTCAGCTGATAAATGAAAGGACATAAACGTCAAAGATAATATTTTTATTCTGAATTTAGTCAGAAATGATATTTTTCATCTTAAAAGAGGTGTAATAAAAGATTTTATCAACAGAGATTTATATGTTTTTGATAGTTTATGAAAATATTTGTAAAATATTAATCACATAAGTGATATGAAATCCCTCTCAGAAGTGCTTTGAGTCTTAACTTGTTCTTTTTACGATGCGTTCCAAAAAACGAAGTTTTTTTTTTATTTATATATTTTTAATTCTATTAATTTTATGTTAAACAATAATATATTTATTTTGAATTTAGTCAGAAATGAGATTTTTCATCTTAAAGAGATGTAATAAAAGATTTTATCAACAGAGATTTATATATTTTTGACAGTTTATGAAAATATTTGTAAAATATTTAATCACATAAGTGATATGAAATCCCTCTCAGAAATGCTTTGAATCTTAACTTGTTCATTTTACCATGTGTTCCAAAAAACGAAGGTTTTTTTTATATTTATATATTTTTAATTCTATTAATTTTATGTGTAACATAAAATTAATAATATATTTATTCTGAATTTAGTCAGAAATGACATTTTTCATCTCAGAGATAAAATCTTTATTCAGAGATTTATATATTTTTGACAGTGTATGAAAATATTAGTAAAATATTTAAATGCATAAGAGATATGAAACCCTTCTCGGAAATTCTCCGAGTCTTAACTTGTACCTTTTACCATGCGTTTCAAAAATGAAGGTTTTTCTTTTCTTTTTTTCTTTATATTCATTTATTTCTATTAATTTTATGTTAAATATAAAATTAATAATATTTTTATTCTGAATTTAGTCAGATATGAGATTTTTCATTTCAAAGAGATAAAATCTTTATCCTAATAAATTATTACAATAGAGATTTATATATTTTTGACAGTGTATGAAAGTATTTGTAAAATATTTAATCGCGTAAGTGACGTTAAATATCTCTCAGAATAGCTCCGAGTCTTAATTTGTTCTTTTCCCATGTGTCTAAAAAATGACTTTTTATTTATGTTATTTTAATTCTATTAAAATATGCAAAAATACGTGGGGTCTAAATATCACCAAAACACCGATTTAGTTATAGATTTCGCTAAATTTCAAACTATAAAACATCTCGGATTAAACATTAGAAATGTATGCTTTATGTATAACTTAATGTAAGACAACCTTCAGACTTAAAAGCAGTGAAAGTTTTTTTATTCGAAATATTTCTTTAAACTAGAAACATTGTATTCTTTATATAATCGAAAGAAAAACATACCCAAATGACTTGACTGACATAAAAGGTATTTTTCACACGTTTGTTTTCAATTTTTCATTTCTTTTCCGATTGTTAGAGAAAATGCAGTGACATGAATCGACAGTTAAAATAGAATTGATGATGACAGCTGATAAATGAAAGGACATAAACGTCAAAAGATAATATTTTTATTCTTTTATTAGTCAGAAATGATATTTTTCATCTTAAAGAGATGTAATAAAAGATTTTATCAACAGAGATTTATATGTTTTTGACAGTTTATGAAAATATTTGTAAAATATTTAATCACATAAGTGATATGAAATCCCTATCAGAAATGCTTTGAGTCTTAACTTGTTCTTTTTACCACGTGTTCCAAAAAATGAAGGTTTTTTTAATTTATATTTTTTTAATTCTATTAATTTTGTGTTAAAAAAAATTAATAAAATTTTTATGCTGAATTTAATCAGAAATGAGATTTTTCATCTCAAAGAGATAAAATCTTTATTCTAATAAATTATTACAACAGAGATTTATATATTTTTTACAGTGTATGAAAATATTTGTAAAATATTTAATCACATAAGAGATATGAAACCCCTCTCGGAAATTCTTTGAATCTTAACTTGTACCTTTTACCATGTGTTCCAAAAACGAAGGTTTTTTTTTTCTTTATATTAATTCTATTAATTTTATGTTAAATATAAAATTATTAATATTTGTATCCTGAATTTAGTCAGAAATGAGATTTTTCATCTCAGAGATAAAATCTTTATTCTAATAAATTATTACAACAGAGATTTATATCTTTTTGACAGTGTATGAAGATATTTGTAAAATATTTAATCGCATAAGTGATATGAAATATCTCTCAGAAATGCTCCGAGTCTTAACTTGTTCTTTCCCCATTACGTTATTTTAATTCTATTAAACTATGCAAAAATACGTGGGGCGTAAATATTACCAAAACACCGATTTAGTTAGAGATTTCGCGAAATTTCAAACTATAAAACATCTCTGTTTAAATATTAGAAATGTATGCTTTATGTATAACTTAATGTAAGACGACCTTCAGACGTAAAAGCAGATAATTTTTTTTTTTTTTTATTCGAAATATTTCTTTTAGAAACATTGTATTCTTTATATAATAGAAAGAAAAACGTGTCCAAATGACTTGACTGACATAAAAGGTATTTTTCACACGTTTGTTTTCAATTTTTCATTTCTTTTCCGATTGTTAGAGAAAATGCAGTGACATGAATCGACAGTTAAAATAGAATTGATGATGTCAGCTGATAAATGAAAGGACATAAACGTCAAAGATAATATTTTTATTCTGAATTTAGTCAGAAATGATATTTTTCATCTTAAAGAGATGTAATAACTTATTAAAATAAAGATTTTATCGACAGATATTTATATATTTTTGACAGTGTATGAAAATATTTGCAAAATATTTAATCACGTAAGTGACATGAAATGTCTCTGAAAGGCTTTGATTCTTAGCATGTTCCTTTTAAAATTGAGGCTCTAAGATAAGTAATATAAACCATTTATACCATTCAACACGTTAACGATTATAGTTTTATAAATGTGACAGTTATGTACCCGTATAATCATTTAAGGGTAGACACGACTTGGACGCCACGCCCACCCACATTAATTTTACTGCAACATTTTATATTCATTTAATATAACTAAATTTTATCCATGTGTTTAATTCATGTGTTTGATAAAACTGTGCAAAAACCTCACACAAGTTAGAAGTTTAAGTTTTTTAGCTCTCGGAAAAATTGTGCTTTTCAGCTAAAAACCCCATTAATTCCTAAAGTACTCGAGCGATTTCGATAAAAAAAAAAAAAAAAAAAAAAATGTGGGTGGTAGAGGATAAATATAAGATATGTGGTAGACAGTTTTAAAAAAAATTTAATTAGTTTCAGAAAAAAAAAAATGTCTGAAAAATTGCCATTGCTCTAAAATGAAAAGTTCGCAAAACAAAACTGTCTGCCGTAAGTCTTGAGCATAATCCAATGAATATAGATTCCAAATTTCATCAAAATTGGTCGGGTAACTTCTGAGGAAACTGGTTTTAACCCCTTACAACTCGTATGAGACACGTGGTCTTGTATTCGGGAAAACTGATTATCACGGGCCTGGCCCGTAATACATCGGTCAGGCCAAATGTAAATATTACGGGCATGGCCCCAGGTACAATGATCGAGCCAAATGTAAATATCCCGGCCGTGGTCCGTGATGCGACAGTAAAGGCTAACGGGATTACTAATAAACCTTTCGTGGTATATGTACCACAATTATTACATCAGGTTGTAATTACTTATCATATATTCCACAAAATTAAACCAGTTGTATCTTATGCATGTATTTACCATTCCGTAAGTCGTGCGCGTTCACAGTAAAATTTAGGACCGATTTGCCGAACCGTGGAATGGCTTGATGGCTGCGCGATCTTGTTTATCTTTTTGGACCCAGGCTGTTGAAACATAAATCATAGGTTAAGGGGTTAAAAACTAGCATATTTTCAGTAGGATTGCACCCAGTCTTGTCTTCCCTTAAGTAGTTCTCAAATCCCCTGCTCAACAGCGCAAACTTTTGTGACACATATTCTGACTCATTTTTAAACACAAAGGAATAAAATTAGCAGGCTTGACTATTGAAGCAATTTGGAATCTAAATAAGTTTTCAATTTTTTTGATAAATTACTTATCAAGTTAGAAGCAGTAGTGGTCACGTGACGACCGGTTTTTCTACTTTCTCGCGGTGTCGCTTTGAAAATTCGGTTCAAAACGCGAATTTCGGCAGTATTTTCTGAAAGATTCTTTGCATTTATCGAAAAAGGAAAAAAGACTTCCGATTACATAGATTCTGAATAATAGCATCTGCCTATATGCGTTTCCGAACAAAAATGAATTAAAAAATGCGTCAGAAAATAGCCCCCTTGGATTTGAGCTTGCACCCCCTTGGACCAGCTTAAAAAGCCCTATTTGTGCGTGCATGTATACCAGCATTCCTACTTGCCCTTCCATTCCGTTGATTAAATGGTATTGAAACATGAACAATGCCAGTTTCGCTAGAAGATTCCATTCTACTGAAGTATACTATTTCTTTAGAAACACGTTATGTCTTTTTTACGCAGTATTTAAGAGATGGCTTTCTTTTGTATTATGAGAAAAAAGTTCAGAAATTCGTATTTCCTCACAGTCTCAAACATTTCTAACAAGGGCGTACTTTTGAAAAAACTTGGAAAAAAATTACATGTTTTTCTTGTGAGGAAATACAAGTTTAAAAAAAAAAAATTCCGGCGGAACATCGATATAGCGTTCGTAAAAAAAAAAAAAAAAAAAATCATTTTCTTGGCGATTAATTTACCGTTAGTTGGCTACACAATGAAATTTGGCACCCTCAGGGTGCGAATAAGATTGAAGGGTACCATACCGTATGTTACATTACCATTACAAAAATTTGTCACAATACATTCATTTGGCGTTAAAACCAATTACGAAATTTCACAAGTTTGTCTCGTAATAAACAGACAGATTCATAAATTAACGTTTTTCGGATTTTTTTTTTATTTACATCTGCTACAAAGACCTTCCTTCAGACTAAATTTCAAGGTTCTACGTCAACCAGAAGTACTTTATGGGTTTTAATCCCAAAATCTGTAAAGGTACTTCCGGTTGACATAGAACCTTAAAATTTAGCACGCATGAAAATGAAAAAATCCGAAAATCATTTATAATTCCGTCTATTTATTACATTAATCGATTTAACATAATCGAAATACACAAAGCAAGTCTAAGGGTTTGTTTTTCCCTAATTTTATACGAAACGCTAAAAAGAGAAGAAAACACAGTGACGGACAAACATTTCATCGTTTGACTCGCATGAAACAATAACATATAACACACTCAAAACAAATCTTATCTAACCCGAAAAAGTACTTGCTACAGTCAAAGCAGTCACATTCAAAATATATACGTAAATATACATTAAAAACATTTACACGAATGCAGTTTGCAGCCAACTTCATTTGAAGTGCGTTAATAAAAATAAACGCAAACGTTTTACTTTCAATTTAACAAAAAAGCTAGTGATTAAATATTGCCTCAAATCTTGTTTGAAATAAAATAAAATCGAAAAAACTCGAGACATATAAACAGACATTTTAAGATTAAAATATGATTAGAACGTCTGCAAACAGAAAATAAATGTCTTAAAATGACTTTTATTTTGAATTATATTTCAAGAAATAAGACGATTTAATCAAAATATTGGAGTTTTATACTATTGACAAGATCTCTCTTATTTATTTTTTGTTAGTACAACATTTTCTTTTCTTCTAAAAGGCATTATTATATAGTTCTTTTAATTAAAAAATTTTCAAAATAATTTTTTCATCCATTAATAGTTTTAAACAAGTCTGAAATTGTACGCCAAACGTGGCAAATGAGGTGCGTTCGCACTATAACTAGTTTTATAAATAATCAGATCTTGGTGCAATAGCTATTGCACTCTTATACAAAAATGCACGAATAGAAAATTTATTACCGTACACATACTGTAAAAGCACTTATTTTCACGAGCCGTAATTTTCGCGAAAATGAAGATATCGGTGATTTCGCGGGCTGAAAATTTCGCGAATTTTATATGAACAGAATCGAAAGTTGAAAAATCCCGAAACTACCTAAATAGAGCTCCTTTTGTTTAAATTTCTAGACGAAAAAGAATCTGTGGACCGGCGAATATCACGACTAAAACCGATTCACACTTCTTGGCTTGTGCGAACATTTAACGGTGTTAAAGCCAAACATGAGATAATTTTGAATGGCTTCAAAGAAGCTGGTATATATTGTAAGTGAATGAGCTGCATTCTATTAGTTGTATTTTTGTTTTTATTCAAGAAATAGTTGTATAGTATTCAAGAAATGTGTGACCTTATTTCTTATTTAAGTAACTGTAATCATTAAATTTTGGATAAATGAAAAATTTCTGATTTTTTATTATTATTTGAGGCGAAAAAAAAAATTGCGAGGCTTAAATTTTCGCGATTACGACGGACTCGCGAAAATCGCGAAAATTAAAGCCTCGCGAAAATAAGTACTTTTACAGTATTCAATTCAGTAATACGGAAATAATAGGGCTTAATGACTATGGCAAACTAGAATCGTTGCCTATTATGGGATATCATTGATTTAATTACGTATCATACGATTTAATAAAATGAAGAAAACTTTTATTAATATATTTAAGTTTCGATTTGATTTTCATAAAATTAGGAATGACTCGACAAAATTCTGCAACAATTGTATAAATTTCAAACCATTCGGTTGGGTAGTTTTTGAGCTTTTATATGCGGACAGACGAACTGACAGACAGACGGACGGACGCACGAACCAGACGACGACTATAGATGCTATGTATTTATGTAATTACATACGCGCCTAAAAATGAACCGAATTTTTTCTATAGAAATACATATATATGTACATATTTTTCTTTAGAACACTAAAAAAAACGTATACAGAAATAATTATGGGCAGAAATTCGTACAGAGAAATTTTCCATAAGCCGATTACATTTACACTGCGATAAATTTAGTTCGTGAAATTTTAAAATCCTTTTTAAAAAGACATGTGCTATCTAATCGGATTACAGCTGGAATTACAATTCATGTTCAATAGTTTCTAATATCTATCGTGCACCAGGAAACTGAATAAAACGTATTTTCCTACATTGCACATCGTATGTTGTTTTTTAGCTTTCAGAAAGACTGAATTGTATACGGATTAAAAATGTAAAAAATGTTCATTAATTACACTGAAAAATGTTCCTTAAAAAGACGAAAAATTTGCTGAAAGTTCTGTTAACCTGTACAGTTTTATTTTTTTTTTTTTTTTCAAATCCAATCCCAGAAATATTTTTTCTAATGAAAGCGACTTCATGAATGTGCGAAAGTAGTGAATATGGAATTCAGAATATTTTGGAATCATAATCAGTGATTTTGTCGTAAAAAATGGTATACGCAATAGGCACAGGATATATGTTAAAGTCATGAACGTCATTCCTAGGGTATACGCTACAGCTGTATTTTAGAAACAGGGGTATACAGAGGTCCTTAAAAAATCCAGAAGGTATACGATGTATACCTGCGTATACCTTCCACTACACCCCTGATCATAAATGCTTCTAAAAGTGTAGTAACACTGATATTTGTTGAAGAAATACCGTAAAAATACGGAAATTGTACCGTTGAAATTGAAAATACGGAAATGTACGTACTTACGGAAATTTCCGTTGGAAGTACGGAAATTGTACTTCCAACACAATTAAGATGAGTACAATTTTCTAATTTTTTTTTTTCACAGTACAGAAAAAAAAAATCTAAATTTTCTGAAAAATAATTTTTTATATTTTATTTTATGACTATTTAAATGCAGAAGAATGATTAAATGTAAAATGTTAGTAAGAATTCTACACAGATTAGTAATAACGAAAATGCTCATAATTACACTGAAAAACCTTCAAAAATTCCGAAAATTTATTGGCACTTTTACAATTTCTATTTTTTTTTTTTTTTTTTTTACTAAAAAAACTTTTTTTTAATGAAAGTGATTTCATAAATATGTCAGTGTAGTGATTATGAATTTCAGATTATTATCGAATTATAACAATACTAGACGTGTAGTTAAGTTGCAATTTTGACTAAACAAATTCCGTAAAAATACAGCAACTTTACTTCCAACAGAATTACTAAATCAGTATACAATTTTCGCATTTTTACCAAAAACAGTAGAGAAAATTCTAAATTTTCAGAAAAATAATTATTCCATGAATATAAAAATAAAGAAGAATTGTTAAATATACAATTATAAAAAAAAAAAAGAAAATTGTACTTAAACTTTTAGAACAGATTTTTATTAAATAGCTTCGTGCAGCAAAATAATGATAATGCAATACAATTGCATCGTATCAAATTAATATAAGTAGGGGAGAGGAGGGCACATGTGAACAGTACATATTTCACTTAGTTGATTTGAAATAAAAAAATCCAAATAATTACCAATTGATGGTAGTACTGGTACCATCTTTTGGCTGAATTTTCAGAATAATAGGCCATTTTGATTTCTGGTAGTTGTAATTTGTTTGTTTTAGAAGGTGTTAAGTAAAAAATCTTCTAAGTTGTTGAAGTACCAATTCATTCAAGACATTTTTTAAAGAAGGATATCAGCATTGCATTCTACAGAAGCATTAATTAGGTAAGTCTACAAAAAGCTTTGTTTCCTTATTTCAATTAAAAATATTTTTTTTTTTTATAAGTTAGGCTGAAGTTTTGGTAGATGGGGCACTTTTGAACAGAACATATGGGGGCAGATGTGAACAGTTCACAGGTGTATTTTTTAAGTCTGTGAATGCGTTTTTATTTTATATTTTTTAGTTTAAAATTTAATAACCCTTGTCAAACATTGAGCTATATATTCAATGTTTTTAGGATTGCTTCACAGTTTTAATTTACTGGAAGTTAGATAACAATTAAAAGTGACTCAAAAGGAGTAGGCATATTAGTGTACAATTTTACGAATAATTTCTTGTATCTATGTTGAAACATTTATTGATTTATTCACACAACTAGAAAGAGGGCATCTAATTAGTTTTTATTCACAAAAAATTATTTTTGTCTTATTTATGCATGTGTTCACATGTCCCTCCGATATGTTCACAACTACCACTCCACCGGGGCACATGTGAACAAATTTAGACAATTTTTTGAATGATGATATAAGTTAGAAATTCTTGATAAATGCATCCAAAAGCTTCACCAAAAGAACAAACAAATTCTAAATATTCATATAAATCAATTTTTGGTTCAATAGCTCATAAAATTTTTGAGAAATAGTCAAAAATGTAAAAACTGTTCGCATGTGCCCCCTCTTCCCCTATGTATCTCAAAAATGTAATTAGGTCTCAATTTGACCTCCTGGAATGTGACCCAGGGGGATTCCGAAATATCAACATTCTTATCTTTTATTATTATCACTGCAAATAGCTGTAAAATACAACCTTAACTAAAAATAGTTGTACTATGCTTTCAACTTTAACAGGTAAAAATGTTTTAAATTAAAGGCAGTGGGAAAAATCTTTCCAAAAAAATTTAGATAGAAGTTTCCCCTTTACCAATCGAATCCTTTTCCTAAGCATCTTCAGAAAGGTACCTATTATAGGTATTAATCATAAATATTTAGTCTCTTGAAAAATATTTTATCAAAAAATAAAATAAGATTAGGACAAGAACGCAGATAAATTTCATAAATTCAATCAAAGTACACTGTTCGATGAACTGTGTGTGTTTATGGAACTAGTAAAATGACACGAGATGTAAATAACACTATATTGAAACAGATGTAGATTGACATCGTCCAGATACAGACATGCGGTTTGTTAATTTTAACAAGAGCCAGGCTTTGTGGCTGCCCGGTTGCGTTATTAAAAATATCGCAGCTAAAGAGTTAAATGCTGCGTGCGTTTAATCTGAAGGTTGCACTTCAACTCCTTCTTCAAATGTAGAATCACTGAAGCCAGGAAGTGTCCTTGACCACCAAATATAAATCACAATAATTATTTTTAAACTGAGAAAATGTCTAAATAGAAGAATATCTTGATATGATAAACAAAGTTATTTCAATAAGGAAATGTTTATAAGTATAACACCATTTCAGATGATTCATGGTAGAAATGAAATGCTGATTTATGATGTATAAATGTTTTTGATTATTATTTCAAGAAATATCAATAAGGGTTTTCTTAAATAACAGTCATAGCAATAAATAACTCTAAAGTGATTTTAGTTGAAGTGATTATTCAGTAAATGGGTTCTCATAAATCATAATTGCGAAAAATGTATGTTCACTGAACATACACTATTCAAATAGGGTATAAACAAATCATTAACGCTGTTCTCAAATCAAAACTGGCTGTTTTCTGACATTTCCCAATTCATTTTTGCTCGAAAAAGCATGGACTTGGCATTTGTTATCAGAAACTATGAAATCTAACAGTTTTTCCACTTTTGGATAAAGACAGGGGATTTTTTTTTTCAGAATACTATTAAATTTGGCGTTTTCAACTGTAGGACGCGACAAACAAAAGCTGTTATGCGACAACAATAGTTTATAACTTAAAACGCAAGTTATTTATTGTAAAATGAAGAAAACCATTCAATTCCAAACCACTTCCATAATCATGCCTGCAGGTATCGTGCATTTGCGTTTAAGAATGAACCTGCAAATGTGGCAGAAAGTTTCTCTTAGAAAATAATTTTAGGAACACCCTTTAAAAAAATTAAAGAAAAGCGATTAAATTACACGTAAAACATTTAAATAGAAAATATAGTATTAAACTGTTTCTGACTACACGCTGCATTAATTTAACATGATTATTATAATTGTTTATAACAAATCATATTACTTGTAATTTTCTAACTGTGTGAAAAAGTGCCCCGGCCGGTATTTGAACGAAATGCCTTTAGCTTAAGCTGTCAACACTCTGCCAACTGAGATCCCTTTGAGAAATCCACCAATTCCAAATGTTTTGGGTCCGATTCCTGGCCTTGAATCTTGTATCTACGTTTCCATCATTTAGTGGAATTCCATTAACTATGGCTTATTTTGTTAATATGGCTACCTACACGATAGATTTTATGTTATTGGCAAAAGGTCGTCCGAGTGACAATTTACTCAGGAAACATCTTTTAAGATAAATATTGTCGGGGCAAATTGTTTCCGCCGGATTTGCTCAGTTGATAGACCGTTAGCAATTTACGCCAAAGGTTCTGGTTCAAATCCTTGGACACTTTTCTACTATGTCGGAAAGTTACAACTCGTATGATTCTGTTAAGCTTGAAAAAGTACGCCACAAAGCTGAGAAACAATTGCAGCCTTACTTTTGGACTGGTATTTACCCATGAAATCCCTGAACCAATTAAGTATGATATAAGGATCATTTTCAAAAAGAAAATACAGTAAACTCTGTCTAAGGCGGAAGCGATCGGGACCAAGAACATTTTCCGCAGTAGACAATATTCCGCCTTAGACAAATTTTACTCTATGTCTATGGATTCACAGGGACTTGAAAATCTTTCCAAGTTAGACAGATTTCAGTCTTACACAGAGTCCGCTTTACAGAGAGTTTACTGTACACTTCACCTCAACTACAAATTATAATTCTGCAGAGATATGAGTATTTTATGAACATTGAATCTCGAACAAGCCAGATAAATACACCCTTCCGACATTACACTGTAAAAGAAATCCCTGCCGGCCCGGACTACAGGCAGAGGTAGATTTCGAAGCCAAATATACTAATTTCACAAACAAAAACTAAATCATGATTAGAGATAAATCCACTTTAACAAATTTATCTGGCCGCTTTTGACGAGTTTTTATTTCATTTTTATATAATAGCTGCTTTTATCAGAATCATGTCAGGGCGGTATTAAAAAAAATACTTTTCATGCTCAACAACTCGAAATTTTCTGGAATAATTCCAGATTCCTTTTTAATAAAAAAAAATATGAAACTTGCTGACGTGATTTTTGAAGAGATGTATAAGCGACCTGTGTTTTTATTTTTTGTTCAATTAATTAAAACTTGATATATAAACAATTATTTTCTCAGAAGGATAATATTTTTCGTTTCTAACACAATCGCTTCGGGAAATTCCGTTCAAAATGTCCACTTTGATATCATTTTTTGAAATATATTATTCTTCTATCAAAAAATCGATCATTACGGTACATTATATATTTTCTGAATAAGCGAATCTACCAATTAAATGCGTGTGAAAGCAAAAATGAATTTAAAAATGAGACAGAAAATAAGCAGTTTGGATTTGAGTGCATCCTTAATAAAATAATTTTTCCAACACAATCCGCTTCGGTAAATTCGGTTCAAAATGCCCTTGTTAACAGCATTTTTAAAATATATTCTGCCACTATCAAAAAATCGACAATTACGGTACAGTTTCTGAGTAAGAAAACGCACCAATTGGAAGCCTTTGAGAGCAAAAATGAATTGTAAAATGAGTCAGAAAATAAGCAGTTTGGATTTGAATACACCCTTAATAAGTTGATTTTTTTCTTCAACCGCAATGTATTTTTAGTTTGTTTTTGCTGTAAGAATTGGTCCTATCCAAAACTTGTCTATATAGATGTTGTAGACAATATTAAGAAATATATGATAAATTCATGGGAATTTTATATCTTTTGAATTGACGGAGTTATAATTTTTTTCTCGCAAAAACCCTATTTTTTGCGCCCCTTGAACCCATTTTTAATTTTATTCAAAATCGGAGTTATGATTTTTTTCTTCTTCAAAACCCCCTTTTTGCGGTACGAATTGGTCCTATCAAAAACTTGTGAATATAAAAGTTGTAGATAATGTTAAGGAGATTCATGATAAAATTAATTGGGATTCGATATCTTGAGAATTGACGAAGTTATGAATTTCTTTCTCCCAAAAACCCTATTTTTTGCGCCCCTTGAGCCCATTTTTAACTTTATCAAAAATCTGCGACACATAAATTTTTGGCCCTATTTTTAGAAGTAATAAAAACTTTAAACTGATTTGATATGTACAAAAATTAAGAAGTTATGGGGGGGTTTCTGTTTTCACAAAACCCCTCCCTATTTCCATCCCATTGGTCCGATTTTGCCCATTAACAAACTTGACCGAGATTTTATGCCCATTGATTTTATGTATCAGTTTGGAAGAGATCGGTGCAGAATTACGAAAGCTATAGTGTCCAGAAAAAGTGATATATATATATATATATATATATGATAGATAGATAAAGTTTTTTACTGGGGGTGGTTTTGGGTTCTAGGGGTCATGATCGGTGTATATCTGCAAAAATTTTTCAGAAATTCCAACATAGGAACGATCCCAAAAGGTAGTATTTCATACGAAATCTACCTAAAAAGTTGCGATTTTTCCTGCACATTATGTTTTCATTTTTCAAGCACCGATGGTGTGAAAGCCAAATCACGCAACAAGTGAAGTAAAAATCTAATTATTTTTGTCACGTGCATCTCGCAGGCAATAGCAACGCGACTTTCACGAGACTTGCGAAATTTTACAGCACTCTTAAAGACAGCAGCTTTTAAATTTTACAGGAACTGTGTTGGCAAGCATGGGTGACAGCACCTTTTGGTGCAAAATACATATATATATATTTTCTTTTTACAGAGTAGATTTTAACAATTATTCAAGCAAAAAATTTCAAAATCTGTTCATTTTAAAAAAGCTTTGCAAGAATATATATAAAGAAATAGATACAAACCGTATTAAACAATTTTCAGTGTATTTATTAAATATATGTATGTAATAATAAAAATTTTGCCCTTTTATCTTAATAAAACTATTCCAAATTCTTAACATTTTTCCTTTTTTAACTATCTTAATATATTTTGTCTTTTATTTCACGCATTTAAACCTGCGTATTTTTTTGAGTCTAAAAACCTTAATCCATTCGCCTCATCTCATAAAACCCATTAAATTACTTTTTTCATTTTATTCTAAAAATAAATTATTTTTCTTTCGAATGTTTTTTAATAGAATTGTTCGATGATGTTCTTTTTCACCCCGATTCCTTGCAAATCCCGCCAACCACTGTTTGAACAATAATTCTGACGCCAAAGCTAAAGAGATCGCATCGTCGTCACACGGGCCTTTCCCCCTTCCCCCTGAAGCTAGTCCTATCGTATTCTGCTCATATCATGTCCTTCCGGCTACTTATACGGGATTTGTCATTTATCGTGTATTGCATTCATACGCATGCAGTTTTCGCAAGTATATAACCCGTTGCATGGGCTAGGAGAAGTAGAATTTTACGATTATTGAGTTGCTTAATTAAACCATGCCACCTGGAGTGTTTTTTTCCGGAATCTTCGTCATTTGTTCTAATACGTAACATCTAGTGATACATTTTACGACGTATCAACTGCCTGCACATGGATCACCTATAACTAGTGGAATTTTGTGTATTATATGGTCGATTAATAAACGTTTTGATGCATCTATAGGCTTCGATTATTATGCTTCGGAAAACATTCCAATGGACGACAGCCTGACCTTCCACTCTTCCATCACGATTGTATGACTGCAAAATACCATGATTTCTTCATTGAGTACATAATGTGGGTATGCTGGTGCTTAAGATCTACATTTTTATATGATACGAGTGAAATCGTTTCATATATGCATCACATATATTTTTTAAATGTTTGGGAATAGGAAGAATATGAATGAACAGCAATGTTCTCAGCAGAAACATCAGCTCAATGAAATGTAACAATTCACGGGCTGTGATTCATGAATGAATGAGCTTCCCGATATAAGAGAATGAAATCCGCGTGAATAGAATCCAGATCAAGTATGAAAAAGGACATCCACAGAGATTGGTTGGTAAAATATGGATCGCGAGACTTAAAAGCTTGCAAAGTTTAGCTATAGAAAAGAGAAGCAAAAGTGCTGTCTTCATTTATTGTTTACGGAATACCCAAAAGGCCACATTATTATTTCGGTAATCACATGTTTACGTATTAAAATCTTATGATGTACAGTGTGTTAAAGTATAACCTGACCGACTTTTATTTTCGGAACCGTTGGTCCTAGATGCATACTTCCAATTACAAAAATGGTTTAAATAAGTTAAAGAATTATTTTTAAAACGATTTGGGTCAACAAAAACATTTCTTAAAAAATTACGAAATTTAAATTTTTATACGGTCCTCCGGTCTTATAAGTTATATTTAGTAAATTTTTCCTATTACACTGACAAGACTGACAAAAAAAGGTCCCGTTCATATAACACGAAAATCGACCGAGTTATGAAACTTTAAAAATGCATGACTTATACCACTTTACTGCATCTGAACACAGATGAGTTCCGCATGTTTTGAGGGGTCATATACCAAGTGCTTAAAGTATTCGAAGAACTTATTTCATGTGTATCTGCGCTTTGAAAAAAAACGTCTTGTACTCGAACTTTAACTCACTTTCAAATATCCGATCGAGATTAAACTTTACATACTGGCATAAATCCGATGAAAATTTAATATTATGATTTTCGGTGGTTAACATTTATATTACAGAATAACAAAAAATTTCGGATAGTACCGAACCCCCAAGAAATTTAAGAAAAAGTTTTAGATTAGATAACAAGATTGCGATGGTTGTGTTTTTTAACTTCTATGTATTTTTTAGAACTGAATCCGAAAATTTTCTTAATTTTTAACCATCATGTCAGGATTTTTTGCAAATCATTAATTGCCAAAGTTATTAACAAAAATCAGATACTATAAAATAGAGCAGATGACTGTATATTTTAATTTTTAATAATTTATTTTTTATGCACTTTTTCCAAAATGGTACTTCTAATAGAACTGAATCTGAAAATGACCTTCATTTTAACGATCACGTTAGAAATTTTTTGGAAATCGTAAATGAAAAGTTAAAATAATAGAGAAAATCTGATACTATAAAACTTACTTTATTTTATTTTTGGCAACAATTTATTCAATTTTTTGGCTTGTACTGGGATTCTTACAGCTAAACAGCTGAGAGGTTCGATGAGGTGGGAGAGGAGGTTCAATTTTAACTTTGAAATTAACAATTTGCAAAAAAATCCTAACGTGATGGTTAAAAATGAAGGTCATTTACGGATTCAGCGTTAAAAAATACATAAAAAGATATTATCAAATGTTAAAACACAACAATGACATCTATTTTATAATATCAAATTTGCACCTTTTTTTTTTTTACTTTAAAATTTACTATTTGCAAAAAATCTTTACTTGATGGTAAAAAATGAAGGTAAATTTCGGATTCAGCGGCACAGAAGACATAAGAATCATTATAAACAGCTAAAACTTAATTTTCATCATTTTATTTAACAAAAATTCTGTTTTTTTTCTTCTTCTTATATGTTTATTACAAATTGTATAGTTTGCATTGATATGTCAGAATGATTAAAGATTTCAAATTTATATTGCAATGTTAATTTTACTCTCAACCATTTTTTTTTAATATATCTGACGAAAATATATATTTCTAATAAATTTGTGAATGACCCCTAATTTGCAGAAAAAAATATGCTCCAACTTTAAACAGTTATTACTCGGTCAATTTCAATAGTAGAAGTTTTTTTTGTCTTGCTTGACAGTATAACAGGAAAATTATTAAATATAACTTATAGGACCCGGGGAATGTATAAAAATTTACATTTCGTAATTTTTTAAGAAAGGTTTTTCTTGACCCAAATCGCTTTAAAAATAATTCTTTACCTTATTTAAACCATTTTCGTAACTGGAAGTATGCATTTAGAACCAACGTTTGCGAAAATAAAGATCGGTCAGGTTATACGTGGACACCCAGTTTATATAAAAACATTATAAATCAAAGCTTACTATCAACAACTAATATAAATGCATAAATAAGGAAATTATTCAAATTAAAAAAGATGCATAAACCATTATAAAATTCTTTTAAACAGATGCTTGTAACAGGAGCAACAGGGAATGAAAATGCAGTAAACAATGAAAAAATGGAAATATTTGTGAAACCAAGGCAGGAAATCATCAGCTGCTAATGACCTTGATTACCACGAATAACATGTGCGATTTCATCATTTCATTAGCCATACCAGGCTACAGAATGAAAAAAAAAGGGGGGGGGCTACCGCACACAATAAATCCAGAATATAAAGCCAGAAATAATTTAATATAAATATATATATATATACATATATATATACACACTTTCTTCTTTAAAATTCACTCGAGAGTCTTTCAAGAAAAAATTAACAATTTTCCAAGAATGTATCTTAAAAGTAAAGGAATACAAATTGCATAAAATGTTTTTTAGTGTACCTGATTATAAAAAAAAAATCTTTCTAAATAAAGAGAACTTGAGAAAAACTTTCGATAGGAGAGCAGACATTTAAAAAACTTAATAAGATTATACAGACTGCAAATGGAATTAAATTGTCTTGGAAGTATACTTTTATACAAATGGCTTTTTCCAATCTAATCAAAATCACAAATAAGAAAACAGAGTTTTAAGTTGTCAACATGGCTTTAACAAGATTACTTATTCGGCATTCGAAACAGAATTAAACGTAAAATTCTATATTTAGCACAAAAAGTAATTTTTACCTTTCATATTCGAATATTTTAATTTGTAATATTTTAAATTCTATATTCATATATCCATCCTTAATTTAATATTAAAAAAGAATTTTAATTACTTCTTCTAAAGCAGAAAAGGGATAATTTTATAAGAATAATTTTTAGAGGTGCGGAAGGCAATTCTTAAAATTTGGAAGGTATTTCAAAAATGAATTTAAATTTACAAAAAAAAAAAAAAATAAATAAATCCTGACAGGCGGCCTACAGGCACTAGATTCCAAAGATAAGTACTAATTTCACCAACAAAATCTAAATTAAGATTAGAGATAAACCCAGTTTAACAATTTTACCTGGCCGCTTTTGACGAGTTTTTAATTTCATTTTTCTGTAAATGCTGGTATTATCAGAATCATGTTAATAATATATTTTTTTTTTACTTTAACCCCTATTATTTAATTATTTTATTTATTTATTTTGCTATAATAGTTGGTCTTATCAAAAACTTGTCAATATAAAAGTTGTAGATAAGATTAAGCAGATTTATAATAAATTTAATTGGATTTGATATCTTGTGAATTGACGAAGTTATGAATTTTTGTCTTCTAACAACCCTACTTTTTTCGCCCCATTGAGACCACTTTTAATGATATCAAAAATCTGTCATGCATACATTTTTGACCTTTTTCTATAAGTAATAACGTTAAACTGATTTTATACGTATTATAATTAAGAAGTTACGGAGTTTTTCCAGTTTTCACAAAACCCCTTCCTATTTCTACTCCCTTAGTCTGATTTTGCCCATTAAAGAACTTGACCGAGATTTTCTGCCCCTTGATTTTATGTATCATTTTGGAAGAGTTTGGTGCAGGATTATGTAAGTTATTATCGTGTCCATAAAAAAGTGATATATATAGATTGGTAAAGCTTTAAACTGGTGTTGATTTTGGTTTCTAGGGGTCATGATCGGCGTAGATCAGCAAAATGTTCGAGAAATTCCAACATAGGGGAGAATGTAATAGGTAAAATCTTATTTGCCATTATCTTTTAAGAGTATTTCAAAACATGGGTGTGTATAATTTTTCGAGCAATCATATTCTTACATTTTGACATCTTTCGTAGATAAGTTTTTAAAAGAGCATTGATCTTTCAGATTAAGTAGAATTTTGTTTATTCCTTATAAGGAAATTGCAGGTTTGGAGAAACATTTTAAAATATTCTCCGAAACTGATAAGAAAATGATGTGCTGAACTGCAATAACAGATATGAAGTAGTTTTTCCTTATGTAGAATTATCCATATTAAAACTGGAAACTACGAGTAAATAAATATTTGTATAATTGTGCAATTATTGTTTGTATTCTGACACTACCGATATAATTCGCAATAAAGTAGGAGAGAGTGGGGAAAAATGGGACATTTTTTACAAAAATAAGAATATCAACTTTGACACAAAAACAGAAATTTCAATCTATAAAATACAAAATGATACACTTTCTAATGTCCTTGAACAGTATAGAAACATAATTTGCAGAAACAATTTTATAATTAAATAAATTATAAGTTTCAAAATGTGTCCCATACTTCTCCACAAACAGGGAGGTATGGGACAGCTATAAAAAAAAAAACTATCAGGCACAAATAGTCTAGTTTTGGCTAGATATACAGTCTAGTTGATAATGTCTGTGACACGGTATCAAATTCCAGTATCTTCATTGCTGGAAGGAAAATTCAGGATTGTCAGTCACAGATAACATTAAAAAATCATCAGTTCAATTTATTTACATTTTGAAGTAAATGAATATATTATCAATGTTATAATTAATACATCACCCTCAAAAAATATTTGCATAATAGCCATTTGCATTTATCTTATTAAAATGAAGGAACTGCACTTGTCCCATTCCTCCCCACTACCTTCTTTTATGTTAAACTTCCTGTATAAACAAAAAATATTACTTGAAGGCTTAGTTTAAATTATGGATAATATACAGTATAATGTTCCATAAATAGGGAAACTTACATTTATTCATAAACGTCATTAATATACAGAAAGCATAAACGGTATATGAAGGAAATCTACTTTTGATTCTTGAAATAATCTTTTACTTTATACAATTGTAAGCTTAAGCAGATCAAAAACTTTTTTCAACTGAAGATTTAACTACCATTGCTTCATCTAGTGTGTGATTGATGAAAATCCTACTGTCTCATTCCACCCCACTCTCCCCTATCTTTTTCATTGTTCTTTAGATAAACTTGGGAATATTTTAAAGTAACTATTTCATTTCATTAATAGTATATTTTATGCTTATTGTTCGTAAATTTACTAACATTATCAGGTTGTCAAGCATGGAATTTGTAGAAAAAAAGGGCAAAGTTAGTTGATAACTTAACCCTTTATATCCTGACTGTACTTTTAAGTACTATTAAA
This sequence comes from Maratus speciosus, assembly GCA_963932465.1. NCBI lineage: Eukaryota > Metazoa > Arthropoda > Arachnida > Araneae > Salticidae > Maratus > Maratus speciosus. The sequence goes on from OZ010798.1 coordinate 364,603,535, forward strand.
GAAAATTCAATGTAAAATTTATTGAAGTCGCCTACTAATGGAAGTAGATTGCACTTTTATACAAAATAATTTGCTCAATCCTACTTAGAAAGCACAGTGAAACAGTCGAAGCTAAGTAGTTTTTAATGCGGTTATTTCCCCAACCATTTACCTAGGTGTAGCTTTTATCCTACTCAAAAATGTTATACGAAAAATTTGCAACTACAAAACACTTACAGATAGAATCGCAATACATTTATTTACACAGATCTTATCAGAATTGTGAGATTTCCATAACAGTATTTTTTGTTAATTTATCTGAATTATTCTTATAAATATTTTGCAAAAGGAGTTCTAACTACCTATTTATTAAATCAATTTTAATTAAAAAAATTAAAAATCAAATTATTATACATGTTCTGGATATTTTAGACATTAACGTAAATAATTGTTCAGGTGAAGCAACTTTAATTCAAAATTCCGGATATAAAAGGTTAAAAATATAAGGAAATATTTTATTCAAACTTAAGGAATTGTTTTATCGAAACTTCAACGAAAATTCATAGGCACTCTGAGATGGGTCACACTCAACGGTGACCTTTAGTTGAGTCATTTACTGATCCTTGATTCTGGGCGACCATGTGGCTCATTTCCTCATTTGCGAGATCAAAGTTACCTTTACGAATTTTGGCGAACCATTTTGACACTGTCTGTAGCGTATTAAGAGTCATTCCATATAAGAATCACCCAGAATCAGGGGGGGGGGGGGTGTCTGATTAAATGGTAAACAGATTCCTGTGATATTTTTATCTCAGTGAGATGACCATTAGAAAGAAAGAAATCTAGAATATTAATGCCGTGGGACCATTCGTTTTCATTTGGTGGGGGCGGGGTTGGTCAAAGGTCAGTACGCCGCTTGAATACTATGAATTGAAGTTATCCCACAAAACAAATGACACGGTTATATTATGTAAGGTTGGCCCTTTGCTATTCAAGAATAAAAATTATGGGATATATGTAATGCAGTGAGCTAGATGGCTGCAAAAAGTGAATTTTTTTCGAAATTTCACTGTAGTTTTGACTCATGTAGCTCTTTGCATTGAAATCATCCCATCATTTTTAGCTGCTGTATGCTCCCCTATGGTGAACTGAAACACAGCAAAATAGGCCCCACCATTGGCAGACTTTAATGCATTCTAAAATTTTATGCCAAAATTTCCAAAAAATCATTTTGCCTATTTTAAGTGAGGTATACTAGACGTGCTATTAAAGTCAGAAGACTCTACAATAATAGGAATGTAGAATAACTATTCACCTTTCAAAATCACCAAACAGTGGAAATCGCATTGCAATATAATTAGGAAATACGCTTCCACGATCATGGCCTTCAATCATTGCCAAGAATAAAAACGCTTACAATTATTTCTGAAATGCATATATTTTTTATTGTTACATGAATTTGCACATGTATAACAAAAAATATTTTTAATATGTTTTTGTTACAGGCAGTGAAGATCTTTTAATGAAGTGAAAAGAAGCATGCAAACTAGATGATCATATAAGCATAAATCAAACACTTTGTGCAAATTTTAATACAAAAGTTAAGATCTTTAACAACCATTTAACGCACAAATACGTACAAACACGACATAAAAAAACCCATTCGGTCGTTTCGAGGATTTCCGGATCCCCCAGTGTGGAGGGATCCTGTGCAGTGACTCCTTTTTTTCAGTTAGTTCTGGTGCATTACGTCATTTCTTTAGGATATACAAACTCTTGTTTTCACCTTTTCAATCGGTTCATAAGCCAGTACTCGGGGCTTTAACCGAGAGGTGCTTCGAACCCATTTTAATTCTTTTTTTTTCTCACTGGGGATCCGAGAATCCTCGAACGATCGTATAGGATGGATTTTTTGTGTCGTGTTTTTACGTATATCTGCGTTAAATCGTTGTTAAAGATTTTGACTTTTGTATTAGATTATCATAAGCTATTTCAGTTTTGTTGCATACTGTCTGTTTGAAAGTAAAACTATTTTTAAAAGTTAATTTAAACATGGGTAATCATTCCTTATGCAAGTTATCAAATAACAGTGCTTGTGGGTTATATGCTGCTACAAGATCAAGTGGATTATTTCCAGTTTCTGAACTGATTAGGCATAAAGATTTGGCACGGTACTGGAAAAAAAATAAAAACAAATGTACCTCCAGAAAACATTTCTGAAAAAGATCTCAGAAAATCGAAGTGGAACTAACCTAGAGCTTGAGGATATGATTTGTGCAAAGCACAGATACAAATTTGGAACATTTTGAGCACCACCTCACTATTGCCAATATCCTGCATAATACGCCTCCAATTGCGAATGAACCAAATTCTGAGCACAGTGCTTCACATTTCAAAAAATGTACTAGGTCTCAAATCACCACGCCCTTTCTTACCCGTGATTTTATGATTAGGATGTTGGCAATATTACTACTACTAGTAGTTCTACTTCGATTTTCTATGAGATCTTTTTCAAAAATATTTTCGAAGGTACATTTGCGTTTTCCTTACCATGCCAAATCGTTAGGCCTAATGAGTTCAGAAACTGGAAATAATCCACTTGATCTTGTAGGAGCATATGGCCTACAAGCACAGTTATTTGATAAATTGCATAAAGAATATTCATTCATGTTTAAAATAACTTTTAAAAGCTGTCTTACTTTCAAACAGACAGTATACAGCAAAACTGAAGTAGCTTATAATCTTCTGGCTTATATACTTCTTTTCACTTCATTAAAACATCTTCACTGCCTGTAACAAAAACATATTAAAATATTTATTGTTTTACATGTGGAAATTCATATTAGAATAAAAAATACATACATTTCAGAAATAATTGTAAGCGTTTTTATTCTTGGCAATGATTGAAGGCTATGGTCGTGGTTCGTGGAAACGTATTTCCTAATTATATTACAATGCGATTTCCATTACCCCATGAAAACTGCTTGAGTGACAATGATTCTGTTTGGTGATTTTGAAAGGTGGATAGTTATTCTACATTTCTATTTTTATTGTAGAGGCTTCGACTTTAATGCATATCTATTATACCTCACTTAAAATAGGCAAAAAATGTTTTTTTGGAAATTTGGCATAAAATTTTGGAATGCATTAAAGTCTGCGCATGGTGGGGCCTACTTTTCTGTGTTTCATTTCACCATAGGGAAGCATACAGCAGTTAAAAATGATGGGATGATTTCAATGCAAAGAACTACATGTGCCAAAACTCTAGTGAAATTTCGAAAATAATTCAATTTTTGCAGCCATTTAGCTCACTGCATTACACATATCCCATAATTCCTATTCTTGAATACAAAGGGTCAACCTAACCTTACATAATACAACCATTCAATTTGTTTTGTGGGATAACTTCAATGCATCTCTCTATTCTAAAAAAAAGTAACTACCGCTGTCACCGCCGCCGGTTTTGAATTTTTTGTGACCGGAGGCCTTTCTTCGTTAATATTAAGAAACATAATGCATACAAAAATATGAAAATCAGTAGTATTATACAGAAATGTTTGATAAACACGCTGATGCAGACAGTTTTCAGATCGGAGAATTATTTTAAGAGATATTTAGTGCTAAAGTTGGACAAAATCGTTCCACTAAAAAAGTTTTATAGGAGCAAAAACTGTTCATAGGAATTTAATCATTTTTAGATCCTTTTATGCGTTAGAATTTGCCGGAGTGCAGATTGCATTAATTTTTTTATTTTGACTAATTTTTTTAGGTTTTATTTCTATTTTAAGTTCAGATTTTCAGGATTTCTAGAGATATTTTTTACAGATTTTAGAAAGTGATATTAATTTAAACTGTTGCCAACTGTATAAACAGCGGAAGCAATAATGTTTGCTTCAAAAAAAATATATTTATACGTGTAAAAAAAATTAAAAATTTATTTACACGTGACTATTATAAACAGAAAAAACATTTGAAATTAGAATTAAATAATTATGTACAAAAAGCAGGAACTTATAGTTTTTATGACATAATTTTTAATAATTCCACGTGAATTTTAAGAGAGAAAGGAATTTGTAAAGCAATAAATTTATTAACATGCGTTAGAAGTCTTAAATAGGAGAAATTACGTCATATTTACGTCACATTACAGTTATTACATAAAATGAACACAAAACAATATTGCAAAACGGTTTAAATTTAGAAATTGCGCTAGACATTTATTTGATATTTTAAGAGGATACTTTTCAACTATTTTTGTTAGGAAAGCGCAAATAATATTCAATTTCTAACACAAGTATTTTCACGTGAATATTAAAAAGAGAAAGAATAGTTTGGTCAAAATTACGTCAGATTAAAAACGATTAATTTAAAATGTCTCATTTAAAAGAACTTTCTTTTCACTTTGTTAAAAAATACCAGGAGACAAAGACTGTTTACTTAATTCCTTTTATATTAGCTTATTTTGAAATGTTGTTACACGTGTCTACGTCATCAAGTTATTTTTATTTCGACGTTTTATTTGTATTTTTATTAATGTTGTACTAATTTATTTGTTCTTTCGTTATTTAAAACTAGGGGACTCCGCCCCCTACGAGCTACGCTCGTCAACCCCCGTTCAGACACCGCAGACTCTAACAGCACGCTAATTTGACAGCCTTTAAAAAGATTTCGGAAGATTGAATTATAATTTGAATCTGACAATTATAATCTGACGTAATTTTTACCAAACTTTTCTTTCTCTTTTTATTATTCACGTCAAAATACTTTTATTAGAAATGAAATATTATGATCATCTTAAAATGTCAAGTAAATGTCTCGCGCAATTTTTAAATTAAAACTGTTTTGCAATATTATTTTTTGTTCATTTTACGTAATAAGTGTAATATGACGTAAATTCTCCTATTTAGGACTTCTAACGCATGTTACTGAATTTATTATTTTACAATATTCTTTCTCATTTAATATTCACGTGTAACTATAGTTTTTATGACGTAATTTTCAATGAGTTCCGGCTTTTTATATTTTTTGTTTATAATAGTCACGTGTAAAATAAATTTTTAATTTGAAGTAAACATTACTGTTTGCGCTTTTTATACAGTTGGCAACAGTTTAAATTAATACAATTTTCTAAAATTTGTAAAATATATCTCTCGAAATACTGAAAATTTGAATTTAAAATAGAAATAAAACCTCGAAAAATTATTCAAATTAAAAAACTAACTGCAATCTGCACACCGGGAAATTCTGACGCATAAAATGATCTAAAAATGATTAACTTCCTACGTACAGTTTTTGCTCCTATAAAACTTTTTTAATGGAACGATTTTGTCCAACTTTGGCACTAAATATCTCTTAAAATAATTCTTCGATTTGAAAACTGTCTGCATCAGCGTGTTTATCAAACATTTTTCTATAATACTACCGATTTTCATATTTTTGTATGCAACAGTTTTTTTAATATTAACGAAGAAAAACCTTCGGTCACAAAAAATTCAAAACCGGCGGCGGCGGCGGTGACAGCGGTAGTTACTTTTTTTTAGAATTTACTAGGGGGCTCGGCCCCCTACGAGCTACGCTCGCCAACCCCCGTCCAGACACCGCAGACTCTAAATGCAAGCTAATTTGATCGGCTTTAAAAAGATTTCGAAAGATTGAATTATAATTTAAAAAACAGTGGCGATCTCCCTATAAACGAATTTCTATTCATTTCTCTTTGTTTGGGGAATTTTAACGCCAAATCCGCTGCGGTACTACTTGATTATCCTGTCGACCAATTTCGCCAAAATATATAAATCGCCAAATTATACAAATTGATATAATTTTTATTTTAAATAACGAAAGAACAAATAAATTCGTACAACATTAATAAAAACACAAATAAAACGTCGAAATAAAAATAACTTGATGACGTATACACGTGTAACAACATTTCAAAATAAGCTAATATAAAAAGAATTAAGTAAAGAGAGTCTTTGTCTCCTGGTATTTTTTAACAAAGTGAAAAGAAAGTTCTTTTAAATGAGACATTTTAAATTAATTCTCAAAATATCAAATAAATGTCTAGCGCAATTTCTAAATTTAAACTTTTTTGCAATATTATTTTGTGTTCATTTTATGTAATAACTATAATGTGACGTAAATATGACGTAATTTCTCCTAAGACTTCTAACGCATGTTAATGAATTTATTATTTTACAATATCGTTTCTCTTTTAAAATTCACGTGTATACTTTTTATGACGTAATTTTTAATAAGTTCCTGCTTTTTATACGTAATTATTTAATTCTAATTTGAAAGTTTTTTTCCTGTTTATAATAGTCACGTGTAAATAAATTTTTAATTTGAAGCAAACATTATTGCTTGCGCTTTTTACACAGTTGGCAACAGTTTAAATTAGTACAATTTTCTGAAATCTGTAAAAAATATCTCTAGAAATGCTGAAAATTTGAATTTAAAATAGAAATAAAACCTGAAAAAATGAGTCAAAATAAAAAAATTAATGCAATCTGCATTCCGGCAAATTCTAACGCATAAAATGATCTAAAAATGATTACACTGCCATGTATAGTTTTTGCTGCTATAAAACTTTTTTAGTGGAACGATTTTGTCCAACTTTAGCATTAAATAACTCTTAAAATAATTCTTCGATTTCAAAACTGTCTGCATCAGAGTGTTTATCAAACATTTCTGTATAAAACCACCGATTTTCATATTTTTGTATGCATTATTTTTGTTAATATTAACGAAGAAAGGCCTCCGGTCACAAAAAAATCAAAACCGGCGGCGGCGGTGACAGCGGTAGTTACTTTTTTTTAGAATAGAGAGAAAATAAAAATTATGTCAATTTATATAATTTGGCGAAATATGTCGACTGGATAATTAAGTAGTACCGCAGCGGATGTGGCGTTAAAATGTCCCCAATCAAAGAGAAATGAATTGAAATCCATTTATAGAGAGATCGCCACTGTCTTAAATTATAATTCAATCTTTCGAAATCTTTTTAAAGCCGATCAAATTAGCGTGCATTTAGAGTCTGAGGTGTCTGGACGGGGGTTGGCGAGCGTAGCTGGTAGGGGGCCGAGCCCCCTAGTACTATAAAAAATACTATGCAAAACATAAAATTTGAATTTTTTAAGCGGCGCACTGACCTTTGACCCCCCACCAAATGAAAACCAATGGTCCCGCGGCATTAATATTCTGGATTTCTTTCTTTGTAATGGTCATCTCACTGAGAAAAAATTATCACATGAATCTGTTAACCATTTAATCACAGCCTAGGTGATTCTTATATGGAATGACTCTTAACAGTATAGCCAAATACAATATTAATGTTACACGCGGTCTGCGATGCCGTAGTTCAACGTTAGTACTGATATTTCAAAATACTGCGAATTTCCGGCCGTTCCATTTTCAACAAATTTTTTTTAAAGTTAATATTTTTTACAGCTTACAATGATTTCTTTAAACAGGCGAGATGTGTAACTTTCCAAAAAAGAGCTGTAAAATGCAGGTTTTCCCAAAAAGATCTGTACAACTTAAAAAAATTATTTAAAAATGTGAATAGGTCTACAGAAAAACTAGTTACATTAGATAGAATAACTCTTTTTCCGCAGCCTTAATAAACTTCAACATGAGATCCTTTCGTAACACGAAGAATATCAAGTCGATAGTCAAATTAAATTCACTAAAGTTTTAGCGTGTTCACATAAACCGTTCGATTTCAGTCGACATAAACCGTTCGATTTCAATCGACATAAATCGTTCAATAATTTCATTGAGTTTGAGTATGGGATTTTGTTTCGATAAACCACTCGACAAATTGAACTTTCTTCAGGGGATCCGCAGTTTTTGAATAACTGAAATCTTTAATAATCGTTTGTGTCGTGCAGCATCATCTATGACCAGAAACATATTGTAGAAAAAAAAAACTGAGTTAATCTATCTATTGTTGTAACTAATTTTGCCGTAGGACTATTCATTTTTAAAAAATAGAATTTTGAAGTTGTACAGATACTTTTTGGGACACACTGTATTCGGCCAAAGTCAAATAATAAGATGTTAAAGTTGGCAATATTTTTAAATAATTTAACCTTTGACGACCTAATATTTACATGTCATAATTTTTACCTTTTTCTTTTCCATTTGAGTTTAACAGTTTTACTTATTCTACCAATACGATTATGTAAATTGATTAGAAGGTGAAATATGCATTTCTTTAACATATCCATTCCGATTATTTATTAAAGGTTTAGAAGAATATGTTGGGTAGGGTATAATACAAAACAATTTACAAACAATGTATAAAATTCAAAATAGATGTTAATGTTTCCAAACCATGATCAGTTGTATCAAACTCAGTTGTATCAAACTTGAGTCTCTAATCTTTGTAAATACAAACTCAATACGCACAAAAGTTACTTTCTAACAGTTTTATTTATACTACCAATACGATTATGTAAATATTGTGCTTGCGCACTGTTTACAACGGTATACGAGGACTCATTTTAATTTGAGCGAGTAGAATTATTTAAATTATATATAATCTCTAAAAAAAAAGAAATGATATCCACTAAAAAAACCTTTGTAGGTTTAAATTAAAAAAAAAAAAAAAGCCAAGCTAATAAAGATTAAAGTTGTAGCTAAAAAAATTGTGCGATATCAATTTTTTAAGCTTAAATTATTGTACTTATTTAACATTTTCCATTAAAAATTTAACATATGTAAGTGGATGGTCTACGTATGCGTTTATAGAAAGCTTTTTCTCCTTTACTAAATACATCATAATGTGTTTCTGAAAATTCCAGTTTTTTAAATATGTATGAAGGACTTGGCGGCCATCTTTCCATATTTTACACAAATTTTTGAGCACGCAAGTTCTAAATTGTTACTCAAGCAAACATTTTATTTTTTTTCTTTTATGTAGGCGTGTGCCTAAAAATTTGTGTCTTAAGATAATGGCGATGTATCTTCAGGATTCATCTCATGTTTTTTTAGTTGTTTTTTTTTTTTTTTTGGGGGGGGGGGCGGGAGGTAATAATTATTTAAAATCAGTGAAAATCAATTTGTTTTCTCAAAATAAAAGCGTTTCTTAATTTATCTGTCCGTAGTTAAAACAAGAAGTTCGAAATTGTTAATAATGCAAACATATTAAGTTTTTCCTATACGAATTTGTGTGCTTAGAACTTTGTGTAAAATATGGAAAGATGGGCGTTAAGTCTTTCATGCTCATTTTTTAAACTGGAATTTTCAGAAACACGTTATGATGTATTTAGCAAAGAAGAAAAGGCTTTCTATCAACGTATACGTAGACACTTACATACATTAAATTTTTAAAGGAAAATATTAAGTGCAATAATTTAAATTTGGAAATTTGATATCTCATCATTTTTTAGCCAACTTTATTTTTTTTAAGCTTGGCTTTTTTTTTACTTTTGAAAAGTTGTTTTTTGATGGATACATTACGATTACCAATACGATTATGTAAATTAGAAGGTGAAAAATTCATTTCTTTAACATATCTATTGTGATTTTTTATTAAAGGTTTAGAAGAATATGTTGGATATGGTACAATACAAAGCAATTTACAAAAAGTTTATAAAATTGAAAATAGATGTTAATTATGTTCTGAAAATTGAACTCCGATGTGTCAAAGCTTGAGTCCATAACCTTTGTAAATCAATTCAACACACCTTATTTCATTTCGAAGCCATCATAAATAGAAACCGACAACCTTTTCATTGAGATTTTTGTTTTATCGGTTAAAAAGTAAAATAAATCAATTTCCAAACACATATAAAAAGGAATTACCGGTCTTCAACATAGAAAACCATAAAAAAAAATAAACTCAAATCTAAAAACTTCTGAAATTGCCTTAAAATTTCAATACATTCTTGCATAAATAACCAACTATTAAAGTATAGCCAGCCAAATCATCATATTCTTCCCTTGATGTCAAATCTATTCGAGGAAACGCAAATGTACCAAATTTACTTAATAAAAGTCAATTTTCCACCAAAGTAACTTTTGCTGTTCCACAAATATGCCGGTTAAATTCACACTATTTTACCTACTCTACTTCAGGATAAGAAAAGATTCAAATAAATTTTCCTATCAAACTTAATATTTGCTAAAAGTGATAAAAATGTATTTAATAATTACCTTTATTAAGCTCGATACGTTTCACTGCTCTGACGGCAACGTTCTCAAGATCTGTAATGATACAAATATTTTTGCAAAAAATTTTAAATTGAAAACTGGTAAACAAAAATCACGCGAACTCATGCATAATGAAACAAACTGCAATATTAAAAATGGATATGCAAGTGAACGTGAATTATTTTATACTATTGTTTATACCAATTTTTAGGAAGCTCCATGGAGGCTGAATCATTGCATATATTCTCACTGCGTAAAAAGATATCTATTGATTCTGGGATAATTCTCGAGTTCTTTTTACGCAGTGAGAATATATGCAATGATTCAACCTCCATGGAGCTTCCTAAAAATTGGAAAGAGATGCTGAATAGAATAATGAAACAATAGTATAAAAATAGTTGATGTTCACTAATATCACTTTTAATACTGCAGTTAATTTCATTATGCATGAGTTCGCGTGATTTTTGTTTAACATGTTTTCAATATAAAATTTCTTGCGGAAATATTTGTATCACTATAGATCTTGAGCATGTTTCCCTCAGAGCAATTAAACATGTCGATCTGAATAAATAAAGATACAGAAGAGTTTCCGCTTAACAAAGTGCCTATTTAACGAAGTTTTCTAGAAATGAAAACATGTATAATAAGACCAATGACAGACGGGCGTCTTTTTTGCTGCTTTTTTGCTTAAGTATTATCCATTCACAATGCTGTGAATGTATTGTGAATGGATAATACTTAAGCAAAAATGACGCCCGTCTTACATTGGTCTAAAAGTGAAATATATTGAAGTTTTCTAGTTCACGAAATTTTCTGCTGAACCTTGACATTGTACAACATTAACATGTAAATTAATCTCCATATTACGAAAAATATAACGAAGTTTATTTCACTTTCATGAGTGTTATAGCATTAAATTCGTGAGGTTGCTGTTGCAATGGATGTATGAATTTATTTAGGCGGATGGCATGAAAATTAAATTATTCATTTACTTATTTAATCATTTCCATTCTTGGTGAACAAAACAAATTTTTTCACACTAAGAAAAACATTTGGGTATCGCCACTCTCTCGCAGAAACACTCTGGCGCTGACAGTTGGGGGAAGGGCATTCCAGTTTCACGAAATGTTACAAATGAATTGTTTTGAAACTTATAAAATCAAGGCTGAATACTTATAAAATAAATGATAAAAGTGTCAAAATTTGAATAAAAGGTGATTTTTTTTTTATAAGAAACCTGTACGGAGTAATATTACAGACTTTTTAAAAGTTAAGAATGTGGAATACTAAGAAAAAAAGAGAAAAGATACGCTACGCTTCAGGTTTTTGTTTATACCTCTATTATGTGTTTTTTAGAAATTATTCTAATTAAATTTTTCTCATATGACTCAAAAAGTTACTGCCCGAATTGAAATACATTTTTCCAATATTTCCGTTTTATGTGTATTTTTCATTTTATGCATGTGTCTTATTATACAAATTTCATGAATTTAAGTTGATTTCTACTTAACGAATTTTCTTCATAATTAAGTTTATGTGTAACGATGGGACTTCGTTAAATGGATGTTTTCGCTGTATTTGTCTTTTAAATGTATTTTTATTACTTTTAGCAAATATTAAGTTAGTTTGATGTTTCAAGTGATTTTCATACATAGTTTTATATTTTCCTATTTTAGAGAATTTTTGCTTTTTTGCTGGATAGTTTGTTGGTTTTCACGACCTAATATTTGCACGAGAGATATTTTTCTTGAGTAAAACAGATAAATTAGCATTAAAAAGTTGCGAAAGACTTGAGATTTTTTTTATTGTTAAGGAATTTTTTTTAAAGCAACGTTATTTTATTGTAAAGTATTGTATTATAAAGGCCCTTTATGGATTCCAATTATTAATTCGGTATTAATAATCTATTCATGATAAGCTTTTTGCTATTTTTAACTTAATAATTTGTCATTAAAAAGTTGCGGAAAACTTACGATTGCTTAAAAAACTAGATATTCCTTAACAGCAGAGAGAGAGAGAAAAGGTTTTACTGCAAAGTAATTTTTTATGCGTCATAGTTATTAATTTGGTATTAATATACCCGTAAGGCATGGTGACGTCACGGCGACGTCGTTGTGAAGTCACACTGTGACTTTGTGACCGTCGATGTGACGTCACGTGACGTCGATGTGACGTCATAGTGACTAGAATGCGAGGTCGTTATGGCCGTTTTAGAGGTCGTTTGTGACGTCACATTGTGACCACTCTGTGAAGTCACGGTGTGACAAATTTGTGAAAAGTGTGTCATTTGTGACTATTTTGGCATTAACTTTGTGACGAACCTGTGACGAAAGCGACAATACTTTGAAGTCACACTGTGACCAATTTGTGAAATATGTGTCATTTGTGACGAACTTGTCATAAACACTGTGATTTCAAATGAAAATCAAATTTCAAATTAATTGCTTAAAAGACGCAAATAGTGAAAATGATTCCATGCTGGGACTCGAACCCGGGCCATCAGTACAGTGCACTGACATTCTACCGACTAAATCACATGGAACGATACCCAGGCTGAAAATTTTCTCACTATTACATGTTGGCAAGGCTACAAACCCAGCACAAGATGGAATATTTAGCGTGAGCCACCAACATGATGCAAACACGAAACTTAATTAAATCCAGCATCGATTGAAATTATATTAATACTTGGAAATTTTTCCAGCGAGAACCATTCGCTTTGCATACAATATTTCAAATGAAAATCAAATTTCAAATTAATTGCTTAAAAGTCAATTTTAATTTGAAATGTTGTATGCAAGGCGAATGTTTCTCCCTGGAAAAATTTCCAATTATTAATATAGTTTCAATCGATGCTGGATTTAATTAAGTTTCGTGTTTACCCCATGTCGGTGGCTCACGATAAATATTCCATCTTGTGCTGCGTTTGTAGCCTTGCCAACATGTAATAGTGAGAAATTTTACAGGCTGGGCGTCGTTCCATGTGGTTTAGTCGGTAGAATATCAGTGTGCTATACTGATGGCCCGGGTTCGAGTCCCGGCATGGAATCTTTTTCACTCCTTTGCGCCTTTTAAGCAATTAATTTGATATTTGATTTTCATTTGAAATATTGTATATAAGGCGAATGATTCTCTCTGGAAAAATTTCTAAGTATTAATACAGCGATGAATTTTAAAATAAACTTTTGCTGTAAATATAAAATCTTATCTTTTTACCGTACTTTTTAGCAAAATATCGCTATTTTGGAGTCCTATTCTTCTAAAACATTTAAAATTTTTCCACTTAAAAAACAATGCTTATCAACTGCCATATTTTTTTATTAAGTTCTATGCTTGATATTGAGTTCAAGCTTGATATTTAGAATGTGTAAGTTTTTTTAATTTGTTGTTATTTGTCATTGCTTTATTAAATATGAACATGGAGACTAACGGATATTAATACAACTATTATTTATAGAGCGGCATGATAAGCGATATTTATTTAAATTTTTTATTCCCGTGTATATTGTATTTTGTGAATATGAGCTAAATAGATTTGGTATGTTTTATAGGAAAAGACTGATCTAGGAAATAGAAAAAAAAAAAAAACGATTAAGAAAAATCATGCGTTAAGCATAGATTATAAAATACTTTCCAACACTTTCTGAATGCTTTAACAAGACATCGTAATTTAGGGAAATGACGTAAATAAGATAACTAAGTAAACATTTCAGAAAACGCATAAAACATTTGAAAAACTGATTTCAACAGTTACCGTCCATAGCCAAATATGTTTTCCAATTCTTTTGAACAGCCCTGTATTTGATCTGTAGGTTGATACACTGAAAAAAAAAATGAAGTACTCAAAAATGAGTAATCCGACGTACTCATATCGAATTGAATATTTTTGGATCAAAAATGAACCTATGCTTTCTCTATTTTGAAACATCACATGTTATAAAACCAAAACAAACGAATAGTTTTGTACCCTGTAATGGTTCATTTCATTTATAGCGGCATAAATGATGTTTATTAATGTAAATATTAAATTATGCACAGCATTTTAAAAATAATTTAAAAGTACTTGGCAATAATGCTCTTGTCATAAAAATATTCGATTTGAGTATCTTGCTAAGAATTTTGCTATTTTTCTTAATAAATAATCAATTAAACATTTCTTGTTAAGAACTTTGAACGGGAAATAAATGTCAGTACATTTTTACTTTAAATTTTAGGGGTTTTTTTTTTTGGGGGGGGGGAGTGCATAACGATTCATATTTCATCACAACCATGAAATAAAAAATGAATACATGTGTTTCTCAACTTTGAGTAAATTTGGATCGGAGCTATTTTGAGTATGTGACGCATTTAAAATTGGGTACTTCTTACTCAATTTTGAGTACCCATTTTTTAAGTGTATATATACTATATAATGGGAAAATTTAGTTTAGCAAGAAAACGCCTAACAGGTTGAAATTCTTTTTCAGCAATTTATACTAATGTAAGGAAAGATACTTGAATACTTTTGTACAACCCTGTAGTTTACCTAGAATCTTTATTACACGCTACTATTTAGTTAAAATTTAATTCAAACTAAGACACTCTTAAAACTGCTGAAATCACATTTCCAGAAATTATCATTTATAGACGGCCTTGTATCCATTTCCTTGCGTGACCCTGTGTATCATTTTATCCATATTCTACAAACATTTATTGGTAAATTAAATGCAGTTCAGCGAAAAAAAAACATAACTCATTTAAAAACCACCTTTAAGCAATTTGCGCCCATACCCAGTAATCCTTACGAATACTTTTGTGTAGCCTTGTATAGGAATTATAGCATTTATATACACGATACTATGCATAAATATAGTGAATCATAAAAGCGCATATCATAATTAAAAATACATTTCCAGCAAACATCGCTAATGAACAGTACTTCGGATACAATATAGTATCTGAAATATTTTGGGTGTCCCTGTAAATACTATATACGTATTATTCGTGTTATAAATGAAATAATTTATAGTATGTAAACCTAAGCGACATACATCAATTTCATTATATATGAAATAGATTAACATAATTAAAGTATGCTGCAAACAATTCCCTCCACCCCTATATCATTATGTATTTGAATTCCTTTTTTAGCCCTGTAAATGAACAATAGCTATTCTGTGCATCGCATAGTCAACAGAATGCATATTTTAGTGCCCTTCATAAATGCATATAAATTTTATTATGTTTGAAAGCGTGCGTAAAATCATTAAAAATCATTTGAAACGATTTTTTTCCATAGGCCGTAATGTAACGGAAAACTTTTGGCTGGCCCTGTAAATGAACAAAGCATGCTACAAACTTCATTACAAATAGGTACCGTGCTATAGTAAACGTCAATAACATCCAAAAATTTCAGGGCAATCCGAGTATATTTTCGGGAGTTAGAGTGCGGACAGACTGCTAGACGCAGAGACAAACCTAAGTCATAAGCACTTTTCAACTTATGTCCTTATGTATCCTGTATTATATGAACTTTTAAAAAATATATACTAAAGCAGTTTAATCTATAACTTCCTATCAGGCATGAAAAACACTTTATTTCAATGCTTAAATATCATATTTTACTTTTTAGTGCCAATAATTACGTGTATCATAAACGTAGAAAATGAATTTACAATAGAAGAAAATTTAATAACTGATTCAGAATGTCTATAATTAAATGTTTGATTAAAATCACAAGCACAAAAATTCTTACATACAATTAAAAAAAATAAATATACCAATTTGAAAAACGCTAAAAATAATAATTAGTATTTATAATTGTACTATTAAACAACAGCAAAATACAATAAATAAATTAAATGCACTATTAGATTTAACAATATCTCAAAAATATTTCCGTATGGTATAAGGAATTACTATTATTTCATAATTTTGGCAAATGTTAAATCTGAAAACATTGGTTTGAAGATTTAGGATTTAAAAAGATAATTTAAAATATTATAGCACTAAAAGAAAATTCTTTCAAATGTTTCACTACTGTAATATGTAAAAATATATTTTCCCAGTATAATGTTAATTTCTAATCTGAAACAGTTTCGTAATCTCATGATAATCGAACATCATATTTAACCCCAAAATAATAATAACTATAAGTGTTAGTAATCAAAAAATAGTAAGAAGCCGATAAAATAATTCCAAATCATTGTCGTTCCATACATTTTCAATCTCAAGTAAGAGTAAATTAATGTTTATATTAATTCCAGTATGAGCCAGTATTAAGCCTGAATCAGTCTCTGCGCGGAATTTTTTTTTTTTTTTTCAAGCGATGGCAGATTAAGATATTTTTCTTTACAGTTATCGAATTGAAAAATATCGCTTCTGACATAAAGATCAGTCTCTTACAAATATAACATAAAACTATTTAACTCATAATATACAAATCAGGAACAAAATATTTAAATTAAATAACACTTACATATACGTTCCATTAATATCCGTGTATCCTAAAATGGTCATTTCCTTATCTTAAAGTGTTGTAGACTTGGTGATGTTCTAAAAACAGTGAACAATTTCCCGCGTCTTCTCATATTTATTTTTCTGTGGGCAGACGATTTTCAAGCAGGTGTTCTGTTACAGATTATTTGTTTTTGTATACAAGAAATATTGAACTTGAATGCGCAGTAATTTTCTGAAAGTATCGATAATTAAAATTTTGTATTTGAAGACATGTCCTATATATTTAACCTTTTCTTTTTATCCGTACCAAATAATTCAAGTTAAATGTATTGTAAAGTTCCTTTTTTCTAAATAATCATAATAATAATATTCTTAATTAGAGTTTATTAGATAAAACATTGTTTAAATTTTTAAAAGGTGTAAAAATAAATTTAATGGTATTAACGACCCCCCACCCCCCTTTTTCTTCTTCTTTTTTTTAAAGTAAAGTTTGTTTTGCACAAATTTTGTATATTTCTTTTATTTTCGGAAAATGCTAATTTTATTTAAAAAGTCTGAAAGAAGTAGAATTTATGACTTGAATACAAATTATAAAAATATTCTAAAGCAAGAAATGCATAGATGACTAAACTCTGAAGACTCTTTCTACGTGCTCATTAAAAGGTGCAGATTTAACTGTAATAGAAAATTTTTAGTTTGAAACCACAGAAGTGTTTCGAATAATCCTGGTCGGTAAAAAAAGAAAGAAAGAAAGAAATTTCCTCCCAGCAAACTAAATATGTAAAGTGTATAAATTTAATAATCCTAATTCTAAATATATTATCCAAATGCTAGATAAAATTGAAATCATGAAAAAGTATACATTCACTGTCTTAGATATCAAATGGATAAAATATAGCCTGAAAATTTAGTTTATTAATGCTTGTATCGTGAACTTTATTTATTATGCCCCCCCCCCCTCTCCCCTTTAGTGACAGAATTTACCATTTGCTATCCACTAATATATTTTCATTCCTTATGCCGCTATAACTCGTGACTGCTTAAAATATTTCTCTTCATTTTCAAAGATTTTTGAAGTTCATATTTTTGTCACACTGTGACTTACAATATAGTGGTTTTTTTTGTCACATATGTGACGTGACGTACGTTACATAGCAGTGACATAACAGTGACGTCACATTTTTTCTTAATTGCCAGAAAAATATAATTTTACAGTAAATAACATGTTTTAAAGAATTTTCGTAATTTTTTAAAGTTTTCTAAGAAGTTCACATCTCAGTCACAATGTGACATCACTGAGTGGTGGCATTTTGGTCACAGATGTGACGTGACCACAGTGACTTACAGTGACGTCACAATGACGTCACTGTGACCATGCATGCTATGAGGGTATATTGGATAAGCCTTTTTCTAATTTTAAGTTAAGTAGTTCCGAAAGACTTGCCACTGCTTAAAATACTAGATATTCCTTAACAGTAGAAAAAAAAATGTTAATTTGTGTTGTTAATGAGCGAATTTAATGTTAATGTGCGAATTACAATAAAGTATTCGTTTATGCATCCCAGTTATTAATTCGTATTAATATATATTTCATAAAAATTTTTCTATTTTTAACACTTTCCAACAAAGTTGAAAAGTGTTTATGACTTCGGTTTGTCTAGCTGTCTGTCCGTCTGGCCGCGCTCTAACTGCCGTAAATATACTCGGATCGTTCTGAAATTTTTGGATGTTAGTAATCCCTACCATAGCACGAACCTTATTTCAAATGAAGTTTGAGGCACGTTTAGTTCATTTACAGGGACAGTCAAAAGTTTTCCGTTAATAATTTTTAATGATGTTACATGCTTTCAAACATAATAAAATTGATATGCATTTATCAAGTGCACTAAAATATGCATTCTGTAGAATATGCGGTACAAGAAATAGTTATTCATTTACAGAGCCACACAAAAGGATTCCGCTACATAATGATATAGGAGTGGAGGGAATTTATTCCGGCGTATTTCAATTATGTTAAATTGTTTCATGTATAATGAAATTAATATACGTCGCTGAGGTTTACTATAAGTTATTTCATGTATAATACGAAGTGCATAGCATTATTTACAGGGACACACCAAAGATTTCACATACTATATTGTATTCGAAGTACTGTATATTAGCAATGATTGCTGGAAATGCATTTTTAATTATGGTATGTGCTTTTATGTTTCACTATATGTATACATTGTATATGGTGCATATAAACGCTCTAATTGATATACAGGGCTACACAAAAGAATTCGTAATGGTTACCGGGTATGATTGCAAATTGCTTAAAGGTGATTTTTAAATGAGTTATGCATTTTTAAGCTGAACTTCATTTAGTTTACTAAGATATGTTTGTAGAATATGCATAAAATGATACACAGGATCATGCAAAGGATTGGATACATGGCCATCTTTAAATGATAATTTCTGGAAATGTGATTCCAGTAGTTTTAAAAGTGTTTTACTTTGAATTAAACTTTAGATAAATAGTGGCGTGTAATAAAGGTACTAGATTAACTACAGGGTTGTACAAAAGTTTACAAGTATGTTTCCGTCTATTAGTATAAATTGCTGAAAGATAAATTTCAACCTGTTATATGTTTTCTTTGCTAAACTAAGTTTGTCCATTATATAGTATCTATATCAACCTACAGATCAAATACAGGGCTGTTCAAAAGAATTGGAATACATATTTGCTATGGAAAGTAACTGCTGAAATCAGTTTTTCAAATTTTTATGCGTTTTTTACTTAGTTCTCTTATATACTTTATTTCCCTAAATAACGAAGTTTTGTTAAAACATTCAAGAAGTGTTGGAAAGTGTTTCATAATCTATGCTTAACGCATGATTTTTCTTACCTCTTAAGTTAATTTCGTGTTAAACAGTTGTGAAAGACTTGCGACTGTTTAAAAGAACTAGATATTCCTTAACAAAAAATTACTTTACAGTAAAGTATCTCTTCATGTGTCGTGTCCGTTACGAATAGGAATAAAATTACTCCATTATATAAACAAGTCGGAAATTCTTTGTGAAACGTGGCAAATGAGATGCGTTCGTACTATAACTAGGTTCATAAATATTCATATCCTGGTGCGATAGTTGTTGTACTCTTATGCAAAAATACATGAAAGCAAAATTTATTACGGTTATCTATATTAAATTCAGAAATACTGTGACTCCATCGTAAATAGGACGTTATCACAGTGGCAACCTAGAATCATTAATTAGGATTTAATAGAATGAAGAAAACCTTTATTAATATCTTTTAATTAATAACTTTTATTATTTTTTAAAATTTGAAATGACAAATTCTGAAACGTTTACATATATTAAATATCAAACCAGTCGGTTGGGAAGTTTTTGCGCTGTTATATACAGACGGACAGACTAGACGACGACTATAGGTACTACTTTTTTATATAATTACGAACGCACCTAAAAAAGGTACTACAATTGGCAAGTTATTTTACAAAATAAATTAATTTCCATTTCATAGCATTCTCTCTCTTTCGTACGGAATAGCCTTCAAAATTAAATTAAAATCAGGAAACCTTTCAACCTACTTTAAAAGATTTATGTGAACCTGAAGTTTTATTGAATAAATTACAAATCAAAGCACAGTTTGAAAAAAGTCAAACCTTCTTTCCTTGAACGTAACACTATTCGAGAAAACTCAAAAGTACAATATTTACTTATTCAATATCAATTTTCCTGGGAATCTTTTTTTGAAAATTTTTCACGGGTGTACAAAAACTTGCGCAAGAAATTCATGATGCGTTACCTCTTTCATTTTAAAGTAAAAAAAAAAAAAAAAAAAAAAGATTCAATGAGTTTTTTTTTTTCTTCCTGCTTTTAGAGAACTTTTCTTTCTGTGGAACGAAATTGATAATTCAATCTTAATCTTTTCGGTCCCTGGATCCCCATAAGGGGACTTCTGTTCTTTTCCTTATAAAAAATAAAACGTCCGATTTTTTTGCATTTTCTCGTCACTTCTTAAGAGCTGAACGTTTTTTTGCGTTCAAAGCAAGCAAATAAACGGCAGCATCTGACTGCTGCTTCAGGTAAGCTGATTGCCACATAAAATAAATGTTATTTTCATCTGAATTTGCAAAAAACCTAAAAATGTCCGTAAGACAGTATGACCAATAAAAGTGAGAAATTTTCGTAAGTATTTAAATTAAATCTTTTTCAATAGAAAATTGGGGATTTGTAGATTATTTACTTGCTTAAAGCACTTAAATTTGTGATTGCGTTAATTTAGGTTAACTGATATTGAATCGATGTTTTTAAGGGATTTGTAGTTTTAAATCCATATTTTTTAACAAATTACTAAGCGCCTAAAGGATCCATTTCAGGAAAGATATTTTTTCTGTCATTTACGATGATATTTTGTTTGGAAAAAAAACAATGAATAAGCATTTGTATTATTTTAGCTTCGGAACTGAAGATTAATGGGAAGGCTTCCCGTTCATCGGACGAAAAATAGGATCATTTCGGGATTTTTTTTTTTTTTCAACCCTTAACCGGAAACGTACAAGTGAGACGTTTGTGACTACATATCTGCACTTAATATTTTCTCTCTCGGACATTCCAAACTAATTTTTATGCTGTTATATTAAAAAATTGGTCCTGCTAATGCATTACTATTAAAGATTAAATGTTTAAGTTCACTATTTGGTAAATTATTAAGTGTTCTAAAAATAAAAATTATTACAATTCATCAGACATACAAGTAAAAATTACATAAATACATTTAATACAATTAAAAGCAAACGTTTCGAGCTAATTTTTAGCCCCTCATCAGTGCAATAAATAACATTCAAATGACAGAAAACTATATATCATGCTTACAGTTAAAAATTACTAGCAGTTAAAATTAAATAAAGTATAAAATTTCAAAACAATGCTGAGTATTCAGGAGGCAGTGCACATGATTCATTTATCGGCGACGTTTGCTTACGAGTGAACACACCTTCCAGAAAAACTCTACTTTTAATATTATTGCAACCGGATCTGATAACTTTCACATTTTCGAAATCTGGGATATGGTCGGTATCTAAAGAATGCTGTACAATTTTAGACTGTAGGCTTCCAGATTTGTAGCCACGTTTATGTTCGGCAAGGCGAATGGCGCAAGTACGACCAGTTTCGATATATAGTTTTGTCATTTGAATGTTATTTATTGTACTGATGAGGGGCTAAAAATTAGCTCGAAACGTTTGCTTTTAATTATATTAAATGTATTTATGTAATTTTTACTTGTATGTCTGATGAATTGTAATATTTTTATTTTTAAATGGTATATCAGACGTTAAACAATGATTATTTATTTTAATATTAAGTGCTCTGTTTGTGCATGGTATTTTCACGTTTCCGGTTAAGGGAAAGATGAAAGAAATGAGAAAAAAAAAGTGAATTCACCCATATCAACATTTAAAAGTTCAGTTTTACTTAAAAAGTGCCTAAAATAATAAAAGATGCTACAAGTTAAAAATATACATTTCATTTAAAACCTCTTAGTACTTTCAAATATTTCCAAGTTCATCATCAGAGAATATTTTAATAACTAATTTCTGTTTATTTATACAAATTTGTATAAATATGAGCAAAAATATTATGAGAAAAACTGTTTATTTATTCAAATTTGTACAAATAAACAGTTTAGCTCATAATTTGCAGTATGACTATTTTTTATGAAATTTAAAAATGCACTAGACTTATTTCCAGTTCTTTAAAAGATTTATATCCAGTTTTTGAGCTCAGATTTTGAGGAAAGGGGTAAATAGAAAAAAAGTACATAATCGAAAAGGTATTTAATGCCGAGAACTGATATATCCGTTCACTAAACTGTCGGTTTAACCCCAGTAGAAGTGTTATTTAAATTGATGCAATTTTACTGATTTAAGGGGTCTCAGGACTTTTAAAGCTGGAAAATATGATAAAAAGTACCATTTTCAACATTTAATATCTTAAAATGTATATGATTTTATAACAATTTGTATTGGGATGAAAAATATACATTTTACTTAAAACCTCTTAGTACTTTCAAATCTTTCCAAGTTCATCATCAGAGAATATTTAATAACTAATTGCTGTTTATTTATACAAATTTGTATAAATATGAGCAAAAATACTATGAGCAAAACTGTTTATTTATACAAATTTGTAAAAATAAACAGTTTTGCTCATACTTTGCAATATGACTATGTTTATGACATCAAAAAATGCACTAGACTTATTTCCAGTTCTTTAAAAGATTTATATCCAGTTTTTGAGCTCAGATTTTGAGGAAAGGGGTAAATAGAAAAAAAGTACATAATCGAAAAGGTATTCAATGCCGAGAACTGATATATCCGTTCACTAAACTCTCGGTTTAACCCCAGTAGAAGTGTTATTTAAATTAATGTAATTTTACTGATTTAAGGGGTCCCAGGACTTAAAACTGGAAAAAATGAAAAAAGGACCATTTTCAACATCTTAAAATTTATATGATTTTAAAACAATTTTTATTGGGATGAAAAATATATGTTCTTTCATTTCATCTATTTAAAAAATTGTAATATGCAGAATTAGCATTTATAGGGGGCTCCAAACTGTCAGACATCTGACGAGCAGAAAATTGGTATAACAGCTTACGCGCAGGATTACAAAATAAATTTTGAAACTAGAATGAAAATTTTGGTGCCTACGTATACTTAAGGTAACATTAATTACCCTGAACTTAAATAAATTTGTATTTAAATCATTTTTATATTTTTAATACAAATTTGTATTTAGCTACTGCAAAATTTTGAAAATTTCAAAACAGTATAGTCACCTAAAAATTTTTTTTTGAACAATAAAAATAAAATTTATTTCAGTTTATACAGACTAACATGAAACACTTGTTTTGAAAATTTCATGAAAAGATATTCAGAAGTTTGAGATATGATGCGCGTTATACCCAAGAACGTCATTTGGGGAAAAATGATTTGAAAGTTTAGGAAACGCCAATTCAGCTATTGAGAGGGTATAATTCTAAAAGCCATACCTTCTGTTCTAATGAGGATTTCAAATAAACAATTATATCAATATGTTCAGAAAGATAATTTAAGACTAAAAAAATTAAATTTTCAGAACTTTTGAAGCTTTAAGAGTCCTGAGATGACACCCCTTAATGCAATCTTTAAAAACTAATGATTAATACTCTCGAAGATTACATTAATTCACGTAATTAGGGTTTTTTTTTTTTTTTTTTTTTTTACTTCATGTTAGAATTTTTTTTTTTTTTTTTTTTTGCAATGTTTAATAAACAAGAAAAGACAATTAAATTTAAAAAATCAAAAAACCCGGCTGCGTATAAAGCGCACTAATTAATTATTTCTCATCAATGTGAAACTATTTTTTCTTTCAATTCCTACCATTAGCTCACACTCTCGCTCTATATATCTTGTTCAAATTTCCAATCGCTAATAAAATACTTATTATTCATCCCATCAAGCTCAAATAAATTTTTTAAACTTGTAGTGGATGACATTTGGTGTTAATTCATTTTTTTCAAATATTAATTCATTAATTAATTTAAATTAATTAATTTTCAATAATCGAGAGAGCCCTCTTCTTGATCAAGGCATTTTAAGACCGAGAGAGCCCTCTTCTTGTTCAAGGCCCTTTAAGCGCCACTCAAAATGAAAGAAGAACGGGAGAAAAAAAATCTCTTATTGACCTAAGTAGGAATTGACTTAAAATATTTTTTTTTTATATTACTTGCCTATTTTTTTTATTTACTTATATTGATGACTTTTAAGTTGTGTTTAATCGTTAGTTCCTATCTATAAACACTTTTGATGAGGTCTATACATGTCTATGATGGTTAGAGTTGCAGTAAAGCTAGAGATCCACAATACATACACAACTTCCAGGTTGTGTAATATTTAAACGGAGCTTCTGACTGTAAAATAGTCAATGATACATCGCCTTCATTTTGAAAGACATGTTCAATGATATGCCACTCAATAAGTTGGGTATTTTTTTTTGTTTTTCGTCTCTACCGCCATTTTGTATTTTACGACTGCCATTTTAAATTTATAAAACCAAAACCTAGCCTATATCCATTAGACCGTTAAGAAGAATTGATAGAGATCTCATTCATTAAAATCCATCCAGCCGTTGGGATGTTTAGACGGTATAAAGAGTTCCACATACACAGATACGCGTGAAACACATAATCCTTCTTTTCAGTCGGGTAAAAATGAATATTACAATTTTGTTTTTTTGCTAGGCGGTCATAGGGTTAAGAAAAAGCACAATAAACGTATCGCGATAAAGAAACTATAAAATAATAAATTGATATACAATATGGTAAAGTAGAAATTCTGAACTTGGATTTTTAAATGAGTAAAATGAATAATGTAATATAATCTAAAATATATTCTAAATATTATCAAACATTGAATCCTATTACAAACGACAAATTATTAAATTAAAAGGAAACTTTTTCAGATAATTTCAAGAAAACTATATCTTCTATACTTCATAAATATTAACTAGAAAATTAAATCCAAATATATATAACTTTTCAATGGGACTGAAAAGATTTGCATGAGAAATTGAGGCTTTAGGAAATAACTTCAGGAATGAAAACACAACCCATTAGAATTCGTTTGCCCTTAAGTCAAAATTCTTCCAAAAATCTCGAAACACAATATTTACAATATACAGGGTGTCCGGTCTCAACGGTGTCCAATGGCTAATTCCTAAACCGCTAGTCATAGACATATAGTTCCAATTACAAAAATGTTTTAAATCAGGCAAAGAAATATTTTAAAAGCGATTTGGGTCAATAAAAACATTTCTTAAAAAATTACGAAATTTAAATTTTTATACGGCCCCCCGGTCCTTAAGTTTTATTTAGTAAAATTTTCCTTTTACACTGACAAGTAATACAAAAAAAGTCCCGTTGTTCTACGATTAAAATTGACTGAGTAATACCAGTTTAAAGTTGGAGCATATTTTTTTCTGCAAATTGGGGGTCATTCACAAATTTAGTCGAAATATAATTTCGTCAGATATATTAAAAAATGGTTGAGAGTAAAATTAACATTGCAATATAAATTTGAAATCTTTAGTCATTCTGACATATTAATGCAAAATATACAATTTGTAATAAACATTTAAGAAGAAAGGAATAAGCAGAATTTTTGTTAAATAAAATGATGCTAAATTAACAGCCTAAATCTTTACAAAATGATAAGTATTTTAAAATATTATTAGATTACACTAGCCAGCAAAAGTTGGGTTATTTCATGTTTTTTAGCTTTTGATAATTGATTCTTATGTATTCTGTACCGCTGAATCCAGAATTGACCTTCATTTTTAGCCATCACATCAGGATTTTTCGCAAATTGTAAATTTCAAAGTTAAAAAGTTCAAAGTTAAAATTTGATCTCCTCCCCCATCTCATCACATCACCCAGCTGTAAGAATCCCAAGATAAGCAAAAATATCGAATAAATTATTGAATAAAATAAAGTAAAAAAAAAAGTTGTACATATGTTTTATAGTACGAGATTTTCGCTATATTTTAACTTACACATTTTCAAAAAAATTCTAACGTGATGGTTAAAAATGAAAATCAATTCAAATTTAGTGCTAAAAAGTACGTAAAAATCAATTATCAAAAGTTAAAAAATACAACCATCTCCTCTACTTTATAGTATCCGATTTTTGTTATTCTTTAAATTCGACAATTTATGATTTGCGAAATATCCTGACATGATGGTTAAAAATTAAGGCAATTTTCGGATTCAGTGCTAAAAAATATATAAAAGTTAAAAAACCCAACGATCTCCGTCTTGTATTATCTAATCCAAAACTTTTTCTTAAACTTCTTGGCGGTAATCTATCCGAAATTTGTGTTATCCTGTAAAATAAGTATAAATGGTAACCACCGAAAATCATAATAATATTAGATTGTTATCGGATTTGCGCCAGTATGTAAAATGTAATCTCGATCGGATATTTGAAAGTGGGTTAAAGTTCGAATACAAATTTTGAACTGGAAAAACATACATAAGATCGTTGAAGTAACATAAAAACTTATAAAAATAACAATTTTATTAAAAGAAATCATAAAAGAAACTGTCTCAATTCCTGACAAAATAAAACATATGTTATTTCGGCCAATCTGAAACTTAATAAATGTTAACTTAATCGTAATACTTGTACGATTTTTTTCAAAGCACAGATACACATGAAATGAGATCTTCGAATACTTTAAGCACTTGGAATGGGACCCCTCAAAGCCAAGCCGAACTCATTTGTTTTCAGAGCAGAAAAGTGGCATAAGTCATGCATTTTTAAAGTTTCATAACTCGCACAATTTTATTGTTACATGAATGGGACTTTTTTTGTATTACTTGTCAGTGTAAAAGGAAAATTTTACTAAATATAACTTATAGGACCGGGAGACCGTATAAAAAATTTAATTTCGTAATTTTTTAAGAAATGTTTTTATTGACCCAAATCGCTTTTAAAATATTTCTTTACCTGATTTAAAGCATTTTTCTAATTGGAACTATATGTCTATGACTAACGGTTTAGGAATTAGCCATTGGACACCGTTGAGACCGGACACCCTGTATATGAATTTTAAAAGTTCTTTTGACAGTTGGAGAAAACTAAGACCGAGTATAAAATTCGGACGATTTAACATATTCCACTATGAAAATTCAATCAAAATATATTTTCGTATTTAAAAAACAATTTGGATTTCTTTAAACAGTGCTCATAATTCGGTATTACATTACGAGAAAGTATGCTTATGTTTGATTTACGGGGATAAATTAAGATTAAAAATGTACATATCACGCAAAAACCTCCGTAATATGTCATACACTCTAAAATAACGTCTGTAACAATATATAAGGGATTTATAAGGCTGTAGAAATTACTAGATTTCTGATATGTCTGTCAGTTAATTATTGAGCGAATGCAAAAGTTCGTGCCCGATTTCCGATGCATCGGGTTTCGAAGTTTAGCCCAAGTTGTTTTAAATGGCGAAATGCTGTCCAATTGCCAACATTTAGTCTCTCAGCAATCTCGTCAGTAGTAATCCGTGGATTACTATCAACTAAATTACGGATTAAGTCATTAGTAATGTCAAAAGGTCACCCGGAATGAATTTTATGGTTTAGATTGAAATCGACAAAGACATTTTTACTATACTATAAACGAGAGCACGATCCAAATAAACGTCTTTATTATTTTCTGTAGCACGTCTAACACTCACTCCTTTCTTAAAATCTCAAAACATAACATGATGAAAATGTAACTTTTCATTTTCCATTTTGAATATTAACCTTGCACACAAATTAATTTGAAACCTTTATAGGTGCGTTCGTAAATATATAAATACTTAGCACCTATAGTCGTCGTTGAGTCCGTCCGTCCGTCTGTCTGTCCGCATATAGCAGCGCAAAAACTACCCAACCGAATCGTTTGAAATTTAGAATATATAATTGTTGCATAATTTTGTCGGGTCATTTCAAATTTTATGAAAATCGGATGTATAGTTTGATTACAGCGACAGTCAAAATTTGCCGTTACATTATACGGCCAATGGGAAAAAAATTATTTCAAGTGCATTTCAATGATGTTACAGCCTTATTGATATGCACTTATGAAGTGCACTAAAATATACATTCAGTACAATATGCGGTTCAAAAAATATAAAACTGACTATAGTACGAACGCACCTTATTTACCACGTTTGACATGCGATTTACAACTTGTTTTTAACGTTATGTTCACTCACGACACATGTAGATAACTGTCAGTTAATAATATGCTTATAAAAGAAACATCAGTGCAGTCAAAGTTGCAAGTTTCTGCCATCTATGAAAGAGGGTACGAACTTTTACAATCACACAGTATTTGTCTCATTTCTGAAAGGCATGCGTCAACTTCTATATGTAAAAATACTTAAAACAAGAAAAATAAAATGCATATCTAAACGTTGTCAAAGCGTTTTAAAAGGTTTACTCAAGAAATTTAAACTTAATTAAATATAGTCGTACAGCTTTACGAAAGCATATTTTATGAAAACTCAAACATATTGCTCCTTTGATAAAAAGATGGGATGAAAAAACGCGCAGCGTACAATATTTGTTTATCTAATATTTTAAAATTCCTTTCGACAGTTGAACAAAATTTTTTTAAGTTGTAAGATAATTGTATATAATTGAAGGATAACACTGTATATAATTGTAAGATAACTGCATATATATTCTTGTCCAAAATAATCTTTACATGCATAGAATCATGGATTTCGCAGAAATGGTGAACTATAATTTTATAAATATCTGTGGAATTATACATAACATCATAACGCATGAATACAGAGGCAAAAGTTTAATATCACTGCTTATGATATAAAACTGTAGCATGAAACAAAATAAATGACAAAAATTGGTGATAAGGAGAGTTCAGTAAAACAGGAATAACTGAGGAAGAAATAGAGATTTATGTTTTTAATGAGGAAGGTGATCTCCTCTAACATGAACACACATATCACAACGTGTTTGCATGCTGGCAATAACGTTGGTAACCACAGTTTGGAGAATTAAGTTCCACTCTTCCAGCAATGCGGTCTTGAGTTCATTTCCGTCTCTAGGAGGGGAATGTCTACGTGCAATTGCTTTCCCAAGGTAGTGACATAAGTTCTCTATCGGGTTGAAATCTTGCTGGCCATGGTATTCGCTCAATGGCTTCACTCTCAAGGTAGTCATCAATGAAGTGTACTCGACGCAGACGGGCGTTATCATCCATAAATAAAAAGTCCGATCCATAAGCACCTCTGAAAAGTCGGAAATAAGGTTCTAAGACCTCATATCGATATCGCTGGCCGGTCACAGATCCGCTGTTGAAAATGAGTAGGGGCGTACGTCCATCGATCATTATTCCACCCCGTCCCATCACACGTGTACTGCAGAAACGGTCACGTTCAATCATGTTCGAAGGACGATTTCGTGTTCCTGACTCCCTCCAGATGTAAACACATTTAGAATACAATGTTAAACTAAATCTCGATTCACCAGTAAAAAGATCATGGCTCCATTGGCGTTCACTCCTGTTCTGATGTTCTTTTGCCCAATTCAAGCGATCCTTCTTGTGCTGTGCAGGCACAAGGATGACATACATATCCTTCTTGTGCCTACACTGCAGGTAATGTGTGAAGAATGACTCGCATATCCTTGGCTTTCTGGCATATAGGACTTTTTCATTAAGCCTTCTTTACACAATTTGCCGGGATATGACTGTCCCAGTGCTGGCTTCAAGCTCTGAACTTAACTGCCGAGCAGTAGACTATCTATTACGGCTGGCAGTTATTGCCAAATATCGGTCTTCCGAAACAGTTTTTCGTTTACGACCTTGTCCAAGCCGCCTGACAACAGTGCCAGAGTTTTGAAATCGTTTCCATAACGTATAGACTGTTTACCTTGAAGTATTCACACATATTGCTACTTATCCGATTGTCTGGCCTGCTTCTAAGCGGCCGATAATTTGCTACTTCATAGATTTTTACAAATGATACTGTGAAGTCATAACAAATCGTTTTTAATCCTTACACACTGAAATGAAACGCTATATTGCAGAAATTCACTCCGATATTCACTTTGCACAACGCGTTTCCTTCACCATCGTGTGAAGTAACCCCCTCATTTGTATATTAGAAACCGTTTGATCACTTGATTGTATAATGCTATTTAGGCTTGTATTTCACGCATTCCCTACAAAAATGGCTTACTTCGATTGGATATTTCATGACAATTATTTTTTTTATGTAAAGATAAATTTGGACATGATTGTAAATGTAAGGTAACTATATATAATTGTATACAGTAGCAAGACGTTCCATTGTACAACATCCATCAGGTTAATGATAAAAGGTGAAAAATATTTTTTCAATTTAAATGATGGTGTACCTTTCTATTGATCAGTGCTGGTAATTATATATTACGACTGAAGAAACTACATTAACCCTTTGCACTTGTACGTCCAGTCTGACTAGACATCATCTTTCTTCGCAAAATTTGTTTTTGGCAGAAGTAATAAGTGAAAATAAAATTTGCCTTATTTAATTAGAGCATTTTTGAAATTGTGTACTTGAAGGAAACTTCCTTTAAAAAGGGGTGACAACCAATAAAATTTGTGTAAGAGACGGCCAAGCTGAAAGGGTTAATTATATATCATAAATTACGACAAAATGTACATATAATTCGTAAACACCATGCAAAACGTTTCATCATTCGTATGCATTCTAAAGCTTTCTCCGGCAAAATTAAATTCTCATTTTTGTTATGACTGGATACAAAATTTGTCAATTGCCATTTTATTTCGTGCATTTGTAAAACAGCTCCACATCTTACACATTCAAAAATAGAAAATTAAAGTGCAAATCTAAATTTTCTCGAAGTGCCTTAAAAGGTTTGCTCGAGAAATCCGTGAAGCTACTTATTTCAATTGAATAAACAGCTTCACGAATACAAGCACACCTTATCAAAACTCAAATATTCTTCTCTTGGAGTCAACACTAGACGAGGAGATTCGCAAAGTGCAATATTTGCTTATACAATATCAATTTTAAAACTCTTTTTGACGGTTGCCATAAACTTTTTATAATTGAATATAAAATACAAAGTGCTAAACTTATTCCACTTCACAACTTCAAGTTAGGATAAAGAAAGAATGATATTTTTCTATTTTAGGAAACTGTTTGGCATTTCGATTGAGCAGTGCAGGTAATTCAGTATTACGTTACTACGTTTCTGCATTACGGAATTATAGAACATGATTTTTAAAAGTTAAATATCATGCAAAAAGTTCAATATATCACATTTTAAAATGCGAAAATTAAGCAATTTGTCAATTGTTATAAGTCACGTATTGTGCTAAACTTAGAGTTCTGCATCGGACCGAGTAACCCGATTTAAACCAATTCAATGCGCAGTTCGAGACGGGAGAACGGAATTTTTTTTGCAGCGGAAAGGTTCGGTTTAGATTGCTTTTAGTTGTTTCGGGTTCTGGTTGGTTTTAGATTGAAATAAGAAATTTGTGGGTAGAGTTTGATTTTACACGATTTTCCAGAAGAATGTATAGAATATTTTTTCAGAAGAAAAAACTATTTGAACATTAACCCATTTGTGCCTGAATTTTTGTTTTCTCAAATTTGTTCATAAAATCACTTTAAAATGTCGCAAAATGAACTAGAAAAATACTAAAAAAATTTACGCTAATATACTTTTGTATTTATTTGATGAAACGTAAACGTACTAAATATGGGAATAGGCATAATATTTGTCTTAATATAATATGTATAATTATATGT
Source organism: Maratus speciosus (assembly GCA_963932465.1). Taxonomy (NCBI): domain Eukaryota; kingdom Metazoa; phylum Arthropoda; class Arachnida; order Araneae; family Salticidae; genus Maratus; species Maratus speciosus. The sequence goes on from OZ010798.1 coordinate 364,635,503, forward strand.
TTTGTCTAAATTAATATAAAATAAGCTCTTAAATTGTATATTATAATCAGTATTTTTATGAATTGTTAAAATATTAGTTATTTCTTTACAGAGACTAATAACATTATAATATTAGTAACAAACTAAGAATTGTATTTGAGGTTTCAAAACAATTTGATCCATAATCATCTTGAAAAGAACTTTACATAAATGGCTGTCCCCTATTTAAAGTCCCCTATTTTCCCCAAATTTTCAAGTTTCCAACATATATAATTTCTGAGAACAGGTACTGTGACGGATGGACAGACAGACAGAGGAGGAGACGAATAGGATTTCGTCAGATGAACAAAACCCTAAAAAACAATCTTAAAAAGGAAAATTTATAAGGCACTTTTGAGAACTTAATTTAAAGTTTGAACAAAAACAAACTTTATTGAATGCATAAATTCAAGAATGAAAGAGCAGCTTACAGTAGTCTAATATACATCTGTTTAAGCGAAGTAAAATTTTTGATATCAAGTATCAATTTTAAACGCCATTGGAAGGCTGCACATTTTTGTTTTATTTAACATAAAATTTAAACTGCTTAACTTATTCCAGTTTACAACCTTAGGTAAGAGTAAAGATGGAATGCTACTTTTCAATTTTAGAAGAATGTTTACTTTTTATTGAGCAGTGCATATAATTTATTATTACAATAGAAGAGTTTGCATGATGCTTGCTTTGCGGAGATATAAAGTATGGTAAACGAAAAAGAAAATGCAACGAAAAAAAAAATCAAAATCATGGGTTGTACAGTGTATACGAGCCCCCAGCCTAAAATTGGTTAAATTCAAATCTAGGCATTTTCAAAGTGCTTTCAGATGTTTTCACGAGAAATAAAAGCTTTATTGAATAAATAACCCTGCGAATCAAATCTTAAACATTCTTTTTTTAAAAATTCAGCGCTATTTGAGAAACCTCGAAAGTATATTTACTTATTCAATATCAATTTTAACACACTTTCTGACGGTTGCTTTTCAAACTTAATATAAAATATAAACTACTTTATACAAATGTAACCTATTCCACTTTACAATTTCATTTTAAAGATGAAAACTGAAAGGCATTTTCTTGTTTTAGAAGCTTGTTTTCCTTTCTGTTGAATCGTGCATATAATTTAATATTACGCCAGAAGGAACTGTATGCTTCAGAGATAAATATTTTTTCTGTAATCACAAATCTTTCCTATTTCATCATAAAATATTTTACTTGTGGTTAGGTTGCAGATCTAGAGTAGTAAAAATCGGGACAACGGTCTCTAAATCAGTACATAGAAAAACAGTAAATCCTATTAAAACGAAACCTGTCTATAACAAAAACCAATCTTGAATGTAAAAATTTCATTTCATAACAAAAAGCGTGACAAGGGGCTTCTAAATCGGTACGTAGAAAAACAGTAAACACCATTAAAACAAAACATGTCTTGACAGTAAAACTTTCATTTCGGAACAAAAAAAAAACGGGACAACGACTTTTAAATCGGGACATATAAAAACAGTAAACCCTATTAAAACGAAACCTGTCTATAACAAAAATCTGTCTTGAACGTAAAAATTTCATTTCAGGTCAATAAAATAGGTACAACTGCTTTTAAATCTGAACATAGACAGTAAACTCTTAAAACGAAACCTAAGTCTTTAACGGAAACCCGAACGTAAAAATTTTATTTCAGAACAAAAAAAAAAGTGGAAGAAAGTCTTCTAAATCGGAACATAGAATAAAAAACCCTATTAAAACGAAACCTGTCTAATGAAAACCTGTATTAAAGGTATCAATTGCACTGACCCTACTATAGGAATAGCAAACATTCTATGACGAAAGACTATTTAAAATAGGATTTTTCTCCGTGATTTTGGGATTCCATCGTAATAAGTTTTACTGCAGTAAATAAACAACAATCTTACACAGTAAAATCAAAGGGAGTAAATATTAGGTTTCTTATGTTATAATAGTTCTATTAAAACCTATGAAAATGGATTTGCTAGGGGCTGAAAAAAATTCCAATTTAGCAGGTATAAATTGTATAGTATTTCTACCGTAAAGATATTGGAATTTCTACATTTAAAACAAAATTTAGTTAAACAATTTATTTTCACAGGGCTTACTAAACGAAGCACAGAAAAATGGGTAAAAACGAAATCGCTTGTAGCCGAAAAAAAATCAGATTTATACAGGTTTCCACCTAGACAGGTAACGAAAAGAAGTTTAAAAGGATTCCTGTGTTTCGAAAATTCCGGACTGTGTCCCACGCAATAGCAGGTGTCTGAACCTCTGAAAATCAGGACGTCTTGCCTTAATTAAAGCATATGGCAATAGTACCTATGATACATGGGATGATTTTGAATGTGTTGCGCAGAAAAGTACAGTGCTACAAAGATTTAACAGAATTTTTCACCTTGATTAAATATTCACAAGGAAATGATAAACAGCTGACAGATCGCTATTTTGGAAAACCACTATTGTCGAACAGTAATTAGCTTCCCCAATTCCGAATTTGTCATTAAATAAAGCGAATATTTCTATTCGGAAACAGTAGTACTCAAAATTAGAAGGTTAGACCGGTCATACGTAAAACTATTGGGTTTGAATAAAAAAAAATTCATTGAATTGTCGAAATTAAAACAAAACTTTTAGGTTATAACTAAGTAATAAATTCTAAATTAGAATACTCCATTTATAACAAAACCAAAGTTTGCATTGAGAAAAAAATTACAATATCAATTTAAAATTTTGTGTTTAGTTTTTGAAAAAAAAAAGGATTTAATATAAATTATGTAACATTTTACTAAAGCTGTAGTAATGAATTACTCTTAGCTAAAATAAAGTACACTTTACCCTTTGACGACGGAACGTGGAAGCTACAGCATGTCTGGTAATCAATTAAATCTTAGGCTAGCTTTATTTATCAGGTAAATCATATACATCATTTAAACTATCACTTATGATATTATACACATATTATGTAACACACATCAATGAACTAATTAATTAGATCGCGTAAACAAGACTTATTTTTTGTAACATACTATAGAAACAAAAGTAGGGGAGAATGGGGTGGAATGGGACAGTAGGATTTTCTGTTTATGCATCATTCTGAACATTTCATCAATCACACAATAGATGAAGCAATAGTAGCCCAATCTTCAGTTGAAAAAAGTTGCTAATCTGCATAAGCTTGAAATTGTATAAATTAAAAGATTATTTCGAGCATCAAAAGTAAATTTGCTTCATATACTTTTTATGCTTTCTGTATATTAGTGATTTGTTTATACATAGGTGAAATAGTTTCCTTATTTATGGAAATTATATACTATCCATAGTTAAAAATAAGCTTTCAAGTAGCATTTTTGTTTATACAAAAAGTTTAACATAAAAGAAGGTAGTGGGGAGGAATGGGTCATGCCAGCAAAGGAGGGAATGTGACGAGTCGAAGTCCTTTTTCATAAGATGAAAATAAATTGCTAATATGCGAACCTTTTTAGAGGGTAATGTATTAATTATAACATTATTAATATATTCATTTTTGTCATTAAATGTAAATAAATTTAACTGATGATTTTTTAATATCATTTGTGAATGACAATCCTGGATTTTCCTTCAAATGATGAAGATACTGGAATTCGATATTGTGGCACAGACATTATCAACCTACAATCTTTGTGGGCTGTATATCTAGTCGACACTTGACTATTTGTGCCTTATAAATTTGTTTTATAGTTGCCCCAAACCTCCCTGTTAGCGGGGAGGTATTTTGAAACTTACAATTTTTTTAATTATAAAATTGTTTCTACAAATTATGTTTCTATACTCTTAAAGAACATTAGAAAGTGTTTTATTTTGTATTCTATAAACTGAAATTTGTCTGTGTCAAACAAAGTTGATTTTCTTATTTTTGTAAAAAGTATCCCATTCCTTCCCACTCCTCCCTACATGTGGTACAATGCATCAACAAACTAACGTTAACATTATTTAATAAATTACTTCACGTATAAAACTTACTTTATTATGATTTAATACAAATTATGAGGTATTTTACAACATCAGTTTTAATAAACTAGTTTGAAATCGCATAAATTAACACTTATTCTCTGTACAAAATGTCAAAGCTAAAACACGTGGGTTCCAAAAACTTCAAAAATTATCACGTCAAAAAATCACGTTACTAATTATTTAGTTAGTAAATCATTGCATGTGTCATTCAAACTATTATTCCATTATGAAAAACTAGAGTATCACTCTTAATAAGGTCACTTACGCATAATGATCTTCAATTATCGTAACCTAAATTAAGCTAATCTTTGCTCAACACTTTCCCTTTTTTTATCTGCTAAATAGGGCAATGTCAGTTATCTAGCGTTAACAAAGAGTATTTCTCCGGATGTTAAATAAGAGGAAGTGGAGGATAATACTTCCAATAAATATTTATTTTTAGAAGAAAATATATGCTTAAGCTTTCAATTGTTTTTTTTTCTCAAATTAATAGGAACGGTACTTCCAATAAAGTGAAAATTTATATTCTAAAGTTGCGGAAAAATTGTTGATTGGCGTTTATATGGCCGGTTATCTGCGCGAGGGATATAGGCAGGAGCGCCATATGAGGGTTCGGCAGGGTTGGAGGACCGCGCCCGCTCCCCTCCCCAAGGAATTTGATATTGCAGAAAATTTATTTTTCATCACATGTCAGACAATTTTTTTCTTTTTTTTTAATTGCTCAATATTTCTTAGTCTGATTTATATCTTCATAATTACTTAAAAGGGCTACAAAAATCTTCAAATCGCAATGGAAACCAGACTATATGACATCAAAAAGTAAATAATTCCAAATTGTAGGGATCTTCTATTATTACATTTTTGACATGTACATTATAGCTTATTAAAATCTTTAATTTCAATTTTATGGGGGTGTTTTTCCATTAACTTTGATATGTATATGAGCTAAATTTAGTTATTTTAGGGTTAATGTCGACAAAATTGGATGAAATAACGCATCTTTAATATGAATTAATCTGCAAGCTCCTCTGATGATTCTGTGGGTTATTCATAGTTTCTTATTTTATATACTGGTTTCCTATGTTCATATCTTGTTCATATTTAGAATTTTACCGTTTTTTCATATATTTGTGATTTCATCTTTATTATATATATTTTATTGCTTCACTATTTTTTGGTACGATGTTAAAATTTAAAGAAAAATGTTCTATCATCTTTCTTTAATATTTTGATAAACCTATTTCATGTTAAATATAAATTTCAAATGAAAATTCGGTTTGCGTTACTTTCAGAAACAAGAAAATCCATGAAAATGCCAAATATTTAAATCAAAAAATCATACAAATCCGGATTAAGAATTTGGCAAATAGTTAAGTTCAGCTTATGTTAATAAGGTATGATAATAGTGAAGTAACTTATGTTTTTGCTCTATTTTGCTTTAAAATAATGTTAATAAACACTTTCCCGACTTACTAGTAAACAATATGCTATTGTTACCGTACGAAATGGTTAGAAAACTGTTTTTTAAAGCACCACAGACGCACGAATGTAATTTCAGTATAAATACTGACGATGTTAGAATGAATATAGAATATTTATAAAATAGAAAAAAGACATCCTGACACTATGAAAAGGCGTTTTAAGAATTTCATCTTTTTGTAATTGATGTTCGAAGGATAACACCACTTTGATGACATGAAATTTAGATATTTTCTATTATAAAAATTCAGTTACACTAATTTATTATTCATACACTAAAGTATCGTAAAAAAAATCGTATTTATTTTTCATTAATAAATTGAAAACTACCGATAGGTGACAATGTTTCAGAAAAACGCAGTCAAGCAGTGGATAGTGCAACTCGCAGATTTAAGAATGATACAAAAATTAGTTTTTTTTTTTTTTAGTCTGAAAGCTATTAACATACGCAGCCGTATTATAAAAAAGCATTTTTAGCAAAATTCTCAATCTAAATTTTAAATAATTTTACAATCGACGATTTCGAACTTATAATTCGTACAATATGTACTTTCGAATTTTACAGAAAATGCAGGTATCAATATTTCGAAAAGAATAAAAAATCACAATGCGCGTATTTCACTAGGAAAATGTGATGATTATATAAAATATATTGACTATACAAATATAAATTTTACAAATATATTTTTTCAAATCATATTTGAATGTTAGTGTATATGTGGTCATTTTTATACTAAAAATAAGATTGATATCAGATGTAAACTGTTTTTCCAAAATTGTATTAAATTATGGATTAATTTTTTTTCACTTCGTTTTCGGTCCTAAATATTTCGGTGTTTGGGTAAATTTCGGGTTGACTTTAAGCAGAATTTCCAGTTTCAGGTAAACCTGACACGTATAGAACTAATGTCTACCACACTGAGTCCTACATCGGGTCAGTTCTACCCGAACGTGACCCGCGACGAATATCCGGTCCGGTTGAGCCCAACTTCTTTTCCTTGCGAGCCAGTTTGTGTTCAGTTAACTGTAACGGGTTGTATCCGAACCGTGCAGGGTTCTATCCTTAGACAGCACGGTGAAGACTTTTTATGGATTTCTTTGAAAACTGAAAATTTGTTTAGTGTTCGAAGTTTAATGTAAGAAGTATCCACCTTTATAATTTAATATTAATATTTAAATTAGAAATGCTTCATTGGATCATAAATAAATGCAGTACGGACGTGCAGTCTGCACGTCCTCTATTATGTTTCATTTTTACCCATCCCAGTCACGAGTTATCTTATTAGTTTAATAAGATCATGAAAAACAACTGAATTGAAAATTTCAAGTTCTACTTATTTCTCTATGTTGATTCAAACATCATATATCCTGCTTTCATATATTTTTTTAACTATTAAAACTTCCCAGGCTAGTTTAAAAATAAACTAATTACTCATATACCCAAAATAAAAAGTACTAAATCTATTTTGAGAGACTAAAATTGCCTCTTTGTCAAGTTTTTCTTCCATTATTATGTTTGTACGTTTGTTTATATGTTTCTTCGTTGATTGTAAATTTTGTATGTTTCAATATTTTTTCTCCATAGTTTTACTGTTGTAGAGCACTTCTACGTTTGTTTGTACGTCAGAAACTTGTTATTTTATTTCATAACTATTTTTATGTTTGTAATTTTTTCAAACGTTTGTTTGACACTCGTTTCGCATGCGTGCATGTTAGTTGGGCACTCGTTTCGCATGCGTGCATGTTAGTTTGGCGCTCGTCTCGCACGCCCGCACTCCGGTTCGGGCACTCGTCTCGCACGCCCGCACTCCGGTTCGGGCACTCGTCTCGCACGCCCGCACTCCGGTTCGGGCACTCGTCTCGCACGCCCGCACTCCGGTTCGGGCACTCGTCTCGCACGCCCGCACTCCGGTTCGGGCACTCGTCTCGCACGCCCGCACTCCGGTTCGGGCACTCGTCTCGCACGCCCGCACTCCGGTTCGGGCACTCGTCTCGCACGCCCGCACTCCGGTTCGGGCACTCGTCTCGCACGCCCGCACTCCGGTTCGGGCACTCGTCTCGCACGCCCGCACTCCGGTTCGGGCACTCGTCTCGCACGCCCGCACTCCGGTTCGGGCACTCGTCTCGCACGCCCGCACTCCGGTTCGGGCACTCGTCTCGCACGCCCGCACTCCGGTTCGGGCACTCGTCTCGCACGCCCGCACTCCGGTTCGGGCACTCGTCTCGCACGCCCGCACTCCGGTTCGGGCACTCGTCTCGCACGCCCGCACTCCGGTTCGGGCACTCGTCTCGCACGCCCGCACTCCGGTTCGGGCACTCGTCTCGCACGCCCGCACTCCGGTTCGGCACTCGTCTCGCACGCCCGCACTCCGGTTCGGCACTCGTCTCGCACGCCCGCACTCCGGTTCGGCACTCGTCTCGCACGCCCGCACTCCGGTTCGGCACTCGTCTCGCATGCCCGCATTCCTGTTTGACACTCGTCTCGCACGTCTGCACTCCGGCCCGACACTCGTTCCACACGTCCGTACTTTTGTGCGACACTCGTTCCACACGTCCGTACTTTTGAGCGACACTCGTTTCATGTTTGTACTTTTGTGCGACACTCGTTTCATGTTTGTACTTTTGTGCGACACTCGTTTCATGTTTGTACTTTTGTGCGACACTCGTTTCATGTTTGTACTTTTGTGCGACACTCGTTTTATATTTATACATTTATAGTTTACGTTAATAATTTTTTCTATGCAAGTATATTGTACTTTCTTTATACTTTATTGTTATTTTGTATTAGTCTATATTCTTGTTCGTATGTTCGTTTGATACTTTTTTGTATGATTGTACGTTCGCTTGATACTGGTTTGTATGCTCGTTTGATACATGTTTGTATGCCCGTTTGATACATGTTTGAGAGTTCGTTTAATACATGTTTGTGTGTTCGTTTGACACTCGTTTGCGTTTGATACCCCTTTTATATTTGTATGTTCGTCTTTTAAATGCCTATTTGTTCGGTTGTATGCGTAATAACTAGTTCTTTTTACGTTTGTTACTTTTTAACGTTTAAGATTACTAGGACATCGTACCCGGGCTTCCCGGGTTAAAGAATATAGGTGGAAACATTTTTTTAATTGAAAACCAATAATTTTTTTATATGCAATAAATTTTTTAGATTTCCCACTTACATTAAAAAAGCATTTTTCATATGGAAAATACGAATTATACAATCAAATAAATTTTTGAAATTTATCAAAAGCGATATTTTCTTATTAGCCGCATGCTAAGAGTTATTTGACCAAGATTTTGCTACTTATGGCATCCTTTTATATTCTGATAATTTCAGAGCTTATACATGTCTGTTAAATTGGTGTTTTATTTATGTTATTTATATATTCATAGGGAAGTTTTTTTTAAATGAACATTTGCCGTAAGAAAATGATGAACTCTTTATTTTGTTTTAAGGGCAAACGGATTAATCTTTCGTAATCGATCACCGCACGACATAGAGAAATTAAAAAATATTTCATGCTTAAAAATTGTTTTTAAAACCATAGACAATCAATAAACTGAGATGAACTTTACAAACAAATTCCATTTGAAAAAAAAATCCTATTTGGTGATCTAAAAATTTTAATTGTACGATTACAAATATGTTAGATGTGTTTTTACAATATTATTCTTTTATTTGTTTATAAAGGAAGTATTAATTTCGTTATGCAAAAATAGTCAGAAACAAATGCAGAAAAATGTTTGTTGCTTTATGTGCAAAATGCTTATTACTATTATGTATTGAAACAGGCACGTGATAAGATAAACTTTAAAAAAAATCATGCTTAAAAATTATTTAAAAAAATATAATACATCAGTAAATTAAGATACAGTTTTTAAACAAATTGCATTTGAAAGTAAGTTTTTTCCCTATGCGACGAAAATTGAAGATGTACGATGGTCAGAAGATTAAAAAATTGCAGTAGCGAAAATTTCAAGGCCGAAATTTGATCGTGAAATGTTGCCATTCGCAAAATGACGTCAGCATTACGCATAGATACGTTTGTTCTTTATAATATAGATACTTAATCAGTAAAATATAATAAAGATCAGTTATTAGGATGTGGTTATCAATTGAGGTTCTTTTGCTTGGTATTCCGGAAGGAAAAACAGCAATTTTCACCTTCTCAAAATTTGCATACGCACTTCTGATATCCATATTCATCATTTTTTTAAATTTTGTATTTTGTTTGATCCTTTAAAACCCTTTTAACTTAAAACTTGAAGTCACGATTGTCAGCAACATCTTTTATGTAAACAGACGCACTCTTTCCTTGAGATTCTAATCTCAATTCCGGAGAGTAAAAATTTCCGTAATTTTTTTAGACGCATTTGTGTCAAAATGTTTAGTTTTATCTAAGAAAATGATCGTTCCTTTTAAATATGACTTCATTTTCACTTAAATAACCATTTCGTCTAGTGCCTGAAACTTAGTACGTATGCAGAAGGAAAAACAACATAGAAAATTTATGAAGAAAAATGCGTGTTTCAAAAGCAGCATGTCATTTTCCGTTATTATGCCCCTAATATAATATTTTTCTCCTAATGGGATTTTGCAACACTAAACCCTGTACAGCAATTTTTATCAGAAATTTTGAATTTTTATCAGAAAATAGCATGAATAAAGATAAAAATACCTCATTATTTCTCTCTTGTCTGCAATAATAAAAGCTATCTAATTTTCACCATTTTGAAGAAATTTCATAAAATGCTTTTAAAATGAAAATATAAAAATGTAAATTATATTTAAAAAAAATAGTGCGATCACATCTACAAATGGATAGCTTTTAGCTTAAAAAAAATATTAGTAAAATTGGTTCAGCAGAAAGATCAGGTCAGATGACTAAAAAACACACTTGTTTTTTAAATATATAGATTATATAAAATTAGGAAAAATTACATTAAGCAAATTATGTTATTTTGATAAAATTATAGTAGAATGTCCTAAAGAATAGCATTAAAATTTTATTATTCGAGAGAATTTTGAACAAAAACTTCAGGAACATGATGTTATTTTAAACCACGAATTTTGTTTGCTAGTCTAACTCGGCGAAGCAAATCCATCCAGGCAAGAATCATCAATTTCTGTAATATAAATAGCTATTATTTGCATGTCACCTCTCTTCTATAAAGACACTCTAAATGTTTGTAAAATATTGCGTTTTATCAGTGTGTGATTTCGATTACATTATTTTCAAAAATGAACCACTTTCACCTGTGAAGAATTTCAAAGCAGCTGGGCTGTGAAAATGACGCACTTCTACAAAACATAATTCAGGTTTAAGAATTAAAATATACGCTTTTTTATAAAACGACTTCATTTGCATCCGTTAAAGCAATCCACTTTTACAATCCACTCTTAAACTTCGTCTATAGAAAAGTGTGCATATGACGTCATTATCACGGAATAACAGACAATATTCTTGACATAGCCCCTATTTTAATTTCAACTTTTTTTTTCAGTTTTTATGAAAAAATGACAACTAAAAGGTGCAGTATCTCCTATTTTCGACTATTTTCCGTTTACTTTCAATAGAAATGAAGTACTTTTGCTGCCACGATAAGAAAAATGGTATTAAAAACTACAAAAAATTAATATCTCAAAAATAAATTGAGATACAGCTTTCAAACAAATTGTATTTAAAAGAGCAATTTTTTTTCCTTATACGACGGTGTAAAAATTTTAAATGTGCGATGTTTAGAAGTTTAAAAATTTGCAGTAGAGAAAATTACAAATCCAAAATTTTATTTCAAATTTCAAAATGTTGCCATTCGCAAAATGACGTATGCGTTACGCACAGATATGTTTGTCCTTTATAATATGGATACTTGGTTGTAGGTGCCTACGCATACTTAAGATAACAATAATTACCCTGAACCTAAATAAATTTATATTTAAAGCATTTTTATATTTTTAATACAAATTTGTATTTAGCTAATGCAAAAGTTTGAAAATTTCAAAACAATATAATCGCCTTTTTTTTTTTTTTTTAACAATAAAAAGAAAATTTGTTTCAGTTTTTACAGGCTAACATGAAACACATGTTTTGAAAATTTGATGAAAAATATATTCAGAAGTTTTTGAGATATCATGCGCGTTAAGCCCAGGAACGTCATTTGGTGAAAAATGACTTCAAAGTTTCGGAAATGCCGCTTCAGTTATTGAGAGGGTAAAATTCTAAAAGCTAGAACTTCCGTTGTAATGAGGGTTTCAAGGAAACAATTATATCACTATGTTCAGAAAAGATAGGAGTTAACACCTAAAAAATTTAAATTTTCGAAAATTTTGAAGCATTAAGAGTCCTTGAATGAAGTTTTAAAAAACTAATGATTAACAGGCTCAAGGATTATATTAATTTACGTAATTAAGTTTTTCATATCATGTTGAAAAAATCCTCTCTTTTTAACATTTTTACTGAACAAGAGAAAACAATATTACAATTTTGACTTTTTTCTCGTCGGTAAGGGGGTTATGAATAAGCACAATAAACGTACGTATCGGTATAAAGAAACTATTAAATAAATGAATATACAATATGGTAAAGTAGGAATTCTGAATTTAGATTTTTAAATGATTAAAATGAATGATGTAATATAATCTAAAATATATTCTAAATATTATCAAACATTGAATCCTATTACAAACGACAAATTATTAAATTAAAAGAAAACTTTTTTTTCAAATAATTTCAAGAAAACTATATCTTCTATACTTCATAAACATTAACTAGAAAATTCAATCCAAATATAAAACTTTCCAATGTGATTGAAAAGATTTGCATGAGAAATTAAGGCTTTCGGAAATAACTGCATGAATCAAAACACAGCCCATCAGAATTCGTGCATTCTGGCCCTTAAGTCAAAATTCTTCCAAAAAGCTCGAAACACAATATTTGCTTATTCAATATGAATTTTAAAAGTTCTTTTGACGGTTGGAGGAAACTAAGAGTATAAAATTCGAACGGCTTAACATATTCCACTATGAAAATTCATTCAAAATATATTTTCGTATTTAAAAAGACAGGTTTTCTTTAAACAGTGCAGATAATTAAAAGTGCCTTCGAAGTGCCTTAAAACCTTTGCTCCAGAAATTCGTGAAGCTACTTATTTCAAATGAATAAAACAGCTTCACGAATACAAGCGCAGCTTATCAAAATTCAAATATTCTTCTCTTGGAGTCAACACTAGACGAAGAGATTCGCAAAGCACAATATTTGCTTATCCAATATCAATTTTAAAAACTCCTTTTGACGGTTGCATTAAACTTTTTATAATTGAATATAAAATTCAAAGTGCTAAACTTATTCCACTTCACACTTTCAAGTTAGGATAAAGAACGAATGATATTTTTCTATTTTAGGAAACTGTTTGGCATTTCGATTGAGCAGTGCCGGTAATTCAGTAGGGTCAGAAAGGGTAATTATGACAACTTTTTTTTTTTTTTTTTGCTTATTTCTATTTGGGAAAGTGGTGTTTTTAGTACATAGGAAGTAACTTTTATCCTTTAAGAACACATTTTAAAAGTTTTAATTCTCATAGCTGTTTTTTTAATTTAAAAGGATGGTTATAATTACCCCACCAAAAACTCAATCACATAAGTTTGGGGTAATTAAGACCACTAGTGTGGAAATTATGACCACTATATTTTTTCTTTATACTTGCCAATACACATTTGTTTGGGGTAATTGAGACCACTTTGAACTGCAAAGTGACACACTGGTTTATCAAAAATTTTATAGACTTGGTTTCAAATATGTATTCGGATCACAAAAAGGCTTCAGACTAGTGATAAATATCCAAGATGAAATATGCATTATGAGGTTAACATCTAAGCTTGAAACAAAATTTTACCATACACAGTTTTCCCCAATATGACGGCGGTCACAATTACCCCATGGTCACAATCACCCCACCTGACCCTATTACGTTACAAGCAATGGCGTTACGATTTTGCATTACGGAGTTATAAAATATTATTTTTAAAAGTTAAATATTACATAAAAAATTCAATATATCACCTTTTAAAATGCGAAAATTAAGTAATTTGTCAATGATTGTCACGTAATGTGCTAAACTTAGAGTTCTGCATCGGACCGAGTAACCCGATTTAACACAACTGAATCCGCAAGACGAAATTTTTTTTGCAGCGGAAAGGTTCGGGTTAGGTTGTTTTAAACTGTTTCGGATTCAGGTTGGTTTGGGGTTGAAATATGAATCTTGAGGGTAGAGTTCGATTTGACACGATTTTTCAGAAGAATGTATAGAATATTTTTTCAGAAGAAAAAACTACTTGAACAATAACCCATTTATGCCTGAATTTTTGTTTTCTCAAATTTGTTGATAAAATCATTTTAAAATGTTGCAAAATGAACCAGAAAAATACTAAAAAAAGTTACGCTGAAATACTTTTGTATTTATTTAATAAAACGTAAACGTACTAAATATGGGAATAAGCATAATATTTTTCATATAATATAATATGGATAATTATATGTTTTGTCTGAATTTATATAAAAGTAAGCTCTTAAATTGTATATTATTTTCTATAATTACAGTCGGACCTCTATTTAACGAACCTCTATTTAGCGAACTTTTCCTTGGAACCAAGAACATTTTACGAATTTCTTCGTAAAATAATTTCCAAATAGCGAAGTACATTCGCTGTTTAACGAACTTTTTCTTGTGATCAAATATTTTTTTCTCCCCATTTCTCAAAATATTTCTGGGCATTTCAAACTTATGCTTTCTTTAAACACATTTTATGATGTTCAATGGCCCTGAACTGGTTTTACAAGGTACCTTCTTTGTCAGCTGTCAGAATTCGGTAAGTACGGAGGACGAAGATGATAATCCCTTAGAGTAACTTTTAAAAATGTGGATATAGATGAGAAAAAGAAGAAATTAACCATGATGTGCTGATTGATGACTGTATTTCACTTAATTCTGAAATTGAGAACTCGGAAACACTATCCGAATTGGATATTTTCGACAGTGTGAAAAATAAAAATGCAGCAATGAATTGCGATAAGACAAATATGATGATGATGGAAATTATTATGATGCAGAAATTAACAAAACTTCGTATGATGAAATGCTAAAATCACATGAAACAATCCGACGCGGATTATAGTTAGAAGAAAATACGCGTGAAGGGGTCTTTGGTGCATTGCAAAGATGCGAGACGTATGAGAGAAAGCACTTTTTAAAAGAAAAGAACTCAGGCAGAATTAACAGTTTTTCAGAAAGTAAATTTAAGGACGCATATGTTAATGTATGGTTAAAATTATTTGTTATAACAATAATAAATACGATAATGTCAATAAAATTCGTTAATTTTAATGTAAAACTATTTACTTTAAAAAGAAAGTACACTGCATTTCCGGACAATGTTTTCTTTTCCTTGCAGATTTCAAAGATTTAAACACATAGAAAAAATGAATTGATGATGGATATTGGTGGGTAAAATAAATAAAACAAATCGATATAATTTATAAAAAAATGTGATTAATCACTTTTAGTAAAAATATTTAGTGTTTATGAATTTAAAATCTGTTTTATGTAGTTTAAAGTATTTTAAAAGGTGAATCTATTTAATGAATTTTCCATATAACGAACTTTTTTCCAGGATTTAGCGAATTCGTTAAATAGAGGTTCGACTGTGGTATTTTTATGAATCGCTAAAATATTAGTTATTTCTTTACAGAGACTAATAACATTATAATATTAGTAATAATAAACTAAATTGTATTTAAGGCTTAAAGACAATTTGATTCATAATAATCTTGAAAAAAACTTTACATAAATGGCTGTCCCCGAAATAGCTAATACAAATGCGTACCCATTCGCGCGTAGCGCCTTATATTTTGCACGTACAAAAATGCAAAAAAAAAATAGGCTTGAAAATATAATTTCACAATTTTAAAAAATACGTATTTCCAAGAAATCTACAAGGTACAATTATAACTTATTTATTTGGATAATTGGTAGAAAAAACAAACTTACTTTTTACATTTCGCCATCTTTTAAAATGAAAAATCTATAAACTCCGAAAAAAGCTTTCATTTTAAGCCAATAAATGTCCACCTTCTGCTATCATCTTTCGGTAACAGATAAAGGCATTTATAGGTAATTATTTCATACAATTTTCATGTTATAAGGAATAAGATAATTATGCAAATTCATTAAAATTCGAAGTGTCCCAAAAATGGGACGCTAGGCATAAATGGGTTATATCTTTATTTTTTAAGATAAAATATAAAATTAATATTAGATAATTGTAAACAATTTAAATGTATTTTAAAAAGGATTAATTTCCTTACATTTCGCTTTCGGGATTAAGTATTTAGGATTTAAGTATGTCGGAGTCGGGAAAACTTTTGACAGGTTCAGGTTGATATAAAATAGAATTTTCGAGTTAAGGTTGAGTATAACACTTTCAAGAAAAAATAATAATAAATCTTAAAGAGGGCTGAATCCATATCAACTCAGGCAGGGGTGTTACCTTCATAGTCTCAGAAGTTTTTGAATTGAACATATGTTAAAATTTAAGAAAAAGTAACATACTTGTATATTTTCATTTTGCCCAAAAAAATTCCTGGCCCGAGATACAGGCCGCCAAAGATGACATCCCCGACATCCTTTCTCATTCGCGATTTTCGATAAAAATTTTAAAGTGCTCTATCTCTAGAATGGTGCAAGATATTTTGTTGCGGTTTATTTTATTTTAAAGATAATATTCTTCTGTTTAAAATTATATACCCAATTTTGAAAAATGTATTCAACTTTTCTTGTGGCAGCCTTTTGAAAGAAAAATTTTTTTTTCGAAAATGTCAATCCCAAAAATTTTGATTTTTTTGCTGTTGATCAATACCATTGGGAGCTATCTTCACTATAAAGGAGAACTTCCACTTTTGAGTTTAACAAATTTTAGAAACATTTAAAAAATTCAGAGAAGTTTACAGGAACTGTATATGTACAGTTCCAGTAAAAGTCACTGAATTTTTGCTTATTTGTATCATATTTGTAAGGATAAGCCTACTATATATCCTAAACAAGTTAGAAATTGCAATATCAAATGTGGCAAATGAGGTGCATGCGTACTATAACTACTTTTATAAATATTCAGGTCTTGGTACAATAAGTTACACTCTTGGGCAAAAAGGGCATGAATACAAAACTTATTATGATTCTACATATTAAATGCAGTAATACGGAAGTAATATGAATTCTTCTTAAAAGGACTTAATCGCCATGGCAACCTAGAATCATTACCTATCATGGTATATCATTGAATCAATTATGTATTATAGGATTTTTAAATAGAATGAAGAAAACTTTTATTAATGTATTTTATGTTTTAATTTGATTTTCATAGCATTTGAAGTGATACATACTTTATTTTCAATACCGAACATAGTAAAACAATCTCAATAACATATATCAATTACACAGCAATACAAATTATATTAATACAAGTTAGAGTTCAGACAGATGGGCAGACAAACTGAATCCATAAAGACTTTCAACTATGTTGGAAATTGTTAAAAAACACATAAATAGGCTGGAATTTGACTTTTAAAAGTTTATGTCAATAGACGGAAACATACTTGAATACTTTCATACAACCCTGTATTTTACCTACTATCTTTATATACATGCCACTATTTAGCTAATATTTAATTAAGATTAAAACATCCTTAAAACCAGTGAAATCACACTTCCAGAGATTATCATTCATAGACGGCCACGTATCTAATTCTTTGCGTGGACCTGTATATCATTTTATCTATATTCTCCAAACATGTCTTAGTATACTAAATGTAGTTCAGTGTAAAAATGCATAACTCATTTAAAAATCACCTTTAAGCTACTTTCATTCATACTCAGTAAACCCTTAACATTTCTTTTGTGTAGCCCTGTATATAATCTACAGCATTTATGCACACAACGTAACATGGAAAAATTTAGTTAAACTTAAAAACTCAAACACATCTAAAAATGCACTTCCAGCAATACCCTTACGATTTCTTTTGTGTAGCCCTGTATATGATCTACAGCCTTTATACACACAACGTAATATGGAAATATTTAATTAAACTTGAAAACTCATATCGCAACTAAAAATGCACCTCTAGCAATCATCGCTAATGTACAGTATTTCCAATAAGGTAAAGTATCCGAAATCTTTTGTGTGTCCCTGTAAACACTATGCACTTTCTATGACACAGGAAGTAATTTTTTGTAAACCTCTGCAATAAAGTATGTATCACTTCAAATGCTATGAAAATCAAATTAAAACATAAAAGACATTAATAAAAGTTTTCTTCATTCTATATAAAAATCCTATAATACATAATTGATTCAATGATATACCATGATAGGCAATTGTTCTATGTTGCCATGGCGATTAAGTCCTTTTAAGATGGATTCATATTACTTCCTTATTACTGAATTTAATATATGGAACTATAGTAAATTTTGTATTCATGCCTTTTTGCCCAAGAGTGTAACACTTATTGCCCCAAGATCTGAATATTTATAAAACTAGTTAATACTATGCATGCACCTCATTTGATATTGCAATTTCTAACTTGTTTAGGATATATAGTAGGCTTATCCTTACAAATATGATACAAATAAGCAAAAATTCAGTGACTTTTACTGGAACTGTATATATACAGTTCCTGTAAAATTCTCTGAATTTTTTAAATGTTTCTAAAATTTGTTAAACTCAAAAGTGGAAGTTCTCCTTTACAGTGAAGATAGTTCCCAATGGTATTGATCAACAGCTAAAAAAATCAAAATTTTTGGGATTGGCATTTTCGAAAAAAAAATTTTTTTTTCAAAAGGTTGCCACAAGAAAAGTTTAATACATTTTTCAAAATTGGGTATATCATTTTAAACAGAAGAATATTATCTTTAAAATAAAAAAAACCGCAACAAAATATCTTGCACCGTTCTAGAGATAGAGCACTTTAAAAATTTTATCGAAAAGGGCGAATTGGAAATGGTGCCCGGGATGCCATCTTTGGCGGCCTGTATCTCGGGCCAGGAATTTTTTTGGGCAAAACCAAAATATACAAGTATCTTATTTTTTGTTTAATTTTAACATATGTTCAATTCAAAAACTTCTGAGACTATGAAGGTAAGATTTTTTCTTTGGCTGCCTGAATTGACATGGATCATACCAGAGGAAAATTTAAATCAAATTCTCAAAAGTGCCTTATAAAGTTTGAACAAAAACAAACTTTATTGAATGCTTAAATTCAAGAATGAAAGAGCAGCTTACAGTACTCTAATACACATCTGTTTAAGCAAAGTAAAATTTTTGATATCAAGTTCGAGTCCTGCATCGGGTCGGGTTATCCGCTTTTACCCGAAACCGACCCGACCCGCGGTTCGGGTCGGGTCGGTGCTATATTTTCCCGTTGCGGGTCGGGTCGGGTTGATTTTAAAATTTTTTGGTGCGGGTCGGGTTGGCTTTTGTTGTTTCGGGTCGGTTTCGGGTTGCCTTTTTTACTCTTGCGGGTCGGGTTCGGGTTGACCCGCTTTTTTAAAAGAATATGGAAAATATTTGTTTCCTGTTAAAAGCCTATATAAACCGCAGATCAAAGTTTCACAAAAGCAAAATGTGTGCCTGTCTGTTTTTTCTTTAGTCAACCTTTCACCAGTCTTCGAAATAACAAACTGCATTATATTTTTATCGTATTTTAAAAATTCAATACGCATCAAAACGCTAAATGGTCGTTCCTGTCAAATGTATCAAGTGAATAATTTAATTGTGGTGATACGCGATGCACTATGTTAGACGGGAAAATTTTCAAAATAATAACTGCAGATAAACTAAAGGCAGATGGCCACTTGTGTAAAACAAGGTGTATCGTTAAAAGTGGAACTTTTGAAACCGCAACTAATTTTAAAGCATATTTAAAGATTAGGTTTTTAGTTTTATACCATTTACAATTCTGCATCGGGTCGGGTCAGGGGTTTTACTATAGTTGAACATTAAAGAATATAGATTTGTTTATTCTTCTATGTAAAACATAAAAATGGTATTATAGAATTAGAGGTCTGCACGGGCCGGAATTTCCAGGCCCGGTTATCGGCAGTAGTTATCGGCCCGGCCTGGCAAAGCCGTTCAATTTTTTTGCCGGGCTGGCCCGTTGAAAAAAACTGTCCTAATAAAGCGGCCTGTCCAGTTAGAAATTTTGCCGCCCCGCCGTGGCCCTCGGGCCAGACCGGTGCAGCTCTATTTGAAGTACAATTGTAGATTATTTTTCATAATGGTATTAAAACATGATTTGCTTTCCTTACATTGCGGGTTGCGGGTTGAAATATTGCGGGTTCGGGTCGGGTGCGGGTTGATATACCTCCGGTTTGGATAGGATTGCGGGTTGACTTAAAATTGAATTTGCGGGTTCGGGTCGGGTAGAACCCGGCCCGCTCAGGACTCTATATCAAATATCAATTTTAAACTCCATTTGACAGCTGCACATTTCTTTTTTAATTTACCATAAAATGTAAACTGCTTAACCTATTCCAGTTTACAACCTTAGGTAAGAGTAAAGATGAATGCTACTTTCCAATTTTAGAAGAATATTTGCTTTTTAATGAGCAGGGCATATAATTCAATATTACAATAGAAGAGTTTGCATGATGCTTGCTTTATGGAAATATAAAGTATGGTAAACGAAAAATAAAAATGCAACGAAAAAAATAAAAATCATGGGTTGTACAGTGTATACGACCCCCCAGCCTAAAATTGGTTAAATTCAAATCTAGGCATTTTCAAAGTGCTTTCAGATGTTTTCACGAGAAATAAAAGCTTTATTGAATAAATAATCCTGCGAATCAAATCTTAAACATTCCTTTTAAAAAATTCAGCGCTATTTGAGAAACCTCGAAAGTATATTTACTTATTCAATATCAATTTTAACACACTTTCTGACGGTTGCGTTTCAAACTTAACATAAAATATAAACTACTTTATTCAAACGTAACCTATTCCACTTTGCAGTTTCATTTTAAGATTTAAAGTGAAATGTATTTTCTTATTTTAGAAGCCTGTTTTCCTTTCTGTTGAATCGTGCATATAATTTAATATTACGCCAGAAGGAACTGTATGCTTCAGAGATAAATATTTTTTTGTAATCACAAATTTTCACCATAAAATATTTTACTTGTGGTTAGTGTTGCCAGGTCTAGAGTAGTGAAAATCGGGACAAGGAGATAAAAAAAAGCAGGGCAACGGTCTCTAGATCAGACATAGAAAAACAGTCAGACATAGAAAACAGACATAGAAAACCCTATTCAAACGAAACCTGTCTTGAACGTAAAAATTTCATTGCATAACAAAAAAAGCTGGACAAGAGCTTCAAAATCGGGACATAGAAATACAGTAAACCGTTTTAAAACTAAACCTGTCTTCTGACATAAAAAAAAGCGGGACAAGGGCTTCTAAATCGGACATAGAAAAACAGTAAACCCTTTTAAAACGACACACGTCAATAATGAAAATCTGTCTTGCGCAAAAATTTCATTTCAGAACAAAAAAAAAGGTGGGACAATGGCTTCTAAATCAGGACATAGAAAAACAGTAAACCCTATTAAAACGAAACATGTCTATAACGAAAATCTGTTTTGAATAATGTTTTAGAATTTTCATTTCAGGACAATAAAAGCGGTAAAACTGCTTTTAAATCGGAACATAGAAAGACAGTAAACTTAAAACGAAACATATCTATAAAGAAATTTCAGTCTTGAACGTAAAAATTTCATTTCAGAACAAAAAAAGCGGGAGAAAGTCTTCTAAATCGGGACATAGAATATAAAACCCTATTAAAACTAAACCTGTCTAATGAAAATCTGTATTAAAAAGTAAAAATTGCACTGTCCCAACAGTAGAAATACCAAACATTCTAAGACGAAAGACTATTTAAAATAGGATTTTTCTCCGTGATTTTGGAATTCCATCTTAGATTTTACTGTATAAGATTGTTGTTTATTTACTGTAATAAAACTTAAGACTCGTTATAATAGGGTTCGTATGTTATAGTAGTTCTATTAAACCCTGTGAAAATGGAATCGCTAGTGGCTGAAACAAAATTCCATTTTGGCAGGTATAAATTGTACAGTATTTCTATCGTAAAGATGATGGAATTTCTACATTTAAAACAAAATTCCGTTATAAACAGGTTCCGTTTCCAAAGGGCTTAACTAAACGAAACAGTAAAATTTCTAAAATCGCTTGGAACCGCAAAAATAATCCGGTTTATACAGGTTTCCACCACGACAGGTAAACCAAAAGGAAATTCAAAGAATTTCTGCGTTACGAAAAATCGGGACTATGCCCCGCGCAATGGGTAACGCGGAACAGGAGTCTGAACCCCTGAAAATCAGGAGGGCCCGCCTAAATTAGGACGTATGGCAACAGTACATATGACAACTCGTACATAGGATGATTTTGAATGTGTTGTGCAGAAAAGTACACTGCTACAACGATTTTTTAACAGATTTTTTCACTTTATTTAATCGAAGAAAAAAGTTACGAACCGTATGATTAAATATTCACAAGGAAACGATAAATAGCTGCCAGATCTCGATTTTGGAAAACCACTATTTTCGGACAGTAATGATCTTCCTCAATTCCGAATTTCTGTGATTAAATAAAGCAAATATTTCAATTTGGAAACAGTGGTTCTCAAAAATTTTAAGGTTAGACCGACTGTGCGCTAAAATATTGGGTTTGCATTACAATTATTTTTTCATTGAATTGCCGAAATTAAAACTAAGTAAATTCTAAATTAGAATACTCCATTTATAAAAACTAAAATTTGCATTGAAAAAAAAAAATACAATATCAATTTACAATTTTGTGTTCAGTTTTTGAAAAAAGGATTTAATATAAATTAAGTAACATTTTACTAAATCGGTAGTAATGAATTACGCTTAGCTAAAATATACTTCATCCTTTGGCGGCGGAACGTGGAAGCTACAACATGTCTGGTAATCAAATCTTACGTTAGCTGTATTTATCAAGTAAATCATATGCATCATTTAAACTATCACTTTTATGATACACATATAATGTACTATACACATATGTATTATACACATATAATGTAACGCATATCAATGGACTAACTAATAAGATCGCGTAAACAAGAATTATTCTTTGTTACAAGCTATAGAAACAACAGTACATGTGGTACAATGCATCAACAAACTTTTACGCTAACGTTAGTTAATAAATTACTTTACGTATAAAACTTATGATTTAATACAGATTATTAGACATTTTACAACATCAGTTTTAATAAACTAGTTTGAAATCGCATAAATTAACACTTATTCTCTTTACAAAATGTCAAAGCTAAAACACGTGGGTACCAAAAGCTTCAAAAATTATCACGTTATATATATTTTGTTAGTAAATCATTGCATGTGTCACTCAAACTATTATAAAATTATGAAAAACTGTTACTAGAGTATCACTCTTAATAAGGTCACTTACGCATAATGATCTTCAATTATCGTGACCTAAATTAAGCTATCTTTGCTCAACACTTTCCCTTTTTTTATCTGCTAAATAGAGCAATGTCAGTTATCTAGCGTTAACAAAGAGTATTTCGCCGGATGTTAAATAAGAGGAAGTGGTGGATATCTCTTCTAATAAATATTTATTTTTAGAAGAAAATATATGCTTGAACTTCCAATTGTTTTTGTCTCTTACTAATATGAATGTTACTTCCAATGAAGGAAAAATTCACATTCTAAAGTTATGGAAAAATTGTTGATTGGCATTTGATATGGCAGGTTATCTGCGCGAGGGATATAGGCTGGGGCGCCATTTGAGGGGGGCTGGTGGGACCGAGCGCGCTCCCCTCCCCGAGGAATTTGATATTGCAGAAAATTTATCTGTCATCACAGGTCAGACAATTTTTTTTTTTTTTTTGAAAAATTCCTCAAAATTTCTTAGTCTTATTAAAAATATCTTCGTAATTACTTAAAAGGGCTACACAAAAAGACAAAATTGCAATGGAAACCTGACTATATGACATCAAAAAATATACCATTCCACATTGTAGGGATCTTGTTCTATTATTACATTTTTGACAAGTACATTATAGTTTATTAAAATCTTTAATTTCAATATTATGGGGTGTTTTTCCTTTAACTTTGATATGTATATGAGCTAAATTTGGTCATTTTAGGCTTAATGCCGACAAAATTGGATGAAATAACGCATTTTCATTATGAATTAATCTGCAAGCTCCTCTGATGATTCTGTGGGTTATTCATAGTTTCTTATTTTACATACAGGTTTCCTATGTTCATATCTTGTTCAACCTTAGAATTTTACCGTTTTTTCATATATTTGTGATTTCATCTTTATTATATATATAGGGGAGAGGGGGGCACATGTGAACAGTACATATTTCACTCAGTTAATTTGAAATAAAAAAAAATTCAAAAAATTACCAATTGATGGTAGCACTGGTACCATCTTTTGGCTGAATTTTCAGAACAATAGGCCATTTTGATTTCTAGTAGTTGTAATTTGTTTGTTTTAGAAGGTGTGAAGAAAAAAAGTCTTCTAAATTATTGAAGTAAAAATTCATTCAAAATATTTTTTAAAGTAGAATATCAGCATTGCATTCTACAGTGGCATTAATCAGGTAAGTCTACAAAAAGTTTTGTTTCTTTACTTCAATTAAAAATATCTTTTTTTTATAAGTTAGGCTGAAGTTTTGGTAGATGGGGCACTTTTGAACAGAACATATGGGGGCAGATGTGAACAGTTCACAAGTGTATTTTTTAAGTCTGTGAATGCATTTTTTTTTTGTTTAAAATTTAATTACCCTTGTCAAACATTGAGCTATATATTCAATGTTTTTAGGATTGCATCACAGTTTTAATTTACTGGAAGTTAGATAACAATTAAATGTGACTCAAAAGGAATAGGCATATTAGTATACAATTTTACGAATAATTTCTTGTATCTATATTGAAACATTTATTGATTTATTCACACAATTAGAAAGATGGCATCTAATTACTTTTTATCACAGCTTTTATTCACAAAAATTATTTGCGTTATTTATGCATGTGTTCACATGTGCCCCAGCTATGTTCACAACTACCCGTCCACCGGGGCACATGTGAACAAATTTAGACAATTTTTAAAATGATGATATGATATAAGTTAGAAATTCTTGATAAATGCATCCAAAAGTTTCACCAAAAGAACAAACAAATTGTAAATATTCATATAAATCAGTTTTTGGTTCAATAGCTCATAACAATTTTGAGAAATAGCCAAAAATGTAAAAATTGTTCACATGTATTTCCATCTCCCCTCTCTCTCTCTCTATATATATATATATATATTGCTGCACTCTTTTTTGGCACGATGTGAAAATTTGAAGAAAAATGTGGTATCTTTCTATCTTTAATATTTTGATAATCCTATTTCATGTTAAACAAATTTCAAATGAAAATTCGCTTTGCGTAACTTTCAGTTTACAAACGAGAAAATCCATGAAAATGCCAAATATTTATATGTAAAAATGATACAAATCCGGATTAAGAATTTGGAAAATAGTTAAGTTCAGCAAATAACTTATGTTTTTGCTCTATTTTGCTTAAAAATAATGTTAATAAACACTTTCCCGAATTACTAGTAAACAATATGCTATTGTTATCGTACGAAATGGTTAGTAAACTTTTTTTTTAAAGCACCACAGAAGCACGAATGTAATTTCAGTATAAATACTGACGATGTTAGAATGAATATAGAATATTTATAAAATAGAAAAAAGACATCCTGACACTATGAAAAGGCGTTTTAAGAATTTCATCTTTTTGTAATTGATGTTCGAAGGATAACACCACTTTGATGACATGAAATTTAGGTATTTTCTATTATAAAAATTCAGTTACACTAATTTATTATTCATACACTAAAGTAGAAAATCTTATTTATTTTTCATTAATAAATTGAAAACTGCTGATAGGTGACAACGTTTCAGAAAAAAAAAAAAAAAAAAAAAAAAAAAAAAAAAAAAAGTCAAGCAGTGGATAGTACAACTCGCAGATTTAAGAATGATACAAAAATTAGCTTTTCTTTAGTCTGAAAGCTATTAACATACGCAGCCGTATTATAAAAAAACATTTTTAGCAAAATTCTCAATCCAAATTTTAAATAATTTTACAATCGAAAATTTCGAACTTTTGAATTTTACAGAAAATGCAGGGATCAATATTTCGAAAAGAAAAAATAAAAATGCGCGTATTTCACTAGAAAAATATGTGATGATTAATTAAAAAATATATATAAACTATATTAACTATACAAATATAAATTTTACAAATATATCTTTTAAAATCATATTTTAATATTAGTGTATATGTGGTCATTTTTGTACTTAAAATAAGATTGATATTAGATGTAAATTGCAAAGTGTTTTTCCAAAATTGTATTAAATTATGGATTAATTTTTTTCACTTCGTTTCGGTTCTAAATATTTCTTGTTTGGGTGGATTTTGGGTTAACTTTAATCAGAATTTGCAGGTTCAGATAAACCAGACAGGTGTAGGATTAATGTCTCCCAGACTGAGTCCTACGTCGGGTCAGTTTTACCCGAACATGACCCGCGATGAAGATTCGGTCGGGTTGAGCCGAATTTCTTTTCCTTGCAAGTCAGTTAAGTGTTGGGTTAACTTTGACGCCCAACACTTAACTTCGCAACAACGCTGCACGGTTGTATGCGAACCGTGCAGGATTCTATCCTTAGACAGCACGGTGAAGACTTTTTTATAGATAAACACTACGCTATAAAAATGTATACTGTGAGAAAATTTCTTTGAAAACTGAAAATTTGTTTTGTGTTCGAATTTTAATGTACGAAGTAGCCATCTTTACAATTTAATATTAATATTTAAATTAGAAATGCTTCATTGGATCATAAATAAATGCAGTATCAGAGACTGCACGTCTTCAATTACACTTTTCAACAGTGGTTTTGTCCTAGAACTAAAATTAGTTTATTCTAGATCAGTTTTTGGTGCTGATTCCGAATATGCTTTCCGTTTATCTCTCTATATGGTCCAGGTTTTGAGAAATTTGCATATTTAAATTTATGCAAATTTAAGCTTTTTTGTGTTATTTTGTGCTATTTTATGCAAATTTTAGATACAATATATGTCACATGTAATTACGTTTTCTAGATAATGACTACTTGACTTTTTGCTTCAGATAAATGTCATGATTCGCATATTCTTAACATTTATTTATCAGTTATTAAGTCTAATTTGCATATTTTTCAATGGTGTAATGTTTACATCACTATCAACTTTAAAATAGTTGCCACAGAATTAACGTAATGTTCAGTGGTGTAGTCGTAAAAAAAACAGAGGGTATACGTTCTAAGCAGAGGGTATACACTCAAGTCAGAGGGTATACCCTAGTGTATATATATACTATATCTTTCTTGAGAAACAGAGGGTATACGGCGTTCCTTTAAAAAATCCAGAGGGTATACGGCGTATACCCCCGTATACCCTCCACTATATCCCTGGTAATGTTTTACTAGACTAGATTTTTATGCTGATTTCAAATCTGCAGTCTGTTTTCTTATGTCATGTCTAGTTTTTGAGTAAGATGAATTTCAACTTTTGCATGGCATTAACACAGGTTTGATATAAGATGCTTTTTAGGAGTGTATAATTCATTGACAAGAAGGTGAACAGGGTCAGATTCGTATCAGAAGAGACAAACAAATTATATAATCTAAAAAAAAAAAAATAAGTAGTAGAATCTATCTTAACTAGTTGAAGTTTATCATACAAAGTATCATAAAAAGCTATTTCTGGCTTTTTTGACCAAAAACTAAAATTTCACTTTTTAAAAAACTAGACGTGATAGAAGAAAACAGATACAAGATTTGAAATCAGGTCAAAAAAGTGGTTTAGAAACATAGCATACTTTCGCGGCTGAAATAGTTGAACGTCAAGAAACATTAGAAAAACATGAAAAATATGCAAATTAGGTAGAATATTTCACAGTCACATGTCAGTATAATCTCAGAAACAACGTTTTTGTGAAGTAAATTAGGTAGTAATTATAACATAAAACAAAAAACACTATGATATTGCTTTATACCTTAAATTTGGAAATAATTGCACAAAATTTACTAAATTTGCATAAATTGAAATATGCAAATATCTCTCAAACTTGACGTGCTGGAGTAAATCTAAAACTAGATTAGGAATCAGCACAAAAAACCGCATAAAAAACAACTAATTTCTGTTTTAGGACAGAGCAAAAGTTCAAATTTGTTGACCAGTGTTATGTTTCACTTTTTATCCATCCCAGTCACAGGTTATCTTACTAGCTCATTAAGATCATGAAAAAGAAAAAACTGAATTGAAAATTTCAAGTTCTAATTATTTCTCTAGGCTAATTCAAAATTCATACATCCTGCTTATATGATTTTTTTTAATCATCAAAACTTCCCAGGCAAGTTTAAAAATAAATTAATTACTCATATACCCAAAATAAAAAGTTCTAAATCTATTTTGAGAGACTAAAATTGCATAAGTTATCAATAACCTGTAACTGCTCAATTTAAAAAAGTGCACTATCAGCAAAACTTTTAAAAGCAATCAGCAACTTGCATCGACATCGCAAGTAAACGTTTTTGATTTAAAAATTAACATCTAAGTTTGATAACAAAAGTTTTTTTCAATGAAAAAAAATTGCAAATTACCTTCATCAAAATTCAGCCATTTTGCTTTCCATTTAGAAGATTTTGCTCTAATTTCTTGTATAGTGAAATATATTGAACGTGCAGATCAAAGTACTTTACTTTCTATATAGCTCTCATGGATTAACTTTAAGAAAATAACTGGAAATTTTGCCAAAAATCAATGTGGTTAAAATATAAATATTTTTTCTGTAGGCTAATTTTTATAAATTAAGGAAATTTTAAACAACCTAAAGTAATCATCAATAGTTTAATATTCGTTCTGCTTTTCACTAGAACGATCAGAAATTTTACTCAAACCATATGTGATAATTTAAAATCTTATTTAATATTCTAACTTAACTCATTTTTGTATGGGATATGACATATTTTATGAAGAATTTTCTAGTTCGAATCTAAATATATTTAATTGGTTGAGGTGATATTTACCGCTATGATCGTTCTAATGTTAAAATTAGGTGCCTCTCGCCTTGCTTGCAGCAATTCATATCTTCAACGATCTCTTCAACGATCTCTTCAACGATATCTTCAAATCTCTCCAGTGCCTAACGATTCTTCTTTACAACGTGCTGAGAGTACAGTTATAGAACTTGCTATTAGTTTTTATTTCCATATTTATAAAGAGATCTGTCTACCGCGCCGCAGGTCAAGAGTTAAACTCCCGACCGGGCAAGGCTCACTCAGCCTTTCATCCCTTCGGGTCGATAAAATGAGTACCAAGCTTGCTTAGGAACTAAACACCGAGGGTCCCGCGTTAGGCTGACCATATGGCCGGGACGTATGCGGCATAGCACCTCGGAACCAGGGTAAAGAAAACAGTGATGGGCACTGTCGGCCCAGATCCTTCATGGATTGTGTAGCCATTCAATTTAGTTTTATTTATAAAGTGTAGAAAAATATAGGATACACCATGGAAGTATTTCAACAGGAATTCGACTTTACACGATTTTTTTCACGAGTTAGGCTTTATGTACAAAAATTCTTGGGAATTGCACATGTGACCGCCATCAACACCACTAGGAAGAATGGGTCACTTCATTTTCGCCTCACACGTGGTGAAAGGTTTAATGAGTATTAGTTTGTCACAAACAATTAGTTTGGTTGCTAAAATTAAATATAAAAAATGCAACTCAAACCTATTTTAACCATTTATAAAAATTCAAAAAGTATTTAGACCATTTATTATTCTAAAACACAAAATATATCCAATTATCACATGTTCAAATCAGTCTGCAAAGCAATCTCAATGGATTACGCTTAGACATATCGACGATTTAGCATCCTAGATAGCAATGATATATAAATTTCAATGATAATCTATGATGTACAATTTTCTGCGATCGCTTCCTTATGTACATCTGTCAACATTTATTTTCAAATTAAGAAAAATCAAGTACTTATTCAAAATATAAATTTATTGTTCCAAAGCTCTTTCCAGTTAAATCGAATAAAGTGTACTGTTTTAGTTTTTTTTTTTTTTTTTTTTTCAAATGCTTAAAACGGAATTGTACTTGATTTAACTTTGAAGGTTTAAATTAATGTATCGCTGACTTACCTGATTTGCACGGATCTAAATAGATGTCATTAGACACTTTGTGTGGAATTCTTGCAGCAGTTAGTTCTTCTATAGTCCATTTTTTTGATTCACCAGAACAAAATACCGATATTCCTATAAGGAGTCCCACTATACAAAGGAACTCATTGCTCCTCAAAAGTTCTGAGATGCGGAAAGAATCCTTCATCGCCAGACTTGGACACTAACCGCCCTTCACTACAAGCGCCTCATTGTCAACTGCTGTAAGAAAAGACCAAAACTTGAATTAGTCGAGTTGAGAGAAACATAAACATTGGGCACACCCAGTGAACTAACAAAAGTGGTTATCTCACCGTTAACGTGCAGCTTGATTCAGGAAGGTACGAAACGAAATTATACTGTTAAAAATTGGTAGCGTTTGCTGCATAGTCACTCCACACTGTTAAAAATATCGTGAAAAATTACCTCTGTTTTCAAAGGCTATCTATTTTCTGACCAATGAAAACGCTCCATAGGCGTTTAAGTAGCGTTCTCGTTGGTCAGAAAACAGATAGCCTTTAAAAATAGAGGTAATATTTCACGATATGTTTAACAGTGCACCGCTTTTATAGTAAACGATTACTTGACTACACAATGGAAGATTCTCATTGGTCAGAATAGATATATTCTATAAAAGTGGTGGAGTGACTATGCAGCTAAAGCTGAAGATTTTTAACAGTGTCAACATTTTTTAGTCACTCCACCGCTTGTATAGATATCTCTACTTTGACCAATGAAAATGCTCCTATAATAAAGTAATCGTTTTATATAAAAGCGGAGGAGTGATTATGCAGCTACAGCTGCAGATTTTTAACAGTGTGTATGATTATATTATATTCACTGACCTTTATACTGCGTTCATATTGAGATAGTTGTGTCGCTTAACTTTAAGATTTTTAAAGCGGTTGTACTCGGAATCAAGATTTCGACTTGAGTTCTGAAACTCACTTAACTTTCGATACTCTCTATACTCTCTATGAGTTGAGTTGAACTCTGCTTCCTGAACTCTTTTTCTTATTTGAAACTGTTCTTAAATTTCGAGTTGAGGTCTACAAATGATTTATCACCTTTTTCGAAAGATTCTTTGAAACGTTTATTTATTTAACAAGCCGCAAAGAATAAAAACATCTGTATAACACTGTATAACTGTATAACTGTAGTTACAAATTTAAAATAAGTTACTTCTCATAAACGTTTTGGCAATGTGAACAGGTGAAGCCTAATTCCACGTTGTCCAGTAAAAAAAAGGTTAAGCTAAGGGACTCAACTTTCATAAGGTGAACGTAGTATTACAGGGTTAACTCCCTATTCTGATATATTGAAACCAGCGGGTCCGCTCATGAATACAATGACAAAGAATTTCCGAGGAAAACTTTTGGCAAAACCTAGATTTCCTCGCACAGAGTAGCTATATTCAAATCGGATTTTCTTTTTAAATATCATTAAGTTTCTACAAGTTTCACTGTTATATACTTTTTACCGAAAAAACTATAGATTTTATTTAAATTCATTGCAAATTTTTAATTTGGTATTAGTTAAAAATTAAATTTGTAAGCTAATCAAAAAAAGAAAGAAAAAAAAAAGAAAGTAAATTTTTTTAAGTATTGCTCATGAAAATATCAAAAATAGTGTAGAAATAACCAAAATTGATAAAAAAATATACGGAAAAGTTTGAAAAAATGTTTCTAATATTAATAAAAATGCAGGATTCATTACTTGCGCGCATTGAAACTGTGATGCGGTCGCGGAAGGCAATGGACCTGTGAATTACCTCTCCATAATATTAGGTTGAGCAAAAAGTTCAGGGAAATTTTTATCTAATCTAAAAAAATAAATCTAATAGTTATCAGAATTTGAATTTGTATCTTGTATAGGAGATTTAGTGGTACAATCCAGACGTGGCTCCATCCGATTATAACCCCTTTCTATCAATGCAAGATATTTTCAAGGGCCGTCGATTTGAATCCTTTAATGAAGTTGAAGAAGCATTTCAAGAGTTTTTCGATTCCAAAGAGCCGCCATGGTACTTCCAGCAAATCCTGAATATGGCAGAAAGTTGTAGACTATGATGGTCTCTACTTTGAAGAATAGTCCTTCTTGCTTTTGTTGTTAATTTGTGCATAAAAACGCAACTTTCACAAATTTCCCAGAACTTTTTGTTCAACCTAGTATTACGGAGCTCAATGATTATGGCCGGTATCCAGAAAAATTTTACGCCTTTAACGAAACGAGGCTGACCAATCAGAAAATTTGCTTACTTAAAACGGCGAAAAATGCGCTAAAAGGCAGCCTTCTGATTGGTCAATTTCATTTCGCTTACAGCGCAAAATCTATCTGGATACCGGCCAATGTTTCGCCGGAAGCGAGAATAAAATATGATACGAAAGGTTATTTTTGGTGACGTCGAAATTCGCTGACTTTTCGTTTCGTACCTTCCTAGAATCTTGCTACAAATAATCGATGAGATGAGCCACTTTGGTTACACTGTTAAAAGTCTGCAGCTTTAGCTGCATAGTCACTCCAGCGCTTTTATAGAATATCTCTATTCTGACCAATGAGAATGCTCCATGGTATAGTCAGGTAATCATTTTCTATAAAAGCGGTGGAGTGACTATGCAGCAAACGCTACAGATTTTAAACAGTTAACTTCAACTGGACGCGTCCGTAATCCACCATAAGATATACTACTATTAAACTTAAAAAATATTAAATATTTCCAGTTGAACACTTCAGAAAGATTTAATTAAAGAGAGTAACGACATACTAGGAATAAAAGTTAATTGGTTCAGAGAACTTTGGGCAAACTCAGACTTTATTTACTGAACCGCGGCCAACGACATACAAGACCAGTTAACGACTTTTAAAACATCACACGGAGTTGATCATTTTTACACATTGATTAGCACATAACGATGGGCGCGCCACTTTGCACTTGTACCAATCACCATGTAAAGATGATACAACCCGTGCGACATTTTAAACTTCATGTATTTCGTTG
The DNA here is from genome assembly GCA_963932465.1 of Maratus speciosus. NCBI lineage: Eukaryota > Metazoa > Arthropoda > Arachnida > Araneae > Salticidae > Maratus > Maratus speciosus. The sequence continues at coordinate 364,668,369 of OZ010798.1, forward strand.
GTCGCGATACAAGGCCAGTTCATGGCGTTTAAAGTGTCACATGGAGTGCATCATCTTTACGCGGTGATTGGTACAAAGCTGCTAACCCACCGTTTTTTGCCAATCGCCGTGTAAATTTGATCCACTCCGTGTGACGTTCTAAAAGTCAAGAGAACTGGCTTTGTATGTCATTGTACAAAGTTTACATTTCATCGATATTTATCGTTCAAGCATCATTCGACATTTATCCACTTCAATATTTTAGCATTTTTTAGAAAAGCCAGTTGTCACACTATATTCATCAAGACGTAGACACTATGGTATCACTAGGCCGCCTCCAAGGCTAACGAAAAAGACAGGCTACCGCGGTGCATCCAAAGTGTCTTTTTTTCACAGACCGCTAGAGTGAAGTGTTGCTCTTTTCGTACACTTGCATTGTTGCATTCGAGCATCATGTGACCTCCAGAGGTCTGTAAAAAAAGATACGTGGAATGCGCCGCGGTAGCCTGTGTTTTTTCGTTAGCCTCGGGCGCCTCTATATTAGATTGGTGACATACAATTCACACACTCTGCTTAGACAGACGCGTTTTTCCAAACTATGGAAATTGACAATACTGAACTTAGCGACACTCGCCTTGACGAGTTCAATTATACGATTGAAACAAGTCAACAATCATTAGCTTGACAATAATGGCATACCGCGACCATCGAAACACAAGGCCAGTTCACGATGTGACGTCATTGTAATACGACTATGAGAGCACTTGGTCGGAGCGTGGCCAACGAATTAATATAGTTAATACGTTATATATAGTTAATACGAAACAATAAACGTCACATAGTTAAGATTCTAAAAAGAAAGCATGAATGTTTAAAACTCAGGCAAAGTTTATATCTAGATTTAAGATGAAAGAGTTTTACTACATTATAAGGAATTATTTGTAAATACACACAAATTAGATTTTATTTTTGACATAGTTTATAAACTTAAACGCAGAAATAATGCAAAATGTATTTTATTTTTATTTAATTTCATTTAAGTAAAACATCTAGCTCATAATAAATTTATTTTACAGGAACAAAATGGGGAGGTCAGCAGCTGTGTTTTGTGCTTGCATATTAATATTTTAGTAAAATGCAAATTTGATGTTTATACAAAGTAAAAAAAAATCCAAAATACTTTTTTAACATGTATTTTTGTGAAGGATTGTGAAAATCTATTCACAGCAAGTTAAACGAAATAGGATTTTCATATCGATAAATAAATAAAATATGCATGTATTTCAGACATACTTTTTAAAATATAGAATATGCATATTTCAATACTATTAAAACAGTCATTTGAAGAACACTAATTTAGTTATCTTAAGTTTTAAAATGCAATTAAAAAAATTATAGAAAACCAAGGTACAGTAACATTCTGAATTACAAAAGAACCACTAAATCTTATCAAAATTAGAAATTAAAAATATCTTTAGAAATATATTTTACTTCGTTAGATTATAGTGTAATTTTTTTCAGGAATAAAATTAAAAGTAAACATAAGCTACATGCTAAACAATTGCAAAATTTAATAGAATACACAATTTAAAGCATTTAATTCTTTGACGAAAGAAAAAAAATATGTATAAAAAGCATATTCGTAGGATAAAATAAATAGATTATAGCATAAGACAAGCAATGAAACAAATTTAGTTCTGAAGATATGAAAACAAATATAGTATATCGCTAGGCTTAAACACCCACATCAAGCATAAAGATGACAGATCAAAAAATAATAGTTTTTAGTAATAAAAAATCACCAAATCCATAAAACAGTATGTTTAAATCATTACGAAATTATACAGATTATAAATAAAAGTAATATATACCGATTAGAGCCCGGAAATGTTATTTAAATATCGTTTTTTTAAAGAGAGTATCCATTTTCTTAATGCTGCTGAGTAAACATGATTTAGTCTGTTTGACGTCATAAAGGTCACGAACTGGCCTTGTTTGTTGTTGGTCACCGGTATACCCGTAAAGAAACTTGGGGATTCTGGGGATTAGAACTGTCTTTACCAATCAAATTTTATATCACGTATGTTGCTACTCTCATATCGAGGCATCCTAGTATCAAAGAGCTCTATAATATGAGTGGCTATAATTTGTAACTAAACTTCACATCTAAGCATACGCCTTGTGCGTACACTGTTAAAAATATAGTGAAAAATTACCTCTGTTTTTAAAGGCTCTCTATTTTCTGACCAACGAGAACGCTTCATAATCACTAATGAAGCGTTCTCATTGGTCAGAAAATAGATAGCCTTGAAAAACAGAGGTAATTTTTCACAATATTTTTAACCGTGTACACTGTTAAAACTATCGTGAAAAATTACCTCTGTTTTTGAAGGCTCTCTATTTTCTGACCAATGAAAACGCTACATAAACACCTATAAAACGTTCTCATTGGTCGGAAAATAGATAGCCTTTAAAAACAGAGGTAATTTTTCACGATATTTTTAACAGTGTAGAACATTTAAGAGACAATTTTCTGTTTTTAGGTGCTTCGTAATTATATAAATACGTAGCACCTATAGTTGTCGTTCGGTCTGTCTGTCCGTCTGCATATAATAGAGCAAAAACTACCCAACCGAAAGGTCTGAAATTTTAAATATATAATTGTTGCGGATGTAAAAATCGGATGTATAGTTTAATTACAGGGACAGTCAAAAATTTTCCGTTACATTACGGCCAATGGGAAAAAATATTTCAAGGGCATTTTAATGATGTCACAGCCTTTCGAACAGAATGAAATTGATATGCACTCATGAAGTTAAAAATATACATTAAGTACAATATGCGGAGGAAACAATATTTATAAAACAAGTTATAATACGAACGCACCTCATTTGCCACGTTTGACGTAAAATTTCCAACTTGTTGCTTTTATGTTAGCAAATTTGAAATAAAGTATGTTCCGATCTTAATCGAAGAAATATTCAAATTCCGTTGTTATTACGTAATTTTGTAACTTCTGTTGCTTATCGCTTAGTACCACATAAAGTTTGAAGCTTTGCCACTAAAAACTGCTTTGAATTTTGTGGGTAGATTTTTATTTTTCTCTGAATTCATACAAGATATTTCTGGGGCCCTCCACGGCAGAGACACACAAGAATTTATCGGGCCTTCCAAGGCAGAATGATGGAAGAGGTTTCTCAGGCCCTCTCTGTGGCAAAGTGATTTTAGGCACCACTCCACTAATCGCTTATGATCGTAGAAGCAGGCTCCATGTTCTACTACATTATGATTTTGAAAATAGAGACTCTAATAATTTGATCACCCACTGTAATGTAAGAACACTGTGCAAAATTATGCAATCACAGTTATGGGATTAGGCTTTTTTGCGTTATTTTATTACCTTTATTGCTGCTCTCGTTCAAATCCGTTAATTATATATTAAGCCTTAGCAGATGAATGGAAGAAACTTCGCAAGTTGTAAATAGCTGCCTCTTACGATTGATGTTCTTTTTGCATGTTGTAAAATGAAAAGTTTTCATCAGAAAAATTAGAAAGAGAAATTTTGAAATATTAATCCAAATAACAGTTTAAAACAATGTTGCCAGATTGTGGATTTTGTCCCTATTTTGGGGGATTTTGAACCTCCGGGGGAATTTTTTGGGGACAAGTAGTTCACGGGGCAATGTTTGGAGACTATAAATATTATTGGAGAAAAACTTAGGGAATTTTTTAATTATTTCAGTTAAAATTTACTTTTCGTCATCTGAAAACATTGTATATAACTCGATTTTGATTTGGAAAATGAAAATAAACTATAGAAATCGGAGATATTCATTCTTCTTGTGGTCATACTCGTCGTTTACAACATGACAGTTTTCATGAATAACAGGAGCGTCACGATCTGCCTTGAACTATCCCCACTTGAATTTCCAGACCACTATTTAAGTGCGGCAGTCTCATCGCGGACAGATACTCAGACACATATACTCATTACTTTTATTAGTATAAGATCTATGCAACAAAAATAGAAATAATTTTAGAACCTTTTTTTGTGTGTGTGTTTGTTTAAGGCTGGTTAATTTGTGCTTCATAGAATGACAGTAGAGCTTTTTGTAAGGCATATAATTGCGTACTACAATGCTGCGTTCATAAGTGAAATTGCTCAGTGAATGCAGCAGAGCCCCTAGTTCTCCTCATATGAAACTTGAATGAGAACTCTGCGGTCTTAAGAGGCATAAACCTTCACATTACTAAATCTACAGGACTTATCCGAAGCGTTCTTTTACTGCGCTTTTTTAAAAGATTTAATTAAAGATGCGGAAAGCAGTTAATTTTATTTTATTTTTAATGAAAGTTGATACAACGAAGGTGCTTTGCATTACGTTTAGGCACTTCAGTAGGGATGACAAAAAAATAAAATACAACGTTTTGTAGAATAAGTCAGATAGAACTAGGCGATGCCAACACCATCTCAGATTCATTCAAATCTCAAACTGATTGGAGATGATCTAAACCTTGAAAAACTTATTGGTATAACCGTAGATGCAGCTAATGTAATGATAAGCCAGCATCATCCATTGGCAACAATTTAAAAAAACAACCATAAAAGAACTTGTCGCTGTAAAATGTATCTCTCATTCACTTCGTTTAGCTGCAAGTATGCATGCAAAATTCAGCCGAGTTTACATGTTTATTTATTTATTTATTTTTTTAATGGGGAATTTTTTCAAAAAAAAGGCTTGATTTGGGGAAATAATTCGAGTTTAAATTAGCTAAACGGTTTTTATGATGGTAAATTGGAATTTAAAAATTTTTTATTAGAACTTTTTTGATTGAAACTTTTTTGATTAGAAACTGAGTTGAGGACTTTTTCGGAAAAAAACACTCATTTTGGGAAAATTTCAGAAATTTTGGAAAATTTAACTTTCGACTATCTGGCAACACTGATTTAAAACTAGATTAAGCGTGAGCCGTAGATTGAAATATCTTGCTGTGATAAAGTCAGTGAGATGGATTATGGATTTAAAGAGTAGCTTGTAGCTATTCTTAATTCCCACAGATTTTACATTTACAACTCGTCGCAGAAGAGGAGAGCGGCGCTCATGTATGCGAACAATTTTTTTTTATAATATGCGCTTGCATGTAAACTCTGTTTTCCCTACCGGCCGCAGGTGTGGAAAGTAGCGCTAGTGTGCTCTAAAACACTTAACACGTACTTCGCCCGATCAAAGTATAATCGTTCTACTCTCATTAACAGTGTGAGATCTGCAGTAACGAAAATGCATTATTATTATTATTATTATTATTTTTTTTTTTTTTGAATTTCGGAAGATATTTATGTTTGATCAAATTTTGACAATATGTGCATTTCTGGTAATTACGGAATTGAGTGCTATCGTAAATTTAAAAATAATAGATTAAAATTTTGTTAAATGGACATTTCGAAGCTGCTTAGATTACGGTAGATGTAAGGCACTCCGTTATTTATAAAAGGGATCCGCAGATAAGAAAGGTTGGGATTATTTTTCATTTACACTGAAAATATTTCGAATATAAAATTAGGAAAGAAGTTACAATAGAGAAATACTGTACATTGATTTGCATTTACGAAAAAATTCTATTAAATAAATAGTGTATTTTATTTTTGAAAGTACTTACCATTAAGTTAAGCAGAAGTGATGACTAATAAATCATCTATTATCTATCCTTCTGCCTCACAACTGCTTCCGACATTGTTGTTAAAAGGCTTTCTTTAGAATGATATATGTGTGACGGAATCACTCCGGAATTTCACACCTGGTAAAAAGAAGAATGAAAACGTCACACACAGATAAAATACAATAATTTCCGTCAAGATTTAACAGTAATTGTTGAAACATCATTAATAAACATAATATAATAATTGAATTTACATTTTAAACTGGCTACGCTGAAGGGATAAACATTCGATTAGGAAGTCATTGCTATTTGTATCTATGCATGGGCAAATTTCGATTTTCCTATTTACAGTGTATCCTAAAGTTGACTGACATTTTTTAAAATTAAATAACAAGTAAAAAGTGAAAGCTTTTGAAGTTAATTTTGCAGGAGATTAATATGTGAAGTGAGGAATTTCGTCACTGTGCTTCTTAGTTTTAGTTGGAAGTATGACCAGTAGATTGCACTATGGTTCCTTAAACTAATATAAAAAAAATGAAGCTACTGGGTGTCCCAAAAGTGATTGATGGATTTTAGAATTCAATAACTTGCAAACGATGACAGATATTAAAAAAAAAAACTCAGGAGTGTTATATATGATGTCAGGAGTTTTTTTTTTACAGTGATTCTTGATTTTAGTTCGAATTTTAAACAATAGATGGCGCTGAGAGCAATAGATGCTCAGTCCAGACCCGAATTTTGGTACTTCGGGATCCATTCAATGCATTTTAATTTCCTTTTTTTTGCATGGAAGAAGGGAGAGGCCGAAAAATTGAGCCTAGATTTAGCGGTTATTGCTTGCAGCGCCATCTATCGATCCTATTTGTAACTAAAACTAAGAATCACAGAATAAAAACTCCTGACATTTTACATAACAATCCTAGAAGAATTTTTTTTAATATCTGTGACTGTTTGCAAGTTATTGAATTTTAAAATCCATCAGTCATTTTTGGGCAATCCGGTATATTCACTCAATTTTTACACTTAATTTTATTTTTAAATATTCCAAAAACAATGTTTTGGGTTTTGAAATTCCAAGGGTATTTTGAGGATTATTACAGTTTGAAACAGCGCAGTGACATCTATAGGTGATAGTGGGAACTTAACATAGTACAGAAGTTCCACATTATTTTCCCACAGAAATAACTTTAATAGCTGTTGCCATTTACTTTTTATTTAGTTTTAAAAACCATTAATTGATTTTACTATAACGCAGGTCTGCAACCAAAAAACTGCATAAGATTTATCGACTGTTTCTTATAGTTTTTTACTCATTGAAACCGGTAAAAATATCTAAAAAATTCCGACACGTTTCTTCCAAAACTCAGGTTTTTAGTTTAATTAAGCGAAAAATGACTCTTTTTAACCTGAAATCTGGTATCACATTCTTGAGTAAAAAACCATATCTAATAAGGATTCCACCTACTAATTTCATATTTCTAAGAGTGACACTCCAAAGTCGAGGAATTTGAGGAACGAACAAAAACAGTTAAACACAGACATAATCTTCTGCCCTGATTCACACAATATCTACTGAAATGTAAAGTGTAAGCAAGGGGGAAAGTACAATTTGGAAAGTCTAGTGTAATTTTTAACATAGTTACTTGTAATAGAATATTGATTTTTTCATCGTAGTTGTGCCTCTGTAATGTAAGCTCTCCATGTTTTGCAATAATACTGAACATTATGGAGAAAAATCGAGTTTTATTTTTGGATTCAGAACCCTAAATAACATAATTAACCAAAAATTCCCATGCAGATGAAAATAATTAATTTTTTTTACAGACATGTGTGTCTAAATACGTATCTAGACTTGCAATTATTTTCCGCGGAACAAATTTACTCTGAACATTTGAAGAAAGAGGTGTAGAAAGGACAAACTGTTATTTCACGCTTTATTGAACATTTATAGGTTTAAAGTTTTGTTGAATTCAGTGTAATTTTTGAATACTCAAAGAAATTTCTGTCATTAATATAGAAGTTTTATCTTTAGAATAGTTAAATCTAAGAATTTCTAACTACCCATTGATCTAATTGGTAATTGTGCTGTTGAATATTTCTCTTTTGAGAAATTTGCTATGGGCAGTTATTTTTCAAAATCACGCTATACATAAGGGTGTTCAAATGAAAAGGTGACATTTGTTGTAGCGCGGTTGCTTCTAATTGCAGTTGGTAAATGCGTCTGCCGATAGATGGCGTGGCATTTTTCCCAGTTGTGATTGTGTAGTGAACGGTTTTACGTCAAGTTTATTCATTCTTGAAAAGTTGTTTTTTGCGATCGGAAACAAAGAACTGTTGTTGAATTTCTGAGGCTTAAACAGACCATTAAAAATAAGCGAAGAGGTAAGCTCACTAAAGGAATAGTGTTAATGCAACTACAGGAATAGTGTTAACGCAACTAAAGAAATAGCGTTAATGCAGGATAATAATGAGTTTATTCATTCTTGAAAATTTGTTTTTGCGATCCGATGAATGATCGATTGATTACTCCAGATTGGCACAAAGAGCTGTTCTTCAATTTTTGAGGCATAAACACACCATCAAAAATAATGGTAGAGGCAAGCTCACTAAAGGAATAGTGTTAGTGCAGGATAATGCTAGGCCACATGTGGCCATTAAGACTCTCGACCTGCTGGCAAAATTTCGGTGGGAGCGCGCGAAACATCCTCCATATAGCCCCGATATTTGTGCATGTGACTCCCATATTTTCGGCCCCTTAAAAAAGTCGCTGAAAGGTCAACGGTTCACATGTGATAAGGAAGTGCAAGACATCGTGGAAAACCAACACCACCTAGATATTTGAGAAAGCCTTGACACACGTCACGAAAACGTCCCACAAAGCAGGCAAAACAAAGAAAAAAAATCCAAACAACTCGGATGTTACGACTTTGTTGTCTCGTGGAATTATTCATTCTTATTTTCTGATAATAATTAATAATTCCACGAGCCAAAAAAAAGGAACATGTAAGTTGTTCGGATTTTTTTCTTTGTTCTGCCATCTTTTTATAACGTTTTTGTGACGCGTGTCAAGGCTTTCTACCTTATCTAGGGCGCGGCGCGGCGTTGAGAAAACTGGATCCTTCAGCATCTCCGGAATTTCTACACTGAAGCCATTCATTTCCTTCCTACGCGCTGGGAGCAATGCATCAATGTTAATGGCAATCATATTTAGTTGGACTGTTACACATATACTGTAATTACATTGTTCTGTAATTAAATTTTTTTCAAATTAAATATGCTTTAATTATTATGGTGTCATAAATTTTATTGAACTTAAAAATAGACGAAACTAATCAAATTGATTGTGAAATTCAAAGACTGATCTGGCCGTAGATTTTTAAGAGAAGAGATAGTGGCTTGCGTTTCCCATAATAACTGTAGTCCGTTTTATGAGTAATGGGGCATTCTCACAATCTTTTAACTTTCATGTCCCTGAATAATAATTTTTTATTTAATACACTTTTTTGTGTTTTTTTTTAAATTTTATATACTGGGGAACATTCCATTGCATGATTGATGATTTGCATGAGCAATGATTTACAATATTAACGAGATAAATAAGTTTTGGACGATGTTGGGGGTCCAAATACCAGGAAAACTCATCTACCGTCCCGTGTCCCTGATGCTGATTTTTAAGTTTGGAGCTGTCTGTATAAAATTGTTTCAATAAAAGTAATTCGATGTAATTTTTATCCGAAACTAGGACAATTGTTTTATATAAATATGTAGCAAAAATTAACCTGCACACATTTTTACGGTTGATATTATTTTTTGAACTCGGTCCCTGGGTTTTTCATCCTTACCGTCCCTCTTGCTAAACCTATACAGAAAATCACTTCAGATGCAGCCACAGAATTTTTTTCAAGTTTTTTCTCATGCAGAAGTATGCTAGAGAAAGAATGTCTAAAATACTTTGACAGGAAATTTACTGCAGAATTTAAATCAGCATTTAAATATCAATTTCAAGATCGTGCCTTTATTGGTAGTCTTACCGTCTCCAAGGTTTATTCCTGCACTTTTCGAGGTAAATTAAAAAGAAAAATTAATTTAATTCAATGTTAACAACTGTTTCTAAAAATCAATGAACATTGTGGCTATCACTTAGTCTTAACATGATTTTACTAAAAATAGGTGGTAATTTTCCTTTCTTTTCCATCCTTACCGTCCCTTTTTTTACCATTTCGTCCTTTTTTTCCTATACCATCCCCCTTTTTTACTCTACCGTCCCTTCTTTAACACCCCTTTAAGACAATGTTATACAAAAATTCTGTATTAAAAGTACTACATTTTTATTATTTGTTATTTGAATGTCCTGTGGGTACTATGCAAATTCATTATAAGTAAAAATTTAGAAGAAAATAAACAGTTATAGAGGTAAGACGGTAAGGAAAATTAAACTCGCAAATTTAACTTAAACCTCAGTTAAATAAAAAAATTTTCGCTGCTGACCCTTTTTTCTTTATTTTGAATCATTAAGGCATTCGTCTATCAGATTAAAATGTTATTTTAGCAAGTTTAATTTCGCCAGATTTTTTTTTCCCAAAAGTCAAAAGATTGTGAGAATGCCCCTAATACCAAGAAGTAGGCTGATTGAAGAATAGAAATAAATGCATGGAATTTATTTATTAAATGCGAAGATGACAGTAACATCATGAGGCGGTCCCCTCAAACAATCAAATAATCTGAATTAAAAAAGTCCCCAATCTGGCAACACTGCCTCATATATCGAATAGAGCCATACCAAATACGCAATCCAAAAACAAATCCGCTTTTCTACAAATAAAATTCAAACCTCAAACATCCAATGACGTCAATCTGGCAGTAGATAACGGATGAAAAAAATGTTTTATAATGATTGTATGAAATAAGCAATAAATCTTTCGATAATTTACTTGTTATTATTTCGATTATCTAGTGACAACTGTTTAATTTATATCATAAACGTTATGCGAACATTAACGAAATACAATGCCCAGAAAAGAAAGTAATTTAGCTAAAAAAGAATTATTTTTGACAGGAAATAATATTATTGTGAAAGGGAGCATTTTTACATGAGATAATAAAAGTTATATTAGCCAGTAAATGAGTAGATTTTAAGATTTATGATAACAGAAATAAATTAACGAACTGTAATTTAGGAATAAACAGGATTTTGAATATTTTAAATTTTAAATATATGATTCTACATCATAATTATAATCTGTCTTCTTTTTCATTTGAACGCCCCTTATATAAGGAGAAAACCATACATTTTTTTTTTTTTTTTTTTATCGTACTAAAACGAAACTTCTGCATTTTGCAATATAGAATATTTCCTCTGACAATGAAAATTATTTAGACCAGGATCAGCGAACCTTTTTACGTGCGCGTGACAAAATTTCACAAACAATATCTATCAACAATGTAACGTGCCAAACTTTGACATAAAATAGTTTTGCAGTGTGCGATGTTTATACAAAACACTAGTTAAAAAATCGGTTGCTTTCATGCATTAATAATTAATAATTAAAAAATATTAAAAACTAAAATGCGATTTCACTGTATTTCGGAATAAGCTATTGAACTAACGAAATTTCAATTCATAAATATGATTTATACGTAACTGTAACAAGGAAATGAAGATAAAAAATTTTATTTTACTAATTTTTGACTTTATTGTTAATGTAACATCTGGTTATAATTATCCAACTTGCGTTAAACAATGTATTGATGAGAAAACTTATTGATGAGATTTTTGCTGATGTTCGATAGAGATTTCTTTATAACTGATTCATATTTTGGTAATTTTATAAATATGCATAGGAATTGGATCCATTTTCCATCTTATTGCTGTCACTGTCGAACAAAATTAGTCTGAAAAATGCAACTTTATATATTCGTATAGAAAGGCAAAATACATGTTAAAAACAGTGCATAACATAACAGGAAAAAAATTAACTCTTTTGATGTGTTTACCATGATAAAATAGTTGCATTTTTTGTGATGGTCTGAGGAACAAAATTTATTGATTATAATAGAAAAAAAAAGAATGTGGCATCTGTATAATGATTATAAAATTTATTTTTTCGCGTGCCAGAGAAATTTTCTTACGTGCCAACTCTGGCACGCGTGCCATAGGTTCACCAACCCTGATTTAGACGATAGAAATATTTATAATGTAAAATGACGTTTAGAATCATGATGTTGGTATCAATTCAATAAAAGAATCGTTGAATTTTCCACAACGTAACACTGTCTTGAAGATTAGCAGAAAAAAAAATTCAAACCGGAGGTTCTTGATACAATGTTACAAATATTTGGAAAGTATTCTATTGTATTTAATAAAATTGATTTTTAAAGAACATTAATAAATAAAAATAAATGGTAAAATGTGTTTCACAGAGGTTCCAAAAGAAATATGCAAATGTTAAGTTTCGAACTAATCTTTTTTATTTTAAACAATACTTAAAAATTTGAAATTCTTCAGGTTAGTTTTCAAGAGGCACAGTTTAATAATTTATGCTTTGTAGATTGAAATTTTTGTATTGCTTTATGAAAACTGTATAACTTAATATATTTATTATGTGTTTCAGAATAAAATTATTTTAGCATAATTAAAATGGAAATTAATGTTACATTATTTAGTTGAAACCAATTAAAAAACATAATACTACAAATATTTATGTACATTTATACAGATAATAGAATTTGATTGCAATGTAAAACCGTCGTAACGGAGTAAACTTAGCTTCAATAAACGCTAAGTATATACTTCGCAATGCTTAATTAACTGGTCGATGACTTTTCATGCAACTAACTCAATAATTATCCTATCTAATTAGGCTTAATAATACAATTAACTTTGTTTGTAACTGTTGAAACAATTGTTGCATTTGCTTCCAGTTGTTATCTACAATGTTACAAGCAGGAATGTTGTTTCGATAACAAGCTTTAGCAAATATATTTTTATTTTCATAAAGATTAAAAAAAAAAAAAACTTTTACATCAAAAGCTACTGGAAAATTAAAAATGTTTTGATAGAAAAAAGAGCAATATGATAAAGAATATTTCATAAAATTAAATGAAAACTTATCTTTTTTGTTATTCAATGAAATTTTCGATTGTGATGATAAAATAATTAAAACTTATTAACAAAAAACATATCTTTTTTATAAAAATGAATATAGTACAGTGAAACCTCCCTGTGCGACCACCTATATTAAGCGACCACCTCCCTGAGCGACCATTTTTTCACAAAATGAAATTTATTCCCATAGGCTCAATACTAATTTTACCTCCATTCAGAGACTCCCCCCTCCCCCGTTCTCCAAGAGAGACCAATTTCTTTGAAAAAAATTCCTTTTTATCCTGGTTACTTGACGAAGGTTTTATTAGAATGTTAATTCCGGAGAGCGCATTATTCATCAAACTTCTAAACTAACTTTAGAATTTTTATTTATTGTGGTAACTTTTAAGTGTTTAAACCCCTTTGTGCCTTTATAGGCGATGAATTTATCTCTGATGACAAATTAACGATGGCGGACAATAACCCATTCCCTACCCTATTCCATCAGGAGAGTGTCAAAGAAATACATAAATTAATGAAATCGCCATATTGTGTTCCCGTCCAGAAAAAAAAAAAATACTTCCAAATAAAAGTTATAGAAGATAAAACCGTAAAATCAAAGCAAACGTCACAATGCATACATTTTTAAAACTCTGCACTAATTAACTTATGTAATTAACTTTTGTTTTGATACTTAAATTTTCATTTTTGCCTAATGTAAAAAATAAATTTTAGTAATATTAATTGTTACCTTTTTTTAACAATTAAAACCTAGATTTAAACATGAGCTCCACTAAGAGACCACCTCTCGGCGCGACCAATTTTTATTGGAACGGAACATAGTCGCTTTAGGAGATTTTACTGTATTTAAAAGGAATATATAAAGTACACAAAAAGTTCCACCCATTCTATAGCGGGAACGCGTCGAAATTTCAGAAATCTGTAAAATATGTCCAGAATTAATTTATTGGGGACCTCATTCGTTTACGTAAATTTGGGTCAGGGAGGCTCCTGGAGGGTCCAGGCTCCCGGAGGATGCAAACTTTAATGTTTTCAATGTTAAACACCTACTTTTAACACCAGTGTTGAATTCAGACACTTTTCTCCGGGAAGGATTTATGTGGCTCCGGGGGAGGGGGGGGGGGGGGCGGTCATTATACAGTTCCGGGGAGAAGGGATTTCATTTTTTGACCATTGAAAACACAAAATCTCAAATCTTCCGGAGGGAACATTTCATTGCTCCGGGAGGGGGAATGTGCCCCCCGGGCCACCCCCTGAATTCAACACTGTTTGACACCATATTCTTATTATTATGTAAATTGTACATTAGGATACCAAATGATAAGCCATTTGGTCAAGTAATATAGGAATTACGCAGATATAAAATTTGGAACAGATAAGGTTAAATTCATTTTTAAACTTTGCGAAACAGATTGAAATGTAGGTCTCTTTTTAAACATAACTCAAAAACTAATCAGCTGAATGAACTGTAAGTTTTAATTCATATTTGAAACTTTTAGAAAACGATTGTATAAAAAAAAGTATGGATTACAGTTCATATTTTTTTGGAAAGTTATATCTAAATAAACTATTTATATTTTGAAGTAAATTTTCTAAAAAAATATTAATTGTAAGCTACAATTTATTAAACAGTAAACTATTTCTGAAACCTGCAAATAGGCGGTTACAAAATTATAGTTCATCCCCACCATGACTTATCTAAAAAAGTTACCCGCAATGCAATTTGTCTTGAAACAGTTGAAGAGGCACTGGATATTAGGAGGTCCAAGCTTTAAACCTGCATCCTATTCTGTATAACTGAATGTCTTTCCGTTTGATATCTAAGGTAAAATTTACCAAAGCTTGCAGATATCCTGTCAAAATTAGTACTGGAAATTCTAAAGTTCGAACTTCGGGGCTTCCTATTACAATCTCTGCCTTAATTTATTTTAAACTAATAAGATATTTTTTAAATTGATTGAGCACATTGTTTTAGAAATTTCCAAAAGTCTCAGGCGTTTCCGAGATACAGAGGGGAGGATGAAACTTTTGTCCAACCCTGTATAAAAAAAACTTTTTAAAAAGTAGCTAGCAGAAAATAATTTTAAATATAAAAAACTAAAATTTTGTGTCTCGTAGTACTTTAATGATAGTACCTGTAAAGTACTGTTATACTGTCGACACGTATTGTACAGCTATAACCTGTTTCATACCAATTTGTTTACCATTCTGTAAGATTCTTTTGATTTTTGAAAAGACACTAGAACAAAATGAAAAAAGAGTAACGAAAACTACAGCAGTTTGTACGATTACGACAAAGGCTGAATAATATTCAAATTTTAGATGTACCAAATTGAACTACATAGCAGAAAGTCGAGACATTTGGGGAGTGTGGTCAGGAGATGACGGGGATTTTCTAGAACAACAACAAAACCATCAACAGAGTGTCTGCAGTATCTTTATACACGAATCAAGTCTGTAAGGGGCCGGATTTAATTCTTTGATTCAAAAATTTCGATTTTTTTTCATATCATATTTTGTATCCCACAAGTCTGTAGATTGTTCCTCTAAAGCAGTTTCGTCCGATTCCAAATCTGTACAATATCTTTTGCTCGTTAAACGTAATGCTATTGTAAAACTTTAAACATTTTTTTAAAAATCCAAATCACTTTTTCAAACTGGGCCACCCTGTTTTTCGAGAATTCGACCAATTTCCTGAATTTTTTATTTAAAACAAAGGTAATTGTTTTTGCTAGAACTTATACCACAGAAAAGTATATTTTTCATTAATTAATTACTTATTCGAGCCCGCAAAATGAAGAAAAAAATGCGAAAAAATTATCTTTTTTGTTCAGATGACAGCCATTTTATCAAAAATCAACTTTTTAAACTATATAAAGCTCCAAAGAACAGAATTCCCTTTCATAATGTAGCGACCCAGTTTGTTTCAGATGTTTCTGACCGGAGAAAAACGATCGACCGATTGGAAGTTCACAGCGCATACCTGCCGATAATCTCTGTCGTACAAGGCGTATTTTGCGCTTTTTTTTTCTACGGAAAAGAATTAATTATATAAGTAAAATGGCAATAAATATAATGCAAAAAGACCACAGGTAATATCTCTTTTCTTTGTACCTGAAAAGAAGCATCACGTGAATTTTACGTCAAAAAAGAACCCTTTATACATATTCCCTGCAAAAAAGTCGCAGGGATTAAAATCTGGGGATCTTGGAGGCCTTGGCCTTCATAGGTCATAGAAAAATGACAGCAATGATTCTGACATCAGAAAAATGGCATATGTGCAATTGACAACTGTGTTACGTTGTAAATTCCATAGAACACAGTAGCTGACAATGGTGGGCATAATATTAAACACGTTTGCCTTCATTAGATAGATAAATTGCACAGTTCGTATTATATGGTCTTCATTAGGCTCGCTATTATACGCCCTCTATTATACGAGCCTATTATACGAGTGTTTTTCGAACTAATTTTCTTTTGTTCTAGAAAAATCCGTACCATATTCTTAAACATTCCCCAAATGTCATAACTTTCTGATACAAAGTTTTTGCTGTAATAGCTCAAAAGTGTATAATTTAATTTAAAGCACCTTATATTTTCTAAATGTTAATTCTTTTTACAAATATTGCAATTATTTCACAAATACTAGTTCATATAAAAAAGGTATTTAAAGCAATCACCCTCTAAGAAAAGTTTAGATAAATTAAAAAACTTTCTATCATCTCTATTATATCATTACACAATTTAATAAAAGGTAAACTTTAAAATATATTCGTTAACCTTAATTTAAAATTTTAGAAATTAACTTTAAAGATTTCTTTTATTTTGAAAATATTTATTTGAAAATGTCTATAATGTTACATCGCTGAATGAAACTTTTGCTAACAGATATTTATCTCTGGAGCAATTTTGACTATTAATTCCGTAGAGAAATTAATTATAAATTTATGAAAATGAAGTTATGAAGTTTGGAAAACTTCATGTAATGTACAGGTCTTGATATTATATTATAGTGCTACATTTGAAAATCTGTAAATTTAATTAAATATTTAGCAGTGTATCTTCGTAACATTGCGACGAATATTAGAAAATATGTTTATGAAATACAAAACATTCAAAAGAGTCCTTACATTAAGATAGATATATTAACTTGTAATGCATTTTAAAAGTAATTATAACCGAAATTGATAAAGTTTAAAACACTATATATATATATATACATTCTTTTAAATTTTTATACAGGGTGTCCACGTATAAACTGACCGACCTTTATTTTCGCAACCGTTGTCCTAGACGCACGCTTCCAATTACAAAAATTGTTTAAATAAACTAAAGAATTGTTTTTAAAGCGATTTAGGTCAAGAAAAACATTTATTAAAAAATTACGAAATTTAAATTTTTTACGGCCTCTCGGTCCTATAAGTGATGTTTAGTAAAGATTTACCGTGACACTAACAAGTAAGACTCCTAAAAAGGTGCATAAAAATTTATTAAAATATACCGTTACAAAATGAACTGGTCTTTAAAAACTTAAAAACCATTGATGTTAAAATCATAATGAAACAGAAAAAGATGATTCCTGAGATCTTTCGATCGCTAACGCGATCATTTTCAAAGGATACTCATTTTGTAACGGTATATTTTAATAAATTTTTATGCACCTTTTTAGTAAACAGTTTATTTTTAGTTATTTTAACGCAAGGTGAATTTGTCATTCCACTCTGAGCTCATTTGAGTTCTATGTTTTTCAATTAAGTAAGACTCCATTCATCGAACATTAAAATTGACTGAGTTATGAAACTTTGAAATGCATGACTTATACCACTTTTTTGCATCTCAAAAAAAAAGATTTTTTTGGCCCTACCTTCAGGGGTCGTATATAAAGTACTTAAACTTATTTCAAAGTATCTGCGCCTTGAAAGAAATTGTACGGCTATTATGATTGAGTTAACTTTCATTACTTAAGTTTCAGATTAGTTAAAATAATTGTATTTTAACATATGTTTTATTTTGTAAAGATTTGAGGATATGACTTATTTTTAAAAAAAATTATGTTATTTTCATAAGGTTTTATTTAACTTGCAACGATCGTCTTTCCAGTTTAAAATTTGTACTCGACCTTTAACTCACTTTTAAATGTCCGAACGAAGTTAAATTTTACATACTGACTAAAATACGATTACAATGTAATATTATTATGATTTTCGACGCTTACCATCTTATATATACTTATATTAGAGGATAACACAAAAATTTTCGGATAGATTACCGTCAACAAGTTTAAGAAAGAGTTTTAGATTAGATAACATAAACCTGCGATAATTGTGTTTTTTAACTTTTATAATTACGTTTTATGCATTTTTTAACGCTGAATAAAAAAATTACCTTCACTTTTAATCATCATATCAGGATTTTTCGTAAATCGTAAATTTCAGCGTAAAAATATTTTTGGCTTGTACTGGGTTTCTCACAGCTAAACAGCTCAGGGGTCCCATGAGGGTGGGAGGGAAGGAGAGATCAATTTTAACTTTGAGCTTTTTAACTTTGAAATTTCAATTTGAGAAAACTCCTTACGTGATGGTTTAAAATGAAGGTCATTTTCGGATTCAGTGCTAAAAAATACTTAAGAATCAATTTTCAAAAGCTAAAAAACATGGCACAACCCAAAATTTGAAAGACAATGAAAACTAACAGCACTTTAAAATATGTATCATTTTGTACAGAATTGAGGCTGTTGTTTTTCAACCTTTTATTTAACAAAAATTATTTTTATCCTCTTATATGTTCAGTAAAAATTGTATATTTTGCAGTAATATGTCAGAATGATTAAAGAGTTCAAATTTATATTGCAATGTTAATTTTACTCTCAACCATTTTTTTTAATATCTGACGAAATTATATTTCTACTAAATTTGTGAATGACCCTTAATTTGAAAAAAAAAAATTATGCTCCAACTTTAAACAGCTATTACTCGGTCAATTTTAATCGTAGAATAACGGGACTTTTTTTTGTCTTACTTGTCAGTATAACAGGAAAATTTTACTAACTATCACTTATAGGAACTTGGGAATGTATAAAAATTTAATTTTTTTAATTTTTTAATAAATGTTTCTCTTGACCCAAATCTCGGGCCTATATCCCTCGTGTCGAGATAGTGGCCGTCATAAAAACAAAAAAACAAACTTGACCCAAATCGCTTTAAAAGTAATTCTTTACCTTATTTAAACCATTTTTGTAATTGAAAATATGCATCTAAGACCATCTGTTACGAAAACAAAGGACGGCCAGGTTATACGTGGACACACTATATATTTCTCGATATTGCAAAATGTTAAATTTATAAAATTAACTTTTAAAGATTTTAAATGTCATTAAAATATTGTAAATGGTTAAAGGAATTTTTTTAGGTTACATTTATTTTATCATTAAAGATATTTACAATGAAGCACTCATTGTTTTCGTATGAAATTATATATAGCATCCTAGGTCCTTTTTAAACCGCATTTTAAACGTCTATGAAGAAAAACTTTCAATGTATGTTTATTTTAAAGCGCATGCTACTGTTAAACATAAAAAAAATCGATTTTTCTAAAAATCTATACATTAAAAGAGTAAAATATTTATGTGGTCAAAAATGTACAGTATAACCTCCATGTGTTAAATCATTTTGGAAAAACTATTGTCAGATTTTTGACGCTAATGAGCGTATGACAAATTAAGATTACTGTTAAATACTTTAATTTTTACCCGACTGAAAAGAAGGGTTATGTGTTTCACGCGTATCTGTGTATGTGGATTTCTTTATACCCTCGAAACATCCCCACGGCTGGATGGATTTTAATGAATCAGGTCTCTATCGATTTGTCTTAATCGTCCGATGGTTATAGGATAGATTTTGTTTTTAAAAATTCAAAATGGCGGCCGTAAAATACAAAATGGCGGTAGAGACAAAAAAATCTTTTACGCACCCTATTGAGTGGCATATCATTGGACAGGCCTTTCAAAATGAAGACAATGTTTCATTGACCATTTTGCAGTCAGAAGCTCCGTTTAAATATTACACAACCTGTAAGTTGTGTACTTTGGATCTCTGCCTTTACTGTAACTCTAACCTTCATAATAGATATTTATAGGCCTCATCAAAACAGTGTTTGTAGATAGGAGCTAATAATTAAACACAACTTAAAAGTCATCAATACAAGTAAATAACAAAAAGAAAAGTAATATAAAAAAAGTTTCATATTGATGAGAAATAATTAATTAGTTCGCTTTTTACGCAGTCGGGTTTTTTGATTTTTTAAATTTAATATATTATTTTATTTTATTTATTGTATTTTGCATGTATATTACTTTTTACGTACTTGGGTTAGAGAAATATTTTTCTTTATCTTTGTGATTGGGATGAGCTATTATATTCATATCTGTATTGTATAAACGAAATACCAGCATTCCTTATGTATATGACAATGTGGATAGCAACGGGAATAGATAAAGCGAACAAAGGAGGTCGTTGGGAACCCCTAGTCAATGACCAATAGAGGAGACGGAGTGCAGGTGGATTATTTGGATTCCTTGATTTTACAGGGCAGGACCCCACTTATTTCCTCTCACAGTAGGAGCTGAGAGAGAGAATTAGTAAGTCTTGGCTTGTGTGTAGAGTGTGGAATGCTCAGTCGTGTGTCGGAGATAAAAGGATTCCTTAGGAAATATTGACTTATATGGGAAGTATCACATGTGTAAGATGGAATACCTGTATGGTTATGCCGTAAGCCTAACTGAGTACGGTAAACTAATAAAGAAAGACCGTGGATTAATAATATTTCCCAATAAGTATGAATTTAATTTAACGTATAACTTAGTGTTTTGCAGGATCTGCTACATCTGAGCACATAAATGTAAACAGTGTATTGTAATGTAAACTTTTTTTTGTAAATAAATCATTATTTTAATATTATTTAAATAAGTTTTTTTTAACCAATTATCAGGTCCCTACTTGCCGGGTTGCCCCGCTGAACGAGTTTGATACCTGGTATCAGGACGGGCGACCAATAAACCTGACGAGCACCTAGATCTTTATCATATCGGCAGTGCCTAATGCTTAGTTGTGAACTTTATTATGCCGCGGTTACTTAAGGCTCCTGTCCCTGCCGGCGAAGACACTCACGAGTTAATGCTAATCCTATGGGGATGGATTTATCTAATATCTCGTTTTCATTTTGACATTTTTAAATATTTTTTTTTCATTGGATAGCCAAGGTCCGTCTTTATATCGCACCTTTTTTACTTTTTCGATTTTGGTCGCAGATAATTTATACAAAGTTACTTTCACTTTCAAAACCGGTTCTGAAAATGAAAGTGTCATTCTAAAAAATATCTGCAACCAAAATCTAAAAAATAAAAAAGGTGCGATGTAGAGACGGATCTCGCGTATCCAATGCCAAAAAAAATATTTAAAAATGTCGAGTTGCAAACGCGATAGAAGAAAAATCCCTTCACATAGGATTAGCATTAGCTCATGAGCGCCTTCGCCAGCAGGGGCAGGAGGGTTAACAATTTTTATCTTGTTGTGTGGCACCTGCACATTGTTACTCAAGTTGATCTCGTAATTTAGAACCTTGATCAGATGACGAGACCTTCACCTGGCAAGGCAGCTTTAGAGGTATAACTCATAAGTAACTTGGGGGACTTTGCACCCACGACGGATTTTACATGCACCAGGCGTCATTAGCATAATGGCCCATTATTTGAATAAGCTTAGTAGTTAATGATTAACCTTAGCACGTTGTGTCCGATATCACGTACTTATAACGGTGGTGGTAGCCTATCAACGAAATAGCGGTTGTTTGGAGTCTTTACGAGTGGTTAACTGAATTTGTGTGATAATCATCATCGTATCGACGGCGTAACAGCTATATTATACGAAAATATTTTTAAAAAAGTCTAAAGCATTCAACTTTCACAAAAAAATGCAACTAAGCAATAGAGAATGTGAATATATGAAGAATTCCAACATCAACACCAAATAAGAACTTATATAGAAGAAAAAAAAGGTAAGTCAAGATAATACAGATAAAACAAAAAAATACTGTCTTCATCATGAGAAACTTCATTAAGGAGTAACTCGGATAATGTAATTCAAAAATATGAAGATTGTGTCATTGAAATTAGGATAAAACAGCTTAGTCTCATAACAGAGACTTCACATTTTTTGCTTACATTATGAGAATCACCTCTGAAGATGTTTTTCATGGGTGTAGCCCATATTACTTCGTTTTATTTTATCTCTTTTTTATCGTCTTCTCTTTCTTGTTTTTGTTTCTGCCCATATTTTGTTTTTGTTGAGATTCTTATAAATGATAGTGTAATATTTTCTGAGTGTTTTAAAAGAAACCGCACAAGACACCCCTATAACTACGCTTGTTACGAAGGAAAAAAAGTGCCTGGTGATCTCAATGTAAGGCATTTTTAAAAGGATGCTTTAAAGCGGTTTATTTCAAAATGTTAAAAACGATGTTTATTTTTTCTATAACTACGATAGTTATTAACAAGTAAGAAAAATTATGCGTTAAGCATAGATTATGAAACACTTTCCAACGCATCCTGAATGCTTTAACAAAACGTCGTTATTTAGGGAAATAAGGTATATAAGAGAACTAAGTAAACATTTTAGAAACCGCATGAAGCATTTGAAAAACTGATTTCAGCAGATACCGTCCATAGCTAAATATTTATTCCAATTCTTTTGAACAGCCCTGTATTTGATATGTAGGTTGATATATAAACTATGTAATTGGGAAAATTTAGTTTAAAAATAAATAAATAAACGCATAACAGTTTGAAATTTCTCTTTCCGCAATTTATACTAATGGATCAAAACATACTTGTATACATTTGTACGTACAGCCCTTTAGTTAACCTAGTAACTTTATTACACGCCACTAATTAGCTAAAGTTTAATTCAAAGTAAAACACTCTTAAAACTACTGAAATCACATTTCCAGAAATTATCATTTATAGACGGCCATGTATGCAATTCTTTGCGTGACCCTGTATATCCTTTTATCTATGTTCTACAAACATTTGTTAGTAAACCAAATGCAGTTCCGTGTAAAAATGCATAACTCAATTAAAAACCACCTTTAAGTAATTTGCAATCATACTCAGTAACCATTACGAATTATTTTGTGTAGCCCTGTATTTAAATTACAGCATTTATACACACCATATACTATACATAAATATAGTTAAACGTAAAAGCACATAACATAATTAAAAATGCATTTCCAGCAATCATCGCTACTGTGCAGTACTTCGGATAGAGTATAGTAGCTGAAATCTTTTGTGTGGCCCTGTAAATGCTATGCACTGCGTATTATACGTGAAATAAGTAAAAGTAAACCTCAGAGACGTATATAAATTTCATTATACATTAAATAATTTAACATAATTAAAATACGCCGCAAACAATTGCCTCCACCCCTATATCGTTATGTAACGGAATTCTTTTGTGTGGCCCTGTGTAAATGAATAATAACTATTCTTTGCACCGCATATTGTACCGAAAGCATATTTTAGTGCACTTTATAAATGCGTAGCAATTTTATTATGTTTGAAAGCATGTAACATCATTAAAAATCATTTTACACGATTTTTCCCCATAGCCTGTAATGTAACGGAAAACTTTTGACTGTCCCTGTAATTGAACTAAACATGCTAAAAACTTTATTTGAAATAGGTATCGTGCTATGGTAGAGGTCACTAATATCCAAAAATTTCACAACGATCCGAGTATATTTACGAGAGTTAGAGCGCAGACAGGCGGACAGACAAACCGAAGTCATAAACACTTTTCAACTTTGTTGGAAAGTGTTAAAAAGAAATGTGTGAAGTGATCACAGTGAAAACAATGATTAAAAGGATGCTTTTAAGCGGTTTATTTCAAAATGTTAAAAACGGGTGTTATTTTTAATTGCGCACACACTTAAAGGAAAAAACAAGGAAATTTCATTAGTGGCCAGTGCCCAGAAATACCGTTTTATAAGTGGCCACTTTTTTATTTAAAGTACTTATTTATTTAAGTACTAAACAGCAAAATCTCGTTAAAATTTGTATTAGTATTAATGTAAAATTGAATAGTCCAAATTAAAATGTTAATATAAACATATTTCAACAAGATGTACAATCTTTGATGGAATGCAAAGAAATTTTACTCTCTCTAGGAAAGTGGCCTCCGACAAACAATTTTTTAATAGCCACTTTTCTCATTTAGTGGCCCTGCGGACGGTGGATATTGCTAATTTTGTCCTTTACACACACTTTTCTCTTGAGCTATTTAATATCTTTACACGAAATCTCCTCGGATTTATAGATTATATTTAAACTTGAAAACTAAACCTAAAGTTGTTCATTATTCTAGTCACGGCCAAAAAGTATACATAAATAAATTTCGAAAAAAAAAAAAATGGAAACTTCCAAGTTTATTTTAAAAATAGATTTCTTTTTTAAATTTACGCAGTGATCAGCGATAAAGACATATATTTATGCATTAAGGTTCAATGTTAAGATATAGATATAATGCATAAATCTATGAAGATAGCATTTGAAAATATTATTAAAAGAGAAATCATGCGCACAATTTAAAAAAGAAACGCGTTTTTAACATTTTGAGGTAAATAGCTTTAAAGCGTGCTTTTAATGATTGCTTACATTCAGAACAAACACGTGGCGCATTTTTAGTTATAATTAGGTTAATTATAAAAATTTCTTATATGGTTTGCTTTAAAATGTGCCCAAAATTCTGCTCTTTCATATACAGTAGAACATCGATTATCCGAATTGGGACCGACACTGTTTCGAAAAATCGCAATTTTCGGATAATCGAGAATACTTTAATTTTAAGATTAAGGAGAAATATATGAAATATTTCTTATTATGGTAACAAGTGCTTAATAAAAATAAAGCAATAGCAAAATAGAAACAAAAATAAATTACATTAATTTTAATTTTGTAATTAAGTGCCTTTTACGTACATCACAAGGGTTTGAAAAAATGTTTTGTTTGTCGCACTTTCGATTGCCTTTGCTTTGAAGCTCTGTCACGGAGTTTTTAATATTATTAGTTAACATGTATCACGGTCTATCTGTTGCTTCAGCCATGCCAGACCTTTTGCAAAACATACAAAAGCTTCAGAACTGCTGATTTGTTCGTTTTCTTCGTTCCACTTCGCAGCTTACGGGAGATCAAGTTAAATTCAAAGGAACTCTAAAAAGGGGGATCGAAAATATTTATATGTACTCGTCGTGCGGAAAGGACCGCTTACACACAAGGAATACGATAGTTTAAAAAAAAAAAAAGCCTTCAAAATGGATTTTGCACACAAGAAATGTGAAAATAATAATAATAATAATAATAATAATAATAAAAGGTTTAAAAATGGATTTCGGTTAACCGAGAGTTTCGGATAAAAGAGGTTCTACTGTATATATTTTTTCGAAAAATCGAATTATTTTACTGTTTGACATTAGTATCTTCTCTTAAAGTTCAAATATAATTTTTTTTGAAAAGAAAGAAAAAAAGGACAGAAGTGCTCTTTCACAAACTTCTGTTTTAAAATGAAATAAATTATGATTTTATCTAAAACAGGCATAAAATAAAAAGTTGACAGTACTCAAGGTTAATTTTTATCAACTAAAGAGAATATTTAAAAGAAGAAAACGACGATATGCAGATTAACAAAGTAGAATATCTCACTGCACTAGGTCACACATTATATTTTCTCGCAAATGTTTTCGGAGTCACGTATTTTTACTTTTTCAAATTTTAAAAGTTATTTTTCGGAAAAAGTCACGTAATTTTCATATCAAGAATCTGAAATGTTTGTAATGAGGAAATTGCAAATCATACTAATGCAAGAGTGCGTGCTATTAAAGTTTTAAATATAGATATATATTTATTATTATTTTAACACAGTCCAACGGAGTTGAAAAGTATTTATGAATTAGGTTTGCTTGTCAGCCTGCTCGTGTTTCTAATTCCGTGAAAATAGCATGTAAAAATGTTAAATATTTAAAGAAAATTATTCTGTCAAGCATCTGAAAAATATTATGTACATTTCTTCAATTTTTTGGAAGCCATTTCTTTTTATTCATTTTTTATGATCTGTTGAATTGTGTGCATTGAGAAATTAACATAAAAGATACTCTTTAGAATTACAATAGAATGTTTTTTAGTGTCTGAAAATTAAATGCTATTTTTGAAAAGAGCATTTGTATTTTTCTTTGAGTTTGTCTAAACCAGGCATGTCAAACACGCGGCCCGCGGGCCACAACTGGCCCGCCGACCATTTATCTATGGCTCGCGAAGCCTTTGCCATTTTACATTTATTTAATTATCCTTTGCCTAGTGCATGCCATCAGTCGAGTTTTTTCAGGGACGCATCGGCATTTGCATTATAACAAAAATCATCAGAGTGGAAATATTTTAAAAATGTATTAAAAAATGATTTGAAAAGAAGATTTTTGAATTTCAAGAAACAGTTTAATCTGTTTCCCTCACCTCTAATGAAATCATTAGAGTTGATGACAAATCATCAAAATTAGGCCAAAAAGTAGCCAAAAGTAGTCATCATCATGTTCAAATTATTGTTCAGAATTTATTACTGCAGCCAATCAAAATTCAGCACGATTCCATATTAGCGCCATGGATACGGGGTTTCCAAATTTCTGTAATTATTCATCAATCGACTAATTTTATGAAATACAATATGCAACCTTTTGTTATTTTTCAAGTCAAAGAAAATAATTTGAACCAGGAAATATATTTAATAAATAAAATAACAAAAGTAGCGATTATATATGACATGTTTTATTAAATAGATTTTCAGATTCAAAATATATTTATTTTTATTTTTTACTTTGAGAACACACGGATGATTGACAGCTATGCCGATGCGAAATCTAGATTATCGTGTACAAGCAATTTTTAAAATAAACGCAATTTATAATATTCAATTAATTTTTTTTTTTTTTTTTTTTTTTTTTGGTTGATAAAAATAATTGTGAGTGTTTTCTCGAAAAATTAATATTAACTTACTGTGTACTTAATGTTGGAACTTTGCGTTAAAATTTCTTTAACATGGCTGTGTCTTGTATAGACGAATTTTATTCTGTGCAATGGTAATATTATTATCTTTTTTTTTAATATGGCCCGCAGCGGTAAATGAGTTTGACATGCCTTGCTAAACGATCAAAACATCGTCATTTTCAAAGTACCGAAACACAAAAAATATGCATTTTTTCATTGCTGCCTAAAGTATATATTCTTAACTATATAGACAACTATACAGAACTATACAGAACTAACTATACAGAAAAATAAATGTTGTATATACAAAATTAATATTTAATTTTAAATTTAAACGTTTATCTCACTAAAGCGTGAATTAAAATGATTAAGTGCTGCGCGCATCATAAAACTCTAAATTATATATATAGAACATAATTTTTTAACGAAATAGAATCATAACAAACCTAATTCAAAGTTAAACCAAAATATGCACAAAAAGTTTTGTTTAAAATTTATTTTTAGCACAAATTACAAAAAAATTTCAAGTTTTTCAGAGCAAAAAAATAAAATAACCAAAATGTGTGAATTTTTTTGTTTTAGCATGTAGACTATAAAGAAACGCATATTTGGTTTATTTTTTAAAGCTTTAGCTTACACAGTTTGAAAGTAACTTTACGCGCTATCTCCAAATTTAATAATCTGAAAAAACGCGTTTTAAGTTTTAATATCTACGGACCTTTCATTATACTCACCGTCTATAAATGATTATAACTCAAGGCAAAATGCAGATTTTTGAATGGGGTTTTTTGCATATTGCTCAGAAATTTTTAAAAAAAATCAGAATAAAACAAAAACAGAAAATTGATTTTTTGAAAGTTTAAAGGTTCTGTGCCCCCTTAATATGCTATGGAAGGATCCCTCCAGGCCTTTAAAAAAATATCCCTATCAAAATAATAATCTCCTTTTAGATTCATCCTGCGACTTTTATAGAAACGTTCCCGGGAGGTTATTTTTGTTGCAAATATTGGAAAATTGCACCACAAAATGTTTTAGGAACCTACCTAGAAAGTCATTTTTGTTGCAAATGCTCTAAAAACCCACCACGAAATTTTTTTCTTAAATTTGATTTTATTGTTGCTTCTTACTTTATGATGGCTAAAAGACTAGTACTGAAAAAGAAGGACCAATCGGAGTATGGTATATATCTATGTCGCTGGTGTAACGCTTCTTAGCAATTGAAAATTTCTTATCAAAATAACGTCTATAATTTTTTATAATATATTATACGCTCAAAATAATTATTTAAAAAATCCTTTAGGCACGGTACGCGTAAATTAAAAATACATAAAAAATGAAATACAAAATCCAATTCCAGCTTTTCTGTTTGTAATTTGAGCGATCTTTAACAAAAGAGCGAAATTCTCAAAATAAAATAAAATAAAAAGCGGTTGTATATACTACTGCTTGTTATAGTTATCGCAAAAATGTCAAGCAGCAACTTTTTTGTAAAGTGCGAAGAAACCTGTTGCATCAATTTTCTTAATTTATTTGGTAGGAGTTTTACTTTGTATTTTCTTTATGATCTGTTCTATCAGATTCATCAGAAGGCTCTATAATACTGAAGAATTACTTTATGTCTCAAGATTAAATGGAATAGTTATCGCAAAAGTGTCAAGCAGCAACTTTTTTGTAAAGTGCGAAGAAACATGTTGCATCAATTTTCTTAATTTGTTTGGTAGCAGTTTTACTTTGTATTTTTTTATGATCTGTTCTCTCAGATTCATCAGAAGGTTCTATAATACTGAAGAATTACTTTATGTCTCAAGATTAAATGTAATTTCTTGGGAAGAATATTTTAAATAGTTATTTTTGTAAATTAAATTAAATAATGAAATAAAGAGTACTACATCTGAATGACTCTTACTTTATTAAGTGTAATGACTATTTTTTTTTCTTTTATGATTAATCGAGTCATATTCTAAATATGTTTTATAAAAAATGTTAAAACTTTCATACGAAAATGTCAATGCTTCAGCACGTAAACATTTTATTAACCCTCCAGCCGCGGGCTACTTTTTCATTTTCGTGGATAAAACCGCGGCATATTTTTAAGTGTTGCCAGTGAGTAACTTATTAATAATTCAGATTGTTTGATCCCCACCACTTTTTTTAAGTAGAAATAGTCACTTTGTTTAATTACAAATAGGTAGGGGGTGTTTACTTTTTTTTCCACGACTGTACATACATCCCTCGAATTTGGAGCTTCTCTGAGCAGGATTCTTATCAACTAACGGTTGGACCACTGTTGGCTGTGGCAAATGTTTCGTTAACCAATGATATGGCAACAAATTTCTTACTTTGGGCTAACATAGGATAGCAATTAGTTAAACTTGGTCCAATCAGTTCTTACTACTTACTACTGCTTCATAGTAGGTAGCTTTTACTTGGCTTTTAATTTGCTTATAGTGATAGACACATTAGATATATATACATGTAATTTATAAAAATTGACAAGCTTTAGAGAAAGTAGTTCCACCACTATTGAA
Organism: Maratus speciosus; assembly: GCA_963932465.1. NCBI lineage: Eukaryota > Metazoa > Arthropoda > Arachnida > Araneae > Salticidae > Maratus > Maratus speciosus. The sequence goes on from OZ010798.1 coordinate 364,697,722, forward strand.
TAACTAGACTTTATTGAAATGAAGTATAATTTTTAAAGTCGAAATCATCCGAATTGTACAAAATTTTGTCTAAAATTCCTTGAAAGGCATCGGCGCCATACAAGAATGCGAAAAAGGGCCTCATAGCCAAGTTCAAGAAAACTGAGTATATGCTGATGTTAAGATGGTAAAGCCAACAAGTATTTGTATGAAAAAAGCCTTTCAAAAACTAGTACGTGGGTCATTTTCAAAATCTGCCCATGTTTTGGAATAACAAAATCAAATTTTTAGAAATAATAAGAAAGTTTTAATGTTTTGTAAATAATTACCTTACCTCATAAACATTAATATACAAGCATCAGCATAAATTTAACATTTTCAAACTAATTTAAAAAATTTAATTAACTTGGTTTATGAGATAAGTGAGTACGGTAATGACATCTACGGTAATGACAAATTAAACAAAATACTTTTATTTTTCCCCAGGCATAAATGGCAACCATTATATCTTCTGGTCCATACAATGATTTTCTATTTCTTATATAATAAAAGCAGATTAATAAATAAAAGTTCATTTAATTACCAATTAGAAGTGGATACGGTAATGACGTACAGAAAAAATACTCACCAAAACATTCAAAGTCTTTGCTTGTTTTATTGAAACTATAAAACTATTTACTCTATTCACCTAAACCTGATAATAAGTTGAGTTTTACGGAGTATTTTTGCGTTGATAAAAAGGCATGTGCTGCCTTCTAAAAAATTCCAGATGAACTTTTTGCCAGACGCTTGGCAATGACGCTCTTTCTTGGGACACGGTTTAAAATAATTATTAAAAATTATAGATAAGTTTAGTTAATGAAAATAAATATTTTTTAATTAGTAGCATCTTAATAAATAAAAATATATTAAAAAATTATAACCATCTGTTTTAAATAGACCTTAGTCAAATCTTTACCTAATAAATTGCTTTAAGTACAACCGACGGTAATGACATTTTGACTACAAAAGAACATATTTCTTATTTTAAAATTTTTAATAAATAATAATAGATCTGTAAATTATCATTAAAAAAACATGATAGTTAAAATGCAATAATTAAAATTATGGTATTTAACTATTTTTCTGTGCAAATGTGAAAGGACAGTAAAACACGACACTTTTTGAAAATCACCCACGTATACAATTATACGAATTACAGAGAATATCTGGCGATTTATCACCTGTGGCGGGCCAGCGGAAAAATGTCTAATGAATAATTTCGCTCTATAAATATCAAAATATTACACTGTCATCAGGAACACACCTGTAAATTTAACTTTATAAGTCTAGCGTTTCAAGAATTGGGTTAAAAATCCTTTACAAAATTCCATCTTTCCATGCAAAAAACAGGTTGAATTAAATTAAACACTACCTAAGGAATCTGCTTTAAATAATCATTGTAATACGTTTTATTTTTATGGATTAAATTGCCGATATGTTATAATGCAGCCATATTAAATTTTTGTCTCTGCAACCGCAATCGTGAGAAGTCGATTGCTGTTCAATCATTTTAATGTAAATATGCCAAAAGTATTGAGTAATCTTTCAAAACAGTTTAAAATTTATAACGAAAAAGTAATCTTAATTTAACCCATTTGTGCTTAGCGTCACACTTTTGGGACGCTTCGAAATTTAATAAATTTGTATAATTTTCTTCTTCTTTATAACATGAAAACTGTATAAAATCATTATCTATAATTGTCTTTATCTGTTACCGATAGATGACAGCCTACGATGGATATTTATTTGCGTAAAAGAAGGCTTATTTCGGTGTTTATAGATTTTTTATTTTTCAAGATGGCGAAATGTAAAAAGTAAGTTTATTTTTATTTTTTCTATCAAGGATACAAATAAATAAGTCATAATCTTAGATTGTAGACTTCTTTGAAATACGTATTCTTTAAAATTGTGATATTATATGTTCAAGCCTATATTTTATGCATTTTTGTATCGTGCAAAATATAGGGCGCTGGGCACAAATGGGTACATATTTGTATTAGTCACTTAGAGGACAGATATTTATGTAAAGTCCTTTTTAAAATGATTATGAAATAAATTGTTTCTAAGCTTCAAATACGATTATTCTTAAATTATTATTAATAATACTTACAATGTTATTAGTCTCTGTAAAGAAATACATTTTTTATCAGTTCCTAAAAATACTAATTATAGTATGTAATACACGGAAACAACTCTTTTTGTAATTACAGTAACCAAATGATTTTGTTAATTCAACAAATCATTTGGTTAGTCCAACCAAAATTTGATCATCTAACCAAAATATTTGGTTGGAGCTATATTAACCAAAATTTAGTTGTTTCAACAAAACAGTTTTTTCCGAGTTTACAATTTAAAAGATTCTTTTCTATAAATTTTGACAAAACATATAATTATGCATATTATACTCTTATAAACATTAGGCATATTCCCATATTTAGAATGTTAATATTTTATCAAATAAATACAAAAATACTTTAGCGTAATTTTTCTTAGTATTTTTCTTGTTCATTTTGCAATATTTTAAAGTGATTTTACCAACAAATTTGAGAAAATCAAAATTCAGGAATAAACGGTTTAACACTAGAACCGCCATAGTGATCATTTTGACCGGTAAAAAATGAAAATATTTTGATTCGAAGCAGAAATTGTCTGCTAAAATAAGTTAAATATGTATTACGGAAAAATACGTTAAATAAATAATTTAAATAGTTTTAAATAAAAATTCTGGTGTAAAATACTTTTATAACGCTTGAGTAATATTTCCGGCGGTTCTAATGTTAAATTAAATTATATAATCAAATTGAAATGAGTGAATTTGGTTAATTTAAACTTAAAAAAAAAAAAAAAACAAGCTGAGTTAAATAAAAGAGTGTAAAAAGTGGAAATCATAATGAACAAACACTGACACGCTATAAAAAAAATTATATATGTGTGACATATTAAGCTATTGGAGTCAAACTGAAATTTCTAATTAAAAAAACTTTTATGTATAATCGATCAAAATTCGAATGCTCAAAATTTAAATGTTTCTGATGTATAACACTTCTGACAACAATAATATATTTAAAAAAAAATTAAAACTAAAAAAATTCCATCTCTTTTTAGACTGTAACTTTGGCGATTTTTTTAAACGAAATTCTAAAAATATATCTACCAAAAATGTATAAAAATATCTTATTTAAAAAACATTATTAATTGTAAAAAAAAAAATCCAGCAATAAATTCTCTTTCAAGTTCAGAGAAATTTATGTTTTTCTTTATTTCATTTATCGGACACCAATCTTCCTGATTTTATTTATACGATTTGTTTAATATTTATGCATCTTCAAATGGATGGTTTTTAAACAACTCTAAAATTTCAAATTTAAACGCAGACTTTAAGATAGTTAGAGATTTTTGATACTTTATATTTTATATCTCGCGCCTCATACATAATGTACTGAAGGTTCTTATAAAATTTTTCTACGAAAACAAATTGCAAGAAAATATTAAGCTTGTGTATATAGAGTTTCTTGCTAATGTGTTCGATGTTGTAATTATTTATTTTCTCTGAAAATTAAATTAATGAATGTTTAATTTAATTGAAAGTAATTATGCAATTGAAAACCGGACCATGAGGTAAAATATCATATACTCTTTCACTAGTAGTACTTAATGCAGCACATTTTAAGTAATTCAAGATTTGAATTCAGAATAATATGCGAAAAACCAATTCTTTTTCTAAATTTTATTTAAAAGTTTTTCCAACTCGGATTTCTGTAAAGCTTATCAGTGCAATAAAGTGTAAAAAAACTTTAAAATGTAAAAAAAAAAAAAAATCTCTGTCGAACATGTAATATGTCTCAACAACTTCCATAAGCCTTTCTGATCTCCCTGAAGATGAATATTTAAAAGTTTTGAGACGCGACACAACTAAAATGTTAAAGAAAACATAAAAAAATCCGAAGAAATGAAATCGATAACTTCCTATTTTGCTGTACCTCCAACGATCTTAAACAGAAAAGCGAAAATTTCAAAAACTTCAATAATATTTTTCCGCAGTCTATCACGTTTATCGCAAAAGTGTCAAGTAATAGATTTTTTTCCCTCAAGTAAGGGAAATTATTCCTTTCTTAAAATTTGTTTTTATCTCAATCTTTTTTATTTACTATTATTTTATGAAATGTATAACATATATATATGTGTATATGTGTATATTTATATATATATATATATTTGTGTATAATATATAACTTTTTTTTATAACTAGGAATCCATAAGTTGTACAAATATATGATAAAACATGTTTTACTTTGAAAGACAATTTGAATAAAATAAACTCAATCCAAGATAACAAAATAAAAAGAAAATGACAAATTACAATTTATAATAACAACATTTATTGTATAAAAAATATTTCCCACTTATTATTATAATAAAAAATTAAAAAAAAATCCCTTGTTTGAATAACTATGGCTTTGTTGATTAATATAACAGTATTGATATCAAGGGCTTATATAATCTCGGTTAAACTATACTTTCTCTATTTTTATTGTGTATATTATTTTGATATATTTAATGTTAATGAATAGTAGGGGAGAGTAGTACACAGTGAGACGAAAATTATTATTACTTAACAAATGGCGACGATTTTTATTCGTTTGAAAAAAAATTTGCTACATCTTTAAGCTACACAAATGCGCTACACATTAATGTATAAATAAATGGTTTTAAAAAACTTACTTATAAAAGGATAGAAGCAGCATAACGGAGTATCGAAAATTGTCTCACTGTGTACCACAAGTAGTACACAGTGAGACAATGTATATATTTTCATAAATCATACATTTTTACACTCTATCAATAATTTTCTTCAGTTTATGATTTCTAATTAATATTTCTAGATTTTCAAAATATTAAAAATATGAGCCTCGGGTGGCCAATGGCAGACTTTGGGCTACCTTCATGCAAATTTTCAGCCTCTTACGTTTAGTAAATTTCCCTAGCCATCGCACGCCCCCACACACAGAGAGAAAGAGAGAGAGAGAGAAACCTTCCTGAATTAATAAATAACTTTTTCAACATCAGAACCACATAGTAGGTATACAATAAGATACGTCTCACTGTGTACCACAACTGTGTGTCTCACTGTGTACTTTCGTTACGTTGTAACAAAATGGATGCTACATCTGTTACATCGATTTCATCGCTTTAAAAACTTTATGTCCTTTTGCAGAAATAGTCTATTATTAGATATAGCTAGGTTTGGTTAAGTAAATATAAGTCATATTGAAGGAAATAAGCTCTAAAATAGACGTTTATGTAACTTTAACCACTATAAAATAAGGAATTATTTACTATTTTGACGGACGAGTAACTGAAGTCCCGAAACGACATCCACGTGTTGCATAAGATGAGGTCGTTATGTGTGTGTGCCAGCTTGAAGAAAAAGTTACAACTATATGTCAAAGTGGCTGCTGCCTCACTGTGTACAATGTTTCACTGTGTACTCCCCTACCCTATATGAATCTTATGAAGTCCCAAAGCAGACTTTAACCCATTATGTACTGAATTATGAATTCATGAAAATTTTATCTTCTGAAGCACTTTTCCTGAATAGTTTAGACTACATTCGAAGATTTACATAATCATTTAATAAATTTTAGAAGGATTGAAGGATTTAGATGGATTAATTAAATTTGAATTTATAGGGATTTTGTGCAATATTTATAATCCCACACCAATCTTCTATTTTAAATATTTATCTTGGTATTTTGCAGAATTAGGAAATGTACAAATATTATGTTCTTACAATAGAAAAATAGAAATAGTTCTGAATTGAAAAATCACCTCCTCCCCCCCCCCCCCCCCCCCCCCAACGCCAAGAAAGCTGAAAAGGAGCAAAGGCAAAAGAAATCATGCTTTTAAAAATATTTTTCTTTTGTGTAACCAATAATGCTTTTGGAACAAGATAAAGTAATCTATTTATAACTCATTCTGAACTGTATTACAACTAATCGATGTATTAAATGAATTTTATAATAAGTTATTTTAATAATACTTATAAGTACCGTCAGTAGATAAAGGGTTAAAGTGCAATGTTAATAAATAAAGTGGTATATAACGCAGCAGTATCAAAATTTATTTGGATTCTTATGAAAATTCTAGGACCTGTTCAAGGACACCAAAAGTGTACAGCATATCTCAAAGTAGGATTGAGGTAGTAGAATTGACGCAAAAAAAACATTGCTACAAAATATGATCACGTCTTATCATAGAAAATATTTTAACCATATTTCTAGAATAATTCTGAGAATGCTGACAAGTAAATAAAAGAAGCAGCATTTTTCTTTACACTTATCGGCCGATGGTAACATATGCCGTATAAATTACCATAGTTAATATATCCGAAAACAAATATGCATTTTTTAAGTGTAATACTATTGAAAATTATCTTTACTAGATAAAATTATTTATTCACTATAAAATATTCTGATTATTCATAGTAATAAGACGTACTGTTTCAAAGTAAATTCGTATTAAAACAAGTTGGAAATTGCGCGTCAAACGTGGTAAAAGAGGTGTGTTCGTACTATAACTTGTTTTATAAATATTTTTTGAACCGCATATCGTATTGAATGTATATTTGCTTTTCATAAGTACATATCAGTTTTATTCTGTTCGAAAGGCTGTAACATCATTAAAATTCACTTAAAATAATTTTTTCCCACTAACCGTAATGTAACGGAAAACTTTTGACTGTCCTTGTAATTAAACTGTACATCCGATTTTCATAAAATTTGAAATGACTCCACAGAATTTTGCAACAATCACATATTTAAAATTTCACACCATTCGACTGGGTAGTTTTTGCTCTGTTATATGCGGACGGACAGACAGATGGACAGACTGAACGACGACTATAGGTGCTACGTATTTATATAATTACAAACGCACCTAAAAAAATAATCTCAAAACTATCTTATATAGATGGATTGATGCTTTGTTCAGAAATGAAAGCACGAAAGTCAATTTTATCTTCAAAGAGCAGACATATCATGCATTCCTCGCTTGCAACAAACAGATTATCGCCTTGCGATAATTATTTATTTCTATTTGGATTTTCTTGTCATTTTAACCCATTTTCGGACAAAGGTGCGTAAACGCACCATTTCAATAAATATTTTTTTATTAACACTGTGACGAATATTTTTCACAAATTTTATTTTTCTGCTAGTTTTAAGAGTTCTGGAGACATCTATAAAATATGAGTAATTCAATTGGAGTAAACACTTTCTGTGGAGAAATTTTCAAATTACGCTAGTTTTTTAAAAATTGAAACGGTTAATGACAAATTCAACATTTTGAAAATGTATAATTATTCCATTTGAGATTAATCATATGTTTTTATAATGGATTAAAGTTGCAAGTTCTGTAAATAAAATAATAATAAAACAAATGTCATAAAGAATTTTAAAAAAATTATTAATTTTAAATTTAATGATTCGTTAGTGCACCATTGACCGAATACATGAAAATGCCGAATGCATTTTATTTCTCAAATAAAATATTATTTTTCATGCACGAAACTTTTTTTTGTCTTAATGAATGGGATTTAATCATATTTCAATGAAAATAATGCCACATTTGATAAAATTTCTATGCTTGGCCTAAAATGGGTTAAGTGTATGTGGCATTTGGAGAAAAGAGTTTTTCTAAGATCAAAACTTATTTGGAAAAAAAAAACAATTCAGCAAGAATATTTGAAGAGCTTAACCACACTGAAGACTGTTAGTTCTATAGCGAAAACTTCTCGTGGTCTTAAGTATTAGTGATAACAGGTTGTAGTTTGACTTAGACGTTGCGTTTTTAATAATAATTGGTGACAAAAATCCAGGTTTCGAGGTCCTGGAATAATATAAAGAAATAGGAAAAGGCGAACTCTGTAAATGTTGAAGATCGAATGGCTTTTATTTGTTTGTAAAATCAGGTATGTAAAATGCAATGCCGGAGCGGTATGATGTGTTACGAATTCGATGTACAGAGAGGGAGTGATCAAGTTGTCAGATATTGTTGCTAGTACGTTGAATCAAAATTTTGGTACTTTGGACCATTATAACCCCCAAAGATATATCACTTAAAGGAAACTTTGAATTATAATCTAGCCAAGCAACTGTTAATTGGAGTATCAAAATTTTAACGTACATACACGATTGCAAAAGGTGAGTAATGGGAAAAATCATATTTAGGAGCAGTAGCGCAGGCATTAATCAGTGCAGTCAGACGTCTGCATACCTAACTATGCGAAACGGAAATTTAAAATACTGGAGTTGATAGAAAAAAGGTGGACATTTAATTTTAAAAAGAAGCCATCCTTTAATACCAAAAAGCGAGTGTCATTTCCTCGAACATTGTGTCATACTACATATGTGTGCATATGTGACACGATTTCACTTGTATCATATAAACATGTACATCTTAAGCACCAGCATACCCACATTATATACTCAATGAAGAAATCATGGTTTTTTGCAGTCGAACAATCGTGATGGAAGAGTGGAAGATCAGGCTGTCGTCCATTGGAATGTTTCCCGAAGCATAAATAATCGAAGCCGATAGATGCATCAAAACGTTTATTAATCGACCATAAATGCACCCAATTCCACTAGTTATAGGCGATCCATGTGCGGGCAGTCGCTACGTAATAAAATGTACCACTAGATGTTACTTATTAGAAGAAATCATGAAGATTCAGGAAAAACAAACACTCCAGGTGACGTGGTTTAATTAAGCAACTCAATAATCGCCAAATTCTACCCCTCCTAGCCCATGCAACGGGTTATATACTTGCGAAAAACTGCAGGCGTATGAATACAATACACGATAAATGACAAATCACGTAAAAAGTAGCCGGAAGGACGCGATGAGACCAGAATACGATAGGACCTAGCTTCGGAGAGGAGGGGGAAACGCGGGTTACGACGTATATGGTTTCGGCGTCAGAATTATTGTGCAAATAATGTCTGGCGGGATTTGTAAGGAACGATGGGAATAGAACACCAAAGAACAAATGATATTAAAAACATTCGAAAGAAAAATAATTTATTTTTAGAATAAAATGAAAAAGTAATTTAATGGGTTTTATGAGATGAGACGAATGGATTAAGGTTTTTAGATTAATAAAAGAATACGCAGTTTTAAATGCATGAAATAAAAGACAAAAGATGTTAAGATATTATTAAAGATAGGTAAAATAAGAAAAATGTTAAGAATTTGGAATAGTTTTAATAAGATAAAAGGGCGAAAATTTTTATTATTACATATATGTGTGTTGTATACAACCTCTCCAGGGCGTTTATTGACTTTCTGACTTCCGCATTCTCGACTATGCGAAACGGGACATTTAAGATACTACAGTAGATAGAACGACACGTGGACATCTAACAAGAAGAAGACACCATCCTTGAATACAAAAGGACGAGCATTATTTCTTCTAACATTGCGTTATACTATATTTGTGTGTATATATGAAGGTTGTGTAATACCTCTCCAGGGATTTACTAACGTTCTGGCACCTTCATACTCACCTTCATATATGCGAAACGGCAAATTTAAGATACTGCAGTAGATAGAACAACGTGGACATCTAACAAGAAGAAGACACCATTCTTGAATACAAAAGGACGAGAAATATTTCTTCAAACATTGCGTTATACTATATTTGTGTGTATATATGTAGATTGTGTGATACCTCTCCAGGGATTTACTAACGTTCTGGCATCTTCATACTCACCTTCATATATGCGAAACGGGAAATTTAAGATACTGCAGTAGATAGAACGACGTGGACATCTAACAAGAAGAAGACACCATCCTTGAATACAAAAGGACGAGGATTATTCCTTCTAACATTGTGTTATACTATATTTGTGTGCATGTATGTAGGTTGTGTGATACCTCTCCAGGGATTTACTAACTTTCAGGCACCTTCATTCTCACCACCTTCATATATGCGAAACCGCAAATTTAAGATACTGCTGTTGATATAACGACGTGGGCATCTAACCTGAAAAAGAAGACATCCTTGAATACCAAAGGACAATCCTCTAACTTTGCGTCATACTACCTCTGTGTGTGTATATATGTGAGTTGTATAAAACCTCTCGGGGACGTTTGTGACCCAGTGTATTTTGTGATTATTAATTATTGATATGTTTCAGATATAGCAACAAATTTGGAACATCCCCACTAAAAATAATCTTAAGATTATCTGAAGAAATCTCCACTTTCTCCAGAAATTCTACAGAAGTTTGTAGAAATTTTGAAGATTTATGTTTACCTTTAAAATATTTGCAGAATTTGTTAAGATATTCTTAAAATTACCTGCAGAAATGGGCCAATTACCTGCAAATTTTTTGGGCCAATTGCATACAGATTTATTACAGATTTTTTTTTAGTGGGATACAGATACTTTTTTAAGTTTTCTTTTTTTTTTAGATACAAATCATTAAGATTTTTTTAAGTTTTTTTTTAATTAAAACAAAAAACACGTCTTTTATTAATTCAGGGTTACTGAAATTAGTTGTGATGCGGAGGTCTATTGCATAAATTTGCAAATAAATATGTTGTACTTTTACAAGTACACGTCAAGCCTTCTGTCGCACTTATCGGCGGGCTCAGTTTTGGTTGAATTTTGCATTTTGTAATTTTTTTAAGACCTTAATAAAGGGGGCCGGGAAGGACATCTATGCTTTACAGACTTTATTCTTAGAATGAGCAATCACTCGAGGGCTGTAAAAGTAAAAGTACAATGATTCGTAAGGAATTTTAATGTTTCTATTTAATATCTCCCTAAAAATGGCTTAAAAGACTACGGAATTTGCATAGTTTTCTGATAAGTCATAATTACAACTTTCTTTATAATAATCCTCCTATCTCAAATGGTGTTTTTTTACTGGAATACAAGAAATTCCAGATACAATATCATTTATGGTGATGATCAAAATTATGAAAATATTTTTATTATTATAACTATCAAAAGTTATTTCTAGTTATTAGAAAAGCACGCATTATTAGAATGCAATGTTTTCTCTTCATAATACAAAATATTTTTTCTTTGAAGTGACGATTAAATGTGACGACGAATCAAATCAACTAAACTAAATTTATTTCCAATTTTATAGCACAAAAAATTGTAAATATTCTTTCTAATCAAATGCGGGATTTTTTTTTTTTTTTTTTTTTTTTTTTTAATCTTCAGAAGTAAAATATCGTATTATGACTTTTAGTTATATAGTTAAGCTCCATTATTGATTCTTTACTACGTTATTAAAGAAACATGTTTGCTGGAGGCTTCTGTGCTTCTTAAAACGGGAATGAATATTCTAATGCTTAGCCTGGAGCTTCTCCTATTTATTTTCTAGAAAGCCGTCTTGTAACTTACTTTTTTTAGTACATGTATTAATAAATATCGATTGACAAATGGTTTTAACAAAATACACCTTGAGTATTTTGTTATAATTTCAAATATAATTTATAATTTCAAATCCATATTGTACTTGTTTGTTTTGGGTGTGTGTATACAGTTATTTTCAGAGGTTAAGATGCTAATGGCTGTTACTTGGACTTATATTAGATACTTGTTGCATTCATTGTATGGTATGAAATTTTAACACTTTTTTTTAGATTAGATACTTGTTGCATTCATTGTATGGTATGAAGTTTTAACACTTTTTTTTAGATTAGATACTTGTTGCATTCATTGTATGGTATGAAGTTTTAACACTTTTTTCTGGAAAATTGAAATGTGATTTACTTATTTTAGTATATTTATTAATATCGATTGACGAATATTTTAAATAAAAATGCACCTTGAAAATTTCTTTCACATCCATATTTTTCTTGTTTGTCTTGGGTGTGTGTATATATTTATTTAAAAAGGCTAAGATGTTATAAACATAGTAGCAAGACAATAATGGTTTTTACTTAGCCTGATATTGAATACATGTTGCATTCATTGGTATTAAGTATTTTGAGGTGTTGACATTTCATGGAGTCAAAATTGGTAAAAAATATTTAGCCAATAAAATCAATATTTGGGAAATATTGGCATTTCATTGGAAATATTTACAATGTAATGTCAATATTGTACAAATTGGACAACTTTACATTTGTCTTTATATTAGAAATATTTTTAATGAAACGAAAATATTTGTGTAACCTTTACTTTAGCTTGGAAATATTTCGAATGATACGCCAATACTTTACAAATAGGGGCAGAGTTGGTAATAAATTGGGAAAGTTGTCAATGACAAGCAAATGTTTGTTTATTATTGTCTTCACATTAAAAATAATTCAAATAATACGCGACGATTATACATATATTGGCATTTGAAACGTCAAATTCACCTTTGTTTACTGTATAAAAACAAATGAAAACTTTCAAAAAATGATTCACTAAAATACATTAAAATAATTTTTATAGGTGTGATGAAATATACAAATGGTTTTCAAAATTTGAAAAATGGAGTGCTTTTAACATCTATTGTTTTAGATTTTTGAAAACCATATTGTATATTTCACCACACTTATTTAAGTAATGTATTTTAGTGAATCATTTTTTGAACGTTTTCATTATTTTTACTGCCAAACCATTGGAAATATTATTAATGAATAGCAGTATTATATAAATATTGATTTTTATTGGATTTACAATGGCTAAATATTACTTCCTAAGATTGGACCAATATTCATAAAAAGTCAATATTTTAATATTGAGACAAAATTTCATGCTAATAAGTGCACTTTTGGCACACTATTATTTGTCACACGTATAGTCATTATTAGCTTACTATTAAGGAAAAGGCTAATTTTTCAGAGATATCATAATGGTGATATTTAAATTAATGAACAGAGGATTTTACGAGAACACAACCAAATCTAGACCCATTATAATTAATAGTGATGATCAAAGTTATGAAAAATATTTCAATTATTATTACTATTAAAGCTATTTCTAGTCATTAGAAAAGCAAGTTTCATTAGAATGCATCTTTTCCTAAAACGATACAAAATATTCTTTTCTTGAAATCACTATTATAGACTGACGACAAATAAATTGACTGAACTAAATTTATTTCCGATTTTATGTTACAAAAAATGCAAATTCTGTTCCTAATCAAATGCGAGATTTTTTTAAAAATATATATTTGAATTGTCGGGAGCCAAATCTCGTATTATTACTTTTAGTTATACAGTTAAGCACCATTATTGACTATTTACTACGTTATAAAGAAACATATTTGCTGGAGGCTTCTATGATTTATACAACATGAAAGAATATTTTGATGTTTAGCCTGAAGCTTCAACTATTTATTTTTTAGAAGCAGTAACTTACTTTTTTTAGTAAATTTATTAATAAATATCGATTGATAAATAATTTTAATAAAATGCACCTTGAGATTTCCTTTCTTATTTATATTTTTTTTGTTTTTACCGTTAGCGTGAACATATTTATTTTAAATGCTGAGATGTTATGAATGTAAAAGCAAATCAATAATGGCTATTACTTGGTTTCCCGTTGCATTAATCGGTATGAAGTATTATTACCTCAATACTGAAGAGTTGGGTTTTTTCTTGTTTGTCTTGGGTGCGTGCATAGTATATAGTTATTTTTAAAAGCTAAGATGTTACAAATTAATGTTAAGACAATAATGGACGTTTCTTTTTTTTTAGCTTTATATTGGATAATTTTTGTAATCAATGATGAAATATTACCTCAATATTGAGGTGTTGACATTTCATCGAGTCAAAATTGGTAAGAAATATTTACAGGGTTGCCACGCTTCAGGGAATTTTCCATGTATAATATCAGTATTTGTTTATAGAAAAATAAATCTATGTTAAACACATGAAAATTCGTCTTATTTAAGGAGAGATTTTATACATAAGAAAAAAATGGTACCGAAGAATTTCATGATTTGAAAATTCCCTGAAGCATGGCAATCCTGATTTAGCAAATAAAACCAATAATCGGGCAATATTGGCGAATGATTAGAAATATTTATAGTGAAACGCCAATATTGTACAAATAGCGTAACTTTATATTGGAAATATTTCAAAAGATAAGAAAATATTTTACATATATTGGCTTTACATTCAAAATATTTAAAAAAATATATGTGAAATTTTATATCAGGAAAAAATTCTCATTATGGTAAGTATAAAAACATGTATAAAAATCACTTATAAACAGATTAAGTAAAATAATGCTATAAAAAGTGATAAAATATCTTTATTAAGATTGACGATCGTTTCGTCGCACCAAAGGCGACATTTTCAAAATCATTCACGATAGAAAATATTTTCACATAATTTAAAAAACAATAAACATAGTAAACAATGTCACGAGACATGATGCTTAATGAAAAACATTGCAAACATAAAATTAAATTAAAATTTAATGAGCTATTTTTGAGCGTGGATTAATTTTCATATAATTTAACAAAACAATAACATGGTAAACCATGTGACAAGATAACATGCATAATGAAAAACATTGCAAAACATGAAATAAAAATAAAATTATCTTGACTATTTGCGAGTGTGGATTAATTTTTACTATAGTTATTAAAGTTACATAGCATCTCTTTCCAAATTTTAGGTAAATCAAGGGACACTGAATCATTGCAAATATTCCTGTTGCGTAAAAATATCTCTATTGATTCTCGGTTTATGGATGGTAAATAAAATCTTGATGTATAAATTAACTTGCTATTTTTTAAATCGATCTGTAACGGTTCTTCGCTGCATAATCTGGCCAAAGCTGTGGTTCTTCTATTGTATTTGATGTCTGCTATATGTTCTTTGATTCTGGTTTTAAGTTTTCGACTTGTCATACCTAATAAAACTGCTTTGTTCCATCTTCTTTGGTGAAGGGTATTTCGTATACTCCTGATAACTGGTTTAACTCTATTGGATCTATTTTCTTGCATACTATATTTTTTTAATTTCATAGAAGGTTTTGCGACTAGGGAGATATTGAATTTATTGAGTTTATATTTCAAACGCTCGAAGAAACCAGGAAAATATTGTAAAGTGGGTAACATGGAATTTAGTGGATTGAAACTTCTTTTCTTTTATACTTCAAGCTCTTAATTAATTTTTCTATGGTGCTTCCTTTGTATCCATTGTTTCTTGTAATATCATCTATTTTATTTATTTCATTATTTAATTGCTCGGGGGTACAAACTGTGAAAGCTCTATGAATAGAATGCCTAAATGCAGAAACTTTGTATGAAAAAGGTGCTTGAGCATTATGAGGGATAATGGATTGACTGGCTATGGGTTTTCTGTGAACTGTGCGTTCTATTCCTTGGTGCGTCTTGATTAGTACATCTAAATAAGGTAGTGTACCATTTTGTTCTATTTCCAATGTAAATTTAATTTTAGAATCAAGGCTATTAATCTGGTTTAAAAAGTTATTTAGCAAGGTATCTGCATGTTGCCATATGATGAAAATATCGTCTACGTATCTGATCCATGCATTGGGAGTATAATCCAATTTGTATATATCTATTTCAAGTGGTCGTAATATCAATTCAGCTAATAATCCTGATATAGGAGAACCCATTGGAGCTCCGTTATTTTGTTTGAATATTTTGTCGTTGAAAGTGAAGTAATTATTATTAACTATAAGATGAAGAGAACTCTTTAGTGTAGTTTTCATATTATCATTAATATTCTCCATGCGGTCAATGCAATTATTTATATTTGCAACGGCTTTTGGGGTATCAATAGATGGGTATAAAGAGATTACATCTAAACTGGCTATTAAATAATTCTCAGGTAAATTATTGTGATTCAAATATTGAATGAACTCGTACGTTGAATTAATTACATGATCAGAGCTTGGCAAAATATTTTTCAATAAAACTACAAAAGCTTTTTCCATAAAATATGTGGGGCTTGAGCAATTACTATTTGCCTTATTGGCATATTTATTTTGTGGTCTTTGAGTCTGCCGACAACTGCTAGGATTACTGCTAACTTATTAATTCTCATTAGAACTTTCATATTATCAGGCCAGCTCCCTTTATTAACCAATTCATTAACTTTTTTGTTAATTATGTTAAGTGGATTCTGCTTGACTTCTTGACAATCCATATTGTTAATACATTGTATCATTTTATTTTTATAGTCATCTGTATCTCATATGGCTATTTTATTAGATTTATCCGTTTGGATTAAAATGATTTCTGGATCAAGTTTAAGCTTTTTCAAAATATTTAATTCATCTTTTGGTATCCTTGTGGGTTGCTTAATTAACTTCTTCAGTTCACGGTACATAACATTGCGAATTTCTTCTTTATGATCGTTATGAGTCGATTGTGCAATATTTTCAAGTTCTGGAATGATAGGTTTTAAATTAGGCTTAGTTGGAAAAATGTATTTTGGCCCCCGCTCAAGTATTTTTATTTCATCTTCTGTTAATGGTCTGCTAGATAAATTCAGAAATTCCACTGGTTGGCATATACGGTTAACATGCCGTATATGCATAGTAAACATGCATATACGGCATGTTTGGCATATACGGCATGCATATACGGCATTGGCATATACGGCATGTATGCCGTATATGCATAGTAAACAATGTCTCGTGACATTGTTTACTATGTTTATTGTTTTTAAAATTATGTGAAAATATTTTCTATCATGAATGATTTTGAAAATGTCGCCGTTGATGCGTCAAAACAATCGTCAATCTTAATAAAGATATTTTATCACTTTTTATAGCATTATTTTACTTAAAATGGTAAATATAGTTTAAAATAAAAAATGTTTTGGAAATTAAATTACCCAAACTGAAAGGCTGATTTATTTATCGGAATTATTTTTTTTTCTTTAATATAAATTCATTTAACAGTTCCTTATTAACACATTGAGTACAGATTTGCCAGTTTGCCTCCATTATTATCTAGAAATTTAGTGTTCTTACCAGAAATAAAGAATAGTATTTTATGCTTTATTTAATAAAACACATTTAGCGATAACATAAAGTAAAATATCTTCTTTCGATATTTCCGGTATCGATTTAAAATCTCTGATCACTTTCGCTGCCGATCCCGAGCCAGCGCGGGATGTCATCACGGAATAAATGGGATTGGCAGCGAAAGAGTTAAACCATTTATTCTGTTAAATATCAATGAATGTCAGCACTTACAAGGAAGGTCTCCATACTGGGCATACTCAGAATGTTTTGAAAAAAATACTAATTAAACTACCCATGTATATAATAAAGGATCAGTCAAATTTAGCGGCGGAATTACAGTAGAAAGTCTGTAAAAATATAAAATACTTTCGAATATTTGGCGCGAAAAGACGAAAGCGTCACGCTATTTGGCGAGCAGTACTTTTCTTCGCCAATAGCAAACGATTTTTAATGCACCTGAAAATTGTTTGCTAATTGATTTTTAGAATGCGTGTAAAAAGTATTTAATGAATTTAAACATAAAAAAATGTGAGAGTTTAATAAATGCATTTCTTCGTATTACATATTTATACTGCTTGTTATTTAATTTTATTACTTTAAATACAATTTCATATATAAAACATACTTTCATATATTTAAGCGTATTCCAAAATAAAGGCAAGATTCATTTACCAGTTATTCATTTCAATATCAAAGAATTCGTCGTTTCCATAGCAACAGAATTGAATCGAAAGGTGCTCAATTGGACTTAATTTTGAGACATTGAAACAATTTTAATTTATTTTAATTTTGCTTTAATTCATAAAATTTGATATTTAACTTTCATTATATATATATATATATATATGTGGGAATGTAAATATTCTCAACAATGCAACTCATCTAACTCAAGGGTTTATTGAATCGATACGCAATCATATATGAAATAAAAAGTACAACATGAGGAGCGTGGAAAAAAGCTAAAAATGTGTGGCAATGGTTTTGATGGAAAATAAGAAAATTTTTATCTTTTTTGGAAGTTCATTAGTTTTTATCTCAACATGAAGGTTGAAGATTCCTTGTGTGTCAAATAAAAGATTTCAGTAAGAATTCTAGGTGAATTCCAGTATTTATGTAAACAAATGTATTATATTATTGATGTGGATGAGCTGTTGTGATCTTCCAAGCATAATATTTGTTCGAGTGAATAATAAATGTCGTATTAAATTGACGAACTAATAGATGCATTTATTTATAGTTATAAACTAAGTGAACCTCTTAGTAATTTTCAGATAAAATCCTACAAAATTGGGGGCTCGGTGCCGGGATTTGAATAAAAAATTGAAACGATTACAGAAAAAACACATCATTATGTCGATGTTGAATAAAGCGCGACGAAGCGATTTTATTGAACTATGCGAGGAATGCGGAATAAACACACCAGAGAAAGTAACCATTCTGTCATTAATTGAAGCAATAAAAACTTGGGAAAGTTTTGATGAAGACTTTATAAAAGACCGTCTAGAAGTAATATCATCGGCTAGCAAAGAAAAATAGAAGCAGAGAAGGAGAAAGAGGAGAAGAGAATAGCGTTGGAAGAAAGAAAATTAGAACTTGAAGCAGAAGAGAGAAGACGACAGGCAGAACTTGAAGCAAAAGAGAGAAGACGACAGGCAGAACTTGAAGCAAAAGAGAGAAGACGACAGGCAGAACTTGAAGCAGAAGAGAGAAGACGACAGATAGAGATAGAGGAGAAGAAATTGATGTTAGAAATAGAGGATAGAGAAAAAATGAGGGAATTTGAGCTAAAGAAATTGACAATGCAAGCCAAGATAGACTCTCAGAAGGATGCAGAAATACTAGCTCCAAGAACGGGAACAGGTAAAAATTTTGATTTGTTGAAGTTACTTAATCATTTTGATAGTGCAAATGGTGATATCTGTATGTTTTTAACATTATACGAGAGACAAGTATCTCAAATGAAAATAGACAAGCATGAATGGGTATCGTATCTGTTAAGTTTATTACCGTTAGAAATAGCTAGTATAATTACAAGAGAAAAGGAACCTGATGTAAATAACTACGAATATATAAAAAATTTATTGTTGAAAAGATTCAAAATGTCGCCGGAAGAATTCAGACAGAGGTTCATGACTCATAAAAAAGAGCCAACAGATAATTGGCGCGATTTTGGTTTTCAGTTAAAAACGTACTTATGAATGGGTACGTGGAATGAACGTAACAAGTTTTGATGGATTAACGGAGTTATTAGTAACTGATCAAATAAAGAGAAAAATACCGCCTGAAACCAGAGAACGTTTTATTGAGGAATTTCCAAGGATAAAAGAAGTAGATGTATTAGTTGAAAAACTAGATGATTTTGATACTGCGTTGAGAGGATTTAAAACCGCCAAATTGTATAGGGCACAAAATAGCGTGAACAGGGAGGAAATAGATAGCAAGGGGGATCAAAATGCTCAACGAAATAACATAGGACGAGGCGAAAGAGCTATTAATTCGAGAATTATCTGCCATTCTTGTAATTTGCCTGGCCATATCGCTGCCAAATGTACAAATAGTAATCAAATGAGCACACAAGAGTATTATAGTGCCCCGATTATGAAAGCAAACGAGAATGGCGCACAAAAAAGAAACATAATGAGCTTATCAAAAGCGGGAAATAACGCCAAATCGACAAAAAAGATACGTGTAATTCCAATAAATGAGAAACCCACGAAAATTATCATAGACACAGCAAGCGATGTGAGTTTAATAAATGAAGAATATTACACCGAAATAGGCGCACCTGAATTATGCCAAGAAAATTTGCATATAGTGACTGGATTTGGCGGAGAAGAAACACAGCCAATAGGATACTTTGAGCATGAAATACAAGTAGACGGCGTGAAACTGACAGATAATTTTCATGTAATATCAGGTCTAGAATGTGACATATTGTTAGGTGTAAGTGCAATATCAGGATGCATTTTAACAGTGACAGAAGAAGGTGTGAAAATAAAAAATCTCGCCAAGGAAGAAAATGCCAAAGGCAAGACCATTATGTATTGTAGATATATTAGGGCGGTAAGGAATACCGATGAAAATTTAAAATATGTGGCCAATGAAATAAATAGAAAAGCTATAATGAGAAAAACGGAAAGATCTCGTGAGAAAAAATTAAATTCAATTAACAAAAATTTGAATGAAAGAAATGAGGTATCACGAATAGTACGAATGAGCGACCTAAAAGAAAAACGCAATTTATATGCACGCGCGAATGAAAATAAAAATGAAATGAAGAATCTTGAAAAATATCATCCGAGAGACAATTTTGTAAATAGACGTCCCAGATATTGTAAACAACATACATTTCTTGACGATAGAAGATATTTATACGGAGATCAGAAAGAAAGAATACAGGAAAATTTTGAAAAGGAAGAGATTGAACTGTGTAAAAGAGATGTATACTTCTGGAGTAATAGTAATCGTAGGCAGTATGAGCAGTCATTAAACCATACTGATAATTCTATTTATGGTAGATATGAAGCTAAATTTAAAAGAAGATATGATTTGAAAACACGTTCCGTTGGGTCACCGGACTGTCAGGATGACCGAATGTGGGAATGTAAATATTCTCAACAATGCAACTCATCTAACTCAAGGGTTTATTGAATCGATACGCAATCATATATGAAATAAAAAGTACAACACGAGGAGCGTGGAAAAAAGCTAAAAATGTGTGGCAATGGTTTTGATGGAAAATAAGAAAAATTTTATGTTTTTTGGAAATTCATTAGTTTTTATCTCAACATGAAGGTTGAAGATTCCTTGTGTGTCAAATAAAAGATTTCAGTAAGAATTCTAGGTGAATTCCAGTATTTATGTAAACAAATGTATTATATTATTGATGTGGGTGAGCTGTTGTGATCTTCCAAGAATAATATTTGTTCGAGTGAATAATAAATGTCGTATTAAATTGACGAACTAATAAATGCATTTATTTATAGTTATAAACTAAGTGAACCTCTTAGTAATTTTCAGATAAAATCCTACATATATATATATATATATATATATATATATATATATATATGTGACAAAACTATAGTTAAATCAATCTAAAACTGACATAACTAAAGTCATTTACATTAAATTTATTTAAACAAGTTCAATATGAAACAATTTTATCTTAAAGAGTATTCGACATAAAAAGGGGCACAGATGTCATATTCGCCCCATATTGGCGCGATTTTTTTCGGTTGCCAACGATTATTTTTCGAAATTTCATTTCATCGCCAACCGATGATAAATCGCCAAATAAACGAAATGTTCATTATTTTTTTACGAACATTCTATCGGGGTTCCGCCAAAAAATTTTTTATAAACATATATATCCACATGAGAAGAACACTCTGTAATTTTTTCAGATTTTTCTGAATATTCCCGTATTGAGACCTTCCTTGTTAGTATGCTATACAGTGAAACTTCCTTTTAACGAAGTCTCATCGTTACCCTTAAACACTTCGTTATGAAAAAAATTCGTTAAACAGAAATCAACTCAAATTCATGAAATTTGTATAATAAAATACGCATGCATAAAATGAAAACTACACACAAAATGGAAATATTGGAAAAATGTTTTTTAATTCGGGCAGTAACTTTTTTTATGCAATGTAGACATATGAGAAAAGTTTAATTACAATAATGTTTATAAACACCCATAATAAAAAAAGGTAAACAAAAACTAAAGCGTAGTGTACCTTTTCTCTTTTTTCTCCGTATTTCAATTCCTTAACTTTAAAATAGTCTTTATTATTATTTTGAACAAGTTTCTTATACAAAATACATTTTTCAAAAAAGTCTTCGCACTTTTGTAAGTACCCGAACAATTCATCAGGCCCCACCAGTGGCTGAGAGGTTCTGCTCTCGAAGCTGGTAGACGAGAGGGGCTGGGTTCGATCCCAATCGCGCCCGTCGGCCTAATTGTTCGGAGTTTTCGTGGTTTTCTTCGAACCTTGGATTTCCAAGCGTTAATACGGGTTAGGTGTCCTTAGAAAGACCCCCACGAAGGGCACTCCCCCCATGGGCCTATATCCCTCGTGCAGATAATTGGCCGTCATAAATACAACCAACCAAACCAACAATTCATCAGTAACATTCTCGTGAAACTGGAATCCCCTTCTTGTATCGAAGGCTTTTAGCAGTTCTTCTTTTGAATGGAAATGATTAAATAAGTAAATAATTTCACTTTCATACAATCCGCTGAAATAAATTCATGCACCATCGTAACAGCAACTTCTCCGTTTGAATGTTGTACAGGCATGAAAGTGGAATAAACTTCGTTATATAGAATATAATTTTCGTGATAGGGAGATTACTTTGCATGAAATTGATGTTCAAAGTCAAGGTGTAGCAGAAAATTTCGTTATGTAGAAACCTTCTTTAAAGAGAAGTTCGACTGTATATGTGGTTAGAGATTCACACGGTATATAGCCTAGAAATAAAATGATATATAGCAGGTTCCCAGGATGGAGCTCTGACGTCAAATCTGAACCCAAGCTGAAACACTAAAACATGTGGTTTTTAGGAGCACTGACCTCAGAATTAATTGTTAAATTTCAGGTCAGAGTGCAGTTAGAGTTTGATCTCAAAAGACAGCCTGAGCATACGCTCCTTCGCCGATGTTACGAAAGTTAATACTATACTTTTAACCCTTTATCTGCTGCATTATGAATTCGTAAAAATTTTATCTTCTAAAGCATTTTTCGTGAATTATTTAAACTACATTAGAAGATTTACATAATCACTAGTTGACCCGCCCCGTTGCCCGGGTCCGTGGTGATGTTTAAAAATTATCCTTAAATTTATATGATTTTATACCTTTAACTCGATTTTGACTGAAATACGTACCTACTCCGTGGAAAAGGGGGAGAAGCTGTTAATTGTTGAGATTTGCTATGTAAATTTTTGGAAAATTGTATGCGACAGTCATGAACAAATTAAAACTTTAAAACGCCCTGTACTGATGAAAAAATGAGTTAAGAGGAGAGGAGTGAGTGCTTAGTAACGTACAGGTCAAAAGCTTTAAAACGATATATCACATGAAAAATCCATTTCCACACCCCCTTGGAGGAATGGCCCCTAATAGTCTCGGATCAGAAACAGACCCCGCAATTGAGGGGCCATGAGGAGTTTCACCTTCGGTCAAGCCTTTAAATGAGGTCGAATCTTGCTGTAACTTAATTCGCAGCGGCGTCAGAAAATTGACACCACCGGAGGTTATTTAAAAAAGAAATATTTTTGAAAAGAGGTACATATTTTACACACAAAAAAATTTGAAGGACTCAAAACACACATTTTTTTTTTTTTTTTTTTTTTTTTTTTATCATTTTAAAAAGTTAGTGAACTATTTTAATACATTTTATAATTTCTTTCTTCCTTGGACACTTCCCAACAAAGTTGAAAGTGTTTATGCATTCGGTTTGTCTGTCCGTTTGTGCCCGCTCCACATCTGGTAAATATACTCGGATTTTTCTGCAATTGATAACGGTTATTTAAGGTCAACAAAGCATGTTTTGTGTTGTATATGAAGTATGTTGGATTAATAGTTCATTTACAGGGACAATCAAAAATATTACATTACAATATGGTATATGGGGGAAAAATTGTTTGTAGAGTATTTTAATGACATTGCGCTATTTCAAATGTATTGACTTATATAAATCACTGAATTTCACTATGATCACGTTAGAATAATGCATTCATAGCATTTCTTATTCATTTGCAGGGACACACAAAATAAATAGGTTACAGTACTGTCTTTGAGTAATTATTGCTGGAGTGTACGTTTTAAAATTCGGTATGCCCTTTTGAATTTAACTAATTTTTTTCATGTTACTCATTATATATAAATTCTATACCTCATATACAGGGGCTGCACAAAAGTATTCACGTACCATTCTCCTTATTAGAGGAAATTGCTGAAAGCGAATTTTGAACTGAAGTATATGTATTTCTTAAGTGAACTAAATTTTGGCATGCATCTAGTTAATAGATAAAATCTATATATCATATACAGGGCTGCTGAAAAAAATTCAGATAATTTTCCGATTGTAGATGGAAACAGCTGAAATTGGGTTTTGAAACGTGTTATGCATTTGAATTAGATGCAATATTTTAATTTATCAAACGGTGCAGTTTTACATTATTCTGAATGTGTTTGAGTTTTATAATCTATGCTTGACGCATTTTTTTTTTTTTTTTTTAAGTTTTGTTTTTTGTCTGACTTGTTATGGTCGCTACAATCTAAATTCTTTAAAGGAAAAGGGGGGGGGGGACTTCCCTGCAGCCCACCCAAATAGTACCACTCTAACAACACACACACTTTTTTTTTACTGTCACAGAATGAAAAAGGTCTAGAGTTAAAAACAGAAGCATATTCAATCATTCAATGATGAATTTAACTGTTTATTTATCATGATGAGAAAAGTAGTAAAGAAAAAGAAAAGTGCCCAGTTAAAATGTTGTCATTGACCTCACAGGTTATTCACACTTATTGTACAATATACTTTTATTTCAAAGAATAATTCCTTTGAAAAATAAATTAAGGGGGATAACACACCCCCCCCCAACTTTATGCTTAACTAATGAACCTCAAAATCTAATCAGGGAAGCGCCTTATCAGAATAAATCTATATACCAAATTTAAGCAAATCGGATAAGTCTGCATGAAAAACCCGCTTAGCTAAATTAAGGGGTATTAGCTTCTTTGTTCCCCCATTTATACTTAACCAATCAACCTCCAAATCTAATCAGCGAAACACCTTATGAGAATAAACCAGAATACAAAATTCGAAGCAAATCGGGTAATTCTGCATGATAAACCCATTGATCTAAAATAAGGGGGGTAAACCCCCATTTCCCCCCCCCCTTAACCAATGTACCTGCAAAACTAATCAGGGAAGCGCTTTATCAGAATGAACCTAGAAAAAATTTTGAAGAAAATCGAATAATTCTGCATGTAAAATCCATTTATCTAAATTAATTTGGTGGATTAGCCCCTGCCCCCCCCCCTCCCTTTATACTTAACCAATGAAATACAAAAAAGTAATCAGGGGAGCGCTTTATCAGAATGAACCTAGAAAAAAGATTTGAAGCAAATCAGATAATTCTGCATCAAAAACGCATTTATTTAAATTAATGGGGGAGGGTTAGCCCCTTACCCCCACCCTTTGTACTTAACGAATGAACCTCTAAATCTAATAAGGGAAGCGGCTTATGAAAATAAACCGATATACAAAATTTGAAGCAAATCGGGTAATTCTGCATGATAATCCCATTGATCTAAATTTAGGGGGTTAATCCCCCCTCCCCCCTTTATACTTAACCAATGAGTCCCCAAAACTAATCAGGGAAGCGCTTTATCAGACTGAGCCAAGAAAAAAATTTGAAGAAAATTGAATAATTTTGCATCTAAAATCCATTTATCTAAATAAATTTGGTGGATAAGCCCCGCCCCCCCCCTCTCTTTTTACTTAACCAATGAAACCCAAAAAGTAATCAGGGAAGCGCCTTATCAGAACCTAGAAAAAAATTTGAAAAAAAATCGAATAATTCTGCATGTAAAATCCATTTATCTAAATGAGCGTGGGGGGGGGGAGAGAATAACCCTTGTCCCCCCTCTCTTTATACTCAACCAATGAACCCCAAAAACTAATCAGGGAAGCATCTTATCAGAATGAATCTAAAAAAAAAAAAAAAAAAAATTGAAGCAAATCAGATAATTTTGCATGAAAAACGCATTTATCTAAATTAATGGGATAGGATTAGCCCCTTTATACTTAACCTATGAACCTCTAAATCGAATCATGGAAGCGCCTTATCAAATAAACCGGTATATACAAAATTTGAAGCAAATCGGGTAATTCTGCATGATAAAGCCATTGATCTAAATTAAGGGGATTAACCCCCCGTTCCCTTCTATATACTAAACCAATGAACACCCAAAACTAATCAGGGTAGCGCCTTATCAGAATGAAGCTAGAAACAAAATGTGAAGCAAATCGGATAATTCTGCTTGAAAAACCCATTCATCTAAATTAAGGGGGGGGAGGTGGATTAGCCCCCGTCCCCCCCCCCTTTTCATACTAAACCAATGGACCTCAAAAGCTAATCAGGGAAGCGCCTTATCAGAAAGAACCTAGAAAAAATTTTTGAAGCAAATCGGATATTTCTATCAAAAGTTACATACATATGTACATACAGAACCTGCAGACACATTAGATCTCAGGCTTTGATAGCCTGTGAGCTAAACAAAAAAAAATGAGGGGGGGGGGGGGAGAGAGATATGAGAAATAAGGTGCAATTTTATTTCTTTTTCACTTTTAGATTATAATAAAATTCGTTTAACATAAATGCTGACATTGATATAGTGGATGGAGAAGGATTATTAAAGTGTTATTCAACTCATCATTTAAGTATTTTTAATTAACTACAAAATAATAATAATTTAAAACTAAAATATTTCAATACATGAAAATTAATTTTTGATCAAAAGAATGCAAAAAAAAATAGATGAATTTGGACTTTAACTATGACTTTTTTTTTTTTCAGACATAATAGTGAATCAATTTCATTAAGATTTGCTTAAATCGCATCCTGCCAAATCGATTTAACACCAGCTTGCCACGTTTTTCTTAAATCGGAAAGCACTGAAGCTTGCAATGTTTTCTTAAATCGGATCCTGCTAAATCGATTTAACACCAGTTTGCCATGCATGCAGAAGCTGCATCAATGTAAATAAATCAGTTTTCCAATGTTAGCTCTGAATCGGTATTTTATTTTAAATCGATTTAAAGCCAATAGATACATAAATTTTTCTGATGTTATCTTTAAATCGATATAAGACGGATGGTTAAATCGGATTTTTGATGTTTGTTTTAAATTGCGATGTAAGGCTAAAAGGACAATGGCTAAATCGTAATTCAAGACATTAGCTAAATCACGACTTTCGATGTTAGTTTAAATCGATTTAAGACCAATGGTTAAATCGGATTTCCAATGTAAGCTTTAAATCAATTTAAAACCTAGGCTTACGTAACGGTAACTTAACCTAACCAGAAATTAAATGTAACCTAACCATAACCTAACTATCAAAGCCGTGCATATGCTTCGAAGTACTTTCCACCGCCACGGGGCACAATGTTTTATACGAATATCCGACACAGGTCACAGCCGTCTGCAGCCGGGTATAGCAGGCATGCTACGCACACTTTGCAATATCTTTTAGTTTCACTTTCCACCACCAGGATGCACACTCTCTCGTAAACAAACCTGTATACGAATGAAACTCAAATTTTCAACCTATCCATAGATATATTACTCGATGGGGTGGTGACACAAATAAGAATTTAAGAAATTTGCTGAAATTTCTATTCGGTAATAATGGTAACTATCACTCAATTAAGACCCCAATATGACCTATAAGAACCTCCGACACGGCTCAGTGCTGCATGCTTCACCGTATACTGAAATGTTTGTCATGTGTAGATGCTGTCACTGAAAAATGCACTTCGCAGCTGGATTTTAAAATTTTAATGTAGATTTTTGTTTTTTTAATTAAAATGTGCATATGGCATTGTGACGGCAATGAAGCAGCCAGCCAATGAGAGCAGGCGGTAAAAAATATGGGATCCAGCGACCGCACTTCCTAGCTTAGGGGTAAAGATAAATTGCACTATTTATGTCTCATCAGCTTTATTTTAAAGAAAAATACACTTTTGCACATTTCTTTCTGTAATATTTAATGTTATTTACATTAATTGTGGTATTTCACAATGTTTTTTTTACTTTTTGTGCAAAGTATACAAACCACATAAGTTAGTTTCAATTGTATTCGTTCTTCATCTTAATGGCGATTTATATATGCATAGCCGCCCAAAAATGGAATGTGTTTCCTGAACTTTACTTTCTATGAAGTAAATAATTTCTGTTCTTGGGCAATTAAGAGTGCATTCATGAGCGATTTTTATGAAACTCGTAATATATCACAAAATGCTCATTGTATAAGTATTTAGCGCGCTGAGAATTTTTGATTCAGTTCTTTACCTTTTGTTAATCTTTTCTCGTCTTAATAAAAACACATGCTCTATTCTTGGACGCCTAAAAATATTCTTAAATGAAATAAAATGAGCTCAATAACAAATCTGAAAGAAAACATAAATCGTAGACCTCACTGACAGAATTTTCCATTCAGTTCTACAATTTCTCGCATGTTACACATCATGATTTTGATAAGAAATGAAAACATTCAGTAAAGCAAATAAATATGTTTTCATTGGGATTTCTTATGAAACTCATAATATATGAATAAGTCTATGTGGCGAAAAAATATTAACAAAAGGAAAACCCAAATAACCTCATTCATTTTCCCTGAAGTCAAAAGTTGGTGGGGTTTTTTCCAACATTCTTGGGCGATGACAACTTGACAACATATACATTAGAGTCTTGCATCGAGTCGGGTAAAAGGGGGTAACCCGACTCGATTACGAATCGAGGGGTAATCGAGGTACCCCCTCGATTACCCCTCGATAGGGGGTAATCGAGTCGGGTTACCCCCTTTTACCCGAACCCGACCTGCGGTTCGGGTCGGGTCTATATTTTGCCGTTGCGGATCGGGTTCGGGTTGACTTCAACTTTTTTTTGTTGCGGTTTGGTTTCGGGTCGGGTTGGCTTTCATTGTTTCGGGTTGGCTTTTTGAGGTTTACAGTTCGGATTCGGGTTGACTCGATTTTTTAAAAGAATGTCCAAAATATTTTTTCACATTCAAATTCTATAAAAACCACATATCAAAGTTTCACAAAAACAAAATGCGTGCCTGTCAGTTTTGTCTAGTCTTAGAATTCGTTTCTGGAAATTAATATAAACATATTTTTCAATTACTGATACGATAATGATTATAACGAATCCAGTAAAAAACCTATAGATGCCCTGAAAGAAGTCTTGTAATACGAACCCCACCTGCAGAAAGAAAATTAGATTCATTCCGAGCCGAAAAAACAAAATTCAGGATAACCCGATTTGATGTTTGACTCTATATACAACGATCCCAACGTGCTCAGAGGTTTTACTATATTTGAATGTTAAAGTATATAGATTTGTTCATTTTTCTATGTAAAACATAAAAATTGTATTAGAGATACAACTGTAGATTATTTTCCATAGTGGCATTAAAACATAATTTATTTTTTTTGCATTGCAGGTTCGGGTCGGGTTTCTGAAAATTATTTTTGCGGGTTCGGGTCATGTTGACTTAAAATGGAATTGGTGGGTTCGGGTCGGGTGCAACCCGACCCGCGCAAAACTCTAATATACATCTTATACCAGACTGCATGTCCGTTTTGGGGAAAAGATGTATATTGTCATGAAACCATTTTAATTTGCAAAAATGAAGTCAATAAAATCATCATTTTGTGACAAATTGAGTTTCATAAGAATCGTCCAAGAACGGGCATGCAAATCTGGTATAAAATGTATGTTGTCATCACATTAAAAGGAAGAAAGATTTAAATAACAATAAATACTCAAAATTTTCGCTTCATTGAATTAGGCCTAAACTTTGAACTCATATTCTTGGCACTATGAAAACATTCAGTAAAGTGCAAGTGTTCCCGCCGATAACTCTTTCTTAAATAATCACTGCACACAACTCACAATAAAATAAAACTAGCGGACTGTATTACTAATTAAATTTTTAATTCACAAACAATAAATTGATCGAGAGCCGATATTTACACTACTCCTCTGATCGGCGTCTCGAACCCAACTCACTAGTTTCAAAACAAACCACATAGATGGCGCTTCTAGCGGCAACATACCGCCGGGCCTTGAATGTTTCAAACATTCAATACTATAAATACAACATCAATTTAAATTACAATCTCAATAATACAATTTTTTTTTCAGCATATACACTAAATGAAATGTTAAATTTACAAATATAAACAAAAAATATAATAATACACTACACTACAAAATTTTTTTAAATTAAAATAAAATGTATGAATTCAAGTAGTTAATGTGGTTTCATTCACATGAGGCAAAACAACAATTTTTGTTAGTGGCCTTTTATATGTGCCATTCTTATCCTTTAATGTTACAACTCTAATTATACCATCTTGGCCTGGATGGATTTTAACAATTCTTGCCAAATGCCATTTTAAAGGGCTATAATTATCAGAATTTTTTATTAAAACTAAATCTCCCTCTTTTATCTCTACTCTTCCTTTATGCCATTTGGGCCTATTTAAGAGCTTATTTAGATAGTCTGATGACCATTTTTTCCAAAGATGTTGTGTCAATTTTTGAACTAATTGCCACCTGCTCAACCTATTCATAGGGATTTCAGTATAATTCGGTTCAGGTAAGGCCATTAAAGATGAGCCAATAAGAAAATGAGCAGGTGTCAAGGCTTCAACATCATTTGAAAGAGGGCAGAGGGGACGAGAATTAAGAACAGCTTCGATTTGAATAATGAGAGTCAAGAGTTCCTCATAACTTAAAATAGTTTTACCTACAACACGCTTTAAATGATATTTAAGTGATTTAACACTTGCCTCCCATAAACCTCCAAAGTGAGGGGTTGAAGGGGGATTAAAATGCCACTTGATTCCTTCATTAGATAAATAATTTTGAATTTCCTCCTCACTTTTATCCTTAAATAAAGATCTGAGAATTGCTCTTAATTCTTTATTGGCACCAACAAAATTTCGACCATTATCACTAAAGATATCAGAAGGTTTGCCTCGCCTCGCAATAAAGCGTTTAAGTGCTGCTAAAAACGCTGCACTTGTTAAATCACTGACAATTTCAAAGTGCAATGCCTTTGTAGTAAAACATACAAATATACAAATAAAAAACTTTTTTACCTGTTTACTCCTACCTGTGGAATTTTTTACCTGAAAAGGACCGCAGTAGTCTAATCCAGTGCGCGTAAATACTCTGGATACCGTTACTCTTGCTGCTGGCAAATCAGCCATCTGTTGCTGCGAAATTTTAGAATTAATTTTCTTACAAATAATACAATTAAAAATAATTTTTCTAACTACATTTCTGCCAGCTAAAATCCAAAATTTAGTTCTTATAAGAGACATTGTGGTTTCTGAACCTGCATGAAAATATAAAACATGAAAATAATTAATAACACAAAATGTAAAATTATGTTTTGCAGGGATAATCATAGGATATTTTTGGTGATCGGATAAGTTACTGTTTTTCAGTCTACCACCAACACGAATGCAGCCATCACTGTCTAAAAATGGACACAAGTTTATCAGTTTGCTATTGTTAGGGATAGCAGTACCCCTTTCTAAACACTGGATTTCTTTCACGAATGAAGTCCTTTGAATGTTCTTTACAATGCACAATAAGGACTGAGAGAGTTCACTGCTAGATAAAGTTCCAGCTGTAGGATATAAAGGGTTTCTACAGTTATATATGAATCGTTTACACCATGCTACTACTCTTTGTAGTTTGATGAACGAAGAACAGTTATTAATTATGTCTAAAGGTTCAAGAGTGTTAACTAAGGCACATACTTGAGTCACTGATGGTGATTTCAATTCACGCAAAAACAGTTTATTGGTTTCAGCAGGATTGCTATCGGGATACTCGACCACCTCAGGCTGTTGTAGGAATGCTGGACCGAACCACCACAGTTCACACTGTTGAATCTTGATGGGATCTATACCTCTAGAAATAAGGTCAGCAGGATTTTGCTTAGAAGGTACGTAATGCCACTGTTCAACCGAAGTTAAACTTTGTATAATTGATATCCTGTTTGCTACGAATGTCTTAAGATCATTGGATTCTTTCTTTAACCATGCAAGTACAATGGTGCTGTCTGTCCAAAAATAAGTTTTAGAAACTTCTAGTTTTAAGGCAATTAACACCTTCTTCATTAACTTGGATAGCAGGACTGCAGCAGAAAGTTCAAGACGCGGAATAGTGACATGCTTTAGAGGAGCTACTCTGGACTTACTAGTGAGTAGCTTAACAGCAGAATCACCACAAAAATTAGTAGATTTCACGTAAATGACCGCTCCATAAGCAATCTCAGATGCATCAGAAAATCCATGTAGTTCTACACAAATAGACTGATCAATAAGAATACATCTAGGGATACTGATCAGATTTACACATTTTAAGGACGTAAGAAATTCATTCCACTCCTTATTTTCTTTCACTGGGAGATAATCACACCAATCTATTTTCAGCAACCATAATTTTTGCAGAAACACCTTGGCCCTTGTAATTATTGGACCTATCAAACCCAAAGGGTCAAATATTCTAGCAATTTGTGATAAGACTGATCGTTTAGTATATAATTCACTTTGCTCGATAATTAAGTTAAACCCAAAACAATCCGGTTGAGGCGTCCACAATATTCCCAAAGTTTTTGTCTCGTTAGAAAAAGAATATTCAGATTCTGAAGTGTTACATAAAAGAGCAAAATTATTTACTGCCCATTTATGGAGATCCTTGCCTCCTCTATTTAACAAAGATATCAGTTGTTGCTGAATCTCCTTCGCTGTGCCTAAATCATCTGCTCCTGTTAGGATGTCATCCATGTACACATCCTGCAACAACACATTCGCAGCTAAAGGAAATTCATTTCCTTCGTCTCTGGATAATTGCATTAAGGTTCTTGTAGCTAAAAAAGGGGCACTAGTTGTGCCATAAGAAACAGTACATAACCTGTACACTTTTACTGGCTCATTCACCTCAGGTTTAAATACTATTCGTAATAAATCACGTTGACTCGGATGTATTAATATCATACGATACATTTTTTTAATATCAGCTACAAAAACAAACTGATGCTTTCGAAATCGCAACATTATAGAAAATAACTCATCCTGGATTGTTCCTCCGTTAAACTGCAAACTGTTTAATGATTTCCCTGTAGAAGTTAAGGAACTGGCATTATACACGACTCGTAATGGTGTACTACTTGATTCTGTACGGAATACGCAATGATGTGGAATATAATAAGTGACTTCTGGCTCTTCAGATTCTATCACTTCTTCCATGTGACCCATACTTAGATATTCTTCCATAAATGCTTTATAAAGATCATTAACTTTAGGTTCTCTAACTAAGCGCTTCCATAATGAATTTAAAATATTCATTGCCTTTTGTTTTGATTCGCCAAGACAAGATGGATCTTCATTTAGCGGCATTTTCACCATATATTGTCCATTTTCAGTTCTAGAAAAATTTTTCCGAAAATGTTCTTCACAAATTTCTGCTTCCTTAGTTTTAGAAATCTCAGACTCTCTCTCTATGTTTTCTATTTCCCAAAACTCTTTAATTATTTTTTCTAATTCCAAATTATCTGTAATTAACCCACAATGTATACTACTTTCACCCTTAGCCGGAAGGCTTCCACTGACAATATACCCGAATACACTGTTTTGTAACACAATTTTAGTATTTAATGTTTGCGGATAAATTTGACCTGGTCTTAAAAATTCATAGAAATTTTCTGCACCTAAAAGCAAATCAATCGGGCCTGGGACATTAAATTTTTCATCGGCTAATTTGATGTTAATTAATAATGGGATAGAAGTCTCAAGCGGCCTAAACGGCGTAACTTCTGTAATTTTCGGAACGACTAAAAAGTCTAATTTTAAATGAAAATCCTTATCTCTATTTGAAACAGTTGTGTTAACCCTAGATCTAACATTCAACGATAAATTATTTATGCCTGAAATAGAAATGTTAGTCTTTTCCCTTTTCAAATTAAGTTTATCTACTAATCTTTTACTCATAAAGTTAGAGTTTTCTCCGACGTCTAATAGACCTCGTACCTCATGAAAATTACCTAATTCATCTTTTATTAAACAAACAAATGTACTAAGTAACACAGCTTTTAAATCATTAGCCAAATTACATGTCGTTGAAAATAAATTGTTTTGAGTATTAGCTGGGAAAGGCTGAAATATTGGAGCCGAAACATCCAAATTAGATTTATTACCTCCTTTGTTTATATGACTCATTTCCTGTGAAATTACCTCTTGGTTTTCAACTTTATTTATTTTTTGTTCGCGAGGAAAATGCAAAGTTGCATTGTGCCTTTTTCTACAAATAATACACGAGAATTTAGATT
Organism: Maratus speciosus; assembly: GCA_963932465.1. Classification (NCBI taxonomy): domain Eukaryota; kingdom Metazoa; phylum Arthropoda; class Arachnida; order Araneae; family Salticidae; genus Maratus; species Maratus speciosus. The sequence continues at coordinate 364,731,858 of OZ010798.1, forward strand.
TACAATCGACTACTTTATGATTCATAAGACAGTTAAAACAAAGATTTTTTACCTTTACCAGCTCAACTCTATCACTCACTGACATATTTTTATAAACAGGACATTTATGTAAAGGATGATTTTCATTACATGACAATATACATTTAGAATTTTTTACATCAGTTAGAAAAACTTTAGAAACTGGCCTGGAATAATTATTTTTATTATTCGACCTAGAATTATCAACCACAGGTTTTCCCTTTGATGTGTAATATAAATCTATCTCCCGAGATAACTCAATTGGGTGAAACCAAGAATCTCCTTGTCTAACATTTATAAAACACGTAACATTCTTATCCAGCGTCTGACAAATTTTATCAGAAATCACTAACTTTTTTAAAGTTTCAAAATCGGTCACATTTCTCAGTTTTAAATAATAATCCCAACTCGTTGTTAATCGAGATGCAAATTGTACATACGTTTCATTGGGTTGACGTTGTGCTTTTCTAAAATGTTCTAAACAAGTTTGGGGAGTTGGCTCAAATTCTCTAAGTACTATAGCTTTCACCTTTGAATAATCTTCTAATTCCCCATCCTTAATGTACGTAATAACATTTGTTGCCCTTTCCCCTAACAGATTTAAAAGAATTTCCGATTTATACTTTTCTGGGACATTTTTTGAAATGAAGGCCCTTTCTAAAGACGAGAAAAAATACCCCCAACCTTCCGGTCTAGACGGTATTTTGATTGTAAGCGTTTTTATGCTTTTAATGAGAGAGTCTAAAGATTCTATGCTTTCTACCTTCTCGAAATCATTTAATTTTTCACTTTTGGTTTCTGCACGGGCCTTCGCCAACTCAAGCTCTAATTTTGTACGTTCAATTTTTAATTTTTCAAGTTCTAATACCTTCGCTTCCTCATTTTTTCTCTCCTCTATAATATTATTGGCCATTTCTTCGACCAATTTAGAATCTGCTTTATATTTATCACTTTCCTTTATTAAATTCATTAAATCATAATTAGTTAATTTTGTGTCAGAAATATCAATCCCTAATTCAAAAGCTACCCTTTGGTAATCTTCTTTTTTCGCGCTTTTGAACATTTTAATAAATATAGTTCACAATAAATAAATAAATAAATCTCACATACCTCCAAAAATAAAGATGAATCACTTTTACCAAACTGTTGAGTTACGGCAGAAAAAATATTTCATTTCTTTTATTTATTTCATTTGTCTTCTCAAAATCAGCATTTCGAAATAACTTTGTTATTCTCTGCTTTAAATGATCGCTTACGATTGCGCAACTCTGCACTGAAAGAACATAATTCTTTTTGTTCTTGAATCAAAACAACTGCTTGATATAAACTCCTCGTAATAAAGTATATTTTTAACACCACACTATTAAAGAATATTATAATAACGTATTAAAATGCACAAATTCTCATAAAAGGAAAACACTTAATTCGTTACGGTACACTTATCTCGTTGACTCTAAAATCGAAACACTTTAAATACGTAATTAAATGCTTGTTCTTTTCTCCGGCTCGACGGACCAAAAAAAGGTGTTCCCGCCGATAACTCTTTCTTAAATAATCACTGCACACAACTCACAATAAAATAAAACTAGCGGACTGTATTACTAATTAAATTTTTAATTCACAAACAATAAATTGATCGAGAGCCGATATTTACACTACTCCTCTGATCGGCGTCTCGAACCCAACTCACTAGTTTCAAAACAAACCACATAGATGGCGCTTCTAGCGGCAACAGCAAGATATAGGTTTTTGTTAGGATTTCTTACCAAACTCATAATATATGGTGTTTTGTATATGAAATAAACTAATTTCAATAACAAATCCTAATTAAAACATACATCTCATACTACATTCACAGGATTTTGCATTCAGTTGTACAATTTATAGCATGTTATGATTTCACCGTTCTTGGGTGTCTAAAAATATAGTCAACATTAACAGGAAGAAAGATTATAAATAACAGTACTAAAAAATTTCGTTCATTGAATTACGCCTAAACTTTAAACTGATATGCCTGGCACTATGAAAACATTCAATAAAGTGTAACATATGTAGAAAAGATTTTAACAAAAGGAAAAGAACTGAATTTAAAATCCTGAGGGCGTGAAATACTTATATAATGAAATTATATGGTGATATATTATGAGTTTCATAAGAATCGAACATTAACTTCACTTTTAATTGCCCAAGAACAGAAACTATTTACTTCAGGGAAAGTAAAGTTCAAGAAACACATTTCATTCATTCGCGACTACGCCATTAACACAAAGAATAAATACAATTTAAACTAACTTACGTGAATTGTATACCTTGCAAAATAAGTAAAAAACACTTCAAAATATCACAATTAATGCAAATAATATTAAATCTTATAGGAAGAAAAGCGCGAAAGTGTACTTACATGAAGCTGATGACACATAAACATTGGGAGTAGCGAGTGCAGTTTGCCTTTGCCGCTACGCTAGATCCAATATTTATCGCCTGCTCTCATTGGCTGGCTGCTTCATTGCCGCGGATTGGCGGAAAGTTGTAAATAGCCTCTAACTCATAAAGTTTTAATTAAAACCAAAAATTGGAATTGGAATTTTAAAATCCGGCTGCGAAGTACACTTTCTGAGGACAAAATCAACACATGACGAAAATTTCAGAGGCCTAGGTGCTATAATTTCGGCGCTTGTCTCGGTCAGGAAGGCAGGCAGGCAGACGTCTCTTGTTTTATATATAGAGATTTAATAAATTTTGTAAGGATTTTAGAAGATTTGGAGGATTTAGAAGGATTAATTAAATTTCAATTTATAGGGATTTTGTGCAATATTTATAACCCCACTCAAATCTTTTATTTTGAATATTTTTCTTGGTATTTTGTAGAATTACGAAATGTACAAATAGAATGGTCTTACAATAGAAATATAGAAATATTTCAGAATTGAAAAATCCCCCCTCCCCTCCCCCATCGCCAAGAAAGCTGAAAAGATGCAAAGGCAAAGTAAATCATCTCTTTAAAAATATTTTTGTTTTGCGTAACCCATAATGCTTTTGGAACAAGATAAAGAAATGTATCTATAACTCATTCTAAACTGTGTTACAGCTAACCAATGTATTAAATGAATTTTATAACAAGTTATTGTAATGGTACTTATAAGTACCGTCAGTAGATAAAGGGTTAATGTGACATATGAAAACATTCATACAAATGATTCAATAAATTTATTACTAAAACAGGTGTTGATGAAATATTTGCGAAAAGGTTTTCAAAAATTAAAAAACCGAGGTGTTAAAAGTACATAAAACTCCCCAAGCGCTTTTGGCCAATGCTAGGCCATTATCAAGGAGGAAACCAGTGGAGAAAACTCAATGCTGACTGACACCAGACGACAAGAAACTCTTTCAAAAAATGTTATAGGCGGTTGAAACCACTAATAAGAAGGGGGGGGGGAGAGGTAAAGAAAGCTCAACCCCACGACTTACTCACGAATGAGCATTATTTACTCCCCCCCCCCGCATCATTATTAGTGGTTTCCACCGCCTACAAAAAAATGTTTCAAGAAGTTTCCTGTGGACTCAGCACAGAGCTTTTCTTCACGTGTTTCCTCCTCGATAATAGCTCAGCAGGCTCGGACTGGCCCGCCGGCCCATCGGCCCGAGGGCCGGTGCGCCCTCGCCCAGGGAAAACGTCGTGCTCCTAAGTGCCTAAGCCGCTCCAATATATTTTCACTTGTTGTATACATACATTCTCATTAGTGTACTAAATTTCGAGAATTCGTTTAGAGATAATCATCAATTAATTGATAGCACAAGAGAGGTATTTCTTTATTATCACAAATAAAAATATATGGTAGCAATTTCAGGACGGAAACCAAAACGAACATCTTTGCATGCAATTGAAAGAGAAAATATGCACCCAACGAGTGCTTTAGTAGCCATTGCGCCCTGGAGGAAATTTTTTAATCGCTTCTTTAAATGATATCTTTTAGATTTTAACCAGTATTTTGCAAATTTTCAGTCCTTTTCTTTTAGTACTCTGCGCCCCCTTTCCTTATAGCCGCACCTGAATGCACATATAATCGTGCTTTTTGAAAGCAACTTGACAGAAAAAAGAGAGTTTATCAGAAGGCAAAAAACTTTTTGTATGGATTTTGTTTTTGATTGGAAAACAAGATCTTTCTTTTCGGGGAATACAAAGTTGATGATACTTTTGGATTGCAATCCTGCAAGCTGTGGGATCTCGCGGACAGCGGTTTTTCATTCACAAAATCTGCCATCATTTTCGGATAGTAATCTCGCGCATAGTTTAGGAGTAATCAGTGAAAATACATAAAAAATATATATATATGCGTCGAAATGAGAACCTCCTCCTTTTTTTGAAGTCGGTTATAAAATACTGGCTATATATCCTGCATGAATACAATCCCTGGGGCACTACACTCAAGTACGGAAACTTAAATATTTCCCTTGATCTCTAACAATGATAAAAGTTTTGCAAATCATGGGAACAGTGTCCTGAGAATAGTAAAATTACTAAATTGTTTTAGCGATTTTAGACTAACAAAGAAATGTTTTAGGGTGTACTTTTTCTGTAGAAACCTTTCCACAACGTGATATCAATTCAGCTCTTTATGGACGCATAATAGTAAATTTTAAGAATAAAAAATACCAATTAATTTCACAAGCAAGTATTATTTTCACATTCAAATAGCCTTATATTTCAGCATTCCAATGCCCTATAATACGTGGTACTTTTATAAAAGAACAAAAGAAGCCTGAGATTTAGTTTTCAAAATTTCTATTTCCAAACGGAAAGTACATTTTTGTTCTACATAAATATTTTTTAAACGAAGTTTGCATACTCAATGTTTCTTGTGTGTGTTGAAGGAGATATCTGCAGATACCACATTTAAAAATGTTACTTGGTGAATAATATTAATAAAACGGTAGATAATAAAAAGAAATTTCTCTCAGATTGTAACAGAAATTGAATTTATGACATTTTAAACTGGCTTGATAACTAATTCATATTACTTTAAAGAAATATATTAAAAAAATAGGTTGAAGCCCTTAGCAGCACCACAGCAACTCTATTTGGCGCTTGGTGCAAAAAATCGTGTTAACTTTTCTAGGGATCCTTAGTCCATCAATGGTGAGAGTGGGAAAAAATGTGGTTTACAACTTACAAATTCTGCTAAAAATAATCGTAAAAATATATGTAGGTACCAATTGACTGAAAATAATATCTACTAGTTATTATTATGTATAAATTATGTTTCCGAAGTCGTATAGCCCCACCAGTGGCTGAGAGGTTCTGCTCTCGAAGCTGGTAGACGAGAGATGCTGGGTTCGAACCCAATCGCGCCCCTCGGCCTAATCGTGCGGAGTTTTCATGGTTTTCTTCGAGCCATGGATTTCCATGCGTAAATACGGGTTAGGTTCCCTTAGAAAGACCCCCCCCCCCCAGTGGGCACTCCCCCATCGGGCCTATATCCCTAGAGTAGATAATCGGCCGTCAAAAATCAACCAATCAACCAACCAACCGAAGTCGTATACTTATTAAGGATTGTACCAACTTTTAATTTTCAAGCAATAACACCCATTTTTGACACTTTATTTGAGTTTCTTGGATCGAGACAGCCCGGAAAAAGGCATAGTTTATATACATTATCTTAAATCTTGATAGGGTTAGAAGGGTTTGAATTTGAGGTTTTTAAAGATAAATCCATTTCAGAAACTTAATTTTTAACTTCATAAAAACTATCCGATTGACTTTTTATTAATTCATTAGTGATATAGTGAATAGACCCAAACTTATTCCAGACTTTTTTTCGATTCAAAAACTTTTCTTAATTAAAAAATTAACAAAGTCATATTAAATATATATATATATTATGAGTAAACCACAATTGTTAAAAGAATTGATGCGTACAGCTCATTTGAATAATTAGTTTTCGAGATATAGAGAATTTTTTCCTTTCCATAATTTAAGGGGGCCGTATTCCGTTATCAAATCAGCCCAAAAAAAAAAAAAAAAATCGTAGAAATTTACCAGAAATATTTTGTAGAATTTTGTTTAATGTAAAGTAAGTTTTTAATAAAATTATTATTCCTGTAAAATTTTACTGGGGACTAATTGAGAGTTTTTGGTTCTTTTTCTTGTAAGATCTTCAATTTATTTTCCGAAATTAAAGGATAAATCCCTAACACATTTTGTTTTATAACCGTATTAAGATTTAAGAAAAGCATATAAGCTGTATCTCTTTCTTGGCTAGCAAGGAACTCAAACAGGGTGTCAAAAGTGGATGTTACCATTTGAAAAATGAATGTTCGTGTATTTTTTAATATGTAGACAGCCTCCAAAGCAAAATTTATGAAACTCATTTAATAGTAAATATTATTCCTAATCAATTGGAATCCTATGTCTTTTTTATACAGCGATTTTCAGGAAAATTGGTAGGGGCGATCATTTTTTTTTCTGCAAGGTGTCTATCGATTGAAGAAATTAAGAAAGCTCTAGTCTTGATATCAGTAATCTACTACTGTGTTCAACTTGATGGAGCTTTTAGATGTTATATGATGTGTTTTAAAAAATTGCGTAGTATTGTGTAGGATTGATGGAACTTTAAACATGCACGGAGAATATAACGAAGTCTTTTATCTAGAGTTAAAGATATAATTTAAGCCATTTTCATTTACTTGGTGCTATGAGAGTGTGTTAATCCTTGTCAAGCCAGATACAACACAAACAAGTAAAATTGACTTGAGTTCGTTAAAATTTTTGCGCCCTCTGAAAATCCAAGGTCTGCGCCCTTTACACTGACCCAGTCCGACGCTGTAGCTCAGCATTAGCCGAAAACGTTCGGAGAGCTTTATGTACTTTTAACATTTTGGGATTGTTTGAAAACCTTTGCGTAAATCTTTTATCAACACCTATTTTAGTAATAAATTTTAATGAATCATTTTTATGACTGTTTTCATATTTTATATAGTAAAACAAAGGGGGATTTATCGTTTCGAGTAGACTATATATATACTTTATTAAAGTTTAGTTTATTAACCTCTATTTAACTTTAGTTACTGTAAATATTATAATTCTACTGTTTTAGTTACGTGTATTGTTATCAAGAATCTATTAAACAATTGTTACTTAGTAAAGCAGAGTAATTAACAAGTCTTTCCCATAATTCATACATATAATATATATCATATATATAATTAATTGTGTGAAAATATGTAGGAAAATATTTATCTATAAATTTCACTTGTAGTTCAATAACGTACTTTTAAATATAAATAATTTTGTTAGATGTTTACCAAAGCAATATTCAAATCATAAAAGTATATACACTATATGGCCATTAATGACCGGCAACTTTCACTTTCAGACATTTTTTCGAATATTTAGAAATATAATTGTCAGATTCTTCTGCAATTTTAGGATTAAAAAGAACAGGTATGACCTCATATTTATCAATGTCGATTTAACAAGAGGGATAATTAGGGGGACAACAAAAAATCAAAGAAAAAAAATAATACTTGGGGGTCATCCTGTGAAATAAAATATACGAAATGATCTATCGCTACAGAATATAAATTAAACAGACATTGTGCAATATGTGTATTCATTTGTGTAAGAATAGCACGTATATTAATAGAGATATAGAGATATTTAAAAAAAAAAATTCTTGTTTGTTTTTTGCTTATAACATGCAGGGATTTCAACCAAATTTAACACCAGTCTCAGAAAAATTAAGAAAATGTTATAGACACAGTAAAGTGCAACTGGAATATAAATATATTAAATATTTTAGGAAATATGAGCAGTTGTATGAAATAATTTTTATCTGCGCATGCGCGAACGATAACAAGGATATTTTTGCATAATTTAACAGTCAATTCTATGGAGCAACTTATAAAAAATCCAGACAAATACCTTAAAAATTCAGAAAGATATCGGCGTTAAAGTGAGCTAATTTTTTGTTGATCGCTAAAACTAGCTGAATGATAAGGGATTGTTCACAAGTTGTTAATTTTAATTTTAATTTTTTTTAATTTAAATTTTTCATTAATGCTTTAGTTCTTCTTGGATAATCTCCAGAACGAACCTATACCATGATAAAAAGAAGTATACAAATCGAAGCATTTTTTTCAAATCTACTCGTTGATAGTCACTAAATACTAATTTTTTCTGAAAGTCAGTTAATAAAGAATGACAATTTGTGGAAAATCCCTTATCATTCAGCTGCTTTTACAGAACAAGAAAAAATTTGCTCACTCTAACGCCGATATCTTTCTGAATTTTTACGATATTTGACTGTTTTTTTTTTTTTAATAAGTTGCTTCATAGAGTTAACTTTTAAATTATGTAAAATGATCCCTTGTTATCGTTAACGCCTGCGCAGATAAAAAGTATTTCATACAACTGCTCATATTTTCTAAAGTATTTAATATATTTATATTCCAATTACACTATATTGTTTGTACTATATTTTGTCAATATTTCTGAAACCGGCGTCAAAATTGGTTGAAAACACAGCATGTTATAAGCAAAAAACATGCAAGATTTTTTTTTACTTTTTAAAAATAAATCGCTATATCTCTATTAATATACGTGCTTTTCTTACACAAATGAATACACATATTGCACAATATCTGTTTATTTATATTCTGTAGCGATAGATCCTTTCGTGCATTTTGTTTTACAGGGTGATCCCATGTATTTTTTTTTCTTTGATTTTTTGTTGCCCCCCCTAATTGTCCCCCTTATCAAATCGACATTGCTAAATACGAGGTCATACCTGTTCTTTTTTAATCCTGAAATTTCAGAAGAATCTGTCAAGTATAGTTCTAAATATTCGACAAAAGGTCTAAAATTGAAAGCTGCCGGTCATTAATAGCCATATAGTGTATATATAGTATCTCTTTCATAATTATGCATCATTAATCATAAATAATAGATTCAATGAAAACAAATAAGTAAGCTATTTTTTTTACACCATTTGTCGTAACATATGCTGTTTAAATTACCATAATTAAAGTGTTCCACAAGATTTTCTAAAGATATTTTTTTTTATGCATAAAATTTTAAATATGGAGGAGAAAATTTTTAATCGTAAAAAGATAAATTTTTATAAAATATGAAGATCATTTTAATTTTTCGTATTTTCATTTATGATTTTGTTTAAAGTAAAAATTAAAAAATACTTTTTCGCTTTTGCTTATAAAAATTGTATTTATATTTACTTTGGGTTAGAAAGTTAAGCACAGAAATTCGCTTTTGCTTATAAAAATTGTATTTATATTTGTGTTAGAAAGTTAAGCACAGAAAAGCAATGAGATAAAAATCTCAATTTTAAGCCCATTTTAATTCAAAAATATACAGTGAAAATATTAAATAAAGGAAAGAAAGAAACTTAATTTAAATGAATAATAATAATAATTAGACATTTTCGTCTTGGACATGTATGACAAAAGAATTTTTTAATATGTTATAACGTACTAAATGAATTATTATTTGGATGTACTTACATACGATAAATATCTAATAACTTTCATTTTTAATTGAGTTATGTTTTTAAATGTGATTGCTATTTCTTTAACGGGTGGCAAAGCGATATTTAAAATATTAAAAACCATAATATTCGCATATCTATCTATATTAATAAAATAAATATGTTTGTATATGCGTGTGTGCATGCCCTTTAGAGATGGTTAGAGAAATCTATTGCGCGTAGATGTCTGAAAATTTAGATAAGTATAAACGAACAGAGTACGAATGCACCTGAGGTTCAGATTTTTCAAATTTTGATAATAGCACAGAAAGTATTTAAAAACACTCGTCAAACAATAATGAACGAGATTACATTGTCCCCATAATCGCTTTTGCGCATGTACAGCGAATCCTCGGTTTTTCAATAAGACGAATGGAAAAGGTGCCAGTTTTTTTTCGCATTTTGAAATTGACACGTTTCCCGGATGGCAATACAAAAAAAAAAAAAAAAAAAAAAAAAATTGCGGGTATTTTTTTGGGACAGCAGGTACTTCCGGTAGCAGTTACCTTTGTTTGAAAATTATTACCATTCCGTTTTTTTTTTTTTTTTTTTTTTTTGTCTGGAGGTCGATTTCATGTTCGTTTTTATGTTTATCATTTTTCTACAGCTTTAAACTATCATCTGCATTTCCGGGATGGAAATACAAAACATAACAGAAAAGGAAAAAGAAATAATTTCTTATTCTGGATACACTGCAAATAGAAGCGTCTTAAATTTAGACACATATGTGACTGAAAAAGAATTTTAGACACTTAAGTGTCTTAATCTGAAAATTAAGACACTATAGATGTCTTAATTTAAGATACATAAGCGTCTTACTATGACCATGGTGTAAACGAACTGAGAATAATGTCTAAAATATCCGCAAACGTCTTATTTTAAGACACTTCATTGCTTTAAACGTGTCTTAATTTTTGATTCTTCCGACGCAATAACCACCAGGGGGCACTAGCACTCCCAGTTGCGCATGCGTTTTAGATGTCTTCGTTCGAAGTGGTATACGTTGTAATTCAAACAGTTTGTTTTTATGTACGCGTGTATTTTAATTCGTTTTTTGCGAAATGTGAAGTACTGTGATTTTAATTCGTATTAACTTGGATTATGTATTTATTGAATACATACATCTGACGTGTGTGCTCGGCATCAAATGTCTCTTAGAAGCTGTCGTCGATACAAGGGCGGGATAGACACAGAACCGAAGTAGACGACGGTTGAAGATTACACCCGGAAATTCTACAAAGCGTGTGCAATGGGCTTAGTGTTAACTCGTATCAATTTATATCAATAATATTGTGTTATTCATCTTCGTCCTGTCGAAGCTGGCAAAAAAAAAAGAAACTTTTGTCTGGCGGGTCCTGTTTTTAGGATGAAACATCTCATCCTTTAAATATGGCTAGTCGGATGTATTATGGATTACCTTTTAAACTGATGAAAGTCTTTCTCCCTCACTGTGGTTGTGGTAGTTTTTAAAATTTCAAATCGAGGAATATTTCTTACCTCTTGCAGCAACTCAAGTAAGTTTCTTTATAGTAGTAAAATTAGTGTATTTTATGATTTTATTTATTGTACTAAACAAAATCCTGCATGAAATTTAACCACTTCACCGGCGACAGGTGTGGGGAAACAATGCTTTTACCCCCGACTTATCTCGGGGCAGCCGGTGAAGTGGTTAATTAGTTTTGAATCTGTTCGCAAAAAACCCCACTAATTCTAGAAGTATATATTTTTAAACTTATGACGTTCTTTTTTATTACGAATTATATATTCAATGTCAGTTCTTAGTTTCAATGAATAATTTTTATCTCGCAGTAAATGACGGCCACAAGGAAGTAAAGATAAAAAAAAACTTTGAAAGATGACCTAATGCTTTCTTACTTCCTGGCATAAAACCGCAGATTAAAAAAAGATAAATAAAGTAAATGAGACTCGTCTATTATATGAAGCTGCCTGTAAAAATATACATATGTATTTGATTTGCAATCAACTCTAATACTGATTTTTTTATTATTTTTAATAAAAAAGTAATTTGAAATTTATAATGGGAAAAAGTAAAAACCTCTAACTAGATTTCGTATTTAAAATTGTGGTAACTTTATTTATATGCACTTATACGAAAAATACAAAAATGACAGATGTTACTGTATATATTTAAGACGAAAGAAGTTTGGAAATCATAAGTTATTTTTTCCTCATGTTTTTAATATAGAATATGTACTTATTTGTTTTTATTGATAGTTGAATAGCTTTTGTGAGTACCCTCTGATCTACATAAAAACTTGCCCATGTGGAAATATAAATTTTTTAAAAACATAATTTTTAAATAAGTATTTTCATTTTTTGGGGGGGAGGGGGGGGATTTTGCATGAATTTTTGTAAAGCTGATATCTTAAATCTTGCACTGATTATAATGAAAGTTTTGAACTTTTAGAGTAGGACAAGTTTAAAAACGCAAATATATTTAACAAAATACCAAAGTCATTTTTTCCCCAATGTTATTAAAGTAGAATATTTATTTATTTATTTTCATTATTCATAGTTAAATGGCTGTTGTGATTATCAAGTGATGTATATGTAAAATTGCCTATGTGGCAATATATTTTTTTATATTTTCATTTTTTTTTTTTGGGGGGGGGGATTTTTGCAATTTTCGTACATCTGATATTTTAAATCTTTTTCCACATTCAACCGAGTATAATAAATATTTTGAACTTTTAGAGTAGGACAAGATTATAAAATATATATATATATATATATTTATCTATGTACCTTAAAAGCCCTTAATAGCGAACACTTCGGGAACGCGGAATTTGTCCGATAATTGGAGATGTCTACTTTTTTGAGGTAAAAATATACAAATATGTATGTCTGCTGATTTAAAAAGTATTCGTTAAATAGAGGTGTTCGCTATTCGAGAATGTTCATTAACCTCCACAACGGATACTCCCGAATATCGGACATCTCAATTTAGACAACTATAATGCAGGGTTGCGTTTTTTGCAAAAGTACTTCTTGATTAAAGGAAGGGCAAACTGGGAAGTGCCCCGTCCCCCTACGACTGTAGTGCCCCCAAATTTGATGTGCAATATTTGTAAAGCTTATATTTTAAATCTGTTTCGAAATTGTACTGATTATAATCAATATTTTGAACTTTTAAAGTAAAATAAGGTTAAAAACAAAATAAATTTAAAAAAATCTAATATTTAGATAAATATTTTTTGTTTTTTAATCTTGTTCTACTCCTGAAGTTCAAGATATTGATTATAATCAGTACAATGTCGTAAAAGATTTAAATTATCAACGTAACGAAAATTGTATACCAAAACTGAGAGCACCAAAAAAATCAGGCTGTATTGGGGGGGGGGGGGAGGGGCAGGACCACAGCCAAATATTTTTCCAGGATTCAACGTGGTCAAACATGGCTACGTATGATGCTTAGAAAAAAAAATGGATGCGATTCAGACGTTTGAAGTGTCTGAAATTCAGACGCAAAAAGTGTCTGAAAAAATTCAGACATTTTAAAATGTCTGAAAATTGAACACTCCATTTCAGACACTTAAGTGTCTGAATTTCAGACATTTTAATTTAGAGTGTAGCTTCCCGATTGTAAAGGTATCTTTTGTTACAAAATTTTAACGTTGACTAATTCATAAAATATTATCTGTATATTAATTTCACTATCGTTTTCATGTTTTTCTTCATTTTCTGCAGTTTTAAACTGCCATCCCAGTTTCCAGAATAGAAATACAAAAAATTAATTATATCCACTTATTAATGGTACCTTCCTTTTCGTAATAGTATCTTTCGTATAAAAAATATTAATATTTACTCTTTCATATACATATATATACATTCTGATTTTTTTTCACTGCCTTCGAATTTTCCATCTCGCGTTTTAATAGAATTGCGCCACGGTGCACTTTTTTAATTTTCAATACTCTCAGATACACTGCTCAAAACAATTAAAGGATATTGCAGTTTTAGGTGGATTTTGTATCTGGTAAACTGTTTAGTTGATTGATACATGGTCGACAGACATAGTAGGTTATATGAGAATAAATTACGCATGTTTGGCAGAAAAAAATGCATTTTATTGCGCATTTGTGTACTAAAGGAAAAAAACACAATTTGTGCATATGAGAAAAAAAGAATAAGAAAAGGTGTTTTCTTCAAAGAAAATCATTTTCAGTAGGGGGTATGGTTTCCACGGGCGGCCAGCAACGTTGAACACCTTTGAGGCATGGACTCAATGAGACTATTAATGACGAGTTGGGGTATTCTGCCCCACTCTTCCAGAAGAGCTCTTTCCAGTTCTTGGAGAGTTTGTGGGGGTTGTTGGCGGCCAGAAACTCGTCTTCCTAGAGCGTCCCGAACGTGCTCGATTGGATTCATGTCTGGAGAACACGCTGGCCATTCCATTCGAACGATTCCTTCCTCGAAAAGGAAATCCTCCACCAGGTTTGCACGATGTGGCCTGCAGTTATCGTCCATTAAAATGAAGTTATCTCCGATTGCTGCAGCGTAAGGGACTACAATAGGTCTGAGGATCTCATCCCTATATCGGCGACCAGTCAGAGCTCCATCTCGAATGATGTAGAGGTCAGTGCGCCCGTCAATGGAGATGCCACCATACACCAACACTCCTCCACCGCCAAATCTGACACTTTCGTGCACAAACGCAGGATTATTCCTACTGCCACGGACCCTCCAGATAAATACGCCTATTATCCGGATGCACAGAAAAACGGGACTCGTCAGAAAACAGAATATTGCTCCATTCATTTCTCCTCCAGTTGACATGCTCGGTTGCCCACTCCCTGCGGTCGCGACGATGCCTTGATGTTAATGTAACACATACCATCGGTCGGCGAGCATACAGACCTACAGCATGGAGCCGGTTTCGGACAGTCTGAGTTGAAATCGTGGTGCCTGTAGCCGAGCGAAGGTGTTGTTGGAGAAGAGTAGCGTTCATGGTTCGGTGTCTCCGAGCTGTTAACGCTAAATACCGATCTTCATTGGGCGTTGTTGCCCGTCTACGACCTTGCCCTGGTCTTCGGCCTGCACATCCACTCTCCAAAAAACGGTTCCAGATCCTGGAAACGACACTTTGTGACACTCCAATGGCTTGCGCTACTTCGGCTTGAGTTTTGCCCCCTTCTAACCTACCAACAATTCTCAAAGCTTCTGAATCTGTCAAATGACTTCGCTGAGACATCGTACTCATCGAAACAAAGCAATCACTGAATGCCGATCATCCTTGTCTTCATTCTCTTTTATACAGTTGAAAGTCAAATTTCATTCGCGCCGCTGAAGCGACGTTTTTGACGTCGAACTCAAAATTTGCATACTCCACAGTTTGAAAACCAGAAAAATTTGCATTTGTTTGCTCTTCTTCTATTTTCGGCAAAAAAAATTTCGTTTATATCTTTATTTTATATAAAACTTCAAATATCCTTTAATTGTTTTGAGCAGTGTATTTTCCCCGTTTTCAAAGACTGCAATATATTAAACTGAAGGATTTGTTTTCTTTTCTTCGTAAGGTTTGTTTAGATAGCTTTTGTGATTAAAAGTAGAAAATCAAACAAATTTAGAGGTCTTTTTCAAAAACATACCAAAATATGGGTAGCATATTTGGCTTTACGCTGCCGAAAGAAGTTGGTCAGCCAATTCTATTGTTTGGATAGATTTTCGTTTAAAATATAATATGGCAGAAATTTGACGGTGTACACGGCCGAAGACAATTTCCTCTCCCAGAAAAATGTTTGAGTTGAACTTTGATTTTACGCATATTTATAGTCCGAGGAAAGCCGGGCGAGTCAGTTAGTGTTAAATAATTATATATCATTATTCTAATGTAATTAAGTCAATTAATAAATGGAAGATGCAGTCGCCGCTTCTTATAATTATAATTTAGTGGCAACGTATGGCGACTTGTCTTAAAGGTTCCATTTCAAAACACGTTTATGCAAACAAAGGAAATATTTGCAAATTTAAGATGGGTTGTAAAATATTTTGAATGAAAATGATAATAGTAATAAAAGAACTTATATAATTTATAAATATGTTTTCACATTTTACATTTATTGTTTGCTTTTAATTTAAGGGGGTCCGGGACACATTTTTAAATATTTTTTTTATTTACTGTGTTAAGATGTTGAATTTTTTGTGATGGTTAACCATATCATTTGTAAACAAAATCACGTGATAAAACTTCTCATTTTTTTTAAATTTTAAATTTTAAATTTATTTAAAAAGTGGGGTAATTTAAAATCGTTATAATTTGAAATATTATTTGTAGAATTTCATTTTTTTTTCATTTAATTGAACAAAAATATGTAAGTTTTAATTTTGATTCAGCATTTTTAAAAATATTAATTTAAAAGAAAATTAAAAATGCTTAAATAAAAATTAATATATATATATATGTAGAAGTTATTGTTGGTAAAATGTTAATATATAGAAGATTTGAATAAGTAGACGTTTGAATAACAACACAAACTTTATTACAATTATATACAGATAAATTACTTAACTTAGTCGATAGCTTATTTAAATATATTACATTTCTAACACAAAACCTATGAATTATTTTCCTTCGAATAAGCCACTTAGGCCTAATAATGCATCCCTTGGCACTGCAAAAGTCAATGCTCGATGAACAACATAATTTTATAGATTGACTCTTTTCCAATCTTTGAATATATCCAAACATAATCTCGTGATCGTGAATTTTCATAACTCGTGCTTTGAAACCATGGATAATAAAAATATCAGAGCGTCAGTTAATTTATTGATAATGCACGTCATAAAGAAAATAAACGATGCTTAAATTTAAATCCTACAAATCGGTCATCCTGACATAATGCGCCCCGACATCAGTATCTTGACTTATTATTATTTTATGCTTAAACAGCTAAATTTTGGTAACTTTTATGTATTTTTCTGTCACAAAATTTTGATTACTTGCTCGATACACATACACATATACTTAATCTATTTGACTTATCCAGGAGTTCAACCCATAGACCATGGTTTCATGTATTCGACTCCAGTTGACGTGTTTCCTGGACCTTCATGATCTCCTACCTTCTCTACTTCATACCGATCATGATTCTTGACGGCCGTTATTTCATATGGCCCTAAGTATTTTTCCTTATGTTTGATAGCATTGCCAAATTGCGTTCTCTTTATGGCGACGATGTCTCCTATTTTATATTTTCGTGGCTGTTTTCTTTTCTTATCAAACTGCACCTTGTTTTCTTCTTGTATTTTAAGTATATTTTTCTTTGTTTCTTCTCTCATGGCTTCGCATTCTTCCATTTTACATTCGGTAAATTCTTCTTCCAAAATCTTCTTAATGTTTTGCATGTCACTATCTTTCATCTTAACTCCTGTCATTAATTCGAATGGACTATACTTGGTGCTTCGTGTTACTGTGCTATTGATAATTCTTTGTAATTTTGTACATATTTATACCACTTGGATTCGTCAACACTGGATAATTTTGACAAAACGGATATCATCACTCTGTGTATTCTTCCCACCTGTCCATTTCCTCGTGGCATCCCAGTTGTTATCGTTAGAGGCTCAATTGCTTCTTTTGCACAATATTCCTTGCATTCTCTTTCAGTAAAAGCTTTTCCTTTATCGGTTACAATTCTAGTTGGGTTACCGAAAGTTGTTTTTTGTAGTTCCAATTTGTCTATTACTTCCTTGACCGATTTGATTTCACTGGATAAAAGCATGCGAACTTTGTAAATGCATCTACTACGGTGAAAATATATTGATATTTTTTATTTGTGAGATATAATGAGCCTATGTGGTCGATGTGATAGGTTCCCAATGGTTTGTCTCCTTTTGGTATAGGGTTTAGAAAACCTTCAGCTTTTCCCTGCTTTCTATTATATAATACAATCAACACAGTTCGCGATTATTGTTTCTACTTTCTTCCTTAATCCAGCTATGTAAAATTCTTGCTTCACTAGATCTGCCGTCTTTGATATAGCAAAGTGTCCTCTTTCATGTATTTTTCGTATAATTTCTCGTTGCATCTCTTCCGGCACCACCAATATTTCTTTTCCATTCTCGAATCTGTATAATACATCATCTTTTACTAAGTAATTATCGGACGGTCCATTTTTAATAAGCGACTTGATGCATTGTATAGATTCATCTAGCCTTTGCGCTATTGCGATTCTTTTCGTTATTTCTCCTTGCTATCTAGTTATCACTAATACTGATTGCGTTGTCGGAAAGTTTCGGCTTGATGCATCTACATGTTTCATTCTTGTTGCTGCTCTATGTTCTATCTCGTAGTCATTTCCTCGATGAGCAATGCCCATCTTGTTACTTTAGGTGCTAAATCTCTTTTGTTTAATGTTTTCTGGAAGGCAGCGCAGTCCGTTACTATCTTAAATTTATTTCCCATTAGGTCATTTCTGAATTTCTTAAGAGCTTCTATTATGGCTAATACTTCAAGTTCATAACTTGAATATTTCTCATGTTGTGGTGAAGTTTTCTTGCTCATGTATTGTAATGGATGAAATTTTCCATCATCTCCTTTCTGTAATAAAACTGCGCCAAATCCTTGGCTGCTTGCGTCAGTATGGAGTCCTAGTGTGGATCCTTGTTTATATAATTGAAGAACTGGTTTTGTTGATAATATTCTCTTTAATTCATTGAAAGCTTCGAGCTGCTCTCTTTCAAATTTGAAACAATTTATTTTCCTTAATAAATAACTTAGAGGCTTGTCGATTTTGGCGTAACTCGGGATACACTTTCTGAAGTATCCTGTTAAACCTAAAAATGATCGTAATTGCTTTGTTGTAGTTGGTTTAGGGAAATTTTGCACAGCCTTTGTTTTCGCTTCGGACGGTTTTATTGTCCCATTTTCAATTATATATCACCAAAAATTCTATTTTCTTTTTAAGGAATTGGCATTTTTTGAAGTTAATTTCTAAACCATACGCCGATGCTACTTCTAATACTCGTTTCAGCTTCTTTATCCCATCGTCTTCATCGTTTGAGGGAATCACAAAATCATCCATATATACAATAATAGTTCCTTCTCGCAGTAAATCTTGGAATACAGTGTTTACATATCTTTGAAATTGATTACCTGATATGCACAATCCGAACGGACAACGTAATAATTCGTATTCCTCTTCATGCGTTACAAAAGCTGTATATTTACGACTGTTTTCATCAATTTCGACGTGGAAAAAGCCGTTTTTGAGATCTAATGTCGTAAATACTTTTGTCTTCTGCAATTTATCGATCACATCCTCAATTAACGGTAGTGGATAGCGATCTTTTAATATTTTCCGATTTAATTTCCGATAATCTATACATAACCGATGTGACCCATCTTTTTTCTTACTCAGGACTAATGGGGCCGCAAAATCTGAGTAACTTCGTCTAATTATCCTATCTTCCAACCACTGCTGTATTTGCTTACTGATAATTTCCTGCTCAACTAGAGGTAACCTCCTTGGCCGTTCACAGATAGGTTTTTCATCTGCCAATAGTATTTTCATCTTTAACCCAGTATCTTTTGTTTTATTCGGTTTGTATAACTCTATTAATTTTTGTATTTTCCTCTGCTAGTTAAATTTGTAATGTGTTTCAAATCCACCTCGGCATTTATGCAGTTGATGTTAACCATATCTCCCCAACCTCGATTATCGTTGTCTATATTTGATGTGGCTATTTCATCTGTTTTGGAAGGGATTTCATTAATTTTGATGTATCCTACTTGCACTGTAGTGTCGTCTATTATTCTAACAATGTATTTATTATTCAACTACTTTTAATGTCAAGCCTTCGATTGCTTTTCTACCTATTATTGGGTCATAGTCGGTTTCTTGCACCACGTAAAATTTATCTTGTATTTCTATACAATCTACATAAACTTTATGGAAGAAAAAACCCGTTGGTTTAATTTCTTTCCACCTATGCCCGATATCGATATGTTGTCGCTGGTTAATTTTGGCGCGTTTATTGCAGTATGATATCTTGAATTGGCGATTGAAATATCACTCCCTGTATCAATTATTATGTTTGTTTTTATTCCTTGAATATCCAGGATTCTTCATTTCTTACCATTTAATGTGCCCATATTAACTACTTTTCTTTGCGTGTTGTGGCTCCAATCTTGGTATTTCGTTTCTCGCCAATTTTGATTACGTTGCGGGTTATAATTTGAATAATTTTGTTGTGTTTTACTTCCCATGGTACAATTCTTACTCACGTGATCAGGTCTGCCACAATTATAACATATTATATGTGCCTCGTTTGTTCCATGGTTCACTTTGTGCCTATTGTCAACTTGGCGCCTTTTCGAATTGGCGTTGTCAGCCACTCTCGATCGTTTATCCTCATAACTACCAACTTGTATTCCTTATAGCTTGTTTATTGCAAACCCTTCGCGCCGTTTCGTAAATATCTAATTTTTTTACTAAGTCGTCTATCTTTTCTATTACTAACAATTTCTCTGCAAAATGTGTCTTTGTTTCCGCAGGTAAATTATGCCTAATTTGATTAACTACAATTAATTCCGATAATTCCTCAAAGCTATCTATTTCAAGGCCGTCGGTCCATTGTTTGAAATATACCTTGATCTCATAAGCGAAATCGCGCCAATTTGCCGATGGCTCTTTTTTTGAGTGAGAAAAATTTCAGCCTAAATTCTTCTGGCGATAGTTTGTACCGTTTTAAAAGAATACTTTTTATGTAATCATAATCATGCATCTCGGATACACTCTCCCTAGTTATTATGTTAATCACATCTAATGGCATTAGGTTAATTAAATACTTGACGCACTCTTTTTTATCAATGCCTGTCTGCGACATTTGTCTTTCGTACATAGCCAAATATAATCTAATATCATTCGTACTATCATATTTTGTTAATAATCTGAGCAATTCATATTGCTTACCTGTATTTGTTCTAGGGCTCATATCGACGTGTTGTCTTGAATTTTCCTGTAGTTGAATTTTCTTAATTACAAACTCTCTTTCGAGATCTTTTTCTTCCAATTCTATTCTCCATCTTTTCTCCTTTATTTCCATCTTCAGTTTCTTTTCTTCAATCTCTGCTTATGCCTGTAGTTTCTTTTCTTCAAGCTCAGCTTTTTCTTTTCGAACCTTCTCTTCAATCTCAGCTTTTTCTTTTCTAACTTTCTCTTCAATCTCAGCTTTTTCTTTTCTAGCTGTCATAATTACTTCTAAGCGGTCCTTTATAAAATCTTCGTTGAAATCCTCCCAGCTTTTAATTAATTTTATTAGTATAGGGATCGTCGGTTTTTCTGGTGGTTGAATTCCGCATTCCTCGCAGAGATCTATTAGATCAATTCTTTTAGCTTTATTTAAGGATACCTTGTTTTTCAAACTTGTACTTGGATAAATATGACTACGGTTTTTAAACACTTGCCTTGTTCATTCACAATCCATCTTTTGACATTGGCGATTGATAACAATTTCTCTTCGATTAATATTTTACTATCTATTCCACTAATAGTTCCTTAACATCTCGGCACCGAGCCCCAAAATTTGTAGAAGTTATTGTTGGTAAAATGTTAATATATAGAAGATTTGAATAAGTAGACGTTTGAATAACAACACAAACTTTAATACAATTCTATACAGATAAATTTACTTAGCTTAGTCGATAGCTTATTTAAATAGATTACATTTCTAACACAAAGCCTATGAATTATTTTCCTTCGAATAAGCCACTTACGCCTAATAATGCCTCCCTTAGCACTGAAAAAGTCGATGCTCGATGAACAACATAATTTTATAGACTGACTCTTTTCCAATCTTTGAATATATCCAAACACGATCTCGTGATCGTGAATTTTCATAACTTGTGCTTTGAAACCATGGATAATAAAAATATGAGAGCGTCAGTTAATTTATTGATAATTCACGTCATAAAGAAAATAAACGATACTTAAATTTAAATCCTACAAATATATATATATATATATATATATATATGTAAGACTGAACCATTCCAAGATTGAACCATTTATCTTTAACGGTCCTTGATTTATAGCAATTTAAATACAATAAATGGTGAAAAAATCCCTTAATGAATGAAAACTCATTTTCACAAGAAGTTGTTTCTATGACGACAACCTTCGCTTAAAGCTAGATTTTGAAAACAAACCAAAACGAAAAAATTAATATTTTCCGTTCTAATTAAGATAGAAACATGATTCAAACATTATTTTAAGAAGAAAAAAACGGAAAAAAATTTAACGCAATAAAATTTTTTTTAGAAAATTTGAAGATTTTTGTACCCCGGACCCCCTTAATGTAATTGTCACTTATTTCTTTGTTTCTGTAAATACAAAGCTTTATAACACAAAGCTATGCGCACTAACATATTCAAGTTCAAAGATAAATTATAAGATCGTATTAATCGAAAAAGGCACACAAAATTTGCATAAAAATCGTTAAATAAATATTTATCATTGTTCTAGAATAAAAGACTCAATAAATAACTAAATAAATGAAAGAAATAAGTTACTTTTATACTTATCGCTTTGTAGTAACATATGCTGTTTAAATTACCATAATTAAAGTCTTTCACAAATATGTTTTTCTAAAAACATGTATATATTTTCAAGGTTTATTTCAAGCATGAAATTTTAAAATAGTTGTAAAATATTGAGAAATAAAGTTTCGAGGGCATTTTAAAACGAAAACGAAAA
The DNA here is from genome assembly GCA_963932465.1 of Maratus speciosus. NCBI lineage: Eukaryota > Metazoa > Arthropoda > Arachnida > Araneae > Salticidae > Maratus > Maratus speciosus. Next base: position 364,754,131 of record OZ010798.1, read on the forward strand.
ATCAAGCGCCCAGCATACATTATGAAACACTTACCAACACATTCAGAGTACTGTAACAAAACTTCATAGTTTATTAATGTAAAATATAAAAATATTAAGGTAAAATGTTTAAATAAACAATATCGAAAACGCATAAAGAGATTGACATACAATTTCTGCAATTATCATCAATTGTCGGAAAATATCCGATTTTTCTGTGCAGCCCTGTATATGATCTGTAGATTGCATGTATACTGAATACTATATATTTATATAGTATGCTAAAAATTAATTCAGCTAAACGCATAGCACAGTTAAAATTTAAATTCAGAAAATTTCGTCGTAATAAGTTAAAAATCGAATTTAATTATCTTAATAATGTCGAATTTTAAAATGCATAACACATTTTCTTTGTCAGCAATATCAGGATTCATCCTTATCAATTTCATGAATTTTGATTAAAAATTATGACACCGCATGGATCATTTTAAAAATTTAAAAACGTTGAGAAATCAATTTTCAGAAAACAAACGTTTGTATATTAGGCAATTCCACAGAAAACCATCATTTTTTTTTTGGTAGGGGGGGGGGGGGGGAATCAAATTTATAATATGTTTAATTTAAGGGTGTGATTGGAAAACTTGATATTTTTATATTCTATAGAAAAATCTTAATAAAAAGGCATTGTAAATAACTGTTTACAAACTAAGTTAAGTGCCATTATTGTCTTTGTAAAGTCATAATATTACGTCACACAATAAAAGTTACGTCAGTTGCACATGTAAAAGCCATTTTTAGTTGCGTTCGTAATTATATAAATACGTAGCACCTATAGTCGTCGTTCAGTCCGTCCGTCTGTCCGTCTGTCCGTCCGTCTGTCCGCATGTAACAGAGCAAAAACTACCCAACCGAATGGTCTGAAATTTCAAATATATGATTGGTGCAAAATTTGTCGAGCCATTTCAAATTTTATGAAAATCGGATGTATAGTTTAATTACAGGGACAGTCACAAGTTTTTCTTTACATTACGGCCAATGGGAAAAATTATTGCAAGTGCATTTTAATGATATTAGAGCCTTCCGAATGATCTGAAATTTTAAAGATATAGCTGTTGCAAAATTTTGTCGAGCCATTTCAAATTTTAGGAAAATCGGATGTATAGTTTAATTACAGGGACAGTCAAAAGTTTTTCTCTACATTACGGCCAATGGGAAAAATTATTGCAAGTGCATTTTAATGATATTAGAGCCTTCCGAATGATCTGAAATTTTAAAGATATAACTGTTGCAAAATTTTGTCGAGCCATTTCAAATTTTAGGAAAATCGGATGTATAGTTTAATTACAGGGACAGTCAAAAGTTTTTCTTTACATTACGGCCAATGGGAAAAATTATTGCAAGTGCATTTTAATGATATTACAGCCTTCCGAATGGTCTGAAATTTTAAAGATATAATTGTTGCAAAGTTTTGTTGAGCTATTTCAAATTTTAGGAAAATCGGGTGTATAGTTTAATTACAGGGACAGTCAAAAGTGTTCCGTTACATTACGGGGAATGGGAAAAAATTATTGGAAGTGCATTTTAATGATGTATCAGACTGTGCGCTTTATGAAGTGCAAAAAAGTATACATTCAGTACAATATGGGGTGCAAAAAATAATTATAAAACTAGTTATAGTACGAACGCACCTCATTTGCCACGTTTGACGAGCAATTTCCAACTTGTTTTCTTTTTTATCAATCAGAAATTAATTAAACAAGTTACTGTTATAATTTGGCATTTTAGTGTTGTTGAGAACATTAAATCACTTTTTTTAACTGGATAGTTTTGATAATTTTTACACTTCAGTGAAGGCAGAAAAAATTTTTGTATACTTTATGTTACGTCAGTTACAGAATTTTGAATTGCATTTTTGGGGCTCAAAGAGAGATTGAAGTAATCTGCAGGTATTTGGGTATTAAGACTTTAGTAAGAAATATTTTAAATTATAAAAATTTGTTATAGCTTTATTAGTAAATTTTCTACATAGTAAATTGGAAAGCAATATTCAAATATAATTCAAAAAAATAATAATAAATAAATAATAATAAATAATAATTCAAACATTATACAAACATCATTCGAAAACAAAATTCGATGATAAAATGTTACGTCAGTTACGATGGAATTGCCCTATTAAAGGGCCGAAAAATTGTTTGTGTACAAAATTCAAACTCCTGTAACTTTTCGAAAAATAATCGCACCTGCATGCGGTTTTTCGCAAATGGATCAGAACAAACTGGAGGATAATTAATATGCACAAAAATAATTTTCGATTTTTGGGACGATTTCTGCTCAACTAAAGGTCCACGGTCCTCTTTAAAAACAGTAACCATGATGGACACTTTAGTGGAGTAAGGCCTCTATGATTTGGCCCAGTTCCACCCACCTTTCTGCGGAAGCAATTCACAAATTGAAATAATGCATTCTGTCATTTCAAAGACTAAACCCGATGTTATATACAGGTTTGTTTCCATTATTTATGTACGTTTTCGTGATTAAAAGTATAGAAAAATAAATGTAATATAATTAAACAAAAATAATATTAAAGACGTGAATCATCACATTGCTAACAAAGCGTAAATAAACTTAGTGAAAAATGTCCAAGCCGGGAGTCGAACCCGGGCCCCTGGAATAGATCTCCATAGATCTACCACTAAGCGACAAGGACGATGCCCAGCTTGGCATCTCTCACTTATATAAGTCGGTAAGGCTGCTACCGCAGCACTAGATGGAAAAGTCTTCATGAGCACACAATCTAGTGGCGCAACATGAAACGCAAATGAACCCAGCATCGGTGAATATACAATTTTTTAATTAATTTTTCAACTACTTTTCAGCAGTGAAATTACGCTTGAAATTATTGAATATTAAAGACGTGAATCATCACATTGCTAACAAAGCGTAAACCAACTTAGTGAAAAATGTCCAAACCGGGAGTCGAACCCGGGCCCCTGGAATAAATCTCCAGTGCTCTAACACTAAGCTACAAGGACGATGCCCAGCTTGGCATCTCTCACTTATATAAGTCGGTACGCCACTAGATTGTGTGTTCATGAAGACTTTTCCATCTAGTGCTGCGGTAGCAGCCTTACCGACTTATATAAGTGAGAGATGCCAAGCTGGGCGTCGTCCTTGTGGCTTAGTGGTAGAGCACTGGGGATCTATTCCAGGGGCCCGGGTTCGACTCCCGGCTTGGACATTTTTCACTAAGTTGGTTTACGTTTTGTTAGCAATGTGATGATTCACGTCTTTAATATTCAATAATTTCAGGCGTATTTTCATTGCCGAAAAGTAGTTGAAAAATTAATTAAAAAATAAACAAAAATAGTTTTGTAAATAATTCCATATTTCTCAAAGCTGGATTCAAAACATTAAAGTACTACATTATTTTTATTTCATTATATACAAAATATGTTAGTCATATTTTCAGAATAATAATAAATAAATTATAAATATTATTATTTCTTTCTGCTGAATGCTTTTTAGTAGCATATGCGCATTAATTATTATAACTAAGTTATCCCTGAAAATATAAATTCTTTCTAAAAATTACTCCAAAATTCATAGGAAATTCTTTATGCAAGCTTATGAAAGTTACATTTCGACTATTTAAATGAAACGTATTAATAATACTGTATAAAATATTTAACTAATTTTTTAATAACTGCTTCAACAAAGAATGTAAAGAAGATTATTATTCAGTATTTTTTTTTTTTTTTGCTTTGTCATAACATATGCTGTAGAGATTGCAATAGTTAAAATTTCTTGAAGAAACAAATTTTTTATAGTTAAAATAATCATTTCTAGGAAAACTTTCGCAGAGATTAATATTACAGAGATTAATCAAAGCTTTATTCAAAACATTGAAACAAAACGTGTTCACGTCTTATCATACAAAATATTTTAACCATATTTCTAGAATAATACTGTAGAAAAACGGAGGCTTAAATATTATGAAACAACTTTAGGGATTTTTCACAAACTTTTAATTACTTTGGATTATATAAAAACATTTAAATACAAGCGTTACACAGCCGAAAAAAATAATAAAAAACACAGTAAAGATTAAGAGAAGATTTGCTATGTGACAAGGACATCGTCCAGTCATTAAATCTAATTCCTTATTTCAGAGAGACACCTCTCTGGCGTCGACCCAGCTACATCTGCCCGTTCAAAAATGTGTTCGCAGATCCTCCCAGATACTTTTTACCCGACTGAAAAGAAGGGTTATGTGTTTCACGCGTATCTGTGTATGTGGGTTTCTTTATACCCTCAAAACATCACAACAGCTGGATGGATTTTTAATGAATGAGGTCTCTGTCAATTCGTCTTAACGGGCTGATGGTTATAGCATAGGATTTGTTTTTATAAATTCAAAATGGCGGCCGTAAAATACAAAATGGCGGTAGAGAAGAAAATAAAAATTTACGCACCCTACTGAGTGGCATATCATTGGATAGGTCTTTCAAAATGAAGACGATGTTTCATTGACTATTCTACAGTCAGAAGTTCCGTTAAAATATTATACAACCTGGAAGTTGTGTAGGTAGGATCTCTAGCTTTACTGCAACTCTACCCATCATAGACATCTATAGACCTCATCAAAACAGTGTTTATAGATAGGAACTAACAATTAAACGCAACTTAAAAGTCATGAATACAAGTAAATAAAAAAAAAATAGTTAAGTAGTATAAGCAAGTAATATAAAAAAAAAATATTTTTTTTTTAAGTCAATTCCTACTTAGGTCCATAAGAGATTTTTTTTTCTCCCATTCTTCTTTCCCCTTGAGTGGCGCTTAAAATGCCTTGATCAAGAAGAGATCTCTCTCGGTCTTAAAATACCTTGATGAAGAAGAGGGATCTCCCGATTATTGAAAATTAATTTAATTTAATTAATGAATTAATACTTGAAAAAAAACTGGATTAACATCAAGTGCCATCCACTACAAGTTTTAAAAAATTTATTTGAGCTTGATTGGATGAATAATAAGTATTTTATTAACGATTGAAAATTTGAACAAGATATACAGTGTGTCCATGTATAACCTGACCGACCTTTATTTTCGCAACCGTTGGTCCTAGATGCATACTTCCAATTACAAAAGTGGTCAAAATTAGGTGCAGAGTTAAGATAAAAAAAAGTTTGAAGCGAAAAAACAATTTAGCGAAGAATTACAGAATTTAAATTTTTATACTGTCCCCCGGTCCTATAAGTTATATTTAGTAAAATTTTCCTATTACACTGACAAGTAAGGCCAAAAAAATTCCCGTTATTCTACGATTAAAATTGACCGAGTAATAGCTATTTAAAAGTTGGAGCATATTTTTTGCTTCAAATTAGGGGTCATTCACAAATTTAGTAGAAATACAATTATCGTCAGATATATTAAAGAAACAGATGAGAGTAAAATTAGCATTGCAATATAACTTTGAAATCTTTAATCATTCTTACATATTATACAGCAAAATATACAATTTGTACTGAACATATAAGAGGATAAAAATAACAGAATTTTTGTTAAATAAAAGGATGAAAAACAACAACCTCAATTCTTTACAAAAAGATACATATTTTAAAATGCTGTTAGATTACATCGTCTTTCAAATTTTAGATTGTGCCACGTTTTTTAGCTTTTGAAAATTGATTCAGATGTATTTTTTAGCGCTGAATCCGAAAATGACCTTCATTTTAAACCATCACGTGAGGATTTTTCTCAAATCGCAAATTTCAAAGTTAAAAAGCTCAAAGTTAAAATTGATCCCCCCTCTCCTCCCAACCACTTCGGACCCATGAGCTGTTTAGCTGTAAAAAACCCAGTATAAGTCACAAAATTGAATAAATTATTGAATTAAATAAAATTAAACTGAATAAAAAAGTCTTATATCTCTTATTTTTAGTTTCAGATTTTTCGCTATTTTTTAACCTTTAAATTTACGATTTGCGAAAAATCCTGACAAGATGGTTAAAAGTGAAGGTAAATTTTTTATTTAGCGTTAAAAAATACATAAAACGTAATTATAAAAGTTAAAAAACACAACCATCGCAGGTTTATGTTATCTAATCTAAAACCATTTCTTAAACTTGTTGACGGTAATCTATCCGAATTAATTTATGTTATCCACTAATTAAGTATGTATAAGATGGTAAGCGTAAAAAATCATGATAATATTACTTTATAATCGGATTTAAGACAGTATGTAAAATTTTAACTTCGATCGGACATTTGAAAGTCAGTTAAAGTTCGAGTACAAATTTTAAACTGGAAAGACGATCGTTGCAAGTTAAATAAAACCTTATGAAAATAACATGATTTTTGTTAAAAGAAGTCATAGCCTCAAATCCCTATGAAATACAATATATGTTAAAATACAATTATTTTAACTAATCTGAAATTTGACTAATAAAGTTACCTAAATCGTAATAGTTGTACGATTTCTTTCAAACCGCAGATACCTTGAAATAAGTTTAAGTACTTTATATACGACCTCTGAAAGCATGGTCGAAATCATCTGTTTTGATATGCAAAAAAGTGATATAAGTCATGCATTTCAAAGTTTCATAACTCGGTTAATTTTAATGTTAGATGAATGGGACTTTTTCTGTCTTACTTGTTAGTGTCATAGTAAATTTTTACTAAATATCACTTATAGGACCGAGGGACCGTATAAAAATTTAAATTTCATAATTTTTAAATAAATATTTTTCTTGACCCAAATCGCTTTAAAAATAATTCTTTACCTTATTTAAACCCTTTTTGTAGTTGGAAGTATACATCTAGGATCAACGGTTGCGAAAATAAAGGTCGGTCAGGTTATACGTGGACACACTGTATATAGCGAGAGTGTGAGTTAATAGTAGGAATTGAGAAAAAAATAGTTTCACATTGATGAGAAATAATTAATTAGTTCGCTTTTTACGCAGTCGGGTTTTTTTTTTAAATTTAATTGTTTATTTAACTTTCTACTGCGTTGCAACTTTACGGCTGGGCCTCAACTGCTCTTTGCACTGTATGATTTTTCATAACAAAGATATCAGAGAAAAAAAAATCCTTCTAAAATTTGCTTCAAAATTTACAAGAAATCCTTTATAAAATTATATAAAAGTTATATTTCAAATATTTAAATAAAACATTAATATTACTGTAAAAAATATTTAAACTCATTTTTCCGGATAACTGATTCAATAAAGAAATGTAATTGAGGAGCAAACATTCAAACAGTGTTTTCTCACAAAAAATAAAATAAAATAAAATAAAATAAAATAAAAAATGAGTTATTGTTATTTTTATGAACTTCGTGTTAAGTTGCACAGATATAAACGGTATTTTTAAGCAAAAAACATTTTTCTCCGTTTATAAATCAATTTTAAAATATGACGTTTCAATCAAAGAGTGTTTCCTCCAAAACCTGCTTTCAATCAAACAGTGATTTCTCCAGTCTGCCAATCATAGTTGTCACTTAATGTGTACTTTCGAAACCTACCATTACATATCACAATTGAAACGGTTTGTTTTAGAGAAAAATAAGAGAACTGTTAAGGTTAAAGGCTTCCAGAATTATAGATTTCAAGATCTAAGTGAAGAATATGATGTAAATCCTCTTAAAAAGGGAGTTACTGTTGCCCGTGTCCAAAGGGTTGTTTTAGAATATCTTCCTCTTAGACACGCCATATCAGTTGAAAAGAAAAAAAGATGATGACAAGCTTTTGAAGGTAATGCATGGTGAACAGTGGCAAAATCAACCTGATGATGTCTTCAAATGGTACAACCACATTATCCATGATTTACCAGCCTGCAATGAAGAAGAGGGGGAAGTGTGTGACTGTCTAGATGAAGATATTGGTTTTAAAATTCGAAGTGGATTTCTAGCAAACGAGTATTTATTTAGTAAATATTTAATGAATACTACTAGGTACCATAATCTGTCATTTTATTTTATCAATAATCAAATGAAGTTCGGTATTTACTCAAATAAAATAATTATTTTGTATTATTTGTGAGTTAGAACTTATTTCATTGAAAAAGCGTTTTATCCACTTGTTAAACAATCAAAACATGTTTCCTCCTCTGAATTCGGTCAAAACGTGATTTCTCCAAATATTAAATGCATTTTATTAATTTGTTTTATGTTTAATATCTTAAGTATGCTTGGAAGTCTTTCTAATAACCAGTAATAAAAATACACACACACACAAAAAAAAAAAAAAAAAATAGAATTAAATACCAAGTTATTTTCTAATTTAACAGTTTTTGTGTTTTCTGAAAATTTGTATCTAAAGGATAAAGCATGGTTTGAATGTTTGCTCCACAATTATTCAGTCATAACTTTTATTGTTTTGTGATAACATATGCTGTACAAACTGTAACAGTTAACATTTTTTGAGAAAACAAAATTTTTCTGAATAAAATAATGTATAATTTCTAGAAATTTTTTTACCGTGACTAAGATGAATTCAAAAAATTGACACAAAACATGCTCACGTCTTATCATACAAAATATTTTAACCATATTTCTAGTATAATACTGAGAATGCTGACAAGTAAATAAAAGGAGCAGCATTTTTCTTTACACTTATCGGCCGATGGTAACATATGCCGTATAAATTATCATAGTTAATATATCTGAACACAAACATATATTTTTCAAACGTAATACTATTGAAAAATACCTTTGCTATATAAAATTATATATCGATTATAAAATATTATGAATATTATGAAAACAAGTTGGAAATTGCACGTCAAACTTGGCAAATGAGGTGCGATCGTACTATAACTAGTTTTATAATTATTTTTTGCACTCCATATTGTACTGAGTATATATTTTAGTGCACTTCATAAATGCATATCAATTTAATTCTGTTCGAAAGGCTGTAACATCATTAAAATGCACTTGAAATATTTTTTTCCCATTGGCCGTAATATAACGGAAAAATTTTGACTGTCCCTGTAATTGAACTATGCATCCGATTTTCATAAAATATGAAATGACTCGACAAAATGTTGAAACAATTATATATTTAAAATTTCAGACCATTCGGTTGGGTAGTTTTTGCTCTGTTATATGCGGACGGACGGACAGACGGACTGAATGACCACTGTAGATGCTACGTATTTATATAATTACGAGCGCACCTAAAAAGGGGAAATTAAATAAAATTTATGTTTTCAGTTATATTTCAATGAATATCAAGAATTAAAGAAACACTCATAAATTGTATTAAATAACAACCAATCATTTGTAGCCCTTTTTATTTAGAAAAAGCGAGTACCAATATTAAAATTAATATTAGAACGTATAATAGAAATATTTACGATATTATTATAGGTGCGTTATAAATACGTAGCACCTATAGTCGTCGTCTCGTGCATCTGTCTGCATATAACAGTGCAAAAACTACCCAGTTGAATGATTTGAAATTTAATACATATAATCATTGCAGAATTTTGACGAATCATTTTAAATTAAATGAAAATCGAATGAAAACTTAAAAAGATATTAATAAAAGTTTTCTTCATTCTATTAAATCTTGCCATACGTAACTCATTAAATTATATCTCATGATAGGTAATGATTCTAGGTTGCCACATGTAATAAAGTTTATTTAAGATGAAATCAAGTTATTTCCGTATTACTGAATTTAATATATGTAATCGTAATAAATTTTACATGCATGCTTTTTTGCATAACAGTGCAGCAACTATTGTACCAAGATCTGAATATTTATAAAACTAGTAGTTATAGTACGAACGCACCTCATTTGCCACGTTCACGTACAATTTCTCACTTGTTTATTATTAAAAATTCTAGTACAATTTTACATTTCTTACAAAAATATTTTTATAACAGAACGTTAAATTTTTTTTTTTAACATTGAAAATTCTAATCGAATTTTTACTTTTATTGTAAAACACATATCTGTTACAGAACATAGGTTAAAACCTTTATTTTTAACTGGAAACGCTAATTTTTTTTTTTACATTTATTATATTTTTCTAAGTTGTCCATTAACACAAAAAAAGCCTTTCTATATGAAAAATATTTGTTATGTATTCAAATAAAGTTTTATAATTTATAAAAAGCAGTACTTTCATATTAGCCGCAAGCCAGGAATTAATACCGAAGAAATTGCCAAAGGCTTCGCTGATGACAGAAGACTTTTTTATTCTGATTATTTTAGTGGTTTAAGCGCGTATTTCGATTACATGTTTGTTAAATTAGTGTTTTATTTGTTAATTGAAATTTTTTATAATTTCGTAATGGACTATTAGGTAGAAACAAATGCTACACTATCTATATTATTTTAAGTGCGCAAGTGAAATAAAAAAAAACTAGAAAACATGAATTCTGCTTTTGTAGAATTTAGTGTCGCCCCCGATGAAAAAAATACATATGTATATATAAATAGTACAAGACATATTTCTATTTTAAGACTTAAAGCACACTCTTTTATTTTATGTAAAATGACGTCATTCGCATCCGCTTAAGAATTCCACATTTACGATCCACTCTTAAACATCTACAGTAAAGCATGCATAGGACGCCACTATCGCAAAATAATAAACAAATGCATCAAAAAGATGCCGTCATTCAAGAAACTCGACAAAGAAAAATGGCTATCTAATGATTCATAGGCTTTCTTTTCTTTCTAACATTAATATAGATGTTTAAAATTAAATATAGTTTATAATAGCTCCATGTTTTAACAAAAATCATTCGTTTATATTTTTTCAAAATAGCACGTATTTTAATTGCATTTTCTTTCAGTTGTTATGAGAAAATGGCAACGAAAATATATAATTACTATTTTGCAACTATTTTTCCTTTACTTTCTACAGAAATGGAGTACTTCTGTTGCCAATATTAAGCAAATGGCTCTCAAAACTGCAAAAAATTTATATTTCAAAAATAAATGGAGATACAGTTTTCAAACAAATTGCATCTAAAAGTACTTTTTTTCCCAGTACGACGGTATAAAAATTAATGTACGCAGCTTAAAAGTTTTAAAAATTGCTATAGAGTATTTAACCATACTATGATACACGTGCTTTGTTTTACGACTGGCTTATACAACGTAACGCTATTTTTTGGAGACGACACAAAATAAGCTGGGAGAAAGAAATAGCATTCCGGGGTCTAAAAAAAAAAACACGTTCGATAATTATTATTAAAACCATAAAAAATTGAATTGCGATACAGTTTTCCAACAAATTGCATTTGATAGAACAATTTTTTCTACTCTACAGTGTAAAAATTGAAATTGTCCGATGCTTAGAAGTTTAAAAAAAAAATATTTAGTAGCGAAATTTAATGGTACGATAGTGTCAACGTCAATATGATGTCAGCGTTGCTCACGGGCATGTTTTTGCTTTACAATATACATTTACGATAAACTAATAAAATTTTACAGGTAACGTGAGTTTATGTAGATGAATCCTAACTATTTTGTTATAACCTATATATATATATATATATACTTACATGGTGTAAAATACTTTGAAGTAAAATATATGAAAGGCATTAATAATAGTTGCAAAGTCATATAAAATGGACAATTTTATAGCACTAACAAGTTGTGAAATACTCTGAAGTAAAATATATGAAAAGCATTAATAATAGTTACAAAGTCCTATAAAACGGAAAACTTTGTAGTATGTGCGTGTCTTGTTTATTTATCGACACTATAATGTAATAACGCATGCTGCATAAATTACCATCATAAACATCTTTCCTCACAAACATATTTTTTGAATAGATATTGGAGAAATTTATTCCAAACAATGAAAACTGAAATCTTTTGTGAAATATTTTATACTATAAAAAATGACAATTTTTTCTTAATCTACGAAAACATAGTAGTACGTAGTAGGATTCAAAAGTTCCCGGACTGACTCTATAACTGTAAAAATACAGTCGGACCTCGTTATCCCGACATCCTGTTTTCACGTCACTCCGCTTATCACGTCAGTTTTTCAAAGTCCCGATTTTCTCTATATGACTTTAATGTAAATAAACTCCGGACTTTACGTCGTTGAATAACTTTCAACTCCGACGGTTTAGGAAAATTGTCCATTTTTCACAACCCATCTTATAAGTACGGAAATTAAGCGATAAAAAATGTCTTAGCCAAACTTTCCATAAAAGTGTCTAAAATACACAATGAGATAAATACGAAAATTTTCTTCAATCGTTTATCTGAATAAATAAACACACACACTATGAATGACACATTTAAGCTCCAGATAGTGGTATCAGTCTACTCCCGGTCTTTTTGCTCTGGTCAGGCGGCGTTTTCTTTTTGTGGTAACACGGCGTTTTTCATCCGACTAAAACCGAAACATTCCATTACATTGAAACGATCAGAAATTATATAACATCCATTTCTCAAGCAACGAATATTGATTACAATTCATTGTATAATATCGAAAAAGAATTGTAGGAAGCACGTCTAGGGATAAGCAAACCTTAATTCATCAATATTTCATGTAACAATAAAAAAAATAAGTCGTCATAAATCTGATTTTTATTCTTTACAATTTTGTTTTTGTGTTTATTTTGTTTAATAATAATGTTTTATTGCTTAAAACTGCAAAAACAGTCATGAATTTAAAATTGTCTTAAATTAATTAGAAATACAGCTTTTTATAAACATATTTTTCTCCAACTCTGGTTACCGCGACACTTTTTTCTGGTCATTAGAGTGTCGGGATAACGAGGTTTGACTGTATTACCAATTACATTGCTGAAACACATCTGCCTTCGAAATAAGATCCTTGCGCAACAATACACATTTGCCATCGGCTGTAAAGGTCATCGAAGCTCTTCTGGAATCCATTTTTAGACATGTTCTTTAATCCAGCCTGCGATGCACTTTTTACTTCATCTGAAGTTTGAAATCGACGACCATGCATGTTAATCGAATACTAAAAGGCATTTCGAATTGAAATGGTGGGAGGCTTAATCTCGGCTGTTGACAAAGATCCTTCCCTACTTGGCAGAACTGTTACTGGAGACTGGAAATGGTGTTTTTTATACGATCCGCAATCCAAGAAAGCATCATCAACTTGGAAATCACCACGGAAGAAGAAATTCTTCCAAGATCGCTCTAAAGGGAAGGTCATGTTAAAGGTATTCTTCGATATCCAGGGCATTGTGCATCTGGAATTTATCCCTGAAGGACGCACTGTCGACAAAGAACTCTATGTAGGCATCCTGCGTCGTTTGCGTGAGTCGGTCCGGAAGAAGAGGTCAAAATTGTAGGCTGAGCAGTCATGGGTGCTTTTGCATGACAACGTTCCTGCACACCGATCCCTAGTCGTCGGTGATTTCCTTATAAAAACGAAAACAACTGTTTTGCCACATCCTCCTTACTCCCCTGATCTCTCAATCTGAGACTTTAGTCTGTTTTCTGAACTGCACGTCGCTTGCAGGGTAGTCAATTTCAATCTTCAGATGAAGTTAAAAGTGCATCGCAGGCTGAATTAAGGACGTGGCTAAAAATGGATTCCAGAAGTGCTTCGATGACCTTTACAGCCGATGGCAAAAGTGTGTTGTTGCCCAAGGATCTTATTTCGAAGGCGGATGTGTTTCAGCAATGAAATTGGTAATATTTTTACAATTATAGAGTCAGTCCGGGAACTTTTGAATCCTACCTCGTATAACGCCGAACAAAAATGTACAATAGCCAGCACATAAGACAGAGCTATGCTCGGTTAAAATTAGCTTTGTATTCAACTTGATATAACAATAAATTATCGCTACATTATTCTTATATATAATTTTATAACATTATTATTTAAAGAAACTAACAATATTAATATTATGTACACTGTAAATTAAAATGCCTGAAATTCAAACACTTAAGTGTCTGAAACGGAGTGTTCAGTTTTCAGACATTTTAAAATGTCTGAATTTTTTCAGACACTTCTCGTGTCTGAATTTCAGACACTTCAAACGTCTTAATAGCATCCATTTTTTTTGTAAGCATCATACGTAGCCATGTTTGACCACGTTGAATCCTGGAAAAATATTTTGGCTGGGGTCCTCCCCCCCCCCCCCCACAACCTGATTTTTCTGGTGCTCCCAATTTTGGTAAGCAATTTTTGTTAAGCTGATAATTTAAATCTTTTACGACATTTTACTGATTATAATCAATATTTTGAACTTCAGGAGTAGAACAAGATTAAAACAAAAAATATTTATCTAAATATTAGATTTTTTTTAATTTGTTTTATTTTTAATCTTATTTTACTTTAAAAGTTCAAAATATTGATTATAATCAGTGGAATTTGGAAACAGATTTAAAATATAAACTTTACAAATATTGCACAACAAATTTGTGGGCACTAAAATCGTAGGGGGGCGGGGCACGGCCCAGTATGCCCATTCTTTAATCAAGAAGTTCTTTTGCAAAAAATGCAACCCTGCATTATTGTTATCTTAATTGAGATGTCCGGTATTCGGGAGTATCCGTTGTGGAGGTTAATGTACATTCCCGAATAGCCATTCTGAAACATCTATTTAGCGAATACTTTTTTAATCCGCATGGCATACATATTTGTATATTTTTACCTCACAAAAGCAGACATCTCCGATTATCGGACAAATTCAGCGGCAAGGGCTATTGAGGGCTTTTAAAGTACATGGATAAATATATATATTTCTTATAATCTTGTCCTAGTCTACTTCATATAATTTAAAAATAGATTTTTTAAAAATTTATATTGCCACATAGGCAATTTTACATATATATCAGATGATAATCACAACAGCTATTTAACTATGAATAAATAAATAAATATTCTACTTTACCCTTTGCACTCGAGGGCTCCGGAGCGGAGCCATTTAAAATTTGTCTTCAAACTCGAGGGCTCCGCTACGGAGACAATGCAAATAATTTTGTGATACCTGTCTAGAAAAGCCAAGATTACATGGTATCACAAAATTATTTGCATTGTCTCCGTAGCGGAGACCTCGAGTTTGAAGACAAATTTTAAATGGCTCCGCTCCGGAGTCCTCGAGTGCAAAGGGTTAATATTGAGAAAAAAATTACTTCGGTATTTTGTTTATTTATATTTTGTGTTTTCTAATCTTGTCCTACTCTAAAAATTCAAAACTTTCATTATAATCAGTGCAAGATTTAAGGTATCAACTTTACGAAAATTTCATACAAACCCCCCCCCCCCCCCCACCTCCCCGAAAAAAATAAAAATCCTTATCATTTAAAAATTAGATTTTAAAAAGTTTATATTGCCACATGGGCTTATTGTTATCATTCCTATGAGGTACTAAACAAGACATCTTTAAAGCAAAATAAAGCCAAAAAGAAAAAAAAAAAGTTAGCACATGATATCACTATGATACAAACTTGCGATGCTTATCAGTAAAGTCTAATTGGAAAATGACCTTCGAATCCACGCATGCAGCGAAATCTAAATAAACAAATGATTTCCTTTTTCCAGACTGGCTTACTTCTATGTCTCCAAATCAAAAGTTTTCACACATTAAAAGATTTAATAGCTTTAGAAATATATCTAAGTAATACTTGAGATAAACATTCATTTTCAATTATATATAAATTTCATGAAAATCAATTGATTTTTTTTTTCCAAAAGCGAAAGTTTATAAATATATTTTTTAATTTCAGCTGAATATTGTTCAATGGAAAAGAAAAAAGGCAATCCCGAAAATCCCGGAATTTTCCAGTAAAAATTCCGGGATTTTCGGGGTTAAAATTAAAGCGGGATCTCGGGATCTCAATCCGGGATTGTAATCCCTAGCTAGGAAGTAAGAAAACTTTAGGAGATCTTTCAAAGTTTTTTTTTTTCTATTTCCTTGTGGTCGAGTATGAGATAAGCATTAGCCATTGAAATTGAAACTAAGAACTGCCATATTGAAAACAAAACAAAACAAGAGAATGAACTTAACTTTTAAATATGTCTGTTTTTTAGTGATGTTATTACTTTAAATTTGAGAAAAAAGATGAGAATAAATAATACATAATTTGTAATAAAAGACAACGTCATAAGTTTAAAAATATATACTTCTAGAATTAGTGTTTTTTTTTTTGCAAAAAGTTTCAAAACTAATTAAATTTCATGTAAGCTTTTGTTTAGTACAATAAATAAAATCATAAAAGACAATAATTTTAGTACTATAAAGAAATTATAACACTTACTTCAATCGCTGTTTGCAAGAGGTAAGAAATATTCCTCGATTTGAAATTTTAAAAACTACCACAACCACAGTGAGGGAGAAAGACTTTCATCAGTTTAAAAAGTAATCCCATAATACATCCGACTAGCCATATTTAAAGAATGAGATGTTTCATCCTAAAAACAGGACCCGCCAGACAAAAGTTTCTTTTTTTTTTTGCCAGCTTCGACAGGACGAAGATGAATAACACAATATTATTGATATAAATTGATACGAGTTAACACTAAGCCCATTGCACACGCTTTGTAGAATTTCCGGGTGTAATCTTCAACCGTCGTCTACTTCTGTTCTGTGTCTATCCCGCCCTTGTATCGACGACAGCTTCTAAGAGACATTTGATGTCGAGCACACACGTCAGATGTATGTATTCAATAAATGAATAATCCAAGTTAATACGAATTAAAATCACAGTACTTCACATTTCGCAAAAAAACGAATTAAAATACACGCGTACATAAAAACAAACTTTGTTTGAATTACAACGTATACCACTTCGAACGAAGACATCTAAAACGCATGCGCAACTGGGAGTGCTAGTGCCCCCTGGTGGTTATTGCGTCGGAAGAATCAAAACGTCTTAAATTAAGACACGTTTAAAGCAATGAAGTGTCTTAAAATAAGACGTTTGCGGATATTTTAGACATTATTCTCAGTTCGTTTACATCATGGTCATAGTAAGACACTTATGTATCTTAAATTAAGACATCTATAATGTCTGAATTTTCAGATTAAGACACTTAAGTGTCTAAAATTCTTTTTCAGTCACATATATGTCTAAATTTAAGACGCTTCTATTTGCAGTGAGTCGTGGAAAAAAAAAAAAAACACCCCCTACTAACTCCTCAACATATTATCGTAGAAAAAAGTTACTGGTACCGAACGATTGGAAATAAAATCTACTTTTAAATTACGTATAAAAAATTTGCTTAGGAGGACATCTACATATTAAAACGAACCCAAAATTCATTTTTTTTCAATGGCAATACCAATTTTAATAAGATGTTTCAAATCTTCGGTTCAAACTATGCCTAGACACAAAATTTCAAGTCATTTGAATTATAAACATTCAAAATTTAGTGCTTCTAATGTTAAATTACATTTTCATATTTTTATTAATATCTCGCAAATTATACTCCTAATATGCTAATTTTTTGTGTGCCAATAGTACTAAAATACCCAGTCATAAATACGTTGTATTAGCAATTTTTATGATTTCATGATATGAATTATGAAATTAATATTAAAAAATATAAGAATTGCAACCTACAATTTTTTTGATGGATTTAGATTTATTAAGTCCTGCTTTATGGAAATCCAAAATTTCACATTTTTCTTCCAAGTAGTTTTCAAATTATGCTTAAAAACGGTAAAATAATGGTTTAACCCTCTCGCTGCGTAATTGTTTTATCAAAACCTCTTCGCGACGAGCGTCTTTTAAGAATTTTTATTCTTTTGTCACCGGTTTTTCAAAACAAAAGTTTTTGTCTAATTTAATCGGGGAAATTGCTCCGAGTAAATAAGGAAAACTTTACAATAAAAAAATTATTGGTGGAAATAATCAAGGAGGGTTAATTAGACGAAAAAAATGCATGCCCGAGGAAAACTCGGGTTGCGCAGCGAGAGGGTTAAGGGGCCGTCTATGATAGGAGTGACTAGATATTTTGAAATTTCTCATGCTATCCTTTAATCTAGCAGCCTTCAATGACTGCCTGAGTGGCGCTTAAGATGCCTTGATCAAGAAGGAGGCTCTCATGGTCAATAATCATGTACCGAACTTCAATTTGGATACAACCCCTAAATTACGCTCGTTTTAAAATAATTAATTTCTCGGAAACTTTTCGTACGAATTGCATAAAAATTTGTTTTTAGGCTAATAGAAGGATGTAGAGTTCATTTATGCTGTCAGAATTGTGTGCTGCTATTGAAAAAAAAACTTCGTCTTAATATGTAGCATGCCCTCTAAGCAAATTTTATATACATCATTCAAAAGTAGACTTTATTACCAATCGTGTGGTACCAGTAACTTTCTTCTACGATAATTTTTTGCAGAGCTAGTAATGGGCGTTTACTATTTTTTTCGATAACTGTACATATTTCGAAATTTTATCATAATAAATCAATATACATATTCAATCATAATCGCAAGATTCACTGTTCAACTTCACAGATTTTAGGCTTCGACCTAAGAACTTCGTTACATAGGTGTGGAATTAATATCGAGATAGCTCTATGTATCCTAATTGGTTGAATTGGACTTTCGAGAATATTCTATGGACTAAGGACGATTGAATAATATATATCGGCGCCTGTTGCAAATTTCTAGAAAATTCCTTCAGATTCCCTTCAGAAGGCAATTTTATCGCCAATTTTAATGACATTCTTTCATTTTTCCCCAAGCATGTGTTTTGGCATTGGTTATTTTGAAAGTCAATTTTCTTGCACAAATTTCGCTGATGTCGTCAATATTTTGCCAGATATTGTCAATTATCACCAAATTTGGTGAAATGTTGCTAACTTTGTGACTTCGTTTACTGGCAACTTTTCAACAACTTAATAGGTGTTTCACCCCTCATTCCCATTGAAATGCATTGACTTGTAGAGACCCCAAAATGACCCACTAATCAAATTTTCTCGAATGTGTGATCTAGCACTATGATCTTCTCGTACCCCAAAATGGTAGGATACAAAATTTAGACAAAATTGTTAGAGCTCTTTTTTAGATAAAATTTACATACACACACTCATAGACACATAAATACACATAAGATTTGCTCGTATTATAAGATATGATAGTGGCAGGTTTCTGACGCTAATGAGCGGGTAACTAATTAAGAATACTGTTATCTGATATTATATTTTCATCTTTTTTTGTATTTCATATGTATCACTTTCTGCGTATGCGGGGTTTAAAGTAATATTTTTCCTTATCTAGAAGTTGATCAGAGCTATTTTAGATAGATAGTACTGTACGATCAAGTTTCATTGTATCCAACTTCTCTTTCTATTCAAGAACGGATACCACAGATAAGGCAAACAAAGAAGTCCCCGAACTATCTAGTGAGTTGTGAAATACCCGGGAGGAGGAAGTTTTTAGATAAGAGAAGGGGGTTCCTGTTGTAAGGAGGGAACCCCGGATACTGGTTTTGGAAGGGTTCGTGAGAGAAACGAATTGTCGTGGCGTAGGCCTCGTGTAGTTGAAGTTGTAGTGTTTTTTGGTTGAGTTTTCGAGTATTAAGTGTAGTGAGTTGCAGGCAAAGGCTTAAGTCCTGAGCGAAAAGCCGACGCAACGTGGGGTCCTGTGTGGTACTCCGGTACACCTAATGAGATACCGCAGGGTGAGAAGGAAATAGGGTATTTTAATAACTTAAATATATATAACTTAGTATATTGTCGGATCGTCTATATCCGAGCTCTTAAATGTAAATAATGTTTTGTTTCTTTGTAAATAATTGTAAATAAATTGTTCTTTAAAATTAATTGAATAAGTTTAGCATTTTTGACAATTCTTCTCACATCGTATCCGATATCACGTATTTATATCGGCGAAATCCTATATAGCCTATCTCTGTACGAGCGGTGATTGTGGATACGAGAAGAATCACCAGCGTGTGGACTAAGGAACAGTGCAACAGACAGCTTTCGAACTACCCATTTTTCAAAAAAGCGTTCTTTATCTTTAGAAATCTCAAAAACCCAAACATTTCTGAGGTTTAAAGACGCATTTATTAAAATAAAGTTTATTTATCTGCCACTGATTTTCTGAAACGTTCTCGGTTATTTTTATAGTGTATTATTAAGATTTCTCAACCTGGAATATCGGTTTTTAGGATGCTATATGTCAACTCTCAAATTAACTTTTTCAGCAGCGTAAATGAATTTATGCATGCAAAATCAACAAAATAATACTAATTTTAATTTTAATACGTATTACTGCTTTAACTTATCATATTTGTTTGTTAAACTTGTTTCTTGAACATGAAAACTTTTACTTGAGAATTGATGGCGTTCGAAAACCCAATTTTCCGGTTTAGATAATTGTTTAATGCACCATACAAACTACTCGGAAACGTTTCCAAAAATGAGTGCAAGCAACAGAAACATTCGTTTGTTTCTATAAATGCTTTTTTAAATCTCGAAAATATATTGGTTCCTGAGGTTTTTAAAGATAAAGAACGTTTTTCAGAATCGTGGTTAACTCGGAAAAGATTTTTGTACGTTCACGTTCGCGGTAATATAATATTTTTCTAGATTAAGAAACATTTTGTCTTCTTTGAAGAATAAAGTTTATACACAAACATATTTCTTCTAAACAAAATAATCAAATTGCCTTTTAAAGATTTCTTCTGACTTATCTTCCCATATTTTATGTATAACTGTATTTAAACATTAAAGCAAAACATATTTACTTTACCTTGTTATTTTAAAGGATTCTTTACTGATTCGTTTCATTTTACAGTTTTAAAAAAAAATTTATACACAAAGATATTCCTTCTAACCAAAATAATCAAATTGTCTTCTAAAGATTTCGTCAGACTTACATTCCCATATTACTAATTCGTCTAATTTTACAGTTTAAAATAAATTTTATACACAAGGATATTTCTTCTAACTAAATTAATCAAATTGTCTTTTAAAGATTTCGTCTGACTTACATTCCCATACTTTTAAAAATATATTTTAAACATTAAAGCAAAATATATTTACTTTACCTGGTTATTTTAAAGGATTCTTTACTGATTCGTCTCATTTTACAGTTTAAAATAAATTTTATACACAAAGATATTCTTTCTAACCAAAATAATCAAATTGTCTTCTAAAGATTTCGTCAGACTTACATTCCCATATTTTATAAAACTGTATTTTAAACATTAAAGCAAAACATATTTACTTTACGTTGTTATTTTAAAGGATTCTTTACTGATTCGTCTCATTTTACAGTTTAAAATAAGTTTTATACACAAGGATATTTCTTCTAACTAAATTAATCAAATTGTCTTTTAAAGATTTCGTCTGACTTACATTCCCATATTTTTTATAACTGTATTTTAAACATTAAAGCAAAACATATTTACATTACATTGTTATTTTAAAAGGAATCTTTACTGATTCGTCTCATTGTACAGTTTAAAATAAATTTTATACACAAAGATATTCCTTCTAACCAAAATAATCAAATTGTCTTCTAAAGATTTCGTCAGACTTACATTCCCATATTTTATAAAACTGTATTTTAAACATTAAAGCAAAACATATTTACTTTACCTTGTTATTTTAAAGGATTCTTTACTGATTCGTCTCATTTTACAGTTTAAAATAAGTTTTATACACAAGGATATTTCTTCTAACTAAATTAATCAAATTGTCTTTTAAAGATTTCGTCTGACTTACATTCCCATATTTTTTATAACTGTATTTTAAACATTAAAGCAAAACATATTTACATTACCTTGTTATTTTAAAAGGAATTTTTACTGATTCGTCTCATTGTACAGTTTAAAATAAATTTTATACACAAAGATATTCCTCCTAACCAAAATAATCAAATTGTCTTTTAAAGATTTCGTCAGACTTACATTCCCATATTTTATAAAACTGTATTTTAAACATTAAAGCAAAACATATTTACTTTACCTTGTTATTTTAAAGGATTCTTTACTGATTCGTCTCATTTTACAGTTTAAAATAAATTTTATACACAAGGATATTTCTTCTAACTAAATTAATCAGTCTTTTAAAGATTTCGTCTGACTTACATTCCCATATTTTTAAAACTATATTTTAAACATTAAAGCAAAATGTATTTACTTTACCTTGTTATTTTAAAGGATTCTTTACTGATTCGTCTCATTTTACAGTTTAAAATAAATTTTATACACAAAGATATTCCTTCTAACCAAAATAATCAAATTGTCTTTTAAAGATTTCGTCAGACTTACATTCCCATATTTTATAAAACTGTATTTTAAACATTAAAGCAAAACATATTTACCTTGTTATTTAAAAGGATTCTTTACTGATTCGTCTCATTTTACAATTTATACTAAATTTTATGCACAAAGATATTCCTTCTAACCAAAATAATCAAATTGTCTTTTAAAGATTTCTTCTGACTTATCGCCCCATGTTTAGCAAAACTGTAATTTAAACATTAAAGCAAAACAAAATTATTTTATCTTGTTATTTTAAAGGATTTTTTACTGATTTGTCTTATTTTACAGTTTAAAATTAATTTTATACACAAAGATATTTCTTCTAACCAAAATAATGAAACTGTCTTTTAAAAATTTCTTCTGACTTACCTTGCCATATTTAACAAAACTGTAATTTAAAACATTAAAGCAAAACATAATTATTTTATCTCATTCCTTTAAAGAATATTTCACTGATTAATGGACGTTCTCTAACAAGGATATTTTTGACTTTGCTTTCCTGTTTAAGGTAATTTCTTCACTTAAGGGGTCTCAAGACTCTTAAAGCTTTGAAATTTTCGAAATTTCAATTTTTTTTTGAACTTCTATCGTTAAACTCTTATCTTTTCTGAACATTCTGATATAATTGTTCCCTTGAAATTCCTATTAAAACAGAATTTATGGCTTTTAGAATTATACCCGCCAAATAGCTGAAGCGACGTTTAAAAAACATTGAAGCCATTTTTCTCGAAATGACGTTTTGGGCACAACGCGCAGGATATCTTAGCGGAATATTCTACAAAAAAAAATTTTTTTTGGCAATTACACTGTTGAATTTTTCTAAATTTTGCATGAGCTAAATGCAACTTTATATTAAAAATATAAAAATGCTTTAAATGCAAATTTATTTAGGTTCAGGGTATTTATTATAATCTGAAGTATAAGTAGGCACCAACATTTTCTTTCTAGTTGAAAAATTTATTTTGTAATCATGCGCGTAATCTCTTATGCCGATTTTCTGCTCGTCAAATGTCTGACAGCTTGAATCCCTCAGTAAATTCTAATTCTGCATCTTGAAATTTTTTAAATGAATGAAATGAAAGGAACATACTTATATCTTTTAATTTCAATAAACATTGTGTCCTAAAATCAAATACAGTTTAAGATATTAAACGTTGAAAACGGTCTTTTATTTTTTTTTTCCAACTTTAAGGCTCCTGAGACCCCTTAATTTTTAATACTTCATTTTTTGAGGGCTGCCACATGCGACTATTTTTTAATTCTACCTCGCACCACTTTCTTAAAACAAAAAACTTTAACATTGAGTTTGACAACATTAGCAAGAGAAATATACTTCAAAATTTATTTATTTTTAATAGTGGTGCGATGAGAATAGAAAAATAGTCGCCTGTGGCAGCCCTGATGTCTTATCCATCTAGTGTTGCCAACTGTCTCTGTTTTCAGTGTTACCAAGACCAGTACCACGGAACAACTGCGCAGGATGTCAAAAGACCAGATTTTTCACGTTGCACAAATTCTTTTATAATTCTTTTAGGACCAAATTCTTTAGTCTGCATCTCATGGTACTTAATATAGTAAAACCTATAAAATTAGAGCCTCGCTATAAATGGAAAATATGGTTAGAAGAAATGATCCTTGAATGAATGATCGTACCTTCTTAATTGGGAAATTATATAAAATGGAACATTTTTCTAGACTCTAGCCATTTGTTTTTACAGTCTATAATATGCTTGTTTCAGTAAAACCTACGTAAACGGAAACTGTCTATAATGGAACAGCGGTACAATTGCTATAAAAAAAGTCACTGGTCCCAAGGACCACTAAGCATAAGAATTTCCAGGTCCGCAGTAATCATCAATGGCCTGCTACATAAAATTCTATTAAATCCCTTTAACCCATTGAGTGACTCTCTCCCCCCCTCCGAGAATATAAACCAAACTTCCTTTGCAGTTATCCAAAAATTTTAGGATAATAAAATGTAAAATTATAATTTGCTAAAAATTAAACAGTACATAAAGAAAAACTCTAAAATTATTAATTGACTATTTCATTTCAGATCGTATTTATTTCAACTGACTAAGGTTTAATGCAATTTTTAAAAATTTATTTTTTTTAATGAAATAAAATTATGTAATTTGTGTTAAGTTGCGGTTTTCTCATGGACAGTAAAGTTTACGTTTACAGAGAGGAGGGGAGGGGAAGTTATTGGTCCTGCGAACCATTAAATTTTTCAAATTAGTAGTCCGATTTAATTTTTGGTGGTCTCGGACCAGCGGACCACCAATTATTTCAAACACTGGTGGAATCATATCTTAAACATAAAAATTTCATATTTAATAAGAAAAAAAAATATTCCATAGAATAAAATACCGTACAAATATACCTGCTAACACGAAAAACTGTCCAAAATGAAACATTTTTCCAAACATTTTATTTTTACAGTTTTTAATGTGCTTTTTTTCAGTGAATCCTGTGAAAACGAAAACACTTTACAACGGAATCCTGTCTTAAACTTGAAATTTTTATATTCAAAGGGAAATTTTTTTGCCATAGAATGAAATCCTTCTATATATAAAAAAAAGTTTTGATTTGGAAATGGACCAATGAAAATCTGCGTAGATATTCCCGGCAGATCGGCATCCAATTTGAATGCTTAAGCATGGCCTTTCTTCGTTAATATTAAAAAAAACTGTTGCATACAAAAGTATGAAAATCGGTAGTATTATAGAGAAATGTTTGATAAACGTGCTGATGTAGACAGTTTTCAAATCGAAGAATTATTTTAAGAGATATTTAATGCCAAAGTTGGACAAAATCGTTCCATTAAAAAAGTTTTATAGGAGCAAAAACTGTACAGATTATAATTGGTCAGATTCAAATTATAATTCAATCTTCCGAAATCTTTTTAAAGCCGATCAAATTAGCGTGCTGTTAGAGTCTGCGGTGTCTGAACGGGGGTTGACGAGCGTAGCTCGTAAGGGGCAGATCCCCCTAGTAAAATGCAAATTTACCTGTTAAGATGGAAAACTGTAGAAAATCGTAAATTTTGCTAGCCCCTAGCGATTTTGTTCGTACAATTTTTAATGTGCTTGTTTCAGTAAATGCTATGTTAACGGAAACTGTTTATAACGGAATTTTATCTTAAACCTTTCATATCCATAAGAAAAAAACTGTTCTATACAATGAAATACAGTAACAATACGGCTAAGAGGGAAAACTATTATGGTTTTTGTAGACTGAAACACCGTACAAATATACATGCTAAAGTGGAAAACTGTTTGAAACTGAAAATTTTTCTATATCTTAGAGATTTTGCTTTTACAGTTCTTGATGTGCTTGTTCCAGTTAATCCTTTGAAAACGGAAACTGTTTATAATGGAATCCTGTCTTAAGCTTAAAAATTTCATATTTCCATACAGAAAAAATGGCATACAATTATAATTGCTTAATCGGAAACCTTTTAAAAACGAAATTTTGTTTCGGCTCTTAGCGATTCTGCCTTCAGGATTTTACTGTATAACATTACTGTGTTTACAAAAACGCGTGATAATCTATCATTTTGTTCAGATATTAAAAATATTCAAAAAACAGTTTACAGGCGTCATTAACCCTTTATCTACTGACTGTACTTATAAGTACCATTAAAATAACTTGTTATAAAATTCATTTAATACATCGATTAGCTGTAATACAGTATAGAATGAGGTATGGATACATTACTTTATCTTGTTCCAAAAGCATTATTGGTTACATAAAACAAAAATATTTTTAAAAGGATTATTTCTTTTTCCTTTGCACCTTTTCAGATTTCTTGGCGTTGGGAAGGGGGAGGGGGATTTTCAATTCGGAAATATTTCTATATTTCTATTGTAAGAACATTATATTTGTACATTTCCTAATTCTACAAAATACTAAGGAAAAGATTTAAAATAAAAGATTTGAGTGGGGTTATAAATATTGCACAAAATCCCTATAAACTCAAATATAATTAATCCTTCTAAATCCTTCTATCCTTCTAAAATCCTTCTACAATTTATTAAATGATTATGTAAATCTTCTAATGTAGTTTAAACAATTCACGAAAAATGTTTTAGAAGATAAAATTTTCATGAATTCATAATTCAGTACATAAAGGGCTTAAATAAAAACCAATTTATAAATAGGAAAAGTCAACAATAAAGATGTTCGTTAAGTTGATGAAAACTCGTACAAATATTTTCATCACTTTTACTGGGGCATAATCAGTTGTGGTATGTGTTTTCTAAAAATGCTCAATTGAATTTTCACTGATCTTTCTTCTCAAATTTCAACGAATACCGCCATCATTATCAATAGTGTAGTGCAACATATCATTAAAAGTATTTGAATTCACGGTGATAATTTTAATTGCTTCTCTCAGTAATGCATAATTTAGGTTATTAAAATTTGCTCGTTAACCAACATTGTTGAAATCAAATTTTAATGAGAATTTACTATTATGTCTATACATTTATAGCACTTGGTTTATTTAATTTTATGCCTCTTTTATGTTCTTTTATTCTCTTCTCAATCTTTTAAGGGTCATGCAAATACATTATTATTGTGTTTCATTGGTACGGTAAAACTTACTAAAACGGAATATCAAGTTAGCGTAGAAAGATTAAAATTGAGACAGGATTCCGTCTTAGGAAGTATAACTGTGTGGTATTCCTTCCGCAAGAAATATGATTTGTTTACCTTTAAAATCCGATTCCGTTATATAGAGGTTCCATTTTCATGGGATTTACCTATTTTTATTTCTTTAGTTAGAAGATGATGTATCGCATTTTTATTTGCTTGCCCCGTTTTCTGTGACAGTGTACCTGGCAATACTACTTCCAACGTACTTTTGCAGGTCATCCTAGGTCTACCCTACCTTCGTCCATCTGTTGGGTTCCAGCCTATAAGGACTGTTCGCAGGGGTTCATTACTTATTGAGACTGCTAACCAAATTACCTAACTATTCATTTTACACCATGCAAAATATTTTAAGAATATACCTTTACTCATCGCTTTGTGGCATCAGATGCTGTCCAAATTGTCACAGCTATGATATTTCTGGACAAAAAATAACTTTTCTAAGCCATATAGCCAATTTCGAGAATTATCTATTCCCGAGTTTGTTCTTAAACAGCAAAAGAAAACATGTCCACTTCATACTATACTAAATAGTTTTATCCTGAATAACAGGCTCAACAAGTGAATATAATCAGCATAATTTTTCTTTACACTTATCTCTCTTTGTGGTAACGTGTGCTGTATAAATTACCATAGTTAAACTATCTCTAGGCAAATATTTACTTCTTAAACAAAGTATTACAGATTCATTTTCAATATTAAATATTCAATCGACAGTAAAATATTCTGAAATTTTCGTAATAATAAAAGATACTGTTTCAAAGTAGTTTTCCTTTTAAAAAATAATTATCAAAAAAGTTTCGTATATTTTCCTTTATATTTAAATAAATAACAGTATTTAAATAGACATAGAATTGTAAGAAATATTTTTTTATTTATTTATTGGTGCTTTTAGTTAAAAAAGTTCAATAAAATAAAGTATTATAATTAAGATTAAAAGATAAAATGTTAAAATAAAACTATGTTATTTCATAATAACCCAAATATTTGTAACGCAAGTCTAGAATAATAGGCTCAACAATTAAATAGATGAAATATTGTTCTTTTACTGGCTTATTGCTTTGTGGTAACATAAGCTGTATAAATTACAAAACGTTTTATCAATAAATCGATTGTTTTTTAATCGATATATTTCGTAAAAACTTTGTTAGCCAAAACAGACAAAGTTTCAAAAAATTTTTTTTTAATTTGTTGGTAGTTTTAGTTAAAAAATTAAGTGAAATAAAGTATTATGATTAAGATTAAAAGATAAAATGCTCAAGTAAACTATGTTCTTTCATAACAACCCAAATATTTGTAACGTAAGTCTAGAATAATAGATTCAACAAGTAAATAGATGAGATATTGTTTTTCTACTCGCTTATTGCTTCGTGGTAACATAAGCTGTATAAATCACAAAAAGGTATATCAATAAATTGATTGTTTTTTAATCGAATGTAAAATACATTTCGTTAAAACTTTGTTAGCCGAAACAGACAAATTTTCAAAACATTTTTCCATTCATTGGTGCTTTTAGTTACAAAAGCTTGCTTCTAGTTACAAAAGCTGCTTTTAGTTGCTTTTAGTTACATTCCGTTAAAATTTTGTTAGCCAAAACAGACAAAGATTCAAAATAAATTCGTATACAAAAATTTAAATATTTTTTGGGGAATTTTCAATTATATTTCACTGAAGCTTAAGAATTAAAAAAAAAAAAAATACACCAAATATTTATAAAACACTAACGGAGTTGTAATTGCTTTTTTTTTAACAATTGAATCTAATAAAACATAAAACATAAAATTAAATAAGAAAGAAAAATATTGCGTCAAATATAGATTATGAAACACTTTCTAACACATTCACAAAAGTGTAACAAAATTTCACTGATAAATAATGTGAAAGATGATGTCTAAGTTCACAATTTCGAAAAGGCATAATATATTTGAAAATCCGATTTCCGCATTTACCATTTAAATTTGGGAAAAATCTCATAATTTTTTTGTGTAGCTCTGTATATGATCTATGTATAGATTTCAATATATATATATACTACATTCTAAAATTTATTTTGATTAGGAAACGCATAACACTGCTAAGAATTCTTCTTCAACAATTTCCATGAATAAGGGGAAATATTCTCGAATTCTTTTGTGTAGCCCTGTTTATGGTATAAAGATTTTATACACACCAAGTAATATGCAAACACTTTTAAACTTTAAACAAGAATAAAACAAATGAATTCGCATCTCCAGCAATTATTATTCAAAGACAATAAATACTGTCACCGAGTCCTTTTGTGTATCCCTGTAAATGAATGATAAACACTATCCACATCATATTCTTTGTCAAGCACCTTTCAGTGCTCCTCAGTGATATACAGTCGAACCTCTATTTAACGAAGTCGCTAAATCCCGAAAAAAAGTTCGTTATATGGAAAATTCGTTAAATAGAGATTCACGTTTTAAAATACTTTGAACTATATAAATTAAATTGTAAATTCATAAACAATAAATATTATTCAAAATTATAATTCATCACTTTTTTTTATAAATTATATCAATTTGTTTTATTTATTTTACCCACCAATACCAATCATCAATCCATTTTTTCTATGTGTTTAAATCTTTGAAATCCGCAAGGAAAACAAAACATTGTCCGGGAATACACTGTATTTTCAGTTTAAAATAAATAGTTTTACATTAAAATTAATGAATTTTAATGATATTATCGTATTTATTATTATTATAACAAATAATTTTAACCGTACATAACCACATGCGTCATTGAATTTAATTTCTGAAAACTCTGTTAATTTTGCCTGAGGTTTTTTTTTTTCTTTTAAAAAGAGTTTTCTCTCATAATACGTCTCGCATCTTTACAATGTACCAAAAAACCCTTCATGCGTATTTTCTTCAAACTATAATCCGCGTCGGATTGTTTAAAATGATTGTTTAGCATTTCATCATACGGAGTTACGTTAATTCCTGCAAACATGGTAGTTTCCATCTTCATCATAATCGTCTTCATCGCAATTCATCGCTGTATTGTTTTTATTTTTCACACTGTAGAAAATATCCAATTCAGTTAGTGTTTCCGAGGTCTCAATTTCAGAATTAAGTGAAAGACAATAATCAATCAGCATATCGTTAATGTCTTCTTTTCTTCTCAGTTGTATCTACATTTTTTTAAGTTACTCTAAGCACTTTAAGGGAATATCGTCTTCGTCCTCCGTATTTACCGAATTCTCACTGCTGACAAAGAAGGCGCCTGGTAAAACCAGTTCAAGGCCATTGAACATCATAAAATGTTTTAAAAGAAAGAATGAGTTTGAAATGTCCAGAAATATTTTGAGAAATAGGGATAAAACAAAATTAGATCGCAAGAAAAATTTCGTTAAATAGAGAATGCACTTCGCTATTTGGAGGTTATTTTACGAAGAAATTTTCAAAATGCTCTTAGTTCCAAAATAAAGTTCGTAAAATTGAGAAATTCGCAAAACAGAGGTTCGTTAAATAGAGGTCCGGCTGTATATCAATTTCAATACATTTTAAATAATGTAACATCATTAAAACACACTGAAAACGATTTTCCCTCATACCACAACATACCCAGATAGTATGCATATTAGCAGCAAGTTTGATTTTTTTATGATATTATCTTGCCGTGACAAATTTGACTACAAATTCGCAGCGAATCTCCCGCAAGCTAGACCATGATTGTTTTGCCAATTTTCCTCTAAAATACAAAAAAGTTCGCAGTCTAACGTAAAAATTAACTGAAAGCCGCTAATCAAAAACGTATTTTCGTCAAATAAAGTTCCGGTAACTGTGTTACTTAGCACTTTTTTCGTATTTGAAGTGGAATTTCTACGTATGTCCAGTGTAACATAAAGTTGTTACACATTGAAAAAGCGTAAAAGTAGCAAATAAGTTTAAATATATTTAAAAAAAAAAAATGTAAATGTTATTATGTGGGCTTTTCTTAAAATCAGGCAATGGTAGATAAAGAACAAAACTTTCAAAATATGAAGCAAATCTCTATTCAAAATAATGAAATTTAAATAAAAAATTGTAAAATAAAGTAAAGTTAAAATTAGACAAAAAAAAAAATATTGGATACAGCACAGCACAACCTTGTCAAGTATGTGACGGGAAAAGATGGCTAAATTGCTGTGCATAGTTTTTAATCCTAAGTATTCTTTTTTTTTTTTTTAAACTGAACTACTTTTGTCGATTTCAGTATTAAATAGAGCTTAAAATAATTCTTTGATTTACTGCCTTTGTTGATTTACTGCCTATCTTTGAAGTCTGCATTATTTACATTTTTTTTAATAGAGAGAAATTGTGGGATGTAAGTAAAGTGCAACACTCAGTTTTTTTTTCTTTTTTTTTTTACATATTTTAATTTGTGAATATGTGATGCTTTATTATTTTTATGCAACTTACCTCCCAAATAGCTCTGTAAACAAATTCCAAGGTGCTCAAGAAACTATAACCTTCTTTGCAAAATAGTTTAAATTAGAGGTCTGCACGGGCCGAAATTTCCAGGCCCGGGCCCGGCCCCGGCCCGACTCATCGAAAAAAGAATTCGGCCCGGCCCGGCCCGGCCCGATAAAAAAATTAAAAGTTCGGCCCGAGCCCGGCCCGGTCCGGCCCGTAGGAAAAGTAGTATTGGCCCGGCCCGGCCCGCTAAAAATCTTAAAAGTTCGGCCCGAGCCCGGCCCGGCCCGGAAAAAAGTTAAAATATCGACCCGAGTCAGGCCCGGAAAAAAGCTAAAATCTCGGCCCGAGAAAAAAAAAAAAAACCAGCCCGAGTGAATTTTTTACAAAACATTGATTTTTACGTCGATTTGGTTAAAATTTGTCTCGTACGAGATAGCTCTGACCAAAAATATTTAACTTAACTTTTTTTTCTCATGTTTATAATCTTCATTTTTAAAGAAGTGATACAGACTGCGATATTTATTTTTTTTAACGAATCTCTATTTCTTGTATGTAAATGTTTAGGTTATCATTAATATTGTTAATCAGTATTCCATGCATTAACATACATGTATTCCATGTACGCCAAAAATCTGGAAAATTCTATACAGTAAAATCTTCTAAGACGGAATTGCGTAGAAAAGAAAAAAAAAATGCGTTATAGACAAGTTCCATTCTTAGCAAGTGTAAATGTATCATATGTTATTTTCTTACGTATTAGTATATTAATTTTGCATGGATCAACACGTTTTTCAGTTTAAAACAGGGTTCCGTCATAGGCAGGTCCCTTTTCACACGTTTTACTATATTTTAATTTAGCTATATTTTAATAAGCGTAGAAATATACTATTCTTTAAAAAGAAAAAAATTTAATGTATAAGTGTAGAATAATGGCAATTTAAAAATGCATGCATTTTTTGCAAAAAATTTTGGGCCAGGCCTAATTTGACTGATCTTTGAATGGATCTGGCCAAGCTGATACGGACTGAGTCAAAACTAGGATTGAAAAGCTTGGGCCGTGAAGACTAGGAATGAAACCAATCCCGACTCTGTACAGAAAAAATAAGTTAGGTCCGTCCCGGCCCGAGCCTTGAGAAATAATGTACTGCCCGGGCCCGGCCCGGCCGAGAAGAGTGGAGCCCGAGCCCGGTCCGGCCCGAGTGCCGTGAATGAAAATCGGCCCGAGCCCAGCCCGTGCAGATCTCTAGTTTAAATATCGTTGAAGTCTGTTTGTTTAGAAGTCTATTTATTAGTTACGTTCATTTTTTTATCATCGTGGTTCTACATGTTCATACACTGTTACATATTTGCAGAAAACTCTCCAGTTATCCGACAATTTTTATAGAAAATGTTTTCATAACCGTAATTTAACTTTATTCTGACCATAATACGGTCGATAATATGGTAAAACACGCTAATCTACGGTCAAGACACCATTATCCTTTAAACCGTCAAATGACTTGACAGTTTGCTTCATATTTTTAACAGTGTAGATATAAAAAACGCTTTTTTCAACAAATTAAAGTAATAAGTGAATAATTTATCGGGTCATCCGGAAAGTTCTCCGGTTTTTCAAAACGAAGCTCGGTTTCATCTAATTAATTTGCTACTACTAATAAGGTATGACTTTGAATGACCCAGAGATGTACATTCAGTCTTTTCTTCTTGAGCTGCATAATTCTGGCTTATATTGTCGCGTAATTTTTGCTTCAGTGCAGTGCTAAGAATGGAGAACTAAAAAGTTCGTTTTCGTCATATTATGTTCTTTTATTTCAGAAAAGATAAAAATATTACTCGAATTCCTCTTAAAATTTGTGTTATATATGGACAAAGTATTGTTTCAGATGACAAAGTTCGAAGAAGGTTTGAGAAGTTTAAACGCGGAAATTTCAGCTCCAAAGAGGACGCCCGCTCTGAACGACCATCATCTGTAAAGGAGGACCACTTAAAAGAAGCTATCGCTGAAAATCAACGTTACACAGTTCAAGAGCTATCACACAGATTAAATATTCGAAAAAGTACAGTGCATGGTCAATTGAAGAAGATGAGGTAAGCCACTATGGTGTTTGGGTATTCAATGCTTTAATATGGCTGAAGAAGCTTGCTTGAATTTCGGCATGTGATTCTTTGCTGAAACGAAATGAAGAAGTTCCTTTTTTACAACGGTTCATTACTAGAGATGAGAAATGAATACTATACAATAACGTTATAAGATAAATATCATGTGGTAAGTCAAATGAGCCTCCCCAAGTGTCATCTAGGGGAGAGCTGCATCCCTTAAAAGTAATGCTTTGTGTATGGTAGGACTACAAAAACGCTATTTGTTAAGAATTGTTGCCAGCAAATCAAGACAATAAATTCCAAAATATACTGTTCCCAAATGCAGTTAAAAAATGAAGAAAAGCGAGCAAAATTGATTAAGCGTCGAGGTGTTGTGTTCCAACATGACAATGCTCGACCCCACTTTGCGATGAATGTCAGGCATCGCCTAATTCAGTATGGCTGGGAATTTTTTGTGTCACCCTTATATTCATCAGACCTACTTCCCTCAAATTTTAACCTTTAAACGTCATTTCAATATTCTCTGAACGGCCAGGAACAGCACTTTCGCTACTTCTTTACGAATAAACCTAATGACTTTTTTTTTAAATGGAATTTTTCAGCTGCCAGAACGATCGCAGAAAGTCATAGAACAAAATAGTACTTACATGATTCAATAAAAATTTCTTGTGTTTGTTTACTTTTTATCGAAATTTATCATAAAAAATCCGCAGAACTTTCCGGATAACCCAATATAATATTCTATAATTATAATCTACGTCACAACAATCTCGATAACAATGGTTTCTTTCCACGATCGATGTGCGCATTATAAATGGCACATTTTTCACTGATTGAAACAATGTGAAACTTTCCTTCATTATCTATTTCAAAGAGAAAGATGTATACATACATTTTTACCTTTATTTAGAATAAAAGAAAAAAACCTTTACGCGTTGTGTTTAAGTCAAAAGGTTAAAATGAGTTTTAGTCTATCGCGAATTTTATTTTTTGCAAATTAAAATAAATATTTATATACAACTTAATACAAACTATTATTTTAATCCTTACTCTAGAATAACAGACCAGATAACTGCATAAAAGAAACATCTCTCTTTTTACTTATTGATTTGTAGCAACAACCGCTGTATAAATTACCATAATTAACGATACTTTGAAAAGCATGGTTGCAATATAAAGTAGTTGCTAATTTAATTCAAGCATGAATCTTAAATTGTTTGTAAAATGCTCTGAAGTACAGTTTTAACAGTAATAAAAGAGATTGTTCAAGGAGCATCACTGTAGAAAAGGAACTTTAATTAAAAATCTGTTGTGTTTCTCATTTATATTTTTAGTTAGATTAAAAAAAAAAAAAAACGATAAACTATTTGTAAAACTAAATTTGTATTCATATATACACGGTGTCTATAATTAAACGACCCAACTTTAAAGGGTTCTACAGACAAAAAATTTTCCTAAAGTTGTGAAATTTTGTGAAAGACATTATAAACGGATGGGAATTTCTTTAAGCGAAAAAAAAATAGTTTTAGTAGTTAAATTTGCCACCAGAGGACGTTTTTTAATGAATTACACATTTAGCATATAATTTACGATAGTTACAAATTTTTATTCATTAATTTTCACGAACTTACTTCATTTGCCACGTTTGAAGTACAATTTCTGACTTTTGTTTTTTTTTCTTTTTGACTGAATTTTGGGAAATCTTTCACGCCTTTACCAGAATACTAATGAAAACCCTCTACAATAGACCCCTTCTCTGTTCTCTTTAATAAAAAGCTACGCGTTGCTGACGACGTATGAAACATAATGAAATAGATGTGCATCACTGACGGAGTGTACAACATGGTTTCTTTAGAGTACAGAGAAAGTAACACTTTTAGTTCGTTTACAGGGACGCACAAAAAAAAAAAAAAACTCATATCATTAAGAAAAAATAAATTTCTTAATAATATTATGTTAATGTTGGAAAGTGTTTCACAATCTGTGCCTGAATTTTAGGTGTGTTCGCAGTTATATAAATACGTAGCGCCTATAGTCATCGTCTTGTCCGTTCGTCTCTCTGTCTGTCTGTCTGTCCACATATAACAGCGCAAAAAACTATCCAACCGAATGGTTTCAAATTTAATCGGTGAAGAATTATTTCTAATTTTATGAAAAACGAATCGAAACTTAAAAAGATATTCATAAAAGTTTTCTTCATTCTATTAAATCCTATCATACATAATTAATTCAATGATATCCCACGAGGTACTGATTCTACGTTGCTATGATGACTACGTCCTATTTAAGATGGAGTCATATTATTTCCATATTATTGAATTTAATTATATAATCGTAATAAATTTTGTATTCATGCATTTTTGCACAAAAGTACAACAGCTATTGCATCAAGATCTGAATATTTATAAAACTAGTTATAGTACGAATGCATCGCATTTGCCACGTTTGACGTACAATTTCCGACTTGTTTACATTAAAGATAAAAAATAAAAAAATATTAAACTTTTAAACATTTCTAAACAATTGACGATATTGCACTGTGGGATTCGGATTTTTGGAAAAAAAGAGTAAAACGTCCATATTGACGCGCCAACTTTAATCTTTAAATATAAACTCACTGTAAGAATGAGTCATGACTACCTAATTAAATAAAAATCTGTTTCACAAAATAGTACAAAAAAAGCCATATTTCTTCTTTTTTCGAAGCAAATGACATAATCTTCAGAAAACGAAGTTAAGAGATTACGAAATTTTAGGGTTTCACGAATGAGATTTTAAAGAATTATTAGTTTTGTCCAATTTGCTACAGAAAACAAATGTTTTTGGGCAACATTTTCCCCATTGAGTGACAATATACTTAAAATATTACCTGTATTTATACGTGCATTTATTATCTGAATATTTCAATTTTTTTTCTTTATTAACCCCTCTTTTACAGAATTTTTAATCTCTTACCACTGGTTTTTCAAAACAGAAATTTTTGCTTAATTGAATCGGGAAAATGCTCGGATTAAATAAGGCAAAATTTACAATAAAAATTTATTAGCGATAATAATCACGTATTCTGAACACCCTACGCGGCACGTATACCGGTCGCTCGTCCCCAAGGGGTTAACTCTTATTTTTTATACATTGTTTTGAAATTCATTTCTCTCTTTTATACGCATAGATACATTTATACACATATTTTTGTTGTTATTTACACTCATTTTAAAAAGTAAAAAAAAAAATCTTCTTAACCCTTCACTGGACCACGTGGCATTTCTGGCAGATACCTAAAAACATTATAATTTTCATTATGTGCCATGAATTTGGCTAATATGATCACTGTAAATGATCGAGAACAATCCAAAGAATGGAATAACACTTATTTTGTCCATGTCAGATAACTGCATTATACAAAAAATTACAATTTGTTCTTCCGAAACAAAAAACATTTCACTCAAACTATTAAGGTAAGATTTACTTTCATTGCTTTTACTGAATATTTAAAAAAATTAATATATTAAAAGTTGCAGAGAGTTAAAATTTTTTATAATATACTTATAACTACTTAAAAGGTGACACAAACACATAAAAGTGTAAAAATACTATTTAATGCAGCCCTGAGATCTGTCGAACACACACGCGTTCATTTTCAAAGGGAAAAAAGATGACTGACTGAATAGAAATACATTTTAAAATCAAAAACAAAAATAAAACGCATGCGTACGCGTAGTTCGATTCATTTCTCTGCAGAGGGGTTAAAAGATCAGTTCATATTATCAGGAGAACGATGTCCTTTCCGCAATATATAATATAATTTTTAATATTCGCGCAATTTGTTACAATATCCTAAATATTTCAAGACCTCCTGGTAATATGAACTGATCTGTTCACCCCTCTGCAGAGAAATGGACCGAGCTCCGCTTGCGCATGCGTATTATTTTAGTTTTAAAAATGTATTTCTATTCAGTCAGTCATCTTTTTTTCCCTTTGAAAATGAACGCGTGTGTGTTCGAAAGATCTCAGGGTTGCATTAAATAGTATTTTTATATTTTTATATGTTTGTGTCACCTTTTAAGTAGTTATAAGTATATTATAAAGTTTATTAATAACAAGGTAAAAATTTCCTTCACGACACTAGTGTTTAAAACAGTGTTTTGATCTATTGCAGAATGTTAAGCAAATAAAATTAATTAATTTAAGCTCATTTAGTTGTAAAATATAGAAATACAATATTTAAAAACCCTAAATGTGTACATATGGCACACACCATAAAATATCAAATTTTAGGTGAAATTTTGAAATTTAAAATTTTTTACTATTTTTCTCATTATTAGACCGATATATAGATTTAAAAAAAATTAATAAAAGTAGAAAAATTCGTGCAGTGAAGGTTTAGTTTAGCTCTTAACTTTCTTAACATTTACGATCATATAATATAACCTCATTCGAATTGCCCACCATTCCGAATTGTTTTTCTAGTGAATTAATAATTTTCCTGCACCGGATGCCAGCAATTCTCAAGTAAATATTTTCAGCTCTGTAACACCATTTATACATGCAAGTGTACCAAAATAATATTAATTTAATGTTAATACACTATTAATTTTAATGCTATTGTTAATGCTCTTAATTTATCAAGCTTGTTGAACATGAAAATGTTTACATGAGAATTGATAGCATTGGAAAAAAACTAGATATTTCGGTTTAACAAAACTGATAATTACACTACAAAAAATACTCATAAACGTTTCCGTAAATTATGGGAAACAAAAGAAACTTTTCCGCCAGAAATGCTTTAAGTCTCGGAAATATGCAAGCCTTTGATTTATTATTTCTTTCTTTTTTTTTTTTTTTTTTTATCATAAACGCACGCTTTTCGAAATCATAGGTATCCCTGAAGCTAGCTTAAGGCTGTTCTCAAATCCCAAGGGGCAAATTTCTGACATAAGTTTAAATCGATTTTTGTTTGGAAACGCATAAAACTAGCAGGTGTTGTTATTCAGAAACTGTGTAATCGAACTGTTCTTTCCGTTTTATTGTAAACGCAATAGATCTTTTAGAAAATGCTGTCAAACTTGACGTTTTGAACATAATTTCTAGACGAGAGAAGAAAAAGAGTCAGGAAGGGAGAAAAAACGCCTTCGTCACGTGACCCATTTCGCTTATATTTCGATAGGTAATCTATTGATCAAAAAATGAAAAAAAAACAGTTCGATTCCAAATCGCTTCCCTAGTCAGCTCTGCCAATTTTGCACCTTTACATTTATAGATGATTTAGTGAATGTGTAAAAACGTTTTGCGCTAGTTAACGAAAACAGTTGAGAACAGCCTTAAGAAACATTAGTAGTAATTTCTTACAGTGTAGTTTACATTAAATCATGTTAGAAATGTTTCAACTTGCTGTATTTTCTCGAGTATAAACTCGTAGACTGTTTTTGAAAAAGAATAACAAACAACTAGAAAACAGGAATTCTGCTTTTTTAGAATTTAGTGTAGTCCCCAATGAAAAAAAAAGTATACAAATACAGATAGTACGAAACACTTTTAAGACTTAAAACACGCGTTTTTATTTTATATAAAATGACGTCATTCGCATCCGCTGAAGAATCCTACATTTACTATCCAGTCTTAAACAACATCTACAGAAACGTATGCATATGGCGTCATTATGACAGACGAATACACAAATCCAGTAACAAGCGATATCGTCATTCAAGAAACTTCACAAAAATAAAAATAAAAAAATCGGCTGTCTTATGATTCGCATGCCTTCATTAATTTGTAACATTAATATAGATATTTAAAATCAAATACAGTTTATAATAGGTCCATGTTTTATCAGAAATCATTCATTTATATATTTTTTAAATTAGCGCGTATTTTAATTACATTTTTGTTTTCAGTTGTTATGGGATAATGGCAGCGCATCAGATATAATAATCACTCTTTTCCAATGTATCTCCATCTATCTCTTACCTCTGTGGCTATTTTTCCTTTACTTTCTGCCGAACTGCAGTACTTCTGTTGCAAAAATTAAAAAAATGGCGTTAAAATCTACGAAAAAAATTAATATTTCAAAAATAAATTGAGATACAACTTTTAAACAAATTGCCTTAAAAAGCACTTTTTTCCCCAATACGAAGGTATAAAAATCGAAAATGTGCGATGCTTAGAAGTTAAAAAAATTGCAGTAGAATATTTAACCGTACAATAATAAATCTGCTTTGTTTTAAGGCTGCTTATACAATAGTCCAAGAGCTGTTAAACATTTTAGGGAAGGTATTTGAAGCACCCTGAAAATTTGTGCAACACTTCTTTTGTAATGCCTGAATACAAAATCGAATGTCTGGCTGAAGGATCGTGGCCCAAAACCTGTGCCAGACAAAAAATGGCACTTGACACGTGCCTGGCACAGTTTTTGTGCCGACTAAAGAGTCTGTCATTTTCAAAATATTTTTTTCTAAGCATAAATATTATTATGCCTCAATCTCAGCGTGCCTCAAATACCTTTTTTGGGTAGTCAAAAAATGGCACTTGACACGTGTCTGGCACAGTTTTTGGGCCGACTAAAGTGTCTGTCATTTTCAAAATATTTTTTTCTAAGTATAAATATTATT
The DNA here is from genome assembly GCA_963932465.1 of Maratus speciosus. Lineage (NCBI taxonomy): Eukaryota > Metazoa > Arthropoda > Arachnida > Araneae > Salticidae > Maratus > Maratus speciosus. The sequence goes on from OZ010798.1 coordinate 364,794,083, forward strand.
CTGTTTCAATCTCAGCGTGCTTCAAATACATTTTTGGGGGTAGTGTCAAAAAATGGCACTTGACACGTATCTGGCACAGGTTTTGGGCCACGATCCTTCAGCCAGACATTCGATTTTGTATTCAGGCATTACAAAAGAAGTGCTGCACAAATTTTCAGGGTGCCTCAAATACCTACTCAAAAATGTTCAACAGCTCTCCTACTACAACGGAACGTTATTTTTTGAAGACGACATTTTAATACCTGGGACAAAGAAATAGCATCCCGGGGGCTAATATATATATATATATATATATATACTGCGTACATAAGGCACAATTTTGACAGCAGAAAAATTCTTAATCTGAATAAAACAATCCGTTAAAATCCTGACTATTTTTTTTCCGAAACTAAATTGGCCCCACCAGTGGCTGAGAGGTTCTGCTCTCGAAGCTGGTAGACGGGAGGTGCTGGGTTTGAACCCAATTGCGCCCGTCGGCCTAACCGTTTGGAGTTTTCGTGGTTTTCTTCGAACCTTGGGAAACCTTAGGTAAATACGGGTTAAGTCCCCTTAGAAAGATCCCCACAGAGGGCACTCCCCCTAGGGCCTATATCCCTCGTGTAGATATTCGGCCGTCATAAATAACACCAACACCAACACCGAAACTAAATTACCATATTCACTAATTTTCGGCCTTATTATTAAAATACACCATATCACGAAAAATCAGAAGGACACTTTTAATTTTAGACGTTTTATGGCAGAATTCTTTTAAAACCTTGGGAACATAAAAAACTTGTTTAACCTGACATTTTCCCACGAAGATTTGATCAGGAGGGAAATCAGGTGACCAACAACAAATTGAAGGAAAAATAATTATATTTGGAATCACCCTGTAAAATAAAATGCAACAAATGACCTGTCGCTGCAGCATATGATTAGGTGGATTATGTGAAACATTTATGTTAATTTGTATAAGAGTAGCACATGTATTCGTCCCCCTTTTTTTATAGCGTGCAAGGGTTAAAAGCAAATTTAAGTCCAGTTTTAGAAAAATTGACAAAATAAAGTACAAACAACGTAGCACAATTAGAAAATAAATATACTAAATATTTAATTAAATCTTTTTTCCCTATAGGACGGTATAAAAAATGGCAATGTGCGATGCTTAGAAGTTTAAAGAAAATTGCAAGCGCGTCTATCAGTATTTAACAGTACAATGATGCATGTGTTTTATTTTATGGTTGTAACGGAACTGTATTTTTTAGAGACGACACTTTACAAGGTGGCCGAAAGAAATAGCATATCAAGGGCTAAAACATTTAAAAATATAGAAATGCAAACGAGATGTTTAAAAGAAATTATCCCATAGGATTAACATTAGCGAGTTGGTGTTTTCGCGCGAGTAGGTACATAAAATAATATATTTTTTTTTTCTGTCATTTTGAATTCTTCTCTACATAGTTGAAAAGTGTTTATGAATTGAGTTTTTCCGGCCGTCTGTCTGTCCGTGCTCTAACTCACGCACATATAGGCAGATTACCATGTAATTGATGTATGACATTGAAGCTTACGATTTACGATGTGAAGCTTACCATTCAAAATCAAGTGTACAACTTTTATAATTCGTTTACAGGGACACCCAAAAGAATGTCGTTCATTTATTCTCGTTATTTAAGTTATTTGCCGTTTTTCAAATTTTACGGCAAATATTAAATTCAATTGATAATTTTACAAATATTAAATTCAATTCATTTTAATTGTTTTTTCAAACTATTAAAAAAGTTATGTTGTATCAAATCAATGAAATGTTCATTCTTTTCACACATAAAGATTAATAGATAGGTATTTTAATAGATATTTTAATTCAGGTCAATATCCGTATTGAATATTTAATATAGATATATAACCATTTGTTCATATATTTGTGATTTCATCTTTATTATATATATAATACTCAGTTTATTAATTTTTATTTAAAAAAAGATGGTGAATTGTAATATTATATAATGGTTTATAATGGTTATTTAATATATGTATATATATATATATATATATATGTATGTATATTATAACCATTAAATAAACATTACCGACCACCAGCAAAAACTGTGAAATTATGAATGTAACGAGATTGGTTAAATTCATTTATTGAATCTTTGCGATGATAACAAATCAAAATTTAATGGAACTTCCTATGAAGAGGTATCAGATAATTACAGAGTAGAATTCAAATTGATAATACACAAAGATTATGCGCAATTGCAGCAGAGATCTAAGCGTATAATATTTAAAAGATTGCTAAAAACATTTAGCAACCGTGGTTATATATTTAAAAAATATATAAAATGCCATTATTAATAAGGAAATAGTTCAAAATGAATTGTTGACATTATATATATATATATATACATATACAGGGTGTTTCAGCACAGCGTTTACAAAGTTTCAGGACAGATGGAGTACACCTAGACGATGGGATATCACAATCACATAGCAATGGATGGTCGGAAACGCTTTCCTGGCGCGCTAGTAAGGACACAAAACACAAGAAAGGGAGGACACGAACAGGATGAGAAAATCTGTTTATTATTCTTAGTACCCCAGAAATGCTATGACAATGCCAGACAGTGCTGAGAAACTTCTTACACGCATCGTGGTAGCTGCTGTGGAAGTCCGAGAGACACCCGGTATTTTTAAGAACATCAGATCCTCCATGCGCCGGAGATGTGAGGTCTGCATCACGGCCGGGAGTCGTAATTTCGAACACTTTCTTTGATGACGATAGCTGTCTCTCTTTTTTGTTCTTATTTCTTAGTTTTTTGCTGTAGACATGAGTTCTCACCCTGTTCGTGTGTTTCCTTTCATGTGTTTTGTGTCGTTACTACCACGCAAGGAAAACTTTCCGACCATGCGTAGCTATGTGATTTCCCATCGCCTAGGTGTACTCTATCTCTCCTGAAACTTTGTAACCGCTGTGCTGAAACACCCTGTATATATATACAGCAAAACTTCTCTTAAAGGCCACCCCTATTCAAGGGCCACCTCTATTGAGGGCCAATATTTTTAGGACTGTACATTTCCCCCATATACATAACGTTAAATTTACTCCTATTAAAGACCGCACCTAACACTCATAAAGGCCATTTTTTCACATGTGCCTTAAATCCTAAACAGGTGTATTGAATTCCTGAACCAGAAGATAAGAGTTCAGCAAACAACTGCACTTGCAACAAAGAAGGCAGGGGGTGATGGAGAGGATTTAGTAACACAATGAAGGACCACAAACTTTTCCAAAAGTGAGACAAGCAGGTGTTCCTCACACTTTGTTTGACCTTTCAACCTGTAGGGGTTGGGCTGGAGGAGAAACTTGACCCTTTGTTGTGGGGACACAAAGAATAACAGGTTATCTAGAAAAACTGATTCCGCATTTACTAAAACTGTGTGTGCATACTGAAGCAAAATTTTTACACTAGAAATTTTATACTCAGGCTTATGTAAAATTTTAAATTATGGCAACTAAATCATGCAAAAGAGTACATTTGGATTTGAATGAGAATATCAAAGTTCTTAATTGTCATGATCAAGGAACATCTGCAAGAAAATTGGTTTCACAGTTTAATTGCAGCAAGAGTCAAATAAACAATATTGTTACATGCAAAGAGAACGTACTGAAAAAATATGCAGATTTTAAAAATCGCGAATTAAAAAGAAAGAGAAATGAAAAATTTGGTCACTCTTATTCAAAGGCCACCCCTCATAAGGGCCAATTTTCAATGGAACGGCAGGTGGCCTCTACAGAGTGGTTTCACTGTATACACACACACACACACACACATATATATGAAAATATTGCATGCATTAAACATTTCTCTCAGTATATTAAATACATAATTAAACAAAACAAATAAAATTTTATTTCAAATGAAAACAGAAATCTGAAATTTAAGGACTTATTCCCGGCACGCACATAATTAAATCACAAAATTCATAACAACAAAATTTAAAAATGCATTTTGTTTCAATTTGAACCTAATTAAATTAGCAAAGAAAACAGGGTTTCATATTTAGTCAAGGAGCTTTGTCATTTAAAAAAATCTATTTAAATTCACGTGTCTTCACTAATTGAACGTATTTTATTTCGAAAAATATGTATATACACGTGCAATATATAATTGGTTAATTTTTTGAATGTACTTCCTATTTTCATTCATTATTACTTTCAGCATATGTTTCTTCAGTTTATAAACTTAGCATTAGAAAAAAAATATTCTTCTTTATTAAATTCTATTTAATTTCATGTGTTTGCAGTAATTGAATTTATTTTATTTCGAAAAGTATGTATATAAACGTGTAAACAATAAACAAGAGACGAATTTTATGATTTTATGCGCTTTTTTAATTCATTAATTTTTACATATATTTTCTCCATTTTCAAAATTTTATATTAAAAAAAATATGCTTCTTTTCAGTTAATATTTTGTAACGTAACATTCATTTTGACACTTTGAAAAATAGGAAAAATAGTCATAATGTAAAATTTATTGAAATGCTGATTTATTTATACATAAAGATTAATAGTGACTTGCACGCTTTTATTAATACGTAATGTACTATTTATACACATATGTTTTCAAACTATTGGGAAAAAATCGATGTTACGATTTAATTTAATCAATTGTTTATGAACTCACTTATAAAGATGTTCATAAGACTTGTAATTTTATATTTATAACCATATCGAATTTTGATATTTTGTTATTTATTTCTTATCAGACTTTCAATTGTTTAATTAAAAATTTTTTTTTTTTTTTATATTTATTTTATATTTTATTTTATACTCTATAAGTCTGTTTGCAAGCATAAAGGCGCTCGTGCGATAAAATGGTAGTAGAGAGTACCCTGAAGCAGGGTTGTAAAAAAACCCCAGGCGGGTACCCGGGCAGCTACCCACTACTGTCCTTAGGGTTGTAAAAAAAACCAGCCCGGGCGGATGGGTGGGTTCCCGGGCAGCTACCCACTACAACTCTGACCACAAGGCTCCACTACGTGGAGATTCCCCTGTTTGTAAAACCTGCATATACTCTCGCGCTGTGCATTCTGTCCTTGAATCAATTTCATCGAAAGTTGTGTATAGATCTCATCAGTGGTGACGTTAAATGCCACTCAACTCCGCATATTAACTGTAAATTGGATACAAACAAACTACTCAGTTCAGAGAAAGAGAGGAAATATATTGGTTTGGAGAGAAGCTAAAAATGCAACCCTGAAACCGATTAAAACCGGTCCCAATTCGGCCCAAACTCTTGCGGTTTGCTTTGAAAACCTCTCCTAGTCCAATGAATTCAACCATGGTTTCACGTGCTTGTATTGTTTGCGTCGAATGATTTAAGCGATATCTGGCTTTATATTGCAAGCCGTTTTGACGGAATATACACTTTGAACTCTCAGAGTATGCTTGGATGCAATTTGTTGTTGATAAGCGGAGTTGAGTTGCCTGTGACGTCACACTGATGGCGGTCTATTGTATGGCATTAAGAAAAACAAATATATGTAAATATACATGATTCCAAATGGCATCACTGGGACTAGATAGATAATTACAACTTAACTCTCTATTTAGATTTCTTATCTGATTTGGTAGTTTTGTGAAAGGAAAAAGAAAGAAGGAAAGGAAAGGAGGTTTTTTTTTTTTTTTTTTTTTTGGAGATAACATAGTGTATCAAGAGGGTGAGAAGTTCCACTGGCAAAGCTCGTAGACGGGAAGTGCTGGCTCGGAACCAATTGCGCTCGTCGGCCTAAATGTTCGGAGTTTAACGTGATTTTCATCGAACCATGGGTATCCTTGCGTATATAAGGGTTAGCTTCCCTTAGAAAGACACACACTGAGGACACCCCTACCTCGGGCATATATCTCTCATGTAGATAATCGGCTGTCATGAACAACACCAACACAACCTTAGTGCATCAAACAAATCTCTGTTCTTGTCAAAAGACTGGAACTTCAGTAAAAACAATTATACATGAAATGGACATTAAAAAATGAATACACATTAAAAATTGAATATACATTTTCTTTTCTTTTGATTCCAATGATGCCAAATGGCATCATGAGCATTTCGTGTACAATTCCTATTTGGTCCCAATCATGCCAAATGGCATCGTTTAAAAAAACTATTAAAAATGTTAAATAATTTTTTTTATTTATATTTATGTTTATATTTGCTAAAAATAACCTTAATTCCAGAAATTCAGATTTGTCCTCTTGTAAATAAAAAGGCGGGCCTGAAAAGGTTAAATAAAGTTTTAAAGAGCCTGAACTAGTATTTTATACAAAAACTTTTGGATTAAAAACTTTACTTATTCTTAGTATATGCATAACAGAACAGAAAATGTTACACAGTTTCATAAACTGGAAGTTAACAATTTGTAACAATTCTGTTGTCATTTTAATAGCTGTGCAGAAAGGGCTTCACATTTATTTAACGAGATTTTACATTTTTAACAACCTGTTTAACTTAAGATGTTTGTGGCACTTGAATACAGTATATTTTGAAAAGTACGTGTATACATTAAAAAAATAAACAAAGCATAATTACTTTTGAAAGAGCTTTTTTAAGTTTTATACATAAACATCTTGCACATATTTAAGGTTTTAACGCTTTATGTACTGAATTATGAATTCATGAAAATTTTATCTTCTGAAGCATTTTTCGTGAATTTTTTAAACTACATTAGAAGATTTATATAATCATTTAATAAATTTTAGAAGGATTTTAGAAGGATTAATTAAATTTGAATTTATAGGGATTTTGTGCAATAATTATAACCCCACTCAAATCTTTTATTTTAAATATTTTTCTTAGTATTTTGTTGAATTAGGAAATGTACAAATATAATGTTCTATCAATAGAAATATAGAAATATTTCCGAATTGAAAAATCCCCCCCCCCCTCTCCCAACGCCAAGAAAGCTGAAAAGATGCAAAGGCAAAAGAAATCATCCTTTTAAAAATATTTATTTTGTGTAACCAATAGTGCTTTTGGAACAAAATAAAGTAATGCGTCTATAACTCATTCTAAACTGTATTACAACTAATCGATGTATTAAATAAATTTTATGACAAGTTATTTTTATTAGTACTTATAAGTACCGTCAGTAGATAAAGGGTTAGTTTTAGAATTTTTTTTTATTGTTGTCTGAAAGAAATAGCACATCGGGGGCTAATAAAAATTGCCGTCAGCCCTCGCCCGTAATCAAAAGGTTAAACAGTATAATTTTACACACTCACAACCAAAAAATTTAAATTTCGTAGAAATCATGTATATTATTCCTGATGTCAAAATACCCTTTGGCAACAACGTGCATATACAAGTACAATGACATGCACATACTATGACTCTACATTAATGAATAGGGAACCATATCAAAGGCTTTTGAAATGGTATACTCACATTTAGTTTCGTAAACATTTTTTTGTATTCGAAATTGATCAGACAAAATTAAAAAGTAAAAAATAATTAAATATAAAAATTTTCGTCAGCCCAAGAATGATTTCATATTTAGTTAAGGACATTTAGCATTTACTTTAACGCAGAGTTGGCAAAAAAACTTTTTTCTTCTTTTAAACAAAAAAAACCGTTTTATTTGATTCAAACCGAGCTTTTTTAAATATAATTTTCTATTGCATATAGATGCTGTTACAGATATCTGTTGATAAAATAAACATTGTTGGATATTATATAAGTAATCTATAACTTCATTTGAAAATATTCCAATTAAATAGTTACAGTCAATTAAGTAGAAAATTGAAATTATTTCTAATTTAAGCAACATTAGTAACAGCCTATAATGTTCAAAGAATAAACTGCTCTACACAGCGAAACATTGATACATTGAAAATTGTATGAAGAATCTTTTGATTAATAATATAATAATCAATAAATATTTGATGCAGTTTCGTGAATATAATATATTATTCTGTGGTTGTTACTATTTTTTAAATATACAAATACTTCTGGTTATTTTGTTTTCTGAGTGATAACTCAAAGTGCCCAAGTCAACATTTTGGACCATTAGATTCAGCAAGTAACAAAAAAGATTGATTGGTATTATTGAAATGCTATAACTAGCACTCAGTTTTTGCAAACTGTGTCATTCAACTTTATATTTTAAAATTACTCTTTTAAATTCTTTAAGAATAATCTCCCCAATCAAGAAAATTTTCTTTCTCAACGTGACAAAATCTTAAAGGTCATTGTATTTTGTTATTAACTGGTATAAATAAGCTGCATTTTTTAAATGAAAATATTTTATACTAAATATTGAAAACTATTTATCTATTTTATCTTTTCTAATTTCGTATGTTTTAAATAAAATCTTTAGAGTACCACACATGTTCATCAGCACATGCCAATTTGCATTCTACATGCATAGAAACATGATCTAGACTCATTATGTCTCATGTTGACTGCTGAGATGAAGTGTTAAAAGTAGAAATTACTTCTATCAATAATTAAAAATACTTACATTACAAAAAAGAGAAAGTATTATATTAAATTTATTCTAAAAAAAGTTTTTTTTTAAGAAAAAAAAAGCAATCTGTTTAAACCGTGGTTTAAACCTTGGTTAAAACCACTTGGTTTAAGCCGTGCTATCCCTGGTTTAACGTTTAACGTTTAACATTTTAGTTTAACGTTTAGCTTTCAGCTGTTTAATTAAGTATGTTTGCAATACTTAAATACAACATATTTTTAAAAAAACGTGCAGTGAATCAGTCAGTAAGATTTGATTTCGTGGAAAATTTAGTTATTTTAATTTATGCATACTCCCATTATGAAATGTTTATGCATTTTTATTTTATTCTCTGCAAAGTTAAATTTTCGTTGTTAGGAAATTTAACTGAGTTGCCAGATTGGTCTCCTTTATTATTATTATTTTTTTAGAATTTCTGAATTCATACTAGAAATTCGGAATAGCAATTTTTGCTTTATTTAATGACAGACATTTTGTGATTAGATAATGTAAAGTTTCTATTTTACAGAATTTCCAGGGATAATTCGGAATTTCTGAATTTTTAAAAAAGTCTAAATGGCAGCCTTGAAGTGTAAGTTTTTAGTACTTTTTAAATAAACTATATATATATAGATATATATATAGTCAGATATATATATATATATATATATATATATATATATATATATATATATATATATATATATATATATATATATATATATATAACATGTATTAAATATTTTTTATTAATAAATCATTTAAATTTTAAATAATCTGAGCGAGTAATAATTTTACTTCGAATGAAAACTAAAACAGAAATTAAAATTTTTATTTCCAGCACACGTATAACTCTGAATTGCAAATTTTACATATTCATAAACGCAAAATTTTAAAAATGCATTTCTCAGCAATTTAGTTTCATTTCACTAACAAAGCAAAATTGGATTCATATTTATTTAATTTATTCTCAGCAAATGCATAATAAAATAGAACACTTAGCGCAATGTAAATACACAGCTGAATAATGCAATTCGCAGCAATTCTGGTTTACTTTATTTATTTATTTTCACTTATTGAATTTAAATTAAAATAATAAAACTTTGTAAAAAATCACCATAAAATTAAAACAAAACACAGGACGCGTTTCGAGCTAAAAACATAACAGCTCGTCATCAGCTAAGCATACACGTGTCCGAAAACGGACAAGTTCAAAAATGAACTGAAGAAAAAGAATGTTGCGAAGAATGCGACAGATGGCGCTACCTGATAGAGGGAAATGTGTTGAAAAAAGATAGAAGAGAAAATGAAATGGAAAAAATGGAAATAAAAGAAAAAATAAAAATAAAAGAAGTAAATTAAAAATATAAATAAAATAATAAATAAAGAACTATAAAAAAACAAGAAAAAAATCCAAATTATTAATTTTTTTTTTTTTTTTTTTTACAAAATAAAAAGAAAAGAAACAAGAGAAAAGGGAAAAGAATTACAAAATTAATTTCCACGCTGGAGATAGGAAAGGAGATGATGGGAGATCATTGACAAGATTAGCAGAATTTTTAGAAATAAAATATGCTTCATGAAAATCCAAGTGAGAGGGAGAGGCAGGGGAAGAAATAATTTTGGCCATGGAGAAATTGAAACAATGACTGGAAGACCAACAGTGAGAAGCAATCGAAGATTTAGAGATTTCTTGATTTGCAATATATCTCTGATGCTCGCCTAATCTGAATTTTAAAGCTCTCTTTGTTTGACCAATATAACCTAAATTGCAAGAGCAAGGAATGAAATAAACACCCCACCCCCCACCCCCCACCCCCAAAAAAAAAAAAAAAAATTAATAATTTGGATTTTTTTCTTGTTCTTTTATAGTTCTTTATTTATTATTTTATTTATATTTTTAATTTACTTCTTTTATTTTTATTTTTTCTTTTATTTCCATTTTTTCCATTTCATTTTCTCTTCTATCTTTTTTCAACACATTTCCCTCTATCAGGTAGCGCCATCTGTCGCATTCTTCGCAACATTCTTTTTCTTCAGTTCATTTTTGAACTTCTCCGTTTTCGGACACGTGTATGCTTAGCTGATGACGAGCTGTTATGTTTTTAGCTCGAAACGCGTCCTGTATTTTGTTTTAATTTTATGGTGATTTTTTACAAAGTTTTATTATTTTAATTGCTTCATATCGCCAGTTTTCGGTGCTGTTTCGCTATTGAATTTAAATGTTCATATTACAGTGCCTGTTTGTCTAATATACATCAAATATTTTCCACGTAATAAGTAATTTTATTAACGAATTAAATATAATTTTAAATAAACCCAGCGAATAGGATTTTACTTGAAATAGAAACGTAAGATTAACAGTTTAACTTACTCCCGGTACAATCATAATAGAATGAAAACTTTTACACAGTTTTATAAACCCTAAACTTAACAATGTATTCCGTAACAATTTTGTCGTCTTTTTAGTAGCATAGTAAAAGAGGCTTCATATTTAGTTAAGGAGACTTTCTATTAATAAAGTCCTGTTTACAAAATGTTTGAGTGCATTACATTTTGAAAAGAATTTGTATACATTAAAATAACAAATACATAATTAATTTAAAGATTGAACTTTCTATTTTAATTCATGCATGTTCCAATTATGAAATGTTTTCATTTTTGAAATTAGAAAAGTTTTACCTTATTTTTACAGTATAAAGTGTCATTTTTATATATTTTTGAATGAATGAGAAACTTTTATTATAAAATAAATGTAAATGTTCGTTTATTTATCCATAGGAACTAAACATGGTTCGAACGCTTCAGGGGAAGAATGTCAGATTTTTCGTAAAGTAATATTTGCCTATTTCATTGAAAAAATCCTGTGCTTAGATATGTCGACAAAAATTTTCCAAAAATTCTGGTATTGAAATCTTTTAAATCCGACAGAAGCGTATGAACCCTGCTAAGATAAATGCTAAATATGTTAAATTAAAATGATTTTAAGTAAATGAGTAAATTGTAATGATTTTAACTAAATTAGTTTTCTTTTAAATTCGAATTTATACTCCGAATAAAATTAAAAAAAAGAAAACAACCATATAGTTTTAACACTTTCCAACATAGTTGAAAAGTGTTTCTAAATTCGGTTTGTCAGTCCGTCTTCCTGTCTGTCCCTCTGTCTGTCCGTACGTCTGTATGTCTGCCCGTACGTCTGCCTGTCTGTCCGTGCTCTAACTCGCTTAAATATAGCCCCGCCCGGCGTTTCCAGGGCCCGTGATAATATTCTTAAATGAACCTTAAATTTTTATGATTTTATATTTTTAACTCGACGTACCCGCTCACTGCGTGAAAATGGGGGAGAAGCTGCTAATTATTGTTGAGATTTGTTATGTTTTTTTTTTTTTTTTTTTTTTTTTTTTTTTATAATTTTCGGAAAATTATATGGGGTAGTAATGAACAGATTAAAATTTTAAATGGCCTTATGGGGATGAAAAAATTAGTTAAGAGAGAAGGGGGGTGACTGCTTAGTAATCTACAAGCCAAAAGCTTTCAAACGATATGTCACATGAAGAAATCCATTTCCGACTCACCTCAAAAGGGAAAAATGCCCCCTAAACTGTCTGGGGTCAAAATAGACCCCACCAACTGAAGGTCTGTGAGGAGTTTCACTTTCAGTCAAGCCTTCAAATGAGGTCGAATCTCGCTATAGTTTAATTAGGAGCTGAATTAGAAAATTGAATCCCTGGGCGGGGGGAGGGGGGGTAAATTGGGGTAAGGGAAGAAGAAAGGTTCATATTATGAAAGAGTGGTTACAAGGATTTTCCGATGATACATCACATGAGGGTTTCTGAAAAAGTTTGAAAATTGACGAGATATGGCCAAATATTCAAAAATTTTCGACCCTCCTTTAACCGCCTTAGCGGGGGGGGGGGGACGGTGATTTCTAAAATTGCTGAAACATGTGTTCAATTATTTTTTAGTAGATTTTTTTTCTGGAATTTCCCGTTTCAGCAAAAACGGCTGATCAGAATTGGCCAAATCTTTTAAAAGTTTCGACTCCTCCTTTAACCTTCTTAGGGGTGAATTTTTGAGTTTGTCGCCAACTTGGCGATATATCGCCAAATTTGGCGGCCAAAATGAGTCGCCAAAAGTGACGCCAACTTGGCGATATCTGTAATATTTCGCCAAATTCCCATAGAGTTCCATTGTAAACCTACTTGCTTATAGAAAATCAACAAATTGAGATATTTTAATGCAACAAAAACTCATATTAGCTTGATTATATTAAATTTTTCTTTGATGGCCTAAGTAGGAATTGAGTTTAAAAACAAAATTTTTATATTACTTGTTTTTAGTACATTTATTTTCTGGAATTTCACGCTCCTATCTAAAACAGCTGCTGAGATATGGCCACTAAAATTTTCTATTAAAAATTTTTCTTTTATGTTCTAAAATATTCACCCCCTTTTAACCCTCTTAGGGGGGGAGGTTAAAAAAAATCCATCCTTCCTTAGTTGTTCACTTATATCATACGAAGTGTGTTTCCCTTAATTTTCATGCTTCTAGGTTCAGTAGTTCGAGCTGGGCGATGATGAGTCATTGAGCGGGACATTGCCTTTTATGTAGGCCAAATATTCTAAAATTTTCGACCCATCTTTAACCTCCTTGGGGGGGAGGGGGATTTCAAAAATCGCTGAAACACATGAATTTTTTAGTAGATTTATTTCCTGGAATTTCACTCTCCTACCTAAAACGGATTTTCCACACTTCCCCTTTAACCCCCTTAAGGAGAAATTTTCAAAAATCATTCCTTAAGCTTCAGACAGAATATCATTTTATTTGCGGTATTTTTGCTCTGGGCCAGCCGGTGCTTTTTTGTGGTTACGTGGCATTTTTCATCTTTTAGGACTTTACAAGTAAAGTGCTGGATGTGTTGCAAAAGGGGAAAGCTTCCTTCAAGTTCGATCTTGTCTATCTCCTGACTCATTGTTGAATCCATTGTTGATCCTCCCGTCCTTTTACTAAACACCACAAATGGGATTATAAAAGAAAGGTTTTATTGCTTTAGCAGGATAGTAAGCCATTTTTGCTTTCTAAACGCAGCTTTCTTGATCACTTATGTCATAAGAAGTATGTTTCCCCCGATTTTCATGCTTCTAGCTTCAGTAGTTTGGGCTGGGCAATGATGAGTCAGTCAGTGGGACATTGCCTTTTATATATGGAGATCGTCATGAAATGGATATATGTTATTGGGGTTTGTTCTGTATTGAAAATGAAGGGTGTAGCATTTTCGGTTTACAGGGCCGCTCAAAAGAATTCCGTTACATTTCGGTCTGTGGGGAAAAATTGCTTGATTTTACAGTAATTTAAACATATTGAACTTGTTATATATCACTGAGGTGTACTACAAGGTTTTTACAATTGAATAAGGTGGGCAATTAACTTATAGTTTGTTTACAGGGACACACAAAAGAATTATGAGCAATAATTCAACTATTGAAGGCTACGAACAATAATTGCTGGAAGTGGGTTTCCAGTTGTAATAATGCGTTTTGAAATTTAACTATTTTTTAAATATTACTCGGTGTATATAAATTCTACACATATACAGGGTCGCAGAAAAGTTTTCAACATACGTTTATTGGCAGAAATTGCCGAGTGGAAATTTTCAACTCTGCTATTCTTGTTACTGAACTAATTTTAGCATACTATGTAGTATGCATATATATCTGTAAATCATATACAGGGCTGAAAAAAAATCGTATATTTAGACGTCTATTCTTGGAAATAGCAGAAATCGGGTTTTCAAATGCGATATGCGTTTTCCAAATTGTTCACCTCTACAATTTTAATAAGGTTTTTTCTCCGAGCTGCACCTGTGGCCAAATAGACAATTCACTGCGTTATATCCTAAACTGTACCTTAGCCCCACACTTTCATCTTAGAAAGGCGCATTTGACATCATTATCATCATGGTTTTCCTTAGCCTTGAAGAAGCCAAGGTTGCCGGTGAAAAAGAACCCAGTTCCTACTTCAGAAAATTTTAGATGGTGTTAGATTAATTGAGCATAATCAATATTTATTTCAAAATGTTTTGCTGCTAATTGACTAAATGTTCTGATACTTTCATTAATATGTAAATTTTTCATTACAACTTCCACCGACTATGAACTTACTCTCTTATGAATAAAACAACTGTAAATAATCTGTACTAATAATGGGCTCGAAGTGGCTAGGAGTCGTTCGGTAGCTTCATAGCCCCGAGCCCAACCCTTACCTCTTTTCGGTGTCTTTAATTTGTTTAATTTCCCTTTTAAATTTGTCCGGTTTCAATTTTTGATTTTTTTTTTCAATCTCGCTTTTGCTAGGCAGTCTCTTACTCGGGACGTGGCTGGGGACGTATGAAACTTGCTTCCGCAAAAGAGTCGGAATAAGTGGAAGAATAAAGGTCTGCGGACGAATAAGAGCCGCTCGCCGCGGCGGCGGTTGACCCACCCGCCCACCCCCAACCGTTTCCAAATTGTTCATTTAGAAGTAAGTCATCTTTCACCAGTAAGTATTCTGAATCTGTTGGAAAGCGTTTCATAATCTATGCTGTACGCATGATTTTTCGTTCTTGTTTTAGGAAATGCAAAGCTTTAGTGCACTTTTTAAATGCCTCCATTAGTTTGCATGTATTAAATAATTTAATTAGCAAATTGAATTAATTTTTAAATAAACTCGGTACATCAATTTTAACTTTTAATGAAATCTAAATCTATAATTATAAATTAAATTCATTTTCAGTACGCAAAAGTTCTATTTATTTTATTCCACATGTAAATATTTAGCACATACCAAATACGTTGTATGCATTAAATCATTTCATCACTACTCGTAAATTAAGTCGGTTATTGAACAAATAAAACATTTAACAACAACAGAACAGAGCAAAATTAAAAACAGATTTCAAACAGAATATAAAACTAAAATAAAAATTTAGTTTACTTTCAGAACAGGTAATAGAACTAGAATTTTTACAATTTCCTAACTACAAAGTTAATGATACATCACTAAAGGATAGTGTCTTAATTACATAAGGAAAATTAGTTTCGTATTTAATTAAGGAGGTTTATCTTTTTAACATCTTGTTTAATTTCATATGTTTGTTGTGCCTGAATGTACTATATTTTTAAAAAGCATTTGCATGCAATAAAACAACTAACAAACCGTTAATTTTGCGCATGAATAAAATATTTTAATTCTTGAATAATTTTATTGTCAAATATTTACTAATTTTAATGTTTTACTCCAATATATTCACTACAAAGTTACATTTATTTTACTGTAAAATATAAATATTTAGAACATTTTTAAAATACACCAATTTTTTGCGAACATTCACAATTGTATAGTTTAATTAAATAAACTGAGTTAATAAATTTTATTCAAAATGAATTCCAGCGGATACATAATAAAATAGAACATTAGAAATTCATAACCAAAATTATTAAAAATGGATTTCTTAGCAATTCACTCTTAACTACATTAGCAAAGGAAAAGAGGTTTCATATTTAGTTAACGACATTTCGAATTTTTAACATAATGTTTAATTACGTGTGTTTGCAATACCTGAATGCATTATTATTTTAAAAAGAAATTGTGCACAATAAAAGAATAAATAAATAATTGGTTTTGAGAGGCAATTGACAATTTTAATTCATAAATTTTACCCTTGTGAAATAATTGTTAATTTTTATTTTGTTCTTCAGTTTGTGCAAATAAAAATTTACTTTGTCTTAATAAAAAATATAAATATTTATTACAATATATCAAATGTACCAAGGAATTTGTCTGTATTAAATAAATTTATTTCCGAATTAAATTACGTTTGAAGTAAATTGAGCGAATAAAATTTACTTCAAATTGAATGCAAAAGTAAAATCAATTTACTTTCAACACAGACATAAGATATTTTAAGAACAGCAACGATAACAACAACAAAAAACATATTATAAACCTACATTAACAAAGGGTTAAACATTAAATATTATTAAACATTAACAAAGGATTACATGAAAAATTTGTAAAAGTAGAATGGTATTTAATTATGGAGGTTTATCATTTTAAACATTCAGTTTAGTTTCAATTTGTTGCAGAGGTTGAAATGCATTAGATAGTGAAAATATCAGTGTATATTAAAACAAAAAATTAATCATTTAGGAGTGAATTGAATAATTTAATTCATGAATTAAAATTATATGTTTCTTCAATTCCAAAATTTTAATATTAGAAAGATTTTATCTCATGCTCGCTTTAAAAATATTGAATAAGTTTTCAAAATGTAGCAAAATTTTTGCTTGTGCTAAATACTTTCATTAGAAAATTAAAGTTCTATATAAGCTGAAAAATAATGGTTTTCCAAATGAAATGTTGAATTATAAAATACAAAATCGAAATATTTCCAGAACACATATAATTGAAATACAAATTCTATGAACTCATAACCACTCACACTAATAAAATATTAGTGTGTATTAAAAAAACAAGTCGGAAATTGTACATCAAACGTCACAAATGAGGTGCGTTTGTACTATGACGAGTTCAGTGCTATAACTATTCAGATCTTGGTGCAACAGCTGTTGCGCTCTTATGCGAAAATGCATGAACACAAAATTTATTACGATTATACAGTAGAACCTCGATTATCCGAAGTAATTGGGACCGACCATCTTTCGGAAAATCGAATTTTTCGGATAATCGAGAATGGTTCAATTTTAAGATTAAGGAGAAATATATGCGCTATTTCTTATTATGGTAACAAGTGCTTTAATAAAAATAAAGCAATAACAAAATAGAAGCAAGAATAAATTACCTGAATTTTAATTTTGAAATCAAGTACCTTTTACATATTTCACAAGGGTTTTAAACAATGTTTTGTTTGTCGCAGTTCGATTGCCTTTGCTTTGAAACTCTATCAGGAAGTTTTTTAATATTATTAGTTCACGAACATCACAGTCTTTCTGCTGCTCCAGTCATGCCAAACCTTTTGCGATCATACAAAAGCTTCAGAATTGCTAATTTGTTCGATTTCTTCGTTCCACTTCGCAGCTTACGGGAGCTCAAGTTAAATTCAAAGGAACTCTGAGAAAGAGGATCGAAAATATTTATATGTACTCGCCGTTTGGAATGGAAAGCTTGTACACAAGGAGTATGATAGTTAAAAAAAACCTTTGAAAATGGATTTTGCACGCAAACAATGTGATACTACGAAAAAAGCTTTAAAAATGGATTTCGGTTAACCGAGAGTTTCGGTTAAAAGAGTTTCTACTGTATATACTTTCGATGTCTTTAATTTTATCAATTCCCCTTTTAAATTTGTCCGGTTTCATTTTTTTTAATTTTTTTTTTCAATCTGACTTCTGCAAGCGCCTTGGCTAAAGGAGCGCAGGCATCGACGTCGCGTCCAACCGCGGAATTCGCGTCCGTCCTCAGTATTCGCGGAGTGTGGCGCGCTCTTTCCGTCCGCGGTCCTTTCTCTTTTCTCCTCTTATTCCAATTCTTGCGGAAGCCAAGAAGAAAGGTCCCGACCCACGTCTCAAGTGCCGAGACTCTCTAGCGGTATTAGTATCAATTAGTATACAGGGTGCAAAGGAAAGTCCCTTTAACCTGAAAATACTGGTGAACAGAGAGAGCTACAGCTATGCAAGTGAGGTAACGGTATAGTAAAGCGACTACGCCCGATTTAAGGCAAACGACAGCAGCGCCCTTGGTGGCGAAATTTGGAAGGTAGCCATTGCAAATCGAAAACGGAAAGAGATAGAGCAAAATTTCCATTTAGAAAGTTTTAGAGCATCAATTAATTACTGCAAAAACACTTATTTTCGCGAGCTGTAATTTTCGCGAAAATGAAGATATCGTTGATTTCGCGAGCTGAAAATTTCGCGAATTTTACATGAACAGAACAGAACAGGAAGTTGAAAAATCTCGAAACTACCTAAATTGAACCCCTTTTGCATAAGGCATTTTAAGAAATTTTTTTTTGTCCGAAAAGTTCTTTTTATTAATTATATTATAGTTTTTATTCAAAAAATAGTTGCATAGTATTCCAGAAATAGTTGTAAGTATTCAAGAATTTTTTGTATTTATTTCTTATTTAAGTAACTGTAATCATTAACTTTTGGATAAATGAAAAAATTCTGATTTTTATTATTATTTGGAGGGAAAAAATATTTCGCGAGACTTAAATTTTCGCGATTACGACGGACTCGCGAAAATCGCGAAAATTAAACCCTCGCGAAAATAACTGCTTTTACAATAGTACGAAACGACATTTGTTTTATATGGGTAAGATAAATCTTCGCCTGTATACCCAAAAATATCCGTAATACTATCATACGTAATTATTGGATTAATTACATACGATAGGATTTAATAGAATAATCATCATGGCAACTTAGAATCATTACCTATGATAGGATACCATTGAATTAATGACGTATCATAAGATTTAATCGAACAAAAAAAACTTTTATTAATATCTCTTTAAGTTTTCGTTCCATTTTCATAAAATTTGAAATGACTCGACACAATTCTGCTACGATTATATATATTATGTTTCAAACCAATCGGTTAGGTAGATTTTGCGCTGTTATATGCGGACAGACGGATGGAGCAGAGGACGACTAAAGGTACTATGTGTTTATATAATTACGAACGCACCTAAAAATGAATCATTTAGGATTCATTAATGAACTGAACAATTTAATTCATGAATTAATGCAAATTATAATATGTTTCTTCAGTTCTAAAATTTTGATATTAGAAAGATTTTATCCCATGTTCTCTTTTAAAAATATTTATTAAGTTTTCAAAATGTACCAAAATTTTTGCTTGTGCTGAATAGTTTCATTAGAAAACTAAACAAAGTTCCAAATAAAGTGAGTGAAAAATGGTTTTTACAGATAAAATGTACAATTATCAAATAAAAAATTGAACTTATTTTCCAGAAAACATATAATTGAAACATAAGTTCCATGCACTCATAAACAGGAGGTTTAAAAAGTATTTTCCAGCAATTCTATATTAATTATATACGAAAGTAGATACAGATTCGTAATTAATTAATTAGGCTTAGCATTTTTAACTTTATGTCTAATTTCATATATTTGCAGTACTTGAATGTATTATAGTTTGAAATGCTTTTGTATACAGCAAAACAATAAACAAGTTATTAATTTTGCAAATAATGTATACAATTCGTATACAATAATATACAAATTTTCGCATTATGAAATGTTTTTAATTTTTTTTTCTTACACTGCATTTTATACATTATAAAGTATACTTTATTTCATTATAAATGTATCACGTCGGATATTTCTCATGTATTAAACAATGTTATTACCAAATTAAATAAAGTTTTAATTAAACTGAGGAAATAAAAATTAATATCAAATGACATGTAAAGCTAATATTTAAATCTCATTTCTAGTTACACATATCAATTAATTTAAAAATTTACACATTCATAAAACTACAAAGTTTAAAATCACATCTCTCAGCTTTTCTGCCTTAATTTCATTACGAAATTAAATATACACATATTTAGTTAAGGAGACAGTGCATTTTATATTCCCTCTTTCATTTTAATTGAGTATGACTATCTTAATAATATTATGTTTTGGATTTCTTCTTTATTCATTTACAAACATAATAATCGGATAATTAATTTTAAAAGTGAAGCAAACTAACTTGACACAAAACTGAAAAGAAATGTAAATACATCTATTTATTTTTCAATTCCTACTATTAGCTCACACTCTCCCTATATTTATTTATTTATACTAGGGGGTTCGGACCCTACGAGCTACGCTCGCCAACCCTCGTCCAGACACCGCAGTCTCTAAATGCACGCTAATTTGATCGGCTTTAAAAAGATTTCGAAAGGTTGAATTATCTCTCTATTCTAAAAAAAGGTAACTACCGCTGTCACCGCCGCCGCCGGTTTTGAATTTTTTGTGACCGGAGGTCTTTCTTCGTTAATATTGAGAAAAATAATGCATACAAAAATATGAAAATCAGTGGTTTTATACAGAAATGTTTGATAAACACGCTGATGCAGACAGTTTTCAAATCGAAGAATTATTTTAAGAGATATTTAATGCTAAAGTTGGACAAAATCGTTCCACTAAAAAAGTTTTATAGCAGCAAAAACTATACATGGCAGTGTAATCATTTTTAGATCATTTTATGCGTTAGAATTTGCCGGAGTGCAGATTGCATTAATTTTTTTATTTTGACTCATGTTTTCAGGTTTTATTTCTATTTTAAATTCAAATTTTCAGCATTTCTAGAGATATTTTTTACAGATTTCAGAAAATTGTACTAATTTAAACTGTTGCCAACTGTATAAAAAGCGCAAGTAATAATGTTTGCTTCAAATTAAAAAATTATTTACACATTACTTTTATAAACAGGAAAAAAACTTTCAAATTAGAATTAAATAATTATGTATAAAAAGCAGGAACTTATTAAAAATTGCGTCATAAAAAGTATACACGTGAATTTTAAAAGAGAAAGGATATTGTAAAATAATAAATTCATTAACATGCGTTAGAAGTCTTAGGAGAAATTACGTCATATTTACGTCATATTATAGTTATTACATAAAATGAACACAAAATAATATTGCAAAAAAGTTTAAATTTAGAAATTGCGCTAGACATTTATTTAATATTTTGAGAGGATATTTTCAACTATTTTTGTTAGGAAAGCGCAAATAATATTTCATTGCTAACAAAAGTACTTTCACGCGATTATTTAAAAGAGAAAGAATAGCTTGATTAAAATTACGTCAGATTAAAAACGATTAATTTAAAATGTCTCATTTAAAAGAACTTTCTTTTCGCTTTGTTAAAAAATACCAGGAGACAAAGACTCTGTTTACTTAATTCCTTTTATATTCGCTTATTTTGAAATGTTGTTACACGTGTCTACGTCATCAAGTTATTTTTATTTCGACGTTTTATTTGTATTTTTATTAATGTTGTACGAATTTATTTGTTCTTTCGTTATTTAAAATAAAAATTATGTCAATTTGTATAATTTGGCGAGTGGTTTGGCGATTTATATAATTTGGCGAAATTGGTCGACGGGATAATCAAGTAGTACCGCAGCGGATTTGGCGTTAAAATTCCCCAATCAAAGAGAAATGAATAGAAATTCGTTTATAGGGAGATCACCACTGTTTTTTAAATTATAATTCAATCTTTCGAAATATTTTTAAAGCCGATCAAATTAGCGTGCATTTAGAGCCTGCGGTGTCTGGACGGGGGTTGGCAAGCGTAGCTCGTAGGGGGCCGAACCCCCTAGTAATTTAAAAAACAGCGGCGATCTCCCTATAAACGGGCTTCTATTCATTTCTCTTTGATTGGGGAATTTTAACGCCAAATCCGCTGCGGTACTACTTGATTATCCAGTCGACCAATTTCGCCAAATTATACAAATTGACATAATTTTTATTTTAAATAACGTAAGAACAAATAAATTAGTACAACATTAATAAAAATACAAATAAAACGTCGAAATCAAAATAACTTGATGACGTAGACACATGTAACAACATTTCAAAATAAGCTAATATAAAAGGAATTTAGTAAACAGAGTCTTTGTCTCCTGGTATTTTTTAACAAAGCGAAAAGAAAGTTCTTTTAAATGAGACATTTTAAATTAATCGTTTTTAATCTGACGTAATTTTGACCAAGCTATTCTTTCTCTTTTAAAATTCACGTGTATACTTTTTATGACGTAATTTTCAATAAGTTCCTGCTTTTTATACGCAATTATTTAATTTTAATTTGAAAGTATCTTTACTATTTATAATAGTCACGTGTAAATAAATTTTTAATTTGAAGCAAACATTATTGTTTCCGTTGTTTATACAGTTGGCAACAGGTTAAATTAGTACAATTTTCTAAAATAAGTACAAAATATGTCTCGAAATGCTGAAAATGTGAATTTAAAATAGATATAAAACCTCGAAATATGAGTCGAATTAAAAAAATAAATAAATTCTGCACACCGGGAAATTATAACGTATAAAATGAACTAAAAATTATTAAATTCCGATGTATAGTTTTTGCTACTATAAAACTTTTTTAGTGGAACGATTTTGTCCAACTTTAGCATTAAATATCTCTTAAAATAATTCTTCGATTTGAAAACTGCCTGCATCAGCGTGTCTATCAAACATTTCTGTATAATACTACCGATTTTCATATTTTTGTATGCATTATTTTTCTTAATATTAACGAAGAAAGACCTCCGGTCACAAAAAATTCAAAACCGGCGGCGGTGACAGCGGTAGTTACTTTTTTTTAGAATAGAGAGATATTTATATATTTATATATTTATCTTGTTCAAATTTTCAATCGTTAATAAAATACTCATTATTCATCCTACCAAGTTGAAATAATTTTTTTTAAACTTTTATTGGATGACAATTGATGTTAATACAGTTTTTTCAAATATTAATTAATTAATTAAATTTTAATTAATTAATTTTAGTTTTGCATGGGAAACAAAATGGCGGCCATTGGTTATTGAAGGTCAATGAATGTATTTTCAATAAGGGGTTACCATAGGGGGGGGACCCTGTTCTGTCGCCAAATACCGCCAAGTTCGTCGCCAACTTGGCGGCCAAAATAAGTTGCCTAAAGTGACGCCAACTTGGCTACATTTTTAATATTTCGCCAAATTCCCATAGAGTTCCATTGTAAACGTCTACTTGCTTATAGAAAATAAACAAATTGAGATATTTTAATGCAACAAAAACTAATATTAGCTTAAGGGATTATATTAAATTTTTCTTTGATGACCTAAGTAGGAATTGACTTTAAAAACAAAATTTTTATATTACTTGTTTATATTTAGTAGACTTATTTATTGCTGTTATTTAAAATATGTTCCTTATTAGTACTGTGAAAATGTTTATAATGTTAACGAAATAAAATTTTAAATTATCTGCGTGAAATAAATTAGTACAATTGAGGCACAGTTTTATGGAAATTTATGAAATTTAAATACAGCATTTATGATTATTTACAATGAGAAATTGTTTTAATAATTATAAAAATAACATAGATACAACATTCATATTTTTAAGAATAAGAGATAAAAAGTTGCTATCATAAATGTAAACAAATTACTGTAGAAATAGCTATGTAGGAATTATTAGAAGATTTATCTTTATCTTTTTCTGCAAGTGAAATTCTTCAACCGTTTGCCTAGTAGAAGTGAAGACACGACATCACAGCTGCAGTAAAATCTTGTTCCATTTTTAAAGCGTCGGTGGGAAAATCGACGAAATGGAATATCGTACTCTCATGCTTGATGTCAATATTGTATATTTAATTTAAATGTGTTTTTTTAATTAAAAAAATGTGTTTTTAGAAATGCTCACCTGTGCCAACAAAATATTTGACGGGTCTGAAAATTCCAAGGCTGGAAAAAAATGCATTTTTAATCTCCCCCCATCCCCCAAGGAACAAAGTAGAAATATGTAGGACTTTGTATAAGAAAACACTTACTTTGAACTTTCGAAATCTATATTCGTTTAAAATTTTATTGAAAAAAGCATTTTTTAAGCTTGATTATCCTCGCTGTTGCGTGGTAGTAAGTTTTTTGAGTTATTTTAACTAAAACCAATGGCACTAAAAACAAGTTGAAATACACTATATGCCCATTGATCACCAGTTGCTTTCAATTTTAGACATTTTGTACAATATTTAAAGATATGCTAGTCGGATTTTTTGGAATTTCAGGATTACGAAGAATATATTAGACTTCATATTTATGAACGACAATCTGATTAGTAGAAGAATTAGGGGGGCAACACAAAAATAAAAGAAAAATATAATTTGGGATGACCCTGAAAAATAAAATGTCTACGGTAATGTTAAAAGAAAAAATCTATCTCTACAGTATTTGAATATGTGGATATTGTTCAATATGTGTATTCATTTGTGTAAGAATGCACGTATATTCATGTAGTTATCGCAATTTTTATTTTTTATTTTTTTTAGTTCAAAAAATTCTCGCCCGTTTTTTTTATAGCATGCAGGGTTTTCAACCAAATTTAACGCCAGTTTCAGAAAATTTGACAAAATGTAGCAGAAATAATATGATGTAATTGTAATAAAATATTAGTAGTTGTATGAAATATTTTTTATATCTGCGCACGCGCGAACTATAAAAAAGATTTTTTTTTTCTTTTTTCATTATGATTTTGTAGTCAACTCTGTGGAATTACTCGTATTCAAATATCGTGAAAATTCAGAAAAGAATAAATTAAATTGTCATTTTTGGTTTATATATTTTTTTTCATTTTTCATTTTTTATTGATGATTTATTTTCCTATGAAAAGCACAAGAACGAGCCTATTCCAAGAAAAAACGAAGTATCAAAATCGAAGCATTTGTTCCAAATCTACTCCTTGGCATTCATTAAATACTAACTTCTTTGCTGAAAGTCAGTTAATAAAAAATAACAATTTGTGAAAAAGTACTTATGATTCAACTGCTTTTACTTAGGAACTAAAAATCAGTTCACTCTGTCGCCGATATGTTTCTAAATTTTCACGATTATCTAAATTTTCTACGATCTAAATTCTCTACGATCTACGATTTTCTTACGATCTAAATTTTCACGATATTTCATTGTTTTTTTTTTTTTATATGAGTTGCTCCATGGAGTTGACTATTAAACCCTGAAAATATATATCGGTCGCGCATGCGCAAATAAAAAAAAATCCATTCAGCAGATTAAACAATGTCATATAGCAGATAAAAAAAATTCATGCAGCAGATAAAAAAATTCATACAACTGCTCATATTTTATCAAATGTTCAATATATTTATATTCCAATTACACTATATTATTTCTACTACATTTTGTCAAATTTTCTAAACCTGGCGTTAAATTTGGTTGAAAACCCTGCATGATATACACAAATTAATCAAATATTAAAAATTTCACATGGTAGTTATTTTTAACATTCAAGTAAATTAAATTTAAAAAATAAAAAAACACGACTGCGTAAAAAACGAACTAATTAATTATTTCTCATCAATGTGAAATTTTTTTAATATTATCTATTTTTTTTATTTACTTGTATTGATGACTTTTAAGTTGTGTTTAATTGTTAGTTCCTATCTATAAACACTGTTTTGATGAGGCCTATAGATGTCTATGAAGGTTAGAGTTGCAGTAAAGCTAGAGATCCTACCTACACAGCTTCCAGGTTGCGTAATATTTAAACGGAGCTTCTGACTGTAAAACAGTTAATGAAACATGGTCTTCATTTTGAAAGACCTATCCAATGATATGCCACTCAATGTGGTGCGTAATTTTTTTTTTTAGTCTCTACCGCCATTTTGTATTTTACGGCCACCATTTTGAATTTATAAAAACAAAACCTAACCTATAACCATCGGAAGTTTAAGACAAATCGATAGATACCTCATTCATGAAAATCCATCCAGCCGTTGGAATGTTTCGAGGGTATAAAGAAATCCACATACCCAGATACGCGTGAAAGACATTCCCGCGTGAAACACATAACCCTTCTTGGCAGTCGGGTAAAAACATACAAGAATGTTTTGAACTTAAAAAAATATCGCTATATCTCCATAATATAGGTGCTGTTCTTACGCAAATGAATACACATATTTTCCAATATCCACATACGCTGTAGCGATAGATCATTTCGTGCATTTTATTTTACAGGGTGATCGCTATTTTACTTCTATTTTTTGTTGTCCCCCAAATTGTCCTCCTGATCAAATAGTCGTTGATGAGAGCAAACATATTCTTTATAATCCTAAAGCTCCAAAATACTCCGACAAGTATATTTTAAAATATTCGACAAAATGTCTGAAATGGAATGTGTCCTGTGATTAATGATCATATAGTGCATATATAACTATACACTTCTTGACTGACATTTTTTTTTTTTAAGTTGCGTACTATTAAACTTAATATATCAGTTTTCAGCAAAATATTCTGATTTAATTTTATTTATAAAAAATAAACAATTATTATTTTCTTAAGCATCAGTTAAGCATCAGAGAAATAAGATTTGATTAAAAAATCCATTAAGTTTTCATTGTGTAAGTTTTCATTAAAAAATCCAATGAAATCGGTTCATCTATTGTCAAGATATTTTCACGGATCGATTTAAAATTCATTCTTTCGAAAAAATCGCGCTTAAAATTTTGCATGCCGCTTCTGTATTGTGCGACAAGAAATGCTATACTTTCTATATGTGCTTAAATTTTTAAAAACGGATCTCTAGAAAACATTTTTAAAATCTCAGATATGCTTAAACTCTTTTTTGTTTTTAATCCAAAAAACTCCTGCTCCTTTAAATATAAGCATGAATATTCTTTACGACGAATCATTTTTGCCCGATCAGTCCATTTTTATTTGAATGTTAATGTTTTCAATAGTATGTTAATGGCATAAATAATGATATCATGCTCCCCATTTTTTAGACTTTTTATTACATGCTTTCTTTTAAATTAATGTTTGTATGTGGCGATCAAATCCTGTGACTCATTTTTCACCAACTTTGTATTGACATAGATAGAGCTTTGAAATTTGCAATATATGTGTATTCTGGGGGCAATACATGAATTGGACATTGATTTTTTTTAATTCTATCCCTAAGATGGGCAACGGGGAAAAGCAAATGGTTGATCTCCTATGGATAAATCAGTATCAGCTTCAACAACGAGCAATTGTTGAAAAATACCAATGACAGGGTTACCACAATAGCGCAGAAAATTTGACCAATAGAAAATTTGACTAACTTGGGGAAATATAGTCGAATTTGACGAAATATGACCAAATATGGCGAAAAAAATAAGTTGTCAAATATGAAGCCAACTTAGCAACATTCCCGATTAAACCGATTAACCTTCCATTATCGAGCTCACCGAAATTTAATTTTTATGAAAGCATGTCTTTCAAAAAAATTTTATTTTTACATTTATTTTACTACAATGTAATAACCCAATTGAAACTCTTTGAATTAATTTCTGATATTCATTTAAAAAAGTTAAACAAAAATGAGTTTCTCGCAAATTGTTTTAAATTTCGAAATATTGATACCGTTATAAAATCCTTGGACTATTACGAATAATTGATTTTCTTTTCAGCTCTTATTTCGCTATATTCTCTAAAAAGCACACATGGAATACATAAATATAGTGAGATTAAATAACCGGTGATTCAAGTTAGATGTAATGTTGATTATCGGTTAATTCGCTTTAAATGAAACATACTTCCAATTCGAAAAAGTAAACGAGTCAAGTCTTTTTTTATACAGTCGACGCTCGTTATAACGACTCCTCGAGTGCCAAAGATGAGGGTCGTTATAATGGAAGGTTGCTATAACGAAAGTGAACTAAAAAAACCTCTAATCATGTGCATGGAAATTAAGGTTTTAAAGGAAATTTTATAATAGAACATTAATACTGTTTACGTTCGTATCAAATAAACATTGAAAATGAATAATTATAAAAATCAATTTAGGAGAATGATTACGTATTTTTAAAATAAAATTTAAAGTAAGTGTTAACTCACGCACAAAAATAATAGTTACTTACGTATTTACAATTATTTTGTTCAAAAATAATTCGAAATAGTTGTTTATTTTTTACGAATTTGATATTTTCTTTAAACAAAATTTTCCATCTCAAAGCAATTTTATGTGTTTTCTTGGCTTTAAAAAAATATTTTAAAGTGTCATTTTAAAACATTTTACAATAGCCATCAACGCACTGTGAGCAATGAGTTCTTGGGGAAAGAAAATTGTAATCTTTTTTTGGGGAAAGAAATCTGCAGGAAAAGTCAATTTGGTGGATGTATAGGGAAATAAGCTGCTGGCCAGATGTTATATTTGATGTAAAAATAACGTATGATAAAGGGGATTTATTTCGGGACATTTTGCAACGGTCGTTATAATGGGAACAGTCGCTATAATGGGCGGTCGTTATAACAAGCGCAGACTGTATATTTGAAAAAAATGTTTTCCTGTTTTGTCTTTTCGTTTTCTAGGTAAATTTTGGTCGTAAAAGAATGGCGTTTCATAATTTTCTTAGATACATGACAACATTTCACTAAATATAAGTTATATAGAAGGCTGTCGTGTAAAAAAAGTAAATTTTGTATCTTAATACACATAATTAGGACGGGCCCGATACGGCCTCGGGCTCGATTTTTGTGTCAGTCTTCGGACTCGGGCTCATAATAAAAATTTTACTTACACACAAATTAAAAAAAGAGAAAAATTCTTACAAATAGCATTAATAGCTATTTCTATAAGCATTAATAACTATTTCTATAAGAATTAATAGCTATTTTTATAAGCATTAATAGCTATTTCTATATAAGAAGATATTTTTAAATGAGAAAAAGTGTACTAGTCAACAGCCATTTTGCATTTGATTTGTAATAATTTTTTTAATGTATTTTTGCATGTAGAATTTGAATCTGATGCCATCAAAAATTTTCTATCACGTAAGGGTTTTACAAAATTTTAGAGTTTAATTTTTACATACATGGTAAAATACGTGGGGAAAATGTAAATTATATTTTATATTTTGCGGTCAAATAATAAGGAAATTAATGATTATCTTAGTTAAAACCTTTATTTGGATGCATTCCGCTGTAAAATTAACTATCAAAACATCCAGCACTGTCATCAAGAAAGACATCATCCAGTTTAAAAAAAAAAAAAAAAAAAAAAAAAAAAAAAAAAAAAAACATTTTTAATATTAACATTATGGGCTTTAATACAGTTTCGTGCTCGTATTAGTTCATAGTTTGTGTTAAGTAATCAAGGAAACATATTTACTGATCAATATTATGTTCGTTTGTACTGTAGAACCTCTTTTATCCGAAACTCTAGGTTAACCGAAATCCATTTTTAAAACTTTTTTTTTTTTTTTTGTTTACCACCGCATTCCTTGTGTGCAAAATACAATTTTAAAGATTTTTTTTACTACAAAAGACTCTGTGTACATGATATGTACAGCTTGGTGATATGACATGGAATTGTTACAGCAACATATATTCATTCGAAGTTGGAGAAAACATGCTCCACGTTTAGCTACTGAAGAGAACGGAAGCTTTATGGATGAAAAAGAGAATGATGCTGCTGATTTGGAATCAGTATTTAATATAATATCTGGTTGTGATGGCTGTGATATTGTAGGAATAAACGATTGGCTAAATTGTGACTCAAATGATTCCGGATTTCATATATTGAGCAATGAAGAAATCATGACGATATACGAGGAACAAATGCTGATCAAAGCGAAGAAGAGGACAGCGATGTGGCCAAAGAAAACGAACAAATTAGCAATTCTGAAGCTTTTGAATGTTTTGAAAAAGATTCGGCATTGCTGGAGCAGCAGAAAAACTGTGATACTGGTGAACTAATAGTATTAAAAAACTTCGTGATTGAGCTGCAAAGCAAAGACAATTAAAATTGCGACAAAAACAGAACTTTTTTTCAAACCCTTGTGAAATATGTAAAAGGTACTTAATTTTAAAATTAAAATTCAGATAATTTATTCTTGTTTCTATTTTGCTATTGCTTTATTTTTATTAAGCAATTGTTACCATGATAAGAAATAGCGCATATATTTGTCCTTAATCTTAAAACTGCAGTATTCCCGATTATCCGAAAATTTCGATTTTCCAAAACATGGTCGGCCCCAATTACTTCGGATAATCGAGGTTCTACGGTATTTCAAACGGTCATTTTTTGTCATGTGTTTTACTTTTTTATTTATGTAACTGCCCTGTATCTGATAAATGTCACGTGATTGAGAGAATCTGATTATTCCACTGAATTAAGCACGCTAAAATTAGTTAAATGCACCCATTTAAATGTCAGATACAGAAAAAAAGTTAAAATTTGTTGATTAGTGTTATCTTAAAATAAATTTAAAATGTTATTCAAATGTTTCTACTTTATAATTTCGTAATCAATTTCGGGCAGGCTCGATCTTTGGTGACTCGAAATTTTTTGATCTCGGATTTAAAATCGGTGGACTCTTCTGAAGCATGCAGTTACATCTAAATGAAGTAACTGATGCTTTCTTTTTGTAATTAAATGTATACGCGGGCGTATCACTACGTTTTTGCCCTCGCATAGAAATAATTCAGTGAAATTTATTAAATTGCTACATTTTATGAGTCCTTTTCTATACAGTCAGCGTGCACAGTAACACATTTGTGCAACCGGTATTTCAAAGAGGGGGGAAGAGATGTATTGCAGAAGGTACAATAGTAGGCCCAAAGAGAGTCATTTTTCTAACTTTTACCGATCCCCACATGTAACATATTTTTGGAAAGGCCTGTGACCACTTATTCATGCTATGCACCTCCCGAACCCCCACCCACCGAATTTTCCCCCCGGGGGGCATGAATGATGTCCGCAAAATTTAGAAAAGTGCCCGCCGGATGGCAAATTTGGGGAGAGGGGCTCGGGAGGTGCATAGCATGAGTAAGTGGTCACAGGCCTTTCTAACAATATGTCATGTGCGGGGGTCCGCAAAAGTTAGAAAAAAGATCCCCTTTGGGTCTACTATCGCATCTCCTGGAATACATCCTCCCTTCTCTCTTTGAAATACTGTTTGCAGAAATGTGTTACAATTTCAATGTAGCAATTTCATAAATTTCACACAATTATTTCTATATGAGGGCAAAAACTTATTGATACAACACCCTCGTATTTCTATCATCAGCGGTTTAACACTATTTCTACCGATGCCAAATGACACCTTTAAAAAGATTTCGACTTATGGTTTATCATTTGTAATTTTTAGATTGAAATAATTTCAAATCACTTTTAATATATTGAAAACCATTTTATATTTATTACATTCAAAAACTACGAGAAAAATAAACATAAATCAAAACTTTAAAAAGTTGTCATATGACACCGTTAGAAATAGTGTTAAGAGATAATAACTATTTCATCTATTTTAAAGAGTCTCAGAACTCTTAAAATTGGAAGAAAAAAAAATTAAAACAAGTGGATAAATGTGATCACAGATCGCACAGAGGGTTTCGTTTAATATTTCGTTTAATATTTCTTTAAAAACACTTTATCCTTTTGAAAAATCTGTTAGTTCCACATTTCGCAACCAGGGGCGCACTCTAAACAAACCTCTATCCGAACGAAACCCCGTTTTGCATACTATCCGTCGATATATTAGTCGAGGGGATTTGGCCCATAGCACCCGAGATAAGTAGGCGCCCCTGGCGGTAAAAAGTGGAACTAAAATATGTAAGGCTATGGTGCATAATATGAAAGAATGGTCAAAGTGGTGTCGGCAAAAGTTGGAAAAGTGCTCCCAGGTGAAAAGGGCGCAAGTCAGAAAAATTGCTTAAAATACACAATTTAGAGCCCGGAGGAGTAAATAATATAAAACTTTTTGAAAATTTTATGATTTGTCGTGTGGTCTGAGGTACTCAGCTATACGTATGCAAAAATTCATGTCTCCAACTTAATTAGGGGCTCTCTTAGAAAGAATTGCTTAAAATACATATGTGGTAGCTCAAAGGGTTAAACGTAAGACTTTTTCAAGATTTATTATTTGTCGCCTGGCCTCAGGTGTTCTGCTATAAGTATGCAAAATTTCAAATCTCCAATTTAATAAGGGGCTCTGTTAGAGAGAATTGCTTAAAATACGCATGTGAAAGCCCAAAGGGTTAAATGTACGACTTTTTCCAAATTTTATGGTTTGTCGTTTGATGTGAGGTATTCAGCTATAAGTATGCAAAATTTCATGCCTCCAACCTAATTAGGGGCTCACTTATAAAGAATTGTTTAAAATACACATGTGGGAGCCCAAAGGGTTAAATGTACGACTTTTCAAAATTTTATAGTTTGTCGTTTGATGTGAGGTGTTCAGCTATAAGTATGTAAAATTTCACGCCTCCAACCTAATTTGGGGCTCACTTAGAAAGGATTGTTTAAAATACACATTTGAGACCCCAAAGGGTTAAATGTACGACTTTTTCCAAATTTTATGGTTTGTCGTTTGATATGAGGTGTTCAGCTATAAGTATGCAAATTTTCACTCCCCCAACGTAATTAGGGCCTCACTTATAAAGAATTGTTTAAAATACACATGTGGGATCCCAAAGGGTTAAATATACAACTTTTTCAAAATTTTAGTTTGTCGTTTGATGTGAGGTGTTCAGCTATAAGTATGTAAAATTTCTCGCCTCCAACCTAATTAGGGGCTTACTTAGAAAGGATTGTTTAAAATACACATTTGAGACCCCAAAGGGTTAAATTTACAACTTTTTCAAAATTTTATGATTTGCCGTTTGATGTGAGGCATTCAGCTATTAGTATGCAAAATTTCACGCCTCTAACCTAAATAGAGAATCACATAGAAAGAATTGTTTAAAATACACATGTGGGAGTCCAAAGGGTTAAATGTGCGACTTTTTCAAAATTTTATGATTTGTCGTTTGATCTGAGGTGCCCAGCTATAAATACGTAAAATATCACGCCTTAGCCTAATTAGGGGCTCACTTAGAAAGAATTGTTTAAAATACACATGTGGGAGCCCAAAGGGTTAAATGTACGACTTTTTCAAAATTTTATTATTTGTCGTATGATGTGTGGTGTTCAGCTATAAGTATGCAAAATTTCAAGTCTCCAACATGTATAGTTTCTGAGAACGGGCTTTGTGACGGACAGGCAGACGGACGGACGGACAGACAGACAGAGGAGCGAGACGAATAGGGTTTCGTCAGATGAACGAAACCCTAAAAAGAGCATTTTCAACATTTAATCTCTTAAAATGTGTATGATTTAAAAACACAATTTTTAATTGGGATGAAAGATATATGTATGTTTTTCATTTCATGTATTTAAAAAATTATAAGATACAGAATTAGTATTTATAAGGGCCTCCAAACTGTCAGACATTTTTGGAGCAGAAAATTGGTATGACAGCTTACACGTAGTATAACGAACTAAATTTTGCAACTAGACTGAAATTTTTTGTGCCAAATTACATTTCAGATTGTAATAACCTGAACCTAAATAAATTTGTATTTAAAGCATTTTAACATTTTTGATGCAAATTTGTATTTAGCTATTACAAAAATTTGAAAATTTCAACAATATAATCACAAAAAAAAATTAATTTTTTGAACAACAAAAATGAAATTTTATGTTCAGTTTATACAGACTAACATGAAACATATGTTCTGAAAATTTCATGAAAAAATATTCAGAAGTTTTTGAAATATCCTGCGCGTTATGCCCAAAAACGTCATTTGGAGAAAAATGACTTCAAAGTTTCGGCAAGTCCACTTCATCCATTGAGCGGGTATAATTCTAAAAGCCGTAATTGCTGTTCTAATGGTAATTTCAAGGAAATAATTATATAAAAATGTTCAGAAAAGATAGGAGTTTAGCATCGAAAAAAATAAAAGTTTCGAAAATTTCGTAGCTTTAACAGTCCTGAGACCCCTTAAATCACTCTCGGGATAAAATTGTATAGAATCAGTATACAAATATAAGTATGTGTCTTTGATATTATGTATGAGAGTGAAACAAATACCCACAGGAAAATTCTATTGCACACTGACGCTTTAAAGATAAAGTAGAGTATCGGTAGCCATTTTTTTTATCTCAAGTGTTTGATTCGCAGATTAGATCCCAAAGTAGTTCATCAAACAATCTAATCGATAGTAAATACTGATTTGTCGACAAAGTTAAAAGTGAGATAGATTATTACATAATGAGGGGG
Source organism: Maratus speciosus (assembly GCA_963932465.1). Taxonomy (NCBI): domain Eukaryota; kingdom Metazoa; phylum Arthropoda; class Arachnida; order Araneae; family Salticidae; genus Maratus; species Maratus speciosus. The sequence goes on from OZ010798.1 coordinate 364,828,393, forward strand.
ATTTATAATCTCACTGTAAACTGCATTCCTGCTAACGAAAGAAAATATTATCCTTATCAAAGGTAGTTTTTGACCTCTTTAAGAGAAGGCCATAGTGACCGCTGAGGTTTCAACATGTAGTATATTTACATGTTCATATCGGTAGTGTGACTGTTTGATAACAATTCTTGTGGGGAAATTATTTACGTCAATATTAAATATATCTCTGCAGAATATTAGGCCAGTTCTGTTCATATTATTGCATTATTCCTATTTTTAGCCCCCGGTATGCTATTTCTTTCTCCCAGCTTATTTTGTCTCCAATAAATAACGTTACCTTGTATACGCCAGCCATAAAACAAAAGCCGGTGTTTCATTGTGCGATTAAATACTCTACAGCATTTTTTAAAACTTCTAAGCATCACACATTTTCAATGTTTATACCGTCGTATTGGGAAAAAAAGTACTTTTTAATGCAATTTGTTTGAAAACTGCATCTCCATTTATTTTTGAAATATTAATTTTTTTGTAGTTTTTAGTGACATTTGTTTCATTTTAGCAACTCAAGTACTCCATTTCTGTAGAAAGTAAAGAAAAATTTGTTGAAAAATAGCAATTATATCTTTTTGTTGCCATTTTCTCATAAAAATCGAAAAAAAATTAATTAATATACGTGCTATTTTGAGAAAAATATAAATGAAGGATTTATGATAAAACATGGAGCTATTATAAGCTATTTTTAATTTTAAGTAGCTATATTAATGCAAAAGATGTCATTTTACATAAAATAAAAGCGTGTGCTTTAAGTCTTAAAATTGAAATATGTTTTGCAGTAGAGTCCCGATTATCCGAGTCCCGTTTTGCCGAGTTATTTTCTTCTGATGGATTGGTGGCTTCTGTTATTATGAAACAGCCATTATAAATGAAGCGTTAGGTGAAGATGAAAGAGAAGTCGTAAAAAGTTAGAACTCTGATTTTCTGGTCAGAATGGAAAAAAATGGCTATAATTTTTCAAAAAAAATTATGGCTATTTTTTTTTTTTTCATTCTGACCAGAAAATCAGAGTTCTAAATTTTTACGACTGCTCTTTCATCTTCACCTAACGCTTCATTTATAATGGCTGTTTCATAATAATAGAAGCCGCCAGTACATCAGAAGAAAATGAAGTAATGGAAATGCCGGGGGCGACACTAAATTCTGAAAAAGCAGGATACCTGTTCTCTAGTTTTTTTCTTTTCTTCTTCTTCTTCTTTTTTTGTGTGTGTGTGTGTGTGTGTGTGTGTGTGTTTGGAGGGGTGGGGGAGGAAATATTGTTAAGGGGGCGCAGGGCCTTTAACCTTTCAGAAAGTTTTTGGTTTTTGTTTTATTCTAAATGTTTTAAAATTTCTCAACAATATGCAAAAAATCCCATTAAAAAATCTGTATTGTTTCTTGAGTTATAATCATTTATAGATGGGGAGTATAATTGAATGTCCGTAGATATTGAAGCTTTAAAAAGCGTTTTCTCAGATTAGGAAATTTGGAGTTTGCGCGCGTTGTTACTTTTAAAATATGTACGCTACAGCTTTAAAAAAATGACCAAACATGGATTTCTTTATAGTCTATATGTAAAAACCAAAAAAAAAAAAAAATAAATAAATAAATAAAAATCACATATTTTGTTCATTTATTTTTTTGCACTTGAAAAACTTGAAAATAATTTTGAAATTTTTGAACTTTTTTTTTATTTTGTGCTATAAGTAAATTTTAAACAAATATTTTTGCGTATATTTTGGTTTTAAGTTAGAAGTAGGTGTGTTATGATTCTATTTTGTTCAAAAATTGATTTCTATATGCATAATTTAGAGTTTTTTCATGCGCGCAGCACTTAATCACGCATTAGTGAGATGGATTTTTAAATTTTAAATTTAAATATAAATTTTGTACATTCAAAATTTATTTTTCTGGATGATGTAGTTAAGGATATATACTTTAGGCAGAAAGGAGTAAAAAAGAACTTAATTGCGTGTTGTTTGTGTGTTGGTACTTTGAAAAAGTCCATGTTTTTTATTGTTCCGACAAACTCAAAAGTCCCGTGCCCCCTGAAGCATCGGACATGTTTGGTTATATTTCTGTTGGAGGTATGTCTTCAGGGAAGACTTTTGATGGGGAAGTAATCCAAAATACCGTTCTCGAAACTTTTATAGATGTTTTTTAATGATTATAAACTATTTCAAAAATATTGAGATTGACATACATCACCGAGGTGTACTTTAAGATTCTTACTATAAAATATGGCATGCATACCATTTATTGTTCATTTGCAGGAACACACAAAGCACTTTGGTTACAGCAGTACTGTTTATGAACAATAATTGCTGGAAGTAAGTTTTGATTTGTGGTACGCGTTTTGAAATTTTGAAATGGAACTAATTTTTCGAATATTATATTTATTACTTTGCATATTATATTTTTGAATATTACTTTTATCTTCGTTACATAAATCCTATAAATCATACACAGGGCTTCACAGAAGATCGCGAGTACATTTTCGTTTATTGGCGGAAATTGTTGAAGGAAATTTTTCAAATGTGCTATGCGTTTTGTAACTGAAGTAAATGTTAGCATACTATGTAGTATATATAAAAAATTATAGATCATATAGAGGCCTGCATAAAATAATTCAGATATTTTCACGACTACTGATGGTAATTGCAGAAAATGGGTTTTCAAATGTTTGATACGTCTCCCATATTGTTTGCTTATACATCATCTGTCACCTTATTAAACTATAAAGTTTTGCTACAGTATTCTAAATGTGTTGGAAATGTTCCATAATCTATGCTTGAAGCATGATTTTTCGTTCTTTTTTTTACTGAAACATTTTACAATTGTATTCAAAATTTTATTTTTATATTTTGCGATTAAAATACTGCACTGTTTTTACCCAACTGAAAAGAAAGGTTATGTGTTTCACGCGTGTGGATTATGTGGATTTCTTTATACCCTCGAACCATTCCAACGGCTGGATGGATTTTAATGAATGGGGTCTCTATCAATTCGTCTTAACATCCCAATGGTTATAGACTAGGTTTTGTTTTTATAAATTCAAAATGGCAGCCGTAAAATACAAAATGGCGGTAGAGACGAAAAAAATTTTCGCACCCTATTGAGTGGCATATCATTGGATAGGTCTTTCAAAATGAAGACGATGTTTCATTGACTATTTTGCAGTCATAAGCTCCGTTACAGTATTATACAACCTGGAAGTTGTGTATGTAGGATCTTTAGCTTTACTGCAACTCTAAACATCATAGATATCTCTATAGACCTCATCAAAATAGTGTTTATAGATAGGAACTAACAAAACAGTCATCAATACAAGGAAATAAAAAAAAAAAATAGGTAAGTAATATAAACAATTAATATAAAAAAAAGTTAAAGCAATTCCTACTTAGGTCAATAAGAGATTTTTTTTCTCCCATTCATCTTTCCTCTTGGGTGGCGCTTAAAATGCCTTGATCAAAAAGAGGGCTCTCTCGGTCTTAAAATACCTTGATCAAGAAGAGGGATGTCTTGGTTATTGAAAATTAATTAATTAAATTTAACTAATGAATTATTATTTGAAAAAGAACTGTATTAACATCAAGTGTCAACCACTACAAGTTTTAATAAAATATTTGAGCTTGTTTGGATGAATAATAAGTATTTTATTAGCAATTGAAATTTTTAACAAGATCTATATGGCGAGAGTGTGAGCTAATACTAGGAATTGAAAAAAAAAATTCACATTGATGAGAAATAATTAATTAGTTCGCTTTTTACGCAATCGGGTTTTTTGATTTTTTTAAATTTAATTGTTTATATCTTACTTAAATGCCTTTTTTCAAACACGCTCAGTGACCCAGTCATTTTAAAAATACAGCACATACTAGTCTGATACATGCTATAATGATCTCAAAGTTGCAGCGGTCGTCCGAAGTATTAAACGCCCCATCCCATCTCAGTCCGCTTGGGTGATGCATTAAATTTGTGGAATTTAGACTTTAAAATTTTTCGGTGTACTGGACAGTGTTTAAAAAAGAAAGGGACTTCGGAAGGTCGCAATATCCTTATGGCCCAGAGCTATAATGATTTCGAAGCAGTAGCGGTCGTCGGACGTATTAAACGCCCGGGCTCGGTCCCGCACGCTAGTAGATAGCTTTTAAATTCTTTCGGTATTGAATTTAGCTTTTAAGGTCTGTGATCAGGTCTGTCGCTTATAGTTCCTTATTAGTGTTAGAAGGCGTGTAGGACATTGGACAGAATCGCGGGTCGCCTTTTCCACGAAGTAGCATCGGTCTCCCAGCCCGCCTACCTCGACCTCCGCTGACAGAATTTCTTGAAAATTTGTTTTTAGGCTAATTGAAGGCTGTAGAATTTATTTATGGTATGAAACTTGGGTACTGCCATTAAAAAAAAACAAAGTTTGGGTTCATTTCGATTTGTAGATGGCCCCTAAGCAAATTTTATATACATCATTTAAAAGTAGACTTTATTTCAAATCGTTTGGTACTAAAAACTTTCTTATACAATAATTTGTTGCAGAGTTAGTAGGGGGTGTTTACTTTTTTTTTCCACGACTGTACAGTGTACAATTGAGTTCCTTTTATCATACGACGTTTTTCTGTCGAGTAAAAAGAATAAGCAACTCTACCGTTCAAAAATGTTCTCTTGGCAGGTGCTTCAAAAGTTAAACCCAAATAATTCCACAAAATACATTCATTTTACTAGTAAGAGAAAAAGAAAAGGTTAACAAAGTTCCCCATTTTTTTTTTTTTTTTTTTTTTTTTTAATATGGGCAAAAAATAAACAATTGAGAAATTGTATAGTATCAATTTATAAATACACAAAATTTTAAAAAGACTTACAAGAAATATGCTCTCTATACGTAAAACGCGTTAAATGCAAGTTTATTATCTTCTCTTGTATACATGAAGCATCCTTAAAACTTTCAGACGTTGTCGGAGTTGTTTGCACACTGTCTTCTGTGCGTTTTGTTTGTACGAGAACAGCGCCAAAAGTTCAGACACTAAAGCTCGACTCCTCATTGTTTTCGACTTTTCAAAGAAAGTAACAAACTTGAGAAATGCCGATTTTGATGAATATATCAAGTATATATTGTATGATTGTTCTCTTGTATAAATTATGACAAAAGAATGTAATGCGACAGTGTTTGTGTGATGTTGATCGCACTAATATGCAACTTTTATGTCAATTTATGTTTGTGAATACTATTTTACAAAATAAATAAATAAAAGGACAATTTATAAATTTAAGGCATCAAAATGTCATGAAATATTTTGTTTCACTCGAGCTATAAAAACAGTGGAACTCCAGTTATACGTTTTGCTTGGGACCGGACAACAAAACGTAGAACTCAGTAAAACGTAGAACTCAACTATTGGTCTATCGGAAACATTTTTAAAAATATATCATGAAAATTTACCGTCTATATCGAAAACTGAAGTTTTGTATGTGTTACTGCAACCATGACATAAATTCGCGGAAATGTAACCGCGTAAAAAACAAAGGTACAGTCGTGGGAAAAAAAAATAAACACCCCCTACTAACTCCTCAACAAATTATCGTAGAAGAAAGTTACAGGTACCGAAGGATTGGAAATAAAGTCTACTTTTAAATGATGTATATAAAATTTGCTTAGGGGGCCATCTACATATTAACACGAGCCAAAACTTCCATTTTTTTTTCAATGACAATACCCAATTTTAACGAGATATTTCAAATTCTTCGGTTCAAACTATACTAGACACCAAATTTCAAGTCACTTGAATAATAAACTTTTGAATTATAAACATTCAAAATTGAGTGCTTCTAATGTTAAATTACATTTTCATATTTTTATTTATATCTCCTGAAATTATACTCCTAATGTGCCAATTTTTTGTGTAGCAATAATACTAATATACTCAAACATAAATACGTTGAATTTGCATTTTTTATAATTTTATGATATGAATTATGATTTATGAAATTAATATTCGAAAAAATTATGAATTGTAACATACAATTTTTTTTGATGGATTTAGATCTATTAAGTCCTGCTTTATGGAAATTCAAAATTTCACATTTTTCTTCCAAGTAGTTTTCAAATTATGCTTAAAAAATGGCAAAATGATGGTTTAAGGGGCCGTCTATGATAGAAGTGACTAGATATTTTGAAATTTCTTATGCAGTCTTATGCAGTCCTATAGCAGACTTCATTGAATGCTTGAGCGATGCTTAAGGTGACTTGATCAAGAAGGGAGCTCTCTCGGTTAACAATGGAATACCGAACTTTAATTTGGATACAGCCCTTAAAATGCACTCGTTTTAAAATAATTAATTTCTCGGAAACTTGAGGTACGAATTGCATAAAAATTTGTTTTTAGGATAATTAAATGGTGTAGAATTCATTTATACTGTCAGAATTGTGTACTGCTATAGAAAACAAAATTAAATTTATTAAATTTTTTCCTACACATGTAGAGTGCTCAAAAGAAATCACCGGAATCACCTTGGCACGGGCCCCACCAGTGGCCGAGAGGTTCTGCTCTCGAAGCTGGTAGACGGGAGGTGCTGGGCTCGATCCCAATCGCGCCCGTCGGCCTAATCGTTCGGAGTTTTCGTGGTTTTCTTCGAGCCGTGGATCTTCCATGCGTTAATACGGATTAGGTTCCCTTAGAAAGACCCCCACGGAGGGCACTCCCCCCGGGCCTATATCCCTCGTGTAGATAATTGGCCGTCAAAAATCAACCCAACCCAACCCACCTTGGCACGTAAATCATTTACAGAAAGACATTTCAGCAGTTTCCTAAATTTTATTGTTTCTTTTCTTCAGAACCGACACTGAATTGTAAACTTTGCATTTCTGTTAATAATGCAGCCGCTTGCTATTGCTTGTACTCCTGACGAACCGATTTACTATGTCAAAAGCTCTCAGAGCAGCTCCGCATCGAATTATCGTTCTGAGTGGGATCAAAGACGGAAGGCAAGGTGTAGAAAAAATTCTGAAATTATGTTCAGCAAAACGTACAAGTGACACAAAATTTCATCCGGAAACGCAAAAACCTAGCGTATAACTGAGGGAAACATATTACTCAAAAACGTATAAATCAGCTAATTTTTAATGGCAAACGACCGGGACCGCTGAGTTGAAACGTATAACTGAGGGAAACGTACAACTCAGGTAACGTATAAGTGGAGTTCCACTGTATTTAATTATGTATCCCATGTTATCCCACTGTATCCCATTAATGATCAGACACTTTCAATTTTAGACATTTTGTCGAATATTTAAAGATATATTTGTCGGATTATTCTGGAACTTCAGGATTATGAAGAATATGTTCGACTTTACATTTATCAACGGCGATTTGTTCAGAAGGATCATTAGAGAGATAACAAAAAATCAAAGAAAAATAAATAACGTTTGGGATCACTCTGTAAAATAAAATGCACGAAATGACCTATCGTTACAGATTACGAATATTCGGATATTGTACAATATATGTATTCATTTGTGGAAGAATAGAACCCATATTCATAGAGATATATCGATTTTTTTTTTTTTAGTTCAAAAATTTTTGCATGTTTTTTGTTTATATCATGCAGGGTTTTTAACCAAATTTAACGCCAGTTTCAGAACATTTGACGAAATCTAGTAGAAATAATATGGTGTAATTGGAATGTAAATATATTAAATATTTGACGAAATATGAGCAGCTGAATGAAATTTTTTTTTATCTGCGCATGCGCGCACGATATTTATTTATTTTTTTTTTTTTTCATGATTTGATAGTAAATTCTATAGAGCAACTCATAAAAAAAGCCAGTCAAATAACTAGAAAATTCAGAAAGATACCGGCAATATAGTAAGCGAATTTTTAGTTGCTCTCTAAAAGCTGCTGAATGACAAGGGATTTTCCACAAATTGTCATTTTTTACTATCTAGATTTCAGCAAAGGAGTTAGTACTTAATGAATGTCAAGGAATAGATTTAAAAGAAATGCTTAGATTTTGATACTGCATTTTTGCTTGGAATAGGCTCGTTCTGGCGATTTTCCAAGAGGAACACTGTAAAAAAAAAAAAAAAAAAAAAAAAAAAAAAAATTGAAAAGATACAAAAGTTTTTCTAGGAAACTGGAATTCCTAGAACATTTTATGTAACGGCATCAACAAAAATTCATGTAACAGGTACACTTTTGCACCGAAAATAAAAAAAATCTGTAAGGTTACTAAGAATTTTTTAGGAAACTGGGATGCCTAGAACTTTTCATGTAACTACAACCAGGGCTACAGATAAAATTGTAGTAAGATTACTGTAATTTTAGCAGAATCATTTGTAAAGTTACAGATTTCTGTAACTTTACAAAAACTAGTTTTGTAGGTTTCCAGCTTTTTTTGTGCAGTTATAGATGAAAGTTTAGTAACCATGTAACTTTACATCTGTAGAACAGATTTTTTTTACAGTGGACTAATTCATTTTTTATGGATGCTTTAAAACATCCATAAAAAATGAAAATAAAGAAAAATGTAAAAATTAAAAGCGACAATTTGTTGAAAGTGTCCGATAATTAATGGCCACATTGTGTACATTGAATGTAAATTTGGAGGTACAATCGACCCCCCCCCCCTCCCCAGAAAAAAAAATCAATCTCCAAATTGTCCAAAAAAAAAAACTGAAATAGCCATTTGAATGAAAACCAGGTCTTTTTAGGGTTCCGTACTTAAAAAGTGAAAACGGAACCATTATAAGATCACTCCTGCGTCTGTCCGTCTGTCTGTCTGTCACAGCCATTTTACTCGTAAACTATGGAACGTGGAAAGTTCAAATTCGGGGAAGTAATAAAGACCATTGACCCACATATTTTCAGATTAATAAACATTCATAAATATATTTAGTAAAAAAGTAGAGGCGCTGATTATACTACTTGATAAAAAAAATCTTTTCTTTGTATATCATGTGGGGTGTCCTGTGAAAGCTTTTGTAACGCTGAACTCAAAAATACATTCCTTTTAATTTTAGGTATTATATTTCCAAAGATATTGTTGAAAATGTAGCGCAAAAATATGTCCCCGCCCCCCCATCTAATTCCGGATCTACTGAAACTAAAATTATGAAAAAATTAGAGGTAGTAGATGTTAATATACACCTTGCCGGAAAATTATAGCGTTTACCCTAGGTCACATAGTTTTTGAGTAATTAGCATTTTTCTGTTATACACAAATTTCGATTTACGGGCATTCAGAAAAATTGTTGAGCATCGCTCAATATACCTATCGTTGCAGAAGAATAAAAGCATTGTTCATAATAATTTTCGAAAAAAATCATCGTTAATTAGCCGAGATATTAACCCTTAAAGGTACGGTCAGTTTGGACATACACAAGGACAGGGACGGCGTACTCTATGCCTGGTTAACAACTTTTAATGATATATATGTGTAATGTAATGTCCAGTAACAGTATAAAAGCAATAAACGTCAAATTGTTAAAAACATATTAATTTAAGGGGTCTCGGGACTCTAAAAAGTGGAAAAAATGAAAAAAAGAACATTTTCAACATTTAATGTCTTAAAATGTATATGATTTTAAAACACAATTTTAATTGGGATGAAAGATATAAGTATGTTCTTTCGTTTAATGTATTTAAAAAATGCAAGATACAGAATTAGTATTTATAGGGGACTCGAAACTGTTAGACATTTGTCGAACAAAAAATTGGCATAACAGTTTACGCGCTGGATTACAAAATAAATATTGCAACTAGAAAGAAAATTTTGGTGCTTACTTATACTTCAGATTTTAATAATTTCTCTGAACTTAGATAAATTTGTATTTAAAGCATTTTTATATTTTTAATGCAATGTTGCATTTAGCTAATACAAAATTTTGAAAATTTCAACAGTAAAATCGCCTAAAAAATATTTTTTGAACAATAAAAAGGAAATTTTAGGTTCAGTTTATACAGACTAACATGAAATATATGCTTTGAAAATTTCATGAAAAAATATTCAGAAGTTTTTGAGGTATCCTACGCGTTATGCCCAAAAAAACGCCATTTGGAAAATAATGACTTTAAAGTTTCGGAAACGCCGCTTCAGCTATTGAGCGAGTATAATTCAAAACTTCTGTTCTAATGGGAATTTCAAGGAAACAATTATATCAAAATATCCAGAAAAGATAGGAGTTTAACATCTAAATTAATTAAAATTTCTTAAATTTTGAAGCTTTAAGAGTCCTGCGACCACTTAATCCTTTCCGGTACGGAGTAATTCTATTTATAATCTGACACCAGAACTGACACCAGAATTTATAAATGAATTTATTAGAAAATGCGAACTTGCTTATTTTCAAGTACATGATAAAAGGAAAATTTTAATTAAATATTCTTGGTGCCGTTTGTCTGTTTTGGAATTAAAATTAGGTGTCCGTTTTTTAAGGGCATCGCCCTCGAAAGATTTAATTAGAATGAATCGCATAAATACTGTGGGATTCGCGATAGTTTGCATTGATTGAATCTCTCAATACGCCTCGAGTGACTTTAAAAGTTAATTAAACACCTATCTGGATAAACGCGGCACTGATCAAGGCGGCGTTGCAACTTTGAGATCTCAATTCGAAGCACGTTTAGCGCAATGCCAAATTTAAACTTTGAACAAAGGTTTTGTTTTAGCTACACTGTAGAAATAAAGGTTATTACTACGCTGAATTTAGTTTCATGAAATGCCAAATGGAGTTTAACTATGCACTGCTTTTATTGTCAGTACCGAATTAAGTTCATTATAAACAGATTAGGATAATACACTGCTCAAAACAATTAAAGGATATTGCAGTTTTAGGTGGATTTTGTATCTGGTAAACTGTTTAGCTGATTGATACATGGTCGACAGACATAGTAGGTTATATGAGAATAAATTACACATGTTTGGCAAAGAAAAATGCATTTTATTGCGCATTTGTGTACTAAAGGAAAAAAACACAATTTGTGCATATGAGAAAAAAAGAATAAGAAAAGGTGTTTTCTTCAAAGAAAGTCATTTTCAGTAGGGGGTATGGTTTCCACGGGCGGCCAGCAACGTTGAACACCTTCGAGGCATGGACTCAATGAGGCTATTAATGACGAGTTGGGGTATTCTGCCCCACTCTTCCAGAAGAGCTCTTTCCAGTTCTTGGAGAGTTTGTGGGGGTTGTTGGCGGCCAGAAACTCGTCTTCCTAGAGCGTCCCAAACGTGCTCGATTGGATTCATGTCTGGAGAACACGCTGGCCATTCCATTCGAACGATTCCTTCCTCGAAAAGGAAATCCTCCACCAGGTTTGCACGATGTGGCCTGCAGTTATCGTCCATTAAAATGAAGTTATCTCCGATTGCTGCAGCGTAAGGGACTACAATAGGTCTGAGGATCTCATCCCTATATCGGCGACCAGTCAGAGCTCCATCTCGAATGATGTAGAGGTCAGTGCGCCCGTCAATGGAGATGCCACCATACACCAACACTCCTCCACCGCCAAATCTGACACTTTCGTGCACGAACGCAGGATTATTCCTACTGCCACGGTCCCTCCAGATGAAAATACGCCTATTATCCGGATGCACAGAAAAACGGGACTCGTCAGAAAACAGAATATTGCTCCATTCATTTCTCCTCCAGTTGACATGCTCGGTTGCCCACTCCCTGCGGTCGCGACGATACCTTGATGTTAATCTAACACATACCATCGGTCGGCAAGCATACAGACCTACAGCATGGAGCCGGTTTCGGACAGTCTGAGTTGAAATCGTGGTGCCTGTAGCCGAGCGAAGGTGTTGTTGGAGAAGAGTGGCGTTCATGGTTCGGTGTCTCCGAGCTGTTAACGCTAAATACCGACCTTCATTGGGCGTTGTTGCCCGTCTACGACCTTGCCCTGGTCTTCGGCCTGCACATCCACTCTCCAAAAAACGGTTCCAGATCCTGGAAATGACACTTTGTGACACTCCAATGGCTTGCGCTACTTCGGCTTGAGTTTGGCCCCCTTCTAACCTACCAACAATTCTCAAAGCTTCTGAATCTGTCAAATGACTTCGCTGAGACATCGTACTCATCGAAACAAAGCAATCACTGAATGCCGATCATCCTTGTCTTCATTCTCTTTTATCCAGTTGAAAGTCAAATTTCATTCGCTGCCGCTGAAGCGACGTTTTTGACGTCGAACTCAAAATTTGCATACTCCACAGTTTGAAAACCAGAAAAATTTGCATTTGTGATTCTCTACTTCTATTTTCGGCAAAACAAATTTCGTTTATATCTTTATTTTATATAAAACTTCAAATATCCTTTAATTGTTTTGAGCAGTGTATTAAAAAAAGAGAATTATAGCTATATTTGATATTATTTAGGTTCCATATCTCTTTGAACTTTCATGGTATACCCATTTACACTTTTCTAATACATAATATACAATTTCTAATATATAATTTCTAATAATAATATATTTCTAAGTTATACCCAACCCTACGTTGTATAGTTTTTTACAAAGTCTTAGTATTCTTTTAGCAACGTTTTTTCTTTTTTATAATACACTTACAAATTCAAATATTTATTCTACGGAACCCTCTGTACGCGAGTAATCCTCGCACTTGACCGTTTATTTTGATTTATAATAAAAAAAAACTTAAAATAAAAATAAGATTAGGAGGCCATCTTCATATTGAAATTATTACCTAACACTGAAAATTGCAATACAAACACCTAATTTTAACATCGCGTCTGTCGTTTTCTGTAAATTTTATAGAATCTTTGGATACTAATCGGGAAGTCTTTCGGTCAAGTAGTTTAGGGTTTATAAAGTTTTAACGTTTAGAACTTGTAATATAGAATTTATTTGTAATCGTTTCAAAACAGGCTGCATTGCGTTTTAGGTAGCTTTCTTTACAAAAAAGCTACCTATTGCAGCCGTTCGGAGGAAAGCGATTTCAAAAAATTTTGGTATATTTTCATCGAACATGACCCCCAGACCCCGAAACCACCCTCCGTTCAAAATTGATATATATATATATATATATATATATATATGACCTATGTCACACTGTAACTCCCGTAATTATGAACCGATTTCGATGTAATTCGGTGTGTACATAGTACATACCAATGTCTCGACCGAGTTCGTTGGCCAACTTCATCCGCCGTTTTGTTTCAAAATGGCGGCCATTTAAAATTTTTAAAAACATTTTAAACTTGAAATGTGGCACCAAAAAATTAAAAATGGAAAAATATTTTTTTCTTATGTATTTGACCTTTATACAAAGATTCCGGAGCAATTTTTGTTTCGTCTATATCTTAAAAAATGGCTGAGTTATAGCATTTTGAATTTCTAGCGTGGCTGACATTTTGAAACGTCCTGAATTTTGTCACGCGATAAAAGGCGTATTTATGAACCGATTTGGATGTAACTTCGTTTATACATAGTACATACCAATGTCTCGACCGGGTTCGTTGGCCAGCTTCACCCGCCATCTTGTTTAAAAATGGCGGCCATTTAATTTTTTTTTTTACATTTAAATTTGAAATGTGGTACCAAAAATTGAAAATTGAAAAAATATTTTCTTCTTATGTGTTTGACCTTGATAAAAAGATTCGGGAGCAGTTTTTGTTTCGTCTATATCTTAAGAAATGGCTGAGTTATAGCATTTTGAATTTCTAGCGTGGCTGACATTTTGAAACGTCCTGATTTTTCTCACGTAATAACAGGCGTATTTATGAACTGACTTGGATGTACCTTGGTGTGTACATAGTACATACAAATATCTCGACCGAGTTCGTTGGCCAGCTTCATCCGCCATCTTGTTTCAAAAAGGCGGCCATTTAAAAAAATTAAAAAATAAAAAAATTTAAATGAGATACTAAAAAATTGGAAAATGAAAAAGATTTTTTTTGTATGTGTTTGACCTTAATACAAAGATTCCGGAACAGTTTTTCTTTCGTCTATATCTAAAAAAAAATGGCTGAGTAATAGCATTTTGAATTTCTCTTCTGGCTGACATTTTAAAACGACCTGATTTTTGTCACGCCATAACAGGCGTATTTATGAACCTATTTGGATGTAACTTGGTCTGCACATAGTACATACCAATGTCTCGACCGAGTTCGTTGGCCAGCTTCATTCGCCATCTTGTTTCAAAAGGGTTGCCATTTAAAAAAATTAAATTTAAAATTCAAAATGAGGTATTAAAAAATTGGAAAAAGAAAAAGATTTTTTTTATGTGTTTGGCCTTGATACAAAGATTTCGGAGCAGTTTTTGTTTCTGAAAATTTGTTCTTTTGTTGATATCTTAAAAAATGGTTGATTTATAGCACTTTGAATTTCTAGCATGGCTAAAATTTTGAAACGATCTTGTATTTGTCACGCGATAACACACGTATTCGCCTATTTCGATGTAAGAAGGTATGTGGATAGTATACATCAACACCTCGACCAAGTTCGCTGGCCAGATTCATCAGCCATCTTGTTTCAAAATGGCGGCCATTAAATTAAAATATATATATATATTTAAAGTGAGGTGCAAAAACATTAGAAATTGAAAAAGGTTTCTTTCTTAAGTATTTGATCTTGATATAAGGATTCAGGAGCATTTTTTGTTTGTCTTTACCTTAAAAAATGGCTCAGATATAGCAGTTTCAATTTCTATTGTGGGTGACATTTTGAAAAATCTGATTTTTTGCATGCGGCAGCACTCCTATATATTAACTGATTCCGATGTGAGTGAGCATGTGCACAGCAATTACTAAGGTCTCGACCAAGTTCACTGCTTAGCCTCATCCACCATGTTGTCTTAAAATGACAGGCACTTTAAGAAATTGCCGAATTTGGCAGCCAAATATAAGTTACTTTAAAGAAAAGCAGCTTGGATAAAGCTGACTAATTTCGCGAAATTCTCATACATTATATTGATAAAAATTAGTATTGTATCTCCTATATTCGGTTTCCACTAAACTGAGCTTCGTGTGTTTGCATGATATAAGTTGGCTTTTTTTAAATAAGGATTATGAAAGCTACCTCTTCCTCCCGGCACTGGCCGGAAGGACTTTTTTAAGTATAAATCAACAGCTATTTGGCGGAATGAGCTAAAATTTTCTTTTCGCATATTTGAAATTTCTAGAAAAAGATTTCTGTTAAAAATTTATTGATTACATTGCATATTTATTCGAAAGTTTATTAAAAAAATGTACTTTTTCAAAAACGTTATGAAATGTAATCTGAAATTTTTTTAACAGAAGTCAATTTGTAAAGAATATTTTTATTTTGGGCTCTGCCCCCTAGGAGCTACGCTTGCCAACCCCCCATTGAGACACCGCAAACTCTAAAAACACTCTAATTCGATCATATTTAAAAATATTTTGGAAGATTGAACTATAATTTAAAAGAACAGTGGTCATATCCCTGTAAACGGTCTTCCATTCATTTCCCTTTGATGGGGAATTTTAAGGCCGGACCAGGTGCTATTAAACATGTACTGGCTGTATTCATGTTTGATTAAATAAGATCAGTTAAACACTTGAAGTACACAGAGTCTTTGCCTCTTGGTATTTTTTCAACCCTATAAAAAATTGTTTTAAATAAGACATTTTAAATTCTTCAGATTTGAAAATGACATGTTAAATCTGATGTAATCTTTACTTAAGTTTTCTTTTTCTATCTAATATTCACGTGAAAATACTTTTGTTGTTAGAAGTGATATTATTTGCGCTGTCTTAGAATTCACAACAATAGTTAAAAAGATCATCTCAAAATATGAAATAATGTCTCGTGTAAATATATTTCTTAATTTATACTGTTTTGCAATATTATTATTTGGTCATTTTAAATATGACATAATTTCTTCTATTTACTGCTTTTATCGGATATTAAGGAATTTCTTATTTTAATGTTTTATTTCTCTTTTTAATATTCACGTAAAAATACTTTTGCTGTTGGAAAGGAAATATTATTTGCGCTGTCTTAGAATTCGCAACAATAGTAAAAAAAATAATAACATCAGAAAATATGAAATAAATGTCTTGTGTAAATATATTTTTAAATTTAAATTGTTTGTCAATGTTATTATTTGGCCATTTTAAATATGACATAATTTCCTCTAGTTACGGCTTTTGGCGCATATTAATGAATTTATTATTTTAAAATTTTCTTTATCTTTTAATATTCACGTGTATAAATAGTTTTTATGACGTAATTATTAATACTTACCAACTTTTACTACGTGATCATTTAATTCTAATTTGAAAGTTTATTTTCTGTTTATAATAGTCAATGTAAATAAATTTTTTATTTGAAGGAAATATTACTCTTTACGCTGTTTTTAGAATTGGCAACAATTTAAAATAATAACCTTTTCTAAAATATGCAAAAAATCTCTCGTAATGCTGAAAATTTGAATTTAAAATGCAAATAAATCCTAAATAAATTCTAAAAAAAAATGCAGATTGTACACCTGGAGCTTCTAAATGTTATATCCTTCGAAAAAAAATTATTAAATTCTTACGTATAGTTTTTGTTTCTATAAATCTTTTTAAATAAGCTATTTTGACCAACTTTGACATTAAATGTCTCTGAAAATATTTCTTTGATTTAAAAACTATCTTCTTCAGCATGTTTATTAAACATTTCTCAATTATACTATCAATTTTCATATTTTCGTGTGCTGTAGTTTCTATTAACGAAGAAAAAACCTAGGTCACAAAAAATTCACTTACTGTGGCGGTGACAGCGTTAGTTACTTTTTTTAGTTAAAACAGATACATATTAATATGTTAAAATTAAAAATTTTTGTATTAAATTCGTAGTAATAACTTAAAAAAATACTATAAAAAAACTATACTATAAAAAAGTACTTTTAAAATTAATATGAAATAAGAATTAATATCTTAAATGTTATGAAACTGTCAAATAGACCATTCTCGATTTACTTCCTGATTCATTAATAAATTGCGTGTATTCATTTAAAAACATAAAAATCACGGCTAGCACAGAGGAAATTAAAAATGAAACAAAACTTTCTAAAAATAGTCTTTTATAAAATAATTCTCTTGCCAATAGTGAGATGCCCTAAATTTTCAACTTTTAGCTTGCCAGTGAAAGTTCCCTCTATTTTCAGTGCACATAAAATTATCGTGCTTTATCAAATAATCTATTCAGGGATGGTGAACCTATGGCACGCGTGCCAAAGCTGGTACGTATAACAATTTCTCTGGCACGCTAAAAACTTAAATTTGTAAATCATTTTATGCATTTTTACATATATATTACATAAAGAATTGCGGATAGACTATGAATATCACAAATAATGAAGTAATTTTTGCACGAATTAACACGTTAGATTTTATTTTCTACTCCCTTACATTAAGATAACAAGTGTACCCAATTTTGCCATGTATTTTACTAAAAATAACAAAATATGAACCAGCTATGAAGCATTCTCCATCAAACTTACAGCATCAAAAGTTTAATTGTTATGTTATTCACACATTTCTTATGAAACTTGGATGATTTTAAGTTAGAGGCTGTATTAAAGATACTAAAAATTACTAAAATAAAATTTCTTATCTTTTCCTACATTACAGTACATGCACTTAAACGAAACATAATTCGAAATCCAAATTAATAAAATTTTGAATGATTCCAATATACAGAAAAATCGAAATTGAATTTTCGTTTTTGATTATTTAATAGATGAAAGCGAATGACTCTATTAACCAGTGTCCCGTGTAAGCAACGTATGCCGCAATATCTCTTTATGTAAAAGTCTGGCACGTTATACTTTCAATAGATATTATTTATGAATTTTTGGCACGCGCACCTAGAAAGGTTCTCTAACTGACAATAAAGATCACATTTCTAATATAAGAAAATGCCTTAAAAACAATTCTTTCAATACTATAAAAACTAATTAGTAAACTAATTTAAAAACTTAAAATATAGAGGAGTATTTAGCTTAAAAGTGGCATGCAGACAATTAGGTAGGCATTAATCTTAAGTTACTACTGTTTGTAACAATCAGGTATTCATGTTTACTAATTAATTTTATTGGTGAATAGAGTTCATCATAACATAAACTAAAAACTTTTAAAAATACTTCTTATACACGGTGTTTAACGTAAAAATCATTAATCAATTTTCACATACAATAATAAAATCACATTCTTTGTAATATTTCTCCGTATTACTCTTTTCAGATTTTTTTTCTTATAAGTAAGATGCCTTAATATGCCCTACTTTCAAACATAGAATTACTACTTTCATATTTTAAACTTCACATTTAAAATGCATTACTTTTTGAGCAAGTTTTACATTATCATATTTCATCAAAGAATCGTTATAAGCGCTTCATTTTCTGCAGGGTTTTTTTTCTCCAAGAATTAAAGAATGAAATCTCATTCCTAACGTAAAGGTGATGCCTAAAAATTAATACTCCCTATTGACATCTAAAATGAAAAGTCAAATACTTTTAATGTTAATATGGGGAAATAATTACTAATAACGGTAGGAATAGTTTAAAAAAAAAAACACTCTTTTATAAGCATTCAATGTTTATCCTAAAAACTATGCCTAATTTTATGACTACAATTCATGTTGTTCTCAAGCAATTTCATCGCTTTGATTTACACATGATAAAGATCGCAAAATTATGAATTTGTTTTAAAAATTTATATACTTTTACCTTTCTTTTATAAAATATTGCAATGAGAAAGAAAAAATAAGCATTATTTACTAAAAATAATTACTCCCTATTGACATCTAAAATGAAAAGTCAAATACTTTTAATGTTAATATGGAGAAATAATTACTAATAACGGTAGCAGTTGGTTGAAAAAAAAAACCACTCTTTTATAAGCATTCAATGTTTATCCTAAAAACTATGCCTAATTTTATGACTACAATTCATGTTGTTCTCAAGCAATTTCATCGCTTTAATTTACACATGATACAGATCGAAAAATTATGAATTTGTTTTAAAAATGTATATACTTTTTCCTTTCTTTTATAAAATATTGCAATAAGAAAGAAAAAATAAGCATTATTTACTAAAAATAATTACTCCCTATTGACATCTAAAATGAAAAGTCAAATACTTTTAATGTTAATATGGAGAAATAATTACAAATAACGGTAGGAGTTGGTTGAAAAAAAAACACTCTTTTATAAGCATTCAATGTTTATCCTAAAAACTATGCCTAATTTTATGACTACATTTCATGTTGTTCTCAAGCAATTTCATCGCTTTAATTTACACATGATAAAGATCGCAAAATTATGAATTTGTTTTAAAAATTTATATACTTTTTCCTTTCTTTTATAAAATATTGCAATAAGGGAAAAAAAAAGCATTATTTACTAAAAATAATTACTCCCTATTGACATCTAAAATGAAAAGTCATATACTTTTAATGTTAATATGGAGAAATAATTACTAATAACGGTAGGAATAGTTTGAAAAAAAAACACTCTTTTATAAGCATTCAATGTTTATCCTAAAAACTATTTCCTAATTTTATGACTACATTTCATGTTGTTCTCAAGCAATTTCATCGCTTTTACACATGATAAAGATCGCAAAATTATGAATTTGTTTTAAAAATTTATATACTTTTTCCTTTCTTTTGTAAAATATTGCAATAAGGAAAAAAAAAGCATTATTTACTAAAAATAATTACTCCCTATTGACATCTAAAATGAAAAGTCATATACTTTTAATGTTAATATGGAGAAATAATTACTAATAACGGGAGGAATAGTTTGAAAAAAAAACACTCTTTTATAAGCATTCAATGTTTATCCTAAAAACTATGCCTAATTTTATGACTACATTTCATGTTGTTCTCAAGCATTTTCATCGCTTTAATTTACACATGATAAAGATCGCGAAATTGTGAATTTGTTTTAAAATTTTATATACTTTTTCCTTTCTTTTATAAAATATTGCAATAAGAAAGAAAAAAAAGCATTATTTACTAAAAATAATTAGTCCCTATTGACATCTAAAATGAAAAGTCAAATACTTTTAATGTTAATATGGAGAAATAATTACTAATAACTGTAGGAATAGTTTGGAAAAAAAACCCCACTCTTTTTTAAGCATGTTTATCCTAAAACTATGCCTAATTTTATGGCTACATTTCATGTTGTTCTCAAGCACTTTCATCGCTTTGATTTATACATGATAAAGATCGCAAAATTATGAATTTGTTTTAAAATTTATATACTTTTTGCTTTCTTTTATAAAATGTTGCAACAAGAAAAAAAAAAGCATTATTTAAACTATCTATTCAAGGGCTTCTGAACTGTTTTCTCAACACTAATCATATTTTAATTTATATTAAACAATTAAACTACAAAAGAGTATTTGTTTCAAATTATTACACCCTTTGTTTTTTATTTATATTTAAAACTTTTTAGTGTTTAAAATATTTAGTTTTTGCAGTTTCACAGACAGGTAGCATATTTTAGCGAGCGTAGTTTGTCACATAATTAACCCCATTGTTTTCGTACCCCGTAACCAGTAAATAGCGAAAAACCTAGCTACTGTACATTTATCACTGTGCTAATAGAATTATTTAGGCTAACAGAAAAGTGCCCTAAAATTAATTTATTAATTGATAATTAAGTTCTACAATCATTAAAATGTTGTATTTTTATCAGAAACAAAGATGTGTACCTTTTTTTTCTTTTATTCTAGCCTTTTAAAAGAAGTGGGTGAAAAGTCAATTACAAAATTCCCTCTTTACATGCAAAAAACTTTTTATGTTTCACTTTTTGGTGTTTAAAATATTTAGTTCGTGTAGTTTAACAGCCAGTCAGCATATTTTAGCGAGCATGGTTTGCCGCATAATTCACTCCGTTGTTTTTGTAACCTGCAAACAGGTGTAATCTTAACGATATTCTTTATCCATTTATCGCCGGCGAGTATCAAACAGAAAAATGCTCTGAAATAAATTTATTAATTTCTAATGGACCATATTCTACCTTTACGATTCGAGGCTACAAAAATTCGTCTGCTTGGGAATACCATTAATAACCGCACCATTGAAAAGCATTGTGTTTAGAAAATGTATGCTTATATTTTATTTTATACGGAGTTTTAGACCTTTTCAGGAACAGGTGTGGGTTATACATGAATTCTTTTCTCTATTTTAAAGTAATGTCATGCCTATTTTTCATTTTATTTATAAAATAAAAAAAATACATTTTAGTTAATACGTATATATGGATTTTATGTATATAAGTATTGATCAAAGATAATTCTTACAAAATAAATGTGCAGTATTTTACGCATGCATTTACCCGCATTTCTTCTGCATCAAATGACACAATAAGGTAAACAAACGCGCTAGTCGCTATTTTTACACCACGTGATTCCCACTGTGACGTCACGAGAATATTGTCCATTACTAAGGTCTAAAAATTTTAAAATGTTGTATTTTCATCGGGAACAAAGATGTGTACCTAAATGTTTTTACAGTCCATCCAGAAGTGAGTGAAAATCAATTAAAAAATAATCTTTTTACATACAAATATCAAGTTAAGTTAAATAAAAGAGTCTAAAAATTAATATAAAACAATGGGATAAAAAGAGGAAATGAAGGGGCCATCATTTGATGCATTTGTTAAAAGAAACTTTTCTATAAGGGGGGGGGGGGGTCCCTAAAAGATTCTAACTCGCTTTAATTTTTTACCTGCTGAAAAGTAACAGAGAATGTACATTTTAAATGTATAAAAAAAGAAATAAGATTATGTTAGTAAAATAACTGCGATTAATTTTCAATAATTAAGTAGATACTATTTATGATTCAAAAAAATATATTACGCTTTATTTGTTTATGTATATTTTCTACTTTTTAATGTTTAAAAGTTTTCACAACTGCAGTTTCACAGTCAGTTTGCATTTTTTAGACAGTGTTGTTTGGCATATAATTATCTCTATTAAAATATTTACATTAAAATCACAGACAATACATAAAACAATTAATATTATTACATATTAACATTAACACATGTTTTTTGTGTTTTTATGTAATAATTTTAGTTGTTTTATGAATTGTCTGTGATTTTTAATGTAAATATTTTAAAGATGGAATTCAGACGTAATATTTTTGCTTATATAATTATCTCTATTGTTGTAATTCGTATACCGTTATAACCGCAAAGAATATTTGGCGATTTATCACCTGCAGTCGGCTAATGTAAAATTGACTTTAAATGATTTATTAATGTATAATTAAGCTCTACCGGCTATAGGCAAATACCGGTGTACATAGATTTTATTATTCTATCAAAATATTTTATTATATTATTATATTTTTATCATTAAATTCTAAGTGAGTGAAAAATCCACTACAAAATTTCGTATTTACATACAAAAATCAAGTTAAGAAAAATCACCATAAAAGCAATGAGATACACTGATTATTATTTACCTTTAATTACCACTTATAAATTGCGTAAATGTATTGAAAACCTTTAAAAAACACACTCTTCACGCAGCAACTAAATGTAACCAACCTTGTTAAACATACGATGATAAAAACGCTTCTCCAGGAGTGAAATGTCCTGTTTTCAAGCTGTCATTCATTAACTTAGGCGTGAACATAAAGTTATCGGATTTCATGGAAGAATCGATAAACACTTCAATCTTTGCGGGGGGCTTTTGAAGTGTTACACAATAAAATCACATGTTTAATGCAAGTGTAATGACTTAAAATAGTTGCTGTCAACTATTTTAAATAATAAAAAAATAGTTACTTTTATAGCAAATGTGGAAGAATAATTAGTTTTTATACAAACGATTACATGGAATGATTATTATTTACGTTTAATTTCCATTTATTAATCGCGTAAATGTATTAAAAACCTTTAAAAAACACACCCTTCCTTCACGCAGTAACTAAATGTAACCAACCTTATTTAACATACGACGATAAAATTACTTTTCTCCTATGTGTGAAACGTCATGTTTTCCAACTGTCATTCATTACCTTAGGCGTGAACATAAAGTTATCGGATTTCATCAGATAAAACATAAAAACACTTCAAACTCTGCTGGGGGCTTTTCAAGTGTTAAACAATAAAATCATATTTTTAATGTAAGCGCAGTGATTTAAAATAGTTGCTTACAACTGTTTTAAATAATAAAAGAAATTATAATTACTTTTATAGCTAACATGTTTTTTATATAAGTGTAGTAACATAAAATGATTGCTTCCAACTGTTTTAAATAATAAAAAAATTAATTTTATAGCTAACATGGAAGAATAATTAGTTTTTAACTACTATAAAAACAATTGGACTGATTTTTATATAAACTTGACATATAGAATCTTTATGTTTTTAAATACTAAAAAACAATTAGATGGACTAATTTTTATTTACAGTACAAAGGAAATCGAAATATATTTAGTAGAATCGAATGTACGCTGTCTGGCGTAAGCATGAAATTTTGCTAAAAAAAAAAAAAAAAAAAAAAAAAAGGCTAAAAATCCCAATTTTTAAAAAGGTTTTGAAGACATTGCTAGGATTTTATGCTTTTTCATTATTCTGTATTACAATTGAACTAAAAATATGCGTATTTATTCAATATTGCGCATATTTTTTAAAAAGCTCTCCAACGTAGGCAGATACCTTAAGAAAGATAAGAGCTAGATGAAGGAACACTTGTAATTTTTTTACGGTGTGTTGAACAACAAGCATTTCAATTTCGTTTACAACCAAGAGCCACATTAAACAATATAAACAAAGGCGCGGCCCAATTTACGAAAAGAAATATGTACAGTGAAACCTCCCTGTGCGGCCACCTCCATTGAGCGACCACCTCTCTGAACGACCATTTTTTCATGGAACGAAATTTATTCCCATAGGCGCAATACTAATTTTACCTCCATTCAGAGACCATCTCAGTTGAACTTCCTCCATGAGCGACCCATTTCTTTGAAGAAAATGAAACAAATTCCGTTTTTCCCTGGTCGCTTAAAGAAGGTTTATTAGAAAAATAATTCCGGAGAGCGCATTATTCATCAAACTTCTAAACTAAATTTAGATGTTTTATTATTCCGCTAACTTTTAAGTGTTTAAATCCCTTTGTGCGAATTTAACTGTGATGACAAATTAAGAACAACCGTCAATAAACTCCCCTGCCCTATTCTGTCAGGAAATCCTCAAAGAAATAGATAAATTAATGAAATCGTCATTATTTGAATTTGTTCCCGTCCAAAAAAAAAAAAAGGCATTTATTTAGTGAACGTTGAAAAGACTTGGAAATAAAAGTTATAAAAGATAAAACCGTAAAATCAAAGCAAACGTCAATGTATTCGTTTTTTAAACTCTGCACTAATTAACTTATGTAATTAACTTTTGTTTTGATACTTAAATTTTTATATTTTTTCCTAGTGTGAAAAATAAATTTTAGTAACAATAATTGTTACCTTTTTTTCAACAATTTAAATCTAGATTTAAACATGACCTCCATTAAGAGACCACCTGTCGGAACGACCAATTTTTATTGGAACGGAACGTGGTCGCTTTAGGGAGGTTTTACTGTATGTGGTATTGCCAGCACACAGAAAAAAAACTGTACTTACACAGTGCAACCATGTTAAAGAAATATTCATCACAGTAAAAAAAGTTTTTTAACCTAGAAAATAAATGTAACCGAAATACAAGTTTTTCGGATGCCATCAATTCTCAAATAAACATTTTAATGTTCAACAAACATGTTTTTCAGAGAAAAAAGATAAATTAACAGCGTTAACATTAATATTATTTTATTACACATGCATGCAATTGGGCAGCTGAAAATGTTTATTTGAGAATTGATCAATCTCAATTGAGAAAACCCATTAATACACTAGGAAATCTGGTACGAATCGTTTCCAAAAACTCATCGAAAACGACTCCCGAAAATTAGTAGAAGTGAAAGAATTTTTTATATTACAAATCCTTCTTTTAACCCTTTATGTACTGAATTATGAATTCATGAAAATTTTATCTTCTAAAGCATTTTTCGTGAATTGTTTAAACTACATTAGAAGATTTACATAATCATTTAATAAATTTTAGAAGGCTTGGTTAAATATGAATTTATAGGGCTTTTGTGCAATATTTATAACCCCATTAAAATCTTTTATTAGAAATATTTTTTTTTTTGGTATTTTGTAGAATTAGGAAATGTACAAATATAATGTTCTTACAATAGAAATATTTCCGAATGGAAAAATCCCCCCCCCCCCCCTCCCAATGCCAAGTAAACTGAAAAGATGTAAAGGCAAAGGAAATCATCCTTTTAAAAATATTTTTGTTTCGTGTCCAATAATGCTTTTGGAACAAGATAAGTTAATGTACCTATAACTCATTCTGAACTGTATAACAATAATCGATGTATGGGTCCGAAACACATTTTAAAATAATTTTTATTTATTGAGTTAAAATTCTGAATTTTTTTGTGATGGTAAACCTTATCATTTGTAAACAAAATCACATGATAAAACTTCTCATATTTAAAAAAAAATTTTAATTTAAAATTTATTAAAAAAGTGGGGTAATTTAAAATCCTTATAACTCGAAATATTATTTATAGAATTTCAATTTTTTTGCATTTAAATAAACAGAAATATACAAGTTTTAATTTTGATTCGGTATTTTTAAAAATATTAATTTATAAAAAAAATAAAAAATATTTAACGAAATTTTTTTTTAAAAAGTGGTGCAGCTTAAAAAAAAAAAAAAAAAAAAAAAAAAAAAAAAAAAAAAAATCCTATTTTCAAAAGTAAATGTTTTTTCAAATATGCTGAATCAAAATTAAAGTAAAACAATTGAAAAAGATATATTCCAAATTTGAAACCTTTATCTTTAACGAAGTCTTTTCCATGACAGCTATTACTTGAAAGCTAGATTTTGAAAACAAACCAAAACGAAAAATTTATATTTTTTGTTCTAATTCAGATAGAAACAGTATTTAAATGTCATTTTAATCAGGAAAAAACAAAAAAATGTTTTATGAACTAAAATGTTTTTGCGAAATTTGAAAATCTTTGTGTCCCGGACCTCCTTAAATGAATTTTATAACATGTTATTTTAATGGTACAGTAAATTCTGTCTAAGGCGGACTCTGTGTAAGCCGGAAATCTGTCTACCGCGGAAAATTTTTTGAAGTTCGGCGAACCCATAGAAAATAACATTAATTCTTGCTGCATAAGCCGGAATCTGCCGAACGCGGAAACGGAAAGGGTTTTAAGGTCCCACCGAAACCAAAATTTTGCATAAGGCGGAAAATAGGATATTTTAAAAATGAAAGGCATTTCGTTTATGAAACTTTAATACTGATATATATACGTCAAATACTCAATATCGAGTATAAAAATTAAATTCCGCAATACTTTAAAAAAGTTAATTCAAAGGAACAGGAACTGTTTAAATTTTAAGGAATTCTTGCTTATGGCATTTTTTCCTATATAAATATGCATTTAAAAGTTATTATTACTAGTTGACTGCACATTTATGAAAATATGTATTATCTACAATATATTATTCTTTAAGGTTGTACTCAAATTCAAAGTGATGGCTTTCTGTATCATTACCGAAGTTATTATTATTATTATTATTATTATTATTATTTTGTGTGTGTGTGTGAGTAAACTTCCAATTCGCATATATTATAGCACTACTAAGAAATTGAATAGCGTTTCTCATTTATTTCACGGAAAAAACCGTTTTGTTGAAATGACTAAATTTTGGTTCATATAGCTCCATCCAAATATTTTGGTTGAAATGATTAAATTTTCGTTAGATTAACCAAATTATTTTGTTAATTCAACAAATCATTTGGTTAGTCCACACAAAATTTGGTCATTCCAACCAAAATATTTGGATGGAGCTATATGAACCAAAATTTAGTCATTTCAACAAAACAGTTTTTTCCGTGTATATAAAGACAAAGGATCTTCCAGAATTTCAGTTTTCGACAGATTTTTGAGTCAGGACAATCTACGAAAGATCGTGATGAAAGATCGAATGAAAGATCGCGAGCAATTCATTATAACTCAAGATCGAATCTTTTTATCGAAAACACAAAACGCTATTCGACTGACGTATGCTTCATTCCAATAAATCACGCTCTTTTGCATAAGCCGGAATATTGTCTACTCCGGAAAATTTTCTCAGTCCCGACCGATTCCGCCTTAGACAGAGTTTACTGTACCGTGTATAAATACCGTCAGTAGATAAAGGGTAATGGTCACAAGTATATTGGTTTCTCGGGTTTCTAATGATAAAGAACGCTTTTCGGAATCATATGTAATACGCAAGAGGTTATTGTATATTTTCGTTGAACGTTATATTATATTTTCGTAGATTGAAAAACATTTGACTTTTAGTTGTGGCACATTCGTCTTTTCTTACTGTGTTATCAAACACAGCTAAAATATGCCTAAATGCAACTTATAATTTTGTTACTGCAAAACTAGTCAAAAATTATTTAAAAAATAAAAAGCAATTTTACAAATTACAACGACCATTTGGAAAATGATTTTTTCGAAGACTAAAATTTAAGACATAAAAAATTGCACGAAGTTGATCATACTTTATGTACGCCATGAATTAAACATTAATAGTGTTATTGCACGTAAAAATTGCAAGCAACAAAAATCGCCTGCGACCCGTCAAATTTCTTAAAACTTACGTATTATCCACCTGAAACTTACGTATTATCCAAGCATTTCATTGGCTGTTCTGGAAAAGGCTTTTCCATCGTAGAAATCTGACGACCCATTCTAAATGAAATTTCATTTTTAAACTTCTAAACATCCCACAACATTACTTGTTACACCGTCGTATACAGAAAAAAATGTACTTTTAAATGCAATTTGTTTGAAAGCTGTATCTCAATTTGTTTCTGAGTTATTAATTTTTTTTGGTAATTTTTATTACTTTTTTGTCATAGTGTCAACAGAAGGTATCCATCCCTGTTGAAAGTAAAGGGAAATACAGATTACTGTATAGGCCAATCAGAAAGCGAATAAAATGCGTATTAAACAAATAAAAAGCTTCAGATATGCTTTTTATTTCCTACCCTGACGAGGACAATAACCATTTTTCCAAATGGTTAAAAAATAACTTCAGTAATTCCCATGAAAAAGTTATTTCTATAACAGTTATTTTTGATAGGATGCTGTTGACACCCTTATAAAACACGTATTTATCTGAAAACTAAATGCAACAAAACTTGTTACATTTAGTTACAAGTACTTAATTTCATATTTTATATTTTATACGGTAATGAAATCATATTTCTCTTATAAATGTAATTATTAAAATCGCTGCAGTAATTAAAAAAGAAAAAGTTACTTCAATTATCAATTATTTTTCATAGGAATTCGAAAGTGTTGCTAATGAAACCAGTCTTACATCTGAAAACGAAACAAAACTAATCACATTTAATTACAAGTATTTATTTTAATATATTTTATACGGTAATAAAATCACACATCTCTTATAAGTACAGTTATTAAAATCGCTACAGCAATTCCCAAAAAAAGAGGTACTTCAATATCAGTTATTTTTCATAGGATTTCGCAAGTGTTTCTGACTCCGCTAATGAAACCCTTTTTTTATCTGGAAACTAAATATAACAAAACTCATTGACTTTAGTTAGAAGTATTTATTTTCATATTTTATACGGTAATAAAATCACACTTCTCTTATAAGTGCAATTATTAAAATCGCTACAGCAAATCCCAAGAAAACGTACTTCCATATATATCAGTTCATGATTTCTCAAGTGTTGTTGACACTTTTATGAAACACGTCTTTTATCTGAAAACTATATATAGCAAAACTTGTTAAGTTTCGTTAGATGTAATTAGTTTGATATTTTATACAGTAATGAAATCACACGTTTATTTTAAGTGAAATGCTCTATTTTCGATTTGTCATTCAAAGTTCATTACCTTTCGAGTGCGCGTAAAGTTATCAGGCATTCATCAAAGAATCGATATAAACACTCCAATCTCTGCTGGGGGCTTTTCAAGTGTTTACTCTCATATCTCGAAACTTTGTTTGTACAACTGGATGTTCGTAAATCCATGTTTCATTATAAGGCAGCAAACTAGATAGACTTGATAAAGCAGATATTTACGAATTTCCCCTGAATGTTGGTAGATTGTGGAAACCCATTAATTTTACATACATAGTTATTAATTTGATGAGGCAAAGGTAACTCATTGTTTAATCAAGTAGGGGGTTGAAATAGGTTGTTTTATTAAAACTGATGGCATTTAATATATTATAAGGCCATGACAGAAGTGAGATTAATATATTTTGACTCAGCAATGTTTGATAAAGGTGATGCAGTAGAAGTCATATTATTAGCTGAATTGGCATATTTCCGAATCCCTATCCTATTTATAATTTTTGCACAATTCATGAGAATCAATCGGTTAATTTTACATACATAGTTATTAATTTGATGAGGCAAAAGTAACTCATTGTTTAATCATGTAGGGGATTGAAATAGACTGTTTTATTAAAACCAATGGGATTTAATATATTTTAAGGCCATGACAGAAGTGAGATTAATAATGTTTGATAAAAGTGTCGCAGTAGAAGTCATATTATCAGCTGAATTGACATATTTGCCGAATCCCTATCCTATTTATAATTTTTGCACAATTCATGAGAATCAATCAGTTACTTTTTCTAATGAGCATACATCAGACATTTATTATTTAGGATTGTTATTTAATTATTTCTTTTTACAATCAAATTCAATTTTATCGAAAAATTTAATTACTACTTTAATGATAGAATCAAAAGACTAGACAAATATTAAGAATATAAAGAAGACAACATTCAATTAATTCCATTAATTTTACATACAGTTATTAATTTGATGAGGCAAAGATAACTCATTGTTTTATCAAGTACGGAGTTGAAATACGTTGTTTTATTAAAAATAATGGGATTTAATATATTTTAAGGCCACGACAGAAATGAGATTAATATATTTTGGCTCAGTAATGTTTGATGAAGGTGTTGCAGTAGAACTCATATTAATAGCTGAATTATCATACTTCCCGAATCCCTATCCTATTTATAAGTTTTGTACAATTCATGAGAATCAATTGGTAATTTTTCTAATGAACATACATCAGACATTTATTATTTAGGATTGTTATTTAATTATTTGTTTTACAATAAAATTCAATTTAATCGGAAAATTTAATTAATTAGAAATAATTTAATTACTACTTTAATGATAGAATCAAAAGACTAGACAAATATTAAGAATATAAAGAAGACAATATTCAATTATTCCATTAATTTTACATACATAGTTATTAATTTGATGAGGCAAAGGTAACTCATTGTTTAATCAAGTAAGAGGTTGAAATAGGCTGTTTTATTAAAACCAATGGGATATAATATATTTTAAGGCCATGACAGAAATGAAATTAATATATGTTGGCTCAGTAATGTTTGATAAAGGTGTCCCGTAGAAGTCATATTAATAGCTGAATTGTCATATCTCCTGACTTCCTATCCTATTTATAATTTTGGCACAATTCATGAGAATCAATCGGTTAATTTTTCTAATGAACATACACCAGATATTTATTATTTAGAACTGCTATTTAATTATATTTTTTACAATCAAATCGAATTTAATCGAAAAATATAATTACTTAGAAATAATAAAATGAAAGTAAGGGCTCACAAGGTAGTCGGATTTTTTCTAGGATAGATCTGTGATGTCGTTAGTACTAGATAAGCCTTTGTTATGTACATTCAAGAGAGATGGGAATAGTGTGTTTTTAGTGTTATAATCTAATGCGTAGATACAGTAGCGCTTAAAAGTATTTTGACAAAGTTAATAATTGATGTAAATAAAAGCAATAATAAAATACAAAAATCAGTCATTTATTTTATTTAACCATATTCAATGTTTTACAGATTTTTAGCAAATGAACTAGAGTCCTTCACGGATCGGGTTGTACCCGATCCGAACCCGCAAATTCCATTTTAAGTCAACCCGCAACCTGACCCGAACTCGATAAAAAGAATTCCTCGACCCACAACCCGACCTGAAGCCGCAAAAATAACTTTTGGCAACCCGCAACCCGACCCGAGCCCGCAATGAAAGAAAAGTAAATCATGCTTTAATGTCATTGTTGGGTAAACATAATTGTGCTCAAACTTTTTGTGAAAATGCCAACAATCTGAGTGGCAAAAAACTTATATATGACCCGCAAGAATTTTTCTAGTGTGAACTCGACCTACAAAAAAGAAAATTAGATTCATTCCAAGCCGAAAAAACAAAATTCGGGATAACCCGACCCGATGTTTGACTCTATTTAACGATCTCGAAGTGTCCACTATTCAGAGGTTTTACTATATTTCAATATTACAGAATATAGATTTGTTAATTCTTCTATGAAAAATATAAAAATGGTATTAGGGATACAGTTGTAGAATTTTTTTCATAATGGCATTAAAACATGATTTACTTTTCTTTCATTGCGGGTTCGGGTCGGGTGCGGGTTGAAATATCTCGGGTTCGGGTTGGGTTGCGGGTCGAGGAATTTTTTTTTTGTCGAGTTCGGGTCGGGTTGCGGGTTGACTTAAAATGGAATTTGCGGGTTCGGGTCGGGTTAGTACTCTAGTTCATTGGCTAAATTTCTGTAAAACATTGAATATGGTTAAATAAAATAAATGTTTGATTTTTGTATTTTATTATTGCTTTTATTTAAATCAATTATTATCTATCTCAAAATACTTTTGAGTGCTACTGTAGTATCGCAAAGTGTAATTTAACGTAGGGCAGGATCTGCTATATCCTTGCCTATAAACGGAAATATTGTATTTTGTTGTAAATGTTTAAGTGTATCGTAATAAATGATCAATTTATTATTTATCTGGAGTTTTCTAGCGAACTGATTCTCGAACTTGCATCGTGTCCGGTATCAAGCATCTATACCAGTGGTGGCAGCATATCAAGTAACGATATAAATAATACAAGATACAGTAAAGCCCCGATTATCCGCGAAACGATTTTTTCTTCTTTTTTTTTTTAATTCAAGCCAACAGCAAGGAAAATACAATAAGCCCTACTAATAAATATAGGCAGAAAAATTCACGTATTCGAAAGTAATGGAAGAGTATTTCTAGATTAGGTTGCCATGTTTAAAATATCAGTCTTGATATCTTTTCTTGATTTTATTAACAAAACGTAAACTCAGCAATTAAAATATTTAACAATTAAATAAGATTGTTATGATAAGTTCCAGGGGAACATATCAAGAATAGCTTCATTTTTGAGATAGAAAAGGTGTTTCCAAAAGCAAGAAGCAAAAACAAGTGACTGATTTTTTTAAAAACGTATAACTCGACACTTTTTGTACAATATGTATGGCATTGTTTCTTGTTTACTGTTCTTTATTTTAGTGGTTTAGACGTAAAGCAAAGGTTTCTGCTCTACTGTGCATATGTATGTATTTTAAACGTTTTATTATGTTTTTCCTACACTAAAACATAGTTTTTATGTTGAATTTTCTGTTTTTCGTGCTTGCAGCCCATTTTCAGTCTTTTTAGGGTTATCCGCGGTGCTCTTGCCACCCAATTGCGCCGATAATCGGGGCTGCACAGTAATTGATTCCGCAGAATATGAAAAATGCATTTTTTCATATTCTGCGGTTTATTTAGGTTTCAGTTTAACTTGGTAGCGACAATATAACGATATTTAATATTTATTAATTTCACATATTACGTAATTATCACCTTTAAATGCGTTTCACGTGTTATAATTTTATTAATTTAAAGTTTCCGTACTTTTAATATTTACCTGCAAATATTTTGACGTAACTTTTCTTATTTTCTGCTGTTAACACGTGATCATTTAATTATTATTTATTTATTTTTTTAATTTCAATTTCAATTTGAAAATGACGACAAAAAACAAATCTAATTTTTATTTTTTTCAAATTTTCCTGAAAAATGTAATTTAGTCACAATATTTTTTCACTATCGATTGAAATAAAAGAAAATTTCAAATTCAAAATGACGAAAAAGAAGGAATCTAATAATCCTTATAGTTTTTCCCTG
Organism: Maratus speciosus; assembly: GCA_963932465.1. Taxonomy (NCBI): domain Eukaryota; kingdom Metazoa; phylum Arthropoda; class Arachnida; order Araneae; family Salticidae; genus Maratus; species Maratus speciosus. The sequence goes on from OZ010798.1 coordinate 364,861,506, forward strand.
TTCTCTCCTCTTTTTCCACAAAAATGGAGTATTTAGTTGCCATCATTACTGAAATGTAATTAAAATTAGAAAAAAAAAATATTTCAAAAACTAATTCAAATTTTAAAATTCTAATACCAGTTTTGATACCTGTGGATCAATTCTGATAATTGGAGATAATTGGAGATAGGGTAGATGTATATTTTCTCGTGTAGCGGATTAGAAGTGGAATAATATATATCACAACACAAAACGATGAAAAAAATTTAAAGTAAAAAAAAAAAGTCATATTTAAAATTTTAAATTCGTTAACTGAATACCGAAGATAACTCAAGAAAAAGTTCATTATACCTTAACATTCAATATTTACTTGCCTTAGTAAAAGAAAAAATATATATTAAATATATTTTCATTCTATTACCTTTCGCATAATTTTATATCGGTAAATCCAAAAATTTATTCAAATGCTTTTAAATCGATGAACAAACATTTCTATTATATTATGTAATTCAAATCTGTTGAGCTAAGTCTTTTCTGATTCTATATATACTTGAGTTTGCATATAAATGCCTTCAGCAAGAACAGGGAAAAGTTAAAAATAAAATTTTCTATAAAGTTATGATGTTTAATGAATACCTTTTTGTGTATTGGAATTATTCATGAGAAAATCCATTTCTAGATTAAAAGTGATACAATATAAATAACAGTATATTTTTAAATTTAAAAAATATTACACTTTCTTGTGTTTTAACATATTCTTATGCATGATTTATAAAAGCATGATTTATAAGTGCTACATTTCATACACAGTTACTATAAATATGCGCCTAGATTTCAAAAGGATGTACAATGGAATCTCGATAATTCGACACTCCCACAGGGATAAAAAAGAATGTGATTTAAATCACTAACGAATTGCCAGGTTGTAAATAATTCCATATATAAAATTTATTTTAAAGGTAATGTATATAGGGAAAAGTAGGGTAATAACACTCACTTAAGGGAAAGCATGAATAGCTAGTCAAATTTACACAAAAAATCAATATTTTATTAATGAAGTATAACTCCAAAGCATAAGGAACAGTTTGCAATCAACTAATTGAAATAAAAGTTTTAAGATTTTTTTTTATCGTCTTATTTAATTAACAATGGATTGAGCGGTAATGCCTGACATGGTAGGGTAATTGCGCTCAAAATTTAATACAAGATTTAAGTTGGAGTTATTTATAGTTTGCGTAATAAAGCGCTAAAAAAATAAATAAAAGTAGGAACGTACGCTAAATGTATATGTTTTGTAGAAATAATGAGTAAATTAACATTTGAAAATAAGAGTGTACACTTACCTTAAAGTTAGATGTAGAATTTTATTATAAAACAACTTCAAACTAATAACGTGAGGACACAAAAATACTTTCCTCACGACGGTGATTATATCCTTACTGGAAATTTACGATGAAGTTCGCTAGGTGCCGGTAGCCGGTACCGATCTCACGTTTTCAATTCTGTTCTGTTTAGAGAAATCTGGGTGAGCGGGATTGCCCGTTGAGCGTCATCACCCTACTTTTCCCTACTATGAATATAAAATCATAATCTATGTATAATAAGTAAGAATGTGCAATTAAATATATATTATAACGAAAAAACATGTCAGTTAATAACGCTGACGTCATATCAATGGTAGCAACGATCTAAACAATCCATTTCTTTTTTTAGAAAATTTAATTACTTATAAACAACGCATAATTTTAATATTTACACCGCCAAATATGGTATAAAATGTACTTTCAAATTCGATTTCTTTAAAAAGTGCATATGAATTTACTGTTGTTTTATGGCTTTTAAAATAATTTTTTAAGCATGAATTTATTTTAACCTGTTGCAGCTTGATTTCGCAAGATTAACCCATTTGCATAAAAAACAATATATAGTTCAGTATTTTTCCCGTTAATATTCCATAATAAAATTAATACGTCATCAATAAAGAAATAAAGAAATAAAATAGTATACATAAGACTTAGAGCACCCACACAATCTGTACCATATACAAACTGTAAAATTTTTATGTTGTGTACATCACTTTAAGATATGTATTCCCCACTTCAAGTAAGAAAATGTCACGTGAAAAGTAAGAAAATGTATAAATTAGCATACACATAGGAAGTATATTTCTACGTCCATATCATACTCAGTAAAAAAAGGACATAGGAAATAAAGCACACACTGACATCTCTCCACCTGTGAGAATGCAACCGAGCGAGCTCTAATGCGCATGTGCAATGCATCTGTCCTAAGGCACAGATTTGTATATATACGTTGCGCATACTCATAATTAAAATTTTAATTGAAAATTTTTGCAAATTAAACGAATGCACGATAACAAATCTATGGCTATCTTTCATTTAAAATAAGAATGATGTAATTTGATGATGTAGTTTTTTCTCGCGAACTGCCGAATGAAAACGCTTAGCATTTTAAATATGCAGATTTTGGTGACTAATATATATATTTTAATAAATTTATGAAACTTACAACAAAAATTTCAGCAGGATGCATCATATGTTATTGGCAAGTACAATACTGAAAATTAATCGAATTTTCGTATGGAATACATTAATTTTTTTATGGAATTATATTTTCAAGCCACAAAAAAAAGGAGAAAAAAAAGTTTAGTGCCGTTATAAATGACAATAAGAAAAAGTAAAAGTCTTTTCTTATTCGATTGTCAGTGAGTTCATTTGTTTAAATAAAGCTTTAAATCTGGTGATTTTATAAAACTTCATATAAAATGCGTTCTAGTACATTAGTTTCAATTCAGAAATTTTCATTTTTAATTACTTTATTTTTAATAAGGAAATGTAAAAGAACTTTTCTTATATTATGCAATTTTCACTTGTTTGAAAAAGCTTTAAATCTGCTGATAATTATCCTTTTAGAAAATGCCCTCAAGAATAACAGTTTTAATACAAAAAGTGCTACTTTCAACAAATTTGAATTTCTTAACGAAATCAATAAAGCATAAGACGATAAAACAGCAGTCGAATATAGTCGACATAAGTAAATAAATAAAGATTTTGGTGACAAATATATAAACTTTAATAAATTTATCACACCTACCACAAAAACTTCGGCAGGATGTATCATATATTATTCTCAAGTAATATACTGAAAATAATAAAATTTTCATGTGAAATGAATTAACTACTTAATTGTTATGCCATTTTAATATCATGCCACAGAAAACCGAAGAAAAGTTTATTACCATTATAAACGAGAGTAAGAAAAAGAAAAAAGTGTTTTCTTTTTGGATTACCAAAGTTTTCATTTGTTTACATACAGCTTTAAATCTGTTGACTTTATAATAGGAATTTTATAAAGTTCACATAAAATGTCTTCCAGCACATTAATTTTAATAAGAAAATTGCCATTTTTACTTAATTTTATTTGCTTTATGTTTAATAAGAAAATGTAAAAGAACTTTTCTTAGATTGTATAAAGTGTTCATTTGTTTAAAAAACGTTGAAATTGCTGATAAATATCATTTTATAAAATGCCTTCTAGTACAATAGTTTCAATACAAAATTTGTCATTTTGAATTAATTTTAATTATTCTATGTTTAAAAAGGGAATGTAAAAGAACTTTTCTTATATTACGGAAGTTGTTCATTTGTTTTAAAAAGCTTTAAAATTGCTGATAATTATCCTTTTAGAAAATGCCATCGAGTATAGCAGTTTCAATATGAAAATGTGCAACTTTCAATAAATCTGAATTGTTTAACGAAATCAATAAATCATAAGACTATAAAACAGCAGATAATGTAGTCAAGACATTAAATAAGGAAGTATTCTACTTGAAGTTTTTGTCAATAGTTTAACGGAATATACAAATAAGCTTAGCCCTCACAAAGCTCATTGTTCAATATTTACCTCATTTAGAAAAAAGAGATTTTGCTAAACGGGCTTCACTATTGCATTCTTTTGCATAAATTTCTGCAAATCCAATATTTATTCAATTTCCTCCCAAATCGTTAAATACAAGAATCAGTTGCATTAAATAATTCAAATCATTTGAGTTTAAACCCTTTGTGTTTCAGTACACCTGAGTCTGCATTTAAAATTCATACATAAATCACAAAAACTGATAATAAAAAATATTGATGTATTGTTCGTTACATAATAAGTTTGTGTGCGTCAGGGTATTTCCAAATATGGCTAACGCTTGATATTAAAATGCCCGTAATTGAGCATTTTAAGAATAGAAAATATGCGAGTACAGAGTTGAAAAAGTTTATATGATGTGAAATGCATTAAATTGAAGCTAACATATTTCATTGCATCACGTCAGCTGGCTTCATGAATATTAGGCCATCTCACTATTACACAATAATTCACACGATAATTGTTAATTAAGATATTCTATTTGTTGTGATTTACGAAATGCTTTTAGATACTGTCCATTCCATGAGATAAAATACTTTTTTTTTTAATTTAAATAATTGTGCAATGCAAAACAAAGGGCTTCTCGTAGTCCATTGCTTCTTTTTTTGATGTATTTGAATTTTTAAACTTTCGGTTGAACTCAAATTTTTTTTATTGAATCATATTGAAAATTCAGAAAATGTAACCTTAAGATCAATTTTTATGTGTGGCTTTCGTTAAATTTGTGACTTTAGCCCTTTATCTATTGACGGTACTTATAAGTACCATTAAAACAATTTGTTATAAAATTCATTTAATGCATCGATTAGTTGTAATACAGTTTAGAATGAGTTATAGATAGATACATTACTTTATCTTGTTCAAAAGCATTATTAGTTACACAAAACAAAAATATTTCTAAAAGGGGTTATTTCTTTTGCCTTTGCATCTTTTCAGCTTTCTTAGCGTTTGGGGGGGAGGGGGGATTTCTCAATTCGGAAATATTTCTATATAACTATTGTAAGAACATTATATTTGTACATTTCCTAACTCTACAAAATACTAAGAAAAATATTTAAAATAAAATATTTGTGTTGGGTTATAAATATTGCACAAAATCCCTATAAATTCAAATTTAATTAAAATCTTCTAAATCCTTCAATCCTTCTAAAATCCTTCTAAAATTTATTAAGTGATTATGTAAATCTTCTAATGTAGTTTAATCAATTCACGAAAAATGCTTTAGAAGATAATATTTTTATGAATTCATAATTCAGTACATAAAGGGTTAACGGGATCTATTTTACTTTATAATGAATAAAAAATCTGAATTTCTTCTGCTATTTTTTTTTTTTTTTCTTACTTTCTTCTACCTTTACAAGAAGAAAGTATTGGATTCGTGAAAAATTTCAACTTCCGGTTTTCGACGGATTTATACGTTTTAGAATGCCCAGAACACGATTTGATGGTTTTTAGAAAATGTTTGTCTGTGAGTCTGTCTGTCACTCTGTCTGTGAGTCTGTATGTGACAAAAATTTTGTGGGCGCTCTATCTCAAGAACTAATGCACGGAATTTCACAAAACTTCATATTTAGTTAGACCTTGATATAAACTGGACCTGATTAGTTTTTGGTGAAAATCGCCCAACAGGTGGCGCTGCTATGCGGCCTTTTTCACGCTTTCTGAAATAGCTATATCTCAAGAACTACTGCACGGATTTTCATAAAACTTCAGATTCAGTTAGTCCAAGATATAGTTTGGTGCTGATTGCTTTTTTGTGAAAATCGCCCAACAGGTGGCACTGGTATGCTGCATTGTTCATGATTATCGCAATAGCTCTAACTCAAGAAAAATGCACGAATTTTCATCAAACTTCAGATTCAGTTAGTCCATGATATAAATTAGTGCTGTTTAATTTTTGGTGTAAATCGCCCAACAGGTGGCGTTGCTGTGCTGCATTTTTCACGATTTCCACAATAACTTTATCTCAAGAACTAATGCTTGGATTTTCAACAAACTTCAGATTCAGGTATACCTTGATATCGTTTAGTGCTGTTTACTTTTGGTGTAAATCGCTCAACAGGTGGCACTGCTATGCTACATTTTTTCAGAATTTCCGCTATAGCTCTATCTCAAGAACTAATGCACGAATTTTCATCCAACTTCAAATTCAGATATACTTTGATATGAATTGGTGCTAAATCGTTTTTATTTCTTGTACTACTTAAAGGATTTAATTGACGTAATTTATATAGAAGAAAGTTTTGTGATGGCCACAACATACTAGTTTTTTTTTTTAGTTTTTTTTTTTTGTATTTAGATACATCATAGGGAATTCTCATGATAGATACTCGCTACAATGTTAAAAGATTGTCGCTTTTGTGTTTTCATTAATAACTAATTCCTTTTGTCTTCAGTGAAAGCATTACTACAAAAGTTGTTTAAATGCTTATAGTTCACTTGTTGAAATTCCTTCGAGTACAAATGTTTAAGTTTAATTTAAAATTTTAATTAATTTGTTTTAATTAATGTTAAAAAATAAAATTAATGAACAATTAAATAAATAAAAAGTCCTTCCGGCCAGTGCCGGGAGGAAGAGGTAGCTTTCATATTCCTTATTTTAAAAAAGCCAACTTATATTATTCAAACACAGGAAGCTCAATTAAGTGGAAACCGAATGTAGGAGATTCAATACTAATTTTTATCAATACTAAATCATTATGAATGAGAATTTCGCTAAATTAGTCAGCTTTATCCAAGCTGCTTTTATTTAAAGTAACTTATATTTGGCTCCAAATTCGGCGATTTCTTAAAGTGCCTGCCATTTTAAGACAACATGGTGGATGAGGCTAACCAGTGAACTTGGTCGAGACCTTAGTAATTGCTGTGCACATGCTCACTCACATCGGAATCGGTTGATATATACGAGTGCTATCGCAGGCAAAAAATCAGATTTTTCAAAATGTCACCCACGTTAGAAATTGAAACTGCTATATCTGAGCCATTTTTTAAGATAAACACAAACAAAAAGTTCTCCTGAATCCTTATATCAAGGTCAAATACTTAAGAAAGAAACCTTTTTCAATTTCTAATTTTTTTGCACCTCACTTTAAATATATATATCACTTTAAATATATATATATTTTTTAATTTAATGTCCGCCATTTTGAAACAAGATGAAGCTGGCCAGCGAACTTGGTCGAGATATTGATGTATACTATCCACATGCCTTCTTCCATGGAAATAGGCGAATACGTGTGGTATCGCGTGACAAATACAAGATCGTTTCAAAGTGTTAGCCATGATAGAAATTCAAAGTGCTATAATTCAACCACTTTTTAAGATATAAACAAAAGAACAAATTTTCAGAAACAAAAACTGCTCCAGAATCTTTGTATCAAGGCCAAACACATAAAAAAATCTTTTTCATTTTCCAATTTTTTAATACCTCATTTTAAATTTTAAGTTACATTTTTTTTTTTAAATGGCAACCCTTTTGAAACAAGATGGCGAATGAAGCTGGCCAACGAACTTGGTCGAGACATTGGTATGTACTATGTACAGACCAAGTTACATTCAAATCGGTTCATAAATACGCCTGTTATCGCGTTACAAAAATCAGGTCGTTTTAAAATGTGAGCCACAATAGAAATTCAAAATGTTATAATTCAGCCATTTTTTTAGATATAGACGAAACAAAACCTGTTCCGGAATCTTTGTATTAAGATCAAACAGATACGAAAAAAATCTTTTTCATTTTCCCATTTTTTGGCATCTCATTTTAACTTTAAATTTTTTTAAATGGCCGCCATTTTGAAACAAGATGGCGGATGAAGCCAGCCAACGAACTCGGTTGAGTTATTTGTATGTACTATGTACACACCAAGGTACATCCAAATCGGTTCATAAATACGTCTGTTATCACGTGGCAAAAATCGGGGCGTTTCAAAATGTCAGCCACGCTAGAAATTCAAAATGCTATAACTCAGCCATTTTTTAAGATATAGACGAAACAAAAACTGCTACCGAATCTTTTTATCAAGGTCAAACACATAAGAAAAAATATTTTTTCAATTTTCAGATTTTTGGTACCACATTTCAAATTTTAAATTTTTAAAAAAAATTTAAATGGCCGCCATTTTGAAACAAAATGGCGGATGAAACTGGCCAACGAACTCGGTCGAGACATTGGTATGTACTATGTACACACCGAATTACATCCAAATCGGTTCATAAATACCAGAGTTACAGTGTGACATAGGTCAGATATATATATATATATATATATATATATATATATATATATATATATATATATATATATATATATCAATTTTGAACGGAGGGTGGTTTCAGGGTCTGGGGGTCATGATCGATGAAAATATACCAAAATTTTTTGAAATCGCTTTCCTCCGAACGGCTGCAATAGGTAGCTTTTTTGTAAAAAATTTTGGTATATTTTCATCGATCATGACCCCCAGATCCCGAAACCACCCTCCGTTCAAAATTGATATATATATATATATATATATATATATATATCTGACCTATGTCACACTGTAACTCCCGTAATTATGAACCGATTTCGATGTAATTCGGTGTGTACATAGTACATACCAATGTCTCGACCGAGTTCGTTGGCCAGCTTCATCCGCCGTTTTGTTTCAAAATGGCGGCCATTTAAAATTTTTAAAAAAATTTAAAACTTGAAATGTGGTACCAAAAAATTAAAAATGGAAAAATATTTTTTTCTTATGTATTTGACCTTTATACAAAGATTCCGGAGCAGTTTTTCTTTCGTCTATATCTTAAAAAATGGCTGATTTATAGCATTTTGAATTTCTAGCGTGGCTGACATTTTGAAACGTCCTGAATTTTGTCACGCGATAAAAGGCGTATTTATGAACCGATTTGGATGTAATTCGGTGTGTACATAATACATACCAATCTCTCGACCGAGTTCATTGGCCAGCTTCATCCGCCATTTTGTTTCAAATGGCGGCCATTTAAAATTTTTTTTTTAATTTAAAATTTGAAATATGGTACCAAAAATTGAAAATTGAAAAAATATTTTCTTCTTATGTGTATGACCTTGATAAAAAGATTCGGGAGCAGTTTTTGTTTCGTCTATATCTTAAGAAATGGCTGAGTTATAGCATTTTGAATTTCTAACGTGGCTGACATTTTGAAACGTCCTGATTTTTCTCACGTAATAACAGGCGCATTTATGAACCGACTTGGATGTACCTTGGTGTGTACATAGTACATACAAATATCTCGACCGAGTTTGTTGGCCAGCTTCATCCGCCATCTTGTTTCAAAATGGCGGCCATTTAAAAAAATTAAAAAATAAAAAAAATTAAATGAGATACCAAAAAATTGGAAAATGAAAAAGATTTTTTTTGTATGTGTTTGACCTTAATACAAAGATTCCGGAACAGTTTTTCTTTCGTCTATATCTGTAAAAAAATGGCTGAGTAATAGCATTTTGAATTTCTCTTTTGGCTGACATTTTAAAACGACCTGATTTTTGTCACGCGATAACAGGCGTATTTATGAACCTATTTGGATGTAACTTGGTCTGTACATAGTACATACCAATGTCTTGACCGAGTTCGTTGGCCAGCTTCATTCGCCATCTTGTTTCAAAAGGGTTGCAATTTTAAAAAAATTAAATTTAAAATTCAAAATGAGGTATTAAAAAATTGGAAAATGAAAAAGATTTTTTTTTATGTGTTTGGCCTTGATACAAAGATTCCGGAGCAGTTTTTGTTTCTGAAAATTTGTTCTTTTGTTGATATCTTAAAAAATGGTTGATTTATAGCACTTTGAATTTCTAGCATGGCTAACATTTTGAAACGATCTTGTATTTGTCACGCGATAACACACGTATTCGCCTATTTCGATGTAAGAGGGCATGTCGATAGTATATATCAACACCTCGACCAAGTTCGCTGGCCAGATTCATCAGCCATCTTGTTTCAAAATGGCGGCCATTAAATTAAAAAATATATATATATTTAAAGTGAGGTGCAAAAAAATTAGAAATTGAAAAAGTCCTTCCGGCCAGTGCCGGGAGGAAGAGGTAGCTTTCATAACCCTTATTTAAAAAAAGCCAACTTATATCATGCAAACAATCAGATTTTTCAAAATGTCACCCAAAATAGAAATTGAAACTGCTATATCTGAGTCATTTTTTAAGGTAAAGACAAACAAAAAATGCTCCTGAATCCTTATATCAAGATCAAATACTTAAGAAAGAAACCTTTTTCAATTTCTAATTTTTTTGCACCTCACTTTAAATATATATATATATTTTAATTTAATGGCCACCATTTTGAAACAAGATGGCTGATGAATCTGGCCAGCGAACTTGGTCGAGGTGTTGATGTATACTATCCACATGTCTTCTTGCATCGAAATAGGCGAATACGTGTGTTATCGCGTGACAAATACAAGATCGTTTCAAAATGTTAGCCATGCTAGAAATTCAAAGTGCTATAAATCAACCATTTTTTAAGATATCAACAAAAGAACAAATTTTCAGAAACAAAAACTGCTCCGGAATCTTTCTATCAAGGCCAAACACATAAAAAAAATCTTTTTCATTTTCCAATTTTTTAATACCTCATTTTGAATTTTAAATTTAATTTTTTTAAAATGGCAACCCTTTTGAAACAAGATGGCGAATGAAGCTGGACAACGAACTCGGTCGAGACATTGGTATGTACTATGTACAGACCAAGTTACATCCAAATAGGTTCATAAATACGCATGTTATCGCGTGACAAAAATCAGGTCGTTTTAAAATGTCAGCCACAAGAGAAATTCAAAATGCTATAACTCAGTCATTTGTTTAGATATAGACGAAACAAAAACTGTTCCGGAATCTTTGTATTAAGGTCAAACACATAAGAAGAAAATATTTTTTCAATTTTCAATTTTTGGTACAACATTTCAAATTTAAATTTTTCTTAAAAATTTAAATAGCCGCCATTTTAAAACAAGATGGCGGGTGAAGCTGGCCAACGAACCCGGTCGAGATATTGGTATGTAGTATGTATAAACGAAGTTACATCCAAATCGGTTCATAAATACGCCTTTTATCGCGTGACAAAATTCAGGACGTTTCAAAATGTCAGCCACGCTAGAAATTCAAAATGCTATAACTCAGCCATTTTTTAAGATATAGACGAAACAAAAACTGCTCCGAAATCTTTGTATAATGGTCAAATACATAAGAAAAAAATATTTTTCCATTTTCAATTTTTTGGTACCACATTTCAAATTTTAAATTTTAAAAAAAATTTTAAATGGCCGCCATTTTGAAACAAAATGGCGGATGAAGCTGGCCAACGAACTCGGTCGAGAGATTGGTATGTACTATGTACACACCGAATTACATCCAAATCGGTTCATAAATACGCCTTTTATCGCGTGACAAAATTCAGGACGTTTCAAAATGTCAGCCACGCTAGAAATTCAAAATGCTATAACTCAGCCATTTTTTAAGATATAGACGAAACAAAAACTGCTCTGGAATCTTCGTATAAAGGTCAAATACATAAGAAAAAAATATTTTTCCATTTTTAATTTTTTGGTACCACATTTTAAGTTTTAAAATTTTTAAAAAATTTTAAATGGCCGCCATTTTGAAACAAAACGGCGGATGAAGCTGGCCAACGAACTCGGTCGAGACATTGGTATGTACTATGTACACACCGAATTACATCGAAATCGGTTCATAATTACGGGAGTTACAGTGTGACATAGGTCAGATATATATATATATATATATATATATATATATATATATATATATATATATATATATATATATATATCAATTTTGAACGGAGGGTGGTTTCGGGGTCTGGGGGTCATGATCGATGAAAATATACCAAAATTTTTTGAAATCGCTTTCCTCCGAACGGCTGCAATAGGTAGCTTTTTTGTAAAGAAAGCTACCTAAAAGGTTTCTTTCTTAAGTATTTGATCTTGATATAAGGATTCAGGAGCATTTTTTGTTTGTCTTTACCTTAAAAAATGGCTCAGATGTAGCAGTTTCAATTTCTATTGTGTGTGACATTTTGAAAAATCTGATTTTTTGCATGCGACAGCACTCCTATATATTAACCGATTCCGATGTGAGTGAGCATGTGCACAGCAATTACTAAGGTCTCGACCAAGTTCACTGCTTAGCCTCATCCGCCATGTTGTCTTAAAATGACAGGCACTTTAAGAAATTGCCGAATTTGGCAGCCAAATATAAGTTACTTTAAAAAAAAGCAGCTTGGATAAAGCTGACTAATGTCGCGAAATTCTCATTCATTATATTGATAAAAATTAGTATTGAATCTCCTGTATTCGGTTTCCACTAAATTGAGCTTCGTGTGTTTGCATGATATAAGTTGGCTTTTTTTAAATAATGATTATGAAAGCTACCTCTTCCTCCCGGCACTGGCTGAAAGGACTTTTTGTAAAGAAAGCTACCTAATAAAATGCATAATAATCGAGTAAATAAAGTGAGAGTTTTTTACGCGCACATAAAGGGCTCCGTACAGTAAATTTATTAACTAATTACAAATTTCAATAGTTCAAACCAATCGTATCTAACAGAATAATAAGACTTTGTAAAAAACTTGAAATTATTGTACGAATTATTTTCGAATAATTGATTTGAATAATTGAATTCAATTGGAATGGATAGCATTGACCATTTATCAGTATGACTCGCCTTATCTAAAACAAAGACCTTGTCCCAAATTTAAACTTGGAATTGTGGCAAGCGCGCTTCGAATGGAGGTCGCAGTTGAAACATCAGCTTGATCCGTGCCGAGTTTTCATAAATAGTTTTTAATTAATGTCTCATCTTCCAAAAAATGTTTTTGAAAGTCATTATCAACAATCCTTAGATGATTCCCCATCGATAGGTGCTTCGAACACTTCTCAACTACCTCACTAAGCTCCCGGAAATTAAATTGTGTGTGTAACAGAAAAATGTGATTTTCTTAAAAACTAAGTGACTTAGGGCAATCGCGATAATTGTCTTGCAAGTTTTAATTAAAGTCCTACTACCACAATTTTTTCATATTTTTAGTTTCAGTATGCAATGGGATGCCGGATATATTTTTGCAGTGCATTTTCGATGACATCTCTGAAAATATAATACCTAAAATTAAAACAAATATATTTTTAAGTTCGGTGTTACGATATCTCTCGAACGATGCCACACACGATAAAAATAAATAAATAAATAAAATCAACATTCCTTAGATTTTGAGGCAAAGGCGGCGACAGGCGATCAGACAGACACCAGAGTGATCTTATAATAGTTCCGCTTTTGCTTTTTAAAGTACGGAACCCTGGAATTTTTTTTTTTTTACTACTTTTTACAACAATTTAATAACTCAACATGCAAACATCCCTAAATTGAATTCCTGCGTTACTCATAGATGAACATTTTTTTTCGCTTAATTAAAAAAGATTTCACCAAACATAATATGGCTATTGCTTCAAATGCAAAATTTATTCAATTGTTCCCAAATTAATAAATGCGTGTAAAAATGAAATTCTAAAATTATGTAATTTATGCAAAATTATGTAATTGAAATCAATCGAGATAGATCCTTTCTCATTCAGTACACCCATATCTGCATTTAAAACTCATGTCGCATAACTTTAAACAGCTAAGATTTAAACATTTATGCACTATTCATCAAATAATATGTTTAGATGAAATTATAATTTTAAATTTAAATATAATTTTAAATTTAACTATTTTTTGTATTACTTGCTGCGTATAAATTCTATAGACAATACACAGGGCTGCAAAATTCCTCTTATTGACGTAAATTTCTGAAGCGGATTTTTCATTTCCTAAGAACTAATGTTTTGCATATTACGCAGTATATCATGAATGAAATCAATAGAAGAATAAGAAATGGATGGAGTGCTTTTGGGAAGAACAATATTATTCTGAAGAGTATCATGCCTCTTTGTTTGAAAAGAAAGGTATTTAACCAATGTGTTTTGCCTGTGCTAACTTATGGAGCAGAAACACGGACGCTAACGAAACGGATGGTACAAAGATTACAAATAACACAGAGAAGTATGGAAAGTTGTATGCTAGGTATAACTAGAAGAGACAGAAAAAAAATAACCTGGATAAGAAGTCGGGCGAAAGTTTTTGACATCATTGAAAGAATTAAACGGCTAAAATGGAAATGGCCTGGGCACATTGCAAGAAAACAAGACAATAGATGGAGCACAAACACCCTACAGTGGTATCCCAGAGATGTAAAACGGACAAGAAGACGACCTCAAGTAAGATGGAGTGATGAAATCAGAAAAGTAGCCGGTGTAAATTGGATGACTAAAGCACTAGACAGGAAACATTGGAAAAATCTGGGGGAGACCTACATCCAGCAGTGGATTGAAAACGGTTGATGATGAGGATGATGATATACAAATCTGTAGATCATATGACGACGCAAGTTTCAAAACTCGACTTATCCAGACTTTAAAAAATCGTATTTTCTCTGTCAGTCAATTCTATTGGGGAACGTGCATCGAAAAAACACTACAATCTTCTAAAAACTAATTTTATCGTGTATTTCTGCCATTGTAAAATCTTGGTTTACAATAAAAACCAATTGACGCAGTTGGAGATATTTGGCAATTTCCCAAAATTTGATTTTCTGTATAAGGCAAGCTTTGAAACCCACGTCTCATTAGCAGAATTGCACAAAATACTGTATTACTTGGGGGGGGGGGGGGTGGCCTGAGCGAAAGCACCGCGACCAGGGGTCTATTGTGCTATCCCCAAAATTGCACAAAATAACTCGGGTTTGGTTTTGTTTTGTTTTTTACTATAAATATTAATTGCTGAAATTTGGTTTTGAAATGTGTTAATCGTTTTTCAAATTATATACTTAAACGTCATCTCAAACGTCCTTTACACATAAACATCACCTTAAACATCATCTTAGCCATCAACTTATCAAACATCATTTTAAACATCAACTTATCACACGCTGAATTTTTGTTACAGTGTAACAAAATGACTGCCTTCCCTTATTTTTATAGCATATAGATGGCGCTGTTGCCACTGTCGGCAAAATATCCTGAGATATTTTGCAAACATGAAGTGAAGTGAATGTAGAGTGGAACCCGGTTAAGACGCGTTTCAAGGGAGTGGACAAAAGTCGCGTATTAAACGTGATTTGTATAATGTTGCAGGAACTAGGATTATTTACACATCTAATCATCTAAAGGAACATCGGAACTTTCATTTATATGTTTAGACCAGTGGTTCCCAACGTGGGGCGCACGCCCCACTGAGGGGGCAATTTGACTCTTTAGGGGGGCAATTTCAAATTTGTAACTCACCTGCTGTCTGTTTTCATTTCTGTCAACCTGTCATTCGCTGTCTGTTTTTTTTTAGAAAAGCAATGTTTTAGACTAAATATAAAAGTAAAACATGCGGAATTTAAAGATAAAATTTTTTGTTGAATTTAAAAAAAGTTTCAAATCAAAATATTTAAAATGGAATCTATACCAGAATAGTTATATAAACAATTTTCTTAACTATTTTACCAGCCCTTATCCCATTTCCTTATTCTTAAAAATTTCTGTAAATTTTCTGGTTACTAATGTATTTACATTATTTCTCAATCATTTATTGAATGAGCTATTTTTATGAATTGTTCTGCTGTATGTAACGTGATGAAATTTTACACTTGAAATTACTTCAGAGTATACCTAAATTTTATTGTCTTTAACATACTTAACCTAAAAAATATTTGAAATAACTAAATGTGGTACTACCAACTGTATAAAATTTTTAATATTCTTAAAAAATGAAATGAGTAAATAGTAAATATCTATGGCTGTAGTGCAGGCCTCCTACACGGTACATGAATGCACAACATACAATTTAAATTTGAAAATGTGATAATACATGGCAGTTAATTAACGATAAATCGGGGAGGGAAAAAGATAAATGTGTCTTAATGGGGAATAGCGGCTACTTAAACTTGATAAAGATCAGAATCTTGAAATGCTTCTCCTGTATTTTTTTATCCAGAGAAAAAAAAATTGGTGTCCAAAGATTTTCCTACAACTCTCAATAAGTTACTAAAATGAAATATAAAATGTGTCATTATTTCAATTTTAATGTGAGAATCTTTAATCATTTTGTGAAAATAAAAATGCAGACCATATAACACTTTTGTTAAACATTAAGGTAAGTTGGGAAGTCACAAGAAATCTATTTTGGCTTAAAAGTGAAGATTTATAGCCTCATTGCATTTATAAAATTGTACAAAAAACACATTTGTAACAGAAAATTCACCTTTATGATAAGTTAAAAAATATGAAATGAATAGTTATTGTTAAATATCTGTTAGGCTTTTCAAATAATAAGATATGTATATCTTACAGAATATGTGTGTGAGGAGGGGGGACATCGTGATTTTTCAGATGCTTCGGTGGGGCGTGGCCAATAAAAGGTTGGGAACCACTGGTTTAGACCAATGTCAGACGGGCGTCTTTTTTGCTGCTTTTTTGCTTAGGTATTATCCATTGACAATGCTTAAAGCATTGTGAATGGATAATACCTAAGCAAAAAAGCAGCAAAAAAGACGTCCGTCTGACACTGGTCTTATGGTCAAAAGTAGTTTCTTTTACGTATATTTAGATTAAAATTTAATTGTATTCGACTTCAACTCATTGTTTCTTTTTATAGGACCGAATGGAATAATAATAGAAAATTAATACGGATTCTAAAATGGCTTTATTGTCGATTAATACATTGCAATCAAAAATAAAACAAAAATAATTTTCCTACTAGACTTATTTTCTTTAATAGAAAGGAAAATATAAAATCTTTGAAGCACAACACAGTTTTTAAAATCACATTTAGTACTTATAATAACGAGTATCGTTATAATCTGTCCTTTTAACCATAAGAAAAAAAACTATCCTTATTAATCTTTGTGTAAGAAATATTGTTAGCTTTGCAAAAAGTAAAGAAAACATAAAAGAGCCAACCAACCACAGTCGTATTGGGTTAATCTTTCCGAGTTTCATTTTTGTTGCCTATAATATGCATTATAATACATGGCAGCGATATAATGTGCATTTAAAATCTCACTAACAACAGGCATGGTCATCTCTAATCATAATAATTTTTATGACGTATCTGAGTAATACCGTCCATATCTCTCTACTAAAGTTTAAATATACACGAAACGAGAAACTAGAATATTAGGAGGCGGGATCAAAGAAGAATTGCATTTTTGCCAATACAGCGGTACAAATATTCAAATATATGTACCACTATTTCCGATTAGGAATTTTCGCCTTAATTTGTTATTAAATAAAGTAAATAATACTATTAGGAAACAATGTTTTTTACCTGAATAAAAAAAAAAATCCGCTAAATTGGCAACACTCGAGAAGAGAGAAGGAATTCGCATCTTTACCAATGAATTCGCGTCTTAAGCGTGATATTTTCCCCCAAAGAAACAAAAATCTATCGCGTATTAAGCGGGATCGCGTAATAACCGTTCGCGTATTAAACGTGATATTTTTGCATTAGCCTTATGGGCGATGTTCAAAGGATCGGAAAAAATCCGCGTATTAAGCGGGATCGCGTATTAACCATGAGCGTCTTTACCGGGTTCGACTGTATGTAATGATGATTGCGCGGGTTTTAGTAGAGTTTCAGCGTCTATTCGAAAATGTATCTCACCTAGAGAGGTTTTTCATGTGAAAACCAGAAATATGTATTTTTTTCATTCACAATATGCGCTTTTCGCGAATCTGTATATATTTTGTGTGTGATCCTTATTAAAAATGTGTGTGTTTAAGATGTCGAAAGTGTTTAACATGACCAACATCGACACAAAATGACGCCCAACGTGAAAAATATTGTTGTTCAATAAAAAAACGAAATAAAAATAAACCGCTATACCAGGTTGAAAATATTGTCATCCGGACAATAATGTTAATGGGTACTTGTGTATTGTCATGCTGACAATAAAGTAAGTGAATAAAAAGAATCGCCCCGATTCTGAAGTTTGAGAAACCATTCTCAATTCTGTGAATGTGAAAGCATAATTTCAAACAAAATGACTGCCTTCCCTTATTTTTATAGCATATAAATGGCGCTATTGCCACTGTCGGCAAAATATCCTGAGATATTTTGCCAAACATGAAATGAAGTGAATGTATGTAATGATGATTGCGCGGGTTTTAGTAGAGTTTCGGCGTCTATTCGAAAGTGTATCTCACCTAGAGAAGTTTTTCATGTGAAAACCAGAAATATGTATTTTTTTCATTCATAATATGCGCTTTTCGCGAATCTGTATATATTTTGTGTGTGATCCTTTTTAAAAATGTGTTTGTTTAAGATGTCGAAAATGTTTAACATGAACAACATCGACACAACAGTGTTTTGAATGTGCTGGGAAGTATTCATAAATTTTCTTCCTTGTTTGTTATCCGAAGAAAAAAATATATAATTCAAACTACCTTTTAACTTAACTGAAAATAATAAATGAAGCTTTTAAATTGCTAATAGTTCATTTTATAAAACGCCTTCGAGTACAGTGGTTGAAAGATCCTTGCAGAGTTCATTTAATTTATATAAGCTCATGTAAATACGTAAGCTATCCTATTTAAATTTAAAAAGATTAAATATGTAAATATAATACCATTTTTTCTGCTATATTTTAACTAAATACACGAAATAAAATAAAGAACAGCTCTTTACAGCTTCAATATTTGTTGGTCATTAAAAGAAAAGAAAAAAGATTTTTCAAAACGTGTTTTTATTTCTGTGTGATATATGGCATACATTTTCAGATATTGGAAATATATTAAAATGCTTCTACATCAATGAAGTAAAATAAACCATTACATTATATGACAAAAACTAATTCAAATAAGTTCTTTTTGTGATATAGTACTCCTGAGTTTGCATTTAAATTTTTTTATAGCAGAATATTGTAACCATTAATAAAAAATATTTTCTCTAAAGTATTTTTCATTACATGTTTATATTACCTAAAAATTGCTCGTGGGCATTCCAATACAGAAGATTAACACTAGAACGGCGGCGAGGAGTCATTTTGGCCCTTTCTGAATGAATACATGTCGATTCGAACCAGAAATTTCTTTGTAATATAAGATTAATATATGCTGCACTAAAATAACTTAAATAAATAAGTTAAATGATTTTAAGTAAAAATTCTGATGTGAAATATTTTTTTAAAACTTGAGTAAAAATTCCCGCCGTTCTAGTGTTAAATAATACATTATATAAGCTCTACTGTTAATGAAAAAAAACATAGAAATGCAAAAAGGAAATACAGTAAACTCCCGATTATCCGCGAGTCTAAATTTCTTTTTTTTTTCTTTTTTTATCTTTGAGAAGAAACTTATTTCTGCGATGTAGGATGAGTTTTCGATCCTTTTTACTAAATATGATTTCCATTTGAAAACGTGGAACAATCACGTGCACAAAGCAGGTGCAGCTAATCTTGAGGCTGTCGCAAGGCCACACACCTGTTGATAAACAATGTACGGGTACTGAAAGTCACCTCGCCCCCCTGTTATGATTTTGTTTCTCCCGTTTTTCATAAAGCACACCAGTTTGCTTGTTTTAGCTGAGCTGTGAACACGTGTCTTACAGAAGTTCGCGTTTGTATTTAAATTTTATAGTTTTGCATTTTCAATACGTATTTGAAAAATGTCACAAAAAATAAAAAGAGTTGTGTTAACGATTCAAGATAAATTAGAACTGATTAAAAAAAATTGAAAATGGTGCTACAAGAAAACAAATAAGCTTGCAATATGGAATTGGAGAATGCACAGTTAGGGACATTTTAAAACAGAAAGATAAATTGCTGCAATTCTCAGCCTCATCAGACAACTTTTCATCGATGAAAAAAAGAAAAATTATGAAAAGCAGCACTTTTGAAGAACTGGATGCAGCACTTTTACGTTGGGTAAGACAAGTGAGAAGTGAGGGACCGCCTGTTTGAGGGCCTATTGTTGCTGCAAAAGCAAAACAATTTTTTGAAATGCTGGGATTAGAGGGATCATTTGATGTATCGTCAGGATGGCTGACAAGATTCAAAAAACGCCACGGGATAAGAGAAATAGGTCTTTGCGGTGAAAAATTAAGTTGCGACGAACAAGCTGCAGAAAATTTCAAAGAAGATTTTGTACAATTTCTTCAATCAGAAGGAATTTCTTTCGAACAAGTATACAACGCCGATGAGTCAGGACTGTTCTGGAAATGTTTGCCTACAGGAACTCTGGCATTTCAAAGCGAAAATCAAGCTCCAGGACATAAGTGCAGTAAAGAGCGTCTAACAATAATGACTTGCAGTAATGCTACAGGATCCCATAAACTAAAGTTAGTAGTGATTGGAAAATCAAAAAAAACCGAGATCTTTTAAGGGAACAAGAGCTGAGAACCTCCCAGTACATTATTTCAACACAAAGAAAGCTTGGATGTATAAAACAGTATTTATAAAATGGTTTGAAGAAATGTTTATTCCCGAAGTTAGGAAACATCTGGGGTCTCAAAATTTACCACAGAAAGCTGTGTTGCTAATTGACAACGCCCCATCTCACCCTGGAGAACTACAATTGAAATCAGAAGATGGAAATATTTTTGCAAAATGTTTGCCTCCCGATGTTACAGCTCTTATCCAGCCTATGGACCAGGGCGTAATCGCTTCAATTAAGAAAAAATACAGAACGAAATTACTGAAAAAAAGAATTGAAAAGGGAGATGATCTTAAACGCTTTTTCAAAGATTACACGATTCTCGATAGCATTTATGATGTAAACAGTGCTTGGGAGTCGGTACAGAAATCCACATTAATAAAATCCTGGCGGAAGATTTTGCCAAGTATAGAAAAATCTATAGTAGAATCAGAAAAGGAAGAGGAAGAAGTTTCCGTTCATAATTTAGCGAATTTAGCAAAATCTGCTGCTGGTGGAGAAAATGTCGATGAAGATAATATCATTGAGTGGATTAATTGTGATGCTGACGATCCAGGCTTCGAACATGCAACTGATGACCAAATTATTGAAGAAGCGTTAGGTATGAATTTGGAAGAGAGTGACGAAGAAGATGATAAGGTACAAAAGAAAATGAGCCACGACGCAGCTTTAGCTCACGTTGAAGGACTTATCCAATATCTAGAGGAAGAGGATGACGCGTCACTTTGTGATAAAATAGTACTTAAAAAACTTCAATCGCAAATAAAGAAGAAGTGTTTCAGTACAAAAAAACAGACACTTTTGACGGATTTTCTAAAGAAATAAACCTACAAGTTTGTAAGTAATGAATAATTTTATTATTCCTGAAGTAATAAGTATCTTTATGCTACCCATTGTGCGTAGAAACTGTAAAATGTATGCTTGTGTTACTTATTATGTGTATAAATTGTTCAAGTACATATTTGTGTTGATTTGTTCCCTTTTTCAAAATTTTGTGGATTATCACCGAAATCAATTATCCGCGATAGTCACGCCACCCAATTCTGCGGATAATCGAGAGTTTACTGTATTGTATTTTTTATGCTTTGATGCGATTAGAATACTAAAATCAGGATATATTTGTATTGTAAATTTATACAGACGTATTATAAATGATTAAATAGATTTTAAATTCTTGTTTTATACAAAAATATTAAATAAACATGCAATGTGAAAAGTGATTTTTCAGTTAGGTTGAAATTTGAGTTCGATTATGAATTAATTTATTTTTTTCTTATCTAGAGAACGCAGAATTTTGTTTAGAGTGAAAGTAACTATTTTTTAAATATAATGTATATAATGCTCAATTTATTTTATGATAAATATATATATATATATACATGGAGTCTCACAAAAATTCGTTTCGGCTGTCCGTCACGATTAGATAACATTTATATAAAAATTGCTTATATATTTGGCAATAAAAAGAAAAGGAAATGAACAAATGCAAGGAACTATGCATTCCGTTTACTGAAATTATCATCTTGCGTGTCCGTTTATAGTAATTGTTGAATATGCCAGAGAGTATTCATGCTCTGAACGAATGGACTATTTCTTTCTTTTTTTAGACCAAGTTCAGTTTGTGTTTGTTCTATGTTTACATGTAGGGGAAAGTAGGGTAATGACGCTCACTTTTGGGAAAACATGAATAACTAGTCAAATTTTATTAATAAAGTGTAACTCCAAAGCATAAGCAACAGTTTGCAATCAAGTAATTTGCATAAACGCTTAAAATTTTTTTTATAGTTTATTTAATTAACAATTATATTTAATTAACAATGGATTGAGCGGTTATGCCCGATATGGTAGGGTAATTGCGCTCAAAATTTGAATACAACATTTAAGTTGGTGTTATTTATAGTTGGCGCAACAAAGCACAACAATAATAAATAAAAGAATGAACGTACTGCTAAATGTATATACTTTTTAGAAATAATGAGTAAATTAGCATTTGAAAATAAGAGTGTACACTTACCTTCAAGTTAGATGTTGTAGAATTTTATTCTAAAACAACTTCAAACTAATAACGCGAGGACACAAAAATCCTTTACTTCCGACGGGACTATATCCTTACTGGGAACATAGGATGAAGTTCGCTAAGTGCTGGTACCGATCGCATGTTTTCAATTCTATTCTGTTTAGAGATATTTGGATGAGCGGGATTGCCCGCTGAGCGTCATTACCCTACTTTCCCCTATACACTTTCCCTTTGCCGAGTATGATTCTTGCCGTTGGTTTAGGTATAAAAAATATTTTTTGCAAAATTTCCAAAATTCTCTTTGAAATATAAATAATCTTATGCATTTAACGAGAGGTAAAACTGGGCAACCTCTAGAATCGCCAAAAACTAAGGGTTGGAAGATAAATAAAATACCTGGTTAATGCAGCCTGTACTATTATAGCAGGCCTAAAACCAACGCCCCCTAGATATTTGAGAAAGCCTTGACACGCGTCACAAAAACGTCACACAAAGCAGGCAAAACAAAGGAAAGAGACGTTCATTGGCTCGTTGATTTCCACGAGCCAATGAATGATCTTTTTTCTTTGTTTTGCCTGCTTTGTGTGACGTTTTCGTGACGCGTGTCAAGGCTTTCTCAAATATCTAGGGGGCGTTGCTAAAACCCGACATATAAGGTCAGTTTCGTAAAGTCCCGGACAAAGAAATAAGATATATAAGGACATAAGGGTATAAGATAAATGCACCTATATGTGTGCCACTATTTTTTAAAGATTAAAAACAAACCATAAATGCATTTCATGAAAACAATTGAAAGAAATCTGATTGACTAACATCCTGAAATGTTAACCTACCATAAACTGTTTAGAATATTTTTTTTTTCCGTTGGTACATTTGTTTATTTTCTAGGGTGTCTTCGAAAAGATTTTTGGGCAAATTCTTAGAGATTTCATTAAGAGATAAGTTTTCCTTTGAAACATCGTTTCTTTAATATTATGTTTTATTTTAAATTAAATTACTGTTGATTATGCTCTATTACATTGTAAGTAATTTGTTGGATAAGCCGAAACCTTAAAGATTCATGCATCAGAAATACACTAGGCCCACTATTGGAGCATAGAGGAAGGTAATATTTTTTATTTTTACTTTTTTTCGAAGAATATATTTTGAAACTTTGAATGTTTATTCTAATACATGAAAATTAGGACTACGATAATACATACGCTTGGAATTCACTAACACTTTAATATTAATTAGATAAATATCGTTAAGTAGCCCACTAATGGCACGTTTATCTTAGTGTTAACAAGTAAAATTTAAATTTAAAAAATCAAAAAACCCAACTGCGTAAAAAGAGAACTAATTAGTTATTTCTCATCAATGTGAAACTATTTTTTTTATTACTTACCTATTTTTTTTACTTGTATTGATGACTTGTAAATTGTGTTTATTTGTTAGTTCTATCTATAAACACTGTTTTGATGAGGCCTATAGATATGTCTATGAAGGTTAGAGTTGCAGTAAAGCTAGAGATCCTACCAACACAACTTCCAGGTTGTGTCATATTTAAACGGAGCTTCTGACTGTAAAATAGTCAATGAAACATCGTCTTCATTTTAAAAGACCTATCCAACGATATGCCACTCAATATGATGCGTAAAATTTTTTTTTTTCGTCTCTACCGCCATTTTGTATCTTACAGCCGCCATTTTGAATTTATAAAAACAAAACGTAGCCTATAACCATCGGACGGTCTAGACGAATCGATAGAAACCTGATTCATTAAAACCCATCCAGCCGTTGTGATGTTTCGAGGGTATAAAGAAATCCACATACCCAGATACGCGTGAAACACATAACCCTTCTTGGCAGTCGGGTAAAAAATCTAAATACACCGTCACTGAAAAAATGTGAAACTTGTTTAAACCGTCATTATCGATTTCGCACTAATTCAGTTGAAACAACACCAAAAACTTGGCGACAAACCACAATTAGAATAATAAATCAAAGCTATTCACAGGACGACCTTGTTCCCTTACGGACACGTGTTTACAGTTGCTGATGACGGGCTGTTATATTTTCCATCCCGAAACGCATCCTGTGATTTGCTTTGATTTTATGGTGATGTATATAAAGTATTATTTGTTTAATTCAAACTAATGTTACGAAAGCGAAATCAATTAAGAAATTTTCTATCAGTTTTAAAGAGAACATTTTGTGCACGATTTTGGAAGGCACAAAGCACTAAAAATCTAATTAATAGAATTATACGTTACCTAAAACAAATACTTTCTACTAATACCACAAATATGATTGATTCTATTCATTGAAATAGTCTTGTTGAGGCAAGTTAAATTAACTGATGATTGGTATTGGCTTAATAATATAATTTTAATATATTAATGTATATTGTTTATTTTATTATGAGCTTAATAAATGAATTTGAATAAATTTAATTTTTACAAATTTATATTGATGGTTTATTAGTTATAAAATAAATATATTATAATGGTATTTCTAGATGATTTTACTTCTTTTAATATTCCTTCATGATTAAATTTATTGCAAAAGAAAATTACATCTAGTATAAATAAAACCTATTGTTAAAGATCCTAAATTAGTTTCAATATGATGGTTATTGAAAAATGAATCCAAACAAAAAGTTTTTGGTAAAAAAAAGAAAAAAGCGCCAAGTTCTCCTTAATGTTTTGGCCAGAAAAAGTAGTGATATCTGAAGCTCGCACAAGTTAAAAGCCAAACATCCCAAATCTTTCATTGAAAATGGCTTCCTGCGACTTGGCCGTTAATGCCTTCGAGAGGGTTTTTCAAATTTTAAAGTATGTACAAATGAGCTACATGCCAACTATATTATTTCATTATTTTAGGCATTTTGTTGCATAAAGTACAGAAATAAATTACACATTTTAAAAAAGCATTTAAACCACTTCAGTCTATTTGAATACGTAGAAGTTAAAAATAACAAAATACTTGTTTCGGAAGATAATATCTCTAATTGCTAAAACATAATTAGTATCAGCTTTTAACAGTTTATAAATCGAATACCTCTTAACTAGCTATGTTGTATGGATAGTAATTATTTGAATTATATTATTTCCTTTTGAGTATTCGCTTACTTAAAAATTAGCATTTTGTGACAGGTCCTTAATTTTGGACACCAATGTATAACTATAATCTTTCTTTTACAGATTTAAAATTAACAATAAATTAACAGTAAGTAGTCTAATAATACAATATAATAACATTAGCAGCGGTCTTCGGACGCCGTATCTGTCGCACATCGTTAAAGACAGCTTTATTAGTTACACATTTCATTTAATTAAAAGGAAATTTTTAAATTTTCATATGAGAAATAGGATATTTTTCCACTTTAGGGACCTTGGCATTTTTTAAAAATCTTGGCGCAATTCGGACTTCAGAAACTGATATATGTTGCCAAATGATATAAACAACTATGAAAACAAACCTGATGAACTTTTCTGTTATTTATATATATATTTATATACATATAAACATTTTATTTATACATGTATAAAATTTTGTTTTTTATATACAAATTATTTATGTTGGTATATAAAAATAAACGGGTTCCTTAAATTAAATAAATTGTATACAATTGGAAAAAATTGCTTGTGTATATGACACAGTAAATAGGTTGCCAGAAAATACGTTATTATCACATTTCTTTTCTTGTCAAGGCTATTTTCTCTATTTCGCCAAGGCTACTATATCGGAAACGTACCGAATTGCGGTTATATTTTGGTAAATGTTTTATTGTTTTAATATCGTAAATATATCATAACCTATACTGATTAAAATTTTTAGGTATATTCATTTTTTCTATTTAATCAGCATTTTCGGGAAAGCATATGCAATTTTATTCAGCTTGAAATTACGTGACACCTTCAAAACTCTGTAATCGAATTTTGGCGACCAACATTGGCCCAGTTGAATGTATATGGCCAAATCAACACCCCCTGTTTGGAGGGTTTAGAAGCGGAAATTCTGTGTTTTCAGATTTTTCTGGTTAATTGTGCTACAAACCCAACTTACTTGTGAAATTTCATGATCCTACGACTTTTAGAAGTACCTTAGTTATTTGATGATGCGAAGTGAGTCAGTGACAAAAAAGCGCTTTTTCGGAATTTAATTTTTCGAAAACTACTAAATACAGAAACATGAAATTGTGGAACCTTAGTTCAGTTTGACCATATGAACATGTGTATAAAAGAAAAAATTCTAGATCTCTCCCTAAAACGACGTTATGAGTGGGTGGAAAGTATGCCGAAATGGTTCAGGAAAAGGTAGCTTACGGCTTGTGCGAACTTGGCGGACGCACTGCCGTGCTCCCAGATATAAATAATTTGACAACTATAAAAATAAAAGTAATTCGCTTTCATCGTCACTCCCCTTAAATGAACGTAACCGTCGGATATCACGGGATGACGACTTAACGATGTTTCTCCGTAGTTTTTATTTCTATAAGCGAGGATTCATACAGCTGTTTTAAAAATATTGCACAGTGTGTTTTGGCTATGGAGGCCATCTCTACTACGGGTTTGAATATATTCAATTTATGTATATTCATTTGGCTTCATAGCAAATAAGATTTCTATTATACTGGGTGTCCTAAAATGTACTGGCATTTTTTTAAATTCAATAATTTGCAAATAATGATAGCTATTTAAAAAATCTTGCAGGAGGATTATTGAGGATGTCAGAAGATTTTTCACTGCGATCATCGGTTTTAGTTGCAACTAGAAGCGATAGGTAGCGCTGCAAGCAATGGGCGCTCAATCGAAGGCAAACAAAACTCATCCAGTATTTATGCGAACGAAGCAGGTTAAATATATGGAGTAGGTTCTTAAATACAAGATTTTATTGGAGAATGAGACCCATTCCATATATTTAACTTTCTGCCTTCACATCAACGCTGGGTGATTTCGGTTTTGACCCCGATTTAGCATCTATTGCTTCCAAATCAATCTATCGATACTATTTGGAACTGAAGTCGGAAATCACAGTAAAAAGAAAGCACCTGACATCTTACATAAACCTCTTGAAAAAAAAATTTCAATAGTTGTCATCATCTGCAAATTTTGAATTTTAAAAAAAAGTCAGTCCATTTTAGGCCATCCAGTTCTTTTTTGTCCATAGATTACTCTTGCACAAGTGCCATAAGTAATAGCATTATGATTTTTTTTCTTTTTCAATTTCGAATTTTGTATTCGGTTATTTTGATTTACAACCGTTCGATTTCCAATCAGTTACAACCCGACTCATTTGAATTGATTTTAGTTTAACCCCTTGAGGGGCGGTGGGATAAAATATATCCCACCTAATTTAAACAAGGTTCTCACCAGAAAATTTTAACTAAATTTTATATTTTTAAGTTTTGGGAAAAATCGTTAAAAAACTGCTTTTCTTTATTTAAAAATAAAATTTTTCGATTATTCCGGTGAGAATTCAATATTTAGAGACATTTTTGCTTGCCCCTCAAGGGGTTAAAGTGCTTTGGGTTCAGGTCTTGTAGAAGCTAACAATATCTGTATTCCAACTGTCGATCCGATACAGTATCAGTTGGAGATGTTAAAATTTTTAACTCTTTACTTAGCAATTACACATTACAGCAAAAAAAAAAAAAAAAAAAAAAATATATATATATATATATTGTTCATTTTTTAACTCAACAAATTAAAATTTACGAAAGCATATAGATAAATGTAAAAATGTATCTCACCACAAATATGAAGAAAACAGAATATT
This sequence comes from Maratus speciosus, assembly GCA_963932465.1. Classification (NCBI taxonomy): domain Eukaryota; kingdom Metazoa; phylum Arthropoda; class Arachnida; order Araneae; family Salticidae; genus Maratus; species Maratus speciosus. Next base: position 364,889,704 of record OZ010798.1, read on the forward strand.
TTGAAATAGAAATGAACAAGTTATTCTGCTTCGTAAACATCAAAATTGCAAAGGATTCTTACCTAAAAAAGAAATTGTAAAATTGTAAACAATTATATTTTAAATAAATAATAAAATAGCATAAATGAGTAAAATGTGGTAAAAAAAGTTTTTATACCTTCTTTAACATAAATTATAGATTATTTGAACATACTAATTAAACACATACCGCATAAAAAGACATAACTTGTAATGTATGAACTAAGTTGATATTTTTGCGGGTGTGTATGTGTTAGAGTCCAACATGGGTCAAGTTTGTACCTGAACAGAGCCCGAGACACCAGACTCGAACCCGACAAGAAAATTCTGTCAACCCGAAATCCGGTCGAGCCCAACACAACTCTAATCGAAGCCTACCGGAATCCGAAAATTTCAAACCCTTACCTGACCTGTATTCGAAGTAAAAGAAAATTAATTATTTTTTTTTTTCAATCAGGGAAAGTAGATAGCAGTTATTTCTCTAATATTAATTTTATCCTTATTATATAAAAAGGAACATACACTAATATACTATTGAAATGCATAAATGAAAAATATCAGAAAAATCGGGTACATCTGAATCTTACCCGAAAGATTCAAAACTCAACCGTAACCAATCCAAACAAAAAACAATGTAAAGTCAATCCGATTCAAACCCGGACCCACAATGAAAAAAATTGAACCCGATACGAACCGAAATGCAAGTATAGTGAAACTGGAGAAAAATCTGGTTACCCGACTATATGCGGGACTGTTGTGTGTGTGTGTGTGTAAATTTTACACAAGTCTGGCAATATTTTTCTAAGAGAAGCATTTTTTTGCAAGTAAAGAAAATGAAATGAATCGAACAGCATCCGAGAAAAAGAATGTTTTTTTTTTTTGTTTTTTTTTTTTTTTCAGTTATTAGCAAGCTAAAAGCATACATTAAACTAAACTCAAAAATATTTCTTTTGGAGATTTAATTCATATTTTTAGGCAACTAGCCTCATTTCAAAAACATTCTAAAGCTGTGCGCAAATGAATCTCCTCTCTTGTTGTGCAGCGTGTTGCAGAGTTTGAATGAAAGCTTTTGTGACGAAGAATTGAATGGAACACACAGGTGTTCCATTTAAGGTTTAAGACAGTGCGGTAAAATGATCATCCGGAAACTATTCACATCTAGTTTGGAGTGTTCCCCTTCATTCAATGCAGAAGTGGGAAAGAATCATTTGCTAATAATTAATTTATAAAGTATAAATAAAGCCGTCTTTAAGGGAAAAAATGTTTCTAAACTATTTTAAGCGTTCCGGAACTGCAAAACTGCTCAGAAATGTCAGTTGAAAAGAGTTCTTGATTAATGACCTGATAGAAAAGTTAATCCTTCTAGTTGACATTTTAAATTTGATATAGTTGAATCTAAATTGCTTTGTAAATAAGCTTTGCTTATTATAAGCGAATATGCTTTGTAATAAGGTGTGAAAAGAACGGGTTTAATTGTTTCATTACTCAGTTCAATTAAATTATTTCCACTGGGAGTCATTCAGAAATATTATACAGTCAACTTGGAAATGTCCTGAAATATGCAGTTGTAAAAGTTCTTGCTTAATGACAATGAAAACAAAGTTAAACCTTCTACTCTTGTAGATTTTTTAAGTTTAATATAGTAGAATCAAAACTGGTTTGAAATTTAAGTCTTAAAATGAATTCTTTTATTCGTTTTCCAACTGAGTTAAATTAAATTATTTCCATGTGAAATGGTATACAGTCAAATTGGAAGTGTCATGAAATATGGAGTTTCAAAAGTTCTTGCTGAATGACTAAGAGAACAAAGTTAAACCTTCTACTCTTGTAGATTTTTTAAATTTAATATAGTAGAATCAAAACTGGTTTGAAATTTAAGTTTTAAAAAGAACTCTTCTATTCGTTTTCCAACTGAGTTCAATTAAATTATTTCCATGCGAAATATTATACAGTCAAATTAGAAATGTCCTGAAATACGTTTTTTCAAAATTTCTTGCTGAATGACAATGCGAACAAAGTTAACCCGGGAGAACTCGCTACATGAGATTTTCTCTCACCGTCGTACTTTTTTCAAGACTTATTTAAACCATTTTTCATTTTAATTAAAATTTAAAAATGTTATTTCAATTATTTTACCTATTTGTGAGTAAAAGTACTAAGTCAAGAAAAAAAAAAAATGGTATTAAGCGAATGTAAAGCAAAAGAAAAGCAATTGGGTACCGTGAGAGAAATTCTAACTAGCGAGTTCTCCCGGGTTAAACCTTCTACTCTTGTAGATTTTTAAAATTTAATATAGTAGAATCAAAACTGGTTTGAAATTTAAGTTTTAAAAAGAACTCTTTTATTCGTTTTCCAACTGAATTCAATTAAATTATTTCCATGTGAAATGGTATACAGTCAAATTGGAAGTGTCATGAAGTATGGAATTTCAAACGTCCTTGATTAATGACCTGATAACTGAGTTAACGCTTAACTGATGTTAGCGGTCTCACAGACCGCTGCTTTTTTTAAAATTCTTATATTTAAGCTTGTAACTTTCAGTTTAACTACAAAAACTACTGACATTTTTTATCGTTTGGTAACTCTAGTACTATCGTCAGAAACTCTTGAATAGGTGAATTTTGATTATAATAGTCCTGCACAAAAAGTTTAGTACAGAAACTGTATCCTATGAGTTAATCGCACCTTTTACAGGTCTGCCAGGGGGACTATTTTTAATATTCTGCTCGTGCCACTATTTTTTAAAAATACATTTTTTAGTATATTTCTCTTGCAAATGCTGTCAAAGAGTAAGTATGAGATTTTTCTTTTGAAAAAGTGGTGCGAGTTAGAATTAAGAAATAGTCACCTATGGCCGCCCTGCTTTTATTAATCTTTCGATCGAGCGGTCGCACAGAGCGATTCACAGTAATTATGTGACAGTTTCTGTGACAGCAGTTAAAGGTTAACACTTCCAGTAAACATTTTAAATTGTATAAGTAGAATTATACTGTGCTATTACAAATGAGGGACCCGATTTAAAAAAATCATATTTTCGAAACTACTGCACCTATTACAATAAGTGATATATTAATTTAGAGAAAATTTTACCAAGTTTTTTCAGTTATAAATGTTCGATGGATGTGTGACCCTCTTGTTACACGGCATACGTCCAATCTGAAATCCAGTTCATCCCAAACATTTTGTAGCATCACTCTGTCAATGGTTCTGAATTCTGCACAAATGCGTTCTTTAAGCTCTGATAGTGTCAAAGACATTGTTTATGAACCACCAATGCCGAAAACAAAGTGTTCAGAACTTAAAGAATGCATTTGTGAAGCTTTCAGAACCATTGACAGAGTGATGCTACAAAATGCTTGGAACGAACTCGATTACAGATTGGACGTATGCCGTGTAACAAAAGGATCACACATCGAATATTGGTAACTGAAAAAAACTTAGTATATTTGTCTTTAAATTCATGTATCCTTTATTGTAATATGTGCAGTAGTTTCGAAAATATGATTTTTTTAAATCGGGTCCTACATTTGTTAGAGCCCTGCATTTTACTTTGAAATATAAGTTTTGAAATGAACTTGCTTAATCATTTAACTGATGTGACATAAATTGTCACATAACTAGTGTGAAGCGGTCTGTGAGACCGCTCCAGCGAAAGATGAATAAAAGACGCGATTAACTCATAGGATGGTGTTTTTGTACTAAACTTTTTGTACAGGACTGTTATAATTAAAATTCACCTATTCAAAAGTCTCTGGCGATAGTACTAAAGTTCCAAACGGAACAAAATTTCGGTAGTGTTTGTAGTTAAACTAAAAATTGCAAGTTAAACTATAATAATTGAAAAAAGTCGCGGTCTGAGAGACCGGTAACATCAGTTAAAGGTTAATCATTTCCCAATTCCTTTCAATCAAATTCTTTTCACTGAGCGTCTTTATGAAATATTATAAAGTTAAATCTGGAATGTCATAAAATATAGAGTTTCAAAAGTTCTTGATTAATGACCAGATAGCTTAGTTAACACTTCCCGTAAACATTTTAAATTGTATACAGTAGGATGTAATTTGCTTTGAAATGTAAAATTTGCAAAGAACTTGTTTAACCCTTTATGTACTGAAGTATGAATTCATGAAAATTTTATCTTCTAAAGCACTTTTCGTGCATTGTTTAAACTACATAAGAAGATTTACATAACCATTTAATAAACTGTAGAAGGATTTTAGAAGGATTTAGAAGGATTAATTAAATTTGAATTTATAAGGATTTTGTTCAATAATTATAAAGAAGGAGCTTGGTGCAATATAATAGTAGCGTAAAAATACAACGTTAAAAGCACCAAAAATTTTAAATTTTAAGCATACCGGTTTCGGTAGCATATAGCATACCTTCCTCAGTGCTAAGGATGGCGGAAATTCGCTCACATATATAGGAGAGATGGGGATTCGAGTTAAAGGTTTATTGACCAATAGGAACACAGAGGATTGCAGGCAACAGCCAATGGGAAAATAGGTGGGAAATAAAACCGAATTAGTGAGGAAAAAAAAATAGACTGTGTTCAACATTTATAACCTCGCTCAAATCTTTTAATTTAAATATATTTCTTGGTACTTTATAGAATTAGGAAATGTACAAATATAATGTTCTTACAATAGAAATATAGAAATATTTCCGAATGGAAAAATCCCCCCCCCCCTATCAACAGCGCCAAAAAAGCTGAAAAGATTCAAAGGCAAAAGAAATCATCCTTTTAAAGATATTTTTGTTTTGTGTAACCCATAACGCTTTTGGAACAAGATAAAGTAATATATCTATAACTCATTCTGAACTGTATTATAACTAATCGATGTATTAAATGAAATTTATTGAAAGTTATTTCAATGTTACTTATAAGTACCGTCAGCAGATAAAGAGTTAATCATTTCCCAAATAAGTTCTTCAAACAAAATCTTGATTAACAAATCGTCAGCAAATTAAACCCTTCTTAAGACAGTGTTAAATTTTATACATAAATATTTTGAAGCATAGTGTTTGGAAAGTTCTGTATTAACCCATTGCAAAAACTTGAACACTTTGCATTGAGGTATATTGTAAAAATTTCTCCAATCAAATAAAAAAATTAAAAATGTATAATTAATAAATTTAAAAAGTTTTTGATTAACCAATTAACAGCAAATTGAATCTTTGACACTTGAGATATTATGAAATTTTAAAAAATGAGAAATTATAGGCCTTGAAATATATGAGTTTAGAAAGTTCTTAATTAAACAAATTTACAGTTAATTTAATTCTTACAACTTACAAAATTATGAAAATTTATATCAGCAGATCTGAAATGTTTTTAAGTATTGAATTTCGGAATTCTTAATTATATTTTGGCAACAAATTTAATGTTTACGCAGGAGAGTATTATAAAGTATTATCCTGTGAAATGTGTAAAGCTTTATAATATCAGTTTAATAAAAGGTTTTATTATCTAACCATTTGACTCTTGTAAAAATTCCTATATTCAGATCTGAATGTATTTAAATAAATATGCAGTTGATTGCATAGGTGTATATTTTTGCAATATTACATAAATTTACATTTCTAATTAGATATATGATTCCCACCCAATAATGATCAATATTTAATTAAGCATAATTCTTTCAATATTAAAGATAATGATGCGCAATTTTTTGTAATGATCTCATTGCAACAAAAGAAGAAATTATAATTGAATAATTTTGTCCAAAGGGGGGTGTATAAAAATTAAAAGGTGTAACTTATTGAAAGTTAATCGCAGGAAGATATTTACTAATATCTTATTGCAAACTTTTTTTGTACATTTGAAATTTACATGCCATCGATGTCCAGCATGTAAAAAATTAAACTTTTTGATACACGCTGTATAGGAAACTGTCTTTCATAAAATACATTAAATATTCTTAAAAAACTGCAACAAAATGCCCAACCATTCAAACGTTTTTATTGCTAATTTTTATACTTAACCGCAATTTTAATTGATCCTGACCAATTGTAATTAAAAAAAATAAGTGGTAAACTCCTTGTAAACGGGTTTCCATTCATCTCCGTTTTACTGAGGGATTTTAAGACCGAATCAGCTACTGTTAAGATATCTAATGGCTGCTTTCATGATTTATGTTTAAATAATATTTAAATAAGGTTAATTAAACATTTGAAAATCAGCCAATATAAAAGGAATTAAGTCAACAGAGCCTTTACCTCCCGGTATTTTTAACAACGCTATAAGGAAATTAATATTTTAATAATCATTTTGAAAAAAGGCCTTATTTCAAAGAATAATGCATTATTTCAAAGAATAAATTCTTTGAAATAAGGCCTTTTTTCAAAATGATTATTTTGTATTTCTTTAAAATACAAAAAATAACTTTCAAGTTCTTATCACAAAAATGAACATTATAGATATACGTGCGTGTGTGCGTGTGTATATATATATATATATTATGAATTGTGCTTATGAAGATCTTCTGTAGAACCAATAACACATTCATAGTTTATTACTTTTAAATATTCAGTCTCCTGTTTTTCGTTTTCTTTTCCATTTATTTTTGCACATGGGATTTCATTTTAATTGGGTATATTTGTTTTGCGAATTGAATATTACAAAACCCAAGAAATATTGTACAACAAAGTATTTGTACAATGTTTAAAAACTTTCTTTAAAAACATTGAAACAACGAAAGAAACAACACAATCAAATAAACTTATTTATTTCACTACACTTAATTTGCGGCCGGTGTTTATTCAAAAGAAATCCCAAGACTGAAAATGATAACATCAAAGGCAGAAATTGAAAATATATGTTTATTTCCTTTTCAACAAAGCGATTCCTGTGCGAGCAAAACTTAATTTGAAGACTGTGTAGAAATTGTAATCAAATATTTTCTACGTTAGAGCTTGTTTGTCTTTAAATGTGTTTTCAAATAGGTTAGATATTTTTCGAAAATATATTAGTTGTTTTTTGGTTTTCTAGAAACGATATCATTTTCTCTAACATTAATAATAAACATTCTCATATTTATTTGAAAAATTGAAAAAAAAGTCATTCTTACTATGTTGAAATTATTGTTTTATTTTTGAATGAAAAATGTGTTATTTGATATTTATGGATTTCTCTACATTCCAAAGAAATTATTTTCGAATACCATTTCCAACATTTGCTTTCAGCTTGATGAGATCATATTTCGGAAAATTAATTGATATATACTTAAGAGGTCTCAGGACTCCTAAAATTGGAAAAAAATGAAAATAAGGACCATTTTCAACATTTAATATCTTAAAATGTATTTAATTTTAAAACACAATTTTAATTGGGATAAAAGATATAAGTATGCCTTTTCAGAAACTTTATAATATACTTATAACTACTTAAAAGGTGACAAAAACATATAAAAATGTTATTTAATGCAACCCAAGATCTTTGGAACACATACGCGTTCATTTTCAAAGGGAAAAAAGATGACTGACTAAATAGAATCTTTTTTCCCTTTGAAAATGAACGCGTGTGTGTTCGAGAGATCTCGGGTTGCATTAAATAATATTTTTATATGTTTTTGTCATCTTTTAAGTAATTTTAAGTATATTATAAAGTTTATTAATAACAAGGTGAAAATTTCCTTCACGACACTAGTGTTTAAAACAGTGTTTTGACTCTATTGAATGTCTTTTCATTTCGTGTATTTAGGAAATTGAAAGATGCAGAATTAGCATTTAGGCTCCAAACTGTCAGACATTTGAAGAGCAGAAAATCGACATAACAGATTACGCGCAGGATTACAAAATGTATTTTGGAACTAGAATGAAAATTTTGTTGCTTACTTATACTTCAGATTGTAATAATTACCCTGAACCTAAATAAATTTGTACTTAAAGCATTTTTATATTTTTAATAAAAAGGTGTATTTAGCTAATGCAAAATTTAGAAAATTTCAACAGTATAATCACTTAAAAAATTATTTTTTTGAACAACAAAAAGGAAAATTTAGGTTCAGTTTATACAGGCTAACAAGAAACATATGTTTTGAAAATTTCATGAAAACATATTGAGAAGTTTTTGAGATATTGTGCGCGTTATGCTCAAAACAGTCATTTGGAGAAAAATGACTTCGAAGTTTCGGAAGAGCTTCTTCAGCTATTGAGGGAGTATAATTCTGGAAGCCATAACTTCTGTTCTAATGGGATTTTCAAGGAAACAATTATATCAAAATTTTCAGAGTTTAACAACTAAAAAAATTAAAATTTCGAAAATTTTAAAGCTTTAAGAGTCTTGAGACACCTTGAAGAAACATAACATAGTATGTTATTTTTGCGTGCGAAATGAATTTAATCATAAAGAAATTTATATATATATATATATATATATTTACCTTAATAATAAAATATCTTATTTATTTAATTTTATTGTAATTTTTATACTCATTTTTACTTTTTTCCATCTTTAAAGAAAGGAAGTATTGGATTCATGAAAAGTTTCAACTTCCGGTTTTCGATGGATTTATAAGTTTTAGAAAGTCCGGAACACGATTTGACTGTTTTTAGAAAAAGTCTGTCGGTGAGTATGTGTGTCTGTCTCTCAATATGTACTGTGCGTGATACAAATTTTGTGGGCTGTCTTATCTAAAGAACTAATGCACGGAATTTAATCAAGTTTCAGGTTCTGTGAAAAATATTAGAAATCCTACTTCTACTAATAAGTTTTGTATGCGAACCTGCGACACAAATAACATGTTATATAGACTTATAACCGAACTTGTGGATGTGGGGTATGTAAACGTTTGTGGAAATATGTACAACATTTATCTAATCAAGAACAGTGAACTTCGCGGAGAGCAACGGAAACATTTCATCTCATCACTCATAGATGGCAGCACTAGATCTACAAGGCGATCCACAAGACAGCATTTATATTAAGTTCATATCTGAAAACCAGATCGCAGCACCATTCATTGGACATTGCAAAGTGACTGTGCTGAAATAAATTAATCCGCTGACTTTGCATAATCTATTGTCTTTCTCATCACCTAAAAAACTCTGTGTGAACACTTTTTTGAACCCCGCAGTCGTCGTAAAACTTTTCCACCAAACGGACGTGCTGTCCGTCGGGATACAAATCCCATTGTTATCCCAGAAGGGATTTTTTTTCTGGTGTTCAAACACCAAGTATCTTGTCGATTGGAAAAACCATTCATTTTTATTCATCCATTATATTAACCATTCTTTGTATATTTTTGTAGCATCCTAGTCCAGTATTAAAGAAAATTAGAAGTGCACATGCATCCGTGCTCAGTCAATGATGAAGATTATCAGTCTCATCTTAAAAAATAAAATATAATAAATTGCAACAAAAGGATACATATCGCAAGCCTGTCCTCTTACCGAAGCTAAACACAGGTAGGCAATCTTATTTAATATTCATTATATATATATTTCAAAATAATCACTGGGTATACTCAGCCTTGGCCGCCGACTCTCACATAAATCCCTTGTTTTCTACAAAAAAATGACATAAATTGGTGCTAATTGGGTTTTTGTGTAAATCGCCCAACAAGTAGCGTTGCTATGATTTTTTTTCACGGTTTTCGTGATAGTCATATCTCAAGATCGGACAGATTGCCATTTAAGGCGATTTTATTGATATAGAAGACAATTTTGCGTTGGCAACAACACACGTGTTTTCAAACTGATGATGAGTGGGAAAAACAGAAACAAAAGTAGTATTTTTCCTTATTAAAATTAAAAAGTTTTTTGTTTTTTTCAAAAATAAATATTCTTTAATTTTTATGATTAATTCTACATAGGAAATTAATTTTGGTAGTGTTTTCAATATTTCTTTCGTATTATAGTTCAACTGAAAATTTATATATACAGGGAAACGACCCTACTTTAAAGTTGTCTACAGACGAAACTATTGGTCTGAAAGTTGTGAAATTTCGTGACGGACATAATGAAGGAATGGGAATTTGTTTGAGCGAAAACAATAGTTCAAACTTTTGCCACCAGAGGGCGTGTTTTAAAAGAATTGCACCTTTTAAAAAGTTTTTTCGCTTTATTTTTCTCAGATTAAATAAGATAAACATACAGACCACCCTTTGAAAAAAATAAAGCGTAAAAACTTAAAAAAATTATTGGTGTTAGAATTGAACGGATATTACAAATTCTGAAAAAAAAATTCTCCTACGACAGCCGCCATTTTTTTTCCCTCAGAGCTGAGGCCTAGTATGTAGCGGGCGGTGGCTAAATTGTTAAAAATTGTGTAATTTATTAAAACGCCTTCTGGTGGCAAAAATTTGAACTAATTTTTATTTTCGCTCAAACAAATTCCCTTTCCTTTATTATGTCCGTCAAAAAATTTCACAACTTTGTGACCAATAGTTTCGTATGTAGATAACTTTAAAGTAGGGTCGTTTAATTATAGACACTTTGTATATTTGAAGAAACAGAATATCAAGTATTTTTTATATTAACAGTATGTATGGACGATAAAATCCCATACTTTTAATTAAAAGATTGGCCGGATGCGTAATCATTGGCGAGATTTAGTGCAAAACAAATTAAGAATTAATATAATGACGTTTTGAGAAATTATTGCCTCACCCCAAAGAGAAAATTAGTGTAATATTATTTTCAGTAAATCTTTCAATAACCAATCTAATATTAATTTTGACACCGAAAATGCGTTATCTGTCCGATTATTGATTTTGGTACCACTTCAAGGATAAATAGCTTTGCTTAAAGATATGAACTTCACTTTAAATGATACTAAGTAAATAAAATAATTTTACTGGAAAATTACATGTATAAATGTTTTCCTAGAGTGAAAAGAATTAACAACTTAGCTATCTAGTGTTAAACCCTTAAATTTATAGTCCAATGATTTAGCAAAATTAATATTATAGTGTATTAACTCAATGTCAGAAATAAAAGATTTAAAAAGTAGCGGTGGTGTAATCTACATGTTCATTAATTACATTCCTGTTAATAAAATGTTTTCTGAATATCTTCTCTCATCCTTGTGTAATTCTTTAACTGCGACAGCGGAAAACTAACTTTTAACTTCTCACCGCTTGCGTTCCGACCATACATTCTATAACGAAATTTGCTCGTATAGCTGCGTTCTATTACCCCGTAAAATTTTGATCCCCTCTTCAGATACACCCTGTATTATCTCAATATACGGACAGAGCTGAGAGTTCGGCCTCATTTTATATTCAGAAATTCCAAACGAAGACTTTGTTCTTTAAATTATTCTAAAATGACTGTCATTAAATAAAGTGAAAAATCACTTTTCGGAATAAATATGAATTCGTATTTTCTGATTAAAAACGGAGCCCATACTGGCAAACCTGATAGAGAGTAACGATATGTAGACTTGTTATAAGATGCACAGATACTTCACAAAGTGAGCCCATAAGGTCCATTAGAGAGCTCGGTGTGAAAACTAATTGCAGACGAAAGCATAAATCATAGTAAATATAGAATTACATTTTCCTGAAAGAGAGGTCTATCAAAATATTTTGTAGAGAAAAGGAACCGGAAATTTAACACAACCGACAATTAAAAATGATGTGGATCTTCTTTAACCCTTTATGTACTGACGGTACTTATAAGTACCATTAAAATAACTCGTTATAAAATTCATTTAATACATAGATCAGTTGTAATCGATCAGTTAAAGTCACTGATTTTAAAGAAGCATCTTTTTAAATATATTTTATTTAAAAAACTCCTAGTAAAAGGAATCATTCGAAAGGGCGCCATTGCTCCCGCGGGCGTTGCGGTGGATAGCCCTGGTCTAATGTACGAAAATCGTAATAATGCGTCTGTGCTCTAACTTACATAAATATCCTTGGATTGGCATGTAATTTTTATATGTTAATGACATTCACAATAGAATGTTTTCTATGCGAATTGAAGTGTTTAGTGCATGTAGTTGATTTACAGGTACACACAAAATAATCCCGTTATATTATGGTATGTGGGTGAAAATAGTTTGTGGTGCACTTTTTTTTAACTGCTTATTTAAATACTTCATTTCATTGTGTGAAAAATTGAAAAATCTTAATAATATTCTGTTAGCGATGGAAAGCGTTTTATAAACTATTCTTGATGCAATGTATTTCGTTCATTTTCTTAAAATCGAAAATGACTACTACATCTTCCTATCAACATTTACTAAAATAACTAGACTTTGCGTGTTGTGAGATTTTTTTTAATTCTTTTTTTAGATAAAAGATATTTCTAATCGAATCATAAATAAAAGATGTAATAAAAAATGAAATGCAATGTAAAAAAATTTCAAGTTCTCAAGAATTAATCAGATAAATTTATTTATTCCAGCGCACTTGATTTGAGGCCTTTCCGCTGTTTATTCAAAAGAAATCCTAAGATTGATAACATCAAAGACAGAAATTGCAAATATATCTTTATTACATTTTCAACAAAGTTTTTGTATTAGGAAATGTAATTTGGATACATGTATAGAAATTGTAATAATCACAAGTGCTGCTTGTCTGAGCTCTTTTCTTCTAAGGAGTGGGGGTTTTTTCACAGTGTTATTTTATATTTTCGAATAGATGTTGTCTGCTTTTTATCTTTCTAGACACGATGCCACTTTCCTTAAAATTAATCATAACGAGAATTTTAATCAAGTTTCATAAAAATATTTCTCACCAGAATTTTTATTTAGAACTACTTAACTTGTTATTTAACTTATTTCTGTGTGATTTATATTAATTTATTTTATGAAAACAAATTCTGGTTTGAATCGAAATATGTTCATTTTGTACCGGTCACATGACTGGTTGTTGATGTATTATGTTGGCCCGAAATTTCTGGTCGATTTTGAAAGAAAATTGAAACTCAGAAGATTTAAATTTGAGTACACATATGTTAAATTATATAGGTGCCATTCTGTTCTACAATCTACTTCCATCTTAATAGATGTAAATTTCCAACTGGGCGAAAAATGTCCGGACCAGGATTTGAACCAGGGATCTCCTGGCTGAAGCCGCCAGTGCTCTACCATTTGAGCTATCCCGGACGAATCTGGTGGAACTGCTTCACCCAGCTAAACTTAATGATTATAGCATCTGGTTTGAAACCTGGTTCAGCTCAACAGAATAAATCTCAGGTAATGGAACTCCAGAATGGTATCCAGCGATTTCTGGAGCTACTGCACCCAGCTAATCTTAATGATTATAGCATCTGGTTTGAAACCTGGTTCAGCTTAACAGAATAAATCTCAGGTAATGGAACTCCAGAATGGTATCCAGCGATTTCTGGAGCTACTGCACCCAGCTAATCTTAATGATTATAGCATCTGGTTTGAAACCTGGTTCAGCTCAACAGAATAAATCTCAGGTAATGGAACTCCATAATGGTATCCAGCGATTTCTGGAGTTCCATTACCTGAGATTTATTCTGTTGAGCTGAACCAGGTTTCAGACCAGATGCTATAATAATTAAGGTTAGCTGGATGAAGGAGGTCCACCAGATTCGTTCATGATAGCCCAGATGGTAGAGCACTGGTGGCTTCAGCCAGGAAATCCCTGGTTCGAATTCTGGTCCGAACATTTTTCGCCCAGTTGGAAATTTACATCTATTATGATTTATTTACCAATTAGAATAATTGTGTTAAAATTAATCTAGTCCACTTAAATCTGCCTAGAAGTCTCATAATGACTTCTTTCCAATACATTTGTGATTTGATGACGAAATACTTATCGAGATGTTTGTAGACCAGGAATTGGCAACACAGACAATCCCCTCATCGAGTTCACGGCTGAAATTCTAGAATTAGTTAAAACTCGATTTGCATATTAAACCGCAATCGGTCTGCGAAGTCCTATCGTGGTGAAAAACACTTGAAAACCCGAATTTAACGGTTGGCTCGTAGGTTTACTATTGTGTTTTCCTGCTCCCAGTCCTCCCTGTTTTCATAACTTTGGGTGCAGGAAAACACAATGGTAAACCTACGAGTCAACCGCTAAAATTGTGCTGAACTTAATGTACAGGATTATTACACTTAAAATTCAGATATTCAGACGTCTCTAGTGATAGTAATAGGGTCTAAAAGAAGCAAAATTTAACCAGTATTGAAAGTTAAACTGAAAATTGAGAGCAAAAGGCTATATTAACTCATAAAATACTGTTTCTGTACTGAACTTAATGTACAGGATTATTCTACATAAAATTCACATATTCAGAAGTTTCTAGTGATAGTAATAGGGTCTAAAAGAAACATAACTTAACCAATATCAAAAGTAAAACTGAAAATTGCAAGTTAAACTATGAAAGTTGAAAAAAGCAGCGGTCTGTGAGACCGCTAACAACAGTTAAGGGTTAATAAAGACTATTATCAAAATTATTCCTAAAATTGAAAAAAAAACTTCATTTGTCGCAGTCGTGGAAAAAAAAAAGCAAACACCCCTTACTAACTCTGCAACAAATTATTGTAGAAGAAAGTTATTGGTACCAAACAATTGGGGGAAAAAATGCAATTTAACAAATTACAACGACCATTTGGAAAATTATTTTTTCAAGGACTAAAATTTAAGACATAAAAAATCGCACGGAGTTGATCATACATTACGTACACCATGAATTAAGCATTAATAGTGTTATTACATGTAAAAATTGCAAGCGACAAAAATCGCCTGCGACTTGTCAGATTTCCTGAAACTTAAGTATTATCCATCTGAAACTTACGTATTATCCAAGCATTTCATTGGTAGTTCGGGAAAAGGCTTTTTCATCGTCCAAGAAATCTGACGACACATTTCAAATGAAATTTCATTCTTAAACTTCTAAACATCCCACAACATTACTTTTTACACCGTCCCTTAGAGAAAAAAAGTGCTTTTAAATGCAATTTGTTTGAAAGCTGTATCTCAATTTGTTTCTGAGTTATTAATTTTTTTGTAGTTTTTATTACTTTTTTGTCATAGTGGCAACAGAAGTATCCATCTCTGTTGAAAGTAAAGAGAAATACAGATTACTGTATAGACCAATCAGAAAACGAATAAAATGCGGATTCGACCAATAAAAAGCTTCAGATATGCTTTTGATTTTTTACCCTGACGAGGTAAATAACCATTTTTCCAAATGGTTAATAAAGTGTACTTTTAACCCCTTGAGGGGCGGTGGGATATATTTTATCCCACCTACGATTAATGAAGATTTGCACCAGAAAAATTTTATGAAATTTTACTTTTCTAACTTTGATGGGAAAACGTCGTAAAATTGCTTTTTCTTATTTAGAAATGAAATTTTTCTAAATTTCCGGTAGGAATTCAGCATTACACAAACGCAATTCCTTGCTTCTCAAGGGGTTAAATGATGTATAAAAAATTTGTTTTGGCGTCATCTACATATCAGAACTAACACAAACTTTGTTTTTATTTCAATAGCAATTCCTAAGTTTGACACCATAAATACATTCTACTCCCTTCCATTAGACTAAAAACAAATTTTAAGGAAATTCGTACGATTAATTTCAGAGAAATTATTTATTTTAAAATGAGCCTATTTTAGGGGCTGTATCCAAATTGCAGTTCGATACTCGATTGTTGAAATGCTATAGATTAACTACGTCACTTCTATTAATGTATTATTTTATTCCAGTATGATAATTTCACTCGTTTAATAGGTTTTGACTATTGCCAGCCTATATGTTTCACTAAAATGAGTAAAAAAAAAAAAAACTCTTTGTAAGTTAAGCTTTTTTGCACATCATATATTATTTAAATACTACATAGATATACTATTTAAATGTATACCAGTTGATTTAAAACAAGACTTTATCAAACATGTCGATTTCCCTCCTCAGTCCTGGCTTCGCCTGTAGGATACACTAAACTACACTCTTTAAATTATTTTAAAAGCTTCTTAGGTGTGACGAAAATCTTTATCGTTTAAATAGATGGAAGTATATCATAAGCATTCATTTATCTTCTGAAACATGTTTGGAGTTGTTTTAAAGTCCTTTGAAAATTGCTTTTCTAAAAAATATTGAAAAGAATGAAATAAACAAATATCATTTGAATTTGGCAAGAATTTGGCGACCATCATTTTGACGTTTTTTAAGCATAATTCGAAAACTACTTAGAGGGAAAATTTGTATTGAAAATTTGCATAAAGCAAACATAATAAATATAAATCTATCAAGAAAATTCTAGACTGCAATTCATATATTTTTTTTTCGAATATTAATTTCATAATTCGTAATTCATATTATAAAATTTTTAAAATTAGAAATTGAATGTATTTATGTTTGTTCTTTTTAGTATTATAACCACACAAGGATTATAATTTCAAATAATTTATAAATAAATACTTTGTAAAAAAAATACTGGTCAATTTTTGAGTGAAAAATATGTCTGTATGTATTTATTCTACCATTTGACATTTACGGATAGTTCTACATTCGAAGAAAATTAATTTTGAAAAACTCTTTTAAAACATTCCGCATTTGTTAATATCATATTTCTGAAAATAAATTTATCTCTATTTAAAGAAACAGAACATTTTTTTTTCGTGAAATGAAGTGAATAGGAACAAGATGAATTAATGATGTTTTCTCCTTTATATAAAAATACATATATATAAAAAAAAATAAAAAAATCTTTTTCACTGACATTTATTGCAGTATTTTATCATCATTCTTCAAAGCGGTCACAGAAAACCAAATGACGCAACCTTTTCTTTAACCTTTTCAAATGATAGTTTTATTTCCAAGCATTGATGTTTATATTTATGACTGGATTAACATAGAAAACGAATTCCGAATAACTTTTCGCAATGCTTCATTGATAAGACCATTCTGGAGAAATTGATATGTAGATAAAACATACTATCAAGTATTTTGCTAGTATAAAATCAAATGAATAGAGACTGGATGTAGCAAATTTTATTTCTTTAACTTTTATTTCTTCCATTCAATTTGGCTCGAGCTAGTTTTAATCAATCTATATTTGTGCCTGCTTAGAACAAATGTGTAACTTTTTTATAGCTTTTGAACGGCACCCTAATTTGTTAATTTTAACATAAGAACTAATAATAAAATAAAAATATTATTATATAAACATAATTTTAGAGAAAAATTCTTTTAAATCGTACAATGTTTTTAAAAATGTCAATTTTACTTGAAAGTTACGCTAAAATTTAATTTTTTCCCTATAAATAAAATATCAAACGGAATTTTCAAGTTTAATTGTCGTATTAAAACTCTTATTTTAAAATTTTGCGTTTGTGCAAAAAGTATGTCTATTTTAGCTTTTTCGAATCGGATTTTTTTTTCAATTTTGAAAAAAAATATTACATTAATGGTAATAGTAGATAAAAAAAAAATCTTTTTACGTTAATGGTAATAGTAGCTATCCAAACAAATTTACTGAAGTTTAACGAATGGGTCACTGACTGAAATCTAACGAATGTAATTCTTCAATTCATATTCATATGACAATAGGGTAAGGACGTTTTTGCTCTTACATAGAAATAATTGAGTGACATTTATCAAATTGCTACGATGTATTAGACCTTTTCTATATATTCAGTGTGCACAGTAACACATTTCTGCAAACGGCATATCAAAGAAAGGGGGGGAGGATGTATTCCAGAAGGCGCAATAGTAGACACAAAGTGAGTCATTTTTCTAACTTTTGCCGACCCCCACATGTGACATATTGTTGGAAAGGCCTGTGACCACTTACTCATGCTATGCACCTCCCGAGCCCCAAATCTGACCCCCGAGGGACATGAATGATGTCCGCAAAATTTAGAAAAGTGCCTCCGGAAGTCAGATTTGGGGGGAGGGGCTTAGGAGGTGTATAGCATGAAAAAGTGGTCACAGGCCTTTCCAACAATGTCATGTGTGGGGGTAGGTAAAAGTTGGAAAAATGCTCCTCTTTGGGTCTACTATCGCGCCTCTTGGAATACATCTTCCTCCCCTCTCTTTGAAATACCGGTTGCACAAATGTGTTACTGTGCACACTGATTATAAAGAAAATTACTCATTAAATGTAGCTATTTCTTAAATTTCATTCAATTATTTCTATGTGAGGGCAAAAACTTACTGATACACCCTCGTATTTCAGCTTTCTTATATTTTTTTAGTTTTACCACACATGACACTTTCAGAAAAATAACCTATATTTAATTTTTAAGAGTGAAATGTTTAAAATATATGATTAAAATAAAGGAATCTCCAACGGTGCAAAGATAATTAAGCAAACTTTTATTATTATTATTATTATTACAGTAGAACCTCGATTATCCGAAGTAATTGGGATCGACTCGCAACGTCTATGATTGTGTATTATTACTTTTGTATAGTGATATTATTGTCTTGATATTATATGTAACAATAAATTGTTTTGGAATTTTTACTCCTCTTTTTCAATTGTAAAATTGAAAAATAAAGTTGTCTATAAACTTTTGGGAGGCACTGTATACCAACGTTTCTTTAAAGCAAATTGAACGTGAATGAAAGTCTAAGGGTCAAAATGACCTGGTATGCACGCGAAAAGTTAATTTCATTATTTCATTATAAAAAATTATTCTAGTTTATTCAAGAAACTTTTCGTACACATAATTTAAAATAATCAGATTAATAAGAATTTTTATATCGCGCATTATAGGGAAAATTTAAATATTTGCCAACGTATTTAGTTATGATATTGAATAATAATAATAATAATAAGCATAGCATAATTTGATATGTGCTTTATATTTAAAAAGTTTGACAGAATGAAAGCGTTCTTTTTTATAAAACATATTTATATTCATAAACAACACTAGACGTAAAAAAGGGAAATGCGATATAAGAATAAGTTTCTCAAAAGATAATCAAATGAAAATATTTATTTCGCTGAACTTGGTTTGCAGCATTTCCACTGTTTAATTAAAAGAAATGATTAGATTGATATTGATAGTATCAATAGAAGAAAAATCAGTTATTTTTATATGAATGTCAACAAAGTAAATCCAGTGAGACAAAAGTTAATTAAAAAACATGTATTGAAATTTTAATAATCAAATTTTGACGTGTTAAAAACACTGTTTATTTGAAATGATTTATTTGATATGCTATTATATATATATGTGTGTGTATATATAGCACATTATGTATTAAATGCATTCGGCAGACCCAGAATCTTGCACCATACTTAAACTAAGAATAACCAAAACATCTAAGAAATTTTAATAGATATAACCTGAACAATAAAAAACCAAGAAAAAACAACCAAAAAGCTGTGACCTCGTCAGCAGTGGCAATTTAAAATGTAGCAATGTTTTAAATGCCCAATGCTGACAAGGTCACAGCTTTTTGGTTGTTTTTTCTTGGTTTTTTATTGTTCAGGTTATATCTATTAAAATTTCTTAGATGTTTTGGTTATTCTTAGATTAATTATGGTGCAAGATTCTGGGTCTGCCGAATGCATTTAATACATAATGTGCTATATATAATATGTGTTGTTATTTGCAGCTGTAGTGCTTATCGCATGGATTCTATTTTTATTTTTATTTTTATTTTAAACCTTTTTTGAGCTTATATATATATATATATATATATATATATATATATATATATATATACACATAATATATATATATAACCATTAATTAAACATTACCGACCATCATCAAAAACCGCAATATTGTGAATGAAATGACAATAAAAATGGATACCACAAACCTATAATATACAACTGTATGTATAAAATAAAGTGCCTTACACTTAATTACAAGAATTAATATGGAAGAAAAAAAGAAGATTATGGATACTGAAAAAAAAAATTGAAAAACTTATATATTGAATTACGTTTTCAACAGTACAGAATTCAATGATATAAGCAAATCGGTTTTTTTCTGTGAGAAAAAAAGCTAAAAGCTGAAAAACAATTTTCTCCTGTACTCAAACAACCAATATGACCAAGAGAATAGTTTCAAGGTGAAAACAGAATAATATCAAATGGCATGAAATGGGAAAAACAATACAACCTTTTAAATATTTAATTTATAGCATAAAAAATAGAAATATTACACAACATACCGAATAAAATCCCAGTTGTTTTCAAAATATTCTCCTGCACATGGTATCCAAAAGCACGATAACCTTAAGGTGAATTAAACAGTTAAGTTAACACAGAAATTAAAGCCTATGGATTCAGTTAATTCATTTTGAAATACCGTGATAAATTCAATTAATATAATATAAATAGAAAATAATTACATTATTTAAAATGCCTAAAAACACTTTTAAATTGTTTAATTTCTATTTTACAATATTGCCAATATTCAGCGTTCAATACCACCTGGTGTAAAAAAATAAAATTATTACTCTAATAGAAGCGTTAAAAGACAAAATTTTGGTGCTGCCATCTAGTATGTTATTTTAATACTATTATTATTATTCAAATGTCACAAGATGAACCTAATAAAAGCTAATGAATTTAAAATATATCAACTGCGTTACCACAGAAATCCTAATACATAAATAATACCATACTATATATCATTATTAAAAAAAATAAATTAAATGTTAATAAAATACTTTCAATATATTCTATTACCTTACCCATTTAATCTACACTAACATAAAATAAATTATATATAATAAAAATATAAAAAACTTTAATAATTACTATTAAATATAAAGAATAATAAATTAATAAAATGAACAGGAAAAAAAAATGGATGTTTATAGAAGATTGTCAGATTCTAAAATTCCCAATTGCCTAAAGATCACAAATATACTGTGTGGATTATTTTCATATTAGCCATGAAAAAGCTAAAAAATATTATTGTGACAATCAAACACATTAAACCGATAATTAATCATGGAATACAAAGTTGGAAATAAAACAGTATTAAAAAGTGTAGAGGAATAATAATAAAAACTAATTACCCAATTTTAATACATACAGTATAACATTAGTTATATAAATAAACTTATATGCTTATTAATCACTATAAAGATGGTTATTAATTAATTATTAATTAATAATTATTATTAATTAATATGATATTTTCCTGAGTAGACTAAAATTTAAAAACAAGTTAATTTTGAATTTGATTAAATATTAAATGGGCTTAATTTAATATGAATTGAAATAAAAAAATAATACAAACATGTCACCAATTACATATAAAACATCAAATCAACATCCATATAAAATACATATTAGAAATGTAATTATAATACAAAAGCCCCATCATTTTTTTTAAATTAACCATTGCGAGTACTACGAAAAGGAGAGTACGGGCTAAGCAGGATGCGGGACCGCGGGACCGTCCCGCATCATGTGCCGCACCCTCATCCCCCCTCCGGCCCGCACCCCTCCGACACTGCCTTCCGTCCCCCCTGCGACACCGCCTCTGGTAGCCCCTCCGCCACCGCCCTCTAGCGGGAAAAATAAAGTTCTGCTATAGCATGAGGGGTGAACGATCCTCTATTCAATTATCACCAATCACCTCTCAACACAGTCAATACCTCTCTTTAACAGACATTCCCTCCCCAAAACGGACATTCTCTCCCTAAAACGGACATTACCTCTCTGAACGACCATTTTTAGAACTATATAAAACGATGTTTTTCGAAATTATTTTTTTAAATGATTTTAAACGGTGAAGTGATCAGCGCTTTATGTGCTTGTGTAATTTGAATTTTGAACAATCTTTTCATTAATGAGTATTATTAATTAAGCTAAACAATGGAAAATAGCAATTTTTAAGGGAAAAAGCTGATATCTGTAGATTTTATTCAAGTGCAAGCTCAGAATATCGACTTAAATGGAGAAAGTTAAACATATGTATAATTTTGAACAATCTTTACCTTAATGAGTATTATTAATTAAGCAAAACAATGAAAAATATTAATTTTAATGAAAAAAATCTGAATTTTTTCAAGTACAAGATCAGAATATGCTCTTAAATGGGGAAAGTACATTTGAATTTTGAAGAATCTTTACTTAATGAGTATTATTAATTAAGCAAAACAATCAAAAATAACAATTTTAAAGGAAAAAAGCCGATTTCTGTAGATTATTTTCAACTACAAGATCAGAATATCAACTTAAATGGAGAAAGTTAAACTTATTTTTGAATTTTGAATTATCAATACCTTAATGAGTATTATTAATTATGCAAACTAACAAAAAATATAAATTTTAATGGAAAAAGCAGATTTTTTTTTTTTTTCAACCATAAAATGAGAATATCATCTTAAAATGGAAATTTAAACATACATTTCAGTTTGAGAACAACCCTCACCTTAATTAATTTTGATTAACTGAACAAATAACAAAAGTTAATATGGAATAAAAAGAGGAATTTTATTAACTTTTATACTAGTTTGAGATTTTAACAGACATTTAAACACTAGTTATGTAAGATTTAAAACCTTAGACAACTACGTCCTAAGATATATATTAATTAATCAAAATAAGTTCAATTTTCAGCTTAATCAATAACTGGAAATTTACCATTTAAAATATAAATATATATATATTTTTTCATGATTGTACATATAAAAATAAGAGTTTACAAGTTAATTTCCTTAATTTTTAGAAGATTCAACAGAATATTTTCAACAAGTCTGGTATAAGAAAATAAATACCAAACAACAATTTCCATTCCCTTCCAACCGCTCACATTCCCTAAGCTTGGGGGAACACAACAATAGAGTTTTGACGTCACAAAAGCATATCGGGAAAATGTTTACATCCAAGAAAAATATCAATTTTTATGCTTCTTCTCAACTGTTAAATGAAAGATATAAACTTATATTTTAGTTTTGAACAATCATTACCTTAATGATTATTAATAATTAAGCAGAACAAAGGAAAATATTTCTTTTTTATGAAAAAGACACATTTAAACGAATTCGGTTAACATTTACACTACTTTGAGATTTTATCGTCCTTTGTTAGACGTTAGTTATGTAATATTTAATTCGTTAGATGACTATACCCCAAGATATATGAAAAAGTTTTAAAAAATGGTATTTTAAATATAGAGTATAATGGTTGCCAACCATTATAATGTTATTAAAACTTTTTCATAACTTTTTTGTAAATTTTTTTAAACATTTTGTAATTTTTTTTTTTGCAATTTTTTTTCTAATTTTTTTATTATTTTTTATGTTGTAAATTTTTTTTTTCACATTTGTAAAAAAAATTTTTTTTGTAAAATTTTTTTTTCACTTTTGAAAAAAAAAATATTTGTAAAAATATTTTTTTTCAGTTTTGAAAAAAAAAAATCTAGTTGCAAATTTTTTTTTCACTTTTCAAAAATTCACATTTGGAAAAAAAAAAACTTATGTTGTAATTTTTTTTTTTTTTTTTTTTTTTTTTACATTTGGGAATTTTTTCTTATTACTTTTGAAAATTTTTTATTTTGTGAATATATCTAGAAAACTTTGAAATTATTTTGTAAACTTGTATATTTTTCATTCATCTGTAAATTTTTGTCTCTTCTTATGAAATTTTTTAAGATGAGAAAGCATTTTTTCGTTTAAAATGTTAGGAGATATATTCCAAGAATGAAATGGACTGTAGAAAAATAAACACGTTGCTATGTATAGATAAAAAATATTTATTATGACCATGTAAGGAATACACTGTGAATAATATCTACATTTATGTTAGTTAGAAGAATCATGGATAACAAACATTTCTTTACATGCAGTGTTTATGCCTGCCAAATTTTAATCTTAGGATAATTGTAGTAAATCTTATGCAATTAGGTTTGGTACATAGTCTAAATCTCTTCCTTGATTGTTAAATTCTTCAAACGTCTGATTATTTGTTGAATATCTTTACAAAGTTTACATACAACTGGTGATTCACTATATGATGTAGTAGGCATTTCAGATTCATGTTTTCTTGAAAACGGTTTTTGGCAATCATCGCAAGTATAGGCTTTTTCATCTGTATGGATCTGTATATGTTCTTTTAAATTCCATTTACTTAAAAATTGTTTGTAGCAAATAGAACACATCTGTAAGAGAAATAAATGTAAACAATTAGAATTTTCTTCATCGATATAGATAAAAAACACTTGTTAAAGTATGAACATCAAAATATTTGATTTTAAATTTACTCTAATTACGTTTCATATATGAATTATAGTATTTCATATATAAGTACTCACATATTTATTATTCTGAAACTCTTCATGTGCTAAGGGCGAATCATTAAGATCATTCATTTCTGATAAAGAGGACTGCTGCTGTTTTGATTCCTCTTGTTGCAACATCTGTACAATAAAAGAAATATTTTTATATACTTAGGAAAGGTTTAATACATAAATAATCATTTATTCATTGTTTATTTTTATTATTATATATTGCAATGATATACTAAAACTTACTTTATTCACTAACAAAGAAATCGATTCCCCACTTGAATTAAAATCTGGAAATTTATCAGAGTTGTGCACTAAAGTTACATTCTCCCTTAAGTCTAACAGTTGAAATGAGAAATGCTGCGCTGCTTTTCGAAAATTTATATTATTCTCAAACGTTTTGATCATGTGACAACTCACGCATGCGTACAAATCAGTAGTATAATAAATGTTATCAAGAAACTCTGTTATAGCAAACCATAGATTATTATATTCTGCGAAGAGATAGTGGTAATGACATTTAAGGTAGGAGTTAAACTTGCAATTTTTAAAAGCTTTTTTTTTTAAATTAAATTTTCAATAACTTGTATTTTTTTCTTAATTTTGTAAATTTTATTTTGCTAATTTGCATATTTTTCATTCATCAGTTGAAGTTTTATACGTAATAGATGGAATTTTATGCAATATTTAATTATTTTAATTGATTATTAGTATTTTACTTCTGTGATACTTTTCGTGTATGAGGTTATTTAACACACACACATATATATATATGTATATATATATATATTACATTTTCTTTACTTATTCATATGGTAGTAATATTTCTGAGTAATACATATCTGATAATTATTAGAAAAGCATGAAGCATAAATCGTTCTGTTATGTTGATAAGTGTTGTGGTAAAAATTCATGTAGTTTGGTCTTGAAATAGGTTATTTGAAATATGAAATGTTAAAATTAAAGATTGCATTCATGTATGCTGTGCATCATTAGAACTATAAACGTAGTATTAATATTTTAAGCAACTTGATGGATGAAAATTCGGAAATATTCGATGTGTAAGATGAAACATACAACAATTTGATTAATAATACGCATAGAATAACTCAGACTAGTCATGTATACTATGTATCATTAAACAATAAAGACAGTATTTATATTTTACATAACTTGATGGATGATAATCCAGAAATCTCCGAAAAGCAATGTGAAACATAAGACAATTTTATTAATAATATGAGCAGAATAACCTAGACTAGTCCGAATTTCACTGAATCATAAAGCATAGAATTTGATTAAATAATGTTTTGTGTATAAAAATTAAGTTCGAATGTGACGAAATTATGAAAATTGGTTTGTAAACTCTTATTTTTATATGTACAATCAATGTTTTGTGCATAAAAATTAAGTTCGAGCGTGATAAAATTATGGAAATTGGTTTGTAAACTCTTATTTTTATATGTAACATCACAAAAACATATATATATATGTTTTATTGTGAAATTTCCAGTTATTGATAAGATTAATTTTTTTTGTTGTTGTTGTTTAATTATGAATATTTCTTGAGGTGTATGTCATCACAGTGTTAAAATCTTACAAATTCGATGTAAATTTGTTAAAATTATGTAATGTTAAAATATATAGGAACAAGAATCGAGTTTGATGTAGATAAGTATTCCTGTAAAGGTCAATTCGTTGTTAAATTTCAAGAAATTGTGTGAAAACAGGGTTTTCTATAAGGAGTTGATGTAATTTCAGTTACAGTTCTTGGAAAATTAATTCAAAAGTAGTTATCTGCTATTTTTAAAAAGGTAATAGTGAAAAGATCTAAGTAATATTTGCTCTTACGTGTGAAAATTTCAAATAGTTTGGTTTGAAATATAGACTATTTGAAATATGAAATGTTTGAAAATTAAAGTTTGTATTCATGTATACCCTGTATCATTAAAAACTGTAAAGATAGTATTCATATTTGAAGCAACTTGATGTGGGATCGTTCTGTGATTTAATAATTTTCTGATAAATGGAAAAAAAAGTTGTTAAAATTATGTAATGGTAAAATATATAGGAGCAAGAATCGAGTTTGATGTAGATAAGCATTGCAATAATTCAGAAATCTTCGATGCCCTTGTAGCGCAATTGGATAGCGCATATGGATGTTAACCACGGGGTTGGCTGTTCGAATCCGTCCAAGGGCGAATTATTATTATTTTTTTTTTACTTAGTAAGTTTCGAGGTTTCAAGAATTCATTTGCTTTTTATTTTGAGCGAAAATTACGCACTGAGCAATTATTTAATAACTTTTTTTTTTGTTTATGTTTAAGTTTTAATGTGCTGCTAATTCGTCTCGTTTCATCCAAAGCTATAAAATTATAGGAGGCGCTCTTGTTTTTTAACTCATAGGATTGGTTTAAAAAATGAAAAATCGCTGAATTTCGTTAAATCTGAAAGTACTGGATTTGATTAAATAATGCTTTGTGCATAAAAATTAAGCTTGAATGTAGTAAAATTAGTTAAATGAAATAAAAATAAGGATATTAGTTTGTAAACTCGTATTTTTATGCACATTCATGGAAATATTTTTTAAATGTGAAATTTTCAGTTATTGATTAGATTAAAATTAATTTATTTTTGTTTAGTAATGAGTATTTATTGAAGTGTACCTCGTTCAAGGGTTGAAATTCTACATAGCTAGCATCTAAAAGTATGGTAAAATCTCAAACTAGTGTAAAAGTTAATCAAATTCTTTTAAATTTGTCTTTTATCATTAAAAAATAATATTTTCCTTAGTTATTTGTTCAATTATTAAAATTCATTAAGGTAATGGTTTTCAAAAAGTGAAATAAATGTTTAAATTTCCCTTTTAAGATGAAATCCTCGTATCTTCCCTCTTTTATGTTGATATCCTGATCTTTTTCCTTAAAAATTGATATTTTCCATTGTTTTACTTAATTATTAATATTCATTAACATGTTGTTCATTCAAAATTCGGATATATGTTCAAGATCTCGAATGTGTCAATGATCAAATGAACTCATAAAACTATTTTATTCATTTCCAGTTTCCAACTAGTGTAAAAGTTAATCAAATTCATTTAAATTTGTCTTTTTTCATTAAAATATAATATTTTCCTTTGTTATTTTTTTTCAATTATTAAAATTCATTAAAGTTATGGTTGTTATAAACTAAAATAAATGTTTATATCTTTCATGTAACAGTTGTAAAGAATACAGTCTCTTTTTAGTTAAAAATTGATATTTTTCTTGAATGGAAACATTTTCTGTTATGCTTTGTAGTTTACCATGTGCAGTAAACACGAACTAAAAATTGGTTCGAATATGACGTCAGAGAAGGTTTGTGATCTCTTCCCAAGTTTGAAGAATGCTAGGGATAGCGTGCAGTGAATGAGATCTGAAATTATTTTCTTATACTAGCCCTATCGAAAAAATTCTGTTGAATCTGCTAAAATTAAGGAAATTAGATTGAATATATCTTGGGGTATAGTCATCTAACGAATTAAATATTACATAACTAACGTCTAAAAAAGGACGATAAAATCACAAAGTAGTGTAAATGTTAACCGAATTCGTTTAAATGTGTCTTTTTCATAAAAAAGAAATATTTTCCTTTGTTCTGCTTAATTATTAATAATCATTAAGGTAATAATTGTTCAAAACTAAAATATAAGTCTTCTTTCATTTAACAGTTGAGAAGAAGCATAAAAATTGATATTTTTCTTGGATGTAAACATTTTCCCGATATGCTTTTGTGACGTCAAAACTCTATTGTTGTGTTCACCCAAGCTTAGGGAATGTGAGCGGTTGGAAGGGAATGGAAATTGTTATTTGGTATTTATTTTCTTATACCAGACTTGTTGAAAATATTTTGTTGAATCTTCTAAAAATTAAGGAAATTAGCTTGTAAACTCTTATTTTTATATGTACAATCATGAAAATATATATATATATTTATATTTTAAATGATAAATTTCCAGTTATTGATTAAGCTGAAAATTGAACTTATTTTGATTAATTAATATATATCTTAGGACGTAGTTGTCTAAGGTTTTAAATCTTATATAACTAGTGTTTAAATATCTGTTAAAATCTCAAACTAGTATAAAAGTTAATAAAATTCATCTTTTTATTCCATATTAACTTTTGTTATTTGTTCAGTTAATCAAAATTAATTAAGGTGAGGGTTGTTCTCAAACTGAAATGTATGTTTAAATTTCCATTTTAAGATGATATTCTCATTTTATGGTTGAAAAAAAAAATAAATAAATCTGCTTTTTCCATTAAAATTTATATTTTTTGTTAGTTTGCATAATTAATAATACTCATTAAGGTATTGATAATTCAAAATTCAAAAATAAGTTTAACTTTCTCCATTTAAGTTGATATTCTGATCTTGTAGTTGAAAATAATCAACAGAAATCGGCTTTTTTCCTTTAAAATTGTTATTTTTCATTGTTTTGCTTAATTAATAATGCTCATTAAGGTAAATGTACGCGTTTAACTTTCCCCATTTAAGAGTATATTCTGATCTTGTACTTGAAAAAATTCAGCTTTTTTCATTAAAATTAATATTTTTCATTGTTTTGCTTAATTAATAATACTCATTAAGGTAAAGATTGTTCAAAATTCAAACATATGTTTAACTTTCTCCATTTAAGTCGATATTCTGAGCTTGCACTTGAATAATATCTACAGATATCAGCTTTTTCCCTTAAAAATTGTTATTTTCCATTGTTTTGCTTAATTAATAATACTCATTAAGGAAAAGATTGTTCAAAATTCAAATTACACAAGCACATAAAGCGCTGATCACTTCACCGTTTAGAATCATTTTAAAAAATAATTTCGAAAAACATCGTTTTATATAGTTCTAAAAATGGTCGTTTAGAGAGGTAATGTCCGTTTTAGGGAGGGAATGTCCGTTTTGGAGAGGGAATGTCTGTTAAAGAGAGGTATTGACTGTGTTGAAAGGTGATTGGTGATAATTGAATAGAGGATCGTTCACCCCTCATGCTATAGCAGAACTTTATTTTTCCCGCTAGGGGGCGGTGGCGGAGAGGCTACCAGAGGCGGTGTCGCAGGGGGGACGGAAGGCAGTGTCGGAGGGGTGCGGGACGGAGGGGGGATGAGGCCTCAGCAGGATGCGGGACGGTCCCGCATCCTGCTGAGGCCGTACTCTCCTTTTCCTACTACTATTGCGTATTATCCAGACAACACCACCCTCCTCCGTACTCTAACATCTACCCACCCAACCATCCTATAATAATTGTTTATTATTATTTTACAATTTTTAATTTTTTATATAAATATTTTTTTTATTTTATAAATTTGTTTTGTAATTCTGTTTACGCATGTGTTAATTTGTTTTTTTTTTAAGATCATGTAAGTACTAATTGTATATTAATGAATATATGAATTATTTTGGAAAACCATGATTTAATGCATCATAAATTAGTTTTTTAATATTATTGTTAATTAGATGAGAAGAACATAAACATTTTATTCTATATAAATTATTAAGTATTATATTTCGATATACAGAATGATGAAGACAAGATTTAAAATTTGTAAATGTATTAACTTTGAATTTAAATTCTTTAAATTTATCATATAAATCTGTTATTGTTTTGTTGTCTTTTATTGTAATTTTAAGATCTAAGAAGTTAATTGTATTGTTAGATAAGAGGTTTTCCGTTAATTCCAAATTAGTGGGATAATCAACTGGAAATTGAGAAATTTTAGATTGATCAGTGGCAATTAAAATTATGTCATCAATGTAACGATATAAATGTAGATTATTATTAGTAAAAGTACGTTCATAGTGATATAAGTCTGATAATAAACTGGATGTACAACCACCTTGTGTTATACCGACATGCTGTAAATATAATGTGTTATCTTGCAAGATATAATTATTATAGATAATGAAGTTTGTTAAAGATTTAAAATAAGCGATATCTATATTAGATGGTAATTTCAGTTTTTTATAATACTTTTTAAATAATGCATTTATCATATTATGTAAATCTAATAAGTTTATATTATTAAAAAGATCTTTGAAGTCATATGTCGTTATATTATATACACAATGAAGATTTTTTTAAATATTGACCAGTTGATAGCTATTTTTTATACAATGTGTATTATCATTGTTTGTAGTAAATATACACAATTGATTAAGAATTTTTAATAGAAGTTTATTGGCTTTATTATTATATGTATTGCAACCAATAGTTACAGTCCTAAATTTAATTGGAGTTTTATGAAATTTGGGAATAAGAACTAAATAAGGATAATTAAAGTTAGTAGATAGAATATTTAATAGTTTATAATAACTTTGAATTTTACGATTATTTACAATTACATTTTCATTAGTTTTTTGAAAAGATTTATTAGAAGAAATACAGGTTGTAAGAAGTTGGTGATAATAAGATTTACATATGATTGCATAATTATTAGGAGATTTGTCTACATATGTAATAACGTAGTTTTTTTTTGTAATTTAGTAATTTGTTGGAAAAAATGCTTTGTGTTAATAGAAACCAAACCAGAAATATTATTTTTTAAAGCCATATTTAATTTTTCAATTACTAATATTTTCCATTGATTAAAATATTCAATAGGTTTATTGTAAGAGATTAAAATTTTATATATAAAAATATCTATATCATATGTAAACTGTTTGATAATAGATTTAACAGTAAATTTAGATGGAAGTCTATATGTAGTACCATAACCCATTTGTTTTTTCAATCTAAAATCATTAACAATATTAAGGTTTCCAGTGATTATATGTCCATGATCATTGTTTATATATTTTTTTAGATTGGGGCCATTGCATTTACACGGAAAATTACTTGCAGCAGATGTATTTTTTGAAAATGTATTGTAGTTAAATATCTTTTTACCATTTGTATTTGGATATTTAAAGGTTTTTGATATATGAAGATTATTAATAGGAATATATAATTAAAATATAGCTTTTTTTTTTTGTACATTAGATACGATGTTACATTATTTACAATAATAAAAGAAAATTTGAATTTTTCTCCTAATTGTAAAATAAATGCAGTTTGATTTTCGAATGAAATATTTGAATTGTATGTTTTGTATAGTGTTTTAGTTTTATAATATCAATGTCTCAAATATAAATTTGTATATATTTGAAAAAACACAATATCTATTATTTCTATGGTATGGAATGTAGTGAATAGAAACATAATATACAAATGTTCAGTTTATCTCCCGTAAGAAAATTCCTTTTTATGCAATGAATTTTCTGTCATCATTTTTCAAGCTTGACGAGGAAAACCACAGAAATGAAAGTAATTTCCACCATTTTTAAATTATAGTTTTATTTCGAATAATTCTTGATATTTGATACTTATGACTGATCCTACCAGAAAAGTATATTTCGAATTCGCAAGGTTTCTTTGATATATTCGCAAGGTTTCTTTGATATCGCAATTCTGGCAAGAAACAGAATATCAAATGTACTTCATGAAAGGAGATGACATGTATAAAAGTACCAAGGGGCGCCGATGCTTAGATACGACTATAGACTCTTTTTATATTAGAGATTAGATGAATGGAAGCATCAGGAAGTTACAAGGGTTAGACTTTTTTTTTCTTTTTTCGTTAGACGTGACATGAATCGAAGCACCAAGGAGAGTAACGATGCTTGGAATTTCTTTCTTTTTTTTTTCTTTTCTTTTTTTTTTTTTTTTTTCTTTTTTTCGTTAGAGATTCCATGAATCGAAGCATCAGGAAGTTACGATGGTTAGAAGTTTTTTCTGTTTTCGTTGGGCGTGACATGGATGAAAGCACCTGGGACAGCCGATGCTTAGAAGTTCTTTTTTTTATATTAGAGATTATATGAATCGAAGTATCAGGAAGTTAGGATGGTTAGAAGTTTTTTCTTTTTTCGTTGGACATGACATGAATAGAAGTACAAAGGATTTTTCGTTGGGCGTGACCTGAATAAAAGCACCAAGGAGTGCCGATGCTTAGAAGTTCTTTTTTTTTTTATATTAAAGATTATATGAATCGAAGTATCAGGAAGTTAGGATGGTTAGAAGTTTTTTCTTTTTTCGTTGGACATGATATGAATAGAAGAACAAAGGGGTGCCGATGCTTAGAAGTTCTTTTATTATATTAGAGATTACATGAATCGAAGTATCGGGAAGTTACGATGGTTCGAAATAATTTTACTTTTTCATTGGACGTGACGTGAATAGAAGCATCAATATAAAAAAACAGAATAAAAAAAAATTAGTGTGGAAGTGAATTTCCCTTAACAATAATGAAGAATTTTTTTACTATTATTTCCTAAAGTAAAATATAATATACATCAGTAAGGTGTGTTATCAGGACAATGTGTGTGTGTTATCACAGTCAAAGTCATTAATTTTCTCTGATTCTTCGCATATATTACATTTTTTAACATATATAACACTTTTTTGTCTTTTTACATGCGCGATATACCGAGGGGTTACTATAAAAGTAATCCAACAATATTATAAACTACAAAATATCAACCACAAGTAGTCATTGCAAAACAGTTTCAAGTTTCCGATATTTAAGTTACCTTACTAATTAAATTCCTAATACTATAATAAATCCTAAAATTAAAAACTTGATATGATACTAAATATACTTATAAGATAATATTTATATTAAACATTCTTTCCAGATGCGCGATATAACGAAAGGCTACTGTAAAAGTAATCTAATAATATTATCAATTACAAAATATCAACCAAAAGTAGTGAAAGTAAAAAAAGTTTAAAGTTTTTGATATTTAAGTTTCCGCAACAATTAAATTCCTAATATAATAAATCCTATAATTTAAAAACCTGACATGATACTAAACATACTTACGAGATAACATTTATGTTAAACATTTTCACTATACGCTCGATATAATGAGAGGCTACCATAAAAGCAATCTAACAATATTATAAGCTACAAAATATCAACCAAAAGTAGCAAAAGCAAGAAAAGTTTAAAATTTACGATATTTAAGTTTCCGCCCATAAATTAAATTCCTAATATAATAATCCTATAATTTAAAAATTTGATGTGATACTAAATATACTTATGAGATAACGTTTAGGTTAAGCATCCTTTACAAACGCACGATATAATGAGGAGCTACGGTCAAAGTAATGTAACGATATTATGAACTACAAAATATCAATCAAAAGTATAGAGTGCAAAAAAATTTCAATTTTCCGAGATTTAAATTTCCACAACAATTAAATTCACAGCACAATAAATGCTATAATTTAAAAGCTTCATATGATACGAAACATATTTATAAGGTAACATTTATGTTACACATTCTGCCTGCATGATCATGTGCGATATAATGAAGCGCTGCTGTAAATTTAATTTAACAATTTTGTAAACTACAAATTAATTGAAAGTAGTGAAGGCAAAGTTTCAAGTTTCCGATAATTCAAGCTTTCGCAATAATTAATTCGCAACATAATAAATACTATAATCTAAAAACCAGATATTACACTAAACATGCTTTTTAGATAACATTTATGTTAAACATTCTCCCTATATGCTAAATATAAAAAGGGTCTACTTTAAAAGTAATCTAACAATACTATAAACTACAAAATATCAACCAAAAGCAGTGAAAGCAAAGAAGTTTCAAATTTCCGATATTTAAGTTTAAGTTTCCGCATTAATTAAATTCCCAATATAATAAATCCCATAATTTAAAAATTTGATATGATACTAGATATACTTATGAGATAACATTTATGTTATACACTCTCCCAATACGCACGATAAAATGAGGGGCTACTGTAAAAGTAATATAACAATATTATGAACTAAAAAATATCAACTAAAAGTAGTGAAAGCAAAGCTGTTTCAAGTTTCCGATATTTATTTTTCACAACAATTAAATTCCCAACGTAATAAATCCTATAATTTAAAAACTTGATATGACACTAAACATATTTATAAGATAATATTTACGCACCACATTCATTACGTAATCCTGTTGACATAATATTTGTTTTAAAAAATTATTTCTAAAAATTTAATTCTTATTCCAAAGTAAATAAGTTTGAAACGTAAACTGTATTAAATAAACAGCTTATGTGTTTTCAAAGAATTTGAAGCTTGAACTATTTCAATTCTTATTTCTAATGTCAATAAATTTCTCAAATATTAAAAATTTAATCTAAACATAAACACATATTTGATTATTTGATTAAACTGTATAATTATCTTAATTCGAGTTATTGTATGACGCTTTAAAATAGATACACAAACATACTTTGTTTGCACTTCTCGTTTTCGGTATGTTTACATTAGCTATATTAATGATACAATTAATTTAACTCTGTGTTTAATTAATTAACTAATTAATTCAGTTTAGTTTAAAATATCTTTAGCGATACAATGAATGACTAATGAGATATAAAAAGTAAATGTAGCTAATTGATTTCTAATAAAGCTTTTGCCAATGACTGGACTAATTTGTGAAATCTTTAATAGTGATCAGGAAGAAAATTAGCAGACGAAACAGATTGGCGTAAATCAGAGAGCACAGAAAACATTTTTAATCATCGTTCTTTTGGAAACTTCTAGGATAGATGTGCCAGTAAGTAATATATGGATTTATTTCTGTTATTTAAATTTATTTTGATTCATAATGGAAAATGTTACTATGAAATTTATTAAATGTTACTATGAGATTGATTAAATATTGCTTTTAGATGGATGCTATACAAATACAATACTTTAAAAAATAGAATATAATAATTATAACTGTTAACTGAAAACAGTTGGCTTTTGGCTGAATGTTTTAAATTAGATTTTGGCTCAGGGAAACTCCGGTAGCATCAACATCTAATCTATGAAAAGGTGAGTTTACACAAATATTTTTTTTCCAACTACTACAGCACTGTTATTACAGAAAATCTATAGTCATGTTTCAATTTTGTTAGTAATACGCTATCAGAAATAATTCTTTCAGTTCACGGAAACATTCCTGACAGCACTGCTACTTGAATATTTCCGTGAATTGAAGAATGTGCGTTTCTTTTTTTCTCTGTAACAAGAGAGAAAATATCCGTCAATTGAATAAATTTCGATCTATTTTTTTCGTAATTTGAACAGGGGAGTTAAAAAAAAAAAAACACCTCTCTCTTTTTCTGTGGCTGATCTTGGCGTTGAACCTGGGACCAGGGCTGCGGAGTCGGAGTCGGAGTCAGGCCCATTTTTGAGCGAAAGAGTCGGAGTCGGATTTGTTAAAATTCCCGTAGTTGGAGTCGTCCATTTTACAAGCAGGGCTGCGTTGTCGAAGTCGGAGTCAGGCCCATTTTTGAGCGAAAGAGTCGGAATCGGATTTGTTAAAATTCCCGTAGTTGGAGTCGTCCATTTTACAAGCAGGGCTGCGTTGTCGAAGTCGGAGTCAGGCCCATTTTTGAGCGAAAGAGTCGGAGTCGGATTTGTTAAAATTCCCGTAGTTGGAGTCGTCCATTTTACAAGCAGGGCTGCGTTGTCGAAGTCGGAGTCAGGCCCATTTTTGAGCGAAAGAGTCGGAGTCGGAGTCGGATCTGTTGAAATTCCCGTAGTTGGTGGTTCCATTTTACAAGCAGGGCTGCTTTGTCGGAGTCGGAGTCATGCTCATTTTTGAGCGAAACAGTCGGAGTCGGGGTCAGGCCCATTTTTGAGGGAAAGAGTCGGAGTTGGAGTCGGATCAGTTAAAATTCCTGGAGTCGTAGTCGGATCTCTTAAAATTCCCGCAGTCGGAGTCGCCATTTTACAAGCAGGGCTGCGCTGTCGGAGTCGGAGTCAGGCCCATTTTTGAGTGAAAGAGTCAGAGTTGGAGTCGGATCAGTTAAAATTCCTGAAGTCGAAGTTGGTTCTGTTAAAATTCCCGAAATTGGAGTCGCCCATTTTTCCCACCGACTCCGCAGCCCTGCCTGGGACCGACTGATTCGAATCCTATATCTTAAACCACTAAACAAAGGATCGCTTGCTACAATGAGTTTGAAATGAAGACCTTTTTTTCTCAATTAAATTAAAATTTCTGAACTAGTTGTGAAGTGCTGTGGATTCTTATTTCAGATTCTTTATTATTATTATTATTATTTACCTCTAATAAATAGTCTAAAAAGTACTCTAACAATAAATTGCAAATAATTTTAAATGAATGAGAAAATTGCTACTTTATTAAATTCGAAAGCATTACTTTTGTTTGTTTGTTTTTAAATAAATTAGAAATTTTAATTTATTGAATTTTCGGTTTTTCATTTAAAAAATAAATTTGAACTTAGTATTAGTAGAGCCAATACGCATGCGTGCAAGAAATAAATGGAAAATTTCCCTCCTTTTTCAGACTTTCGGGAAGAATTAACGGAAAAAAACATGTTTTATAAGAGTACGGAAATTATTTGTTTAAAACTGAAGAATAATTTATTGTATAAAGACGAGTTTTTCTAACAGTGTACAGATTCTTGTGAAACACTGATTCAAAAATCATTAATTTAACACACTCGTGTACCTTTTTCTTCCCAATATCTATTTTAATGTTTTGTAAATGTTTTTAGTTTAGTTATTTATTTAAATTGAACTATTTGTCACAGAAATTAAAGCAAAAAGGGAATTACAGATGGTTTACAAAGTCAAAAGAAAAGAATGTAACACGATTTCTTTGCAGTCGTACAATAATATCATTTACAGTGTCGCCGAATTTAAAATAAACTCGGAATTTGGGGCTTTCAATCTTTCGTTTTCTCGCTAAATGAAACATTTTGTCTCGATTTGTCGCAATGGTGATCGTCAGCGACAATCCTACATTTTGCTATAGAATGTATGTAAGGCCTTGGCAGGTGGTGATACTTAAAAGACGTTGCTGGTAGATTAAATAACTGACTCGGGACTTCGTTCCTTGAACTAACAATTCATTTATTTGTGAGGTGAAAATACAAGGTAGTCGAGAGTCCGCCTGAGTCCCCGAGAAACCACATTTTTCTTGAATTGCATGATGAAAAAGCATAAGAGAACGCTCAAATCTCTAAAA
Organism: Maratus speciosus; assembly: GCA_963932465.1. NCBI lineage: Eukaryota > Metazoa > Arthropoda > Arachnida > Araneae > Salticidae > Maratus > Maratus speciosus. The sequence goes on from OZ010798.1 coordinate 364,926,937, forward strand.
AGTGAGCTCTTCCGCTTAGCACATGAATTTTGTTATCAGTTTTGGATATTTTCCAGAAGAGGTTAAAGTGTCAATTTGGAAGCAAACTTTAATTTAATTGACTCAATGTTATTTAATAGGTGTGCTCTTGAGAAGACAAATGGTTGATTTAAGCCTGATTGCACCACCAATGGTAATTTTCCCCTATGATACTAATGTTTATTTATGTTTTGACAAATGTCAGCTAGAAGAAAGCTAATTAAGATTTATGACCTTGGTCTTGAGAAGACAAATGCTTGATTTAAGCCTGATTGCACCACCAATGGTAATTTTCCCCTATGATACTAATGTTTATTTATGTTTTAACAAATGTCAGCTAGAAGAAAGCTAATTAAGATTTATGACCTTGGTCTTGAGAAGACAAATGCTTGATTTAAGCCTGATTGCACCACCAATGGTAAGTTTTCCCCATGATACTAATGTTTATTTATGTTTTAACAAATTTCAGCTAGAAGAAAGCTAATTAAGATTTATGACCTAATCAACTACTTATTTTGACATTGATTATAATTTATTATTAAATCATAATCATAAATATAATAACGTCAAATTTGAGGAAAAGTAATTAAAATTTATAGCCTAAATATAATCAACTGTCATATTTGGAAAAAATAAATCACTATTTATAGTTTTAAGTATTCATTTAAGGTTTATTTTAACTCTAGTTTGATTTTATGAGCCCAATAACTGTCATAATGATAGTTGATTGTGATTTATCGTTTTAAGTATTCATTATATCTCAATCAATGTAAAAAAAAAAGTTAGGCATTTCTAATATTATGTTTAAAAAAGGATTTGATTTTTATCCTTTCATGTATAATTCCGGAATTGATCGCTAGGGATGCTGCCGGGTACCTCATCATTTAGCAGTCACCCATTTTACTATGCAAACACATTTATGACTATAGCTAACTCGATTCACCAGTTATTTGAGATGAAACGGAATTAATGAATTAGTCTGTATAAATGCATTTTGAGACAATCCCTATTTCTGGCTGAAATACTTTTGATAGTCTACTTTTCTTGACTTTAAAATTTTACCTTTAATAGAAAAGCACTATAAAAAAAAATCTTACAGGTCATTCATTTCATACTTGTGTCAAATATTGCTGAACCTTGATCAAAATCCAAACTTTAAATTTCCACTTAAAAGTACAGGAAGTAATTCATCATGAAACTTGATCCAAAGAATTTCAAAAAATGAAAATATACTTTTTCATAGTTTAAGCTGCCAACGAATCATTACATTGAATTATTACTTTAGATTCTATTACATAACTTATACGTATATCGTCGATAAATTACCATCCCATCCACTCTATCAAATGTACTGTTCTGATATTGAAAAATTGATTTTAAAGAGAGTCCAAGTTTTTAAAAAATGTTTAAAATGAGTAAAAGTGAACTGATACATTTTATATAGGAAGACTCAACTCATGAATTTTTGAACAATGCTACATATTTTAGTGTAAAAAAATATACTAAAATATTATGTACAGGATGTGTAGCAAAGGACTCCCTGATTTTAAAATTAACCCAATGACCGCCGAACAAAAGGGCACAATTGTAATGTTGTTTTCTCTGTAATATATTTTAAATGCTATAAAAAGATGTTTTTTCCAACACCATATATTTTTTAGTACGTATAGGCATATAGGTTTTGAGAGTATTAATCATAACTTTTTTTTAAAAAACTGGATTATATCTGTAAAATTATATTAATTTAAATATTGCTTCTATCGCAGTGAAACCTACAGCTTAGTGAACGGATATATCAGTTCGCGACGGTGAAAAGTTAAATAACTCAAAAATATGATACAATAGTTTAACAATTAGTTACAAATTTTGTCGACAGGTGGTGCGGTAGTCACTCAGGGATTCCTAAACAAAGTACTCTCAAGCACATAGTCTTACAATCTTCTTACAGTAGCAATCTTCTTACTGAAGGAAATGAATGAAGTCTATTTTGTGAAGCAATGTGTTTTCCTAGTACTCCAGTATCCCCATTTAAATGGCATTCCTACGGCAACAAGGTGCAGTTTTCAATCGTAGTTTAAAGTTGCAAAATGTCCTGCTAAGAAAACAATTTGCGAACATTTGAGAAATTTCAGTGAACAGGCAGATTGGCTGATACTGGAATAACTGTTTGCAAAGATGCAAAGAACAGTCTGGAGCTTATTTCTCGAACTCTGTACAGCACCACCTGTCGGCAAAATTTTTAACTAATTTTGAAAGTATTGCATCAGATTTTTACGGCTTTCAAAATAAACATACCACTTGTTTCCTTCTGTCGACCTTAGTTTCGGAGTTATTTAATTTTTAAATGAGGGAGTCCCTTTGCTGTTCACCCTGTACTAACATTGCAGTGTATGAATGAATTTCACATCAAATTCTTTAAGAATATAATGAGCAGTGGTTATTTGTAAGGATCAGAAAATGCTTTAAAAGCTCTCAAAATTTTGAAATTTGGACTTAATTTCTCAGATATTTTACTTCACATTTTAATGTAATGATTGTGATAGCTTCAAATGATGGTAATTGAGTTAATCCTTTTTTGTAAATAAAATAGATAATGTAAAGAATAAGGATTATTATATTTTTATTGATGCCACATTCTCATAACAAATTTAAAAGAAATATTTTGAATTTGAATCGATGTAGTGAAAACTGTGCAAGGAACTTGTAAAGCGTTTTTTTTTTTTTTACGAAAGGAAAGGAGTTATTTAAAAAAAGTATGAATTTTAATTCAGAAAATTAATTAGTATTTTTTGATAAATCCGTCGAAAATTGATCATTTTCAGAGACTTTTGGTTCATAATTTAAATTTATAGGTTACTCATGACGTGCTTTATCACAATATTAGGCTGGTGCAAAAAATAATGTATGATTTTACAATTCAGCTTATTTTTTATAAGCATTTTGTATACGGAATTTAATCCTAGTGGTATGTATTATATATAATTTTAAAGCTTATTTTAAAAACTTTCTTTGCGAATTAATTGTTTTATTTTTTTAGCTCGCAGGCTATCAAAGCCTGAGAGCTAATGTGCCCGCTGGTTCTATATGTATATATGTATGTACGTAACGCGATAACTCTTGATAGAAATATCCCATTTGCTTCAATTTTTTTTCCTAGGTTCATTCTGATAAGGCGCTTCCCTGATTAGTTTTGGGGGTTCATTGGTTAAGTATAAAGGGGGAACGGGGGCCAATCCCCCCCCCCCCCTTAACTTAGATAAATGGTTTTTTCATGCAGAATTATGAGATTTTCTTCAAATTTGGTATACCGGATTTAATCCTAGTGGAATGTATTATATATCATTTTAAAGCTTATTTTTAAAAATTTCATTGCGAATTAATTGTTTTAATTTTTTAGCTCGTAGGCTGTCAAAGCCTGTGAGCTAATGTGCCCGCCGGTTCTATATGTATATATGTATGCACGTATGTACGTAACGCGATAACTCTTGATAGAAATATCCCATTTGCTTCAATTCTTTTTCCTAGGTTCATTCTGATAAGGCGCTTCCCTGATTAGTTTTAAGCGTTCATTGTTTAAGTATAAAGAGGGAACGGGGGCCAATCCCCCCTCTTAACTTAGATAATTTTTTTTTCATGCAGAATTATGAGATTTTCATCAAATTTGGTATACCGGTTAATTCTGATAAGGCGCTTCCCTGATTAGATTTGAAAGTTCATTGTTTAAGTCTAAAGGGGTGAATGGAGGGCTAATAAGCCCTTAATTCAGATAAATGGGTTTTTCTATCCGATTTGCTTCAAATTCAGTATACAGGTTTATTCTGATAAGGCGCGTCCCTGATTAGATTTGGAAGTTCATTTGTTAAATATAAAGGGGGTACAGGGGGCTAATACCCCCTTAATTTAGATAAATGGGTTTTTCTATCCGATTTACTTCAAATTGGGTATACTGATTTATTTCAATAAGGTGCTTCCCTCATGGCATTTGGAGGTTCATTGATTCAGTATAAAGAGGGGAAACGGGGGCTAATCCCCCCTTAATTTATCTGGCGAGGGACATTATTCTTTGAAATAAGAGTATAATATACAATTAGTGTGAATAGCCTGTGAGCTGAATGCCATCAGTTTAACTGGGTACTTTTCTTTTTATTTAGGCTGTTATTTGACTTAAAAAGCTGAGACGTCAAAACAAGATTTTCGCAAAATTTGCTTTTACGAGTTTATGCTCGGCCGCAGTGCAACGCAAACTGTGTGAAAAAATAATGAAATTTGAAGTAAGGGAAGCATCAACCTAAGTACAGTTCAGCATTGGTTTCGAAAAATTCACGGAGACTTCGATTTTCGAGACAAGGGTGGTCGCGGGCGTACTTCTGTTGCTGACGATGATCAACTGCAGGCGATAGTCAAAGTTGATCCAACCAAAACAACTCGAGAAATTGCGACTGATTTCAACGTTGACCATTCTCCAGTATCGTTCACCACTTGGAGCAAATTAGCAAGGAGAAGAAGCTCAATAAGTAGATGCCGCATGAGTTGAACTCCAATTCACGTTTCACAATTGACCCTCCAAAAGTTACACGCGTCGGCCTATGAAACACTACCTCACCCACCGTACATACTGGACCTCTTTTAAATCGACTAGCGCGTCTTTAAAGGGACTCAGAACTCTTAAAATTGGAAAAATTTAAAAAAAAAAGATCCTTTTCAACACTTAATATCTTAAATTGCATTTGATTTTAAGACACAATTTTTATTGGGATGAACGATATAAGTATGTTCTTTCATTTCATGTATTTTAGAAATTGCAAGTTGCAGAATTAGCATTTACAGGGGGCTCCAAACTGTCAGACATTTGACGAGGAGAAAATGGGCATAACATATTACGCGCAGGATTACAAAATAATTTTTACAACTAGAATGAAAATTTTGGTGCCTACTTATACTTCAGATTGTAATAATGACCCTGAACCTAAATAAATTTGTATTTAAAGCATTTTTTAAGTTTTAATACAAACTTATATTTATCTAATCCAAATTTCGAAAATTTCAACATTATAGTCGCCTAAAAAATAATTTTTTGAAAAATAAAGAAGAAATTTTAGGTTCTGTTTATACAGATTTACATGAAACATATGTTTTGAAACTTTTATGAAAAAATGTTCAGGAGTTTTTGAGATAACCTGCGAGTTATGACTAAAACGTGAAAAAAAAAATCTTTTTTTTATATATCGCGTGGGGTATCGTGCGAAAGCTTTCGTAACGCTGAAATGAAAAATATATTTAATTTAATTTTAGGTATTATATTTTCAAAATTATGGTGGAAAATGTAGTGCAAAAATATGTTCCCCCCATCTAACTCCGAATCTATTGAAACTAAAATTATGAAAAAATTAGAGGTAGTAGACATTAATTTAAACCTTGCAGGAAAATTATAGCGATTACCTTAGGTCACATAGTTTTTGAGAAAATCGCATTTTACCGTTACACTCAAATTTCGATTTACGGGCTTCAGCAAAAGCGTTGAACAGAGCTGGAGGCACCTATCGTAGCAGAAGTATAAAGGCATTGTTGATTATGAATTTCGGAAAAAATCGTCGGTAATTAGCTGAGATATTAACCCTTAAAGACACGGACGGTTTGGACATACATAATGACAGGAACGACGTACTCTATGCTCCATTGGCTTTTAAAGCCTAGATAACAAATTTTAAGGATACATTTATGTAATGCAATGCCCAGTAGCAGTGTAAAAGCAATAAACGTCAAATTGTTAAAAACAGACTAATTTAATGAGAATTAATCACATAAATATTATGGGATTCGCGAATAGTTTCCATTGAGTGGATATCTGAATACGCCTCCCGTGTCTTTAAAGGTTAACTAAAAACCTATATGGAATAACAAAGATACAGAATAGCTATATTTGCTATTATTTAGGTTCCATATATCTTTGAACTTTCATGGTATATCCATTTATACTTTACTAGTATACAGGGTGCAAAGGAAAGTCCCTTTAAAACCTGAAAATACTTGTGAACGGAGAGAGCTACAGCTATGCAAATGAGGTAACGGTATAGTAAAGCGACTAAGCCTGATTTAAGGAAAACGACAGCAGTGCCCCCAGCGTAATTTGGAAGATAGCCACTGCAAATCGAAAACGAAAAGAGATAGAGCAAAATTTCCAGTTAGAAAATTTTAGAGCATCAATTAATTAATAGAATACGACATTTGGTTTACATGGATAAGATAAATCTTTGCCTGTTTACCCAAAAATGTCCGAAATCGATGCACTCCGTTTTGTTTAACGTTTAAATGGAATAGTCAGAAGTATGAAGAAATACGCACAATTTATGCTATAAATACGTACTTATCGCAATACATTTTGATATCATCACACACCAAAATAAAGGACAAACTATCTCACAGTGATAAAAAGTTAATGTTCAGTGTGTTCGAAAATTTCGCCATTGTTCACGATACACATTTGTATTCGTGAGAGTAATTCTGCATGCACATTTCTCAGCATGAAACGTCTATTGCAAGCCTCTTCAATATGACAACATAGATTTAACCCTTTTAAGGGCGGTGGCTAGACGGTCTAGCCACCTAATTTTAATTCCAAAACTGACAAATGGCACCAAAAATATTTTGATAAATTTTGCTTCTGTAATGAAAGTGCAAATTAACGGGTTTTTGCTTTCAGAAAAATTCATTTGAATATTCTGGTGTCAGTCAATTATTTCATCAGTTTACGAACAGAATTCTTCTGGCCCTGAAAGGATTATTCTAAAATTTTAAATGCATTGGAAATTGAATCTTTACAGACATTACAGCTCAGTACAACCTCTCAATCTGCAATTTTGCACTGCTACAGTTCCGGAATGTGAATAGGCAAAGTAGAATCGTCGCTCATCGATTTCGGACATCTTTGGGTATGCAGGCGGCGATTTATCTTATCCGTGTGAACCAAATGTCGTTTCGTACTAATTAATTGATGCTCTAAAACTTTCTAACTGGAAAATTTGCTCTACCTCTTTTTGTTTTCGATTTGCAATGGCTATCTTCCAAATTTCGCCACTAGGGGTGTAGCTGTCGTTTGCATTAGGTCGAACATAGTCGCTTTACTATACCGTTACCTCACTTGTATAGCTGTAGCTCTCTCCGTTCGCAAGTATTTTCAGGTTAAAGATACTTTCCTTTGCACCCTGTATACTATACAGCTATACCCAACCCTACGTTGTATAGTTTTTACAAAGTCTCAGTATTCTTTTAGCAACTGCATTTTTTTTAGTAATACACTTACTAATTCATATATTATTATACGGAACACTCTGTGCGCGAGTAATACTCGCCCTTGACCGGTTATTTATTATAAATTTTGCCCTATTAAATCTGGGCATTTTCTCGATTCAGTTAGGCATAAATTTCCTTTTTCAAAAACCGGTGATAAAAGATTAAAAATTCTGTAAAAGAGGAACGTCGCGAAGGGGTTAAATTATAAAAATTCAAAATTTAGAGCTCCAAATGTTAAATTACATTTTCATATTTTTACTAATATTACCTGAAATTATAATCCTAATGTGATAATTTTTCGTGTGGTTATAATTCTAAAAAACCCAAACATAACTACATTGAATTTGTAATATTAAAAATTTTATAATATGAATTATGAAATGAATATTGAAAGAAATATGAATTGCAACCTACAATTTTTTGATAGCAACTGGACGACCACTTCGCTCTTCGTCAACAACTTTTGAACCACCGATGTGGAACAGAACGATGTGGTCGTCCAGTTGAGATTGCGACAGAAGAATCAGTGCGGAAGGTTGAGGAAATGGTTGCTATGCTGTCTTTTGTTGTTCGCGTGTCAGCTCTAACTATTTCCTCAACCTTCCGCACTGATTCTTCAACTCAAGACTCTTCAACTCCTTCTTCAACAATCTCAACTGGATGACCACTTCGTTCTTCATCAACAACTTTTGAACGACCCTGCTCATCTTGTACAACTGCTGTCTCATAAATTCGAAATTAACATCTTGTAGCTGGATTATGCTGCCACCTATTGGTCATATTTGGAAACAATTTAATACTAATTTCCAACCTCTCATATAAGTTTGTGACCTACTTAATGACTTGCCCTCGTATATGTATAATGTAAATATACGTGTGCAATGCATTCGTATAATGTACATGTACATGTACAATATATATGTGCATGTTTTTCTATAAAAACTCAAAATAATACGATCAAGAAGTTCTGAAAATGACCATAAAATATTTATAACAACTTCACAATCAATACCTGTTTACATTTCAAATTCTTATGAAATTGCCATTTTTACGAAAAAAGGTAGTGCAGTTTTTTATTATCCTTTTAAAAATCAGAGTGCATATTTTCGGTTTAAAAAAACTGTCACTAACAAAAAAAAAAAGAAAAAAAAAAGCCTTCTTCAACAAGAAATCAAGCAAGTTATCATTGAGAATCTCGTGACTCAACGTACTTCAATATAAACCTTGTAATCTTATTTATGAATGAAATATGCTTTAAATAAGTTGAATATAGAAATAAAAAAGAGACATTTTAACTACATCAAGATAGAAGAAAAAATGAGATAAAATAATCGTGCTTAAACGTAAACGAAATAAATTTTACTTATTGATTGCACTAGTCTGCAAGTTTTGGGTTGTGTCATGTTTTTTAGATTTTGATAGCTGATTCTGATTTATTTTTGTAAAGCTGAATCCGAAAATGACCGTCACTTTTAACCATCCCGTCGGGAGTTTTCGCAAATCGTAAATTTCAAAGTTAAAAAGTCAAAAAATGGCGAAAATTTGATGCTATAAAATAAATGTGATGGTTGTGCTTTTTAGTTTTTGATAATTGATTCTTATGTATTTTGTAGCACTGAATTTGAAAATAACCTTCATTTTTAACCATGACGTCGGGAATTTTTGAAAATCGTGAATTTTAAAATTTTAAAAAGTTGAAATATTATGAAAATCTGATACTATAAAATAGACATAAAACCTTTTTTTTTTCATTATACTTTATTCATTTTTTGGCTTATTTTACGCTTTTGTACAGCTAAATATGTAAAATATTATGTATTTAAAATCTTACAATTTTATTCCATGTGCGGAAGTTGCGTCTAAGTAAGTTCCCATGTTCCCAAATCGTCTTTAAAATGGAATAAAGGGTACATACAATACATACAATTTACTTGAGTTTTTAGAAAGTAATACAAGAAATATTTTTTTAACAAAAATATAATTTTTATTGCTTCTCAAAACATTCCCCTGCAACATCGGTACATTTTTGTATTCGAATAAACCAATTATCAAAACATTTATGCCACTCTGAAAGTGTATTCGAACATAGTAACTCTGGCGTATTAGAAACATGGCTTTTGTAATTTTCAACGGCTTCTTCCGAGTTGTTAAAACGTTGACCACACATTTTACTTCTTATGAACGGAGGAAAAAATAATCGTTAGGTGCTAAGTCCAGTGAATACGGGCAAGAAGTCATGAATTCGATTTTCTCACAATTCAAATAATCCATACTTAGCGGAACAGTGTGTGAGCTGCGTTGTCCTAGTTCAGAATAATGCGAATTTTTGATTTTTTTTTTCTTAGTTCTGTAGAAGCAATTATTGTATGAATAACTTTTGTAGGTCTAGGGGTCACCTGGAAACACACAAACAGTCAATTGTTGTTTTGTTTCAGGTTCATAGGAATAAATCTAAGTTTCGTCACACATTACGATATCATAAACATGTTTTGAGGCACTGGAGTGGAATTTTTTTAGATTTCCCTGGCACTATTTCGCACAAGTGTCCTTTTCAGTTTGAGATAAATTGTGGGCGATCCATGAGGAACATGTCTTTTTCACTTTTAAATGATTATGTAAAATTGAAGGCATATATCTCCTTGAAATGTTCAAAGATGCTTCTATTTCATCATATGTCGCATATGGATCAGAAGTGATTAGTTTTCTCACAGCATCAGTGTTTTTGGGAATCACAGAACTTCTTGGTCGACCCACCCAAACCACCACTGAGATTCTTACGACAGGGGAAGAATTATTTAAACCAGTTGTAAATCGTTGCCTTAGACTGTGCTGCGTTTTCAAACGTCCATTTTATTCTATCGATATAATATTTCCGTGTCAAACTTTGTCGAAAGTCATAAAAAATCATGGCTATGAAGTCCTTTCGAGATAATTCCATAATTATATAGCCTTTCTAATTCTCGAAAAATTACCGTAAATAGAATTTTACAGCTTTTGATGTTCTGTAAAAGCAGACATTCACGCAAGTGTTTGAATTCTGATAAAATTTGTCTGCGGTAAATGCAGCTATTTTTTTCGTTGCCAGATTCTAAAAACTTAAGCACTAGCCCTTGTACTACATATCTCCACAAGGTCAATGAAGCCCCTCCCCACCCAAATTAGACCCCTAATTGTTTACCTGTAAGAACCCCCAGTATAAGCCAAAAAAAATTGAATAATTTATTTTAAAAAAAAAGTTTTACATCTAATTTCTAGTATTAGATTTTCGTTATTTTTTAACGCTGAAATTTACGTTTTGTGCAAAATCCTGACGTGATCGTTAAAAATGAAAGTCAGTAGCAGATTCAGTGCTAAAAATTACATAAAAGTCAATTATCAAAAGTTAAAAAGCACAATCATCGCAGGCTTGTGTTATTAAATATTTAGTACATTAATGAAGCAATTAAATCCGTTTTTTCATCGAAAATTTAAATAATAAAAGTTCCGAAAACTTAATTTTGAAGCAAAAGATATATTTATTTAAAATTAGTGATAGAAGCCGCTGTATATGATAAAAATGTGCGAATATAATTAAATTTGTTTGAATATACAGTAGAACCTCGATTATCCGAATTAATTCGGACCAACCCTCTTTCGGAAAATCGAAATTTTCGGATAATCGAGAATGCTTCAATTTTAAGATTAAGGGCGAATATGTGCGCTATTTCTTATGGTGGTAACAAGTGCTTAATAAAAATAAATTACTAGCAAAATAGAAACAAGAATAAACTACTTGAATTTTAATTTTTAAATTAAATATCTTTTACATATTTCACAAGGGTTTGAAACAAAGTTTTGTTTGTTGAGGTTTCGATTGCCTTTGCTTTGCAGCTCTATCGCGAAGTTTTTTATATACTATTGGTTCACCAGTATCACAGTCTTTGTGCTGCTTTCTGCATGAAAGTTTTTCATTTTTGCAACATCTCTCTTCATAACATTAACCGCTGCAATGCCAATGCTGTATTCTTGAGCTTATTTTGTCACATTCGCATCCGATTCTACATGATTTATGATTTGAATTTTTTCTTCTATATACTTAAAATAACGCTTTTTTTGTACACATGATAAAAATTGAAAATTTTTACTCTAGTAAAAATCTCATACGGGATCTCAAGTGAAATTCAAAGAAATTCTAAGAAAGGGATCCAAAATATTTATCTGTACTCGTGGTTCGGAGAGGACCTCTTGCACACGAGGAATGTGATAGAAAAAAAAAAAAAAGGCTTTAAAAATTGATTTCGGTTAACCGAGAGTTTCGGATAAAAGAGGTTCTACTGTAATTACCATTTTCTCTGTTTACACATGTATAATGCGCAAAAAGTTTAAATTTTTTGGATCTAAAGAGTAAAATGTGCAATCTATAAGGTATGCTTCCGAAAGTTGTGTGACACTGAGAATGCTTTCACTTTCTCACTGCGAATAACATGTAGATTTCACTACAAAAATGTACCATTATTGTTAGCAAAACTAGTAAAAAACATTATCTAACGAAAAGTTTATTTGAATAAAAGATTTGATTTTTCAGAAACATTTGTAAAGGGTTAACCTTATGTAATCATACTGGGGATCCAACCCGAGTTTCCCTTGTTACATGATATAGGTGAAAATTATTTTTTTTTCATAACTCTAATAATTTTTTTTACATTTTATATATATATATTTTTAATCGCACATGAACAACATGAAAAACAATATTTATATGAAAAGTATCAATGATCTAACCCGGGTTTCCCTTGTTATAAGATATAGGTGACATTTGTAAAGGGTTAACCTTATGTAATCATACTGAGGATCCAACCCGAGTTTCCCCTGTTACATGATATAGGTGAAAATTATTTTTTTTCATGACTCTAATAATTTTTTTACATTTTATATATATATTTTTTTTTTAATCGTACATGAACAACATGAAAAACAATAATTATATGAAAAGTATTAATGATCTAACCCGGGTTTCCCTTGTTACAAGATATAGATAACAATTGCTTTTTTTTCAAAACTCTAATAGATCTTTTACATTCCATGCAGTTTTTTACGTCGCCCATTAACAACACCAAAAAAAAAATAATAATAATATTTAGATGAAAAATATCAATGATCAAACCCGGGTTTCCGTCTTTACAAGATATAGGTGACAATTACTTTTTCAAAAGTCTAACAGATTTTTTACATTTCATGTATTTTTTTACGAAGCGCATTAACAATATCAAAAAATTATTTATATGAAAAATATCAATGATCCGTCCCCGGTTTCCCTTGTTACAAGATATAGATGACGATTGCTTTATTTTTCAAAACTCTAATAGATCTTTTACATTTCTATTTTTTTTTACGTCGCCCATTAACAACATAAAAAAAAATATTTATATGAAAAATATCAATGATCCAAACCAGGTTTCCTTTGTTACAAGATAAAGGTGGAAATTAATTTTTTAAAAACACTAACAGATTTTTACATTTCATGTTTTTTTTTTTCTTTTTTAAACATCATCCATTAACAACACCCCCCAAAAAAATATTTATATGAAAAATGTCAATGATCCATCCCCGATTTCCCTTGTTACAAGATATGGGCGGCAATTACTTTTTAGGTGCGTTCGTAATTATATAAATACGTAGCACCTATAGTCGTCGTTCAGTCCGTCCGTCTGTCCGTCCGTCTGTCCGTCTGTCCGTCCGTCTGTCCGTCTGTCCGTCCGTCCGTCTGTCCGCATGTAACAGAGCAAAAACTACCCAACCGAATGGTCTGAAATTTCAAATATATGATTGTTGCAAAATTTTGTCGAGCCATTTCAAATTTTATGAAAATCGGATGTATAGTTTAATTACAGGGACAGTCAAAAGTTTTTCTTTACATTACGGCCAATGGGAAAAATTATTGCAAGTGCATTTTAATGATATTAGAGCCTTCCGAATGATCTGAAATTTTAAAGATATAATTGATGCAAAATTTTGTCGAGCCATTTCAAATTTTAGGAAAATCGGATGTATAGTTTAATTACAGGGACAGTCAAAAGTTTTTCTTTACATTACGGCCAATGGGAAAAATTATTGCAAGTGCATTTTAATGATATTAGAGCCGTCCGAATGATCTGAAATTTTAAAGATATAATTGTTGCAAAATTTTGTCGAGCCATTTTAAATTTTAGGAAAATCGGATGTATAGTTTAATTACAGGGACAGTCAAAAGTTTTTCTTTACATTACGGCCAATGGGAAAAATTATTGCAAGTGCATTTTAATGATGTTAGAGCCTTCCGAATGATCTGAAATTTTAAAGATATAATTGTTGCAAAATTTTGTCGAGCCATTTCAAATTTTAGGAAACTCGGATGTATAGTTTAATTACAGGGACAGTCAAAAGTTTTTCTTTACATTACGGCCAATGGGAAAAATTATTGCAAGTGCATTTTAATGATATTAGAGCCGTCCGAATGATCTGAAATTTTAAAGATATAATTGTTGCAAAATTTTGTCGAGCCATTTCAAATTTTAGGAAAATCGGATGTATAGTTTAATTACAGGGACAGTCAAAAGTTTTTCTTTACATTACGGCCAATGGAAAAAATTATTGCAAGTGCATTTTAATGATATTACAGCCTTCCGAATGGTCTGAAATTTTAAAGATATAGTTGTTGCAAAATTTTGTTGAGCTATTTCAAATTTTAGGAAAATCGGATGTATAGTTTAATTACAGGGACAGTCAAAAGTGTTCCGTTACATTACGGGAATGGGAAAAAATTATTGGAAGTGCATTTTAATGATGTATCAGACTATGCACTTTATGAAGTGCAAAAAATTATACATTCAGTACAATATGGGGTGCAAAAAATAATTATAAAACTAGTTATAGTACGAACGCACCTCATTTGCCACGTTTGACGAGCAATTTCCAACTTGTTTTAAAAACTCTCATAGATTTTTTACATTTCATGAATGTTTTTACGTCGCCGATTAACAAGACCAAAAAAATCTTTATAGGAAAAATATCAATAATCCAAACCCGGTTTTCCTTGTTACAAGATATAGTGACAGTTGCTTTTTTTTCAAAACTAATAGATTTTTTACATCTCATGTATTTTTTACGTCGTCCATTAAAAACACCAAAAAAATATTTATATGAAAAATATCAGTGATCCAACTCCGGTTTCCCTTGTTACAAGATAAAAGTGTTTTTTTTTTTTTTTTTTTTTTTTTTTTTGGCCTATTAACAACACCAAAAATTATATATATATTTGTAAGAAAAATATCAATAATGTATTCCAATAAATCTTTGAAATTTATTAAAAGCTATACTTTCATTTTAACCGTATATGTCAGTAGTTAATAGCCGAAGAAATCGCCAAAGATTTCACTATTTACTGCAGCCTTTTTTATTTTGGTAATTTCAGTGATTTATGCCCGTAATTCATTGCATATCTGTCAAATTTATGTTCTATTAAAAGTAAACAAAATTACTAATAAAAATTTTCAGATTGGCCAAATACATATGTACACGAAGGAAATTAATTTTTTTAAAATAAAGAATTTGTAATACAAGTTGCCGTACCCTTAAAAATAGCTTAACACGCCGGAAATTGTACGTCAAACGCGGCAAATGAGATGTGTTCGTACTATCACTAGTTTTTTAAATATTCAGATCTTGGTGCAATAGCTGTTGCACACATATACAAGAATACATGAATACAAAGTTTATTACGGTTATATATATTAAATTCAGTAATATGGAAGTAATAGGACTCCATCTTAAATAGGACGTAATCAAAAGGGTATCCTAGAATCATTACCTATCATTTGAATTAAAGTACGTATAATAAGATTTAATAGAATGAAGAAAACTTGTATTAATATATTTTTTAAGTTTTGATTCGATTTTCATAAAATTTGAAATGACTCGACAAAATTCTGCATATGTATTAAGTTTTAATACATTCGTTTTTGTAGTTTTTGAGCTATTATATGCGGACAGACAGACGAACGGACTAGACAACAACTATAGGTGCTACGTATTTATATAATTACGAGCGCACATAGAAAGACTTTCCAGAATTATTTCCGAATTGGATACACAAGCCACATACACAAAAAAATTGAATAAAAATTTTATCCACTCGATACTTTGTCATTGATATCTTGAAAATATATTTTATGAAGATAGGATTATTATTATTTTACATAAACTTCACGTAATTCATTTAGAGATAACTAGTTTTTGATATAGTAATGAAAAGTTCATTGACAGATTATTTCAGCTGTTATAGCTTAAAAAAAATTATCTTTCAGTTTTTACTGAGAAAATGTAATACAAGAATGCTGACGATTATGGAACGTGCTTAACTACCTCTCTACATCTTCTTTGTGTAGAGGTTTAGCTTTCAGGAAAATAGTAGTGGAGATTTTTTTCTTTACCATTTTTGCTAACTGAGTAGTTAGTTATGATTCGTTTTTTTTTTTTTTTTTTTTTTTTTTTTTTTCCATTTTAATGTTTTTGATTTTACATAAAGTTCTATATACGATTAACACTATGTCTATGGTTGTCAAATGGCATGTTTTAAAAGGTTTCGATTTATGGTTATTTTATTTGTAATTTTTAAATTAAGACAATCTCAAATAATTTTTAATACATTGAGAACTCATTTTTATACTTATTAGTTAAAAATATTACAAGTAAACGAAATATAAATCAAAATTTTAAAGGATGCCATTTGACACTGGTAGGCGTAGCGTTAAAATTTTGGCAGAAAAGGGTAAGACAATGCCTTTTTATACATATTAGCTTTAAAAATTACAAGTAAACAAAACATAAATCAAAATTTTAAAAGATGTCATTTGACACTTTGGGAGTAGTGTTAAAATTTTGGCATTAAAAGCAAAAAGAGAATGCCTGTTATGTATAATAGTATTTTTTTTTTTGCACGACTTTAAAGTTTCTCTATTTTTTTTTCTCCTGTAAACTTGGAAAAAGAAGTAAAATTTAATTTTTGAAAAATATTCAAAAATATATTATAATCTAAGGGGAAAATGTCTTTTAAAAATCTATATTGACCCAGAGTGTTTTAATATTGTATATCAGTCAGATTTCTATTTTTTATTTCTCCATCTTAGTGCTATGGGACCGAAAAACCACAGTTCTCTAAGGATAATGTTAGCGTTTATGATTCTGAGAAGGTTAACCCTTAACTGGAAACGTGAAAATCCCGTGCATAAACAGAACATTAAATAATTTACCAGATAGTTAACTTAAACATTTAATCTTTAATAGTAATGCCTTAACAGGACCAAGTTTTTAATATAACAGCATAAAAATAAGTTTAGAATGTCGAAGAGGGAAAATATTAAGGGCAGATATGTAGATGCAAACATCTAACAGATGTACGTTTCCGGTTAAGGGTTAAAAGAGGAGCGAAAAATGTGTCCAGCAGAGATTATGAAACATTTTTCAACACAGTCAAAAAACTGTAATAAAATTTCACAGTTTATTAAGGTGAAAGGTAATTTTTAAATGAACAGTTCGGAAAAACATAACGCATTCAAAAACCCAATTTCTAATATTACTACCATCAATAATCGGAAAAACTTCCGACTTTTTTTGTGCAGTCCTGTATATGATCCATAGATTCGTATGTGTACTACATAGTATACTACAAGTTAGTTCAATTGAACAGACAACATAGTTGAAAATTTCCATTCAACAATTTACGTCAATAATCGGAACTCTACTTGAGAACTTTTGTGCAGCCCTGTATATGATTTATAGAATTTATACACACCAACTAATATTTTTAAGTTAAATTTAAAAACGCGTACCATAACTGAAAACGCAATTCTAGCTGTTATTGTTCACAGGCTTCAATAGTTCTATAATAATTAATTTTCTTCTCTTGCAATACTTTGCGTGTCCCTGTAAATGAGCGATAAATTCAATGCACAAACTGTTCTACAGTAAGCGCCTTGTATTACACTTCTGAGTGATATATTGTATAAATTTCAATATGTTTAAAATAGTGTAATAGCATTTAAATACACCGAAACGATTTTTTACCTTAGATTACACCGTAATATATCGGATTTCTTTTGCGTGTCCCTGTAAACGAACAGTAAATGCTACACACTTCATTTTCCATACCAAACATGATATAGTAAACTCCAATAACATGTATGAAATTTATGGCAATCTGACTATATTTACGCGAGTTAGAGTACGGATAGAGGGACAGACAGACACACCGAATTCATAAACCCTTTTCAACTATGTTGGAAAGTGATAAAAAGGTGCTTAAAACGTACTGAATATTGATGCCATAGATAACACATTATGCACAAAATTATAAAGTAATAGTCAAAATGATCGTTGGTTTCATTCTTAAGACAGTTTATGATAGAAAAGTTTAATTCAACAATTTTGACAAAAAAAGATATTAAGTAAACCATATAAATTATTATTAGTTACATTATAGTAATCCTCTTGAATATTGTTAAATGAATATAAAAGAATTCTTTTGAGAATTCTGCCTAAAATACATAACACTCCCAATTCTAAATATCTTTAAAACTAAACATTTGGAGCAGAAAGCTGATAATGTAATATTTATGGTTTGCTGGAAACTTTTGGTGCATCGACATATGTTAATCATCAAGTAGTCGCTTCTTTTCGTTCAGAACTTCCACATGTTGTTCCTACATGCGTAATTAATGTAGAAAATGTTACAAAGTTTCCAATGACAAGATTATGTTTATAACGCTAATTATAGCATAATTCCTAGATGTAAACCTACGTAAATGTAAATTAAGTAATTTAAGATACGGCATACAAGATGTTATGAGAATTTATATTCGCTTTTTTAAGAAATATTCTTTCATATGTTATTAATGAAATATAATTAGAATTCGATTTTACGTTTGCATTCATGATAGGTAAGCTTGACATTGAATGCAAAATTTGATACAATAGAATACAGATAGTCTGAAATTTTGGACAATTCGAACCGAAAAGTATTTGATTCTTTTTTAAATATAAGTAAAATCGGTCTTGGCAAAGACGAATGAAAAAAAAAGACAGTAGGGAAAACTGAAAGTATTGTTTAATATACATTTTACTGCATTATATTGAAAAAACAATTGAAAGAACGTTGTTAGCATACAGAAATATATGCACAAGTTTAATGATTCTCTGGGATGAAGGAATTTGTTAGATTTTCCCAGCGATGTTGTATAAATCTACCAAATGAAGTAGTATTGGTATGCTTGAGATTGAATCTGAAATTTGATACATTGAACAAAGCTAAACTGAAATTTATGATAATCGTAACCGGCATTTATTTGATGTTTTGTAAAGACAAATGAATTGTGTATTTGTAAAGACAAAAAAAATTAGTACTGAAAATTGAAAGTACTTTCGGCATGCCTATTACTGTATTACTTTGAGAAAAAATAGAAAGAAACGCTGTTAACATACCGAAACTTATACCTGTATTTAATGATTAACTGGGACGAAGGAATTTATTAGACTTGCCTGTTGAAATGGTGTGAATCTACATAATGAAGCAGTATTAAACAACGTCCTGTGGATATCACGTCAGTTGGTGTTGTCTGAAATCTGTCCTACATAGCGAAGGGTTACTTCTAGTGCATTTATATCATCATAATTTGAAACAAGAAAATTATCTGCCTCATCAATTTATACAGGATCAGAGTCATCTTGAAGGTATGAACAGGGAAGCTACTGTCTGAAGTCAATTGGAAATAAGAGAAGAACCGAACACTTTAGCTCAAAATTCGCTCGAAATAAGGAAAGTATTCAACACGAATTGAAAGAAAGAACATTGTACTGTAATGAAATCATAAAAGAGCAGTCTATAATAATGTCTCTAATATTTTATTTTGAGAAATAAAGGAAAAAGATATACAATAGTACCTCGACTTACGTCAGCCCGCATTTACGTCGTCTGGCTCGGAAAAAAATCCTTAATTTAAGACACACTTTTACGAAGAATTTTTGTTCTATGAAGGGAAACTTTCCCTCAACAGTCAAGTGATAGCGACAAACAAAAAAAGTCGCAAGAAAAATCTCACTCTTTGTTAGAAGAGCTTCTGAGAGAAGAAAAGAAAAGTTTGTCGGTTAAAAGTTCATTGTAAGATTTTTTTCACATCCTCAAAGACTCGAACAGGGCACCTAGAACAATAAATTGTAAGTTAACAACTTATTGATGTTGACAGTTATTTCGAAATGTAATCTCCAAATCAAGGTCATTAAATTAATCAGACTCAGTAAATTGCTTTTCATCTGGCAAACGTGATTTATAAAAGCAATTATCAAAATTGGTTGTTATCCGAAACAAGGAAGTGATTGCACAATTCTAAATAAACACTCTGTATAACATTTCATCATATAGCCAAGATATTAAAAACATTAATAAACTGTTTTAAATTACTATAAATATAAATATTAATATAAATAATGTAATATTAAAATAAATGGTACTAATTTCATGTTTTTCATGTCAATAATGTATTATATTTTTTTCTACACTTTTTATGATTTTTATGCTGTATTAAATTCTTTTTTTTCTTTCTTTAAAAGTTCGCCCCAGATATATCTTTTACAAGTCACAAATAATTACGCGTGTTTTAAGATGACACCGAATATCATATCGTTATCAATGGACTAAAATAGGTAAACAACTAGAAGCTATAGATTGCATTACCCTGACGATGTTGGATACCAGACAGATAGATTACGGATACAAAACATAAATACAAAAGGTAAGCCAGTTTTTTCTTACCTATGATTTGCTTTTATAATTGAGAAATAAATAATGAATTGTGAGGAAAACGAATTTCACGCAAGATATTGTTAGAAAAGTTAAAATACTCCTAACAATTGATTTATTCCAAATTCTTGTATTGCTAACGGATTTTTTTTGCTAATTCTAAATGTATGTAACATAATCCCTAAACAAAAAAGAATATGTTAATTAGATTTTGAAGAATTTTTATTACATATTCTTTTTCGATTATCAAAATGAACCTCGACTTACGTCGCTAGTCTTGGAACGAATTTCTGACATAAGTCGGGGTACTGTACTCATTCATATAAAATTTATACGTTTCATCAAATAAAAGAATATTCAGGTCTTTATTATTGGGTATATGCAAAAGTATTCGTTTCTTGGTTAAAATTTCATGTTTACTTATGTTATTACATATTTATTCCATATAGACGTTTACTGACAATGAATTGATCAACATTGTATGCTTCTGTCAATTCTTGTTGCATTTCTGGGTTGTCTTCCTCCAATAATGCTTGCAATTTCTAGCTTCATGTTCTGCGTCCTCAACATCCAATAAACACCCTTTAAACTGTCTGAACAATCTTCTACACATACTTTCAGAAAAAGCATGTTCACCGTGAGCTTTTACAAGTAAACGATGACTTTCAGAAGCGCTTTTCTGTAAATTATAAAAATAATAACAAAACTTACCGCAAATGACAGTTATTTGGCACAAAACTGGCTCATTTTAAATGGAATAAAAAACTATGTTGTTTACACTTTAATCAAATGTCATACACCAGGGTTGTCAAACCTATGGCACGCGTGCCGTAAGTGGCACTCTGGAAGATATTTTTGGCACGCCTTTTATTGAATTTCTAAATCAAAATTCAGTCACATTCCCAAAATTCTGCACCTCTTTATTCTTTTTTTTATTAATACACGAGCTTCATTGAAAATAGCTTTTGTTTTCCATAACTAGGGGGCTATGCCCCCTACGAGCTACGCTCGCCAACCCCCGTCCAGACACCTCTAAATGCACGCTAATGTGATCGGCTTTAAAAAGATTTCGAAAGATTGAATTATAATTTAAAAAACAGTGGTGATCTCCCTATAAACGGATTTCTATTCATTTCTCTTTGATTGGGGAAATTTTAACGCCAAATCCGCTGCGCTACTACTTGATTATCCCGTCGACTAATTTCTCCAAATTATATAAATCGCCAAACCACTCGCCAAATTATACAAATTGACATAATTTTTATTTTAAATAACGAAAGAACAAATAAATTAGTACAACATTAATAAAAATACAAATAAAACGTCGAAATAAAAATAACTTGATGACGTAGACACGTGTAACAACATTTCAAAATAAGCTAATATAAAAGGAATTAAGTAAACAGAATCTTTGTCTCCCGGTATTTTTTAACAAAGCGAAAAGAAAGTTCTTTTAAATGAGACATTTTAAATTAATCGTTTTTAATCTGACGTAATTTTGACCAAACTATTTTTTCTCTTTTTAATATTCCCGTGAAAATACTTGTGTTTGAAATAAAATATTATTTGCGCTTTCCTAAGAAAAATAGTTGAAAAGTATCCTCCAAAATATCAAATAAATGTCTAGCGCAATTTGTAAATTTAAACCGTTTTGCAATATTATTTTGTGTTCATTTTATGTAATAACTGTAATGTGACGTAAATATGACGTAATTTCTCCTATTTACGACTTCTAACGCATGTTAATAAATTTGTTATTTTACAAATTCCTTTCTCTCTTAAAATTCACGTGTAATTATAGTTTTTATGACGTAATTTTTAATAAGTTCCTGCTTTTTGTACATAATTATTTAATTCTAATTCCAAAAGTTTTTTTTCTGTTTATAATAGTCACGTGTAAATAAATTTTTAATTTATTACACGTATAATTTTTTTTTTTTTTTTTTTTTTAAGCAAACATTATTTTTTCCGCTGTTTATACAGTTGGCAACAGTTTAAATTAATATCACTTTCTAAAATCTGTAAAAAATATATCTCGAAATGCTGAAAATTTGAATTTAAAATAGATATAAAACCTCGAAAAATGAGTCGAATTAAAAAAATAAATCAATTCTACACACCGGGAAATTATAACGTATAAAATTAACTAAAAATTATTAAATTCCGATGTATAGTTTTTGCTACTATAAAACTTTTTTAGTGGAACGATTTTGTCCAACTTTAGCATTAAATATCTCTTAAAATAATTCTTCGATTTGAAAACTGTCTGCATCAGCGTGTTTATCAAACATTTCTGTATAACACTACCGATTTTCATATTTTTGTATGCATTATTTTTCTTAATATTAACGAAGAAAGACCTCCGGTCACAAAAAATTCAAAACCGGCGGCGGTGACAGCGGTAGTTACTTTTTTTTTATAGAGAGATAGATACGTGTACTTGTTACATCACTGAATTTCCCACTTAGAAATATTTTACCCTTCCCAACTCTCCATTTCCTCAATTTTGTTATGATGGCACCTATGATTCGCATAGAAAGAGAGAAATCTAGCAAATCAAATTGTTCTTTGCCGTAATATTTCTGCATAATTTATTGCGTTTTGACCTGCACATGAGGCTTTATTTAACTTTTGCTATAATTTGATAATTGATCTTTAATTTGTTAAAATGCATTTGATTGCTAAAACATTTGTAAAACGAAATGAAAACTATAATTATATTTTTCTATAATTATTTCTATAATGCGATTGTTGGTATTACCCACAGATATGTTAGCTATATTTATAATAATCTAATAATAATGTATAATTTTGACACTATTATTATTAGAGAATTAAACTAACTTATAATTCACTATTAAATTAATTGGCTATTTTTTTTTGCGGGAATGAGACGTCGGGGGGGGGGGGGGGGGGGCGTTATTGGCACGCCATGTTCAGTTGAATTTTTTTGGAAAAATATTGGCACGCGAATGTAAAAAGGTTCGCCGACCCTGTCATACACTATGTTTTGAAGGTTATGAAGAGACTTTCCAAAAAGATGTAATACCAGATTCACACAATACATATAAAAACACTTACGCCATCTATTATAAAAACGGAACTTACTTTTGCATATACCCGATACGAAAAAAGCTGGTAACCTTAATACATCCATCAATAACCAAAACCAATCCGCCAATCGTGTTGGGATCTAGTGGAATCGTTTTTCACAACCCTATACAGAACTCTATAACATGACCACCCACAAACACGCATATGGACATCTCACAGAGAATGCAATACTATGAAATAGTGTGAACCCCGATCATGGACAATAAATCAGAAAAATCATACAAAAAATAATGCGCAAGAAAAATTACTTGGTTACAGATATTTTTTCTAAAGTAAAAGATTAAAATATGAATTAAAAAAATTATAATAGCCCATACAATAAGATTTTAATATTTAAAGCAAATCAAGGAAACATTATACTTACAAAACTTATGATTGATAACATTGATATACTTTTTTAAAAAATGCAGGAACTTACCTATAATAGAAAAAACATAAATTAAAAATTAAAATTTTAAATTAAAAATAAAAGCAATAATACATGACATAAAAAATTGTAAAATGAATTCAATTCTACAGATAAAAATAAATTAAGGTATTTTATGGTAGATTCTCTGCTTATATTTAGTTAAATTTCGGGCTTTTTGTCTATGGTAATAGCAGATAAAAGTAAAATTTCATTTACGATTTAGTATATGTTTATTATGTTAGTGCTGATCTTTCATTAAAAATTAATATAATAAAATTCACTAAGAAAGAAAGGTACCAGGAAAGAATCCGTTTAAAACAGGTTTTCGTCTTAACAAATAGGCTGTGCCTCATTTTTTGTATAGATTTGATCGGAAAAAATGATATGTATCCATTTAAAGCAGGATTCTGTTATAGGTTCCATTTTTGCGGGTGTTATTGTGTTTTGATGTTTTCGATATTTTGATTGACCTATCCAGTGTAAAATGACTCAACCTCTGGCTTTTATTATTTTAACCCTGATGATGAGCATGACATGATCGAAAGTGCTTGGATTTGGATGTGTTTTTTATGAATAAAAAAACGTTTTTATGTAATTTTAAAAGCCTTTTGTGTTTACGAATTTTTTATACCGTAATATGATAAATTTATGCGATTTATACAATAGTTTAAAATCGATATTTGCTTATAACCTCCTCCAAGCTACGAATGGTACCGTAAAGCGCTTTTTTATCCTCAAAATCCTCAGATACCAACAGATTTCCGGAATTTAAAGAAGCATTTTCTGAAACAAAAGCTTCTTTTGCTGACAATAAATTACGAAAACGTTTCCAAGTAGTTTGTACACCGTATTAATCAGTTTTTGAAACCGAAATATAGCTATCAATTCTCAAGAAAAAACTTTCATATTTAAGAAATATTATAAATTACAACATTAACATTAAAATTAATAGCATTAATAAACTAAACTCTGTGGCTATACAATCCATGAAGGATATAGGCCGACAGTGCCCATCCCTGTTTTCTTAACCCTGCACCCCGAGGTATGCTGTATACGCCCCGGCCAGGTGGTCAGCCTAACGCGGGATCTTCGGTGTTTAGTTCCCAAGCAAGCTTTGTACTCATTTTATTGACCCCAAAGATATGAAAAGCTGAGTGAACCTTGACCAGTCGGGAGTCGAACTCTCGGCTTGCAGCGCGACGGTCAGATGCTCTGACACTACGCCACTGTAATGGCATTAATATTAACATTAAAATTAATAGCATTAACATTAACATTATTTTGTTGCTTTTAAATGTATAAATTATGTTATATAGTTAAAAATATTTACTTGAGTTGAGAATTGATATTCAATTGAGTTAAGAATTGATAGCATTTCAAAAATCAATATACCGAGTAGAGGAATCTGATAAATACATTGTAAAAACATTTGGGAAACGGTTCCTAAAATTACAGGCAGCAAAACTTTTGTTTTATAAATGCTTTTTTTAATTTAAAATCTATATATTTTCTATAAAATCTCTAGAAAACACAATAGAAAGTAACATAAACTGACGCCCTTAAAATGTTCATATTTCCACAGATAAACGAATAATTCTTGCACTGATCTTTTAACAAAAATAAGAAAAATAAAAGATTCGTTATATTATATTCTCATATCTTTTATAGTTTTCTCCATTACAATGTCATTTAAGCGCATCTATTCTCATCCTTTAAGCTACCTTTAAACGAAGCAAACAAGAACAGAAACTATTACCCAGAAAAACCGTAAATCTTGTTTCCATGTCCAAACATTATATAGCAAAATCAATATATTTAAGATTTACTTAAAACTCTCTACATTCGAGGTAGTATTTTAAATCGATATTCCTGAAAAAAAATTTCCCTTATATATATATCAAACTACCGAGCATTATAAAAAATTGTATTAATGACAAAATTTTCAAATCAGTGATATTTTTTTATGTACAAAAATAGTAATCATAATTAGCTTAATTATTGGGATGATTCGGATATTTCTTTTTTTTTTTTTTAAACATTCAAACATAGTAATTAAGGACTTTACGTTGTAATACCTAATATTAAACAAAATAGATGTTGCTATCCAATGTATACTTTACTCATAAATTTAAAGCTCATTTAAAATAAAAACACGTGGATGAAATCTAGCTCGACGTTTCTGTTTAATCTTTAAACCCATCATCAGGGGTAAAATTTTCATAAATACAAATCGGCAGGAAACAATATGCTACATCTTCAATCAAAGTGGGAAAATCACAATGGAAACATCAAAAATCCTTTAAAAACAAATCCCCAGTGGTGCAGAAAAATTTACTCCTGATGATAGTTTTAAAGATTAAACCGAAACGTTGAGTTTAATTTATTCATGTGCTTTTATTTTACATCATCTTTAAATTTATGAATAAACTGTAAGTTTGATAGCGGCATCTATTTTGTTTAGCATTCAAACATGTTAATAAAAATTATTATACATAACAAAATAAATAATATCTGGTGTATTTGTATAACAAAATTATAAATAAACAGATACGTAATCATTTTTCTTATCATTTTGTATTCTATTTTGTTAATGTTAATTACAATTTATGAATACTAAAAGGATTTTACTTACATAATTTTCCGAAATATAACTCAAAGTTTATTTACTAATTATAGTTGTATTGGCAGTGACATAATTTGTATACAAAAAGGAAAAGCACAAAAAAAAAAAAACAGAAAGTATATCATAAACTGACAGTGATTGAATTGATAGTTTGACCCGCGGGAGACATTCCTTGAGCATCAAAATATACCATCTGGAAGATTTCACATTATGTATTTGGTAATAGTTCGGAAGTGTAAATCCCCATACCCCCTACGGATTTCGTCCATATTGTCCTCATCTCCCGGAGCTGCGAAATTCCATGCCGGTGGAAAATGTTCAAATTCAACATTGTACATTGGAGTTCTTAAAGTGCCTCATATTTCCACAGTTAAAGGAATAATTCTTTTCTACCTTCAACAAAAATAAGAAAAAAAAGATTCATTTATATATTTTCACATCTTTCATAGCTTTTCTTAATTACACTGCCATTTAAATGCAGCTGTTGTCAGTCTTTAAGCTACCTTTAACCTGAAGAAGACATGAGTAAAATTTATTACACAGAAAAACGGTAAACCTTCCTTTCTTGTCCAACCATAGCAGAAAAGAAAAAAATACATATAAGATTTAAGAAAATCTCCACTCCGGTTAGTATTTTTAATTCATATGTCTCAAAAACTTCCCCTTTTGTATGGATAAAACCATCGGGCATTATAAACAATTTGATTAATGGCAAAATTTTCGGATCAATGAAACTTTTTATATATATGTACTAAAATAAGGAAATCATAATTAGCTTATTAATTGGAATGATTTGGATTCTTCCTTTTTAAAAATATTCATGAATGTTACTAAAAAATTCTTATACTTAACAAAATTAATATTCTCTTATGCATTTGTAAAAACAAACAATAAATAAACAGTTACTTAATTATTTTTCTTATCGCTTTGCATTCTATTTTATTAGCGTTGCCATTAATCATAATTTATCAATACTAAAATGATTTTAGTTATATAATTTAACAAAATATAACTCAAAGTTAATTTACTAATTATTGTTGAATTGACAGTGGTATAATTTATATAAAAAAGGAAAAAAACACAGAAAACAACAGAAAGTAACATAAACTGACAGTGATGAATTCAGAAGGTGGCCCGCGGGAGAGCCCCTGAGCACCAAAATGTCCCACCTGGAAGATTTTAGATTATGCATTTGGTAATTGTTAGGAAATGTAAATCACCCTCTCCCCGGAATGCGGCCATATTGTCCCCTCCCCCTCTTTCCCGGAGCTGCGATTCCAGTCCGGAGAAAAATGGTCTGAATTCAACATTATAAACAGATGTTCTTAAAATGTTCATATTTCAACAGATAAGCGAATAATTTCCTACTTTCAGCAAAAACAAGAAAAGAAAATGTTCATTATATATATTCTCACATCTTAAATAGTTTTTCTTCATTACACTACTGTCATTTAAATGCAGCTGTTGTCAGTCTTTAAGCTACCTTAAAACTTGATGAAAACGGGTGTAGCATGTATTATCCAGAAAATAGTAAATCTTGCTTTCTTGTATAAATGTAGCATACTATATATGTATATAAGTTTTACTTATGAAAATCTGCACTCCGGTTAGTAGTTTTAATTCAAACGTCTCAAAAACTTTTATGTTTGTCTAAAACAAACTACCTGGCATTATAAACTATTTGATTAACGACAAAATTTTCAAATCAATGAAACTTTTTAAACATATGTGCTAAAATAAGGAAGTCATAATTAGATCATTAATTGGAATGATTTAGATCCTCCTTTTTTTTTTAAATATCCATAAATGTTAATAAAATTTATTATACCTAACAAAATGAATAATCTCTCGTGCATTTAAAAAAATAAAACTATAAATAAAGAGGTATTTAATTACATTCCTTATCACTTTGTATTCTATTTTATTAAGGCTAATTATAATTTATCAGTGCTGAAAGGCTTTTAAATTCTATAATTTAATGAAACATTACCTAAACTTATTTTACTAATTATAGTTGTATTGACAGTGGCATAATTTATATAACAAGTTGGAAATTGCTCGTCAAGCGAGGCAAATGATTTGCGTTCGTACTATGAATAGTTTTATAAATATTTTTTGCACCGTATATTATGCACTTCAATAAGTGCATATCTATTTCATTCTGTTCGAAAGGCTGTAACATCATTAAAATGCACTTGAAATAATTTTTTTTCCCATTGGCCGTCATATAACGGAAAACTTTGACTGTCCCTGTAATTAAACTATAGATCCGATTTTTTTAAAACGTGAAATGACTCGACAAAATTTTGCAACAAACATATATTTAAAATTTCAGACCATTCGAAAGGCTGTGATATCATTAAAATGCACTTGAAATAATTTTTTTCCCATTGGCCGTCATGTAACGGAAAATTTTGACTGTCCCTGTAATTAAACTATACATAAGATTTTCGTAAAATTTTAAATGACTCGACAAAATTTTGCAACAATTATATATTTAAAATTTCAGACCATTCGGATGAGTAATTTTTGCTCTGTTATATGCGGACAGACGGACTGAACGACGACTATAGGTGCTACGTATTTATATAATTACGAACGCACCTAGAAAAGGGAAAACATACAAAACAATGGAAAGTAACATAAATTGACAGCCATGAAATCAGTGGGTGGAAAGGGAGGACATTCTCCCGAGCATCGAACTGCCTTCCCCCCCTGTAAGACTTGATACCTTGTATTTGGTAATGATCAAAAAAGTAAATACCCTTTCCCTCCCGGAATTCCCTACTGTTTCCCCTCCCCCTCCGAGCTTCAGAATTTGACCCCGGAGAAAAATTTCTCAATTCAGCACTTCAAATTGATGTTTATAAATTTTTCATATTTCTCCAAATAAACGAATATTTTTTTCTCATTTTCAGCAAAATAAGAAAAGAAAATATCCATTATATATATTCTCACATCATTAGAGGATTTTCTTCATTACACTGTCATTTAAATGTAGCTGTTGTATGTCTTTAAGCTACCTTTAACCTGAAGAAAACAGCAGTAGAATTTATAACCCAGAAAAGCAGTAAATCTTGCTTTCTTATCCAAACGTTATATCAGAATGAATGTATAGAAGACTTACTTATAAATCCCTACACTCTAGGTAGTATGTTTAATTGATATGCCTCACAAAAATTCTTCTCTTGTACAAATAAAACTATCAAGCATTATAAACTCTTTGATTAATGACAATTTTTTTTCAAATATATGACCTAAATTAAATAAATCGTAATTAGCTTAATAATTGGAAAGGTTTGGATCACTCTTTTTTTTAAATATTCATAAATGTTTATCAAAAAATGTATTATATGTAATAAAGTAAATAATCTCTGGTGCATTTGAAAAAAAACTGTAAATAAAGAGGTATTTAATTATTTCTCTAATAATTTTGTATTCTATTTTATTAACGTTAATTATAAATTAATAACGCCCAAAAGCTTTTAATTAGATAATTTAATGAAATATAACAAACATTGAATTTAATAATTATAGTTGTATTGACAGTAGCATAATTTAAATAAAAAGAATAAAATATAGAAAACAACAGAAAGTAACATAAACTGACGTCCTTAAAATGTGCACATTTCCACAGAGATACGAATAATTCTGTGATCAACAAAAAAAAAAAAAAAAAAAAAAAAGATTCATTCAAAAATTAGAAGAGGTGGGAGAATATATATATATATATATTAATGGATATATATATATATTCTCCCACCTCTTCTAATTTTTCTTCATTGCACTGACATTTAAATGCAGCTGTTGTCAGTCTTTAACCTGAAGAAAAGAAGAATAGAATTTATTACCCAGAAAAGCAGTAAATCTTGCTTTTTTAGCCAAATATTATATCAGGATCAACATATTTAAGATTTACTTATAAATCCCTCTACTTAAGGTAGTATTTTTAATTGATATACCGCAAAAAATTCCTCTATTGTACAAACAGAACTACCAAACATTATAAATTCTTTGATTAATGACATTTTAAATATGTATACACTGTAAAAAGACCACTGTAGATTTGCCAGCACAAACTCGATCACAGTCGAATGTGCTGTATCTTTCTTTGGTTTCTTGACTATATAAACATGAAAACTACAGTAGTTGCGTAAAATTAACAGCACAATGTGCTGGCAATTCGGACGCTAGCACAAACTGGTGGTCCAAATTATTATTCGTAACAAAGTAAATTATCTATGTAGCATTTGAAAACTCAAACTGCAAATGAAGCACTATTTAATTATTTTTCTAATCATTTTGTACTCTTTTCTATTAATGCTAATTATAATTTATCAACTCCCAAAAACTTTTAATTAGATAATTTAACGAAATAGCGTAACAAAAATTTAATTTACTAATTATAGTTCTATTGACAGTGGCGCAATTTATATAAAAATAATAAATATAAAAAACAACAGAAACTAACAGAAACTGGTGTCCTTAAAATGTTCATATTTCTACAGATTTAAGAATAATTCTTTTTTTATTTTCAACAAATAGAAGAAATAGAAAGATTCATTATGTGTATATATATATATATATATATATATACAGGGTGGTCATAAAAAACTTTGCCGATATATGGAACTCTAGCGGCCGTTCCGTTTAACCGATCGAGATGAGATTTCAGATATAGTTATTCAGAGGTATGAGCTCGGGATTCTGTGAACGGCAACAAATTAGCGCTCACGGTTACGGTTATAGGTACAGAAACTCGAAATTTTCGAATGGCAACGCCCATTTTTTTTCGTCGCAAAATGCTCAGCGCATGCGAAAACCCTAAATAGCGCTGGAACGGTACGTGTATCGCAATAAACGGACGCGTTATGCAGACACAAAAAACAGCTCAGCAAACGGCCAAAAACAACACGATCGGTGCGCACGGAGGAAATTTGCATGTGACAGAGGCAAGACAACAATCATAGAATGCAGTTCGACAGATAATCAGCGTAGAAAACGGATTTTTGCCTCTGTCATATGCAAATTTCCTCCGTGAGCCCCGATCGTGTTGTTTTTGGCCGTTCGCTTATTTGTTTTTTGTGCGTGCATAACGCTTCCATTTATTGCGATAAACGTACCGTTCCAGAGTTATTTAGGGTTTTCGCATGCGCTGAGCATTTTGCGATGAAAAAAAAATGGGCGTTGCCATTCGAAAATTTTGAGTTTCTGTACCTGTAACCGTAACCGTGAGCCCCAATTTGTACCCGTTCACAGAATTCCGAGCTCATACCTCTGAATAACTGTATCTGAAATCTCATCTCGATCGGTTTAACGGAACGGCCGCTAGAGTTCCATATATCGGCAAAGTTTTTTTTATGACCACCCTGTATATATATTCTCCAATATTTTCTAATTTTTCTTCATTGCACTGTCATTTAAATGCAGCTGTTGTCAATCGTTAAGCTACCTTTATCATGAAGAAAACAAGAATAGAATTTATTACTCAGAAAAACAGTAAGCCTTGCTTTCTTAGCCAATTGTTTAAATGCTTTAGTTTTCGGAAAATTCTTATATCTATAATACAGCTGTTGCTTCAGTGATAGTTACATTGTGATATTCTGTTCCTCATTCTTTTTAATAAAAAGCTATGCGTTGCTGGTGACTGGCTTTTTCGCTAATCGTTGCCACAGATTAATCTCGGAAAATGAAACATCTGAAGGTACTGAAAAAATTAATAGCTCGAAAAGTATTTGTCAGAAAATTGTTAGACAAACTGCTTTACAAAGGTAAAAAATTGTTTTTCTTTTCTTGATATAAATTTCAAATCTATTGATTATGCCGTTTTTCAAATATTGCATTTCAAAAATTACCAAATTTCACAATGGAGTTCCATAGCGAAACCTTCACGTAAAAAGATAACGATAACGACAATGTGTCCTGATGTGTATATACTGGCTATAGAACAAGTCACATATTATAGTAGTCTTATTATTCTGTTAAAATATAAAAGTGAATTATGTTGTCACGAGTGCATGATTTTTATTTAATTCTAGATGCGCCATTTCTTTTTAGTTGTGAATAATACAGGTGAATTCACGTATGACCTCCTATTTAAAACGAATATATGGTTAATGCAGGGCTTTTACAAGTGAAAGTGATATCATGAAGGGCTTTTCATGAATTTACATTTCTTTGTAAATTTTTTTTCAAGAATCAAGATTATATTTATTTAGGCTTAGGAAGCATTTTTTTTAAATACTGGTATAAAAGGAAAATTTCTCAAGTCTTTCAATATATTATTAAAGAGAGCATATTTGTAGTTATTCATAGTCCGCACAGTGTTTAATTTAAAAATTGATTTTTCTAATCAAACATGTTTAAAACCTTGGGCAACGCCAGGTATTTCGGCTAGTAAAATGTAAAAGGCATTGTAATTTTTCTGATAACCCGTTAATGCCCTAGTTGTTTTAAGATTTAATTTTGAGTGACATGTAAAGAACTATTTTTACAATTTTAAGAAACAAGACTTTTTGAAGTTTCGTTTCCGAATACCAAGAAAAACGCTTCTTAAACAGACCATAATGTAATACGTTTCGAAATGAATAACCATTCTTCATCAGACACAAAAGCCGTGCTATTACTACGAGAACAGGAGGAAGTCTTCCTCTTATTGGTAGACAATACTGCAAGTAGTACTACAGGGTTAAAAGCTAATTATCAACTCAAAAGACAAGAAAAATGATGTTTTACATGCTCCAACGGTTGACGAAAAAACTAGAATATAGATGTTATATAAACTATAGATGTATTATATAGATATAAATGTTATTTTTGTTTTTTAAATACACTTCATAAAGAAATCCATATTCTTATTATATGTATAAAATTTTTATTTTACACTTTACGATAAACGGAAATATGCTGATTCTTTTTCTTCTTATTTATTTCTTCTTATTATTTATTTGTATACACATTTTCTTATACAAAAGCATTACTGTTATGTGCAGTGACATTACAGTATTTTTTATATGCACAATTTTACAAGCAACCTAATAAAGTAATTACTAAACTAGCCTCCCTCACCAACAAACACATTAAAAAAAATACTGTGAAAAGATTTTATAGCTTCTGAGAATAAAAGAAAGCAACTTTACTTGCATTTTGCTTAAGAACTATTGTTCTCGGAGATTGTAACAATGTTTCAGAAAATATAACATTGAAATATATCATGTTTGGCCAGAGATTTACTGTTTTTCTTAAAAATAGTTTGTGTTATTCTTTTGATCAAGTTAAAGGTGGCTTAGACTGGCAACAGCTGTGCTTAAATGATAGAACAATAAAATAAAACCATAAAAATTGTGAGAATATACGTAGTGATTTTTTTCTTCTTTTCTTTATTACTATTTCTTTAACATAAGTACATAGAAAAATGTGCTTATTGGCACAAAAATAAAAGTTTTATGAGCATTATTTTATTTTTACTATTTTTAGGGTCTTTCTCTATTTTATATGATTTATTTCACAATTAACCGAATCGTAATTTGTTAATTAAAGCATGTCCTTCATAAATTGTTAAAGATGCTAAATAAAAACCATAAAAAATAAAATACTTTTCATTCTTATTTAGATTAATATTTAGCGGTTTCTCTTTGTGATTTTTCTGGTTCATGGATTAAGGCATGCTTGAAATTGATCATTCACTGAGGGTAGGCAACGGTATTAACTGTTTCACTTGATTTTAGAAGCTCTTGGTACGAGTACACGACACCCTTCTGATCCCATCAAATGCAGGGCATAGTCTTCTTTTCAAAGCGATTCGGTCTTGCAGTCGAAATTAATGGTTTTTCTGGATCAACCCTTGATCTTGCGTTAGGATATTGTCACCGTAAGTTTTGACAATCATACGACGGTCTTTGATGGAGTTAATTCGAGAACGCTAAAACATCATTGGCATTTTGAAAGGAATTGTTTAACTACAAAATGACATAAAAAGTTAGACTGTGAACAAATATTTTTTTCTCCAGGACTATCTCTTGAAAAAATAAAGCAATTAATGGTTATCCTGGATCAACCCTTGATCTTGCGTTAGGACATTGTCACCGCAAGTTTTGACAATCATACGACGGGTTTCGACGATGTTAACTCGAGAACGCTAAAACATCAATGGCATTTTGAAAGGTATTGCCTAACTACAAAATGGCACAAAAAGTTGGACTGCGAACCAATCTTTTTCCCCCAGGGCTATCTCTTGAAAAAATAAAGAAATTAATGGTTTTCCTGGATGAAACCTTGATTTTGCGTTAAGACATTGTCATTGTAAGTTTTGACAATCATACGACGGGTTTTGACGATGTTAACTCGAGAACGCTAAATCATCAATGGCATTTTGAAAGGCATTGTCTAACTACAAAATGACATAAAAAGTTAGACTGCGAACCAATCTTTTTTCCCCAGGGCTATCTCTTGAAAAAATAAAGAAATTAATGGTTTTCCTGGATGAACCCTTGATTTTGCGTTAAGACATTGTCATTGTAAGTTTTGACAATCATACGACGGGTTTTGACGATGTTAACTCGAGAACGCTAAATCATCAATGGCATTTTGAAAGGTATTGCCTAACTACAAAATGACATAAAAAGTTGGACTGCGAACCAATCTTTTTTTCTCAGGGCTATCTCTTGAAAAAATAAAGAAATTAATGGTTTTCCTGGATGAAACCTTGATTTTGCGTTAAGACATTGTCATTGTAAGTTTTGACAATCATACGACGGGTTTTGACGATGTTAACTCGAGAACGCTAAATCATCAATGGCATTTTGAAAGGCATTGTCTAACTACAAAATGACATAAAAAGTTAGACTGCGAACCAATCTTTTTTTCCCCAGGGCTATCTCTTGAAAAAATAAAGAAATTAATGGTTTTCCTAGATGAACCCTTGATTTTGCGTTAAGACATTGTCATCGTAAGTTTTGACAATCATACGACGGGTTTTGACGATGTTAACTCGAGAACGCTAAAACATCAATGGTATTTTGAATGGCATTTTCTAGCTACAAAATGACATAAAAAGTTAGACTGTAAACCAATCTTTTTCCCCCAGGGTTATCTCTTTAAAAAATAAAGAATTGTTAGCCGTCACATCTGGTATTAATCGGTTAATCGGGAAAACGCTATTAAACATGAAAATATATAATGCCTGATATCATAAGACTATTTAGAATCTCAGTATTTTATCTTTGCCGTATGATAGATTCCGTTATAACATCTTCACTCATAAAATAAAGCAACGTGGGGGAAACTATGATTTAACGTTTTCCATTAACCCTTCACTGCACGAATTTTTCTATTTTCATGATAAATTATTTTTGAAATATATATATCGGTCTAATAATGGGAAAAATAGTAAAAAAAAAAAAGAATTTCAAATTTGCAGCTAAAATTTGATATTTTATGGTGTGTGCCATATGTAAACATTTAGGATTTTAAAATACTGCATTGCTATATTTTGCAACAAAATGAGCTTAAATTAATTATTTTTACCTGCTTAACACTCTGCAACTTTTATAGTAATATTTTTAAGTATTCAGTAAAAATAATGAAAGTAAATCTTACCTTCATAGCATGATTGAATTTGTTTTTTGTTTCCGTAGAACAAATTTTAATTTTATGTTTTATGCAGCCATCTGACATGGACAAAGTAAGTATTATTTCATTATCTGTATTGTTCTTGATCAGTTACAGTGATCATATTCGTCAAAATCATGGCACATAATGAAATTTATAATGTTTTTAGGTATGTGCTAGATATAGCATGTGGTGCAGTGAAGGGTTAAGATTTTCAATTTTGAGTAATTCTTTTTTTCGGATACCAGTAATATGCAGCGAACAAAATGTAATCAAGAAATAAAACTTTCGTCATAGTTTACAAAATGTATTTTTTACGAACATTCAACAACATTTTCATCAAGAAATAACGTTAAAATTGTGCATCTAGCTTTTTAGCGATATTTTAGGCAGAAAATATGTCTTTAAAAACATTTAAACTATGTCTTATTTTGAGGCTATGTCCTATTATGTGTCTTATTATGAGGCTATGTCTTATTATGTGTCTTATTATAAGCATTTGAAAAATTTAAGTAAAAAAAATATGTCTTTTATTATTTATTTTGTATGTGATGATTTCAAATTAATCCAAAATATTTATTAGCTTTAAATTAAAAATTTTGCAAAAGTATTATAAAAGTAAATAAAGTAATGAAATACAAAAAATTTAAATGTTTATACCCAAATAATCTAAATTATATTTTATTATTAATTGATTAATTTTTCAGTAATTCTACATGTTACTAAAATACTCATTAGGTTAAATTTTAATATGCAAATTAAAACTTGCTTCAAAATAAATATTTTACACTTATAAAGATTCCGTCAGAATTTAAAGTAGTGTTTTTGTTTCTTTCTTTTCTCTATAGTATAAAATAGAATTGAGATTACTGTCGACATTATATTATTTTCATTTTATATACTTCCCACGATTCCTGAACTAAACATTTAAAACAAAATAAGTATAAATTAATTCTCACATACATTCTCAATGTGTTTATAGCCTTATAGAGTAAGTACATTATCATTTATTGTTAGACTTTAACCTATTCTTAACTTAAATAAAACAGTTAAAAAAAATCTCGATAACAACTCTAAATCTTTGTTTTCGTAGGCAAACATAATTTGTTCTGAAACATTTTCTTCTTAAATATTGTTATGGCTTCAAAAACAATTGTTGTTTCAGAACATTGTTTTCTTCCTGACCACAAAAGGCATAAAAGGCTTTTCATAACCCTTTTTATGCTTTCGTTTCGGATTTTGTGCAATTTCTTTGTTCGGCCGCCCGTAAATCCAACGTATAAAAGTTAATGAGATCTGGAAATGCAACACTGAAAGCACTTTTTTTTCTGAATTATCATAAAAAAATAAAAAGAATTTACAAATTTATCTCATGTGTATAATGGATACTATGTATCTGAAATATTAAAAAAATGTTTTTAGAGTTGATTCTGCTTGTTGTAGTTTAATAATTTAAAAAATTATATTTTTAGTTCCATAAGAGATAATCGGTTAAAATATTTAAAAGTTTAATTTGAAGAGGAAAGAAATTACAAAAATATTAAATCTGTACTCACTTAGACAAAGATAATTTTTTTGCATGATTTCTCTCTGTAAGAGTGTATTAACATTAAGTTTCAAATGCATTATTTTTAATGGCAAAACTTTAATTTTATTATTTTCTTTAGTCTTCACAAAACATAAAGTGTCATAGTATAATTTTATTGTTCGATTAACAAGGAATTAAAACAAAACTGAAATAATTTAAAAAATTATATTTTTAGTTCCATAAGAGATAATCGGTTAAAATATTTAAAAGTTTAATTTGAAGAGGAAAGATATTACAAAAATATTAAATCTGTACTCACTTAGACAAAGGTAATTTTTTTGCATGATTTCTCTCTGTAAGAGTGTATTAACATTAAGTTTCAAATGCTTTATTTTTAATGGCAAAACTTTAATTTTATTATTTTCTTTAGTCTTCACAAAACATAAAGTGTCATAGTATAATTGTATTGTTCGATTAACAAGGAATTAAAACAAAACTTAAATAATTTAAAAAATTATATTTTTAGTTCCATAAGAGATAATCGGTTAAAATATTTAAAAGTTTAATTTGAAGAGGAAAGATATTACAAAAATATTAAATCTGTACTCACTTAGACAAAGGTAATTTTTTTGCATGATTTCTCTCTGTAAGAGTGTATTAACATTAAGTTTCAAATGCTTTATTTTTAACGACAAAACTTTAATTTTATTATTTTCTTTAGTCTTCACAAAACATAAAGTGTCATAGTATAATTTTATTGTTCGATTAACAAGGAATTAAAACAAAACTGAATTCCAATGTGCTAAAATCCACGAGTCATCAGTCATCATGCACTGTAAAAAAATGTGATTTTATTCTGCACTTTCTTTTGTAAATTTTCAAGCACTGATGCTGCGAAATCGAAAAAAGCAACAAGTGAAGTAAAAATCGAATTATTTCTGTCACGTGCACTACTCAGGCAACAAAAACGCAAATTTTACCGAGACTTCAAAAATTTTCGTTGCTGAAAAAGGAAAGTATAATAAATACACCATAATAAATACAATTGTCAAAGTTCAAGAAAAAGCGCTAAATTTAGGTAATTGTCATCCAAATTGAACTTTTCTTAGGCTTAATTAAGAAATCAAGTCAATTTTACATTTTGAATATTTTTTTTTTTTGTGTTATTCTACTGAAATTACTGAAGTAAATTGCCCTAATGCAATGTAAGTTACAATGGAATGGCCTACATTCTGCTATAAGGGGGAGTCGTATAGAATGAGATATATATATATTTTTTAAACTTTAATTAAGAGCAAGATAAAATTAACTGAAGGAACTTTTCGTTACCCATTGCATATATAAATTTACATATTGTGTGAAACTTTCGTGCCAAAAATGCCAAAGTTACTATTACACACACGCTCAAAAAAAAAGAAGAGTTTTTTTATTTTTATTTTTTTATTAAAACTTAGAATCTTCCTTTTATTTTCACCCAAACCACAGAAAATTCATCAATCTAACGTAAAAATTACCTATAATCCAAAATCTGAAGTTGAATTTTCATTAAATCACAGGCGTTTTCGCGGCAACTGTATGTTGCGTGTTACTTTTTCGCATTAAAAACGGATTTCTTAAGTATGTGTTTGCCCCTTCGAACTAATCGAAGCTGAAAATGTCCTAAAGTTCTCGATTCAAATTTCTTGAAATAACAGAAAAATCTCCTCCAATCACAAAGGTGTTGCAACAACTTTCTGCCTGTCCTTTTTACGTTTTATGACGAAATTTTTCCTGGACTGCAAGAATAGAAGCAGGAAAAACTACTTTTAAAATCAGTTTAAATTCATCTCACTGCGTACCAACAAGGAAGGTCTCCTTACTGGGAATACTCAGAATATTTTGAAACTAGTATGTTGTGACCATCACAAAACTTTCTTCCATATAAATCACGTCAATTAAATCATTTAAATTATACAAGAAATTACATTAATTTAGCACCAATTTATATCAAAGTATATCTGAATTTGAAGTTTGGTGAAAATTCGTGCATTAGTTATTGAGATAGAGCTATAGGGGAAATTCTGAAAATGCAGCATAGCAGCGCCACCTGTTGAGCGATACAAACAGCACTAATTCATATCAGGGTGTACCGGAATCTGAAGTTTGTTGAAAATCCAAGTATTAGTTCTTGAGATAGAGCTATTGCTGATATCACAAAAAATGCAGCATAGCAGCGCCACCTGTTGAGTGATTTACACCAAAAGGTGCAAAACGTCAATTCATGTCAAAGACGAGCTGAATCTGAAGTTTGATGAAAATCTGTACATTAGTTCTGGACATTGAGCTATTGTGGGAATCGTGAAAAATCCTGCATAGCAGCGCCACCTGTTGAGCGATTTACATCAAAACATAAACAGCACTAATTCATATCCAGGTATACCTGAATCTTAAGTTTGTTGAAAACCCAACCATTAGTTCTTGAGATAGAGCTATTGCGGAAATCACAAAAAATGCAGCATAGCAGCGCCGCCTGTTGAGCGATTTACACCAAAAGGTGCAAAACGTCAATTCATGTCAAGGACAAACTGAATCTGAAGTTTGAGGAAAATCTGTGCATTATTTCTTGAGATAGAGCTATTAGGGAAATCGTGTAAATGCTGCAAAATGCAGCATAGCAACGCCATCTGTTGGGCGATTTATACCAAAACGTTACCAGCACCAACTCATATCAAGAAATAACTGAATTTGAAGTTTGGTGAAAATCCGTGCATTAGTTCTGGAGATAGAGCTACTGCAGAAATCGCAAAAAATGCAGCATAGTAGCGCCACCTGTTGGGCGATTTACACCGAAAACTAATGAGCAGCAATTTATATTAGGGACTACTTGAATATAATTTTTTATTAAATTCCATGCATTCCGTGTGAGATAGAGCGCCCACAAAATTTGTGTCACATACATACAGACAGACAGACTCACAGACTCACAGACAGACATTTTGTAAAAACGTGTTTTTCGGAATCTCTGACCTCTAAAACTTGTAAATCCGTCAAAAACCGGCAGTCGAAAATTTTTACGAATCCAATACTTTCTTTCTTCTTGTAAAGATAAAAGAAAGTAAAAAATACCAATTAAATTACTTATGTATGTAATAAAAGATCAGCCAAATTTAGTGGTGAAATTACAGTAGAAAGACTAAAATAATAAAATCCTTTGGAG
Organism: Maratus speciosus; assembly: GCA_963932465.1. Taxonomy (NCBI): domain Eukaryota; kingdom Metazoa; phylum Arthropoda; class Arachnida; order Araneae; family Salticidae; genus Maratus; species Maratus speciosus. The sequence continues at coordinate 364,967,532 of OZ010798.1, forward strand.
TATTTGGCGCGAAATGACGAAAGCGTCATGCGATTTGGCGAGCAGCCCTTTTCCTCGCCAAAAGCAAACGATTTTACTGCATCTGAAAATTGATTGTTAATTGATTTTGCAGATGCGTGTAAATAATATTTAATGAATTTAAACTTAAACAATGAGAGAGTTTAATACATATATATATATATTTTTGTATTACATATTTATGTTCCTTGTTGCTGCAGTAATTTAAGTTTATCACTGTAAAAATAATTCCATATATAAAAAATATTTTCATATTGAAAATATATTTTTATTTTTTAAGCGTATTCCAAAGTAAAAGCCAGATGAAGAATGCTGCAGTTTTCCATTTCAATATCGGAGAAGTTATTGTTTCCATAGCAACAAAATTAATTCGACAGTGCTCAATTGGACTTAATTTTGAAATTGAAACAATTTTAGTTAATTATTTTTTTAATTCATAAAATTTCATAGTTAACTTTCATTATAAATATATATATGACAAAACTATAGTTAAATCAAACTAAAGTTATTTAAATTAAATATATTTAAAGAAGGTGAATATGAAACTTTTGTACCTTAAAAAGTATTTGACGTGAAAAAGTATTTTTTGAAATTTTATTCCATCGCCAACCGGTGAAAAATCGCCAAATAGCGAAATTTTCATTACTTTTTTTACGGACACTCTATCGAATGTCAGACGAAATGTTCTTTATAAACATATCTATCCTCATGAGTAGAACATTCTATAATTTTTTCAGATTTTTCGGAATATGCCCGTATGGAGACCTTCCTTGTAAGATGAGGGCAACGAGTACATCACGTCAACAGGATGGTTACAGGCAGTGGTGGGATTCAGCCGGTTCGCACCGGTTCGAAAGAACCGGTTGTTAATTTGTGTGGAGTTCGGCGAACCGGTTGTTAAAATGATACTTCAAAAGCGAAAATCGCAGTTACATTAATTAACTCTCATTAAATATTTATCGCACAACAGCGTATTCTAAATATAACACTGTGACATGTTTTGATTTGTTTCATTTAATAAAATTATGTTTCATTTGAAAAAAAAATACAAATATATCGTCGAGTGCGTATTATAGTTACTACAAAAAAATTAGAGTCAATTGTGACTAATTATAAAAGACACATTGACGAATAAATTGAGACTTTGGTTACAAAACCTAGCATAAAACGTGCATTAAAAAATCTAGAAATCAAGCACCTACCACAGACAAGAGCAGATTTATCGAGATTAACTTTGAAGAAATTACAAGCATTTATCACCAAAACAAGGATGTAATTCTTGACATTCAGTCAGTTAGTTTCTCACGAAATTAGAGAGTTCTTACTCGAGCTTCCTATAGGTCAAGTTTTTAACTTATAGTTAATGTTGTTAACTGATTGTAATTTAGATAATTGGACATAGGTGAGTTCTTCAGCCTAAATTTCTGCAATTTCTGTATTATCTGTATTGTATTATACTGCTTTGATGCATTTTTGATAGAAAGTTTGCTCAGAGTTTCATGATTGTCGAATATTATTTAATAAAATACGTCCTTTTATTGGAAAACATGTTTCAGGGATTTTTTTCACTATACCAAAAGATCAAAGTTTTTAATCAATGTTTTTATAACTATGGAAAGTTTTTGATAATCTATGTGTGATGCTTCATTTTCCCTTCATGCTAATACATCTAAAATCACTCGGGCAGCGAACCGGTTGTTATATTATTTGAATCACACCACTGGTTGGTGATGATACGCAGATTGAAAACTGTGACAAGCTCGCTCTAATACCAGACGGCAGACTTCTTTGACACTGGACTTCAAAATTTTACCCCACGGTATAACAAGTTGTATTCTGGTGGTTCTTATGTTAAGAAGTAGCTGAAACATTGCTGTATCTTTTGCTATAAATTTTTCCAGGGATTTGTGTTTTGTTTCTATTTGCAGGCCATGGGAAACTTATTTTCTGGATAACCCTCGCACATAAAAGCTAATGATATTTAAAAATGCATACGGGTCATTTTCAAAATCTGTCCGTGTTTTGGAATAACAAAATCAAATATTTAGAAATAATCAGAATGTTTTAATATTTTGTAAGTAACTATCTTACCTCATAAACATTAATATACAAGCATCAGCAGAGACTAAAATACTAATTTAACATTTTCACACTAATTTTTAAATTTTAATTAACTTGGTTAATGAGATTAGTGAGCACGGTAATGACATCTACGATAATGACAAATTAAGCAAAATACTTTTATTTTTTCCCAGGCATAAATGGCAGCAATTATATCTTCTGGCCCATACAATGATTTCCTATTTCTTATATAATAAAAGCAGATTAATAAATAACAGTTCATTTAATTATTAATTAGAATTGGGTACCGTAATGACGTACAAAAAATACTCACCAAAACATTCAAAGTCTTTGCTTGTTTTATTGAAACTATAAAACTATTTACTCTATTCACCTAAACGTGATAACAAGTTGACTTTTAAGGAGTATTTTTGCCTTGATAAAAAGGCATGCTCTGCCCTCTAAAAATTCCAGATAAACTTTTTGTCAGACGCTTGGCAATGACACTCTTTCTTGGGACACGGTTTTAAATAATTATTAAGAATTATAGATAAGTTTAGTTAATGAAAATAAATATTTTTTAATTAGTAGCATCTTAATAAATAAAAATGTATTAAAAAATTATAACCATCTGTTTTAAATAGAACTTAGTCAAATCTTGACCTAATAAATTGCTTGTTGAGGCAACATACAGTAATGACATTTTGACTACAAAAGAATGTATTTCTTATTTAAATTTTTTTTTCATAAATAACAATATATCTGTAAATTATCATTAAAAAACATGATAGTTAAAATGCAGTAATTAAAATTATAATATTCAACTATTTTTCTGCGCAAATGGGAAAGGACAGTAAAACACGACATTTTTTGAAAATCACCCATACAAGCACTTCTAAAAAAAGAATGAAGGGAAGCATATTTGGCATCTTTTAAAATACGCAAATATAGTAGGAGAGCTGTTGAACATTTTTGAGTAGGTATTTGAGGCACCCTGAAAATTTGTGCAGCACTTCTTTTGTAATGCCTGAATACAAAATCGAATGTCTGGCTGAAGGATCGTGGCCCAAAACCTGTGCCAGACACGTGTCAAGTGCCATTTTTTGACACTACCCCAAAAAAGTATTTGAGGCACGCTGAGATTGAAACAGAATAATATTTATACTTAGAAAAAAATATTTTGAAAATGACAGACACTTTAGTCGGCACAAACACTGTGCCAGACACGTGTCAAGTGCCATTTTTTGTCTGGCACAGGTTTTGGGCCACGATCCTTCAGCCAGACATTCGATTTTGTATTCAGGCATTACAAAAGAAGTGTTGCACAAATTTTCAGGGTGCCTCAAATACCTTCCCTAAAATGTTTAACAGCTCTTGGACTAATATTTTTCACAAAAAGTCAAATGAAAATATTTATTGATTTGTTTTTATTATTTTTTTAAGAAGTAGCTTCCTGATGTGTAGAATTGCATGATTTCGAAGCTCAAATAATCGGAGTACTATTTTGATTCAAATATTATTTAACTTTTAAGAAAAATACTATAACAATATCCGAAAGTCTAAGTTCAAAACTGTAACTTTTTAACTGTAAGCTATTTCTTTTCACTGTTGCTTTTAACCCTTAAATGCCTGATTTTCCAAAAATCATTGTAATAATGTTTTTCGGCTTTCATTTTTTAAATAAATCATGAAAAAAATACTTTTAAAAATCATATTTTGTTTTAAGTATAGTTTACGGCTAAAAAACAGTTTGTTACTAATCGGCAATACTGGTGTTTAATTGAAAAAATATTTTTCCTTGATAAAATTCTATAATATTAAACACACAAGAATTTTACTAACTACAATAAGAAATAAATTTTACTTGCTCACTGCAGAACAAAATAGGGCATTTCGCAAGCTTCTAAACAAAATAAAAAGAACAAATAGCAACAACTGAAAAAATAAATCTATCTTTATTCTTAAACAGCACAAGTGTTGTCATCTACATGTTGAAAATTGATTTAATAATATTTTCAGAATGTATTTTATTGGCAACATTAGGCATTATAGCTTCAATATTATTCTAATAGTATTTTAGAGCCTAAATTGAGTATGTTGTCGAAAAGCAACACCCGGCATTTAAGGGTAAATAAAGCTTTACATTTGGCATAAAGAATATTCTATAGTTTTAAGACAATTGGGATACACATTGCCCTTAAGAATTACTCTAAAGTTTGTATAATAACATTTCATTGATTTTCTATGTTTATTTATCTTCAATAGCATTTAAATTAATGTCAATGCATATGGAAGAAACATTAAAAATGTTTAGTTAAAAGAAAAAAGTTCGTAAAATGCTTGAACACAATGTAATTAAATAACCATTTTATAAAAGTAACATAGCAAAATAATTAAATAAGAAATACTTAAAATTCAAACGCTAAATCATTTCTGCAAAATGTATAGTATAGATAACCATTGCAATCTCCAATCAAAAACATGTTTCAAACATGTTGTAAATTGTTGAATAATACTTACTAAAATATTACCCAGAAAATTTTGACTAAAAAAAATTTGAAATAAAGTTATAGTAAAAAATATGCGTGCTTATTCCAGTTACTTACCAAACTAAGAATATATATATATTCGAGTACCGTTTATAGTTTTAAACAATATAACATCATGCTTGAGCAGCTGTTGTTAGTCGTTAACCTGCTCCACAAAATCAGTAAGCTATAAAAATAAAACTATTCGCCATAACAGCAGTAAATCTCTGCAGTTTGTTTGAAGTTATTTTACCTTTAAATATTGTTATAACTTAAAAAACAATTGTCTTTTTTTTTCAGAAATATACATGTTATTTTATTTATTATTTTTTAATGGTCTGGGAAGACATAAAAGTTCTTCAAACCCATTTTAATGTATTTTGTTTGTACTTTGCTCGACTCTAAATTCCAATGCATAAAAGTTAATTTGATTTCAAAGTGCAACTTAATAAACGTTCTTTTGCAATTATTACAAAAAAAAATTAAATAATTAATCCCGTTAAATACCGAAATCACTAGACATGGAATATTATCCAAAGTTATTTTGAAATATTGTTATGACTTGAAAACAATTGTCTTTTTTTTCAGAAATATACATGTTATTTATTATTATTATTATTATTATTATTATTTGGAACCTGGGAAGACATAAAATTTCTTCATACTCATTTTAATGTATTTTGTTTGTACTTTGCTCGCCTCTAAATTCCAATGCATAAAAGTTAACTAAATTTCGAAGTACAACTTAGTAATCGTTCTTTTACTGTTATTACAAAGAATAAAAAATAAATAAATACAGTCGGACCTGTATTTAACGAGCCTCTATTTTGCGAACTTTTCCTCGGAACCAACAACATTTTGCGAATTTCTTCATAAAATAACCTCCAAGTGTATTCTCTATTTAACGAACTTTTTCTTCTGATATAATTTTTATTCTCCCTATTTCTCAAAATATTTCCGGGCACTTCAAACTTATTCTTTCTTTTACACATTTTATAATGCTCAATAACCTTGAATTAAGTTTTACCAGGTGCCTAATTCAACGAGAGCAATAAAATCCCTGTCATTCTTTGCATTTGATCCAGGAAATGCAAACTTTCAATATCCTCCTTTCACACTCAAAACGGCTGTTCTGTAGTAAATAAGTTTTAGTAATTAAATTTAAGGACGCATGTAGTAATACAGTGATTAAAATTACTTGTTATAATAAATACGATAATGTCATTAAAATTCATTAATTTTAATGTAAGTATTTTCTTAAAACTGAAAATACAGTGTATTTCCGGATAATATTTTAAAAATTCTTGTTGTCCTTACAGATTTCCTTTTCATGGGTTAAATGAATAATAATAAAAGAAATAAATATGATTTACAAAAAAAAAGTGTGATTAGTTAAGTTTTTTAATAATGTTTAGTGTTTATGAATTAAAAATATGTTTTGTGTAGTTTAAAGTATTTAAAAAGGTTCATCACTATTTAACGAATTTTCCACATAACGAACTTTCTTTCGGGATTTAGCGACTTCGTTAAATAGAGGACCGGCTGTATATTAATCCCGTTGAATACCAAAATCACTAGATATGGAATATTATCAAATGTTACTTTGAAATATTGTTATGATTTGAAAATAATTGTCTGTTTTTCAGAAATATACAAGTTATTTATTATTATTATTAATGTTATTACTCAGAGTGTGGGAAGACATAAAAGTTCTTCATATTCCTTTTAATGTATTTTGTTTGTACTTTGCTCGCCTCTAAATTCCAATGCATAAAAGTTAATTGGATTTCAAAGTGCAACTTAGTAAATCTTTTTATACAGTTATTACAAAAAAATTAAATAAATTAATCCCGTTAAATACCGAAACCACTAGATATGGAATATCATCCAACACTATTTTGAAATATTGTTATGATTAGAAAACAATTCTCTTTTTTTTCAGAAATATAGACATTATTTACTATTATTATTAATATTAGGAAGACATAAAAGTTCTTCATACTCCTTTTAATGTATTTTGGTTGTACTTTGATTGCCTCTAAATTCCATCGCATAAAAGTTAATTAGATTTCGATGTGCAACTTACTAAGCATTCTTTTACAGTTATTACAATAAAAGATTAAATATATTAATTACGTTGAATACCGAAATTACAAGTTATGGAATATTATCAAGTGTTATTTTGAATTATTGCATGACTTGAAAACAAGTGTCTATTTTTTTTTCAGAAATATACATGTTATTTATTATTTTTATAATAATAATAATAATTATTATTATTATTATTATTATTATAATTATTATTATTATTTAGGGTCCGGGAAGGCATAAAAGTTCTTCATACTCCTTTTAATGTATTTTGTTTGTACTTTCCTCGCCTCTAAATTCCAATGCATGAAAGCTAATTGGATTTCGAAGTGCAACTTAGTAAACATTCTTTTACAGTTATTACAAAAAATATTAAATATACTAATCCCGTTGAATGCCGTAATTACTTATGGAATATTATCAAATGTTATTTTGAAAAATTGTTATGACTTCAAAACAATTGTCTTTTGTTTTCAGAATAATATATGCTATTTATTATTTTTTTAGGGTCTGGGAAGACATACAAAGGTTTTTCATACGCATTTTAATATGTTTTTTAACGTTTTGTTTGCCTCTAAATTTTAATGCATAAAAGTTTATTGGATTTCGAACTGCAACTTAGTAAACGTTCTTTTACAGTTATTACAAAAAATATTAAATATATTAATCCCGTTGAATGCCGAAATTAATTATGGAATATTACCAAATATTATTTTGAAAAATTGATATGATTTCAAAACAATTGTCTTTTGTTTTCAGAATAATATATCTTATTTATTATATTTTTAGGGTGTGGGAAGACATATAAATGTTGTTCATATGTATTTTAATATGTTTTTTAACGTTTTGTTTGCCTCTAAATTTTAATGCATAAAAGTTAATTGGATTTCGAAGTGCAACTTAGTAAACATTCGTTTACAGTTAATACAAAAAAAAAAGGCATATATATATTTATCCAGTTGAATACCGAAATTATTAGTTATAGAATATTATCAAATGTTATTTTGAAACAGGTAGTTTTTTTTTAGCATACGATTATTGCGTTTTACAAAACAAATTATGCTACTATTGTGTAACACCCACATTGGAAATTATCAGTTCTATTTTTCCGGAAATGTTTTATCTTTTTATTAAAATTACATTTTCCAGTACAATAACAAAAACGAACGTAAAAAATTAAATCTCTGTTTTCTTAGGCAATTTTTTTTTTTCGGATAACAGTTTCGCTAAACCATTGTTATGATATTCAAAATAATTTTGTTACAGCTACATTGTCTTCTTTGATACGAAAAAAAAAAAAAAAAAAAAAAAAAAAAAACCTGAATGGGATTTCCAAACTTCTTTTTTATTCGTTTATTACACATTTTGTGTAATTTCTTTGTTTGGTCTGCGGAAAATTCCAACATATAAAATCTAATGAGTTCTAGAAGTGCAACATTAACAGTATTTTTCTGAATTATCACAATCATAAAAGAAAGCAGAAACGAAATTAACACGTGGAATAACGCAGATGCTGTTTATAAACGATGGTTATGCTTCGTCAAATGTAATTTTTTTTTTTTTTTTTTTTTTTCCACCGTCATAGGAATAAACGAGTTCACAGAAATACCAGAAAAACATTTATAGAAAAAAAAAAAAAAAAAAAAACAGATTGAAAAAAAAAAAAGAAAGTGTTCTTAAACTATGGTATTTTTTATGGCTTTTCTAAAAAAGATTACGATGATCAAAATAATAAGTGCCTTACAACAAAATGTTAGTAAAATAGTTTTCATCGATCTTCAAAAAGCATAATCTGACAGACATTTCATAACACATTTCAACACTTCTAACATAGTTGAAAAGTGTTTATGAATTTGGTTTGTCTGCTGTTTGACCGCTTGACCGGGCTCTAACTCATAAATGTACTAGGATTTCCATGTGATTTTTATATGTTATTGAGATTCACTATAAAATTTGCACAACGGTAATTTTTTTTATGAATTTCATAAATAACGTAATGATGATCAAAGTAATAAGAGCTGTAAAAAAAAAAAAAAAAAAAAAAAAATGAAAGTAATACAGTTTTGATTGATCCCCATAAATCATAAACTGGCAGACATTTCATAATACATCTGAACACTTTCCAACACAGCTGAGAAGTGTTTATGAATTCGATTTGTCTGCTGTCTGACCGTATGACCGGACTGTAATTCGTAAATGTAATCAGATTACCATGTGATTTTTATATGTTATTGAGGTTCACTATAAAATTTGCACTACCGTAATTTTTTTTATGGATTTTCTAAATAATGTTATGATGATCTAAATCATAAATAACTTTACAACAAAATGTAAGTAACATAGTTTCCATTGATCCTCAAAAAGCGTAAACTGACAGACATTTCATAACACATTTGAACACTTTCCATCACAGCTGAAAAGTTTTCATGATTTGATTTGTCTGCCGTGTGACCGTGCGACCGGACTGTAACTCGTAAATGTAATCAGATTACCAGGTGATTTTTATATGTTATTGAGGTTCACTATAAAATTTGCACTACCGTAATTTTTTTATGGATTTTCTAAATAATGTTATGATGATCTAAATCATATATAATTTTACAGCAAAATGTAAGTAACATTGTTTTCATTGATCCTCAAAAAGCATAAACTGATTGACATTTCATAACACATTTGAACACTTTCCATCAGAGCTTAAAAGTTTTTATGATTCGATTTGTGTCGTCTGACCGTGTGACCGGACTGTAACTCGTAAATGTAATCAGATTACCATGTGATTTTTATATGTTATTGAGGTTCACTATACAATTTGCACTACCGTAATTTTTTTATGGATTTGCGAAATAATGTTATGATGATATAAATCATAAGTAACTTTACAAAAAAATGTAAGTACCGTAGTTTCCATTGATTCTCAAAAAGCATAAACTGACAGACATTTCATAACACATTTGAACACTTTCCATCACAGCTGAAAAGTTTTTATGAATTCGATTTGTCTGTCGTCTGACCGTATAACCGGACTCATAAATGTAATCAGATTACCATGTGATTTTTATATGTTATTAAGGTTCACTATAAAATTTGCACTGCCGTAATTTTTTTTTACGGCTTTTCAAAATAATGTGATGATGATAAAATCAATAAGCACTTTACAATAAAATGTAGGTAACATAGTTTTCATTAATCCTCAAAAAACATAAACTGACAGACACACAGACACATAAGACATTTGAACACTTTCCAACATAGTTAAAAATTGTTTATGAATTCTGTTTGTCAGACCATATGACGAGGAATCTAACTCGTAAATGTAATCAGATTACCATGTGATTTTTATACGTTTTTGAGGTTCACTATAAAATGTTCACTATGGTAATTTTTTTATGACTTTTCTAAATAATGTAATGATGATCAAAATAATAACTGATTTACAGTAAAATGTAAGTAACGTAGTTTTCATCGATCCTCAAAAAGGCATAAACTTGTCCTAGTCATTTCATAACATATTTGAACACTTTCCAACATAGTTGACTAGTGTTTATGAATTCGGTTTGTCTGCCATCTGACCGGCTCTAACTCATAAATGTAATCAGATTACCATGTGATTTTTAAATGTTAACGAGATTCTCTGTAAAATGCTCACTATTGAATATGAAAAGTGTATAGTATTTGCAATTTATTTATAGGGCCACACTTACTGCCACGTAAAAGTATTTCACTTACTTTATGGTCTATGGAGTTGTGGTGCCTTTTAATGATGTTGCGATACTTCAAGCAAAATGAAATTGATATGCATCACTGAAGTGGAATACAACATGCTTTTGGTGCAGCATAGAATATGTAGCATCGGTATTTCATTTAGAGGGATACATAAATCATTCCACACATTTTAAATCATGAAAAAAAGTCGTTTGGAGTGCACTTTAATGATATTATAGAATGTCTCAAACATAATGAAATTCATACACTATTGAAAAAAAAAAAAAAAATTCTGTAATTTTACAGATGTAAAGTTAGAGAAATCTGTATGCTTACTAAAATTTTATCTGTACACTATACAAAAAAGATGCAAATCTACAAAACTTTTTTTGTAAAACTACAGATTTCTGAAGCTTTATAGAAGAATCTACTAAAATTACAGTAATCTTACTAAAATTTTATCTGTAACCCGGATTGCAGTTACATAAAAAGTTCTAGGCATCACAGTTTCCTAAAAAATTCTTAGCAACCTCACAGATTTTGTGATTTACGGCGCAAAATTGTATCTGTTACATGAATTTTTGTAGTTGCCATTACATATAAAGTTCTAGGAATTCCAGTTTCCTAGAAAATTCTTAGTAACCTTATAGATTTTTTACAGTGTTTGCATGATTGAGGTGCACTGCAACATGCTTTCTATAGATTATTCAGTAAATACCATTTGCCGTTGATTTACGGAGGCATACACTGTAAAAAAAAATCTGTAGTTCTACAGATGTAAAGTTACATGCTTACTAAACTTTCACCTGTAACTGTACGAAAAAAGCTGCAAATCTACAAAACTAGTTTTTGTAAAGCTACAAAAATCTGTAACTTTACAAATGAATCTGCTAAAATTTCAGTAATCTTACTAAACTTTTATTTGTAACCCTGGCTGCAGTTACATGAAAAGTTCTCGGAATCCCAGTTTCCAAAAAAATTCTTAGTAACCTTACAGATTTTTTGATTTTCGGCGCAAAAGTGTGTCTGTTACATGAAATTTTGTTGTTGCCGTTACATGAAAAGTTCTAGGAATCCAAGTTTCCTAGAAAAACTTTAGTAACTTCACAGATTTTTTTTTACAGTGTACAAAAAATTCGATTAACCCTTTCAGGGTCACAGTACTTCTGTTTCTAAAATGCTGAAAGCACTGATTCACACCAGGATTTAGAAACAAATTTATTTGAAAATAAGTGAAAGCTTTTCTTCACATACAGTACACATGCAATATTTTACATCCTATTTCTGGTGTTGATGTGGAATTTAGCAATTAAAATTAAGTGGGATACATTATATCCCACTTCCTTTCAAAGGGTTAGGGGACTGAGTATGATAGATAATTACATAAAGTGTAATTTCAGCTCCGATATGCATACTTTAACAAAAGGCTGTTGATCAGTCAACTCCCCAATTTTCCTCGAAAATGTTAAACCTACAGGCGTGTAGTCCCTTCGTATAGTTAAAATATCTACTCTGCGAATTAATATTTTAAACTTCTTTTTTCTGTTTACTCTTCTTAAAGGATGTCTCGTTTTTTCTTAGTTCTCAAAATATTTCTAAAAAATATGTTTAATTTTATGTGAAGTGGCAAAATCTTACTCACAGTTCGTCAGCTTTTAACAGATAAAATATGAACTTAAGCACAGATTTTAGGGATATTTTGACAACTAAGGAAAAAGACACATTCTTTAAGAAGAGTAAGAAGAAATAATTATAAACTTTTTAACAAAAAAATGAGAAGACTTGAATTACTTTGGTTTTCCCTAAAACAATCTTGGGGACAAAACCATATAAGGAAGTATGAAAATCGCCGGCATCTTTCTCTTCCAAAAGTCTTCATTACTTGATGAAAAAAGTTGAAAGAGTAATACTTTAAAGATGTTTATTTTATTTCATTTTTTATGCATTTTCTTGAATTTATAAAAAAGTACTGCACGAATTTTCAGGAAGTTTAAATGGGAGCGATTCGAGAGTATCTTGTTTAAAATTTAAAAAATCACATAAATCGGTTACGCACGTGACCACTTCATGTGATTGTTTTAGCCCCCCCGATATGCTATTTCTTTCGGCCAGCAATTAAAATGTTGTCTCTAAAAAATAACATTCCGTTAATTAAGCCAGTCGTAAAACAAAGCAGATGTATCATTGTACTGTTAAATACTCTACTGCAATTTTTTTAACTTCTAAGCATTGCACATTTTCAATTTTTATACCGTCGTATTGGGGGAAAAATTACTTTTAAATGCAATTTGTTTGAATACTGCATATCCGTTTACTTTTGAAATATTAATTTTTTGCAGTTTTTAGCGTCATTTGTTTAATTTTGGCAACGCAAGTACTCCATTTCTGTAGAAAGTAAAGGGAGAATAGTTTGAAAATAGTAATGATATCTTTTTGTCGCCATTTTCCAATAACAACTTCTAAAAAATTATTTAAAATACGTGCTATTTTGAATAAATATAAATGAATGATTTCTGATCAAACATGGAGCTATAATAAACTAAATTTAATTTTAAGTATCTATATTAATATTACAAACAAATGAAGGCATATGAATCATTACACAGCCGATTTTTTTTGTCGAGTTTCTTGAATAACGATATCTCTTTTTTTTTAATTTGTGTATTATTGAGTTATAGTAACGTCCTTTGCGTACTTTAATGTAGATGTTATTTAAGACTGGATCGTAAATGAAGAATTCTTCCGCGGATGCGGATGGCGTCATTTTATATAAAATAAAAGCGTGTATTTTAAGTCTTAAAACTGAAATATGTTTTATATCATCTATATTTGTATACATATATACTTTTTTTTTCATTGGGGGCGACACTAAATTCTGAAAAAGCAAAATTCCTGTTTTTCTAGTTTTAGTGTATTGTTTCAGTGCAATCGGTGAACATACATAAAAATTAAACAAGTGTGTAAGTATTCGAAGATCGGACAGAGGGTTTCGTTTAATATTCCTTTAAAAACACTTTATCCTTTAATTAATAAATCCAAATCGTTAATTTATAATCCTTAATCTTTTACAATAAAAACATAGATGACGGCACTATTAAACTTAATTTTAAAATTATCAAAATTGGAAGATAATTTTTGAATCAAATAAAAAAAGTATTTAAGAACTGCTTTTCAGACAATTTTAACAGCACATGTTTGTATATCTGTAAAGAGTATTTAATTACATGATTTAATTTTAACTAAAAAAAACAAAAATAAAATGAAACACTTAAAATTGCAAAAAAGTGCCAAAGTGCTTTTATTTAAATCTATCGGACAATGAAATGTATTCAATTTAAAATTTCGCAATTTCTCAAAAGAAAAGAATTTGAATAAAAAAAATTATTGATAAAAGTTTTTACAATAACTTTTGACCTTAAAATGATAAAAACAAATTACAAAAATTCTATAAAATTGAATCTATTAATGAAATCTTTTCCTCTGAAAAATTTTCAAACTTCGGATGTGATCTTCGAACCGGGAACCTTTTGATTATCAGGCAAATGTGCTACCAAGGAGCCATCTAGAACGCACAAAAAAAGATTGAAATTAATGCTGTTAAAATCTAAACCGCAAAAAAGGTCGGATGACATTAAATTAATCCATTTAATTAAAATAATATGACATTTTCAATATTTTATGATTTATCGTGTGATCGGAGGTATTCAGCTACAAATATGCTATATTTCTAGTCTAACTTATACAGTTTCTGAGAACGAACTCTGTGATAGACAGATAGACAGAGAAGTGAGACGAATAGTGTTTCGTCAAATGAACGAAACCGTAAAAGAAGTTTAAAATATTATTTTCCTGGGGAGATATTTTAAATATACGAATGCATTCCACGCCCATCGGTTTAACATTAGCGAGGTTTATTGTAGAGTTGACTGACCAACAGACTTAACTATTTTTTAATAGTTTACGTGATGTGTATAATTTCTATAGATCATATACACGACTTTACGAAAACATTACACACATTACCGTATATAAAAAAAAAAAATTGCTGCTTATGTTCATGTTGTCTTTCAATGTAATTTTACTTATAGTTTTTTATTACCTGCAATTTTACGAAAACATTGTACAGGTAGCTCTGTTTAATCTAAATTCAATTGTTTTAGCTAATATATGTATTCTTAAATAAATAATAATAAAAAAATAATAATGCATGTTTTTTGCTATTCAATAGTATTTATTTTTATAATAAAAACGCCTGAAAAACATATAATGTAGGTCCATCGAGTATTTCTTGTAGGACATTGTATATGTCTATTGAAAAACGAATCTTCAATTTCTCTTTTGATTATTAATACACTCTATAGCAATTAAAGGAAGTTAAAAAGCAAAAACTTGGAAAATATCGGTATATTATCGAATGTCTTCTGCATATTTTGAATCCTCCCCCCCCCCCTTTCTAACGGTGTATTTCTTTTATTTCTACGGCAACGAGAAATTAAAAATAATTAAGCAATTATGCATGTTTATAACACATCTGGTCATAATCTTTGGCCACGACACTTTAACCTCATTTTTTCCGCTGTTTCCTCCTCATCTTTCCTTCCTGTGTTTTCCGATCGATGTAATTTACTTATAGTTTTTTATTAACCACTATTGATTAGTGCTTGCAATTTTACCAAAACATTCTACAGATTTCCTTGTTTAATCTAAATTCAATTGTTTTAGCTGATAGATATGTATTCTTTTTTTTATCTTAATTAATGCTTGTTTTTTGCTACGTAATAGTGATTTCCATTTCATTTTTTTTCTTCTAAGATAACTGAAAAACACATGTGTATAAACTAGACTTTCTTTTATTAAGAATCGTTTGTTTGATGCATATAAAAAATTTGAAGTGCATATATTTGGTAGCTTATGAGTAAAGGTACACTAATTTAACATGTCCTATATAGGGCATTCCGGCCGACCTTAAGCGTAAGTATCGAAAGAGTGAAAATTTGCAACCTTCGAATTTCCCCATTTGAATAATGGCATATCCTATTTATTGAAAACTAGAAACTTGGTTTGAGAAATGGTGTAGTTCATATTAATATCGAAAGAATATTACATGCAGTTTTTTAGATTATTATTATTTTGATATAGGTAACCTGACATTCACATAGTCTAAAAGATTTACTTCTATACTGAAAAATTTATTTTAGGTTTTGTGTAGTTTTTGGACAAACTATATTTCCCTCCTTTTCTTATGGTAAAAAAATTATGTTATCATCACAAACATATTCCAGCTAAAACACCTGGAAATGCATTCTGTCTAAAGGGAACGAAATATAATACTAAAAAAAGTTACCTCACTCCATTAAATCTATGTTATCATACACAAATATAACTTTTATGGATGCGCTTTGTCTAAAAGAATGTTATTGCACTCAAAACAGTAATATATTTAGAGCAAGATGTAGTTAAATTTCTCACTTAATCCTCTCAAAACATAAAGAAGATTACTCTTTTATTAGCCTGTAAATTTCAACATATAAAAGTTAATGCGAACTGAAAATGTAACATATGCTTCGGGATAACCAGAAAAATATACGAAATATCCTTTAAAAGTTTTCTTGTACTATTTGTTTAAAACTAGAAATATTTTTTTAATATTATATCTTGCTGTATATTGTATGTAACATGAGTTACTATTTTAATAGTTTGTAAACTTCAACGCACAAAAGATTTTAGACAACTGGAAATGCAACATAATTTTTCTGAATTACTGAAAAACAAATGAATCCGTATCATGGAAAATACAAATAGTACTTGCTTAAATTTATTAATTGTTATATACATGCATAGATATATATAAAATTACCTTTGAATCAAACTTTATCTTACAAGCTGAAATAACAATATTTAACACATCCGAAAAAATTTCTTTCAGAAAAATACTAATAAGATACCTCACTCTATTAAATCTGTATTAACATACACAAACGTGACTTTTATGGATGCTCTTTTGTCTAAAAGAAAGTTACTGCACTAAAAACAGTAATATTTTACAACAAAATGTATAGTTAAATTTTCACTTAATCCTCACAAAACATAGAGAAGATTACTCTTTTATTAGCCTGTAAATTTCAATATGTAAAAGTTAATGCGAACTAAAAATGTTACATATGCTTCGGGATAACTAGGAAAATAATACGAATTGTACTTTAAAGGTTTTCTTGCACTATGTCTTTAAAACTACAAAATATTTTTTAATGTTATATTTTGCTGTATATTGTGTATATTGTATATAATATGAGTTAATATTTTTAGTTTGTAAACTTCAACGAACAAAAGATTATAGAGATCTGGAAATGCAACATAATTTTCTGAATTACTGAACACAAAAACAAATAAATTCGTATCATGAAAATACAAATACTACTTGCTTAAATTTATTAATGGTTATATGCATACATATAATAAACTTTGAATCAAGATTTAACTTTACCTTTGAATTAGAATTTATCTTACAATTTCAAATAACAATATTTACGTATACGAGAAATTTTCTTTCAAGAAAAATACTAAAAATATACCTCACTCCATTAAATCTATGTTATCATACACAAATATAACTTTTATGGATGCTCTTTGTCTAAAAGAATGTTATTGCTCTCAAAACAGTAATATATTTAGAGCAAGATGTAGTTAAATTTCTCACTTATTCCTCACAAAACATAAAGAAGATTACACTTTTATTAGCCTCTAAATTTCAACATATAAAAGTTAATGCGAACTGAAAATGTAACATATGCTTCTGGATAACTAGGAAAATATACGAATTGTACTTTAAAAGTTTTCTTGTACCATTTGTTTAAAACTAGAAAATATTTTATATTTTGCTGTATATTTGTGTAATATGAGTTACTATTTTGATAGTTTGTAAACTTCAACTCACAAAAGATGATAGAAATCTGGAAATGCAACATAATTTTTCTGAATTTCAAAAGAACAAATGAATTCGTGTTATGGAAAATACAAATAATACTTGCTTAAATTTATTAATGGTTATATACATGCATAGATATATATAAAATACCTTTGTATCAAAATTTATCTTACGAGTTAAAATAACAATATTAACACACCCGAAAAATTTTCTTTCGGAAAAATACTAAACAGAAAGCTTACTGTATTAAATCTGTGTTAACATATACAAACGTAACTTTTATGAATGCTCTTTTGTCTAAAAGAAAGTTATTGTACTCAAAACAGTAATATTTTTGCAGCAAAATGTACACTGTTAAAAATTTGCAGCATTCTGGCAGGTCATTTGACCATTTTTTCCGAAAACGGTTACACAACCGTAATTTTAACACTATTCTGACCATATTATTGGCCATTTTACAGTCAGAATATAGTTAAATTATGGTTATGAAACCGTTTTTTCAAAAAACGGTCGAATGACCTGCCAGAATGCTGCAAAATTTTTAACAGTGTAGTTAAATTTCCCACTTAATCCTCATAAAACATAATGAAGATTACTCTTTTATTAGTCTGTAAATTTCAATATATAAAAATTAATGCGAATTGAAAATGTAATATATGCTTCTGGATAACTTTAGGAAAAAATACGAAATTGGACATAAAAATAATTCTTGTACTATTTGTTTAAAACTGGAAAATATTTTTAATATTATATTTTGCCGTATATTGTGCGTAATATGAGTTACTATTTTTAGTTTGTAAACTTCAACGCACAAAAGACTATAGAGATTTGGAAATGCAACATAATGTTTCTGAATTACTGACTAACAAATGAATTCGTATCATACAAAATGCAAATATTACTTGCTTAAATTTACTAATGGCTATATGCATACATATAATAACCTTTGAATCAAAATTTATCTTTACCTTTGAATCAAAATTTATCTTTACCTTTGAATCAAAATTTATCTTACAAGTTCAAATAAGAATATTAACATATTCGAAAAACTTTCATTCAAGAAAAATACTAAAAAGATACCTTACTCCATTAAATCTGTGTTATCATACACAATCATAACTTTTATGGATGCTCTTTTGCCTAAAACATTGTTATTGCACTCAAAACAGCAATACCATATTTACAGCAAGATGTAGTTAAATTTCTCAGTTAATCCTCACAAAACATAAAGAAGATTACTCTTTTATTAGCCTGTAAATTTTAACATAAAAATGTTAATGCGAACTGAAAATGTAACATATGCTTCTGGATAAGTTAGAGAAAAAATACGAATTCTATTTTTAAAAAATTCCTTCTACTGTTTGTGTAAAATATGAAAGTATTATTTTTGAAATATTATATTTTGTTATATATTGTGCGAAATATATATGAGTTATTTTGATAGCTACTAAATTTCAACGCGCAAAAGATTATAGAGATCTGGGAAATGCAACATAATTTTTCTGAATAATAAATGAATTTGTATCATGGAAAATACAAATACTACTTGTAAGAGTGTATAAATTGTATTATCTCTCTCTCTCTCTCTCTGTATATATACAGGGTGATTCAGCTCGTCGGTGACAAACTTTAAGGATCGATAGAGCACACCTAGACGAACATTTTTGAATAGGGAATGTAGGGTCCCTGACGCGATGGTAAGGCGCTAGGCGCTTTCGAAAATTTGGGTGCCGAAATTCGAAACGTCATAAAAACTAGGGAAATGGTTAGATTTTCTTGCTTGTTGCGTCGAAATGATTCTGTTTGTTTAGACTTTCTTCAGTACCAATTTGATAAGCGTATCTCTTAAAACATGGATAGGGGGCGCTGCAGACTTTGGAGAGCTAGACAACAACTTTAAGCCCGTTATTTTGATAATTTAACACATGCTCGCCAAAGTTTATACTCTAACTTAAAGTTTGAACCCAAAAGTAGAGCCCTGCAAAAAGCGTAAGAGCCGGAATAAAATGTCAAAGTACAGGGTGGTCGAAACTCGAAGGCTCCTAAGAGATAAACAAACAGATTTCTTGACTTATGGCATGCATTTTCATGATTCTGTTTGCTGGGGCTCTCTGAAACTCAGTTGAACGGTACAAAAAGAAACATCGATAGGGGGCGCTTTGGGCAAAAAACATAATTCGTTGACATTTCGGACGCTAACTGGAAACGGGGCGCTACGATCAGTTAGTAATAATGAAAACACATTTTCTACCTCTGCTCAACACTTCTGAATAAATTTAGACCAAAAACATCAATGATACTGGAAATTTATTTACAAAAAATAACACTACAGAAGATGCTCGAAATTTCGACCTTGGGCCATGATGCAGGCTTCGCACCTCCGTCGCATTGAGGAGTGTGTGTTTCCAACAATGCCAGGAGTATCTCTGATCTGCCCTGCAGCTGCCACAATGCGCGCCACAAGTTCTTCAGAACTGCTGACAGGTGTATGGTATACCTCGGCCTTCAGGTAACCCCAAAGGAAGAAATCCAAGCAGGTGAGGTCTGGTGATCGGGCAGGCCAGTGAACTGGACCCCCACGCCCGATCCACCGCTGGCCATACACCGCTGGCCCATCGTTTAGATGGAGACGCACGTCGTTCGTGTAATGGGCCGGAGCTCCATCGTGCTGGAACCACATCTGGCGACGCGAACCTTCGGGTACGTGCGCCTCATCCAGAAGCTGCGGCAGCACTTGATCCAGGAAAATCAGGTAATTTCCACCTGTCAGCCGTTCAGGTAACAAATAAGGGCCAATGAGGCAATCCCCCAGAATGCCGGCCCACACATTTACTGAGAAACGCTCCTGGGCTGCTCGGCTTCTGGTTTCATGTGGATTTTCATCACACCACACATGACTGTTGTGGGCGTTCCACATTCCCTCCCGGCTGAAGGTGGACTCGTCCGTAAACAAAATGCTGTTTACAAAACGGGGATCCCTGGATCTCATCGCCAAGTACCATCTTGAGAATTCCACTCGAGGGCCAAAATCCTGCTCTCTGAGCAACTGCACCCGCTGGATGTGGTAGGGGTGCAGATTCCGGGAACGTAAGATGCGCCACGCAGTTGCTTGCGAAATGCCAACATGTCTGGCGATATCTCTCGTGCTAAGACCTGGGTTGTCCTCAACCAGGTTAAGCACAGCCTCTTCGTTGTCGGGGGTGCTCACTGATCGCTCCCGTTCAGGCCTGCCTCCGTCGAAAGATCCCGTTGTGGACAACCTCTGGTGTACTCGAGCGAAGAAGGCATGGCAGGGGATTTGCCTGTTGGGGTAACGCTCGGCGTACAACCGCTGAGCGGCTCGTCCATTACAACCAGCAGCGCCATACGCCAAATGCATGTCAGCCAATTCAGAGTTTGTGTACCGTTCCATCCTACTACCGATCTGCAGACAAGTAACCCGAAGCTTAAGTAGGTACCGCACGTTCAAAAGACGTGTCTGCGCATACAACTACGTCATCTCGCTTTGTCGTCTACGCATTACGTATCTTTTGCATATCGATATGGTACGATATCTTTTGCATAAATCAGCAAAAAGCACCTTATGTAAATTTTATTGCGCGCATTGTGCATGATTGAAACCAGCTATGTTTGTTAAAAAAAAAAAAAAAACTGCAGTTTTAATAGCTTCTTATGATAAGTAAATTACTCTCTTGTTTTGTTTCCAACTGATCGTAGCGCCCCATTTCCAGTTAGCGTCCGAAATGTCAACGAATTATGTTTTTTGCCCAAAGCGCTCCCTATCGATGTTTCTTTTTGTACCGTTCAACTGAGTTTCAGAGAGCCCCAGCAAACAGAATCATGAAAATGCATGCCATAAGTCAAGAAATCTGTTTGTTTATCTCTTAGGAGCCTTCGAGTTTCGACCACCCTGTACTTTGACATTTTATTCCGGCTCTTACGCTTTTTGCAGGGCTCTACTTTTGGGTTCAAACTTTAAGTTAGAGTATAAACTTTGGCGAGCATGTGTTAAATTATCAAAATAACGGGCTTAAAGTTGTTGTCTAGCTCTCCAAAGTCTGCAGCGCCCCCTATCCATGTTTTAAGAGATACGCTTATCAAATTGGTACTGAAGAAAGTCTAAACAAACAGAATCATTTCGACGCAACAAGCAAGAAAATCTAACCATTTCCCTAGTTTTTATGACGTTTCGAATTTCGGCACCCAAATTTTCGAAAGCGCCTAGCGCCTTACCATCGCGTCAGGGACCCTACATTCCCTATTCAAAAATGTTCGTCTAGGTGTGCTCTATCGATCCTTAAAGTTTGTCACCGACGAGCTGAATCACCCTGTATATATATATATATATATATATATATATATATATAACAATTATCTATAACAAATCGTCATCGATTTCCAATTACCAAAATTAAATTTATAAATTAGCTAATATTCATAACACTGACATTATACAGAATACAGATGGAAAAATATACAGGGTGGTTCAAAAAAGTTTACAAAATGACATGGTAGATCAGGCATGCAACAAGGATAAGAAATCGCATAGGAACATAGCGTTGGAAACCACTTATTTAGTCACAAATACAGAGTGTTTCATCCTAACTGAACCCAAGTTGATAGTAATAATTTCGAAAAAAATAAAAATATTGTCATGAAAATGCAACGACATGTACCTTGTTTTGCGTGAAATGTGATAACATCATGAAAAGATCTGGAAAAACATGTTACTCAAGCAATCATTGACACCGTATGAATTGATAATCACAGTCCAAAATGTGGGGCGTCAAGTACATACTGCTGGCGCGTATAATGGCAAATTTCTGCCACTTTTATTTCATGTTACCACATTTTAAACGAAGGTGAGAATGTCTGTGAAATATTTTATTATAATATACTCCAGTTTTCTGAAAGTTATGACCGTCAACCCAAATTGAGTTAGGATGAAACACCCAGCATTTGTGACTAAATAAGTGGTCTGCGACCCTATGTTCCTATATTATTTTTTATTCTTGTTGTATGCATGATTTGCCATGTCATTTTGTAAACTTTTTTTTTTAATCACCCTGCATATATAAATATCCAGAAAATAAGTTTCTCACGGACCGTAAAATGAAACAAAACATAATTATTCGGAAAGGTTTATTGCAAAAGATACAGCAACGTTTCAACTACTTCTCAACATAAGAACCACCAGAATTGTAACACATGTCATAGCGTGTGATACGTTATTGTAGTCCAGTGTCATAGAAGTCTGCCGCATGGAAATGAATCCAGCTTGTCACAGTTGTAAATCACAGATCATCACTCAAAACGATCCTGTTGAGGTACTCGTTGCCCTCCTCGTGGTATCGCTGCAGAAAAAGCAATGCTGCTCCCATGTATTTGGTTTTGTGTTCGAGTGTAAGGTTGTTCGGCACCCACTTAGCGCACAATTTTCGGAACAAGAGTTTCGTGATGATTTCATGCATCGCCGATCTTTTCTACAATTTCCTGCAGCGAACGAGAATGAGGGCAACGGTTGCCTCAACAGGTCGTTACGGGTGATGAGACGTTAGTTGACAATTGTGACAAACTGGCTTTATTCCCAAGCAGCAGACTTCTATGACACTCGACTACCAGAACTTATTCCACGCTATGACACGTGTTACAATTCCGGTGGTTCTTCAGTTGAGAAGTAGCTGAAACATTGCTGTATATTTTGCAATGAATCTTTCCGGGTAATTATGCTTTGTTTCATTTTACGGGCCGTGAGAAATTTATTTTTTGTATGACCCTCGTGTATTCAATTTCTGTATATTTTCTGTAATTAAGTTTTTTGCTTTTTATAGCTTATAGACTGCAACGCGAAGAGAAAAATGTAACGTTTTTGGATAACTGAGAAATATATGCAATTTTTTTTATCATGTAATAATGTATGCAGTACTTGTTGATAATTAGGAAATATTTTTAATACATTCCAACATAGTTTAAAAGCATTTATGAATTTGGTGTTATACGCGCTCTAACTTGGATAAATATACTCGAATTGTTATGTAATTCATTTATGTTCCTCTAGTTTAGATGGCATATTCGGTATTCAAAATGAAGCTACCATGTACCTTTTATGATTGGTTTCCAAGAACACTCAAAAGTAATTCTGTTATATTACGACCAATGTTGGAAAAATCACTTTCAGTGCATTTTTATAATGTTGCAATGTTTCAATCATAATATAATTGATATGAAGATCTAGTAAATGGCAACATGCCTTTCTATATAGTGTAGAGAAAGTGGCAATGCTAAATTGTTTGAAGAATTTGAAAACAGTTGTTTTTACATTGAAATTCAAATCGCGTTTTCTGTTATTTATACGAAATATAAATCAAGGAAAGTCCCAAGACTCTTTGACAACTGTTTTGATTCGTTTCTTCAAGCGAATAAAAATTAAAGAGGTGTGGAATTTCTCTTTGAAAATATTTCCACGCCTTCAAAAGTACTTTGGAGTTGTTTTGTTAATATAACACAGTTTTCTACAAAATTGCTAAGATTTCAAAGGCAGTTTTTTTTACACTGAAATGTAGATATGTTGAGTTCACACGAAACATGACGAAATCAAGAAGATTTCACAAACAGACTTTTGAAAGTTATAATATTAATCGAATTTAAAATTATAATTGCATTTTAAATATTTATTGAATTATTAATATTTTTTCATGGAAAACGTTTTCTTTGTTCTACTCCTTCAAAAGTATTCCTACTTCCCCCAAAAGTATGATGGAATTGTTTTGATAACATGAAACTATTTTCTACAAAATTGATTCAGGGTTTTGAAGACAGTTGTTTCTTTAGAATAAAATATAAATTGGATTTCTCTTTAACCCATACGAAAGATAAAGAAATCAAGAAACGTCCTTAAAGCGTTGTTTGATAACTCTTTTGATGCATTTGTTGCATACTTTGTGTTTGTAAATTTTAAAGAATAAAAGTTAAAGAGGTGTGAAAACACGCCGTATTTTTTTTAACAACTGAGAAATAGATACCGTAGAAGAATGTTTGCACAATTATTTGAAACATTTAAAAAAAAAAAAATTAATGGGTTATAAATTACTGTAATACTATATGTTTAAGCAACTGTTTTGTTACCATAGGAATAAACTGACACAAGGCATAAAAAATTTTGCTTTGAAAATTACTAAAGGGCATCACAAATGTACTGACAAATACGAAATTGATATTTTCAGTTATTGAAAAAATATATTTTTTCTTCAATTCAAATGCTTTCAGTAAAATCAACATTATGCACATACTAATGGAGTGAAATGGTCTAATGTAAAATATTGGATTTCTTTAAAATTGCATTTCACGAAGACACTAATATTTCTCCTTGGTTTTTTTTATCTGCGTTAAGAAAATAGTATAATGATAAGGCAGTAATTTGTGCAGCACGTAAAATTAATTATTTTAATGTTCAATTCAATTAGGTTTCCTTTAACTAAGAAAGAATACTATATATTGACTAGTGATGAGAAAAGGTTCGGAGATTAATTAATTGGTTTTCTTTGTGCTACCCTTTCAAACGAATTCCTTCAAAAGCATTCCTACTACTTCAAAAGCATTTTGGAAATGTTTCGATACTATAAAGCTATTTTCTGCAAAATTGCTTCCAGATTTTGAAGACAGTTTTCTTTTAATGAAATGTAAATTGCATATTTTTGTTTGGTCCATACGAAACGTGCAGAAATCAAGAAAACTCCACAAAGAGACTTTTGAAGCAAACTGTTAATATTAATTGAATTTAAAATATTAATTGAATTTAAAACATTAACAGAATGATTATTTTTTTTTTCATTGACAAGGTTTTCTTCGTATTACTACTTTAAAAGTTTTCCATCAAAAGTGTTCTTACTCCTTCAAAAGTATTACATAATTGTTTCACACCATGAACTATTTTATACAAAATTGTTTAAGTTTTTGTGGACGGTTGTTTATTACAATGAAATGTAAATCGCGTTTTTTTGTGTGTGTGTTTCATCCATGCGGAGCATAAAAACATAAAAAATGCCATAAAGAGACTTTTTAAATAAACTTTTAGTATTAATTGAATTTGAAATATTAATTGAATTTAAAATAGTAATTGAATTTAAAATATTAATTCAATTTAAAATATCAATTGAATGATTAATATTTTTCGCCGACAATGTTTTCTTTGCACTACTGCTACAAAATTATTCCTTCAAAAGTGTTCTTACTCCTTCAAAAGGATTTCTGAATTGTTTTGATGACATAAAACTATTTTCTACAAATTTACTAAAATATTTTGAAAACTGATTTTTTTTTTACAATGAAATGTAAATCGAGTTTTTTTGGTTTGATCCATGCGAAACATAAAGAAATCAAGCAAATATTGCCACAAAGAGATTTTTGAAAGAAACGTTTAATATTAATTAAATTTGAAATATTAATTGAATTTAAAATATTAATTGAATTATTAATATTTGTCGTCTACAAGGTTTTCTTTGTAATACTAAATGTAAAACTTTTTTTTTTGTTTGTTTGTTTGATCCATACGAAACATAAAGACATCAAGAAAAAGTCATAGACTTTTGAAAGAAACATGCAATATTAATTGAATTTAAAATACCAATTTATTGATCATTATTTTTCATCGACAAGGTTTTCTTTGTACTACTACTTCAAAAGTGTTCTTGCTCCTTCAACAGGATTTTGGAATTGATTTGATACCATAACACTATTTTGTACAAAATTGTTTAAGTTTTTGAAGACAGTTGTTTTTTCCAATGAAATGTAAATCGCAATTTTTGTTTGATCCAAGCGAAACATAAAGACATCAAGAAAACGACACAAAGACGCTTTTGAAGCAAACTGTTAATATTAATTAAATTTAAAATATTAATTGAATTTAAAATATTAATTGGATGATTAATATTTTTCTTCGACCAAGATTTCTTTGTACTACTACTTAATTGAATTCAAAATATTAATTGGATGATTAATATTTTTCTTTGATCAAGATTTTTTTGTACAACTACTACAAAATTATTCCTTCAGTGTTCTTACTCCTTCAACAGGATTTCAGATTTATTTTGATACCTTAAAACTATTTTCTGCAAATTTACTTCAAGATTTTGAAGGCAGATTTTTTCTTTTTACAATGAAATGTAAATCCCATTTTTTTTTTTTTTTTTTTTGATCCATGCGAAACATAAAGACATGAAGAAAATGCCACAGATTTTTGAAAGAAACTTTTAACATTAAGTGAACTTGAAATATTAATTAAATTTAAAATATCAATTGAGTGGTTAATATTTTCCATCGACAAGGTTTTCTTTGTACTATTGCTTCAAAAGTATTCCTTCAAAACTGTTCTCACTCCTTCAAAAGGATTTTGGATTTGTTTTGATACCATAAAACTATTTTCCACAAATTTACTTTAATAGTTTGAAGACTCATTTTTTCTTTTATCAATGAAATGTAAATCGCATTTTTTTTTGTTGTTGTTGTTGTTTGATCCACGCGAAATATAAAGAAATCAAGAAAATGCAAACATAGAGATTTTTGAAAGAAACTTTTAATATTAAGTAAATTTGAAATATTAATTCAATTTAAAATATTAATTAAATGATTGATATTTGTTACCCGACAAGTTTTTCTTTGTATGACTTCTTCAAAAGTGTTCTTACTCCTTCAAAATGATTTTGGAATTGCTTTCATACCATAACACTATTATGTACAAAATTGCTTCAAAATTTTGAAAACAGATGTTTTTTATATACATATATATATATATATATATATATATATATATATGAAATGTAAATCAATTTTGTTTTACCCATACGAAACAAAAAGAAATTAAAAAAAAAGTCCTTAAAGAGTCTTTTGATACATTTGCCGCATATTTTGTGTCTGTAAATTCTAACAAATACAAGTTAGGTGTGGAAATGCACCGAATTATTTTTAAACGATTAAAAAAATTATACCGTTGAAGAAAGTTTGTAGAATTATTTGAAATAAGAAAAAAAAATGTTTTTAATGTAGTATAAATTGTAGCACTGTACAAGTATGTTTTATCAAGTGTTTTATAATCTTAGAAATAAACTGACAGAAAGATATTCGAAAAATTTTGCTATAAAAATTACTAGAGGGGGATTATAAATGTACCCACATAAACAAATTGATTTTTTGAATCATTGAAAGAAATATTTTATCTTCAATTCAAATACTTTGACTAAAATCAGCATTAAACGCATGATACTTGAATGAAATAGACTAATGGGAAATATTGAAATTCTTTAAAACTTCTTTCCCCGAAGACACCAATAATTTTTCTTAACGTTTTTATTGCAAAGTTATGCTTTGAAAAAATATATATATATGTAATAGCAACACTGTAATTTCTGTTAAACAACAAAAGGAATTATTTTAATGATTAATTCGATTAATAGATTTTCTTTCTTTACAATGGAATACTAGGATGCCCACTAAAGTCCGTTCCCATCCTCTTAACTGCCGAACGGCTGCAGTTATAGTCATAAAATTTGTGTATAGGTATAATAAAGTGGCTATGCGCTACTAGATGAGACCGCTTACAACGCCACCTGGTGCAAAACAGCGGAGTTAGCTTTTCTATTTCGAAAACGGTACGAGATATGGGTAAAAAGTGGATTACAAAGATGTAGAGCATCATCGATTTAGTTCAAAAATACACCTTGTGAACATGAATACTAAAAACAGAACGCTTAAGAGGACAATTGTTTGTTCATGATTTCCGAAACTGTAACATCACGAAAATTGAACGAAAGGAGAAAAGACTGTCTTTCGGACGGAAAACGAGCCCACATCATGGTACCAGTGTAGCATTACTGGTGGCGAAATTCGGGGAACAAATAATCGAGCATGGTGGTTTCGTAGGCTGGCCTCCACGTTCAAATGACCTGACTCCAATGCAATTTTTTCTGTGGAGATACCTGAAGCAGCAGGTGTAGTGACCCTTCCGTCAACTTTGCAGACCTCTAACGGCACATTACGGATGCTTGTGTCAACGTGCCACCCGCTATGTTACAACATGTTCAACGAAAAGTTCAAACAAGTGTCCAGATGTGCATTTTAGCTGCCGGAGAGAAGTTTGAACATCGAAAATATTTTTCTTTCTAAAGATCGTTTCGTCCCGTCAAAGTGTAGGAAATCACTAACAAACAAATGCGCGTTTTAAGCCTTCTTTTTTAGCATTCATATTCATGAGGTTTCATTTCGTACTAAATCAATGATGTTCTACAACCTTGTAATTAACTTTTTTCTCATATCTCGTACCTTTTCAAGGTAGGAACTCTAACTCCGCTGTTTTGCACCAGGTGGCGCTGTAAGCGGCCTCATCTAGTAGCGAATAGCCATTTTCCTATACCTACATATCACTTTTTTAACTATAGCTGCAGCCGTTTAGCAGCTAAGAGGGTAGGAACGGATTTTAGTGGGGACTTTAGTATTTGTTAGTTTTGAGAACTGCACTGTAAAAAAAAAACGACCACTTTTCTTGTAGGAATCGGAAAAACAGTTGCCCTTATCGTACCGGAAAAATTTCCGACTCAGCTCGGAATAAAATCCGCAAAATAACGTTTTATTGACTATTTCCTTTTTTTACCGATTTTATTCCGAGCTGGGTCGGAAAATTTTCCGGTACGATAAGGGTAACTATTTTTTCGATTCCTACAGGAAAACTGGTCGGATTTTTTTTTTACAGTGTGGTTTAGAGATTAATGAATCTACTACTTCATAAAATAATTAATATTTTTTCATGGAAAAGTTTTTGTTTTTTAATTTAAAGCATATGAAATACAGTAACGTGAAATTACAAAAGCAGCAGAAAGCTTTATGGTCAGAAATGAAATCCATTTATTTCAAAAACTGTAGCGTTCGTTTTCGTAAACTTTAAAAATTTATTAGCTTCTAAAATTCCTGACTGATCCGGAAAAAAAAAAGTTTTAGGTTTGCGTAAAAGTATTTTAGTTTCAGAGCAGCGAATTTACCTGCTATCACTTAAAAAATAACATCATGTTAATTACATGAAATAAATGCATTTTAAAATAATGGTTTTCTATAAAAAGAAAAATAATAATTTATAGAAAGATCAATAGTTTTTACTCAAAAGTTTTGTCTTCCCGAATGTTTTCCTAAAAAAAAGTACTAACGAAAATATTAGAAGTGTATGCAAATAATACATTAATCTCTTTGCACCAGCAAAAAGAAATTTTTATCGCCATATGATTGATTTGATTTTTTATCAGAGGCGGGGGGTCGAGGGAGGATTTTTAAGGAATACTTTCATTTAAAGCAGTGGAACATTTGGAGGATAAATTAGTGTATATATATTTTTTTCAATAGATCAATATTTCTTTCCATAAAAAGTTTTATTTTTAAGTTTATGAGTTATCTTTTCATAGAAATTCTGAAAGATTGAAAATAAAATATAAAACCAACTAAATCTTTGATATTTTTTATAGAGGTAAAAAATATTTTATCTCTACAACAGCATACGAAATTAGAGCACGCTATAAAAATAGCCTGCACTTAAAAAAAAAAAGAATGTATATGTTATAGAGATGAGACGGGCTCAGCCCGGGCCCGACACGGGCTCGGGCTCGATTTTCATACCAGCCTTCGGGCTCGGACGGGCTCGGGCTCATTTGTTTGCAAAAATATAAGAAGTAATATATTAATATATAATCATCAAAATTTTTTGTGTTTCTGTTAATGCTTTTTAAGGTGTGTTAATATCTAAAATTTATTTATGTTTCTAAATTAAATTCAGTATTCCTTATTTTTATCTCTGATAAAAAGCTGTTATTCTTGTAAAAGTAATTTAATTACTCCTTTCATAATAATCATTAAGCTTTCAGTTTCCTGTGGTTTCAATAAATATCTGATAATGCTTAGAGAAAGAGTCTGTTATCGACTCTTTCTTATGACGCGACGCCTGGGTTGAAAATTGCATTTTCCATAAGAAATCATTTTGATGTTATTTTCATCAGAATGATGAAAACGAAGTATCAGTAAATGTTTAGGTTATTGCACAAAAGAAAAGAAAATGATAAAAAAATAGTTTTATTTATTGGTGAACAGAAATGAAAGCATTTAACTTTACTGTTCGTTAACGAGGGTGAGAAAGTTGATTTTTCTTTCTTTTGTTAACAGTTGATAATTTGGTAAACATTGAAAGGAATATTTATTAGCTGTATAAGAGATAAAGCGGACATTAACGTGTAATGAGAATATTTTTAATGGGAAGGAAGTTTCAGTTAAATATATTTGTAAAAGGTGAATTTTGGTTTCAAATTGGGTATAATTATCTGTGATGATTGATTGATGTTACAACATCACAGTTATTTTAAAAGAAATTTGCAATATTTGCAGATTTATATCATTCACGCTAAGGCGCCAAAATAGTAGAATATTTTAAAATTGGATCGTTTATTTTATTTTATTTTATTTTATTTTATTGTATTATTTGACAATCTAGGCGAAATATGGCAAAATATGAGAATCTTTTTAGGGACTTATCTTTTGATGAGATTAAATGTAAATGTCATAAAACTAATTATGTGCTAGGGATGAGATATTTCATTTAGAACTAATTTTATGCAATTTTTATTAAGCTTTTTTTTCGGTTTACATTTTCGGTATCGGGGTCGGGCTCTAATGACGAAAACATGTTTCGGGCTCGGGCGGGCTCGGATTTAAAATCGTCGGGCTCGGGCGGGCTCGGATTTAAAATCGTCGGGCTCGGGCGGGCCCGGGCTTCGAAAAGTGAGCCCGAACTCATCTCTAATATGTTAACGAATAAACTCTAAATTGTTGAACATTTTCATGCATTTATAAAAATAGAATTGTTCGATGAAAATATTAGAAGAAATACTATAAGAGTATGAGAGATTAATCTTTCTACGTAAAACTATTTATATATAGATATTGAAGTCGGCAATTGGAATCATGAGTTCAAAGGAAGATTGTTTTATTTCTCAGGGAAGTAAAACGAATCAAAGTGAAATTAATGTCTTTTTAAAAAATATTAATGGATAATACAGAAAAATAAAAAGAAGTACTTTATCTTCAAAACAATGCATTCAACTGTTTGCACTTAGAAAGTATTACAGTCTTGCTAATGGAGTAGTATGCATCTAATGTAAAATACTAAATTTATTTGACAATTCTCTTTTGAATTGAATTAAAAAAACTTGAAAATCGGTCATTTTCATAAAAGTTATAATTTATTATTATTATTATTATTATTATTGTTGTTACTTTTAAAGTAAAAAATATATTGTTTTCAAAAAACTACGTAACTGTTTGAACTAAAAATATATAGAGTAGACGGGGGCTAGTTGGCCCGCTTTTTCTTCTAATAATTTTAAAAAATTACAATTCAACATTTTAAATTTCTTTTTAAGTTACCAATATCAGTGTACTTTCAGGAAGAAGTAACAATAGTAAAGTTTGAAAATATTAACTATAAGTATTAGTTTAGAAGCTCAAATTGACACCAAGTCGCTTGGGCCAACCTGCCCCGATTGCGGAGTAACTTGGCCCACGTCACTTTTTAATGTTCTGATAGTGTAAAAGTTTAAAAAATGATCAAAATTTTACCAAATCTTAATTTTTATTTCTTTCGAACGAAAACACAATAGAGCATCCTAAATTAAAATAAAAATTTTTGTCAATTCACAAGATATCAAATTCACTTAAGTTTATCATAAATCCTCTTAATATTATCCACAATTTTTGTATTGACAAGTTTTTGATAGGAGCAATTCTTACAGCAAAAAGAAATTAAAAACAAAAAAAGTGTGTGTGTGGGGGGGGGGGAGGGGGGGGGGCAGGGAGGTTGTATAAGAAAAAAAATCACATTTCTCTTAATCCGTTGCGGGCCAACATGCCCCATGCCAAATGGGCCAACTAACCCCGTATCGCCATTTTCGTTTTTCATGACTGTAACGAATTATTCTGAAAGTATTTCAATAAAAAAACATGTCCTACAATAACTACGAACAATTATTTTTCTGAATTATTATATATCAAAATCTAAAATGTAATTTACAAACAAATAAAAAACGATTATTTATAAGAGAGGAAATTTACTCGCCTTTGCAAAATTTTGAAAATTCTCAATAATTCTTTAACGGACAACGGACTTCAATGGTGCTTATGTTGTAGGAGGAAAGCGAAGAAACGCATACTTGGCTGGACTGATAATGTTATCTAACGCAAAGTTAAAAAAATATTGCGACTGAGCCAACATGCCCCTATGGCCAACTAGCCCCGGTCTACCCTATAGACATTTTAATTAAATGAAATTATTCTAATGTACGCTGTAAAAAAATTCAAATGTTTCATAATGTACGAAAATATAATAAAACCAGCTAGGTAAACACATAGTAACCTCTCCTTAGTTTCCTGTGATTCTGTAAAGCTTTTTTTATGTTTAGAAACTTCAAAAACCAATATATACTCGATATTTAATGAATCACTTATAATGTTTCGTTTATGGCCAGCGGTTTTCGGAAACGTTTCCAAGTAATTTTTATAGCGTATTAATTAGTTTCACAAGAGTTCCATATCCTGTTTTTTTTTTTTTTTTTTTTTTTTTGTTCTTGTTGTTGTTGTTTGGCGATAAATGTTTCGATGTGGTCACTGCGATTGCCTTTGGGGTTGCTTTTTTGACTACTGAAAAAAACTTTATTTGTGTTCTTTTTTTTTTTTTTTTTTTTTTTTTGCATTTAATATATTTTTTTCAAGAATATTTATAACTTTTCGTTTTTTAAAAGGTATTTTTCTGTAGATGTAATATTATATAAATATATTTTTGTGTATTTTAATATGTTTTAAGGTGCATATAACATTAATGTGTATAATGTAATGTTGTATTTTAATTTGACATATATAATAAATAGATAAAAAAGGAAAAATGTAAAATTTTAAATATATATAAGTATATAGTATGTATTTATATATGGATTTCTCTATGTATGAGTATAACATACATAAAAACAATACATATTTATATATATATGTACTTATTTTTTTTACATAGCACATATGTAACGTTTATTAAATAAATATGTGTTATAACAACATGTATAATAATCACTTATAAACAGATTAAGTTAAATAAGGCTATAAAAAGTGATAAAATATCTTTACTAAGGTTGATGATCGTTTCATTGCACAAACGTCGACATTTTCAAAATCATTCACGATAGAAAATATTTTCATATAATTTAAAAAACAATAACACAGTAAACAATGTCACGAGACATGATGCATACTACGGCATAATTTAAGAAAAACCAAATTCAAAAGTTCACGTTTCAGACGTAGTCTTTCATATTTGAAAACAGAAAATATTTTCTTATCAAACTCTTCAAACATATTCATTCCAGCATCGAAGAAATGTTGTAAAAACATGTATAATAATCACTTATAAACATATTAAGTTAAATAATGCTATAAAAAATGATAAAATACCTTCATTAAGATTGACGATCGTTTCATCGCACGAACGGAAACATTTTCAAAATCATTCCCGATAGAAAATATTTTTACATAATTTAAAAACAATAACATAGTAAACAATGTCACGAGACATGATGCATTCTACGGCATAATACTACGGCTTAATCTAAATATGTGTTTATAAATATTTAAAAACCATTTTTTTCGCAATCTTGAAAAATTTGGTAATAAGCTAAAACGGCCAATTGGCGTAGTTTTAGATTCCTTCGCCAATCGCGCCAACCAGAATAGGATATGGAATTCTTTTCATTAGTTTTCCAAAACTGGAATATAGGTTTTGAGAACGCTATCAATTCTAAATTATCTCTCATTTATTTTTAGCTCAATTCTATATTATTTTCAGCTGCGTAGCTGGATTTATACGTGCGAGACTAAAAAATATTTTCATCATAATATTAATGTTAAAGCTGTTAATTTATGATTTTTGCCTGTAAAACATGGAAATGCATTCATGAAAATTGATAGCATCCAATAAACCAATATTCTGATTTCAGAAAACTGATTAATACATTGCCAAAAACTTCTAGGAAACGTTTGCAAGAATCATTGGCAGGAAAAGAAACTTCGTCTTTGTAAGCGACTCTTTAAGGGGTCTCAATACTCTTAAAATGGAAAAAAAAAAGGAGTATTTTCCACATTTAATATCCTAAAATGTATATGATTTAAAAACACAATTCTTGTTGGGATGAAAGATATAAATATGTTCCTTCATTTAATGTATTTAAAAAATTGCAAAATGCAGTATCAGTATTTACAGGGGATTCCAAACTATTAGACATTTGCAGAAAATTGATATAACACGCTACGTAAGCACATGATTACAAGATAAATTTTGAAACTAGAATGAACATTTTTTTGCTATAATTGCACTTCAGATTGTAATGAACTCTGAACCTAAATAAATTTGTATATGAAACAATTTTATATTTTTGATACAAACTTGTATTTAGCTATCACAAAAATTTTGAAAATTTCAACAATATAATCACCTACAAAAATATTTTATTCGGCAATAAAAATGAAATTTTAAGTTCAATTTATACAGACCAATATGAAACATGTGTTTTAAAAATTTTAAGAAAAAATATTCAAAAGTTTTTGAGATATCCTGCGCGTTTTGCTCCTAAACGTCATTTGGAGAAAAATGACTTTCGAAAAAGTTTGTTAACGTTTTTTCTAAAGTTTCGGAAACGTCGCTTCAGCTACTGAGCGGTATAATTCTAAAAGCCGTGCTTTCTCTTATAATGGAAATTTCAAGGAAGCAATTATATCAAAATTTTCAGAGAAGATAGGAATTTAACATCTAAAAAAATTAAAATTTTGAAGCGTTAAAAGTCTTGAGGCCACTGAAATCGCAAAAATACTGATGTTTCTACAAATAAAGAATTCTTTTCAGAATCTTGGATAACACGGAAGAATTTATTGTAAATTTTAGTTTGTGGTTACATTATATGTACTTATATTAAAAAGCATTTGTCTTTTTTTACAGTGTACAGTACTGGATTTTTCTGTAAAATTCCTTTCGGAGAAAAACAATATTTCTACTCAAAAATTTAGACATCACATGTCTTTCTGGAAAAAGATATATGATGTATATGAGAGTTATACATAGCTTTCTTCAGATCAGCTATGAAATTTTTTTTGTGTTCTGGTGAATTATTCGAATTTTTTTAATTTAAAAAATACTATTAAATTGCTAAAATTATCAAATTTTAGAAGCGGATTTAGATACATATTTTTTCTTAGAAAAGATTTCATTTTTTAATGTATCAGCTATCATTTGAGAGAAATACTGTATAAAAACATATAAAAAGATAGCGTTTATAATCGTTAACGAAATAAGTTTAAGAAAAAATTTAAGACAATATAAAAAATTTTAAGACAATATAAAAAATACAGTTATATAAATAATAATATTTATATCGCTACAATTTGCATATATAGTATATTAATTATGCCATTTGAGTAAACAAATTATCCATTCCATTATATAAAATTGTTTAAACATACATAACAATTTCGATAAATCATGGATTTGGTGATAATTCTGCCATTTTCTTATTTTAATATAATCAATAACTAAAACATTAAATTATGACTAAAGAAGCATAAAAATGTGATAATATCTGTTCATTAGTTCTTACAAAAGTTTGCGCAAATTTTAAGACTTTTTTAAAAAATTAATAAATATTTCTCTCTTCAAAAGATAACATTTTTATGCTATGATCAAATACTTGAAATAAATACGGGAGAATTTTAAAAACATCAAAAGACAAACATCGCAATTTAAAGTAATAAAAATATATTGCTTGATTTTAAAAACATAACCTTATACATATGTAAATAAATCTAGTGCAAAATATCTGATATTTCTAGAAACTGCTTTGATAGACCAATATTTCTTCTCAGACGTTTTTTATCTGAATATTTTTTTTCGAAAGGAAATTTTTGGGAAAAGATTGCTCGTAAGAGATGAATATTAATATATTTACATCAGCAAAGGAAATTCTTTCCAAATGAATGATTTAATTTTCTTTTTTTCAAAGTAATACGATTGATTTCTTAAAGCAGCGAAACGTTTGAAATCCAAATTAATGAGTTTTTTAGTCGATATGCATACATATATAAGGTAAAACTTTTTAGAAATAAATGGCTTTTAAATCGTAAGTTGAAACTGACACAAGAAAAACATGACAAAATATTAAAATACGTTAGAAATAACTTTAATTCAAAAGGGCTAAATGTGCAATATCGATGATAAACTACAACAAAAGGAAAGAAAAAAAGAGTAATAAAAACTTACTTTGTAACACACATTAACAAGAGCGATATTTCCAATATACAGGGTGTGGCAGGTATTTAAGAACAACTCAATGCTGCGTTCAAACAGGAATATACCACATACATACTCAGGGTTGAATTCAGACGCTTTTCTCCAGGAGGGACTTCCATGACTCCGGGGGGGGGGGGGATTGCACTTTTTGACCATTGAAAACGCAAAATCTCAAATTTTCCGGGGGTGGGGGAATGTCCCAACCCGGGCCACCCCCTGAATTCAACAGTGTACATACTGGATGACATCATTCATTGAAACCACTGCCAGCCGCAATAATCGCCTCTACAAACTGTCAAAACTAACCGCAGGTAATGATCAAATGAGTGTTGGGAACATTTGCCACCGCATACACATTTTTGGATTTTATGGGGTCTATGGGACAGTGCAGAGTCTTTCTAAAACACGTACGGCTTCCCACATGTTACAGAAGAAATATGGTGCTTTAACACCGCGGTATAAGCAACGGCGTTGACTCTGGAACCTTGAAGAAAAAAAAATGTGGGAGCATCAGATCGTCTTCGTTTCTCAGAAACACCCCCCCCCCCCTCCCAAGAATCATCATTGAGGCTGGAAATTTTCTGCTCATTTCTGTCAGAACTCCTTCGGAGATTTTACACAGTCACCGACCTTTTTACGATTCACTTTCTTGACCTGGGCACAGTTTTTCTCATTGAAAAGAAACAAGAACATCCCTGTCTCCTCCTCTTGATGTTTCAATCTGTGGTTTTCTCGGGCAAAAACTGTTGTCTCCTCATCACGTACGACCTCTAAAGAAGGTCCTCATGAATCACAGGTGAGATTATGGCCTCATCAACCAGCATCTCATTAGCCAGGATCCAGATCGACTTCGTAAGATTTTCATCGACTTGACTGACGAATTGCGGTGTTTTGAGGATTTCATATTGCTGGCAATGTCGTTTACTGCATGAAACGTGTGACAGATAAAGCCTGGTACTCTTCAGTTCTCTCCTTACATTAAAGACGAATGACCGAGCGAGTTTCAAGAATGTGGCAATCTATAAATCGAAGTTTTTGTTCTTCAGCCAACGAGCCAATGACAGCATGCCTCTTCATTTCCTCAGTTAGTCTAGGTTCTGACAAGTTCATATGTAACAGAAAAAAGATTTGTAACTGGAAGCTATGATATACAGGGTGATATTTCACCTGTAATGGGTATTCTCAAATATACCTGCCACACACTGTATATAAGTCGAACTGATTTCTGAGCAAGATATGCTGAAGTCACGTAAAATCGTCTATCTTACATAACGCGATTGACTGCGTCAAACAAAGACAAGAAAAGAAGCGAGAGTAAATTAGCAACTTCGTCTCAGAAAAATATGTTCACATGACGATTGGAAAAACTACATTAAAAATGATTATAATGTGAGAATGATCTGTTATAACGAATGTTGCAATCGCATGTAAAAATTACACGTTAACAGTTTGTAGGTTATACACCTAACCCGACCCTAATGCGAAATTTCCAGTCAACCCGAAACTCTGCCCGAACACAATGATATTTAAAAAAAAATTCACCGACCATAAACCAATTCGCTTCAACCCGAAAAATTTAATTCGAATCCAACCCAAACCTGAAATGGGAGAAAAAATTAATGCAGTTATGGAAAAGCGGCCAACAATTATATCTCCAGTATAAATTTTAGATTTTAAATACCATAAATAAGTATAAATAAGTATAAATTTTAGATTTCAAATAGTATAAATAAGTATAAATTTTAGATTTTAAAAATGAACATATAATAATCATTAATATTCGAATATGTAATTTTTCTTCTAAAAATATATCCTAGACTTTCTTTTAAAAAATCGGGTCAACGCGAACTCGGCTCACGAGTCCCACCTTGAACTCAACCCGATACCGAAATAGTTAAAGTAAATCCGACTCAAATCTAACCTGCATCAGAAACGTTTATTGTCAACCCGACCCGCTGCAGGAATCAACCTTAAAGCTTGTACCTATATTTTCAGACACTATTATACAATTTTTTAACCAGCTAAATAAATTATTTAATAACTGAAAGTTAAACTATCTAAAGTCTCAACATTTCCTTGTAAAGAATATTTGTTATTCACGCGTATATATCCTTTTCTTGATATTTAATCACTGCTAAATTTCCCAACGGAGCTTTCCTTTGCTACTAACACATACGTGTCACCGATTTAACTCTTTTACTTAGCAGTGACAGATTGAACTAATTGCCCTTTAGTCTCGAAATTAAAATTCTCAGCTCGTAATACATTTTTGTCTGATGAATTTTTCTCGTGGGCCTTAATAAATCTTCAAAAGTAGTGCATGTTTACTCTAAAGTTTCTTACAATATGAGATTTCTAAGATTGGCGTGGGACGCACTTAATTTTTGACTGAATAAATAGATTGCTATTCTAAGTTCTTATGCAAAAATTGTTTGTTGTAGAGTGATTGTTCCTCCAGCAAATTATTGAATATGTTTTCCGAATTACTTTTTCAAAACCAGTGGTCGATGCAGGAATTTTCATTGTGTGTAAAGTAAGAGTTGTTTTTGTGAAATGTAATACATGTTTTGTCAAAAATAACATTTGTAACGAAAGATGAAATCCATTTACTCAAATTAGGATTAAGTATTTATTAATTATTACTACTTCAAGTCTTCCTGCTAAATTTTCCCTTTGTCTTGAACTTTCTTTGTTTGCAAATTACATAATTTAAAAAATAACAAAGTAAAAATAATTAATGAGTAATTAATTAAGATAATAACTAGAAATAATTTAGAGTATAAGTTCTTGAATGAAATTTTATGAAGAGGCCTATTTTTATTAAGAGGGATTTTATGAAAGGCATGTTGCATTGAAAGGAGTTTTGTAAAGGGTTCGCTTTATAAAATAGATTTTTGTGAAGGGTCTCTGAATAGGTACCGAATTTTCCTAAATTGACACTCGATAACAAACATTAATGAGTATATGAAGGAATTTCCAAACAAAGAATTGTTGAATGAATAATATATTTACCCCTTTAAAAAGTAAGAAATATCAATAGAGAAAGTGATTTGTGACATCCACAGAGAAATACATCTATTCTATTGTTCATTCGAACAGTAAACTTAAACAGCAAACAGCGTAAAATGCTGCACAGACGTCACATAATTCATTTTATAAAGCAACGTATTTTCGAAAGATTTTTTGATATGTAAATACTTAATAACTCTTTGGGAGAATTTTATTTAGTGACCTCAGCATTATTCATTTTCGCTTAAATCTTCATTCTAACAAGTATTCACGTTGCAAAAAAAGAAATCAAGCACTTTCAAATTGTGAAAACATAATATTAGATCTTTATTTTTCTCTTTGATAATATGCATCAACATATTCCCACGGAGCAGGAAATTAAAAGAAATAAGTCTATTTTCTTCTTACCACAGAGAAATAGTTCATAATCTATCAAGAAATCTTACGGAAATACG
Source organism: Maratus speciosus (assembly GCA_963932465.1). Lineage (NCBI taxonomy): Eukaryota > Metazoa > Arthropoda > Arachnida > Araneae > Salticidae > Maratus > Maratus speciosus. Next base: position 365,007,717 of record OZ010798.1, read on the forward strand.
AACTCTTCCGCATTTCCTACAATTTCGAAAAATGTTTTTTTTTTTTTTTTTTTTTTTTTAATGTTTAGAAATCCCAGAAACAATAGATTTTGGAGATTAAAAATGTTTTAATCTTTAGAAATCCCAGAAACAATAGATTTTGGAGATTAAAAATGTTTTAATCTTCAGAAATCCAAGAAACAATACATTTTCGAGATAAAAAAAAAATATCTTCATAAATCCCAGAAACAATAAATTTTGGAGATTTATTACATCATTTCTAAAAAAAAGTTTAATATTTGCTGCGAATAATTTTTGGAAGCTTTTCAGAGCATATTTCAGTGGATTAATCAGTTTTCTTAACCCGGTAACAACGCAAAATATTTTGGAACATTTCTATTATCAAGTAAACATTTTCAGTTTTGCAACAGAATTTATAGAAGAGTAATAAAGGAGTGGTCATTTTACAATGTTAATTTAACGTTTGTCTGTTGAACATGTTTATTGCGCAGTAAATGTTTACATTATACAAACATTAAAGTCTGAATTTTAAAATTTATATGATTTAATAAAAAAAAAATAAGTAAAGTAAGACAGACTTTAATACATTTTAACATAAAATTTAAAAAATATATAAAAATATTAAAAACATTTAAAAACATTTGGTGTATTTTTCGCCAAGCAACCGCAAGGGAGCATCAGTACAGAATAACGATTGGAAAATAGACAACAGGACTAATTAAGTATAGTTAAAATTAAAGTTATTTTTCTAGAAACAAAGTATATTCCGACATTCAATGAAGCCTGTTCTATTCCTCTTTATGATTTTTACTGTACAAACGCACCCAAATTATCTTGATTTCCAAAGAAAGATTTTTAACGCTTTCGTAGCCACATAATTAGTTTTAAATAACAATATTATTCCAATATATTCCTTAATCTATGCATACTTACGAAGTCTTTGGAGGATGCCGTATTGAGAATAAGTATCAGTTTTCTTTTCACATAAATCTCTAATCTAATAAAACGTTCATCAAACGTAAATCAAATACTATCAAATTAAGGAACATATTAGCTATTTGCATTTCTGTTTGACTAACGTATATCATCTTATTCCCTCAAAGCATAAAATGATCTTATTATTTACGTTGCTGTGCGCTAAATATCTGTATTAATTTCCTTTTCAGGTTTTTCGTTATATATGATGGCGATTGAAATAAAAATTATCCCGGATAATAAATAAAACAACTTGTCGTATTTGGCTTAACACATTTCTTATTTTTGAAAATGAATCACTGTGTAGGGTCTGCATTTTTTTTACCAAATTAATAAGAAATACCATAAAGCTTTCATTCAATATTGTAAATTCGCACATTATTGACAGATTCAACTTTCATTATTCCACTTGTATTTCCCAAATCTAAAAACGAATAAAATTTTAATTTGTAAATGACATAAACAGGGATGAGATTGGAGACTTTTTGCATACCAGTATAATAGTAGAGAAAATGTTATTTTATTTAATCGGAACATTTTTGCAATTTAACAGAACAATCACTTCGCTTTATCATTGGCTGACGAAGTTAGCCGTCAAATCCTTGCCTTTTTCTTTTCAAAATTCGTTATTTTTTGTGCCAACTTCTATTTTTATTAACTTTTTCGATTCCTATCATTTTTATTTTGATATAACTAATTTATTTAAAAAAAAATGTATGGCTCTGGGGCCTTTTTTCATCTTTCCCCACGATCCCTGGCTACGTCTACCATCCCAATGCTCCAGAATTCGTAAGGAATTCATTCTGTATAACATCGAAGCACTCTGTCTCATTCGATCCACCAAATTCGAAAGAGATAAACATAAGCATGACGACTTATGTAGGGACTCTGAAAAAACTGCATTGGTGTATTGGTGTAGCGGAACAACATTTTCTCTAACATTATACTGGTATGCAAAAAGTCGGAAATCTCATCCCTGCATAAACAAATTATTTTTAATTACTTCACTCACTTTTCTATTATACAGTAAATATAACTCTCAAATCTAATAAGACTATTATTTGTGAAAGATGTAATCAAATATTATCAATTTAAAAACATATTAATTGTTTGCATTATTGTTCTGCTGAAGTACATTCGTGGGGGGAAAAAAGTAACCCCCCCCCTCTACTAACTCTGCAACAAATTATCGTAGAAGAACTTTACTGGTACCAAACGATTGAAATAAAGTCTACTTTTAAATTATGCATAAAAAATTTTGCTTAGGGGACTATCTACTTATCAAAACGAACCCAAACTTTGTTTTTTTGTTTTTTCAATAGCAATAGGACACCATAAAGAGATTCTACAGTAACACCCTTCAATTAGCCTAAATGCAAATTTTCATGAAATTCGTATGATTAGTTCCCGAGAAATTAATTATTTTAAAATGAGCCTATTTTAGGGGCTGTATCAAAATTGAAGTTCAGTACTCAATTGTTGAAATGCTACAGAATGACTATGTCACTTGAACTAGGTTGAGCAAAAAGTTCTGGGAAATTTGTGAAAGTTGCGTTTCTATACGCAAATTAACAATGAAAGCAACAAGGACTGTTCTTCAAAGTAGAGACCATAGTTCACGACTTTCTGCCATCGTTCTGCCAAATTCCGGATTTGCTGGAAGTACCATGGCGACTCCTTGCAATCGAAAAACTCTTGACATTCTTCTTCAACTTCATTAACCCTTTCCGGCACGGAATAATCCTGTTTATTAACTGATGAAATAATGGACTGACACCAAAATTTATAATCGAATTTATTAAAAAAAGTGAACTTGCTTACACATGCATTATAAAAGGAAAATTTTAATTAAATATTCTTGGTACCGATTGTCAGTTTTGGAATTAAAATTAGGTGTCCTTTTTTAAGGACACCGCCCACGAAAGGGTTAAAGGATTCAAATTGACGGCCCTTTTATCTTAATTTAACACTTTTATCTTGACACTTTTACCTTCAAAAAGTGTTGCATTGATCGAAAGAGCCCATAATCGTATGGAGCCACGTCTGGATTGTACCATTAGTACTCCCATATACGATCCAAATTTTGGTGACTATTAGATTAAAAATTTCCCAGAACTTTTTGCTCAACCAAATATTAATGTGTTATTTCTGACCAATATGACCATCGCTTAATGTGTTTCTACTATTGCCATCCCAAATGTCTCAATAAAATGAGTAAAATATGTATTTTTTCAAACTATACTTTTCTGGACATCATACACGGCCCCTTAAACCGTCATTTTGACGTTTTTAGCTCATAATTCGAAAACTACTTGGAAGAAAAATTAGAAATTGAGAATTTGAATCAAACATGACATAATAAACATAAATCTGTCAAAAAACATTATAGGCTGCAATTCATATTTTTTTTAATTAATTTCATAATTCATATTATAATATTTTTTTAAATTACAAACTCGATGTATTTTTGTTTCAGTTTTATTGTATTATAATTGAACAAAAACATTATTATATTAGGATTACAATTTCACGAGATATTAATAAAAATGTGAAAATGTAATTTAACATTTGAAACTCTAAATTTTGAATGTTTATAATTCAACAACTTATCATCCAAATGGCTTGAAATTTTATTTATAGGCATAGTTTGAACCGAAGATTTAAAATACATTGTCAGAATTGGGTGTTGCCATTGAAAAAGACAAAATTTGGACTGGTTTTGATTTGTAGATGCCCCCTAAGCAAATTTTATATACCTCAATCAAAAGTAGGCTTTATTTCCAATCGTTTGGTACCAGCAATTTTTTTCTATTATAGTTAGTTACAGAGTTAGTAGGGGGCGTTTATTTTTGTTTCCACGACTGTACATAATCTTTTTCCTTGATAATAAAATAAATATACAAATTCTTACCAAATTTTAATTTTTAACCTTAACAGCTATTTGGGACATCCATCATATTTGGATTCTTCGATAAATTTTACGTTCGGATACCAAACAAGGAAACATTTTGTCAAATAGTTTGGGATTTGTGCATGTTTAAATTTGGAACTCCTAATGTATAGATATTTTCGAATGAATTTTTTTTTTAAATATGTATTTATGTAATGAACATATTGCACGAGAAAAAATATTTAAAACTTAAAAAAAAATAATTAAAAATTAAAAATTTAGACATTTAATTTTTGATATAACTCTTGAATTACTAGCCTCACTGCAAATAGAGGAGTCTTAAATTCAGACACATATGTGACTGAAAAAGTAATTCAGACACTTAAGTGTCTGAATATGAAATTTCAGACATCATAGGTGTCTGAATTTAAGACACTTAAGTGTCTTACTGTGATCATGGTATAAATGAACTAAGAAAAATGTCTTAATGATGATCATGTGTCTGAAATTAAGACATTTAGAATTCCAGACACTTATGTGTCTCAATATGTAATACAATTGTACCATATGTATGATAACTGTAGATACAATTGTATCGCAATATATATTGCAGCAGCATCAGAAAATGTTTTCGAATTTATGAAAGATGTTGAAAATACTGTGCCATCCACCAATTTGGTATTATTTTATAAAATGAGCAATGTGATTGGAGCATAAGGACGTCTGCCGAAATTGTAAATGTCCGTTTACTAACTTTTGGAATTAAATTATTTTTGTGGCAATAAGTAGTTAAATAAGCTTTCCACAAAATATAAAATTCTTCAAAAACTACTGCCACTCATAGGTGTACGTAGGAATGTTCAAGGAAGGGCCGCTCCCTAAGTGTTCGCAGAAAAAAATGTAGGGAGGAGGAAGATCGAACAGATGTGCCTAGAGTCCACTGCCTAGTTTGCATAACTAAAAGTAAAATTTATAAACATGAAATAAGCTAAACTAACATTTTTTTGCTAGAACGCCTCGTGCAAGAAAGTTTTTGTATAAAATAAATATAAAAACGTAGCAAGTAAGAAGTATTAAATATTCAAGAACATATTCCTAACATTTTTTTTTTCTCATATTGTATTTTGCTCTTCTGAACACCCCTTACCTCACAATTTAAGATAAATTTTAAATATATGAATGTAAAAAGGAAAACAGAATTAAAAATTGATTTCTACAAGTGGTTCAGGAAAAAAGAAGAGCGGGGGTGTGGGGGTGCTTCTCTGACGAAATTTTCTTATTTCTTTTTTCTCTTAATGTTTAATTGTGTAATCATTTGGAAGAATAAATTTTATTATTTTTTTTATATAAAGAAGAATATGCTTCATGAAAACCCTCTGAATTATTTGGAAGTGTTACGACATTTTTTAATGTTTATAATATATTTTCCTTCTGTCTTAAAGTATGAAAATTAATAATTCTATTAATATAATATATAAATCTAAGCATTATGAAAAAGACCAAATAAAGAAAATATTTCTGATTTCTTCTTATACAGCGTTCTATTTTCCGCTGATAAAAAAGTTTTAATCAGCTCACTGTACAGTAAACCGCAAGACCATTGGAGATTTGCATTGGAAACGCTGACTTCATCTGTTTTCTTTGTCAGTCAACTTTTGAGACAGTTGACGCATTCAAATTTAAACGTTCCTTCAACAGTTAACGTTAACTTCTTTGACGAGATCGAGTCTATTTTATTTCTGAAAATTTCTGTAATTATGTTATTATAGTGGCTGCGTCATTCCATATGTGGAAGTGTAAAATTTGGAAGTATCTTACATTATGGATAGTTGGATGGATATTATTCGTTCATATATCTGCTTCTTAGTCAAGGGCGGCGCCAGAGGGGGGACCGGGGGGGCATATGCCCCCCCGTCGGGCATACCTGGCCCCCCCGTCGGGGTCAAATTTAATCGTCGTCGGGGAATTTTTTTTGACTTGAGTGTAGAATCCTGCATCGGGTCGGGTAACCCGCTTTTTCCCGACCCGACCCGAGTCGTGCCGAGTCGGGTGTATGTTAGTTTTTAAAAAAAGATCTCTGGTTAGTTTATAGAAACCCGACCCACAGATAGGTTTTCCGCTGATTTTTTTTTTCTTTGTAAGTCGGATTGGCTTGGCTATATTTTTTTCGGTTTCGGGATGAGTTTTGATTCTTACGCGTCGGTCTTTTTTAAGCTGATTTTTCAAAAAAATGCCTAGAACTATATCTCAGATTAGAGTCCTGCATCGATTCAGGTTGCCCGATTTTACCTACACCCGATCCGACCTACGGCTCGGATTGAGGATAACATTTTTCGTTGTGGTTGGGTTCGGATTGAGTTTTGATACTTAAGAGAAGTGTTGCCAAGTGTCCCGATTAACGTGGAACGTCCGTGAAATTTTTCACCATACCCAAATTGTGTCAAATTTTTACAAGTTTAATCTAAATTAAAATTTTATTCCTTTCCTTTCTTTCTTTCCTTTCTAACCGATGACCAGGCCCCTACCTGCCGGGTTGCCCCAGCTTAACGGGTTTAGTACCTGGCATCGGGGCGAAAGCCCGCCTAATCACCGCGAAGCGGCAATAAACCTGACACCATTGCCTTGATCGTCATCCTATCTGCAGTGGAGTGCTCGTTTGTGTATACTTTGTTATGCTGGTTACTTAACGTTATATCCTGATGTTTGGCACCTGCACGTTGCTACTCATGTTGGTCTCGTAATTTAGAACCTTGATCAGATGATGAGACCTTCACCTGGCAAGGCACCTCCAGAGGTATAATTCACAGGTAACTTGGAGGTCTTTGCACCCATGACGGATTTTACATGCACCAGGCGCCATTAGCGTACATGGCGGATTATAGCCAGCAGTAGGCCTCGATCCCGCGGCCTTAGCTGCGGATTCGATGCTCTGCCAACTGGGCCACCGCTCGCTGCCCGAACTACTTCTGACCTGGGGTTTAGAAGCCGAATTGTTGGTCCAGACTTGTCGTAAGAAAATGAATTTTAGAGGGGGGGTGGGGAGGAAAGAAAGAAAAAAAAGAAAAAAAGGAGCGCCGCAGATAGACAAGTTGCACTGAAAGTTAATTTTGGGCCGAAATGCTAGGCAAACATAACGATGCAGGGGGATGAGACTCCGCCTATCTACCGTAACCCACCGCGTAAGTCTGCGACGAGAAATTTTAAGAATTTAACCACATCTCAGTTACAGTCTGTCGTTACAACGACCGGATGTTACCGAAAACCTTATACATTTTGTCTAGAAGTCATGTTCACCCCTGTCCAATGTTTATTTGAATGACCGCAAACTTAGGCGCCTGTAAGAAATACGATTTCAAGAAGAGACAGGACGTGGAAATTTATCTGCTCACTTCGATCGTCTTATTAAGAAGCGTAGGGTATTTTTTTATTTTTTATTTTTTATAAATGAATGAGTGAATAAAAAGATAGTTTTGTATAATTATTCAAGCTAACTGAGTGTCAAACTAAAAATTTCTTCTTTGTTCATTAATTTTAATATAGAGTAGAGTCTAATTTTATAATAATGTGGAAATTAATCTCTATTTAATACATAGAAAAGAAATGGAAGGTATAAATGAGAAAATAATTATATACATACATAACTTCATTGTAAACTGCGGGAAAAATTGTTGTCGCGTTTTGGGTCAAAGGTAGGTTTCGGATTGATTTTAAGTTGAATGTTTGGGGCGGGTATAACCCAACAAGCGCAGGTATCTATTTCAGATAAAAACTCCGTATTTGAATATGAATGACTCCTTACATGTTTATTTTTCTACATAAAAGATAACATTAATATTAGAGATATGATTACAGACTATTTTTCTATAATTACATTATATGTATTTCTGATCAATTTTCTCCGATTCCGGGTTTCAGGTTGGTATTGGAATTAAGTATTTCGGGTTCGATCGGGTTACGGGTTGACGGAATATTTTTGGTTGGGTTCGGTTCGGGTTGAAGCTTGGTTTTAAATAAAATTTGCAGGGCTGCAAACTTTATTTATTACCTTAGCGGGACCCTAATTAGTGTAACGTTTAACTGCTAGTTTTCACGATGGCACTTTCACCAACAAATTAAAATAATTTTTGGTCACTGTATTCGTTTTCGATAGGGATTTGTCAACTGATTTTTTTCTGTTACCTCCGACATTAAAATACATGGTCAACCTTCCCTGAACACGAACCGCGTTGCGAAAAAAATTGGTTACCCACCTTACCTGATGCGGGACTCTTCTTTCTAGACCTTTGCATTTTCTTAAGGCTGTTCTTAACTGCTCTGCTCAACAAGCGCAAAACGTTTTGACACATTTACAAATTCATTTTTAAACGGAAAGGTATAAACTTGGAAAGGCTGGCCATGGAAGCGATTTGGAATCGAACTGTTTTTTCCATTTTTTGATCAATCAATTACCTATTGAGTTATAAGCGTTTTTGATCACGTGACACGGCATTTTTCTCCCCATTACTGACTGGATTTTCTTCTTTCGCTCGGAAGTTCAGTTCAAAATGCCAACTTTGACGGTATTTTCTGAAAGATCTATTGCGTTTACAAGAAAACGGAAAAAACAGCTCTATTACATAGTTTCTGAATAACAACACCTTCTAATTTCATGCGTTTCCGAACAAAAATGAATTAAAACTTATGTCAAAAAGTTGACTATTTGTATTTGAGAACAGCCATAAGGGGCGGGATGATCCGCCTCATAACCGGAGAACTATTCCATATGTTGTCGCTCACACACTGCTGTGTATGGGCCATACATCAGAGGTCTGCACTGCACGGGCCGAAATTTCCGGTCCCGAGCCCGGCCCGACTCATCGAAAAAAAATTCGGCCCGGCCAAATAAAAAAATTAAAAGTTCGGCCCGAGTCCGACCCGGAAAAAAGTTAAAATCCTAGCCCGAGCCCGGCCCGAGTGAATTTTTACAAAAAAATGAATTTTACATCGATTTGGTTAAAAATTTGCCTCATACAAGGAAGCTCTGACCAAAAATATTTATTTTTTTTTCTTATGTTTATATATTCATTTCTATAGAAGTACCGTAGTCCCATATTCCATGTATGCTAAAAATCTGAAAAATGCTATACATTAAAATCTTCTAAGACGGAATTGCATGGAAAAAAAAAAGAAAAAAAAACGCGTTATAGACAAGTTCCCTTCTTAGGAAGTGTAAATGTATCATATATTTTTTTCTTACCTATTAGTATATTAATTTTGCATGGATCAACACGTTTTTCAGTTTAAAATAGGGTTCCGTCATAGGCAGGTTTCTTTTCACACGTTTTACTATATTTTAATTTAGCTATAGTATTTGAATAAGCGTAGAAATCTACTATTCTTTAAAAAGAATAAATTTTAATGTTTAACTGTAGAATAATGGCAATTTAAAAATGTATGTATTTTTTGCAAAAAACTTTGGGCCAGGCCTAATTTAATTGATTTTTGAATGGATCTGGCCAAGCTAAGACAATGATTTTCATACGGGCTGAGCCAAAACTAGGACTGAAAATTTTGGGCCGCGAAGACTAGGAATGAAACCAGTCCCGGCTCTGTACAGAAAAAATAAGTTAGGCTCGTCCCGGCCCGAGCCTTCAGGAATAAAGTATGAACCGGGCCCGTCCCGGCCCGACCCTTCAGAAATCAAATACGGCGCGGGCCCGGCCCTAAAAGAGTGGAGACCGGGCCCGCCCCGTGCAGATCTCTACCATACATGTGCACGTAAAATCTGTAATATTGAATGACCTTTTATTGGGAGGTTGCTGGGTGGAAAAAGAGTTCGAAACAGAGTTTTTCCTTTCGGGTAATGCTCAAAAGTGTGGAAACTATTTCTTTTGTAGATTCGTCCGCCTTCAGGGCTTAATTTGCGCCGGAGCCAACCGGAGCTAAGCTCCGGTACTTCTCTGTTTTTAGTGAATATTTAAGTATTGGTCGAAATTCACCGAAGCTCATAAATACAGGGCTCCGGAGCCCAGTACAATAGCGCTTTTTTTGTATCATGAACGTTGTCCATTTTAAGGCACATTTACGAAGTCATTTTCATTTCTAAGTAGATTTAATTGCCATGTTTTGTTATTCTGATAGAAAGCAACCGAGATGCGTTTCGTCTTTTTCTATAAAAGCATCGAATCTTTTTAATTTAATCTGTCAAATTTTTAATTTAATCTAATTTTCAGAGACTCACCACAAAAGATTGTAATGCGGAAGGAATCGATTATAGTTTAAGATAACACGTTTTACAGGAAAATGAAAAACGTTGTTCTATTCTTCAGCATATAAATATTAATTTCTGCAAATTTCATTCTTTTTTTCATAAAAAATGCATAGCTGGTGAACTATTCCTTTTTTGTGTTGCCACTATTTCCAAATAATAATCCTTACAATATTTAATCCCAGAAATCTGCAATTAATTAACATTAAAATTAGGCAAAGATTTCTATTCGAAAGGAGTGATAACTAAAAAGTGGAATAATTTACATCTAAGTATATGCTGATAGATATATTTAACATTTTTATTTCTCTAAAGAAAAAAAAAATGCTTTAAGTTTTGCAAATAGTGTATGGAATATAAATATGGAGATTGGAGTGGTGGGTTGGGAGGGGGGGGGGACGATACGGTTGTTAATACTGCAGAATATTAGTAGCTCCGGTACTTTTTTTTGTTAGATATTGAGCCCTGCCGCCTATGAAGATTAGGTGACTAGTAGGGTGTTTCCAAAATAACCTTAAGAGCTATTTTCACTTTATTTATCTACTTTATTTATATTCTTTGACAAGCTTCGAAATTTATATTTGGAATAAAAATGTTTTGGCCCTGTGTAATTCATCTCTAGTTTTAATAGCAGTGTGAGTGTTAGAAAACTGCGCGTTTCGGGATATTCCAAATCCAGACGCGAAACATATTCCACCTGTTATTTAAAAAAAGAAAAAAAAGAAACAAAGAAATGTTTTATTCTTCATTTAAACCACTGATAAAGGAGAAAAGTTATCACGACATGGGAAAAAAAAATTAAATACAGTCCCGGTCTGGCCCGAATCAACAGAAAGAAACATAAGACACGGACGTGCCCCGAGAAGAATGAAGTTCGAGCCTGGACCAACTTTTTTAAAGCTAAAATTTAGCTCGAGCCAGTACCGAGTTTTCCGATAAAATCTAAGCCCGGTCCGAGTTTAATGAAAGAAACTTTTACTGAGTTCGGGCTTCGGGACAAGCCCGGACTCGTGGAGACCTCTTATACAGTAGAGCGCCGATTATCCGGACCGGTCGGGACCGAGGCCGATCCGATTAATGAAAAATCCGGATAATTGGCCAACTTTTAAAAACACCTAATGGCAATGTTTTTTAGGTCACTTCCCTTGACACTTTTTCCAGGCTTAAGACTGAGAGGTTTTTTTTTTTTTTTTTTACTTTTTTAAAATTTTATTTTCTACAAAATTGGTCCAAACTTAGACGTACGCATAGAAATTATTACATGTATAACATACACTTTACAATATGTACATTAAAAAAAATTTCATTGTGATAGGAAAAAGAAATTCTTGATAGACTTCTGCTTCCTAGGGGGCATTTTCTTTTTTCTGCGTGGGACTCTCGCGCGTTAGAAGTGAAACTTCTTAGGTTCTAGAAACAGTTGATTTTATGCATTGCTGTCTTTGCATTTGTTGCCGATTTTATTATTTCCTGATTAGGAAATCGTTATTTAACGGTTAACTTTCGTGACATCCAGCCAAATTCACCCTGCCTCGCCTAAAGAAGTTTCACTTAAAAATTTTTGGAGAAGTTTGGGAAAAAACGTATGACCCTTGACCTATCCGCTTCATTGGACAATCAGGTTAATCGGCGTCCAGATAATCGGCACTCTACTGTATATATTATAAATTCGGCCCCCCTGTCGGGGATACTGTGCCCCCCCGTCGGGCAAGTTCTGGCGCCGCCCCTGTTCTTAGTTCACGTTCTATTTACTTCTGTAATAAATAAGTGATATGAAAACAAAACATGGCAATTATCAAATGTTTTTGAATATATTTAATTTTCTGCTTTCTCTTAAAAGTCTAAAGATATTATAATATCAGGTCAACAAAACGTCGCATTTATTTTGAATTTATATTTATACATTTACGTTTATGTATGGATTACACTTAACAGATAATATGAAAGGTAAGGAATCTGTTGTATGTATATTTACAAGCATAAAATTTTAGTTTAGAAAGGGAACTTTCACTTACGTAGTGTTATTTATTTATAACTTAAATGATTTGTATTAGAATAATATGCGTTTATCTTATTTGTACCTTTTTTAGATCTAATAAATATTTTTCATTGTTCCATTATGTGTATATTTTTATGATCTTCAACTAAATTTATATCATTATCAAGACTAACAAACTGAAAAAAAACATAAAATTTCCGAATCTTGTTGTAGAAGAAATACTGTGTTAAGAATACTTTTTTTTTATTTATTTTTGAAACTTTGATGTGTATGAATTTAAAGTTTTCATCAATATGTTGAATTTTTATAACATTTTCTTTCACTGTTAAAACTATATTTTAATCTCGACTGACTTTAAAATTTAATTTTTTGTTCGTTATGAAAAATATGCAATTCACTCTATATTTAATACTGAAAATTATAAAATGATAAAACACCCGTTGTGATTTATTTTTTATATTTTATAATTAGATTTGTACTTATTTTGTGTGTGTGTGTGGGGGGGGGGGGGGGGAGCTGTATTTAAAAAAAAAACGTTCTTTTATACAAATGTCAACTTGAATATATTTTATAAGTTCCACATGATATTATTTGGTTTGAGAGTAAATTTATTTGTATTACATA